>CM070593.1:57465887-58745887 GCA_036346395.1 Hsuehochloa calcarea | reverse complement strand
GGTATTGATACACCATACCCCGCCCAGCATCAATAGGAATGGACCCAACCATCCTCACTTGGAGCTTGCAAGGCGTCGGCTCCTATAAAATGATACACAATTAGGTAAGGCATCCTATAGGTCTATCTTTGGAGCATTCCAGAGATGTACATTACCTCGATATCGTCGATCGGTAATTGAACGTCGTCATGTCTAGAATTTTGTGTGGACGCGACGCTACTCTCGTGTCGAGGAGGACTTGCTCCCAAATTAACGGGGGTGGCTTGCGCCTGGAGGAGTTGATTTACTTGGTTCTGTAATATTTTTATTTGTTCTTGAAATTTTTCAGTCAGGACATGTTCCAACCGGGCGTCGTGCTGGTCCTTGGATCTCTTCCTACTGCTATATGTGTCTGAGTCGTGTCAGAATCCATCCATCTAAGGTACGTAAACCCCGACACCTTGCGTGCGACTCGGGTGCTCCTTGTTTCCCAGGGCTGTAGATAGTACATCCTTCTCCCTGTCTACTTCGAAGGAACCTTGGGAATATACGGATGTCAATGCTTCCTGCAAGAGGACAACATGTTATTACAGACACCATGAACTTATGGACTTATTAACAATGCAACTAAGTGGTTCGACATATTTACCAGACGTTGGGACACTGCCTCGTCTGCCGGGTTTGTGAAAGAGATGCCGAAGAAGTGGTGGCGCCGCCGCTCTTAACTGTGCTCGAGCACGCTGTCGAGATCTCGACAAGCGGTGCAGTAGCGGTCTCGTCCTCTGCCGCCCAATGCGTGGCTTTACCCGCGTACCCAGTGGTGCCGAGTTTGTGGGGGTGAGTGTTTTGTGCCTGGAGAGCTCTGTGCGCCTCACTTTGCTCCTGAAATTCGGCCGTCATCTTCATCTGCACGAAGGCAATAAGAATTGATTCTTCGTGAAGGGCATCCGACCCGTGTTCACGTACTTCGTGAAAAGCGTGCTCTTAAAGGTCCTCCACGCGTGGCACATCGCGAGCAACGCCTACCGTCGCACGCGTTCCTGGTCTGCTTCTGGGAAAGTGAAGGAGGCAGAAATTTCAGTCCACAGTTGGCCTCTCTCTACATCCGTCAGAGACTTCCAGCTTGGGGTGGTGATGGGGACCCGTTCCCTTCCAAGTACTCTGCAGACGGTCCAGAATCTCACAGCTGCTTTCTTGGGACTCAGAGGGATCCCAACGTCACTGACCTCCGTGATAGTCATGCGGCCCGAGGGAAATTTTGAGATTCCTCTACCATCTCGCTTGCGTACCACCTTGATCGGAGATCTAGACGCATTTGGTGACGTCGCTGACGGCAGTGAAGACAGTGCCTCTGTTTTCTCGCTTACTTGCTATCTATAGAACAGAGGCTCCATTTGAAATACATACAAAGATAGTGCCTAAGCAAACACCCTGAGCACCAAGTGCCAATGCCGCAGCATAGCCACGGCCATCTACAATTCCACCAGCAGCAATAACAGCATAGCCACGGCCATCTACTCTCGACAGCAATGGTAGCAGTCCTTTATGTTTTTTTCTTTCAAATAACAGTTGTTTGAGAAGAAAGTCCATGAAGACAATTAACAAAATTGGTTTCACATGTACCTTCCGGCAGTCAAGGAGCTCCTCCGCATCCCTCCTCCTTGTCAGTTGTGTCTCCTCGCCGAACCGCGACAGGGAATCGAGGGTGATTGCCGGAGCTCAGCGTGGGGAGGGGAGAGGGAGAGACTGATGGAAGATAAGGCTGGGTGGCTATAATATATACAGACAGTGCCTAAACAATTTGCCTCCCGCGCACAAGTTCAAAAAATTTCGAACTCCCGCGCTGCGAATCACAGACGGTTTCATACAAAAACCGTCTGTGATGGTATATCACAGATGGTTCGTATTAAGAACTGTCTATGAAGTATCACAGATACGAACTGTCTGTGATATGACAACATATCACAGACGGTTATTCTTAAGAACCGTATGTGAATTATCATAGACGGTTATATTTACAAACAGTCTGTGATAACTATGTATCACAGACGGTTCCAGATAAGTACAATACAGACGGTTCCAAAAGAATTATTTGTGATGAGATGTACATGATGACCTGTTTTGTAGTAGTGAGTTTTTGTCAGTCTTTTCCGACATAACCATTTTTGTATACTTTTAATCCATGGATATATAGGCGATTGATGGGGGTCACAATGCAGAAGACCATTGCTATCATCAGAAAACTATTGCTGTTACATTTGTGTAAATTTTTAATTTTTCCCAGTTTATTGTATTGTTCATTTTTGTAGATTGCTGTGGGGATGAAAAAGTTATTGTGTACGAAACTCGAAACACTTTGTAATGTTGTACTGGCACTATGTATTCTGAGCTTGAGAATTTTGGTTATATATTTTAGTCAGTGCTGCAGACACCTCTGATCACGGATCTCAAGTTCTCGACCTGCTGGCTCGACTCCTCTGTCTAAACTCTAATGTTCTGGGGCCTATGCTTATGCAGAAGTAAGACAAAGGCTAATCCCAAATTTGGGATAACATGATCATGAAATCATCGGCATGAATGCGATGCTAATTGTGCGAACTTGTAAAGTTGAGTGTAGATAATATTTGAAGTTGGTAGATATGCAGATAAAGTGATGGTGGAAATGTAATATTTTTTTTTTAAAAAAAACAGAAGCAGCATTTGAATCGATTAATGAACTCATATGTGATGGAATCGCTTTATGTCTGTTTGAAGTTATGGAATCATCAAACACATTTGAGCTTTGAGGTACATCCGAAACATAAACTTTAAAAAAGTTAAGATGGTAACTTCATATTTACCTTGGTCCACGCAAGTCCTGAACCTGCGACCTTGGTGTTATTAACCAACTGAACGAATAGGCCATTTCATTCGCTCTTTTACTGACACAAATAGTCTACTAGAGTGCATCAAAACACAGAAAGGCTGTAACGCTGCAAACCTCAAGGGTATTTCTTAAATTTCTTCGTTTCTCACATCCTAGTACAACAAAAGGAGATGATACTGTTTGACGATACATTGACCTGCCTTCCACTGGTCATCTTACATCACCCACTGGCAACATAACACCCTATCACTCGCAGTCGCTGATGACATACTGCAGTAACTGGCTAGCTTATATCACCAGTACTATTGAGAATTTGACACCATCTTGTTCCCTCTCTGTATATGCAGAAGTTACATTTTACATTATTTATCTCAGTTTGCTGTGTGAATAGTGTTAGTACTCCCAACTCCCAAGGGGTGTGCTGACGAAGAGCAGGTCGGGAAAGTAGTCAAATGGCAATGACGAAGAGATGTCATCCTTGAGCAGGCACGCAACTGCCTTACCTCAATTAATTCTAATCACACCTATCTACTACTAGCACTACTGTTGCCCCTACTACTAGTAATTTCTACCACTACTGCTAGTACTACTATAGTACAACTGTTACAGTATCACTATCGGCTGAAGACTGATTAAGATAAAATTCTCTATTTACCGTGCAAAGTTACAGGTTTATCTCATCTGTCGCTGAAAAGTTGTTCTTTTTTTAGTGCGACTGAAAAACTCTTCTGTAGCCTTTCTTTCCACTGCCTTCTTGCCACTGCTGACCCTTAACTGTGAGGTGGGTGTTAAGTTGAATGGAAAAATACAAAAATACCCTTCTCCTCCACCTTCCTCTCTCTCTCTCTCTCTCTCTCTCTCTCTCTCTCTCTATTCTCTCTCATGGGTTCCGCCACCACCGGCGCGCCGAGCCCGTCCACCACGCTACCCGGCGGCGCCTCAGCGGCGCACCCCTCCCCACAACCGCCTCCCCCTCCGAATCACATCTAGATCCAATCAATCCTCCCGTCCAAATCAATTTCTCATCTCAAGATTTAGAGCTTGAAAGGCCAGGTCGCATGATTCAGGAGGAGATGCTTCATTATGTTTTTTCACATGCTGCTGCTCCTTGCACTTTTCTTGTTGCTGCTAGCTCGAGACAAAACAAATTGCAGTACATGTTTGCATCTCAAATTGCAACTCTAATTTGAACTCAATCACAGCTTCAACGAAATATCAACAAAGGAAAAAAAAAATCTCAATTTGGAACAGCGGAAGAATTTGGGACACAAATCAAGCATCATTAGCAGTTTAGCACCAAGCAGCGCACTGGATAGGGACACGGGGGAGGCAGAGGGACATGCCACCCAAGCTGATGCCGCGCTCGTGATGAAGTGAATCAGGGGCGAATCCACCGGGTGGGCTTTGTCAGGCTGAAACCCACCTCCACCGTGGCGGACCCCCCCCCTCCAAGATGCAACAATCAAGAAATCGTTGGGCTGGCCTTGCCGAAGCCCAGGCCCAACTCACATCCATCGGTTCCCCATCCACATTCAATCTTTCTCATTCAATCGATTCCCCAAATCCACATTCAATCGAGATCGAGCGAGCGAGAGTGTGAGACAAACCTGATCTAGAGTGAGGAGGCCGCCGTCGGCGTGCTTCGGTGCGCCGTCTGCGAGAGGAGGCCGACCGGCCGAGGACGAGGAGGAGGCCGTCAGGCGTCAGGCGTCGGCCGAGGCAGTGGAGCCGGCCGGGCGTTGGTCGGGCGACCGGTCGAGGCGGATCTAGGCGACAACGAGCCGCCGGTGGCGGGTTAGGAGGGGAGCTCAGAGCTGAGACGGCGCAGTCTCGCCACCGGTTGGGGAGGGCCACGGACGGAGAGGGGCCGAGGCGATTCAACATCTGGGACTGGGACCACCGAGAAGACGGAGGAGGAGGAGGCTGGACTCGAGTCTTTGGATGCCGGAGAACGCAGGAGGAGGAGGAGCCGGAGGACGGAGGTCCGGAGGATCGAGGAGGAGGAGGAGCCATGGACGGAGGACGGGAGGAGACTGAAGAACAAAGAAGAACTGAAGAACGGAGGGAGCCAGGGAGGTAGTTGTGGTTGTGGACCTGTGGTCTTGTGGATGTGGCCTCTCAGATATCTTGCCGAATCAAGAGAAGAACGGACTGGGGCAAGCGTTGGGCTGGCCGCTTCTTTGAATCAAGAACGGGTTCTGGGAACTGAACTAACAGATGAACAGATCTTTGAAGCCGATTGGAATTTGGGATTTACAGGTACAGTACACTACCGATTGAGCCTTGAGCTACAAAGATCTTTGGTGAGCTCGATATTTGAGAATTGGGCTGGTAATTTATTATATATTCATTACTCATTGCTTAATTATCAATTAATTCGTAGGTTTACAATAATGGAGAAACAAACTTTGCGTAATTATTTTACAAGCAATTCAAGTAGTACTCCCCCAACTGATGAGAGCGCAACTCAACCAAAGAAACCTCGACTAGAATTTAATTCGGATGAAATTATTGCCGATCCGCAAGATCGCATACCAATAGAAGATTTTGCCAATAAAATTAGAGATGAAGTGAGGAGAGCATATTTATTAAATGGTCCAACTCGAGCAATTGGGCATGCCTTTCCAAAGACATTGGATGGCAAAGTGTGGAGATCCTTTCAAGAATCATGGTATAATAAGTTTGATTGGTTAGAATATAGTATGGAAAAAGATGCCGCTTTTTGTTTCTATTATTTTCTTTTCAAGAAACCGTCACAACCCAACACATTTGGCAATGATGTATTTACAAAAGTTGGGTTCTCTCGTTGGAAGACGGCTATATATGCTTTCAATAAACATGTTGGTGGTCCAAATAGTTTTCACAACATCGCAAGGGGTGAGTGCGATGACTTCAAGAATCAACGGTCAAGTGTATCTAGTAAAATGAGCACTTCCTGTAAGGAGGCCGAAATTGCATACAAAATTCGTTTGACTGCATCTTTAGATTGTGCAAGATATCTCATAGCGCAAGGTGAAGCTTTTCGTGGACATGACGAATCATCCACTTCCATCAACAAAGGTAATTTCAAAGAGTTGTTGGATTGGTACAAGGATAAGAAGGAGGAAGTGAAGTGTGCATTTGATATAGCTCCCGGGTATGCAGTTATGACTTGTGCAGATATTCAAAAAGAGCTTTCCAAAGCTTGCGCACAAGAGGTCACGAAAGTGATTAAGGGTGAGATTGGAGATAGAAATTTTGCAGTGCTTATTGATGAGTCTCGAGATGTATCAATAAAGGAGCAAATGGCTGTGATTGTGAGGTTTGTTGTACATGTTTTTTTAGTCGTACAATTTTTACATTGTTGTATTGTACTATTATTCTAACTTTGCAAAATTTATGGTATGCAGATTTGTGAACAATCAAGGGAAGGTCATGGAAAGGTTTCTTGCTATTAAGCATATCACAAGTTGTACATCTGCGACATTGAAGGATGCTTTAGTTGGTTTGCTTGATTATCATGGTTTACCTATTTCTAGGCTTCGTGGGCAGGGTTACGATGGAGCTTCAAATATGAGAGGAGAATTTAATGGCTTGCAAAAACTTATTCGAGATGAGAATCCAAATGCTTTCTATGTCCATTGTTTCGCTCACCAGTTATAATATGTGGTTGTAACTGTTGCAAGTTGTAGTAGAGCTATTGCTGATTTCTTCAACTATGTTCCCCTAATAGTTACAACTGTTAGTGCATCTTACAAGAGAAAAGATGTGTTGATTGAAAAACATCATGACATTTTGTTGGAGAAGTTGGAGAATGGTTTGATATCTACTGGGAGAGGGTTGCATCAGGAATCTAGTCTAGCTAGACCTGGAGATACTCGGTGGGGCACACATCTCAAAACTTTGTTTCGTATATACCAAATGTGGGAGACAGTTGTGGATGTGCTGGAACTTATAAGTGAAGATGCTTGTCAAAACACAAGTCATGGTGGAGCAGCAGGTTTAATGAAAAATATGGAATCCTTTCAATTTGTATTTATCATGCATTTTTTGATAACATTGTTGAGCATAACAAATGAGCTATCACTTGCTTTACAAAGAAAGCATCAAGACATCGTTGAAGCTATGGGCTTGATACAGGATGTGAAAGAACGTTTGCAAGATATGAGGAATAATGGGTGGGAACCATTATTCGACCAAGGCAAAAGCTTTTGTGAGGCATATGGGATTTTTGTGCCAAATATGAATGATGTTATTGGGGTTATGGGTAAATCTGTACGTCAGAAGCATACAGTAACTCAACATCACTATTACAAAGTTGACATTTTCAATGCTGCTCTTGATGCAACTATGAATGAGATGAATCATCGCTTCAACGAAGTTTCCTCGGAGTTATTGGTATGCATGTCTTGTCTTGATCCAAGCGACTCGTTCTCTAAATTTAATGTTGATAAGCTTATTCGACTTGCTGAGATTTATGCTGATGATTTCACGGTGGCTGATCGATTCTTGTTAAGAAGTCAACTTCAAACTTTCATTCTCAACATTAGGAGAAGTGAGGAATTTCATGGATGTCGTGATATTTCAAAACTTGCTCAATTGATGGTTGAAACAAAAAAAGATAGAACTTTTCCGTTGGTATATCGTCTCATCGAGCTGATATTGATCCTTCCAGTGGCAACGGCATCTGTTGAGAGAATATTTTCGGCAATGAATATTATCAAAGCAGATTTGCGCAACAAGGTATCGGATGAGTGGCTGAATGATTTGATGGTGTGCTATACCGAGCGAGACATATTTAAATCCATTGATGATGATAGAATCATAAGATCATTTCAAGGCATGAAATCTCGCAGAATGAATTTACCTCGTGAAAGTCGTGATTCAAGCTAGTGTCTTAGTGGTATGGTTCTTTTATTTTGAATTTTCATGATCATTTTAAGTACAATTTGCTATTGTGTCACTAATTTTTAAATATTAATGTACAGGTTGTTACCTACTGAAACCATATTTACATATTTTGGGATGTACTTTCCATCAGCGAGGTACATTAATTGTATTTTTTGTTTTTTTCTCTGCTTTCATTTATGTGTGAATTTGATTGCGCAATAATATAATAATATATTTGTTACAAATTAGTTTAGTCATTTCAAACTTTAAGCCAACCCTTATTTTTCATCCTGGATTCGCCACTGGAATCAAGTGACCTTCGTGCTCAACCTGGAGCAGCTGCCGTGCTCGTGACGAGCTCGGCATAGATCTGGCGACACCGTCGTTGACTGCCTTAGCCTCCAATTTTATTTGCCGAAACACGCTGTTGCATACCCACAGGCGGCTTGTGCCACGTCTGGTGAGGCGGGGTGAAGCGGTTTGATCCGCCTCACCCAACTCCGGTGGTGGCCGGCCGGTGATGGGATGGTGGTGGATCCGGTGCTTAGGGGTGGGCGAGGCGGGGAAGAGTGCGGATGGGCGGAGAGAGAGAGAAAGAGGGACGGCCGGTGGTGGCGTCCGATGGGTTAGGAGAGAGGACGGCGGAGAAGGAAGAAGACATGGTAAGCGGGAATTTTGTGAAAATAAGCAAGCCTAACTCAGGCGATGGGTCGACGGCAAAGGTCGGATAATGGGCGAGACCGGCCAAATCCTAACCCACCTCCACATGGCCTCAACTAGAGTGGCCAAGCAGACCATGTATCTTGGCCGATCGAGGCACGGCATTGTAGGCTCGGTCCCGGCACGGCATAACCTGTACTATTTATGGATTTGGCCAGCACGGCACGATGGCCTGGGTCATTACCCCACCACGATAGGTCGGCCCGACACGACACGAATAGTGTCGGGCTGTGCCAGGCACGGCACGAGCATGGGGAGCCCAGCACGACCCGTTTGGCCCGCCATCGAGGGAGGAAGGAGCATTAGCGGGAGGATCGGCGAGCATTGCCGCTGCGACGCGGAGGAGAAGGAGGCGAGTGCGATCGACGCCGATCTTGAGAAGGAGAGGAAGAGGGCAGGGTTGTAGGGCCATAGGCGGCGCGGAGTGTGGCGGGCGGCGCCGACGCTGAGAGAGGAGGCGAGGTGATGCGGGCGTGCGGCGCTGGTGCTGAGTGAGGAAGAGCCGAGGGGGCGGTGCGGGCGTGTTGCGCCGACGACCGGGCGCCGAGAGAGGTGCCAAGGAGGTAGGGCGGCGCGGGCTCGTGGCCACGCGAAATGGTGCGACGCTGAGGGAGGCGAGGAGCCGAGGCGACGGCGCGACGCGAAGGGAGGCAGGGAGGCGAGGCAGGCATGCGACACTGCCTAGTGCCGCAAGCGGCACGTGCGGGCAAGGGGCAGGTCGTAGGGGGAAAAGATAGGGCAGCGAGGCAGGCCGGGCGGGCTCGTGGGCCATGCCTGGCACGACACGGCCCGAGAAGAATGCATCCATTGGGGCATTTCTGCCCGTTTTTTTTGTTACCGTTTCGATCTTGAAAATTCAAAACATCTAAATTTTTTTCTATAAATAGCCACTATCCCCCTTATTTAGCACTAGGGATGGCAATCGGGCGCGATGGGTACAGGTAATGCTCCGCGATACTCATGCCCGTGACCCCGATTTCCCCCCACGGGCATGCACGCGAAAGACAACGGACAAAGAACCTCGCCCATGCTCGTAGCCCGCGGGCATGCCCGTTTACCCGCGAATAACGCATCGCCGCCCGCGGGCATGCTCGTTTACCCACGAACAACGCACACATCAAGATTCAAGTTCATCACAATTCACACATCAACAGTACATCACACATGTGAATTGAACACAAATCAAAAGTAATAGTATTTGACAAATGTGATTCTGCAATGCGCAGCTCTGGAGTAGCTCTGGAGTATTTGACAAATATAAGAATTGAACACTTATATTTCTGCAAGGTCTAGTAACTCAAAAATATATACTTGGATAAATTGAACCTGATGTTTTAACAATATATACTCTGCAAGGTCCTTGCTGTTTTAACATTTATGCAACTAATGTACTCCAACACCACAGTCCACATAAAATTGAATCAGTACATCTCCGCTCTTAACTTGCAGCTAGAAAGTCTCATCGTCAGTTCGTCACACAATGGTTGCCCAACGACATTAGATTTACAACAAGGAGGCACCACAGGATTTCTCTTATAAGAGAGGAAATGAACGAACGACATTATATTTCTCTTATAATTAGAAACAAAACTGTAAAATTAGCATAATATACTGCAATTAAATCTACAGAATAAACTACAATTGATGACACAACCACCTGAATTCGTAGAGAACCATCTAGCCAATCAGGTCCAACACTACAAGACGACACAAATCAACCATTGAACAACATCTAGTTGTTCCTTCCAAATTGCCAAAGCATCAAACTGCTTTGATCCATGTCCATACCTATAGAGGAATATCAATTGTAGAATCCTTCGTAGAGCTTATTCAGTCGAAACGAACAACTTACAATATACAAGTTAAATGGACACAAATTGCATAACGAATCCTAAAATAGCTAGTTACATGCTCAGCTTACCTTGCCTTCACCTCGGCACGGCTCCCTCGAACATCTCTTAGATCTAATAATTATCAAAATTTTATCTAATAATTACAATACAAGAGAGATCATTACGCGAGGCAGAGCAGACGAGGATCCGGCGAACAAGACGGCCACACCTCAATCCTCGCCGCTTCGTCACCTCGATCTCGCTAGGAATGTCTAGGATCCACCACGAGACGACAAACCTACATGCCAAAACTGAACAGATACATAGATCAATACAAGCTACGACACATGTACAACCCAACCAACACAACAATTCAGAAACCAGCTCGAAATAGCACAGTTTTGAGGGAAAATTACTCACCAGTATCACATATGACTTTCCCACCTTGCAGATCTACCGCTTCCGTACATAGAGGAGCACTAGCAAGAGGAGGGTACTAGGGTTTTGGGATGGGGCATTGGCGTGCGGTGCGGACCGGAGCCAGGGGTTGCTACGGTTTGGGTGTCATCGCGACTGGAGATGGGATGGATTAATGCTGGATTTCATGGGTTCAAGGGGGAAAGAAGAGCGGAGACCGGACGGAAGGAGGCGACCAGGCGTGAGGAGGGGCGGAGGCCGGGAGTATGAGGGATTCACAACAGATCTGGATTTGGTGGCTTTGGCAGTTCGGTGCTTCGCATGTTGGGACTCAGTTCGGCGCTCCTTCGCATTTGGACAGTGCCGAGGAGGGGGTGCACGGAGAGGGAGGAGGCGGGGGAAGAGGGAGGCGTACGGGGCGGCCGCTGGGCTAGGAGGAGGGATAGGAAGGGGAGTTGGGAGTAGAGGGAGATGGAGAGTGCGAGGAATGGAGGATGGCTGCTGAATGGCAGTTGGAGTGATGGCCGAACGGGGATCTGTGAATTAGGGTTTCCTCGGGCCCACCTATCAGTGTGAGTTGACGGGTAAATAGGCGTGATGGGGATGGGTGGAGCTCACCTATGCCCGCGCCCATTTACCCGATGGGCAAAGGATTGCCCCCATTTCCATGCCCATGGCCAAAGAAAGACCCTCATACCCGGCTCTTTTAGGGTATTTGCGCGAACACGTGTGTGTCGGGCACAATTGCCATCCCTATTCAAAGACCCACCATTCCTTATTCTCTATTTGAAATTTTGTTGTGCAAATTCAATTTTGTGTTTAGCTAATTTGACAAAAATAAAAAAAAATCATGCCAAATTTTGGATCATGCCTATGTTTATGAGTTGTAGAATAAATGTTATTATGTTCCTTGAATGAATCATTAGTTATAAAGATTAACGAGTATATGACTTGTTGGTGAAGATCTTTTAACTTATGATGATGTCGTTCTAAATGTATCTCTGGTCGAAAGTCGCTTGTTGGAACACTAGTGACTCTATCGACCAACACATGTATTAATTGATGATCATATTTCACCGGTCATGGATATATGGATATCGAATCAATAATGTGAACACATGTTGGAGAACATGTTGTTGGATTGACCCACCATGAGACACTGCTGAGATTGTTATAATTTCAAGTGTCATCAGTTGGTCTCAAGCTATGATGATGTATAATCCTTAGACCTGATATCAGCATTGTGTCCTACATGTGTAAGAGTACACTTTGGGGTTGTCAAAGGCTACTCCGTAACCGGGGAGTCATAAAGGTAGTTTTCGAGTATGCTATGAAACATGCGGGGCAATGTGACTGGTCGGATATGATATTTTCCCCTCCTAACATAACAAGAGAGGTATATATGGGCCCTCGATGTTGTCAGATAAGGAAAGTGCATGACCACGCCACTCGTGGTCGAAGAGTTCGACCACATGAAGTTATCCGACACTTATCGAGAAAGTATTGAATAGACCATGGATGACATAATATCTCACTTGGAATTCAACCAGGTATCGTGAGGCAAAGGGAGAATACACTAGTAGGTCTCTTTGTTCGATCAGTTACTGACTAGTCGTATGGATATACCAGCTGGTCATAAACTAGTCGAACGTAATCACAGAGTGGTCGAAACCTGGTCGTAAGGAGTTACGAACTGGTCATAACTAAATACAAATTGGTCGTATAAAGATGTGAGTTGGTCGTAAGTGATGAGGACCTGGTCATAGATCATGTTGCATTAAGGTTCGTCAGATATAATTCGTGTGTATTCGGGAATCGTTATGTCCTGTTAGGTGCCGCTGACGACTCGTGATCGGAAAGAAGTTTCCAAGTCACAACCAGGGTCACACACTTAACGGGTTGGAACAAACCAGTACAGATACGATTTATCAAACGTGTTCGGATAGGATCCGTCACGGGCACTATTTAAGGAGATGTTTGAGGTTGTTGCGATTAGAGATAGGTAACAGAGTAGACACACGATAAGAGTTGACGTGAGTTGCTCCAAACCCCAGCCACCATCTTCTTGAGAGAGTCTTCCCGTGCGACTTGGTGCTAACACACCAGCGTACGACGTTCCTGCCCTGAACGTGTGGATACCATAGAGGCGCTACTGCGGTTGTTGTTGCGCTAGAGGACAATCCGTGACATTGCAAGGAAAGCGATCGGTTGCTGGAGGAGACTATCAGTAACAACTACGCTGGACGTTCGACTGCGAGGACGATCAACTACGTCGAACGATCGACTACGTCCATTACTTCGACGCACTCTTCGTTGGACCAGGCTGCTCTAATTCTTCTTCCGTTGCATTGCGCGTCTGGTGGTAACGATGTGTGATCTCTTACTTGCATTATATCCTGGTTTAGATGGTAGAATTTTTGAATTGTAATCTAGTGTAGCCTACCTGTATCCCTTCATAATGAACAATGTATGAGCAATATGACATAAACATTCCCATCATCATTGATCATATTAAGCTTGCATTACATCAAAGGTGTTACCACACACAACATCACACTGGAATTGTACTTGCCTCAACCGTGTGATGGATGACGATGGATAAAGGGCTCTAACCCCGGTTTCACACCACTACCTGGCATTCGTAAAAGATACTAAGAATACCATCTAATAGCACACAACATTGCAATAAAACTAAATAAACATAATCACTCCTATTCGCAGCCCAAAACAACAATGTTCCTCCTCGAACACCATTATGTCCAACATAGAACATTCACTGTAGAAAAATTATAACTTTTCCTCTAAAGCTCCAAAAATCATGAACTTATAATTTCTAGAATCTACACAACTATATCCACAATTTTGCAGGTGGTCGAAAGTTTAGATTATTTCGTCTAAACCCTTTTTTTAACTCCGAAGACCAATCTGTCATCTTCGGCAATCTCAACAGAAATTCCATATCTTTTAATTGGTCCATCCAAAAATAGTGATCTAAGACATTCTGGAATCCACAGGGAATTAGCTACCAAAATAAATTTAATCTAATTTTTCTACTCTGAAACAACCTTCTCTAACTTAACATTTCCCCAAACTATCCCAACAAAAAGACATAATAGAAGATCATAGATCAAAATTTCATAACTCCTATTATACTTGTCCAAAAAAGTGATTTTGGACTTTCTGGAATCATTATAAATTAATCTATATAATTCATGCATACCAAAAGTCCAAATTCGTTAATTTTCTAATTTTAAGTTACATAACCATGTTTCTTGGCCATCAAACGAGGCCCGAATAGGCACTCGGATTGTAAAAATCTATTGAAATTATCTATTGAAATAATGCAAAAAAAAAAAGACTTTCCAGAAATCTATTGAAATTATCTAATTATCTGCAGTAGACGCAAAACCCTAATTTCACACTGAACTAATTCAAAACTACAGATCAATAGGACTACAGATTACCGATTCGCTAACAACAGGGAAACTGATCCGCTACTCGACAACAATCGCATAGAAAAGAATAAAACTAACTAATGGGGAGCCAAAAATCACCCTTGAAAACCACGCTGGAGCTTGTTGAAATCCCCGCGAGAACTCCCTTTTCCCCTTCCTTCTCCCTTTTCCTCTTCCTTTTCTCCTTGGTCGGCAGCACCAAAGGGGTCCTCCTTCTTTCTCCCTCTTGGCCGGCAACAAGGAGGGCACAGGGAGGAGGGGAGGCACCACTAGGGGAGGAGGGGAGGTGCTGGATAGAGAGGGGAAGGGGCAGTGCATAGGGGTAGGGGGTGGCGGCTAGGGTTTGTTGCCACCCCTAGCACCCTTTGAAGGCTGGCCGACCACCCTCATGGGTTGAGGTGCTATGGGCCTTCAGCCCAGGGTTTAATCAATCTCCAAGAAAGCATTCTGAAATCCCTTTTTTTAATCCCTATAAATTGGTTTGAAAATCAATTATACTTCTAAAGGTTGAACGGGGTATTACATGTACGTCCAAGAAAGTTCGGTTTGGACATAGAGGTAAGGTAGAACTCTACTTGCTTTGTGCTTAAGAGTCTTTTACCATACAAGAATATTTTTCTATTTTTTATTCAAACGCACTATTAGAGCACTGACAGTAGTATAGTATTGACTGAGCAACATTAGTTCATTGCTGAGAAGATACTGTTATTTTTAGATATTTTTTATGGGGCCACTGTTGCTTTGTCCGCTGTGTACTATCCAACATCTCATCTCATTGTTCAAAGTATTTTACAGATTGCTACTCAATTGAAAATGTATGAAAATAACTTAGTTATACGCGATGCTATTGTCTCCATGATATCTTACTTATATGCCTTTGTATTTCTTTTAGATCCTAGAGGTAAAGTCGATGCATTTGGTAGTGTACTTGATATTTTTAGTGAGGCTACATGGCTAGACTATACTGATTATTTTACAGAATTTCATTCTCAATTATACGAGGTTTACCAAAGGTATGAAAATAAGTTTCAGGGAGTTCGCTCGCAACGACCTCTAGTAGCCCCCGCCTCAAGTAGCAAGACAAATATATGGGGCAAGATCTTCGGTGCCTCTTCCTCCAAGTCCAGGTTTTCTTCTTCTACACCGCAGCCTGCTCACCAAGACCCACAAAAAGCGGAGAACTATCCACCTTTTTGGACAGTGATACGGTGGATTTCAACTCAGAAGGCTTCGAAATCTTGCAATGGTGGCAAGCCCATAAGTTAACATATCTCGTGCTATCTATACTTGCACATGATGTATTAATTGGTCATGTCTCGACGGTTTCCTCCGAGTACGCTTTCATTCTTTCTAGAAGAATATTGGAGGATAAAATAAGTCTTACAAGTGAGATGGTGGAGATCCTTCTAGCTATGAAGGACTGAGAACAAGCTGATTCACGAACACAACACTCTGTGGAAAATCCAGAGTCGTCGGGGGTGTTCAAAAATCTATAGTTAGACAATGACACCGACACGTAGAACAAGGTTTGCCAAGGTTATAGGCTGTGCTCTTTTTCCTTTGCCAAGGTTTTCTCATTTTGAGTTTTTACTTGGCGAATGTTTTAACGAGACAGCTAGTTGGACATTAATAAAGCTCTTTATTACATTTTTAATATGATTGTCTTATTTTTTTTCAGTTTTCATGTCTACTTCTGAATTCTACACATTTTTCTAATTTTTTGATTTTTTTTGGATTTGTTTTGATTCTGTCGGGCCAAACGGGGTAAATGGGCCAAACTTGGCCCACTGGGCCAACTGGGCCCATGCCGGTCCGGCACGACACAAACGGCCGACGGGTCGTGCACTCGTGCTTGGTCCGCCTCCACGGCACATGGGCCGGTACGACACAACCCATCTAATAGTTGGGCCGGAACATGTCATGCCGAGATGGGTCGTGCCTTGTTGTGCCCATGTCGTGTCGGGCCAGGCAGCCCATTTGGCCAGGTCCAACCTCAACCCTTGTCCAGCCCACTACTCAACGTTTGCACCTAATCCTGCCTAGCCGATGAAGCAATAAGGTCCTAATCCTATCCCGGCCCATTCTGAATCCTTGGGCCAGACCCATTAAGTTTGAAGCAGATAAGCCATATGGGTTGTCTACAAGACATATATAATTTAAACATACTTTTTCTTATCGAAGTACAATGAAGGTTAAGGCAGACATTTTTACAACACACAATTGTGTCAATACTTAGTTGTGTTTGTTGGACCCTAGGCGCAGAATACCCAAATACCGAAGCCCTCGTGTGTGTACTGTACTAATTCCATAATCAGTGGCTAGTACACGCATCCATAACATTTATAGTCACATCTAATGTAACATTGATAATCACATCTACATATTATACATACAACATGAAACAAATATAGAGCATTTAAATTTAAGCGTTTACATTAAAAGTATATATTACATGGTCGACCGACCAAATTGAAACACAAGTATTAAGAGTAATAGTTGAAGCAAAGCAAGTAAAGACCCAAATTAAAGTCCAGTGGTTTGTCCATCCATACCCTCAGGCAACCGACAAGGACAAGACTTGTCACCGAACCCTCCGGTACCGGGTGCAAAGAACACGTCGTCCGATATAGGCTCATCCTCGTACTCTGATCAACAATTTAAGCAAAAATGAGTGCATTTTGTACTAAGTAAAACTTGTAATGTATAGCAACATAATTATAAATGCAAAACTAACAAAGGATAATGTTCTACTCTACAAGTCATTTCCAACATTAAGCAAGTTTTATTTGTAATATCGATATGAAATAATTTGCAATGGAATTTTAAAGAGCAGTTAACAGATATCGAAATAACAAGTATGTAATTCAATAATAGCAAAATCACAACCCTCCTCAGCTGCGATCAACATTTCATTCTCAGTCATAGATATGGCACTAACGCAAACCAACCATCCCAACATTTTTTCAACAAACTGTTTTTGCAACAAAAAAAAAGACTATACCCGATGTGATTGCACTAAGCATGTTCATGACCGCGGGCACGGCTATTCAGATATATTTACACTCTGTAGAGGAATACAACTTTACCCACACGATGCAAGCTCTCTAGTTTGTTTAGCATCCGTCGACACCACCTCTCATAACATGTTAGTAAGCAGTCTAGAGTTCACAATGAATTCTTTACATCATCTAGATCTAACCTTGCACTAGCCCGGCAAATGGTACGTACACCCTCACATCTGCTGGGCTCCTCCCATTTCAGTAAGGCATTCGCCGCTTTGTTCAAATTTTTTTCGTTTCATTTGAATTTTGAGGGTTAAAGGGAGTAAAAGCAGTTGATAAAACGCAAACATGAAGATAGCCGAGTGGTATGCTAGCAGCTTGTAGCGACGGTGACCTGGGTTTGAATCCCAGGCTCGTGCTGTAGTCCTTTTATTTTTTGAAAATTTTAAATTTGATCGATCTGTTTGGCCAAAAATTGCCAAAATTTCAGTCATTTTGCTGCCAAACGAAAAAAATGCGAACTGAAATTGTGAACCCTCCTCCGATCACAGCCGTACGTACGGCGGTGAATGCCCTGATGAGACGCAACGTGGGTAGGGCGGCCTTTTCCATTGCATATGTGGATGTATGCAGGCGCCCTCGGACCGGGCGCTGGCTGCCATTGTAGATCCTTGGAATGTTGTTCCTGTCCCCCTCCTCAAAGCCCAAGTCAAATCCTCCTCACCTCTGCAAGCAGCACCGAAACTCGATCGGCCGATCGAGCTCCGGTAGATTCGCGCTCCGGTTAGTCTGCGGCCGTTGTGCGTGGCGTTGCCAGCCGACGTGTGAGACGGCACTAGAAAGGGAGCGGCGGCATGATATGATCAATCCTGAGAGCAATCCAACGCCCCAAAAATTAAACCGCTCCATGGCACGACGGGTGTCTGGGCCGTTGGGGCGCCTTAACGCTCGGTGCGCCGTGCTCTCGGAGCTGGGCCCGAGCGCACAGTGGAGCAGTCGCCGCGCGCGGGCGAGGAGGCGTGAAAGAGAGCACGCAGCCGCAGCCGCAGCCGCGCGGATGCAGAGCATGCCTCGTGGCCGACGCCGCGGCCGGGACAGGGGAGAAGCAGCAGCTGACAGAAGCATTCGCATTTAACGCGCGGCACGGGATCGGAGTAGTCTCTCTCTCTCTCTCTCTCTCTCTCTCCCCGCGCGCACTGTGCCGCGCTGCCACCACCGTCGTCATCATTGCCCTTTCGTCCCCCGGCCGCGCCATCATTGCATGCCGCGCTACATGCCTTGTTTTGGCGCCCTCTTGTTCCTCCCCCCTTCCATTCCATCCGTCTTAATTGAAGGGGTGCTACTCCATGTCACTGTGTCAGTGCCAGTGCATATACCTAGCTCGCCCCCATGCATGCCTTCTTCAACCTTTGGACTCTGGTGTGTGCCTGGATCAATCTCGTGTGTGTATTCATGTTATAATTGTCAGGCTCTTTAATTATTTTTTCAGTCATTATATAATCAGCGCCCATTTTGCCTAGATTTACTCTTCTTCTGCTAAAATATTATTGAAGAAGCTTAAGCTTGGCAAAAGCGCGTACTCTCGGTGACTTGGTGTGCATGTGTGTTTAGTACTATTAGTTATAGTAGTACTAGCTAGTAGAAAGGCTTTGATTGCATACTACGTATTCATTGTTCTGAGCTTAGTTGTTTTAGGCTTAAACTGCTTCAACTAATTAAGTTGAGAACGTACGTCCAGTTGCACGCATCATTGTAGTTAAGCATTTGGTGATCATTTATGGAGATACACAACTCATTGCCGACCTCCACATAGATCATGTCCTCATCACACAATAAAGTATAGTAGCGTCTCTATTACCAGTATGCATGTGTTTTTTTTTATGATCATTGGTACACCTAGCTAGATTCGAAGCAGGGACACAATTGAAACCCCTAAACGACTGTAATTCTTAAACTAGCTCCACTAGCTTCAAAATTCTATTTTTGGCCCCCTCCTGACGCGTGCTGCCATCGTGGACGGCAGGATCTCATCTTCTGCGATGCCCCGACGCAACACCTAACTGCTGCGACAAGAATGGCAAAGAATTAAGGTGTCGCTTTGCCTTCTTCACCGCAGCAGTACTGCTGCGGTGGGGGACGGCAATGCGCCAGCAACAGCGTAGGAGAAGACTCGTCATGGTCGATATCGCAAAGAAAGAAAGGGGCTAAAATTAGAATTTCGAGGCTATGAGGGCTACTTTAGGAATTTCGGTCGTCTAACGGGGCTAATAGTGTACAAAATTCGCTAGATTCAACATTATATCGATTATATTATTAAAGCGATAGAAAAAGAAGCCACTACGTTCGTTCTCAAAGGCTAGAAATTCTCACGTTAATCGGTGAAAAAAAGAGAAACATCTACACTGTTGATTATGGTGGGTCCAGATTATAATGATCTAGATTAAACGAAAGAGTCCATATCAACTACAATATAGAAATAAGAGTCCATCTCAACTACAATGCAAAAATAACTTAAATTTGGAATATAAAATAAAATAAAATTAGCAATTCAATTTTGATACGAATTTCTAAGTAAAATCACTAAATAAGATAAAATAAGAAAATTGCTTTTGATGCGAATTCCAAAGTAAATCACCAATAATTGTAATGTTATATATATATATATATATATATATATATATATATATATATATATATATATATATATATATATATATAGGATTAGTATACAAATTCCAATAAAAATTAATTAAAAATAGGTATAAAAAATAAAATGAACTTTGCAATTTGATTTCCATATGAATTCCAATGTAAAATACTTAAATAAATAAAATTCAGAACAAAAAAACATCATCAATTTGATTTCCATACGAAATCCTAAATAGATATAACTCAGAATAAAAATTAAACCAAAAAAAACAATTGGTTTAGTATACGATTTCAACATAAAAATAAATTGATTTTGGAATAAAAATAAAATAAAATAAGCATCTCGATTTCGATACAAATTCTGAAGTAAAATCTATAAATAATTGTAATTCGTCATAAAAAATAAATAAAAATTAACAATTGGATTAGTTTACTAATTACGACAAAAAATAATTTAACAATTGGATTAGTTTACTAATTAAAACAAAAAATAGTTGAAAGTAAGGACAACAAGTAAAAGAAATTTGCAATTAGATTTCCATACGAATTCCAAAGTAAAATCTTTTAATAACTAAAATTTTGAATAAATTAAATATAAGTTATAATAGGGATTTCGTGAATGGTATCGGAGGAGACCACGAAAGAGTGCAATGACATCGATCTGTCCTACAATAAAACATTGATCCACAAGGAAGCGAATACCCGAGGCAGCGGCGACGAAGATGAGAACAATTCCATACGGCTCAACTTAGTTGTTCGACAAGGACAATGTTGTGCTACTTGCTGGAGCCGTTGGAGAGAAAAACCGGAGTCAAAGGAGTCAAGTGTTGTGACGACGAATAGTGAGTATCAATGTTGTTTAAGAAGTCAATAGTCAAAGAAACTCGATAATGGGGAAGACACAGGAGAGAGCAGATGAAGCTTTGGATTAAAGACAAGCTATCGACGATATGTGATCGTTGGGTAGCTAGGAGCATGCCATCGTTGGTGAGTGACATGGCGTCACTAGCGGTGGCGAGAAGATTCTTCATATCGTTAGACAACGACTAAGGCAGACATACCGACGTCATTGAAGATGGGAGGTCATCGCAGTAAGTG
Organism: Hsuehochloa calcarea; assembly: GCA_036346395.1. Lineage (NCBI taxonomy): Eukaryota > Viridiplantae > Streptophyta > Magnoliopsida > Poales > Poaceae > Hsuehochloa > Hsuehochloa calcarea. The sequence goes on along the minus strand of CM070593.1, from coordinate 58,725,000 downwards.
AGGAAGTCACATCGTTGAGTTGGACAACGTCGAAGAAGAGGGGCGACCGACACAGAAGAAGAAGATATCGAGCACGTATAATATAGTGCATGTGTATATACATGCATGTATCCTACGAATAGAAGCATGTGCGTACAAAAATAAAGGAGTAAAGAGCTCAGAGTAGAGATAGCACAACGGTAAGGAATATGCTTGGGGCCACTGGAGAGAGCACGACGGGTGTCCCAGTAGGGATCGACGATATTTGCACACATATATGTGTAGATATCACAACAATTATCATTAAGCGATAATTAGAGAGAAGTAGAAGATAACTATGTTGTAGAGTAGTATTGCATTGGAAGTGGTAGCAGTTGAGAGATATCGATCAAGAATTGGGCTTGTTCTTGGAGGTTGAAGTAGAAAAATTGTGGCGAGGAGAAGAGATAAAAGAACACACAGTTCGGTGGGGCAACTGACGTAAGGGAAGATAAGTTCAAGGTAGGTCACCCATGGTGCATCGGTGTATACGAGAGTAAGATACTCTAATACATATAAACTAATAAGATAATTTTGTTGCACACATAATCGATGTATTGCTTGAGAGTAACAGAGGTACATGTGCATGCAAACATTTTGAAAAAGCGTTAAGGGCATGCGGCTACATGATGCATACATAATGGAGAGTGATTAACTTATTATAATCATGATTTTGTTCCATCAAAACTCATACTTCAATTACGTTACTCAAGTTGCATTTTCCTTTAAGCTTCTATTGTTATTTTCTAATGTTTATGATATCTAAAAAATCTAAATAACTACAATATATGTAAATATATTCTAAAGTATTTAAATTATATCATTTGTTACTGCAAATTTTAAAGCAAATATAGCTGCGCAAATACGTGTACTACCCAGCCAGCTAGTTAATGGTAATATGTCAAATAAAACTAGCAATGGAGTAATTGTGTACTGTGGGTGCGTGTCCGAGAGACTAGGCAGCCTGCCTGCCTGCCTGAGAACGCGCCTGTGTTTGCAACTGTGCTGGTATGCCCGTATATATGCAGCCATGAATGCAGGGATGTGCATTGAATATCTCCTGTAGAACGACATTTTTGGGAGGCCTGCATGCCTGCTCTCTCTCTCTCTCTCTCTCTCATTCTTCTTGCTTGCTTATGTTTCGTGCTGCCACTCCCTGCAACATGCCTTCTGCCTCACGCAGCAACCCCCCAAAATTTTAGAGAGAGATGAGATGCATCCGGAGAGAGAAAGAGTGAGGGATAAAAAGGTTCAAAACCGAATGACACACTCCAAGTGATCGACCTTGGTCAACCGCTAAGCCGCAGCAGTGGTAGGCTGGTAGCCCTTAGGCACAGAGTTCAGAACACGGAGGTATCAGCTGCGGCCTCAAACCACTGGTTCCACACAGCGCCAGCTTTTTCCTAGGGTGTGGCATCTACTGCTGCCACAACGCAAGATCCATGCATGCGCCATGCCATGAGCACTAGCGAGAAACACAGCAACACCAAGGCTAGCTTCGTGCAACGTATCAACGCCTGCACAATGCAAACTATTTGTGCATTTACGCATGAAATGGGGTACGAGGATCGGTTCTATCGGCCCTTCCGTAAAAGTCCAAACCGGTTTCGAAATATCTATTTTGCATGAATTTTATCAAATATAGAAGGTGTTTTTGACAAAATTTATTTTCAAAAATTTCAGCCGATTTTCAGCTATTTTCAACAGAATTTTTTAATTCAAAAATTAATTTGAAATTTTCGTCCGACATCGGCCAAGCCAGTTCCTACCGGGACCCTCACGGTGAAATTTGAGACCGGTTACCCATACCATGCTCTCTGACTCTATTAGCTCGTGAAGGCTCATTTCATCATTTGCATGGGCTGCAAATGCACTAGGCCTGGCCGAATTAACGATTGCTAGTAAAAGTTCTAAATAAACCTACCGATTATAGCTCAGTACCGTGATCCATTTTGGGTTCACCACAGAAGATTGCAATCTACATTGACCAGTACCTCATCAGGATGTGACATTTTGATGGCTCTCTCCAGGTGTCATTTAGCCTAGCAGCCTACGCAGGTTGTGAATCTTGTGATATGCTAGATCCTACTCCTACTCCCTAGTCTCTATGCATGCAAGTACTCCTACCAAGAAGAGAGAGAGAGAGAGAGAGATGGATGAGAGATCAGAGCAGCCTTAAATAGCTTCCTCTACCCCTGCCATTTGGCCTCTGGTGAAAGCAAACCAGTACAAGAAAGAGAAGCAATTATAATGCCTGCTTCGGTCTACATCTACTCTACCTGACCAGTCTTGCAGAGAGGATCTCCATGCAATGATACAGCATATTTCATGACTGACAAGTACTATGCAGCAGGCGTGCCAAGGTACTCTGGCTAGCTAGGTCATTAGCATGCCATGTTCAATCAAAGCCCACAAGTCAAAGCAAAGATACTTACAATAAAACAAATTCAACAAATATGAAGCTCAAGGTCAACTCCAGCAGCAACTAGGAGAGTAACCATGGAGCAGTATATCTTTGATCCACCACATCGATCTTATATATTAATTAAGGGAGCCGTCCGAGTGGTAAAAGCCAGGGACAAGCATGCAAGCAGTACAGCGACAACAACAGACACATAAAATGTTCGACATTGTGGATGGAACAAAAGAGAGAAGCATTGACAGAGTAGACAGAGTAAACATGCATTCTTCATGTAAAATGGACTAGACATCAACACTCCTAAGGTGGGGATATTTAGGACCCTTCATCACTTCAGTCTTCAGCACTTGATGGATTTTTCTAGGCAGTAACCTGAAAAACATTGGCAAACACATGCCACCGTTGGTAAAAATGAAAATATCAGAGTACGGATACAACATTTTTCATTCTCCTTTGATGTACAAATAATTAATTGTTACTACTACCTGTTTTTTAAATTTGCTACTCCTAGTTAGACCAAAACTACATTAAAAAAAAACAAGAGAACTGTTCACAAACTGTACATAGTCATAGCTGAATATAGAATGACATGGACTGGACATATGTTCTTTTTTTATGAATAGACAAATAGAAGACTAGTTCAATATATACTCAGAACTGCTAAAATTGGTGTGCCACAGTTGAAGCTGACAACACAATGCAATTGTGTCAGCAGAAAACTGATCATGATTAGCTAGTTGTAACATATAATAGATAGATCAATGCAACAAAACCTTATGACTCCCTAGCATTTTAGCTCGTTTACGTTACACATTGAAAGGGAGCTTGCACGCACAAGACATGAAATATCAGTACATTTGCACAGATGAGGTATTTAGCTAGAGTACTACTAGCTAGCTGGTGATAATTGACAGAGAATACCCATGTTGATTCCAGTAACTTTTGGCATGAACTTTCTAAACCTACAGTCACATACTATGTGCAAGCTCTATTCTCAAAAGCAATGCTGCATGAGAATTCCTTTTCATATGTTCATAAATGAAGTACACTTACAGTACACCAGGCATGCCATGCTATCATTGCCCGCGCATCCATGAAATGTAGAGCATATATAAACAGGCATGCTACAGAACTATCAAATACGAAACAACTAGCTTTCTCCAGGACCAACAATAATAAAATATGAACTTAATAAAAACTTTCATAACACCATTCCTCTATGATACCACTAATTACAGCACCAATATACATAATGTTTAAGATTTGCTCACCACAGTGTGCAGTGCATGGACACTAACAAGTACTCTACCAGAGTAAAGGCCAAATAGCGTGCGAGAACAGATGCTGGGTTCTTGAGGAGCACAAGTCTAGTGCAAAAGTACAAACGTAACAAATCATCAACAATGTATTCAAACAGTACTGCACTAAATTTAGCAACAAGATCCTTATGGGTCATGCATCATGGCACAGCAAACTAACGAACTAACCGTAGGCACACGCAGACTAACAAACTCGTGAATTATTCGAGAGCAGAAGCAAAAGAAGACTAGAGCACAGTGCAAAGAGTGCAAAGCCATACCTGACAGAGTGACCGCCCCACTACTGCCCGGCGCCGGGCCTCTCGTCGCTGCCGGCAATGCCGTACTTCAAGAACGGCGAGCCGCCGAGCGTCCCGAGGCCCGACACCGGCCCGGCGCCGGCCATCGCTGTGGAGTACCCGAACTCGTACCTCCGTTCACCCCCAGCCTCGCGACGGGCTCCCTTCGTAGCTCCTGGACAGCATGTGCACGGCGGCGACCTGCTCTTGCCCGAAGCCAGCCGCTCCTCCGATGGAGCCGAGCGCCACAGAGTGCCCAACGTTGATGAAGCTCTGTGCGCTGTTCGGCACCGCGTGGCCGATGAACTCTACCATCGCCTGCTGCCCGTTCGGCCCCGTTGCCGCAGCCTAAAATCAAGAAGCGGAGACACCAACAAGAACGGGACAAATGTAGCAAGTACTTATATGTATATTCTATTGTATGAGTGATGAACTGATGATAAAGAAGGTACGTGTAATCTCACCTGAAACTTGGAGAGCTCGTACTTGGCGCGGGCGAGATCCTGCTGGAGCTGGCGGAGGTTGCGCTGGAGGATGGAGATGACGGCGACGCAGCCGTAGACGGGGTCGCGGAGGCGCATGTCGGCCTCGTAGGCGAGCGAGTTCACGGCGTCCTCACGCTGGTAGGGGTGGAGCTCGTTCAACAGCTTGGTCACGTTGCTCGCACCAAAGACGCGGTGCACGTGCACGAACTTCTGCGGGTTGTCCGGCGGGAAGTAGGGCGCGAACACACAGTCTGGTTGGCACTTGCGGCGCAGGAACTTGCATGCCGCGCAGGGCGAGCCCGTGCCGCAAACCGCCGAGTTCGCCGCCGAAGATGACGACGCTATGGTGATCACCGACCCCGACGGCGCCGGCACCGACGATGCCGACGACGATGCCATCCCTCTCGCCTGGGGGAAGAAGTAAGAAAGATGCGTTCTTTACGTTCTTGCACTTGCATATATTTTGTTCTTGGAAAGCTGTGGAAGTTGCTAGAACCCCAGGAGGGGGGAAACAGATAGAATCACTGATTTTATTCCCTTGCTAAATATGAAGAACACTGCCTAAAAACACGAGAAAGTATACCAAAATGTGCATACATTAGTGCCCTTCTCTCTCTAAACAAGGAAGCATACGCATGGACAGAAATCACAATACAATTTCTTTCCGTTGAAAAAGGACAGAAAAAATGGAACAAAACCGAGTGTGTGCTTGTTTCATATGTTTGAAATAGCTATGAAATTTCTTTTTCAAGAATAATACAAAGTCTGAAACTATGGTTTCTTTGTGAAATGGCAAGACTTTGTGCGCATGAGACATCTGAATACTCTGTCAGCTATAGAAACGTCCCGGTATGTGCTTTTCTCGGATCACTGGACGGACTCTTAGTTAATTGGAACCAAGAAGAAAAGAGTGTGACTCTGTGTAGTAGGAACTAGGAAGACAAAAAGAAAGGAAAGGTTGGAGAGAGGGGATAAAAGAAAGGAAGATGTTATCGGATCCGACGCCGGCGGTGGATGGCTGCGTACGTACCCCTTTTTGGACGATCTTTTCCGCTATCTCTGCGCCGCCGCACCGCCGCCTCCTCGCCTCCACGCTCCTCTAGCTCCTCACCGTTCTCCTCGCCTTCCTCTCCTCCCGGCTGTTGCTGCTCCTTTTAAACGGAGTGTTCTCCTTTTCCCTCCCGCCTGCTTTACTTTCTTTAGGTGTCTGTTTTAGAGAGAGAGAGAGAGAGAGAGAGAGAGAGGCCACCAAAAGATGGTGAGGTGTGTGGTATATGTTGCGAGGAAGAGGGAGAAAAGGCGAGGATGGGGTGTAGGGGACGGAAGGGAAGGGAAGGTTAAAAGAATGGACTTTGATATTTGTGTTCTTTATTGGATGAGTAGTTATTGTGAGAGAGAGAGAGAGAGAGAGAGAGAGAAGGGAGAATGGAATGAAGGGATACGGATTGGGGACCTACAGGGTCAATTTGATATTCTACATCTTTGCATCTATGGTCATCATGTGTGAAGTTTTAGCAGCTTTTAAAAGTAGATAGATGTGTAATCTTTTTTTTTCTAACCAGTTGAATTGCCTGTGCTATATTTGAAAATATAGTTTTGTTTGCTATAAAATCCCAATGTCTATTATTGAAAATATAGTTTGGTTTGTTATGCAATTGACAAGTTGTAAATTTATATGTCATTAATTTACACAGTTACTAATTGGCACCACCAAAATAAGATATGCATATCTTTCTCCTTTTCTCTTGATTAATGAGAGGATTTGTAAGTTTTTTTTGTTCACATATTAGTTTGAGAATTTATAACCTCCAAGCGAAGAAGAAGTCTTAAATCTCACCAGTTTTTTATTATATATATTTATTTATTTATTTGCTTGTGCTAGATTTATATGTCATTAATTTACACAGTTACTAATTGTCAGGTTCGGTTGTGAGTGGTGAAAGAGTGAGAAAGGGAGGATTGCAAGGTGGCGTCGATACCACCATTCACAAGAGGTGTGTGTATGTATGCGGAAAAGGCTTGATTGCAACTAACTTACGTAGAATGTGATGGGGGTATGGTCGGGAGGTGAAGCACCGAGGAGGCTGAGGCGCACCATACTGGTCGTGACTGGCGGCAGTCCAGAGGCAGATGAGGTACGTAGTACACTAGAAGGCTAGGCGTTTGCACAGGTTGGGTCGAGGCTTCTTAGCTAGGTGCATCGTCGGCGGAGGTTTGAGGAAAACTATGTTTAAATGATAATATATATATATACTGTGATGAAGTACATACAGAGATATCGAAGCGGATATGAGCATCCAATCAACGGAGACATGCCATATTTGTCTAAATTCCATATGTAGTTGTATAATATTCTCTTTCGAGGCAGACACGTTTTTGTAAGATTAATTGAAGTTACACTGTATTGGATTTGAATAAGCAAATTGACCAAATATAAAGATTTGAATAAGCAAAATTAACCGAATAATAATTCATCTAGCTCTAAGCGCTCAATATATCCTTCTGGTCCAAGATTTAGAAAGATCCATGCATGACCATCGTCCTTCCCATGGCAAAGAGCATGTCCCTCCCGAATAGACACTTAGCCCACCGGCCGGGGCCGGGACCGGGCCCTTTCGATCCCAGTCAGTCAGAATGCCGGCCATCCTCCTCCTGCCAAGCCAATAAAACCAGCCCAGGGCTAAACACAACCATAGACGCGATTCAATGCATGTAGCAGATTGAATGTAATGCATGATTGAGCTCTTGGGGTCCCTTTCTCAGGACCCTTCCTATTCAATACCGTGATGGTCACAACTCACGCATCGACAAACCCTCATCATGACAAGTTAGCTTGCAGATTGTACGTGCTCCTATTTGATAATGTGTAGTACGTAGTATGAGATATTTAATGCAGCGTCTCGTGTCATTACCCTAGGGGTTCGTTTGCTCAGTAGAACACTGTTTCAACGAATTGAAATACTTTACCAGAGTTAGCACAGCGGAACAGTAAGATAGAAATTGTTCTTTATTACAACAGCAGCCACACAAAGTTAAGGTTCTGAATACAATTATTTAATTACAAAGGGGAAATACACTCCCCACGCTTGCCTGCTAGGTCCCTCCGGCAGTCTACTCGTCCCACGAGTCGAATAGGGCGTCCACCTTGCCCTGCTCCTCGTAACCAACGCCCTCGTCACTGGTGGTCTCCTCAGTACCTGTGAATCCTTCATCCCACTCGGGATAACTCCCGGCTGGACTAGGATCTAAGCAAGAGGAGAGATAGCAAGAGTGAGTACTAGTGTCCTCAGTAAGCATATAGTAACAAAATACACCTGATGACTACCTCTTGTCCTTATCATGTTCCTACCTCTTCTCTTTCTCTGAAAATAATCATCAAGATTTAGGTTGCAAATTTTACTTCTGAAAAGACTACTTTTTAGCCGGTAAGAAGATAAACCCCCAGAGGATTACTGCAGCCTCCAGTCCAGGAGACAAACATGAATTCATGATTTTGTTTAGCAATGCGCAGGCTTGTACCACTTTATTCATGGTTACTATGAGTTCTAATGACTTTGGGCCTCCCGCATTTCCTTTGATGCGGTCTCGAGATCAAAATACAAAATATTTTTCAAGTTACGTATTTATGTCTCCACCCATTACTTTCCGTCGGTGGCTTACCTCCACCGAGTTCCAGAAATATTGGTTGGGTCAGCTCTCTTCTAGTTCCCAACACTCCACCATACGCTTACTATCTTACCCATTGTGGAATACATAATTGTGTAACAAGGTAGCCTTTCCTACCCGCCGAAATGGGAAGATGGTTGACACGTAAATAGGATCCCTTATCCGAGTAAGAGTTTTGTTTGTCCTTATATTATAACTATATATAAAAGGATCCCTCCTCTTGCCTCTCCTCTTCCTTGCCCAGGGTTCCTTTTACCAACCTTATTACTCTCTTCCAGTACAACGACTCTCCTCTAGTTGTACGGCTCTTACCTTTTTATCTTGCCTTCTTTAACTGATTTGATTTTGAGACATATTTTTTGATGCAATACATATATGGTACAACAATATACAATGTACATTTAATATAACTATATTTATGCTCAAAAGTAAGCTTGCCTTCGTAGTAGTAGTAAACTGAGGTGTCAAGGTACTTCGGATCGACGAATCCTGCATGTGTCAGATCGGCCTCTGCAATTATACGGCAGACGCACATAATACGCAGATAAATACTTAGTTGCTTTTGGAGCTAGTATAAGTATATGGGACAGTTGGTTCTTTTAGTTAATATATTTTAGTTTAATAACATTTTGTGGATCCCCGATATGTTTGCACTCCTCAACTGCAGTGGTGCTATGGTCTACCGGCTCTGGGATCGAGGTTGCCGAAACTCGCTTTTTATCGTACAAAAATAAATTACTACTTGCACTCGCATGTAACTAAATCTATTAAATTCTATTCATGCAAATATGCCAAATCAAATTTATTTGAGTGCACACGTTATCTAATTACCTAAATAGACTCGGGGTAGGTTTTATTCGAGTACTGCTCATCTACAAGTACTGCTCACCTACGAGTACTACTCATCTACGACTACTTGGTCGAAGGTTTCGATTACACGACTGGTCGGAAGGTTTCGACTACCCGACTGGTCGGAAGGTTTCGACTAACTGGTCGAAGGTTTCGACTATCTTCTCTCTACCTTATCTTCACTCACCAACTCCTTCTCGGTGCTCGACTTCTTCTTCACTCCTTCTCTTCCCAATCTCTTTCTTCCATTTCTTCTCACTACTACGTAAAAGCTCATCACGCATTTGTTCGAATAGTCATTACAAACGGTTTTTGAACCGTCTGAAATTTTATGTCTGTGATAATAGACGGTTATCACAAACGGTTGAAAACCGCCTATGATAACTCTTATCACGCAGCGGTTCGTGGTTGGAACCGTGCTCGTGATTTCAGATAGTCACGCACGCGGTTCGTGGTTAGAACCGCTCGTGATAAGTCTTTAGACCTAATTAATTTTTATCGTATTTTCACTAGCATCGAATTGCTAGCCATACCTCTGAAAACTAGCAAGCAGAAACATATCACAGATAATTGTTGACAACTCAAAGTGATCATTTAACTCAAAATCAATTACAAAAGAACGTTTCAAGTATATATTGTCGCTAGAGTTACAAATTGAATTACAACCAGTCAAAGTGAATTACAATATTGAATCAATTGTTTCGAGGTCGTTCATTGGTGTTGACGGCGTGAAACTCTCTGGTGGTGTTAACTATGTCTGCCTTGATGAAGACGCAGAGCTCCCCTCGAACGTGCGTGACCTAGTCCATTTCGAGTGCATTTAACTCTATGTTCAAGCCCTGTCACTAGCAGGAGTAAAGTAGTAAGCATATATATATTTAAATTTATAATTAGTAAATAATTATTACGAGATTGACAAACCTGGGGATCGTGTGTCCTAGAAGCAATCAATAGCTGCATATGATGGCATACGTAGAATGCACATAGGTGATCTCGTTTTTGCTGGAAGCACTGCAAAAATAGAATTACATATATATGTACAGTCAGTTCGAGACGCAATATTACGGAGTATAATATATTATTATTGTGTTGTAGCGCTGCATCGAAATCGCATCCCGTGAGTCGGTGTGGCGCTGTTCCTTGTATAAACCTCCTCGGCAACATAGCCGATGAACGCCCTACATGATTCAAAAAAGTTATCCTTGTCCATTTCAAACAAAGGAAGACTACAATAGAGTTATGTGCGGAGGAAATGAACATACCTGTCGAGTATTCCTTTAAGAAGGGTGAAGTCGTGATTTTTGTTGAGTAGAGAATCAAGATACAATACCATGTTCCTCTTTGGCACAAGAATCAAGAATCGAAGGGAACCTACTCATGTATGTCGCTATAGTCATAAACATGTGTTGAAACGTAATTTGTATAGGAAATATTGAAGCACTTACTTCTGATTGTAGGGCACCATTATGTAGTCCTTGTCGTCCAGAGCAAGCAATCCCATTTTTATGTAATTCTCGACGTAGGATGCGTCTTGGTTGATTGTTTGCTCAGAGACCACGTGTGGGTCGAGGAAACCCACCGGTTCTTTGATTCGACGGGCACATTTCATAATGTATCTGTACATAAGCAATGAGTTATGATATTTATCGGTATCACGTGAGTGTAGAAATTGATTGTACACACTTATAGTGTCCAACATCGTAGAAGTGAGGCGTCGAGGGCAGTTAGGTTGTATAGGTCAAATAAGTCTTCGAAGCCCACGATGAACTGGCCAGGCTCATGGAGAAAATGCTCCCTCCTGTATCTGGCGGTGATTCCAGTATGGCCCCCTCCTCTCGGGTCTTGCGCAAGTACCAATCATGCAAAGCTTGACAAGCTAGTCCTGAGCTCTTTATTTCTGCACGGAGACCAATGACTTCGAGGAGTATTTCACGGGTTTGGGAGGTGCCTTAATGTTCTTAGATTTTGATTTCTCCTTAACGAGGTGGCCGAGGGACGTCTTCCCGTGAGACGCCTCAGGGACCGATATGGTGACACGATTTTCTTGTCCCTTCGTCGTCTTCTCAACGGGAAGCGATGTGGCGGTCTTCTGAAGCTTTGGTTGAGGCGGACTCATTGAGGGTCCTATTGGAGAGGCAGGGTCTTGTCGATATCGCGTCACTGAAGGGTCCAGTGCGATGTCCTTCTTGGGCCACTGGATAAAACTGTGCGTTGCATCCCCTAGTGTTCTGATTTCTTCGTTCGGGGGAATCTCCAGTGGGATGGCCATGAAATTGTCATGTACCTTGTCCACCTGCACCCTGGCGTAACCTCGCGCCACCGGGCACCATGTCAGATCGCTCCTTCCTGGTATGGATACACCATACCCCGCCCAGCCTCAATAGGAATCGACCCAACCATCCTCACTTGGAGCTTGCAGGGTGTCGGCTCCTACAAAATGGTACACAATTAGCTAAGGGGTCCTATAGGTCTATCTTTGGAGCATTCTAGAGATGTACATTACCTCGATGGCGTCGATCGGTAATTACACGTCGCCATGTCCAGAATTATGTGTGGACGCGACGCTACTCCGATGTCGAGGAGGACTTGCTCCCAAATTAACAGGGGCGGCTTGCGCCTGCATGAGTTGATTTACTTGGTTCTGCAAGTTTGTTATTTGTTCTTGAAATTTTACAATAATCACATGTTCCAACCGAGCGTCGTGCTGGTCCTTGGATCTCTTCCTACTCCTATATGTGTCGGAGTTGTGTGGGAATCCATCCCTCTAAGGTACGTAAACCCCAATGCCTCGCGTGCGACCCGGGTGCTCTTTGTTTCCCAGGGTCGTAGATAGTACATCCTTCTCCCTGTCTACTTCGAAAGAACCTTGAGAATATGCGGAACTCAATTCTTCCTGCAAGAGGACATCATGTTATTGTAAACACCATGAACTTATGGACTTATTAACAATTAAGTGGTTCGAGGAATTTACCAGGCATTGAGATACTGCCTCGTCTGCCGGATTTGTGAAAGAGATGATGTTCGAAGATGTGGCTGATGCCCTCGCTCTTCACCAGGCTCGAGCGCGCTCGTCTGAGATCTCAGCAAACGGTCGTGCAGCGGTCTCGCCCTCCGCCGCCCACTGCGTGGCTTTACCCGCGTACCCAGCAGTGCCGAGTCTGTGGGGGTGAGTGTTTTGTGCCTGGATAGCTCTGTGCGCCGCACTTTGCTCCTGAAATTCGGTCGTCGCCTTCATCTGCACGAAGGCGTCCTATGTATCCCGCGGCAAAAATGGATACGTCGTGAAGGGCGTCCGACCCGTGTTCACGTACTGCGTGACAAGCAGGCTCTTGAAGGTCCTCCACGCGTGGGACATCGCCAGCAGCACGTGCCATCGCACACGCGTGCAGTTCGCTTCGTGGAAAGTGAACGAGAGAAAGTTCACCACAACCGGTCTCTCTGTACATCCGCCGAGACTTCGAGTTGGGGTGGTGATGGGGACCCGTTCCCTTGCAAGTACCCCGCAGATGGTCTGGAATCTCGTAGCTACATTCTTGGGACTCAGCGGGACCCCGACGTCACTGACCTCTGTGATCGTTATGCGTCCCGAGGGCAATTTGGAGATTCCTCTGCCTTCTCGCCTGCGTACCACCTTGATCGGAGATCCAGACGCATTTGGCGACGTCGCTGACGGCGAAGGCGACTGCCTCTCGCCATCTCGCTTACTTGCTATCTATATAAGTTACGTATGCAATGATTACATAAACAAATATAAGTTGCCCATTAAACCTAAATATATGATACATAGTAAATAAAATGTATGAAATTGCACACAAAACTGCAAAGGAGAAGGAAATATTGCAAACAGTGCAGTTTTAACATATAGCTGAAATATTGCATGATTTTGAGTGCTATCGTGCGAAGTTGCAAAAAAATCAACGATTGCCACCTCAGTCCTGTTTTGTAGTAGTGCCATACCATAAAGAAACAAAGAGAAGCAATAATCACTTTACCCTAACAATTTCTGGAATAAATCATTACACCAAAACCGATCAAAACAGAATGAGGTAAATGGTATGTTAACCATCAAGGGATGGCAATGAATAGATTATGTCTTATTACCAATCTAGTGGGTTGTGTGGGCGTGTTTGCTTCGTAGGTTATATGGATGAGGTACAGGAGGGTATGGTCTTTTCCTGTGTGTGGGAGCCGTCTTGACGGAAAGATAACAGGGGTAGGATGGAGAAAAATTAGAAGGGTCAAGACAGAAACTGTAAGAGGAAATTTATTTCTTGCTTGATATAAACTGTGTAGCTTTCCTAATTCTCCTCTCAGAAACCCTCCTGGACTCCTGTTCCTGCCGAAGCTTCTCCTGGCGTAAACACCGGCTGCTGTTGCGTGAAAACCTACTCCCTAACAAAACCAGACTCGCTAACTTCCTCGGATGCCGACGTACTCTCGCCGCTATGCCACAACATGGGAACACTTCCATCCCTCATCCATAACTCGTGTGGAACGGAGATGCCAGAGGAGGGCGGCTAACCGTATTTGGATACTTACTTGTTTTCAAGGAACTGTTTGGCACCAAACTAGAATTAGAATTGGTCATACCACATTTGCTAAGTGGAGAATGGAATGGAACGTCAATAAAAAATATTGTTTCATTAGCAATGCCATGTACAGTATTATTTTTACCCTGTAGAGTCTATACAAAACTGAAAAAAATAGAGCCTACTACCGCTACCTAAACAGTCAATTCCAATTCCAAAGCTAAAACAATCAATGAGATGTCTTTCTAGTATTTTTCAAGTAGAAAAAAGATAGATTTGCCAACACAAAGAACGCCATCAGAATACATTAATGCAAGTATACATGCATGTCTAATTGTGCAAATACACAGGCATCTTATTGTGTAAACAAACTAAATATAGATCTCTCAGACAAATCTATTTGTGCAAATATAACTTACATGTACATCTAGTAGTGAAATTTAACCCTACCTCCCATTTCAAACAAAAGCACAACAGAGTAAAACATCTAAAGGGGTAAAAATGCCACATAAACCCTCGGGTGGTCGGCAGGGGCGGGGGCGGCACCGAGGGAAACCCTCGGCTCTCACGGCAGAGAAGGGGGGAAGCGCGGGGAAACTCACCGGGTGGTCGGCGGCGGGGCGACCGAGAAAACCATCGGCTCTCACGGCAGAGAATGGGGCGCGTGGGAAACTCACCGGGTGGTCGGCGGGCGGGGCCGACCGGACGGAGGCGAGGGACGGCGAGGGAGGCGGCGCTGGTCGAGGCGAGGACGAAGAGAGGCGGCGCTGGCCTGAGGTGGCGCTGATGGAGAGACCGAGGCGTGGCGGTAGGTGGAAAAAGTCTAAGGCAGAAGAGTGCACAACCGTTCGAGTTGGGCACTTATATAGCTGGATATCACATACGGATCTATGATAGAACCGTCTGTGATAATAAATCACAGACGGTTCCATAAACAAACCGTTTGTGATGTTAACTATCACAGACGGTTCTGTTATGAAACCGTCTGTGATGACTTAACAGAGAAACCCTAATTTTAATATCACGACGGTTATGTAATCGAACCGTGCGTGATATGTTGATATCACGAGCGGTTCATTATTAGAACCGCTCGGAGGTTAGTCATCACGCAGCGGTGTATTAATAGACCCGCTCGTGATGTGAACAGACACACACATATGTAGAGCCGCGATCTCAACGAGCGGGCGATGCATTGGGCGTTCGGACCATTCCGATCCACCATGAAATCTTAACCGTTGGATCTTCCACGGGCGGAACAGATCTTATGAGCCGTTCTTTGATTCGACCGATCGGATCGTCGATCTTTAGATCAACGACCCAGGTTCGTGTGAACGTTCGGACCGTTCGAAAGTTCTTTCGCTGTGAGCCGTCTATTTTTAGATCAACGGCCCACCTTCATTCAAACGTTCGGACCGTCCGTTTCAGACGCGTATAACTTGGATCGTTTCTGATCGTTGGATGTATAATCGACGACTCTGATTTAGTGGGCCGTTCGGACCGTCCGAAACGCGCCGCGAATCTTAGCTATGCGATGCCAAATTAACGGTCGAGATTCGATAGGCCGTTCGGACCGTCCGAAACGCACCCGTGGCTGTGAACCATTGGATCTTGATACAACGGCTCACAACCGCCGCCTTTGAATCACGCGCGCGCGCTCACGCGGTGGGCCGCTGTGCATCGGGCCCATTGTAAGATCGAGGTGGCCGACTAGAGGGGGGTGAATAGGCGGTTTTAAAAATCTATCGGGCTAAACCAATATATTAATGCGGAAGCTAATAGCGAATTGGTTTTGCACAATTAAAACCTAAATCAACTAGGCTCAACTAAGTGCACCGACAATACAAGAGAGCAATCATACAATGATATATAAGCAATTAAAGCAAGAATGTAAATTGCTCAAAGTAAAGCACAAGTAAAAACAAGATGACACGCTTATGTTTTACCGTGGTGTTCGGAGACTTGTCGGTCTCCCCTAATCCACGTTGAGGTTAGCCCAAACAAATTGGACCGGCTCCACTAATTAAGCCAATACCTCTGAGGTAAGTCCAAACACTTGGACCGGTTCCTAACCGAACCAACACCTCACTCAACTATGGTTGCTCTTCCTCCACTCCGAGATGGTAAGCACCAAACCACTCACAAACCGCCGGGTCTTCTCACAAGCTTTTTGAGAAGATCACCACGCACGACGTCTTCACGCCGTCTAGGTGTCGGCAAACACCAAGAGTAACAAATCCAAACTTTCACTTGAACTAATCAAGTGTCAACGCTCACGTGGATACACAATGCACTACCTAAGGCAACACATGCACTTAGGGTTTACTCTCTAATCTCACCAAGTGCAACACATGCACAAAAGAGAATAGAGGCTTGCTCTTAGCTCAAAGAATGAGTATATCACTTAACAATATCACCAGTAACCTCTCCCAACCGGCCAAGGTGGCTATATATAGCCCACACACAAAAACTAGCCGTTAGGATAAGATTCCCTCAAATCAGCCCAGGGCCGGTCTGACCGCCAACTAATGGCCGGTCGGACCGCCCCATGCGCCAACAGCTAGAAAAATAGCCGTTGGGCCTTCGGCCGGTCTGACGGCCATGCAATGGCCGGTCGGACCGCCGCCAAATCGGTCCAACCGCCCGTGCTGGCCGGTCCGACCGCCCGTCGTAAATTTGGCTAAGTCCCACAATGGGAGCTCTCTGGAAAAAACGATCCGCTCGATCTCCGGAACTTCCTCACAGCGGAAGTTCCGTTTTTACAACGGCGGAACTTCCGCACACAGAAATCGGATAAAGAGAAATCGGTTCGACCGCCCGTAGCACACCGGTCAGACCGATTTGCCACCGGTCCGACCGGTGACCACTGCCGGTCCGACCGGCAGACTACAAAGCCAAACCCAATTGCTCCACTTCAAATGGCAAAACACATTCGCTCATTTGAATGCAATTCTTGACAATGTTTCAAAGATGATATTCTCAGTAGGTTACAAAACACATTTGCTAACCCTTAGAATACTTATCACAAGGAATAAGGTACATGGACTTACACCATTTGCAAAACGCATTTGCAAACTTAAGTCACATGCTACAAGGGTTATGCATGAGCCTCGATTATTTGCAAAACACATTCGCAAATAAATAGCATCATGCCTAGATGAGCTAGAGCAAATATAATGAGCTATTAACACATGACTAACTCAAACTACTAGTTAAGACACCTCTTAATAGTACGGCAACTTATACTAGCAATCCGGTCTTTCAACCAAACACCAAGACCGGTAAAAGACTAGGAACACATCCTTAGCCCTAGCTAGTCATACATTTGCCTTGCATCTTCTTGAAGCTTAATGACGCACATCAACACTTCAAGTCCGGGTCATTAACTTGCTAATCATCAACACATGATGATCCTTTGCTTGACATCCATCAACACATGATGGGCCTTCTCTTGTCTTGACGATCAACTCATGATCATCTCTTCTTGATAAGCATCAACTCATGATGCATTCTTTACACCAAGCTCTTGACTTAATGATCAACTCATTATCATCCCAAGTCTTCATCATCTTGGAACATAACCTATTCATCCAACTCATGGAAAATGTTAGTTCCACAATATGACTATTATTAATTATCACACCATACCATTAACTCATAATGGTGGGACAAGATATCTCAATCTTTCCCTCTTTGGTAATTGATGATAACCACTTAATTACTCATAAATTGAATGTTGATAAATGAGAGAACAAATTGAGTATATATCAACTACACAAGTTATATATATACTCTAACTTGAGTATACAAGAACTACACAAGTTCTATATACTCATAATCATGAGTATACAAGAACTACGCAAGTTTTGTATACTCAAACGGATTTGTTTCAAAGTAAAGATCCCAAATATATGTGGAGAATGAAAAATGGATCAATACTAATGAAACCACAAAGTATAGAATAAAACTCCCCCTAAATGTGTGCATACACAAATGTGTAATAAGATCATATGCACATATTCAAGTTCAACTTATGGTTGAGTTCAATCCTATATTTTGGATCCGAGGAATGCAATATTGTATAAAAGTACAAGTTGAAAGCATACCTCGTTGATTTTCACCTTTATATCCAAATGAGACTATACACTAGATATAACAAATAGAATTGTTAGTCTCACAATTGGATTTGTCATTAATCACCAAAACACTCCATTAACTCATAATGGCGGGTCTAGATCTTTCACCCATCTGTCAGTGCGTGGGTGCGCTACTGCCGCACGGCCCACTGGCAGTGTCAGTAGCTAGCGCGAAGCTCGGTGAGAAAAGTATTAATTGCTTTATAAAATCTGAGAAAGTATTAATTTGCACACTGTTAAATATGTTAACTTCGAAAAATCATAACTAATTCATTTCAATTCCAAAATGGATGAAACCACTTCTGATACTTTTCATTTTTGATAAACTTAATATTAAAATTGGTTTCAAGCATGTATTTGTACCAGAGAGTATTATTTTGGAAAATGCACTTTTAAAATCTTTATTGTTACAAAGGAAATTGCTGATAACTTTGTAAATGCATAACTAAATCTTGAGAACTCAAAATGAGTCAAACTCAACTGTTTTGGACTTGTATTAATATTACCTTTTTAAGGTGCATAACCTTCGAATTGACTTGGATGGAGTTAAGGTGGAATTCATTTACTTGAGGCCCAGAGTTATTTCCTTAAGACCAAGTAAGCCTTTGGCCAACCATAGCAGTGTTTCATCACTTGATGACCTCCAAGTGAATCGCATCTTTAATCATTCGTTGAACCGACGGTTGTGCTCTCTCGTTATCCAAACCTCCGACCGGTCTGGATTCTGTTGGCGTACCATGTCTTTGTGCTCGTCGATGTACGGGGACACTTGGGTCATGTGTTGCAAGACCGTGAAATGGGCCTGCACGTATGTATCTAGATCGGGAGTGATCGCTTTCCTCCCGATGGTCCCAATACCCTCCAGTCTCCCCTCGTGACTAGATAGAGGCACACCTATCGGTTCCACCTGAGCCATGTAGTCCACGCAGAACTCAATGACCTCTTCGGTTGCATAACCTTCGATGATATCGCCTCTGTCAGAGATCGATTACATGACGTAGGACTTGTAATTCCCATGTATCTCTCGAAGGGTACATATGGCGTAGGAACACAGGGCGCATATCTTTATCTCTTTCACAAGGTGAACAATGAGATGGACCATTATATGAAAAATAACGGAGGGAAATACATCTCAAGATGACATAGTGTCGTCACCACCTCGGCCTGCAGAGCGTCGAGTCCTTCGGGATCGATGACCTTCTGAGCAATTGAGTTAAAGAAATAACACAGCCTAAAGATTGCCACTCGGACCTTGTTTGGTAAGATACTCCTAATTGCAACAGGAAGCATCTGTGTCATCAGCACATGACAATCATGAGACTTCATACCAATTAATTTCAAATCTTTCATGGAAACAAGTTTCTTAATATTGGCAGAGTAACCGGACGAAACTTTCACACCATGCAAGATTTGACATAGTTCATTTCTCTCGGCCTTGGACAAAGTGTAGCAAGCTGGGGGAAGGTACGTTCGTCCTTTATCGGTCTCTTTCGGTGCTAACTCGGTTCTTATGTTCATATCAACCAAGTCACGCCGTGCGTTAACACCGTCTTTTGTTTTGCCACTAATGTTCAGCAAGAGACCAATCAAGCTATCACATACATGCTTCTCCACGTGCATGACGTCGATGCAGTGGCGAACTTCTAAGTGCTCCCAATAAGGCAAGTTCTAAAAAATTGACCGCTTCTTCCAGATGTTTTTCTGAGGGGTCCTTAATTTACGTCCCTTTCCAAGCACAACATCGATATCCTTAACCATATTATAGACCTCTTTCCCTCTAAAAGCCATTAGAGTTGAACCGTCCTCCTTATTTCCGTTCAATTGTTTCTTCATCTTGCGGTATGGGTGAATCCTGGGAAGGAACCTACGGTGACGCATATACAGAGTTTTGCATGAGTTGTTAAACATTTTCATATTACCGCAATCAATGCATGGACACTACATAAATTTTATCACCTTCTTCAACATATCCTGCTCGGCGGCTCTTCTAAAAGCAAACATGTCATTAATATACTCTTCACTCACACGGTTCTCAATGTACAACCAGTTTCGGTCCATCTACACGTATACGCACGTAACAAATTAATTAGTGTTAAATTATATTAATAAACCGCAAGTACCCTTCATAATGACCAAACACATTAGTGATTAGTCTAGAGCAAATATAAAGGGTTACAGATCATTACACATTAGTGATTAGTCTAAAGTAAAAATAAAGGGTTACAGATTACCCTTCTCTCCAAGGTGGCGCAATGTGGTAGGAGGCAGCACAGGTGCCGCAATGGGGGAGGAGGAGGAAGGGGTAACAGCTCAAAACGGGAGGAGGCAAAGAAGAATGCGGGGTGGCCAATGGGAGGAGGCAAGGCGAGCAGAGGGTGGCGGCGCCTCAAATGGAATGGAAAGGGAGCCTGTCGGGAGCATCTACTTATAGTGCTTGTATATAAGAACCGTCTGTGATAAATAAGTATCACAGACGGTTATTTATACGAACCGTCTGTGAAGTATCACAGACAATTCGTATAAAGAACCGTCTGTGATGAGTACCATTATCACAGACAGTTCTTTATACGAACCATCTGTGAAGTATCACAGACGGTTCGTATAAAGAACCGTCTGTGATACTTATTTATCACAGACGGTTAACGAAGAACCGTCTGTGATGGGGTGCCTAGTATAGCATGTTTTGTAGTAGTGTCTCCTGTGGTTGTTTCGGTCGGAGCTCCTCCCTCTGGCTCTTGGCTTGGCCCGGTCCTCACGCGCTCGGTCGCCCATGGCTTGGTTCCTCTAGTATTTTATTCCCCCTTTTCTCCCTTCTTCTATTATTTTGGTTTTTTGTATGCTGAACTTGATTCATTAAGTTGATGCTTGATTTATACACTAATGTTGGTTAGTTGTACTTATGCATAAAATAATGTATGGATATGGGTTATAGGCACGGTGGGGAGATGGATGGTGGCTACAGTGGCTCTAGATTGGCTACTGAAATCTTGCGGTAAGACAATCCATTTCTCTCTCTCTCCTCCCCAAACCCCTTCCTATGATGCCAAAACTAGCAACATTACAGTGGGTTCAGCCTTGGCCAAAAATGAGAATGGCTACAAAAGTGGGTTACCTTTGTCGGACTTATTTTTTGGAAAAAAAGGCAGTGAGGGTTTGGTGGCAATGGTCGTGGTCGTGGTCGCTCACGAGTGTCATTGCCGCCTCTTGCTCCTTTCGTCTTCTGGCTCCTGGTCTCCTGGTCTCCTAGTCTTCTCTTGTAGCTGTGATTTGCTTAGCAGTGGTGGGGTGAGATTTGCTATTTGCGCTCACCTCTGGCTTGTGGATGGGTTGAGGTGTTTGGGGGGCTTGAGAAGCTTTGATTGGGGTGCTAGCTGGATAGGGGGGGGATGAACTTCTGAGGGCTGGCTGGGGGGGGGATGAATTTCAGAGGGCTGGTAGAAGGTTGGCATTGAGCTAGCTCTCCAGTGCTTGATATTTTGGGCTGCTCGATGAATGTGTCGCCTGTGGGGAATGGACTTCTGTGGGCTGGCTCTTATCCCTTTGGCTCTCACATTCTACAGTTGGGTTGGGTAATGCTGATGGACATTTGGTTAGAAGGATGCTTCTATATATTGTTGTGGGCTTATGGACCATTGGTCCAAAGGTTCGTTTTTATACGGGTTTTCGGATGTTTCTTCGGATCAAGGTAAGTTGGTATACGCGGGTATCGGATTTTAACATTACCGGGTGATGAGACCCACGGAAAGTGAGATGTTGTCACTACCTTAGGGTGTTCAGGAAGCCCAGTGACCTTCGTGAAATCTGACGGCAATTTTCTCTTTCTTTCAATCCTCTCTTTAATCATACTATGCTTGCTACTAGCTATGGGTACTAGTGAAAAGGGGGTATGTGTGCAGGTTTCAGATGGCCGAGGAAAAGATTCGGTAAACTGGCGATCAATGAACAAAGATACAAGGAGGGCTTCGGCGATATGCAATGCGAAGCTTTCATTATTGTTTTGTAAATTATTCTGGATTGTAAAAGACATGTTTTTTAATTTGTGTACTGAATTATGACAGTTGTTTTGAGTTGGCATTAATGTTTCTAATTTGCTTGAATGTAATTCATATTGTAATTCGAGGTGTATTTTAGGGTAAGACGTTCAGATGCAACTTATGTTACTGAACTCTTGATGTGTAATTTTATATATATGTGGAAACGGGTTGACGTGTGTGATGTATATCTTTTATATTCGTTACGGCGATTAAAACTCGTTTGTGATTATTCTGCATTTTAGTTACCGTTAATTACTAATTAACAATACTTAATCTGTATTTAGATTTTTCGGGTTCTCACATTTAACCCGATTTGAGCAGAGGATCGATGCCGGTGCAAGTCGCGGCACGCAGGGATGTCGACTACTTGGAAGTTAGAACTGTCGTTTGTAAATTTGTTCTACCCCAGTTCACGACTGTGATGGGGGGTTGAGTATTAGGGAGGGTTGTCAAATCAGCTGTTAGTACTAGAGGCTGGACCGCGCGGCAGGTGGTCGGCTGCCAATTTTAGCTCGGCAATTAATTTGGGTGTTTCTCCACTACATGACGTACGTTTAATCGATCGGGATGAGTGTGTGGTACTAGGCTAGGCACAGGGATAACATTGCAACATGGCAGTAGTGCTTATCCACTGCACAGCGCCGTGTGGTGTATACGTTGCAATCAATTCTTTCATACACGTTCCAGTCCCAACACCTACCATGGATGGAGTTGTGTGGTAGTAGTACACGAGACAAGAGAGCCATCATCATATACTACGAAGAGCGAACTTCCCACTTAAAAACTCGGTCGTTTTTTGCGCGAAGACTGGCTGATCTGATCGCACGTCCTAGCATGATGAGGAATTACACGCGCGGGCGCGCGGAGCGGTGGGGGTTGGATGGGCGGGTCGTGTCGGGTGGCCGCGTGCTTCTCGCGAGGCGCAGGGGGGGCGTACGGCGACACGGAAAACAATGGGGGCGGAGCGGGGGGAGAAAGAGCGTGCGCAAGCGAAAAAGCGGAGCGAGGGGATAAAAGTTGCACGTCCCTTCGGAGGTGATCCATCCTTTGGCTTAAGCTTGACCATGCGCGTACAGTTGGTCCTCTGTGTGCGCGCGTGAATCCACCGGATGGGACTGGTGAGCGGCCTCGTGACTAACACCTGGGAAGGCCCCGCGGTAAAAACACAATGTAGATATCCCGCAAATATTATATTTGTTTTTCTTTCAACACATCATTCTCTCTTTAAAATAGAACCCGCACCTAAATAAAAATATCACACAGTTTCACTTACAAATGGCCCAGGGTGCGTGTAGGAAAGTGAAATCTAGCACCGGTTAGTGCAAATGGCTGGTCCCAATCAATGCCCAAGACCAAAAAGCAGAAGCCGGCACCGGTTTGTTGTAACGCTGTGGATGGCCTAAGGATTTTACTCGTGTAATTTTGGGTAACTGCACGTACTAACGCCTCACTGCAAGTTTGTGATCAACAGTCTAACCCCTCGCCTAAAAGAAAAAAGTTTTGAGATCAACAACTAAACGGTGTGTAGGGAGAATCAACCACAGTAGCCTTGTAGATCCTAAACGCGACCCATATCATTCGTACCGATCCACGTACGCACTCTACCAATTAAGTATATATCAACCCCCCGAAGTGTACCAAACAATGAACCAGTGAGTTTAGACCACAAGCAAGACCACATGACTGCAGAGAGTCCTTTAATTTCCTGTGCCGAAGCCAGCGGTACAACAGGGTGGTGCTTCTGAGTTTTGTTTGTCTCCAAAGGCGGTCGAGCTGATTTGAAAACGCCTACCATGCATGCATATACCGCCTCGGCCTGAGCGACCGACCTGTCAACGTCCAAGGCGCAGGGGAGTTATGCGTAACACTGATCCTCCCACTCTGCCTGCCTGCGCCGTGTTTGCCATCGCATCTCCTCCGGAGGAAATGCGAATGCGAGCGACTATCCCTTTCTCTCATCATTCTTGGGATCCGTATCCTCGACCTTAGTCCCCACGTACACTAGCGGCAGGCATGCATGTGCAGATGGCCATGTATTTAGCAGCGTTACTAGTACTATTGAACGGTCGTTAACTACCACTTTTGATCAATCATACAGGTGCGTACGTACGTACGTCTTAAGATTCACATAACACCTATTTCAGTCCTGAGTTTGGCACAATTGTTTATGTTTATTTACATTTCCAAACGAATACACACGGTGAAATCACTGGATGCATATCTTGACAGTGAGATTAGATGGAATGGAACGATAGAATGGACACGGGCATGCAGGCAGCACAAGTAGGGGCCCAAATCCAATGGGGCCCCGCGGGGGCGGTGGGCGGACGTACGTACTGGCTAGGGGGACAAAACGGAGGGAAGGCAGCAGCAACCAAAGAGAATGACGAAGTTATTGCTCGCCCGGTGGTTCTGCCTACTTTGCCCCCCTCTTCTGCCCCAGCCCCAGCCTCGTCCTCTCCCATTCTCACTCCCCTCCCTCGGGAGATGAGATCGGAATGAATGCAATGGCATGCCAAGCAGTATGTGCATGTAGAGACGAGCCGTCCCATCACTCGCATGGTCTCACTTTGGAGACATGCCTCTCCCTCCCTGCGCCCCGCCCCCGCGCCGTACTTTCAGTTCTTGCATTCCCGGCCCCCTGCTGCTTGCTAAAAAGCCCAGCTCATCTTCCCTTCTGCATCCACTCCTACATTCGCTCATTCACTCCGTCTCGCAGAGATCTTGCTCCTCCTGCTGCTGCTGCTGCTCTCTCTCTCTCTCTCTGGGGCTCACATTTCAGAGTTCAGAGTGTGATGCGTGCGAAGGCAGGAGATTAATGGCGGCAGCAGTACAGGCAGGAGGAGGACGAAGTATAAATACGCACTGGGCTGGGGTAGTGGTAGATACATAGGACAGACTGACTCGAAGTGACAAGTCCTTAGGATTTGTACGCGAGAATGTGTGTGTGTGTGTGTACGCGCGCGTGCCAGAAAGAATAGTAAATGCAAGGAATTGAACCTTGGAGTCCACGTTGACACCCCCTTTCGCTCCGCCTCCTGCTGATGCTGCAGGGTTGACCCATCCATGAAGAACATTCGCTCGTCTTGTAGTCGTAAATACACCAACCAATTTGTGCTGGTGTATGATCGAATTAGCTTCTCTTTGTTGCGTTGAGCTAAGTGCTGGACACGTAACTAGCTTGGCCGTGTGCTCGAGCACGAACGGCACGACCAAAGTCGGTGAGCCCATATATCTTTCTATATGCACGAAACGATGGAGGGTTCCTATATATTAGTAGGTGCCAACCATGCTAATGTGCGTGCTGCTCCCGTCCACTGAACATAAGCGTGTTCACGGCCGGGTCATGATGACCGGTGGCGGTGGCGGTGGCGCAATGAATTCGTACGACGAGTTTACGACGGACTTAATGGGACGTTGCTCCGGCAATAAACCGAACAACGAGAGATCGAAAAGGACTTGCTTGGGCCTCGCATGTGGGCTGGGCCGGTGAGGCAGAGAACCACCTTGTGGGCTATGAGAAGGCTTCCATTCACATGCAAACGTTAAAAATTATGCGTGTGGACGAGCGTAGCTAGCCATGGAAATCCCACTGCGCGGTAGATGGGCTAAAATTAAAGCCCTCACATTCGATTCCAGTGTGCGCGTAGCAAAATCTAACGTATGCGGACACTTTTCTTCGGTTCTTTTCCTCTATATTTCTTCCACCGCTGGGCTGACGAAATCATGAAATCCCAAAGACCCACCGTGAGATATTTTTGTCAAAGTTATGAAAAAAAGACTATGCTGAAAATGTTCGCTACGCTGCGTCGGTGAGGTTGTTTTGAACTTTACAAAAAAGGAACAAAGTTCACAGAAAGCCTACATGATGTATATATACATAAAACGATCAACAATTTGCATAATTGATTGGTGCGTGGTAACATGAATAACCATTAGAAGGCGCAGAGCCATCATCCTGCGAACAAAAAGCAGATGATGTCTATGCAGGATTTGACAATAGGCGAACAAAACAAGAAATATCATTGATCCTAAACAGACAATATATGACAAAGCAATAAAAAAAAGTACTGCAATTCTTGGTCCAAGCTAAGAAAAACCAACAAAAGGTAAATTTTAAAGCTAGCACTAATAGAAGTTCCATTTTATTGAGGAGCTACTGCATAATGGGATGACTACCTATGTGACCGTTCATTGATTACAAGAAAATAATTCTAGATTGCTTATCCAAACTTGGCAAGCCAATGCATTCCATCAAATCTTGCATCAACCGATAGAATATTCTTAATGTCAGCTTCAAGCATGACATAACACCTATAATACAAGAGCTAAACGAAGCAACTGTATAATAATTTCAAATGATTCAAAAACCTCACCCGAGCATGGTATGCAGACTCTTCACCGTGGCTTGTAGAGCAATCCTTTGTGAATGAGAGATGCTGATAACCAAATGGAAAAACTTTATTATCTAAAATCAAAATGAGATGACAATGAAAGAACTAAATTAATGCACACATCAATCATTTAAACCTCAATTAGTGGCACTGAGATGATATGACAAAGCAAGATATCTCTCCCTTGCCTAACAAAATCCATGCTAATGCAGAAGAATAACATAAATCCGATAATACCATTTGACTTCAGTCCAAGAAAAACATTACCAAAGGTAACCAATCTGTGAAGAATATGTAATATAGCAAGAAAAATAGTTCCCAGTCCAATAAAGAAGCATGTCAACAAACTCATGAACAAATATGAAAATTTCATCAAGAGCCAATCTTTTGTGTTAATGTTGAATTTCATCTTCTCAGGGATAGAGATCCATGATGAGATTACAATCCCACACCTGACCATTCCACAACCAAATGGTAACAGTAGCACGATAAATTACATTGTCCATTAAGTGGAGGCTTGGAGTGAAGCCAACAATAATATTATTGTCCACATCAAATTTTGTGTTTTCCAGATAGTCCACGTCAATTAGGAACTGTTTAATGTTTATCCCATTACAAGGTATGTCAAAGGCCAAGGTAAAACTCAAGTACCCAAAATATATGTCGAACCCTGGGTGTTTAATACCCAAAATTCTCGTGTTTGTACCGTACTAGTCCCATGATCAGTGGCTACTACACACACTCATAACATTGATAATTACATCTATACACAATTTATACACAATTTATGTACATAAAACATGAAACCAATATGGCTTAAACTTAAGCGTTATATAACAAGTTTATATTACAAGGGCCGACCAGCCAAATTATATATGTGTGCTGCCGTTATATAACAAGCTACATGTGCTGCCGCTGGTTGCTGCACGGGAACTGCTGCAGATGCTCCCGGCCGAACTGATGCTGGTGCTGTGCGCCGTGAGCTGCTGCTGCTTGGAGCTGCCAAGGTGTGCCGACGCATGCACTGCTAGCTAGCTGCACACTGCATTGCCGCTCCTGCACCAGCCCTGCCGACCGCATGCTGCTGGTGGCTGCCGAACTGCAATTAGCACTGCTACAGTGCATCATCTCCTTCTCTCTTCTTGCAAAGCCTTCGAACCAACTCGCATGTGAAATCCGATTGCATGGATGGAAAGCTTAGGTGATGGGGAATGCAATGGTATGACATGCGTAGATCGATTCTCATTTTTCAGTGGAGAATGGAAGAAGAGAAGGGATGAACTGGTGTTGTGGTTTGGCTTTGACTAGAAATTAGTTGGCAGTAGGGAGGTGCTTCGGCTGTGTGCTGGGAGCAAGAAAGGAAATGGGGGAGAGAGGCTCCTGGCCGTGCTTGGCTTTGGATGGGAAAAATGAGTGGCTACGAGTGCAGTTGAATAACAAAAAGAAAGGTGGCACTGGGAGCACATGATGGAATGCCTGCATGTGGTCTGCTCGGCTGGGAAGAATGGCAGTGGACTGAGTGGTGGTGGTGCGGTGTTTGGCTGTACAAAATTTGAATGAACACTGATTCTAGAATTTGCAAAAATGGCTGAGTGTGTGCGGTAATTTTTAGACATAGTTTCTTAGCTCTAAAAATTACAAAATTTTTAGGGGAGGTTTCTGAAATCATGTAGAGGCTTAGATAAAAAAAAAATCAGTAATTTATCCAGAGCGTGATGCTCTCTAAAATCTTTAAAATTTCTAGTTCTTGGAAGATGAATAGTAGTGTACTTTTTCATCTCTCTTTCTTTTAAGTTGCCCAAACGACCTCGCATACGTAAACCGATTATAGAAACAGAACGCCCTCGAGACAACGATCGTAATGGTATAACATGCGTTGCATGATTTTTTTGGTTTTTGGTTGTGATTGCGAGGAGAGAAGTTGAAAAAAAATAAAGAATGGACACGCATGCATTTTATCTGCTAATTCTTTGATTCTTTTTGCGAATTCACTCAAACTGCCATGCATGCGAAAACAAATTGCAGAAATGGGTTGCGCGTGCGATGACGATCGCGGTAGTATGACATGCATAATTTGGTTTTGAATTTTTAGCTGTGATTTGAAGGAGAGAAGCGACAGGAGTTAGCAGGTTCAGAAAATGAAAGAGATGACCAGAAAAGAAGGGACACGCGGTCATTTCGCCTGCGGTCGGTCGAATTGGAAAATGACAATGGCGATACTAATATATGCATCATGATTTTTTTTTGAAATGCATGCGGAAACAAGAGACAAAATATTTAATTTAATTGCAGTCGCTCAAACAATTTAATTTTCTTTGAAGCAACATTTTAATTAAACACTAAATTTTTTTAAAACAGAGTCAAAAATTTATTAAATCGCCTAGTTAAATACTAACATCCCGATTATTAAAATCAGAATGTTACATTAGGTCCAGTCTAAATGTCCGCCTTGGCGACGTTCCGACTGCGGGGGTGTGTTCGACAGGATGGTGTCTCGGCTTTCTACATACGTGACGTGACGCTTTCTCTTTCGAGGGATCACGCGTTTACATAATAGCTGTATGCGTTCACATTATAGCTGTAATCTATATATGTGTAACTTATGTACATACTCTGATTTCAATAATTAAAGATAGCGTTACTTTCCTCGCTTACAAGATCTTATCTTAATTAGGAGTGTGGTGGCAAACCTCTTACAATATTTTTGTTCTCTTGGATAGAATCGTCATATTGTGCTGAATCAAACAACTGAATGATAAAAAAAAAAAAACATCTCAGAACAACTGTCACTCTGAACTCTGAAGCTTGATTGCTCAAATTTATCCTTAACCATTGGCAATTCGCTATATACTACTAAATAACCTTGGATCTTCGTAATATCTCACTAACATATGAGCCTTGTAGTTATTCAGTATTATATTATGAATTTTCTCTTAAACTAAAGATGCATAATGTGCTCTCCACTGAACATTGAAACTGTTTAAGTGGCACCTCTTGATAAATTTGGGTACTAGAGGAGAACCTTTAACCCAGATTTGGTATACAGCCTACCTGGACATGCCGTCGTATGAACACTAACAACACAAAGTTGCAGAAATCCGTAAATATTTGTACTCTAGAGGCAAAAGGACAAGACGCTCGCAATTAGGCTTGAAGAAAATGCACGCTCAAATGGACATTCGTTGCACCTGTGAAAATAAACAACACATGAGAATAGCTATCGGTTTTAACTTTGAAGCTTCATCAGTCAGATTTACCGTTAACCACTGAACCATAGCCACGTTAGCTGCCAGTAGCGGCTCAGCAAGGCAACACAGGGCAACGGCGGTGGTGGCGGAAGCGAACGTGCCCTCAGCTTACTGCAGGAAGGGCCACAGCAAGGCATGACAAACATGACACAAATCCTAGGAGTGGATGAAGAGACTAAACACAAAATAGGCAGAGAATGACAAAAGGAGAGACATGGTGCGGCGTCAAGCAACTAGGTGGGAAGCGGGATGGGGGCGGCCACCAGATAGGAGTCGAGGGAGGAGGAGAGAAGGGACTGCCACCTCCTCCTCCTCTGGCGCCGTCGCCTTGCTCTATCTCTTTCTCCCTATTGCCTCCCAGATGTTGGATCCGCGTCATCGCTGCCTTCGGCCGGCGGGAAGGGGAGGAGGGCGGCGGGGGTGAAAGGGAGAAGGCGGGCGGCCGGGGCGGTGCAGACGAAGGTGAGGAGGTTGGCGGCTGGGGCAGTGCACACGAAGGGGAGGAGGGGGCGACACGGCTGAAAGGAAGGCGGCGCGGGTGAAAGGGGATGGGACAGCGGGGGTCGCGGGCGAAAGGAAGGACGTGTTAGATTGTGCCGCCAGCGTACTCAAAACCCATGACGTTATTGATCTAAAATTGCCCAGTAGCGCTCCGGGTACGGTGATTTTTTGCCCTATAAAAAGAGTTATATACGCTGTTAGATATTACATTCCATACGGCACACGACGTATATCTTCCCTTGATTGCTTGGTGCGCACTCTGTTGGATGAAGTTCCACATCACCACGCTCGATCGCTAGCCAAAAAAGGCTCTTTCCTTCCGGTGAAAAGAAGATCTTTAATTTGCGGGAAACGAATCCCGGCCGGGGGGAGATTAGACCGACAGATTCCAATAGGGAGTGTTTACATTAGCTAATTAATCATCAGCTAAGCAAACAGGATTACAATTAGTAATCTCTCTCTCTCTGGCAAAACCCCGTTCAAATCGCGAGGCCGTAACAGACTCAACCACTGTTTCGTTGAGTCGGCGGATTCCGCGTCCACTGCTTGCTGCCACCCACAAGCATCAGGCCACAACACAAGCCGCGAGTCCCGAGCGGAGCGAGAGCAAACCCTAGCTAATACTACTCCCTCCCTCCCTCTCTCTCTCTATCTCTCGCAACACACGCAGACACAGCGAAACCCTAGTAGTGCTTGCAGCGACTCGGCTCTGACCCAGTACGCATGGCCTACTCCGCCAACCAGCCCAGCCGCCGCCCCGACATCGAGGAGGGCGAGATCGTCCCCGGGTACGGCTCGGGGTCCGACACCGACGACGACAGCCGCTACGTGTTCCAGCCCCGCGACGACGTAGGCGAGAAGGGCCGCCCGGTGATCATTAAGCGGCGCCGCCTGGAGGACATCGTTGCGGGAGGCCGGGTTGCCCTGCCGTCGCCCACGTCCTCGTGCGGGTCGGACGGGACCATCAGCGCCGGCGCCGCCCCCGTCGCGCGGAAGTCGTTCCCCTGCCCCATCTGCCTGAGGGAGTTCGGCAGCCAGAAGGCCGTGCACGGTCACATGAGGGTCCATGATCCGCATGGGCGCCAGGGGCAGGACACGGGGAAGGAGAAGGAGCGGCCGGTGACTCTCGGCAGGAGCTGGGTCGTGACCAGCAAGCGGGGCTGGATCGGCGGCAGGGCTGTCTTCCCCGATGACGAAGTGGACAACTCCATGGCCATTGTGGTTGCAAAGCCCAAGCTCTCCGTAGCAGAGCCGATGCCCATGGCGTTCGCGAAAACCAATCTTTCCGGCGTAAAGATCGAACACGGGAACAGCAGCGTGCAGCCGAATCCCAATGGGTCTATGGCCATCGTGGCGGCAGCAGGCAATCCTTCCAACCAGGCTGTCGCCCATCCGCCCGCTGCGCCACCGCTTGCAGGGGAGCAAGGTCACGCGGCGCCGCCGGCAGGGGAGAAAGGTCATCTCGAGGGGTTCACGTGCGCGGAGTGCGGGAGGTGGTTCTCCACGCACCAGGGGCTAGGTGGACACGTGGCCGCCCACAAGAACAGACGGAGGGAAGCCGCGGCCGCGGGAGTCCAACAGGGAGACGGCGAGGGCGGCGTTGCATGCCGCGGAGGCGAAAAACCGGCGAAGAAGCACGTGTGCAAGGTGTGCGGCCGGGAGTTCGACACGGGAGTGGCGCTCGGTGGCCATATGAGGAAGCACTACGCGGGTCCACCGATCGGGCAGAAGAAGCAGAACACTACCCTGCGCCTTTATCTTGGGACGCCCGGGGAAGTACTTGCACCGGCCTTCGTGGAAGTGCCAGAGCTTAAACTTGCACTGCCAGTGGATGAGGCGGCGCAGCCTGCACCGGCGCCGGCCGTGGAGGTGGCCGAGCCTGCGCCGGCTGTGGCGGGCAGCGTGAGGATTTTCGGCGTTAACATCGTGCAGACGCCAGCGGTGCAAGAAGTTTCGGCCGTGACAGAGGACTCGGCGTCCACCAGCATGCAATAGGAGATCGATCGAGGAAATGGAAAGTGTCCAGTTTGTTTGGATGAGTCTTTGATTTAGGATACTACTATATATTGCATGCATGTCAAGTTTGAAGTGCTCCCTACATGTCAGGAGATGTACGTTTTCTTCCATATGCATCATGGGGATAAGAGCTACAATCTCGCCCCCTTTGGTTTTTTGAAAGAAAATCCCCCCCTTGAATTTTAATTTATCGTATTTAAATCAGTTTTTGAACGGCAAGTGAGGAGGGAATGCTACAGTATTGTAACGGTGTAACGTCAAGTTTTATGATGTTTCAAGAAGTTTCGTGAGAACATTTTAAAATTTTCAACGTTTCAGCGAGTTACACGTGTTTCTAAAAGTTTCTAAGAAAAGTTTCAAACCAAGTTTCATCGAGTTTCATGTTTTGGAATACAAGTTTCAATCGGAGAGTTTCGAGAAGGCTAGGTACGATGGCACTACTGCGCCACAACAGGACCGCTCGACACCGCCCGCTGTCAACGCATCCTCTTCTTCAGCTCCAGCCCCATCTATCACCACCGCCACGACATTGAATGATGTCGTCCGCCGTCGAATCCGTACTCGAGCTTCGTGCCGCACATCCATCTCTTTCTCTTCCCCAGCTCCGACCTGAGCTCCGCACCACGTCGCTGCCGGATTTGGTTGTCCCGAGCCGCGCTGCCACTACCCACCTGCGCCAAATGCGAAGCCGGAGTTGAAGGAGGAGGTGGAGGGACGGCTCTGAAAGTGAGGAAGGAGGGGGGGGTGTCCACTTGCCTCCGTCGAGAGAGAGGGATACGAGACAGAGAGATGAGAGAGAGGGGTGCCAAGGAGACACAAACTTATGATTTATGCGGGGATCGAATGACCGGAGCCTATATCGTTGCAACGTTATAGTGTTCTATAGTATTTCTCTTTTTGAACGGACTGATTGTGCTACTAGTATTTTCTTAATCGGAAACAATCCAATTCTGCATCTGGTATGGAATCGGCACTATACACCTGTACCTGTTACCAATTCGATCATAGAGAAGTTGTTATAGGTATACGCAGACACTTCGATTCCAAGAAGTCTAAGGCCTCCTTTGGAATGGAAAAAAATTATACACAATACTATATGACACCACTTTTAAAATGCGAATATGTGATAAATATAAATCTTTATGCATTTCATCGATACTATCACATCCTAGAGATCAGAGGGTGAGATGTAAAAAGATTCGTGCTTGCCACGGTGTTCGCATGGTGGAAGTGATGTCATGGTTCCCTATGAACAAAGGAATTTAGCCGAATCAGTTCGATTTCATACCCCAATTTCATAACTAGGTACTAGGTGCAGGCAAATCAGCCTGCCTCGGTCGCTGGTAGTAAGGGCCCACATGGAGGAAACTCCCGTCTCCCAAACCAATCAACTAACCAGGATAAAGTCTCCTTTCTTCCGCTTCGCTGCTGCGGACTTCACCGATCAACAAGTCCGGGACCCTCGAGACCCGATCCCTGTACCTCCTCACCAAGCACCACGCGTACAACTCGTACGATAACACAACACGTGTCCTATCCGCTCATCCTTGTGGCCTCTGAGCCCGCTAATACCGTCTTCCTAGGAGCAGTCGCCTCATCCGATCCTCGCGCTAACCTTCGCGACCTTGCTGGGTGAACCGGCTCTTCGGGACGCGTCTCACTGCGAGGTGGCAACGCACCCGCCAGTCCACTGTAAAATGTGGCACGAGTTCTGCCCTTTCCTCCTAAAAATCTCGAAGCAGTAGCAGTAGCAGTAGCAGTAGCGATGAAGTAGACCTGCGATTGGAGCTTGGGAGCAGCCATTTCTTGGGAGAGGGAGATCTCCTGCTCTCGTTTCTATAGCTGGTACGTGTGCTTCTGAGCAAGGAGTTCAGAATTATGCTTACGAGATGTGAATTCTGCTCCTTTGTGTTCTTAATTAGCTGTGCAAGCCAAAGAATGAGCAAATCGAAATCCATGGATGCAAAGGAAGAGATAGATGAGTTTTTCTTGCTCTCTAGGAGCACTTATGTGTGGTGCTAAGGCTAGTTAGTACTTGTGTGGTTTTGTTTATACTCCGCTTCTTGCTTGTATTATCCAGTTAGCCACGTCAATTCTTGAGGTTTTTTCCTGGGGGCCTTTCCCCTTCTCTCTGCTTCCAATTCCTAGGGTTTCCCGGCCGGGAATGGCTTGCTCGTGTGATTTTGTTGGGCAAGAGTTTGTAAATGAATTTCAAAGATACACCAACATGAGCAGTTTAACTGCATGAGTATAACCAGAATTCTAGTTGTATAATACTGTATAAGAAGAATTATGAAAACACTCAAGGTTGAGAGAATTTAGCTGATATGACATAGGAGGTACAGCAGGCTAATTCCTGAGATTGTGAACTAGACATGAAAGCAAATGATTCGGTGAAAAATAGTTTGTTAGTTTTGAATTGAATATACAATTCCTTCCATCACCTTACTGAATGAGTGCACATGTTCTCATGATAGGGAGCAAACAGAAAATGGATGCAGATGGTACCTTGAGGAGAGGTCCTCCTAGTCGTCGTTATAAGAAGGTGGTTCACAAACTGTGATTTTCTTTATGGTATAGTGAATTGTGAAGAATAGTGTTACATTGATAGATTAACGTGTTTCTGTAATTCTTTTTCTTCAATCTTAATAGCCACAGAAGCTGAAGTTCAAACCAAAAGTGCCAGCACAAAAGCCAAAAAAATCAACTCCAGAAAAGTAAAGTTCTCTTTGGCTTGAGCTGCTAATAATATCTATCTAGTTTGTTCACCTAGCATGTTACAATTTACATTAGTAAACATATTCTGCTCTTTCAGGCCACAACAGGATGAGCCAAAACCAATTGATGAAGAGTTGGTGAAGAGACTGAGGGTAATTGATTATTCATTTGTTATGTCTTGAGGTCAGATAGTATTTTAGTTGTTTACTTAGGACAAAAGGTAGCTTCCTTTGCGCTGAACTTCTGTTTGTTCTTTTCAGACTGGCAAAGGAGCTCCAAAAACTTCGCCAAGTACAAAAGGTTGTTATGTATCCCTTTACCGCCACATGTATACTTAGATCTTATAAGGCGGTTATTAAAGATTTAAGGGCAAGAAGTTTTTCAATCAAACAAGCACAATTCATTTAAGATCAACGTACTGTATTTAGGTAGTAATCTTAAACACGTCAGAGTATATAATCCTCTTTATATTCCCTTCTCAGATGAGCACTCAGCACAAAATCTCCCCTCGACGCTTTCTTCTGCAGCTGGAGTTGACTTATCACTGCCACAGTCAGGAGGGCAGAAGCAAGGTCAACCGGTGAGTTCACCAAGAATCTCTCAGGTTCAACCTTGCTCTGTTAGGAATTGTTCTTTTTCATGACAGACACATGACTTGTATATGTTCCTTGTTTGTCTATAACTGCTGTGGCAAAAGGTGGCACCCCAAATCCCTAGAGTATTTCCTGTCACTTCCAGTCCAGGTGAATTTGAGGCTTCATAACTTCCATTGCTTTGACCAATACGTTCCACTAGGAATAATGTTCAAGTGTTGTCAGGAATTTTATACGACGATGACGATGACGATGACCACGACGATGACGGCGGCGGCAATATTGAGTTACAGGAGACTCAGCTAAGTTCAACTGAATGTGAAACTTCCATTCGTCCAGCAAAAGAGCTCAATTTGCTTGTACGAACCTCTCAGCCCTACAAAATTACCTTGATATTCTCTGGCACTTATGCCATTTGTTTACAATTTGGAACAACAGGAAGAAGATGACAAAAGAAGAATGTTCCTATTCCAGTTGCCGAAATCTCTTCCTTTGCCAAGAATACCATCCGCTGTAGTTGAAAGGAATGGAAAGACCATCAGCAAGGAGGTGAAAGAACGATACAATCTGAAAGATTTGCCTGGGGGGTATTTGGGAAAAATGCTGGTATACAAGAGTGGCAAGATCAAGATGAAGTTGGGAGATGTCATGTTTGACGTTAGTTCACGTTTCTCTCTCCATCGAGAACATAGTTTACGCCTTCCTCATTTGTTTCTTCAGAATCTAGCCAAAACTCTTTATGTATGGTCATGGTGCTTAGGTTCTTCCATTGCATTTGCAGGTGAACCCAGGAGCGGAGTGTGGGATGGCGCAACATGCAGTAGCTATGAACACTAGAGAGAAACATTGTTGCCTACTTGGGGAGATCGAAAATCGGCATGTTCTTGTGACTCCGGATGTTGACTCGTTGTTAAATGACAATAGAGGTTAGGTTGTGAATTGGTCAGGCTGTCAACTGTAGCAATTGTAGCAACTTGTCAAATGTGGTGTGCTGTGTGCATATGCTAGATGCCTAGATGTACACATTTGAACTACATGATACGAGGTAAAGTTGTAGTTGTAGCAGTTGTACAACAGTAGTCTTTAAAAGAACTGCTTCTTGCAGTTGATGAATGCTCAGAGAGACTTTTTATCTTTTTAATTAGAAATTTAGAATCGGAGGAACATGAATCTCATTATCATTTGAATATCATTTTACTATTGTACATGCATGCAAAGATGAATTTGTTTCGTCCTTACATCCAAAAGGTGGCCAGATATTAATACACACCCTTTGGAAGTGTGGTTCCTAAGAAAAGAGCAAATCTGGAAAATCAAACTAAACCGGGGGATGCGATCAAGAATTCTTACAAAAGGCTAAAGAACTTAGCCAGCCATTCCTTGCGCAGCTCTGGGCTGCGCACAAGGAAAATCTTTCCTTCAATCTCGTTCTTCAGAAAATACTCAAATGCAGTGATTGGCATCCTCTCATTGTAACCGCAAGCTGTCTTTTAAGCTCTTTACAGCATCTATTTATTCTCCTATCTTCAGAACTAAATATTGGGTATCGTCATTATCTATCTTTTGCTCCATGGAACCTTCAGATATCAGATTATCAGCAGAATGAGCTCACTGATCCTTGTTCGTTCGAATTTCAGCAGTTGGTTGATCATAGATGAAGATGGAAGAAAGCTCGTCATAACCCTCAATGGGCCTATTTAGCAACCATGAGTCCTTCGGATGAGCCTTTATTGCAGAAAAAAACTGTTTAGCAATGAGAGTAAAATGTAAGACTGTACTGCAAACAAAAGGGCAACGTCCCATAACCATAGCATACTGGTGGTAATCATCTTCTCTCATGTTTATTATCCTAGTAGCATGATCCCATGAGGCGGCGCAAATTGCTTTTATCCTCTCTATCCTTTGCCATTTCTCCCTCAGAGTTATCAACCTCCTTTGCACGTCAGCGACACCGCAATCTCGCTGAAACAGTTGAGAAACAGCCTCCCAGATGGTAGCAGAGTATCTTCTCTGAACAACGCATCTTTTCCTCAACAATTGAAGCCTGTTCTATCAGATAATTGATGAAGAATTTGGTCCTTTCTTTGCTCCATTTGAATTGCTTAGAAGAAGTCCGAGTGCTGCTAACGGTGACCTGGCTTTCATTTTCGATCACATTTGATCCCACTGCCCCTGTTCTCTTGCTGCCCTGCAGATGGGATATATAGTTTCAGTCGGTTTGACAGCCCAGTACTCTACTTCCATCTAGATCTTATGTTCATAGATCTGCAAAGGTTGCACAAAATTTCCAATTCTGCCTAAGTCCTAACTGTAGGATCGGATACGACGATCAAAGGGGGTTGAATGATTGTAGTGCCTTCTTTTTGAATTACCGAAGAGGTTCTGCGATGGATTCAACCGACAACTGAATACACAGTACTCGTACGAGATATCTCCTCGTTGTCGTGGTCGAAACTGCTTTGATCCGCTCTATTAGTTGATGCTGTTGTCGACAATCGGATGAACAACACATCACCGGATCGAAGAAGGTGAAGTCAACCTGGTTGAAGAAGTTTCGATCACCTAGTCGAAAGGATTCGACTATTAGATTTCTTTCATCCTCCGACTTGAGATAATCACACACTGCAAGGAACAGAAACAAATCGAAGACAATGAACAAGAACAAGTCGAACACAATGACCAGAAACACACGCCGGCAGCGATGACTAATCTTTCTTGGAATAGATCTGATCTGTTATTACTCAATCATGTTCTGTGGCTACAAAGTGATCTAACGGCACTCCTTAAACCCTAGCACGATAACACCAAAAGCGATCTCTGAAAACAGTCGCCAAAAAAGCCTCTTCTAACTCTTAACCTCTTATGGCATTATATGCTAGAGTCCTAAACCGTGTCCTTAACGATACGGACATACAATTCTATCTCTTCCGAAAAACAAGGGACCCGAAACCCCTCAAATCATGAATTTTCCAATATCTCTAAACCTTCCCGTTATGAACGCCTTCTATAACTCCTCACGCGTCGAAGCCTCCAGGACTGCACCTCTCGTAGCTTCTTCACGTATCATGCATCCCTTTTGATCTCCATATGCCCCAGCGTAAGCACGACCACCTCGTGACATCCACGACCATCTGAACCTAGGATTTCCCCATCCTAGTTCCGGTCCTCCTCGTCATCGACCATGACCGTCTCCACGCCTAACTTGCACATGGAAAGATCAAAGAACGTTTTCCCGGCACAAGTTCTCCAACTTGACCAATATCAGTTCACACACGCATATAACACTTTCATCTATCAATAAACACGAACCAGGCCATTCACGACCTTAAATTCCAGCTTTCAGCAAATAACCCGAGACCACTTACCAGAATCCTACGACCATTGATCAGAAGCCTATGACCACTGATCGCGAAGCCTACGACTACTGATCGCAAAGCCTCTGACTACCGATCACGAAGCCTACGACCATCAGCCAGTCACTGTAGCTTTTGACAATCAATCAGTCACTGTAGCTTTCGACCATCGACTAGACACTGTAGCTTCGACCATCGACCATGCATTGTAGCTCCCGACCATGCGACTCCAACTGTCCTTCGTACCCGGTACACACCTTGACTTACGACTAGGTATATTACTCAGTTCTCGGAGCTACAGTACTCGGTACTCAGACCTACAGTACTTGAAGATACAGTACTCGGAGCTACAATACTCTGAACTTTGTTACTCGGCCCTCGGAGCTACAGTACTCGGAGCTACAACACTCTGAGTTATAGTACTCTGAGTCAAGTCGAAAAGGATCATCGAGTATCACCGATTGGACCACCCCAGCCTGAAAATTCCAACAGCCGAAACTTCCACACATGCAAATATCAAAGCAACCCAAAAGTCAATTATTCATCATCACCAAATTTATGACAAGTCCACATGGTCTTTTACGACTAGTTCACATGATCTAACAATCTCCTTCTTGATGAATATATTGACAACACTTCAAAAACTTGAGTTGAATTTTGAAAGAAAAGAAATATTTGCAAAAAATAAAGTTTCAAAGCTGCAAAGTAAGGAATTTTGACAAAACACAGCAGCAGTCGAACAATCACAGCAGTAGTAAAAAAACTCCCCCTCAACACAAGGGAAGCA
The DNA here is from genome assembly GCA_036346395.1 of Hsuehochloa calcarea. NCBI lineage: Eukaryota > Viridiplantae > Streptophyta > Magnoliopsida > Poales > Poaceae > Hsuehochloa > Hsuehochloa calcarea. The sequence continues at coordinate 58,685,660 of CM070593.1, read as the reverse complement.
GCATGAGCATATGAGGTATTGGAGTTATACTTGTTGTGAAGAACTCTCTCATCTAACTCACCAATCATTTATTCAGGAGGATGATGTCGTTGAATATGAAAAGGAGCCTATGGTATCGTAGGTGACATAGGTGTAGCAGTAGCGATCTCTACCACATTGGAAGTAGGATCAGAGCCACTAGTTGTAGTCTCCATCGGTGTAGATATGTGTGTCGAAGTGTGAATCGGGGTTACCCTTTCATCGTCATCAGAGTCATAGAAGATGTCTTCGAAAGGTCGCTTACTGTATACTGCATTGTCAGGTCTAGTACCAAGACTAGCCTCATCAAAAGTGACCTCGCAGGTCTCAGCAATTTTGTTAGTTTCTAAGTTGAATACATGATAACCTCGAGTGTGAGTTGCATATCCAAGTAAAATACCATATGAGGATCTAGATTCAAATTTATCAAGATTTTTATATTTAAGAATAAAACATCGACATCCAAACACTCTCAAGAAAGAAATATTAGGAGAATGACCAAAACGAAGTTTATAGGAAGACTTATGCAATTTAGCTCGTAATAATACTCTATTAGAAATGTAGCAAGCAGTAGAGATAGCTTCAGCCCAAAACTTCCTAGGTCGAGCATGTTCAGTTAACATTGTTCTAGCTATCTCAGCCAACGTTCTATTTTTACCTTCTGCAACACCGTTTTGTTGCGGCACACGAGCTGAAGAAAATTGATGATTTAACCCTTTTTCAGAACAAAAAGAAGCAAATGATGTTGTAATACCCCAATTTTATCTAAGTGAAAAGAAAATTTTTAGGGAGGAGGATAAATTAGAGAGAATGGATTTTTCAGATGTTTCAATGGGAGGGTTTGCATATCTCAGACAACCTGGACTGTGGACTCTTGGCCCACAGCATTTTGGCCCAAAGGGGGAAGGGGTAGCCGGCCACTTAAAAGGGGGAAACCCTAGAGCGCCTCTTCCCTCCCCCTTGGCCGCCACCCCCTCCACTCCCTGTGCCTCCTCCCTCCTTGTCCAGCGCCATTGCTGTTGCTCCTTCCCCTGGTAAGCCTCCCTGCTGTCGATCAAGAAGAAGAAGGGGAAAGAACCCCATTGGTGGTGGCCGACCAAGAGGAAGGAAGGGAGAGAAGGAACGGGGAGAAGGGAGAAGAGAAGGGGATCTCGTGGTTGATCTTGCAACTTTTAGCTTGTTCTTCAAGGGGCAACCCCCAGTTCCCGTTTGATTAGTCTTTCAGTTTTGTGTTTTGGTGATATCGGGTAATAGATCGAGTTCTGACAGTTTGTAGTGATCTGTAGTTTTAGGGTTGTTAACTACGAAATTTGATCTAACCGTCTCCTGGGGATTTGTGGGTAGCGTTGTTATATTTCCGTATATTCTTAAATTAGGTGATTTGGATGAACGGATTATTAGTTATGGATTTTACATCGCGTGCTGTCCCAAGGCTCTGTCAAGATTCGGGCAGATTGTATTAACTGGATAATAGAAATTAGTTAACAAATTATTTAGGGGATACCACCAACATGAAAGTTGTAGACAATCTAATGAGGTTTCCATAAAGCTAAAGAGAATAATTTTTGGATGTTCGTACTTAAAGCTATGAATGTTTTAGTTCTGCTGTCCAGAACATCTATCAGGTTATGGCAGTTTTAATATCTGTTTAGTAGAGTAGAGAATGACAGAATCTGAGTATCTCACCAACTAGTTTAATGTATTTAATTTAGTAAGATTTCCGTAGAATGAAATAACACTATTTTTGGATAATCAAACAAAAAGTTATGATTTTTAGAAGATGTCTGTCCTGTTTTGGGACAGATCGATGTTTCTTAGGAAGTAATGTTTGGGTTGCGCTAAGGAGCGTAGATAATTATATGATTCTTATATATATATATATATATATATATATATATATATATATATAACATATCTAGTATTAATGAGTAATTCAGTGCTAATACCAATCTTGACCGATCATTAGCACCTTAGCACTGAATTACCCATTAGCACTAGATACATTGGAGGTGGGAGCATGCAAGGTGATTACAAGTTTTGGGGGTGGGAGCCCGCATTAATCTTGGCTGTTCAATCCAAATCCAACGATCAATATGATATTAGCACTTTAGCACTCAATTACCCATTAGCACTATATATGTTCCCTATATATATATAGATTGAACAGTTAAGATTAATGCAGGCTCGCTCTCTTAAACCATTTAATCATCTTGCATGCTCTCACCTCTAATGCGCATTCATTAATGCGCCTGTATTAAACAGCCTGCATGCTCCCACCACCAATGCTCTGCATTAAACACCTTTTATGATCCAACGGGCAAGATTAATATTAGCACCTTAGCACTCAATTACCCATTAGCACTTACTATAACAACCCATGCGCTTTACTAGCGCATTTTATGTTGCCAATCGATAGTAATAGAAAAATAAATAAAAGACAAAAGCGCTGATGCTAGCAAAAGTTTTTGTACATAAGATTGTTGTTTTATTTTGCAACAATGTCGTCGACGTAACGCCCCATCCATCGACCAGACCACCAAACTACGATGCATGCATGTGGAACATGGAGGCGCACACTAGCTGTCGTGGCCGTCGTGCCGCGATGTCGACCAACGAACTTGCGAACACACATACCCTGGGTTTTGGGTTCAGGGTTCAGACATTAACCTTTAAGAGCATTACTATTTGCACATAAATCAAGTAGCGAAACGGCTCATATATACAGAGAGACTAAGAATTTTACATGAAACAATACTATACTCAAATACATACCGAAACGCTCTACTACTTCAAAGTTAAAATGAGCTCAAGTCTCGGACCTTTTTTTTTTGTAAAGTCCTACTTATCAATTATTTGCACCTTAGATTTTTTAAGGGGGGAAGAAACTTTGCTTTGGGTTATTTATATCAAAAAAAGGGCTTTCATTCACAAGTCTTTGGGCCCACCTGCCCACACAAAAAAGGCTTCTTGTGTACAAAAGCCTAGCTAGGGGGCCTTATGATTAATTAGTGGGTATTAAAACAACCAAAAATGATGAGCAAATAATCAATCAACAAAATGCAACAAGTCAATGGAGTACTACATGACTTGAACAAGAGAGAATGCCTCCTACGTGCACGAATAAAGGCCATACCACCCGAGTGTACACGCCCCATAACGATTAGTTCCGAATTTATGATGCTGCCTCCTTCCTCGCTTTTGTGTTTAATTGGGGTTGGTTGGTGATGTGAGAGACGAAGTCGCCGCTTCATTTGCCCTCCAAATGAAAAGCCAAGGAAAACGACCCAAACCATATGAATTTATCCCATTTGGAGATCGAATTTAAGGTGCATATCTTTTCATTCGAGAAACAAGGACTTGTAATCACGCGCACGTCTTCGGTCGGCGTCGAAGCTGACGAACCAACTCGCTCGACATCCTCGCTACGTTTGCTGCACGAACCATGTTGATCAAATGACCCGGATATAAAATTTAGGCGCTTACGCCGCATGAAGCGCTGCCGCCAACGTGATAGCGGGGGGATCTGTTTTTTCTTTGCATGGTAGCTATAATGTATGTGTTAAAGGGAGGAGTTTTGAGGGGGTATAGTAGCCACGTCGTCCGGTTTTGCTTTTGTTGTCCGATTCTACATCACTGTGATTTTCGTCTGTCCGATTTTATTTTAGTTTTGCGTGCCTACGCTTCTTTCTACTTCTCCCGCACGTGCATCTACCACTCCTATCTGGTTTCTTCGGTGTCCTGATATTCCGAGTGTCGTCGTGCACCCTTCGTTCTCTCCGCTGCTTCCCCCTCTCACTCCTCCTCGCCTCACTCTCCCGGCCACTCCTCCGCAACTGAGCCCCCCTCCCGCTCCTCCACCCGCCGCCCCCCCGCCTCTCCTCACCTTCTCCACCTAAACCCTAAGCACGCTCCCTCCTCCGGATGCGACGTCAACCGTCAAACTCGATGGGCTAGCCTTCCTGGAGGCCGGTGAGCTCCAGGAGTCCGCAAGCGAACACTAGAAGGCCTTTGACCTCGCCCTCAAGGCGCTCGGCCCCCTGCAGGAGTGCCACGTCGGCTAGTAGCTCCTCGTCGCGCGTACCCTCCTCCTTGCCCGCGCCTATAGTCGAACCTCCTTCGACCAAGTAGTCTAAACCTCCTCTGACTAGATAGTTGCGTAGTCGAACCTCCTCCGACCAGATAGTCGAAACGTTCCAACCAAGTAGTCGTGTAGTCGAACCTCCTCTGACTAAGCAGTTGCGCAGCAGACGACTAGAAATCAAATATAGACAGGTAGATGTAAGGAGAAAGCACGGCCTGGTATGCGGGCCACCAGCAAGGAGGAACGGCGACAGACAAATAGATTGGATAAGCAAGCAAATAGGTAAAACATTCTCTGGGACGACACGCATGCAGCGAGAGAAGCAATCTCAAAGCAGTTGAACTCCCAAACTGCCTCCTCCTCTTCCTCCAGCCTCATCCACGCGAACGCCATCGCCTTCTCTCGCCATTGTTGCTTGTTATTTTCTTTGGATGACGTATTGATGATATGCACTATTTAGTTTTTTTAGTTTTTTTATATGTTTAGTTTTTCTGAATTGTTCTCTGTTCAGTTTTGACCACTGTGGTCGAAACTCAGTAGTTGAAATCAAAGACTAGAGTGGTCAAAATTGAGTGGTCGAAATCAAAGACCGGTGTGGTTGAAACTCAGTGGTCGAAGAGAAGGCAGCAATGTTCGCGCGGACGGGGAACTAGAGTAAGAGGAGGAGGCAATTCGGAGTTCAATCGCTTTAAGGTCGCTTCTCGTTGCACGCATGTCCAAAGATCGATGGGGCCTTGGGAGAACCGCCGCGAGGCCCGGCCCCAAAGAATTTTTCCCAAAGAAATAGATGAACCCAAAATAGGAAGGGAAACCAACATGAACGACAACGACAAACGAAAAGAAGACAAAAGGAAAGAAAGCATGAGGTCGGTTCGTAATTGCATTCGACAAATGACGGACGTCGAAACACGCATGAACGCCTAAGAATACCAAACGCATTTTCGACAGCAAAGGAACGAAATCGACCATGAAAAAACATAGCACCAAATGAAAAACCACAAACGGCTAGTAAACATAGCGTGGAAGGTAAGGTAATGAGCATACATGACAAGTACATGAGCTGAAAGCACAAAGCATGAAGCAAGCACACATATATTTTGTACAACCTAATCTAAGAAAGAGGAATGAAGGGGAATGCACGACCTGGTATGTATTTTTGAAGGAAGCCCGAACGGAGAGGATGCACAAAACTGAAACGCGAACGAATTTACATGGCTGAGCGCACGAAAAGGATACCGGGAGGCACAACCTGTAAAACGGTGAAGCACGCATGAGGCAAGAAGGTGAACAAAGGGAATCAGCAACATGGTAGACATACTAATAAAAGTACTAAACAAGAACTCATCAGAACTCAAGAAGATAGGTCAAGAAACACCTGCCTAATCAGCTAACAGAGCACGTAAGCTCAAAAGCATGGAACAGAGATGCACACTTTCCACTTGTTGTGCGGTGAGATGGCGCCCACTCTACACAATGTGGCCATGCTCACTAGACTACGAATCCACGGTCTCCCAGTCGTGCTAGAGAAGCCTAGGGACGACTAGTGTGCCGATTTGATGCAAATGTTCCACGGAGTTCTTCCACCGCCGCAGGTGGGGGAGGCACCTCCGAAGATTTTCATCTTTCAATCCAAATAAGACTAAACAATAGCATATCAACCAAAGTGTTAGTCTTACATTTAGATTTATCATTAATCACCAAAACCAAATTAATAGAGCTTGAACTTACAAGGGCAGGCAGCAAGGCATTGAGGGCAACCATGCATATATTTGATGTAATCTACACCTTGAGAGGGATAGAGAAGTGATGTACACTAGAGTTGATATAAAATTAAATGCTTATCATCCCCTTGATGTAAACTTGTAAATTTGTCACTTCAAGAAATGCTTGATGAGTTAAAGTAAACCGGCCTGCACATTAACAAATGCATGTGCCATTTACTTGAAATTATGATGTGATGTCAGTGATGCAACAACTATTGTACTTCAAATTCAATTAGAAAGAAAGAAATACATAACATGATTGCATGAACTATCATAATAAGACATAACATAATTCTCACATGCATCACAAGTTCACAAATCACAGCCACGCAATCTTAGTTCTCACAAGCAAGCAAGCAAATAGTTCATAAGGAAACTTAAGCAAGCATGATAATATGATGGTCAAATGAGTCAATCTTCGTCCTCTTGTCCATAATCCTTTATTGAAACCACTTCATCTTGAAAGAGTCCAACATGTTGTTTGAGCCTATACACCCCTCCAAAAATTCCTTCTCACACAATTTGCACTTCACTTTATCCAAGTTGTTTGTATCAACTAGCATCACAAATTCTCATCCTATATCATCGAAATTCCTCTTAACGATGCTAGAATTTGCCGTCACCAAAGCTTAGGTATATAGAGTAAGTACTAACTAGTAACAACTGCAGCACTACAGCAGCACATAGCAAAGACACAAAGCACAAGCACAACACATAGCAGAGAGCAGAGGCGCAAAGCAGCACAGCATAGCACAAGCACTACAACAACAACAGCAGCAGAGCACAAACACTACAACACAGAGCAGAGGTGTAGAGCATAAGAACAAAGACAGTAAAGTAGAGCACAAACACAAGCACTATGACAGCAGAGCAGAGGTGCAGCGCACAAGGAGAGTAGAGGCGCAAAACGCAAGAAGAGGCCGGTGAGGTGAGGGACAGCGACGGCGAGGTACCTGGTGTCCTGCTGCGAGAGAGGCCAACGATGGCGAGGGAGGAATAATTGCTGCTGAGGAGAGGACGAATCGACGATAGGAGATGAAGATTTCGCGGCAGGGGTGGCCCGATCGACGACGAGAGAGAGGAGAAATCAGCGCCGAGGAAGGCAGATATGACGGCGGTGAGGTGGTTTCGATGGCGGAGGAGGTAGATTTGATCGGCGGCTCCCACAAACTCACCTCTAATTACAAATCCCTAACCCAGCGTCCTGACTAGTATTTTATATTCACTCCTCGTCATTTGCCAAGTCGACCGTCTAGAGATCGCCTAGTCACCTTGGCGTCGTCTAATTCCACCGCAATTTCCTCCGCCTAGGACCAACTTTGATCGGCTAGGCGACAGAGTTTGGTGGAAATCGCGGCGGAGAACCGACGACTACCACTAGAGTCTGATTAATAGGCTCAAAGCGCCAGTTTTTGGAACACTGGTTTTGCGCGTGCATTTCTATCATATCCATGTGTATTTCCTGTTCTTGTGGTGTTACATTCATGCGTTCCAAAGAGGCCCTTAGATTTAATCCTCACTCATAAAGTTTCTATACTAGAGCATTCAACAAATAATGCTGTGGATCATGCTATAACACACCAAAAACAAATATCAAAGTTATTAACCTGTAAAAAACGGAATTTCGACCAGAGATGCCATAGTGACGTAGTTTAACAAAATTTTCGATAGTCTCACCCAGTCACCGCAGACATGATTCTAAAAGTAAAAGCAAAGCGGAGGGCAACCGAATGTAAATAACACCAAAATTGCAAGTCAAGATGCTAAATGAACACTGTCTTTTGTATTGTTAATTTGAGATAACTTAGATTTTGTCATCTAAGACCTCGACTTTTCTTCCGGGAGTTGTTGGAGCCCTTCGGTTGCTCTGAGGTTGCAGCTGGAGCTTTTGACGAACTGGTAGCTTTCGAAGGGACGCCACCGGCATTGGCAGCAGATGCTCCAGATGAATCGTACTTCTCTCTAGTCACAGCTCCTTGAGCACCTCTGACCTGAGCTCTCTTATCCTTCCTCTTTGGACGGTAACTCGACCGCTCTCTCTTGGGCAGCCATCTCTCAGGATCCGATGGTGGCCCTGGGTTGGCTGGATCAAAGCCTTTTGGATATCTAGGCTTCCTCTTCCTCTTCTTTGCCTTTTGCTTTTTCTCCTCCTCTGCAACTTCCACCTTCATGTCTTGGGGCGCTTCAACATGCCTTGCACCAGAAGTCTTCTCCAGGCTCTCTACATTAATTCCCTTAAGACCTGGCAATGGTTTCAGCTTCTTTTCATATTGCTCAGCCTTCTCAAGGTCGGTGCGTGCTGAAGTTGCTACTAGCCCAGCCAGTGCTTCAGTGCTTCCATAACTCTTCACAAGTTCCTCGTACAATCGACAAGCCTCTTCATCAAGCCCATGATTTAGCTTAAAGGTAGCAGCCTCCCGCATGAACACATCTAACTTGTTATCCTCTGTCATGGCATTCTTCCACCACTGGATAGCAGAATCAAGCACAGAAGCAGCACCATTGGAGTCACCTAGGCGCTCTTTTACAGCTACAAGTGTAGCAACTGTAGCAGGCATGTGCTGGATGTCAGGTATTTTAGACAGCGAGTCAGCAGCAATCTGAAAATGGTTGGCATTGGCAGCAATATGGGCAAGTGCAAGGAGGACTCCTTTAGAATTCTCAGGATGCTTCTCAGCATACCGGCTCAGAACTTCTTCAGCTTTCTGGACCTTCTTTTCCTTTACATGAACTGCAGCTTGAAGTAAAACAGGGAATATGCTGTCTCGAAACATACCAAGCAGTCCAGTGACCAACTCATGTGCCTGAAATATAAAACACGCCATCAGTCTATGTTAGTCTGTCCAATGAAACGAAAATCAAGCAATAGAACATGACTAGGAAATAGTCATTTTCCTATGGGAATGATATTGCCAAAGAAAGTAACCACACTATAAATGCTAAATGGATGTATATGTCCAAATACGGATGAATGAAAGGAGACGACTATAATGATGATCATCTTCCAGGAGACGACTATAATGATGATCATCTTCCTATGAAAGGGACTGATCATATTGATGATGATCATTTTCCTTTTTAATTGAATTGACAACACTCATAAAACCATAAACGAGAACTTAGGAACTTACTAAACAAACTGAAAAACTGCAGGGCATATCCTTGCTAAAAAGTAAGGTTAAAGAGCCAGGATGCGTATGCAACCAATCCATTTAGTAACCATTGTTATCAAGTCGAGCGATTAATCTCGACTAATAGACGATTAATCGTAAAGTCGGCATGGGAGCACGACTGGAGGACCTCGACTCGATTAGTTTCCTAGTCGGGCAACTTGGATTTCTAGTCGACGACTAGCCGTGATTAATCGGACGACTTGTTTGTCACGCAAGTCACCATGGAGAAGGGGAGAAGGTGAAGGTGAAGGGATGGGGAGGAAGGAAGGGGAAAAGGGCAAGGGAGGAGAGAAAGGAGAGGTAAGAGAAGAGAGTTACCTGCGAGCAGAGGCGGCGGCGGCACAAGAGAGCGGCGGCGACAAAGCCAAGGTGCAAGGAACGGCGGCGGCTGCAACTGTGGAATATTGGGAAGCAAATTGGGCCCTGCTTGAGAGGTCTGCCCAGTTGGTCCATCACTAATGATTAAAAGGGTGGGGAGCGGTATTGTGTTTCCATGATTCCATCCCCTCCCACACACAGCCGCCGCACGCAAGGGGCTGCAGGCCATTGGGGGCTTGGGGCATTGCCACCTCGGAGGTGTTGCCGCCCACTGCTCAGCGTAACGAGGGTCGGGGGTTGGCGATGGAGGCTCCTGACACTGCTGCTCCCTCTCTCCCCTTCGCGGTCCTCCTGACGAGCTGCCGCCTCCCCGACGAGCCAGCCCGCGTCTCCGTCGTACCTTCCGCAGTGACCTTCACCTCCTGGTCTGTAATTATTCCCTCTCCTCTCCATCCTCTTCTCCCATTTGTAGACCTAGTCTTCCCTCCTGTTCTTCTGCTCTACTCTCGATTTCTGCTCTGTCTCTTGTTTTCTTCTCTGTTTTAGTAGTAGATAAGTAGTAGCCAGGAGCAGCAGCAGTAGCCGGTAGTAGCAGGCCCAACTCGGGTGGGCTGATGGTGGTGGTAGCCTGTTTGTACACTGACTAGTCGTGGACTAGTCGCGACTAGTCGGTCCTAGTCGACAAGTCACTCCTACAGCAACTCGACTCGACTTTAGGACTTAACAACCATGTTAGTAACAGACCTTTTCCACCAGTTTTTAATCAAATGATTATTCCTCGTTGCTTAAGTTAACAACTACCATTTGATATGGCTCATGCCACTACTAGGGGTAAAATTCAACGGAATCTTACTACAAAAAGATATAAAAGTGACACAAGTACGAGAAACAAACGTTCAAAGAATGATACCAGATGATTAATAGATCAGAACAAAAATTAAATACAGAAATCGGAACATCCCTTATTAAAACTATAGCTAACAGATTATTTCTACAGAAAAAAGGAAGTGGGAGATGGATGAACAATGAAAAGTGAACCTGGTCGATTTTATTTGCATGGAGGAGTAAAAGAACACGAGCAGAATACAAGGCTTCCTTTTGCCTTGGAGATAACTTGAATTCAAGGCTTTCGATCAATTGCAACTGGTTTGGAGCTGTAGATTTTTCAAGAAGCCGGTCAAGCTTCCTTAAGCCATCGGCAACATCCTTTGTACCTTTTAATGAAATAAGGTTGGTTGTTGCCACAGCAAGTGATGAGGGGTCTGCTAACTTCTGGCTTGTCATATTAGCATAGGTTTCCATAGCTTCTTGAGTCTGTCCGTGTTGCTGAAAATATAGATTGAAAAGTTAATACCTTGTGGCCGAAAATATAGATAGAAAAATTAATAAAATAATGCGTTGAATTTATACAGGAGAGTTCAACCAGATTTAGTTACCTGCTGTACATAAGCAAGCTGAGCAGACACAGGAGCTAGTTCATATTCAATCTCATCTTCTGCATAATCTTCCACCATAAGCTCCTCTTTCCCGATTCTACAGAGAAAATAAGACGAAAATTACAGTCTAGCTAACTGTAGATGCTTAAAAAACTGGCCAATGGTGTAACTGATCTTGCATAATTTTCCTAGTTGAACGGCCTATTCATAAACAGAATATCTGGAATTAAGGGAAATAGTGAAACTACTAAACCTTTGAACTAATTGGCCTTTTATTGATTATCAAGCTTCTAATTTTAAAGGGGAAAATCCATACACAACCCCATAAGTCACCTACCTTTTCAATTTGCCCCTCATATCTAATTATGGTTTACTTTGCCCCCATAAGTTAAGTTAGCGTGCAAATACCCCCCAGGTCGCATGTTAGCACTATTCCTCATGGTTTTCATTATCTTTGGCACTTGCTTCGGTGTCAATACTTGTTTCAATTATTTTAGTACTTATTTGGTGATTTCGATACTTGTAATACACTATTTCATTACTAATGTTTTAATGCTGAAATTGTGTATTAGAAATACCGAATTCACTCAAATCATTGAAACAAGTATAAACTGAAATGATGCATTCATTTGAGCTATCAGTTCACCAGCAAAATCACCTTTTCGCCAATTCCAGCTGCTCTTTAGCTTCTGAATACTTCTTATTTTCTATCAAGGAGCAAGCAGAATTGTATGCAAGCTCAAAACTCCTAGCATCTCTGAGCGCCCTAGTGGTAAGATCAACCTTTTGCGCCTTCATGGCTGCCTGAACTTCAGAAGCCATTCCAGCAGCAACCAGAGCAGCAATTATATTTATATTTAGATCCATTGACTCAATCTTAAATTTTTGAAGCTTCTCATAGCTATTAATGCAATCATTCATTCTCCCTAGTCGGTAATAAATCTGGGATTCCAGCTGGAGAACAACAGATGTTTCTTCTTGCCCATTCAATACATCCAGAGCTTCTTGCAGTTTGTTTTGCCTGTAGTAGCAGTAGGCCTGAATACAGATAAAAGTAGTAGTTAGCACAACCGCACAAATTATTCTTTTATTAATAAGGAAAAAAAGATGTCCTATCAGCGTATGGAGGGTGCAAAAGAAGTACGCAATTCTCCAGTACTACCTTCTAATTTGTACTACAATTCAAAAGAAAAAAATATAGAAAAATAAAGGATCCTAAAAGAAATGGCAAACATCAGCACTCAATGGAGAATTTAATTTAATTTGTTCAGCATCCAGTTTATTGCTATCTGACAGGATCCTGAGTCCTGACTATGCCTTATTATTAGCTATCAACTGCTTGGTATTGGTGAGTGAAACATTGCCACCTAATACTTCGCAAAGTATGGCAGACCATACAGACATACGCAATGAATCAAAAGAGGCGAACTTGTCAGGATTTTAAGCTGGATGGCATTTGTCAAGTAATGTCAGAACAGATAAAGAAATAACACATGTATACTATCTCTTGACACGCGATGATGGACTCTTGGGGTCACTAGAACGTCAAATTCTAAAAAAGTTAGAGCAGTGTAACATAAAACCAAATGCTTCAACGTGTATATTTAGCTTACAGAGACATCAGTTCTTTCCAGCATGCTGCCAAGAGCTGTCATAAAACTTTGCCTTCCCTCCCCTCGACATATTCCTCCAAAAGTATGCATTACAACTTTTGAAGCGCACGAGGATTCAATCGGCGTGCAGCAATCACGGTGAAACAGACATCAATAGCAAAACTTTTGTTCTTGGGGGGGGAAATTTTTTGATATGCAATGCTGCCAGCATCATCGCTTGCAATCTAAGCTCCACAGGTGAAATGCTTCTCAAAATTTTCACTTCGTCATCACCCAAATCGTCAGAGTTTAACTCAGGACATAAGCACAAGCAGATCTGACCACTCCTAGATACTAAAACCACAGCCCACTGACCCATGAAGGCATTGCAATAAGTAATCAGACAGATCCAGCGCGCGACCAAGGGTACATGTATCAGCTTTGCATCACCTTGTAGTAGCTGAGGTCGATGGGGAGGCGCTCGGCGGCGCGGATCGCGGCGAGCGCCTTGTCGGTCGCGTCGGCCTTGATGTGCGCCACCACCTTGCACCGCACCGCATCCTCGTCCCCCGGCGCCGCCGCGAGAACTGCAGAATTAGCCGGAGCGTCAGTGCCGCGCAACGATTAGGGCAGGAGACCGGAGACACGCAGGGAAAGGAGGAGGAGGTGTGGGTGCTTGACCTTGGTCGGTGACTTCGACGGCCTGGGAGAACTCGCCGGCTTGGATGTGGCGGTGGAGCGCCGTGAAGAGGTCCTCCACGGCGACCGGCTCCGCGGCGGCGGCGGCCGCCGCCTTCGATTTAGGCGGCATCGGGAGGTAGTTCGATAGGGAGTGGGAGACGGCTCACGAGTCACGAGGGCAGAGGCTGCGAGGAAACGTGGTTCACTGCGCTGTTTCTTTTCCCAAATCCGTCCACTTTTTTTTTAGAAAACCTATTTGTTTTATTTTTCGAGTTTGTTTGTTTCCAAAACATCGTAGGGGAGGTCTTGAGCTATGCTCAAACTCAAACTTGATTCGTATTGCAGTTTTTGAAGCGAATCTTAGTATAGAATGTATTGCAATTTTGTAAAGTCCAAACGATGCTCGGTTTTTGTAAATTTGTTTCGAATCCTCTTTGTTCAAGGTCTTCCCATTGGAATCCTAGAAAAACTTGAATTTGCTTAACAATACTTGAGTATTTTTTGTGGTTGGGAGTACTCGTTTTTATGACCGGATGATGTGTTGCGATTCATGTTGTCTGTTGGAAATATCCAGGGCGGAACAGGGCGATGAGACCCGTAAAAAAGTGACTTGTTTTGTTTGCTCATGTGAACACATCCCGATTTGAACACTGTGTCTCATGGAATACCACACCTCTTTTTTATTCCACACTATTTATTTCTCGTACTCATTCCTAACATCGCTCTTTATTTTCCTCTTTATTTCACACACCACTGGCATTAAAATCTTTCTTACTTACAAAGACTTTAATGGTGCAAGTGATGTGCCTTACTTACAAAGACTCTGATGGTGGTAAATGGTGTGTTTTTCTTCCCCTCCTCTCTCACAACTCATCCGCGCCGACAAGTGGACTAGTGTGCGTCCACCCTCTCTATCCCCGTGTGGCTCCACCTCTTCTCACCCCTTTTGTCAACTTCTGGACCCTCGTCTCGCACGCCCTGTATCTTCTCTATCCTATCTCCCATGGCAATTTTCCCGCGTGTCAGGCCCTCCTCGTCGCGATTCCTCTGTCTACCGTCCTGCCCCCAACACCACCCTCGTGTACGCCCTCTACCCTTGATGTCGTGTTTGCCATCGTCGACAAAGCATCGTGACACAGTGCTCACCACCCTCACGTTGTTCCTCGACCTGCACCATCGCGGTTGCTTCTCGTACTCTACAGGCAAGCTCGAGCTCCTCCATCCTTGCCATCATAAATTTGGCAGGCTCTACGAAGCTCTAGGCTCACGGCCCCAAATCAGCATGATGACTCGTTGTTTCACTGTCCATAATCACTTGACGAAATGCATTGCTCATTATTTTCTTATCTAATCGCTCACACTTCTCCTCGACATCGAATCTCACTCTCGCTCTCCTTTCTCACAATGGCAGAAAAGTATGTGGCGGTTAGGCGGGAGTGGCACGGCCTCACGGCGTCGGTAGCAGGTAGGCTAAGGGCGAGGCACATGCGGCATAGGCGCGGCTGGCCGAAGGCAAAGGCCATGTGCGACGCAAGCACAACAGGCTGAGGGCCGGCGCGGTCGGTCGGGGTGCGCGCGGAGTAGGCATAGCAGGCCAAAGGCAGGTGCAACTGGCAGATTTACTGTGAGATACGACTCCCCCTCTCCCTGTCTTTACCTCTCTGTGTGGGCATGTGGTACGTCTGTATTAAGTCGGTTTAACTCTCAATATGCTTGTTGTGAAAATTTAGAAATTGTTAATTTCACTGGCTCATGCGATGATTGTGCATTTGCTTCCAGTTTGAATTGAGGTGATACAAAAGCTAACATGACATTAATTCATTAACTCATGAAGTTTGCTCCCAGCAAGCTAACACCACTTAATACTTAAAGTGTTTGATGAAATGTTTACTGGGCGATATGTGAGAGCAGATCGAAGGACACTTGCGACAGCCAAAAGCTGCACAGGAAATTAATAGGCCTTGAACACGGGCTGGTGGAAGAAAACAATGTCCATAGCACAAATACCAATGCTTGCCGGCAAAGCCTTCAACATCTAAATTTGTTCAGTGATATAAAAATAAATGCTCTACATGTCTGATTTCCACCAACAATAAATGTGATAATGCATTTGCTATATTTTCATAATTGTATCATATTTATTGATGATTCATACAATCATACCTTCCATTAAATGTGATGATCCTCCCTCCATGGATGCTTTATCCCATGCCCTTCTTTGCATCTGACGCCCACATCACCATATACCTTGTCCCCGACCACATCATCGCATGCCACTAGAGCTAGGGAGCCCTCTTTCTTCCACCCTCCTCCCTCCAACCCATCTCCATCTTCGCATCTGACCAGTGCCCCTATCATGGGATACCTCATCGCCTGCCACTAGAGCTGGCGAGGAAGCAAACGCAAGACACGCATACCACTTAGATCCGACGGAGGCCGACGGCAGCAGATCCAATGCCGAGCACTGAGTAGATGGTCGGCGACCATAGATCTGGAGGAGGGATATGGGAGGGATAGATGGTGGAGGTAGTAGATCTAGCCCCACCTCCAAGCTCCTCACTGTCGTCCTCTCATGCGGCGCGAGTGCAGTGGTGACATCATTCACGGCGCGGGGTGTGAGAGACGAGTGTGTGGAGGAGGTGCAGGCAACACCGGTCTTAGAGGTGACCTGATCTGGAGGCAGCCATGGAGAGAGATGAGGGGGAGGAGGAAAGATGAGAGAGGAGTGAGGGGTATTATGGTCTTAAATTTTTCATAATGGCGTATGCCTAATTTCTATGATTGAGGAGTGACATATCTTAAAGTAAGAACTTTACAATGACATATATTAGAATTAGACACTCAACGTTGGCATATATCTAAATAACCCTTGAAAAAATGGGCATAGACGCTTCCAACCTTCAGTTTTCTAATTTTATTTCCAGATATTTCAGAAGTACTATGTAGCAAGAGAAAACAGTGGGAAGAGCCTGTCGCGTCGAATTGAACCTGTGACATGCTAATAACTGTGACATGCCAATATATTATCATTGCATATTTTGATCAGCGTTTCTTTTCAAGTCGCTCCCCACTGGACATTGCCTTTCGCTCCCCACTGGACATTGCCTTTTCCATCGAGCACTCGCAAATATTTGAAGTTTTAAACGAACCGGCGGCGAAACAACGGCTGGAACCGGCCGGGGAAAGCAGATTTCTTCACCGCCGGTCAAAACTGATCGTAGTCTTTGGTGACCACGCAACAAATTCTCTTCTACGTAGCATCTTAATGGATGTTGAACGGCAGTGAATCCTCTAGATGCCAACCATGTATAACCAGTGGAAACTTCCTACGAAATCTGGAGAATGGTTCCAAAGTGAGCTGTCAAGAACAAGATTTAGGACCTGTAAAACATGCTGATGAAAATAAAAAAAAAGGCTAAATTACCCATTTCGGGAGATGTCAATAGGAAATGGGCACTTCAAATTGTTAGAATTGGAACCATAAATGTAAAGAGTTATTCATTCCTGAAATTTCAAATCATAAATAGTTTTATCTCATATTGCCTACTAAGTGGTGGGAGAGTAATTTATAAGGTGGAGTTATTGTTATTCATTGAAACATATGACACATGATATGAGGTGACATGAGAAGGACTATAGCTAAAGTCACACACACGCACGTAACTTGTGACGCGCGACCATAAACGTGTCGTGAACCTAGTCTATATTTCTTTTGCTAACTGTGCATTTCTCTCTCTCCTTTTAGATCGATCGAAATAATGTGGTCGAATCTATAGACCAGTGTGGTCGAAACTCTGTGGTCGAAATAAAGTGGTTGAAACACAATGGTCGAAAAAATATGGTCGAAACACAGTGGTCGAAAAATAGTGGTCGGATCTATAGACCAGTGTGGTCGAAATACACTGATCGAAGTTGTATACTAGTGTGTAATCAGCATATGATAAACAATGCTTAATTACTATTAATTGATTTTGAATTAGCAGTTACAATGGTTTAATATGTATTTTATTATGCAATTACTAGAGAGTAATTTTCTCGGCCTTGAAAATATTTGGAGACGTTCAGACCTGGGAAGATTAGATTTACTTCTATTATTTACTTCTTACTCTATGTTCTACTGTGTTGGAGAGTTGTGATGTCGAATCAAGTCATTCTTGCTCTTCGGCGTGCACCGGTAATGAGGGTGAGCGGGTATCTCCGAACCATTGTGGCGGAGTTCACCTGCACGTGGCGACAATAAGATTTCTGGACAGCGTATCTACGCGACCGCTCGCTCCACTGCTTCATCTACGCTTTGCATCACTTCCTGTGTCTTCATCAAGCCTGACTATAAGTTGATTGTGCGATCAAACTATTCTGTTATAATCATATTATTGTGTATATTTAGAAATACAATGAGTTATCTGTTGTTAGTATTACTTTATGCATCTCTAGTTTTACATGATCTTTACCTCATAATAAAATCTGGAATTAAAATATTATCCATATTTTCAACAGAAATCACACAATATTATCCATATTTTCAACAAAAAATCACACTTTGACAAGAAATCGAAAAGCTAATTCCTTGAACTCTCACATCTTAAAATAGTGATGCTAAACTTTTATCTGTTTTTGTGACAGATCTGATTATCAAGGTAAAAAAATTGTTGTGATAATATCTTGTCATCCGGAATCTTATTTGCACATGCAGTTCGCTTGCTTCTAATTTCTATACCACACTAACATATTTAGTTTGCTTAATTTGGTTTCTTATTGATCTATTATGAAGTACTCATTGCCTTCAATGGTAGAATCATGTACTTTTATGAATATCAATATTTGTTATAAATATCCGGTTCATCTAATTATCAGCTGCCAAGCATGCTATGCTTTTGTTTCTATTTATTGTAGGATTTCGCAAATGTAAGTTGAACTTGCTTTCCTATTGATCTATTATTAAGTACTCATTGCCTTCAATGGTAGAATCATATAGTTTTATAAATCATTAGATCTTAATATTACTTATCAATACCTAGCTCATCTAATTATCAGCTGCCAAGCATGCTATGGTTTTGTTTCTATTGATAATTGTTGTAGGATTTCACAAATGTATTTGAATAGTTTAATTCATTTGAGTTGGATGGAGCACAACCTATGTGGCTAATTGGACAATACCAATAATATAGTAAAACATATTTTAGCTATACAGAGATGATTCATTAATTATTTTGATCTTTCAAATTCTTACTCTTACTGGCTTTTGTAAGCACATATTTTGTCTTGGCTGAATACTGCATCTACTAAGGGCATTGTCCATGCAGAATGCATTCTTCAATTCTGTTTCTTTGCTTTGTAGTTTTTATCAGATCTTTAAACATAATTTCTTTATCACATAGCATTTGTTGATACCAAAGTGTTTTTTTTTCATTCTTGAAGTATGTGGACTTCAGCAAAAGGGATGATTCGGGGTACATTCGATTTGAGGATTCATAGGCAGTTGAAAAGGTTCGTGCATTTGCAGCTCTTGCAGATGAAGGTGGTTTGATTATGAAGGGCCACATTGTTACTTTGGAACTTGTGACTGGTAAAAACTACAGCTTCTCTCAGTTAAATTTTCTGTTGGCTTCTATTGAACTAAGTGACTTATTCAACCATACAAATAGATGCTTGTTTATAGTATCTTCAGGTCTTGCTGGTCTTGTAGTTTACGTGCGATAATATGAATAGCATTCCTGTTAGAAGCAATTTATTTTCATCCAAATATGAGGTTTAGGCAAAATCACCTTTAAATTATGCAGAAATAATTTTCATTTATACTCAATATTTATTATGAAATCATTCATGATTTGGCTAATTGGGTATTGAAATGGAGTATGAGTTCAACATATTTGAACACAATGACTAATCACTGGTTTGATGAACCTACTATTTCAATCATGCAGGTCAAGCTGAGAAGGATTATTGGAGTGCAATAAAGGTTGGTCAAGAAAAATATAAAGGCAGTAGAAGTAATAGATGAAGGCACTATTTATTTGCACATTTGCCTGTTGATGTTGTTTTTAGATTTGTTATCCTTGTTTTAGTCCTGTTAGGTATTTGAGGTAAATATTACATCTAAATTAAATCCTAGGCGTTTGCAAGAGAAGAAAAGCCTCATGCTTGACAAAATAAATAAATATTATGTCTGGAATGACGTCGTCGTGAAACTGTTGATAATATGCTATCCACCATCAATATTACAAGAAAATAATTTTGTTATACAAAATTCTTTGGTTCTGTGCAGTCTTGCACTCTTGCTTCGTTTGAACTCTACTAAAAATGTTACATGCTTCTGATGCAATGCAAAATTGGTGGTAGGAATGCAGGATACCTCTGTATCAAATACTCATATTGTTCCTTTTTGCATACCTCTGTTATAGTACTTTGTTTATTTGATCTGCACTGGCGGGGAGTAATCTGATCTACTTGTTGCTTCTGACGTTTTAAGGCATTAGATCAAAAGGTATGCAGAAAATGAAGCGAGTAGGTTTGAATTTGTTCGATTTCTGGTTTGTTTTAGATTATTTTTTCACAAATGTTTTTTGTTCCCTTTTTCTTTTGGCAAAGTCTCAATTGTTTCCTTATTCGTTTGACAACTATTTGATTTTAGCAGCAAAGAAATGCAGAATTGGTTAAAATCTGCTCTTACATTTACCCCGCGTGCCATCTGCCCATAGGGTGCCTATAACCACAGGGGATGGTCCAGTAGATCTGCCGGATTAGTATTCTGTACAAATCCATTTTTTGGTTTGTTGCTTTGGTTTGTGTTGATTTATCATTCGCCTATGCCAATAATCCATTTTAAATGTCTTTTCTTTCTGCAGCTAGTGAGCATGGTCTTGCCAGGAGTTATCGATTTCAGGTTAATAGGGAAGCTTTGGAGTGGAGTTACAACCACAGATTTGGTTCTTAAGGTAACTCAAATGTTTCGGAAATATGGTGTTGTTGGGAAGTTTGTTGAGTTTTATGGTACTCTTCATGCCTTTGTTTTCAAATCAATGTCTTTGCATTAGCATTTTATGGTACTCGTCAAGCTAACACTGATTGTGGTACTCCTTTATAATATATATCTACTAATGTAAAATAGTTAACGTTTTTCTATCCTCGATGCTTTATGTCTAGACTAAGACTCATCAAACTACATCCCACTGTTAAAACTCATTGTCTAGCACCTCCTGCAGTTTCATCCAACATTGAGCGGTATTTGAACTGCTTGCTGCCTATAGCAAATTGGATAGTTAAGGAAACATGTTTCGTCTTGGATAAAACTTCTGCTCAATTTTGGTGTAGTTTGCCTTTGTTTGATCTTGGATAAAACTTGTACTGAAGATTAAGCAAATTTTATTTTGTTTGTTCTTGAATACAAACACTGGTTAGAGGTAGTTCATACCGGACTCATATTTATGTTAATCTACTTGCTAGCTACATCATCGTACTGATGAAAATTTGAGTATTTTTCAAATTACTTTAATCCAGAAATATGCTAGATGAATCATGAAAAAACTTTAACCTTTTTCGTAAAGCAGGTAATCAAGAACACTATAGTTATACGGATTTCTAGAAGGACAGAAACTAGCATTCCTATCTCAGTGTTCAAGGCAACAACAGATAATAAAGCTAACCAAACAACAAGTGTGAGATAGGCATACCCAAATTCAGTGGAAGAAGCAGCAGCAGGAGGAGTCTTGGTGATGTCGTCGTTCTTCATGGCGTAGTAGACGTCGTGGTAGTAGTCGTACAGTTGATGTAGACGTAGCAGAGAATCTAATGAAGATAAAGTAGCGAGCTGTCACGCGAACGCTCTTGAAAAACCTTATTCGTCCTCGCTCGTGCAAGCCTTCAAGGACGAGGGTTCTGGAGGCCTGCTCTCCTGGTTCGACCGTACACGCGCCTCGCCGAGATGGAGATCGCCAGATCCAGCAACAAACTCGTTGAGTTCTATCTTAGTCTTTCGTGGAGTGAATTGGAGAAGAACCAATTCACTTTTCTTTTTTAATAGCCAAAAACAAAGATGCCAGAGAGTTTTTGATTTGCCAAGGAAACGGTCGCCATTAATTTGCTATCAATCGGTGTTAACCGCAGCCATTACTCACTAGTAACTGAACCGTTACTACCAGCCGTTCGTTAACGCCATTTACTACGAGTCGGTGCGTTTCGATTTTCGAATAGATAAAGAAAATCGCGTCCGCACCCGACATGGTTGCGCACGCGCGCACACACACACGGCACGGCACGGCTCTCTCCAATTCCACAAGGGGTGCTACCACGTTCCACCTTATAAAATGGTGTAACTCTCATTCAACTCTTCATGTGGGACTTGAACAGTTTTAGCACGTGTACATGGGTCTTTGAGATTTTTTTAGAAATTAATTAGAATTAAAAATTAGACCTAACCCGTATTAATTCCAACACATACAAACTGTCTCTTTGCAGTTAGCTTCTCAATAGCAGTTGTTTCTGCACCAAAAATACATACACATACACTTTGCTTCTGCATTCCTCTGTAGATTCACCATGTGCCTCACACGTCCAGTCTTCAGTGTCTTCTACGTTGAGCATAATTCTTACACAAACACACTTGCCACGGCGCGCACTGGGCTCTAGTATCATCACTAGGAGCAGCTGCCTGCGTGCCATTCTCATATCATCAATAAGAGCACCTAAAACTTGAGAAAAACATGTGCCTTTTCTTGTCCGGGTATAGGCGTGAATGGGAAATCTCGGTCAACCGGACCACGGCTGATGCTTGATGGATGGCACGGGCAACTTCCCCTTGAATTCTTGTACGTTTGTTGTGAGCAGCCATCAACTAGATAGGCAGCTTGGTGGCCTGACCTATATTGTTCCATTAATTAAGATTTATTCTCTGCATCATCTGGAAGTTTAAGGTTGATATGATACTAAAAAACATGACTTTTAATAATTATAAAGATTATCTTATCAACTGACTTGCGGGTAGTGCAGCACAACAATTTCCATTGTTTCTAGCCACAAGCTTCAATAGAAACATCTTCCCAGTCCCTTGATGCACATCATGGCGACTTTACTACGCAGCTGGTAGGACTGTAGGTGATGATTATGCATATGTAATCATGGATTCAACTTTTGGTGAGGATTGCTGATACACTGGTACAGTGAGTAGATAAATATCCAAAACAGGTGATGCATCAACTAACGACATTTCGCTTGTCCTTTTGTTTTTGATAGCCACTGGTAACTACCTAGCTTTCCTCTACCATAGCTGCTTTCGTTTTCCCGGGTTTCATTGCGATTAGTTTTTGGATGACAGGCGCAGGATACAGCATTAATTTTCAGCTCTGTCGGCAACATATTTGGTTTGCACGGTCCAAACTAACAGCTGCATCTGGGCGAAATGGATAATCAATTGATACTTTGCAAATTGGCCAATTCAGTCCAAAACAAGTTAATTCATCAAACAAATTTGATTGCTGCAAACAGTCCCTGGAAAACTGCTAAAATGAATATGAAGACATTCTGTCTGAAATTCTTGTCAAGTCAGCTTTGAAAGATGAACTAGAAAGGATAATCTCGTTCTGATAGAATTATTCATTATTATTACTGTTAGTTGATGGAAACCAGACAGTGGCCTTCCGCCAATGACTTTTTTTTTATTGACGGAAGACATCCATCGACGACCAGTTACTGCAAAAACAGTTCTTGTAATTCAGAGGGAAAGTTTGTTTTGGTGCAGACGCACCATCACAAAGATCATTCGAGTTGAAAAGTACCATGTGTCGCTAATAGGTGATTCCAGGATCCACTTATCAGCATCACATGCTATGATAATTTCTAATTTATACATTTTTTGCGATGGTGCCATGCTAATTTTGCCAAGTTTTTTTTATTTGATTTCAGAACACTGGCTGTAATTTTCTTTGCAAAATTGGGTTAGGTAACCTATGCAATCAAGACAGGTTGACAACAAAGCCACCCATGACAACGTGCATCCAGATGAAGTGATAAAATCATTTGTTATCTATATCTGCTTCAGTGCTTCCACCTGAAAGTGCTATCTAGGATAAAGTATCAAAGTCTCAAACCTTCGGATCGGAGGATAAGCCATGGGCAACCCGTAGTTTTAAATGCTTCAGGTCAGGTTTGGTGCTAAAACAATAGATAGGGAGCAGATCAAATAGCTAAAGAAAGACATAAAATAGAGCTAAATGTTTGATCTCTCTTAGATCTCTTTTGATCTTTTGGTTCATGGTTTTTGGATCGGATCCAAGAGTGACCGAGAGAGAGAGAGAGGTTACCATCGGACGTAGATGAAGTAGGGTTGGCCATTGCGACTTGCGGGTGGTAGAGTCGGCTGTAGTCGATCCCGTCGGTGAAGGCGGCGGTGGTCGATCTTCGTCCCTGGAGCGCGTCCGGTGGAGCAGATCCGGTGACAAACCGCCGGTGGGTGTTCCCGTCGCTGGAGCGCTACCCACTAGATCGGATTAGGGTTTGGTGTCGGTTTAGGGTTTGTGGCGGCGGCGCGGTCAACCTCGTATCCCGTGCCACCCCGGCCCTCACCTCTCTTTATAGCGCTTGCGACAGGGGCCCAACAGCCAATCTTGGGCTGGGCGCCCCCGATCGTATGATCGGAGGGGTGGGCATTTGGCCGTTGGGCCAAATGCCCCGAGATCATTCTAACATTCTCCCCCTTGATCTCACTCTATACTTTATCTTTAATTGCCTTTTACTTTACTCATTCCATCACAGATTAGTGCATAGAACATGTCTCATCGTCACGGTCAATTGCCGATAGATTCAACAGCTACAATACACCTCATTGTTCTGGAATAGTTACTTTAATCTTTTGGGCCATCTCTTAGTCCAGGATTCATAGGCTTTCCCTTAAACCCATGCCGGCTATATGTTCTCTGAACACATTGGGTGGTAAGCCTTTAGTAAGCGGATCCGCTAACATCTTTGCGGTACTTATATGCTCAAGACTTATAATTTGATCCCGAACTTTATCTTTCACAACATAGTACTTTATGTCAATGTGTTTGGCAGCACCACTTGACTTATTGTTGTGGGCATACATTATCTTTGGTTCATTATCGCAGACAACTTAAGTGGTCTATTGATGTCGCCAACCACTTTTAAACCGGTATGAACTTCTTTAGCCGCTTCACTCGCCTGTAGCCTCATAACATGCTACAAACTCGGCATACATTGTGGACGATGTAGTGACGGTTTGCTTTGAGCTTTTCCACGATATAGCTCCTCCAAATGAGAGTGAAGACATATCCGGATGTCGACTTTCTATCATCTCCGCAAAATCGTAATCAGATACCCCACTATATGGAGTAAATCGATCTTCTCGTATGTCATCATGAGGCCTTTTGTTCCTTGCAAATAACGCAAGACTTTCTTTATCAATT
Organism: Hsuehochloa calcarea; assembly: GCA_036346395.1. Lineage (NCBI taxonomy): Eukaryota > Viridiplantae > Streptophyta > Magnoliopsida > Poales > Poaceae > Hsuehochloa > Hsuehochloa calcarea. Next base: position 58,661,184 of record CM070593.1, on the reverse strand, counting down.
TCAATGTTCTATTCCAGATTGCTCGAATCGCCAAGTAACCCAGTAACAAAAGCTAAGTCGTATGCAGTACACTTGAGCATACCGTAAGCTTCCGACACCAAGCATATGGAACCGCTTTCATTTGATCGATCTCATCTTGGTTCTGGGGCATTGAAAATCCCCATATCTGCCGCCCTTGACTATAGGTGCAGTGAAGGACTACATTTATGCATCCCAAATTTCTTTAAGACTTTCTATATATGTCTTTTGTGATAGTCCCAATATCCCTTTGTTTCTATCTCGGTGAATTTCGATCCCTAGAACGAACGAAGCATCACCAAGATCTTTCATATCAAAATTTGAGGACGAAATCTCTTCGTCTCAATGAGTGCATCGACATCACTACTAGCTAGTAGGATATCATCCACATACAGGATTAGGAAGATAAATTTCCGCCTTTAAACTTTGTATAGACACGATTGTCTTCTACATTCTCTTTAAAACCAAATTTTCTTATTGTCTCACAAAACTTCAAGTACCACTGCCTTGAAGCTTGCTTTAACCCATAAATCGATTTCTTTAGGCGGCATCCAGTCTTTCATTTCCTTCCATGACAAAACCTTTCGGTTGTGCCATGTAAACATTTTCCTCCAAATCCCCATTAAGAAATGCCGTCTTTACATCCATCTCGATGTAACTCTAAATCATAATGTGCTACTAATGCCATTATGATTCAAGGAATCTTTACAGAGACTGGAGAAAAGGTCTCATTGTAATCAATCCCTTCTCTTTGCGTAAAACCTTTTGCCACAAGTCGCGCTTTGTATCTTTCTACATTCCCTTGGGAGTCGAGTTTTGTTTTGTAGACCCATTTACGACCTCTTGCTTTTGGCTCCTTTAGGAACAATTTCAAGTCCTGCACTTTATTAGTCTTCATGGACCTCATTTCCTCTTCCATGGCTTCAAGCCATTTTGAAGAATTTTCGCTTCATGGCTTCTTCAAATGAGGTGGGGTCATCCTCCATTTGAAATTCCTCTCAGATGATAAATCGATAATCATCGAAATAGCCGATCTTCTTACTCTTTGAGACCTCCTGGCCTCCACATTTGGTACATCTTCTGCTTGAGGTCACTGCTGTTGCTCCCCTCATTTGTGGCAATGGGTTCTATAGGATCTCAAGAACAAGTTCCTCATTTTCATTCAATGTTGCCACAGAGGAACAATAACAGTCTTGGCACCACAAGATCTTGTACCGTCGGTGCAAGTGATGTGCAGTAGTGAGAAGAGTGGCTCTTGAATCATCGGAGTGGGCACATATACCCGCTTCTCTTCAAGATCAATCTCTCGAGCTACCATGCTCCCCTCATCATTTCATCCTCTAAGAAGACAAATGTGTCTTGTTTCTACAAACTTTGTATATCCGTCTCGACAAGAGAAACGAAAACCTTTTGACTTTTCGTGGTAGCCAATGAAATGGCAACTTATCGCTTTGGGATCTAGCTTCCCAAGGTTTGGGTTAAATACTTTAGCCTCAAAGCAGACTCCCCACACACGTAAGTGGTTTAGTGAGGAACTCTTCCTGTCCACAACTCGCATTGTTTTGGGCACCGACTTACTAGGCACTCTATTGAGAATATGGATGGCGGTTTTTAACGCCCCATCCATAAACTCAATGGGAGTGTGGAGTAGCTCATCATGCTTCGCACCATATCCATCAGGGTACGGTTGCGTCTTTCAGCTACTCCATTTTGCCGAGGTTCGCCTGTAGAATATCGGGCTACTATGCCATTTTCCCGTAAGAACCTCGCAAAAGGTCCAGGGACTTGTCCATATGGGGTATGTCGACCGTAGTACTCCCCCCCACGATCAGATCGAACTATCTTAATCTTTAATTCGTGTTGGTTTTCAACTTCAGCCTTAAATATCTTGAATTTATCCAAGGCTTCATTTCTTTCTTTGATTGGATAAATATATCCATAACGGAGTAGTCATCGTGAATGTTATGAACGAGTCATAACCATCCACACTTTTCACAGGAAAAGGACCACAAATGTCTGTGTGAACAATTTGTAGAACTCCTGTGCTTCTTTTTGCGCCTTTCTTTATTTTCTTTACATATTTTCCTTTAATGCATTCTCTGCATTGTTCAAAGTCTGAGAACTCTAATAGAGGAAGAATTTCATTCTTAACTAGTCTTTCTATTCTCCCCCTCGAAATATGGCCTAAACGACAGTGCCATAATTTCGACGATTCATTATGAGTTCTCTTTCGTTTTCTGTTTACGTTCGTAGACGAGGATTCAATCACTTTCTCGCACGCGACGTTCTCATTATCGCATACGACATTTACATCATCACACAATGATAACAAATAAAGTTCATTTTGTAATATGGCAAGACCAACACATTCTTTATTAAATATTATTTCGCACTTGCCATTTCCAAAATTACAATCATAACCATCTTTATCCAAATTGGAAACACTAATCAAATTCCTCTCAAAGAGGGTACAAAAAGAACATCTCTAAGTAAAGATTGGAGCCATTAGCTAACTCTAATGAAAGATCGCCAACGGCTTCAACTTCTGCTTGGACTCCATTTGCGACTTTAATGCATCTTTCGTTTCTTTGCGTAGTCCTCGTCGAACGGAATCCCTGTAAGGAATTGGCAACATGAACAGTTGCTCCTGAGTCAATCCACCAAGTGGATTTCGAATATTGTACATACAAGCATTCATTTATGAATGTAATAATGTTCTCACCTTTCTTTGCCATGATCATCTTCAAGTAATCGTGATGCTTCTTCTTGTAGTGTCCTGTCTTCTTGCGATGAAGACACCGATCTTTGTCTACAAAGAAATTTGTTCTGTTGAGGTTGATGGATGATGCTTTTCCCTTGTTTCTTGAGAAGGAGGTACTGTGGAAGTTCTTTTTCTTGTTATCCTTCACATAGTTGATAGATCCACCATGTGAGGATTTAAACCTTTCCTCCTCTTGAACACACATAGCTATGCATTTTTCTAAGTCCCATTTATCGGTCAGATATTGTAATTGACAACAAAAGTGTCAAACTGCTCGCAATGAAGCAAAAATCAAGTGAATAAGGAACTCATCCTTGAGTGCCAAATCCATTGGTTTGAGCTTGGATGCCAAGTTGCTCATCCTCAATATGTGTTCTCTTATCCCACCACCAGAATACCTCTCTGTCACAAGCTGTTTAATCAGCTGTGTTGCATATGTCTTTGAAGAGCCAGTAAACTGACTCTTTATTTTATCAAGGTATTCTGTGACAAGAACATATCATGCGATTGAGCCCACAATTGTGGGTTCAATCAGATTCTTTATCACACCATACATTTCTTGTTGGTCGTGGTCCATTTCTTATGCTCTAGGTCATAAGACATCCGTAAGGGAGCATGATCTCTCTCTTTTCTCGCCAAGCAAGATCATCCTCGCTTGACCCCTCACCGTGCCGTGAGGCTCGTTGGGTCGTCTTGAGTGAGGACCCAATCCACCTCACCTAAGATAAACGCTAAGTCTATCTTTTTCTTCCACTCTCCATAATTATCTCCTTTGAGAGTGGGTATCTCTCTGATACAACTCATTAAGTTGTATCCTCCTGAAAATGTAGATCAAATAAAATGAGAACGTAACATTAAAATTATATGTCTTATTTCCAACGTTGGTCAAAATAATATGACATATAATTAAAATAATTATACATTAAATCTATATCACCGTTGGGCAGAAATAGAAACAATGCATATCAATTAAAATTATAATACTGTTATTATCAACTTTGGTCAGAAAATAACAATATCATAATTCACAATAAATTCTTAAAAATTAAATTCTCTCGTTGGTTCGAATTTAATTAAAAGAATTATCTATATTGAACTTTTGCAGCGGAAACTGTAATTATTCTAAAATAATTCAATATTCAGAAGCATAATAACTATACACAATTAATCTCTGGAAATAATAACACGTTGGTGTAAAATTTTCAGAGATTTTATACAATTCTTCTATTGAAATTCACTCAAAATACTTCTGAAAATTAAATTAAATTCAATTTCGGATTTATCGCTCAAAACCGTAAAATTATCGTGCAAACCGCCATTTGGCTCGTTATCAGTCTTGCCCACGGCGACCCGTTCTTGTCATGACCTCGGCGACCTCTGACCGGTTAGGTTTTTCATGATGCATTTTCAACCGTCGGATTCGCATCCGACGGCTGAAATCCAACGCATCCGCGCGCTTTGCTCGCGTCGCCGATCTCGACCTTTGATTTTGATCCGACGGCTCGTGGCGCTTTGGATGAACAAAACCCCAGCGCGCCGCCCCGAAACCCTAAATCATATCTTCCTCTCCCTTCTCTCGCCGACTCGAGCGGAAAAACCCGAGGCGAAGCGGAAGAAAACGAGGCGACGCGAGCAACGGTAGAGGGAAGAAGGCGGCCGCCATGGATCTTCTTGCGGCGCGGCGCGCTCCACGAGAGGAGCGCGCGCCGTCAAGCGGCTCCGTGTCGGCGCCTCTCCGCAGCGCCAAGGCTACGGATCTGCTCTCAAACTTCGACGGTGGCCCGGCGCGTGAGCGCCGGCGAGCCCGCTGCTCGACCGATCTCCTGCAGCCAATGAGGTGAGTGATTTCTTTTCAGATCTAGGGTTTTCCCCTTCTTAGGGTTTCGGGTTCTTTCTTTTTGATTTTCTTTTGGCCGTCCGGATCTGAGCCAATCATGGCTCTGATACCATTGTTTGATCTCTCTTAGATCTCTTTTGATCTTTTGGTTCATGGTTTTTGGATCGGATCCAAGAGTGACCGAGAGAGAGAGAGAGGTTACCATCGGACGTAGATGAAGTAGGGTTGGCCATTGCGACTTGCGGGTGGTAGAGTCGGTAGAGTCGATCCGTCGGTGAAGGCGGCGGTGGTCGATCTTCGTCCCTGGAGCGCGTCCGGTGGAGCAGATCCGGTGACAAACCGCCGGTGGGTGTTCCCGTCGCTGGAGCGCTACCCACTAGATCGGATTAGGGTTTGGTGTCGGTTTAGGGTTTGTGGCGGCGGCGCGGTCAACCTCGTATCCCGTGCCACCCCGGCCCTCACCTCTCTTTATAGCGCTTGCGACAGGGGCCCAACAGCCAATCTTGGGCTGGGCGCCCCCGATCAGGGCGCGATCGGAGGGGTGGGCATTTGGCCGTTGGGCCAAATGCCCCGAGATCATTCTAACACTAAACACACCTCTATCTCTTCGTTGCTGCCAAACCGTTCTGGTTAGTTCTTATCCAGGCCAAATCTACTGCAGAAACTTGCCGTGGCAAAATCAAGCTTTCCTTCCATTCCAGCTCTGCAACACGTACGTCACTAAATCCCACACAGCAATCTTCACATCTCAAGTTTCATGGCAGATGCTACCGGACTGGTTGCCAATTCGCAGATTACTAAATCTTATACTGCAGCGCAATCAGAGCGTGTTTCTTGTATTCAAAATGCAGAGCATTGGCAATGTTAAGTCATGTGGTGTTCGTGTGATCTTTGCAACACCAATGATGGGCGTAGATCACCATTAGGCTTGTGTTGCTCAGGGATACAGGTCAAACTTGTCCAGCAAAATGCAGTATGGTTGGTGCAAATCAGGAGAACATACCTACCTCAAATGGACCGTATTTAGCCTTTAGATAAACTTATCTGGCGTCAGGGGCCAGGGGAGGGCATCGTTGAGCTGACTTTTCGACGTTATCTGATCTATTCTCGGCACACGTGAAAACTGACTTAACAAGCAAGAGGACACAGACTTTGTCCCATCACTACCTAAATCGTATACTACTACTTTTTTTTCTCTCCTCAATTTCCTATTTTTCCTCCATCCTCTTCTTTTTGGCACATAGTAGTGAAATGATTGCCTAACTCTATTTCAGCCGATAGAATCAAAAAAGAAAACCTCAAGCTGGTACACCAGCCTGTGCTTCTATAGTTCTATTTCAACCTACTACGGAGAAAGAAAAACTGGCGTCCAACCAAAACCATCAACCCATACAACTACAGTTACCTAGTGACTGTCCTAATTAACACAATCATAGCACAAGCTATTACCCAAAAAAGTAGACAAAAACCATCAACATCAAAGGTTTCCCGGCACAAGCAACCAAAGCCAAAGCCCAAATGCAACACTACCCACAAAGCAAACGAAACGACCACACGCAAGAAAATTAAGCCCGAGTCAAACGACCTTTCTTAATAATATCTTCTCCTGGAACCAATAAAAAGCCATTGTGCATTTGTGTGAGGCACGAGTGCAACTCCACCCTATAGAACAACGCCTCTCTCTGCCAAGCTTGATTCCAAAGGCAACCATTTTTCCAAACAAACTAATTAGCATCAAATGGAGGGGCTCATCCCGTTCATCTACAAGGCCATCAAGGAGAGACGGAGCCGGAGCTACTCCAGGTGCAGCTCCACCGGCTCGGCGCGCGGGTTCGGCGGCGGCGTGGACGACGTCGTCTGGGAGCAGAAGCAGTGCGTGCGCGCCGACGGTCGCACGGTGCGGAAGGCGGACGGCCGCAAGTTCCCCGCGGAGAGGGAGATGACGCACCGGCGGCACCGGTCGCTGGAGGAGCTGGCCGGCGAGGTGGGGGCGTCGCCGGAGTGGCGGGCGGGCGGGCTGCCGAGGGGCAGGAGCGCCAGGATCTTCTCCTGCATCAGCGGCATGTGACTGTGAAGACGTGCGTCGTCCGAGCGTACGCGCATGATCGATGAAGAAAGTGTTTGGTTTTGTTCTTGTTTTGATTAGTTTCAAGGTAAGATTCGGGGTAAATTAAAGAGTAAGAGTAGTTTATCCAGTGCATGCATGTGTGTACTTTGTACTCCCAACTTAAGTGTATATACATGAATTTGTGAAGATGTAAATAGTACTCCCAACTCTATGAATGGAATTTTTCTCCCAAGTCAGTACCGTCGTCTTCGCTCAAGCGCAATCACCGTGTCTCGATTTTCATCAGAAACAAAGATCAAAACTAATCCTTCTGTTCACAACTTTTGACGTATGTATTGTGAAAATGGCGATGTCTGTTGCTAGAACCCTTGCCTCCTCCAGTCCGTGGCGCTCGGCATGGAAACGGATCGAAGTACCATGAGTTATGATGGTGTACGGTGGTGTAAGATATCCTTCACAGATCAACTATTCATCACTGGACAGCGCGGTGGTTGGTCAGTCGTTGGCTGATGCTTCTCGCGTCCTTTGCCAAGTACTCCTACTGAGTATACTGATGAATTTCCTGATCTCATCGATCTCCGTTATGGTATCCACGATATTACTGTGTCACAATGTAACATCCTAAATTTTTATTTTTTAAAAAAGTTTATTTCAAAATAATTAATTCAAAGATTTGAATTTAAAATTAGAGTTTTTTTTTTCTAAATCAATCCCAATTCCGAATCCCAATTTACAGAGTCTTATTGAAGCTTTGAAAATAAAATGGATCATTTGCATTCTATTGAATTAATTTAAACCTTAATTTAAAATTTTAGAAAATAAAATATTTAAAATTATTAAAATAAACTTTAGTTAAATTTAAAATTATTTTATTCGCTCTTTTCAAGTTCCAGGGATTTTGTGAAATTTTCTAGAATTTTTTTTGAATTTATTTTTTTTAAAATTTTTCCTGGATTTATTTTATTTTTCATTTTTTCCTAAATTTTCTTTTCTTTCTCTTCCTTCTTCTACTTCTTCCCCTGGTTGCTGATCTCTGTTTCTTTTTTTCCCTTCATAACTGCCTCCATGGCCGCCACCTTTCTGATCGCGCCTCCCTCTTATCGGCACCGCCGCCAACCTCGGTCACCGCGCGCCCCTACCAGCCACCTTGCTCCCTCCTTGCTGCCCCCAGCTCGAGCTCTAGCTGCATCCATGGCAGCCATCGCCTCTCTCCTCATTTCTTCGTACTCGAATGTCCAAAATCAATTTCGTCTGAGACGTTACGAGCCCGTCATCACCACCCTAAGTTCCCAGCCATCAGTTGCACATTTCCTCCATCAATCGCAATCAATTTTCCGATTTCCCATTGACATTCAATTGCAACCCGAAACTGTCCCATTTTCCCACAGCATTCCCCATTGATTCGAGCACCGACTTCACAGTGTAAAGTGAGCACCGTGTGTTCCCGACTCCCCTTTTCGATTCACCCCAAGCCCCATCGCCTAACTCCTCTTTGTTTGCCCGAAACGCACGACGCCACCCGTCATCTTCTCCAAGTCCGGCCAAGACGACGCTGCTTTGATCTTCTCTTCGGAGATCCTCCGACGAAACCAACCGTGTCACGTCGTGTTCTCGGTAATCCTCTTCCCATCCCCCACCTCAATTTCGTTTTTCCTGTCGCCGGAGTATGTCGCCACCATGAGCTCCTCGTCGCCAACAATGGCCGCCATGGGCGCACCACCATGGACCTTCCCCGGACGAACTGACTTCACCATCACATTCCCCAGGTCGGCGCGCATCTCATGCTCCCTCCATTTTTTCCCCAGAGCTCCTTGCCACAAGCTTCCTTATTCTTCCCCAAAACCGGCCACCCTCCTTGATACGGGGTCGTCCGATCTTCTCGACGTAGGATCAAATACTGACGTGCCCCTCTTGAATCGTAGTGATCTTCCGTTGCCCGTGCAAGTATTAGCACTCTATAATTCGTAAGAAGACACACGTTTATTTCACCAACCACCAAGTGAAATCATCGTGCTCCCAATTCCTAGCGGAAAGGTCGAACGATCTGAATTTGGAACTCCCAATTCCCCCTTCAAGTTGGTTCGGTCAACATGGAAGAACAAGAGCAAACATGTTTCAATCTGTTATTTCTAAAAATAATTATCTGAGGGATACATGGGGGTCACGGTGATATTTATAGTGCCCCCTAACTCATGCACCAAGGCCTAGGACCGGCTCCTAATTGATTCAACAAAAGGATTCAGAATCCAACTCCTATTCACACCAAGTACTGCTCACACCTTGGGCCTCCACGTGGTTTGGCTTCTTTCTCTAAGTCTTGGGCTGTTTGGACCTTCCCCTTTAGCGTCGCATGGTGGTATCTGGTCGTAGACTCCGACCGGTGTTCCCTGCCCTGCACGACTACAACCTTCGATCAAGACCTGGTCGTGACAACTTAAAGTGACTTTCCTTGATCTTCTATAGTTCTCCTCCATTGCTTTAGCTCCGTCCTCTCCCTCCTCCCCTCTCGGTTTCAAAGTCTCCACAATGTTCAAACCCGAGAATGCACAAAGTAGTGACATGAGGTAGTATTCCATTCTCATGAATAACATCATTAGGAATAGATAGAAATGAGTTCACCTTAATATTATGCTTTTTGCCAAAGTTTTCACCCTTTTGGTAAGTTCACGTTGTTCCGAAATACATCAAAGATTAAACACAACATATGGAACAATGCGAAGGATGTCCTCATCATCCTCCCCTTCTGTACGAAAAGCCATCCTCAGCTTTCGATAGCCTGAAAATATACTAAACAAATAATACAATGTATATGCATGGTATATATATTTGTCATCCATACTCCTTCCGTTTAGCACATTATAATTTCCTGAAAGTGTACTAAACAAAGAGAACAACGTATATGTGTGATATATGTATGAATCAATTATTGTGTCTGTATGACCGTAAAGGCAACTAGAGGGGGGTGAATAGGCGCTTTCTCGATTTTTCGCCTTAATCAAATTCAACACGAACTTTTCTCCTTTAGCTATGAAAGCTAAGAAGATCAGTAAACGCACAGAGGAAGCCTTGTGCTGAATTCGATAACCCCCTTAACCACAAGACCCAAAAATGGAGAGTTGATCTCACTAGGCTGGTCTGGACACGGGCGGTCTGACCGGCAGACAAGTGGCGGTCCGACCGCTGGGAATCGGTTCAACCGGCCGTTAATGGGCGGTCTGAAAGCTGGCGGTCTGACCGCAGTTGATAAATCGGTCGGACCGATTTAGTCCAGAACCGAAACACAATGCCTAAATCCAAAACGAAATTTGGTTCAACTTTTGATTCAACCAATGAAACTTGACCAAATTTGGAGCACACCTCCCTAAGGATATATGAGACCTATTTCTAGCGACGATCGTTCAGATCCACTTCGAAGAATCGATCTCTTAAGGATTTACCAAAGAGGTGTTCCAAAACCTAGAAATATGAAAATCTTGATTCAAGACTTGCTTGTGGGGGTTGATGATCTAGATGATTCTAGGAGTATTCCCACACAACAAAGCAAGATAAAATCGGTCAAGAGACCAAGCATAAACACTTGAATCAAGAAAGCACCAAAATCAACAAAAGAGAGAAGAACACAAAGGAGACAATCGATCTCTTAAGCAAGCATCACAAGATTGATTGATCCAACAAGATGCTTACAAAGCCACTCCCCCAAGGAGGACAAGAGCTCAACAAAGAGCACACACAATCTCTCCAAACCCTAGCTTCTCCTCTCCTCTCCAAACCCTAGAAAAGGTGGAGGAGTCCAAATGAGTGCTTGGGGGCTTTTACATCTCAGCCCTTTTATTTATATGGAGAGTTAGGGTTTCACATGGGACCCACACACACATGGGACCCACTCACACACATCTGTTGAAGCAATCGCTCGCTTCACCACGTGTAGGTTGATCACGGCTCTCATCATGTCGGCAAGTCTCTCCGTCCAATCCCATCTAACCTCCCGAAACTCGCAGACCGACTTCCGCACCGCTTGATCCAACTGCTCGCAACGAATCGCCTGCTCGATCCATCTTGCCCATTCGCACCATACTTGAGTCACACAACCTCACCCGCATCCATGATCGCTCGACCTCGACTCTCCAAGCGTAGTCCCGATCCACCTCACCGCTGACGTCGTTGACTGCAAGCCACCGCATGAAAGAATAGACAACCAAATCATCTCCGGAACAAGTTCTTCACAACTTGACCCACGTTAGTTCAACAATGCAATATGCAACAATAAAGCATTGAAATTAATACAATAAACACATTCAAATCACGACAATGCCAAAAAGGCTAAACTCCAAGTGATCGGCGGTCTGACCGCCTCACACTGCCGGTCCGACCGATTTCAGGCCGGTCCGACCGATTCCATAACGGCGGTCGGACCGCCCGAAATGACTTAGCCAAATTTTCATCTTGAAAATCCGAAACCTTCTGGAATTTTCAAATGAATACAACTTTCGACTGGGAGCTCCAAAAAATATATGACCACATCCAGGAGACTCCCCTCACTTGCCTACACAACCTATTTTTGGCTCAGCTCCAAAATCCACTTTGAACCAAACCCGGTCGGACCGGCAAACACGGCCCGTCGGACCTCTCCACGGGCGGTCTGACCGCCCATGCCACCGGTCAGACCGCCTGTGGTCTGACAGAACTGAAGCAACCCCGAAAACGCGAGATTTTACAAACCAACAAAGCCAATGCCAATTGACTCATCATCCTAAGATCATGCACATATCCTCACGATATCCACAGTGTCATTCTTGTTGTTTTGCACAAAATAATTAGCACAACAGCAGCCATAGGGTGTATTTGATATATACATTGCAATATTTTCATTCACATCATTCTCCCTCCCATGAGAAAAGGTCGTCATCGTCTTTTCTAAGTACACAGATAAGATATTAAAGGGGCAAACCAAGTCAAGTTGTTCAAATACGGGGAAGAAAATTCTTAGTGTCTTACATGTTTCAACTGCGCTACTCTGATTACTTGTACATAACTGTTCAACAAAAGATAAACAAGTAGGCTTAAAAAATCTTTTAAAATAGCAAACACTATTATTGACACTCATCCCATTGTGATCATCGCATGACACAAAAGATTGTTTATCCAAAACATGCAATTTCAATTCAGCAAACTTACCGCATGTAATGCATATCCAATAAACATAAAACCTATCATCTACACCATATTCTCCAATCAAATTGAACTTATATGCATAGGCATAAGTACTAACTAGTGATTTTAAACATAAAATTTCAGCAACATTCTCAATCACACTAGATAGCTCTTTAGGATCATCAAACATGATATAGTATAAAGAATCACTAGGAGATACTTTAGTAAGAATTTCCTTATAAGTAATTAATTCCACATTATGTAAATTGAGCATAGAAATGTCAGAACATGAAATATTCAAAGGAACACTAGAGTTCTCACTCTTACTTACCTCTTCTTGATGAACATTCAATTCAACACCATTATTGCTACCTTTAACGTCCTCCTCAGTTGTTGTAGGTGCTGTAGATAGCGTTTCTTCATGATGTAACCATGGGGCAGCAACCACTCCATCTCCAACTGTGGTTATCTCCTCTTCTTTTACATCCAACGGTACCAGTTGTTGAACATTGAACTCCTCTTCTTTAATGTCAACCCGCACAATGTGAAAAATAACACTAGAAGTAGAGAGTAAATCGTTAATTTCAGCAATAACCTCACTTTTACTATCATCTACTTCACTCATTTCTTTTGGTGTATTTTTCACACTCTGAAATTGGATGCTCTTAACCTCACATATGGTTGAATCACACAGTTCACAATTTTTAACAATCTCACTCAATTCAATTTGGCTATGTGGCTATCATCCTCACATGGGGTTTGAAGCATCTTATATTCCATTAATCATGGGCCAGCAATGGCGCAATTGCCATCATCCACGATCTCCTCATGAATTACGGTTTGTGACGGGGCATCACTACTTATCACCTCGGCCATAGAAAAATTCCCATGCTCGACCATCTTCTTAAATGACACACTAGTGGATGAATGAGAACTAAAGAGTCGATATAGATTTAATTGATGTGCTTGCATATCTTTAAGTCTCTTTTCCACCTTCATAGCACATTTCACAAAATCTTGTAAACTACAAAAATATTCACCTTGAAGTGCAGCAATGATTTGAAAATTTAAGCCCACTTTAAAGTATTTCTTTTATTGATATGCACTAGTTAAACATGGTAGAATTGTTTAGATCTGCTTTTCGATCTTAATCAACCTTTTACGTGGGAATTGTTATTACCTTTTATGCTTGAGAAATGTATGGCTACAGGTATCGCTGTTGATTTTCAAAATAAAATAAAATGGTGAAATCTGTTTAGGCTTTGGGCAGGTGGTAAGTTCAGGCGGGTGCAGCTAGAGCACGAGAACTTGTATTGTGTAAAGTTCCGCCCAAGTCATATTAAGGACCGACTCTTGTGACTATCCAAACTGAGCAATATCGTACAACCACATATCCTGAATGGGAAGTATCTGGCCAACTAATTTACCTAGTCCAAGCATTAAGCTCGCATGTTGTAATTGGTAGATGATCTCTTGATTATGGTGGTCGTATTTCTATATCTTGAGAGGCACAGAATATGGTAACCGTACTTCTATATCTTGGGTCGTGCAGCATGGTAAGAAACTTCCATATCTGTCGGGGCTTGTGCCAGGGCAATGGTAAGGAACATCCATGTTCGGTACTCGGAGTTTATCATTTGCTATTTCCGCTGCTGTAAGACTCAAAATCTTTTGTAATAAGTGGTTATAAGGTCGGTCCTCAGTTGTTTATTAATATTACTTCTTGATTCGAACTTGCTATTAACTATATTTTCACTATATATATATACTAACTATTGATTATAAAATTGGTACGAAAATACACAGATAATTTGAATCTAGAAATCCGGTTTCGAAACACACGAGAGAAGATATCACGTATGGCCCCGCGCCGTAGCGTGAGTTGGGCTTAATTTACGCAAGCAGAACACGCATGACAGATGCTGAGCCCCTGGGCCGTTCAAAAGGGGGAAGGGAGAGAGAGAGAGAGAGAGAGAAAAGGTGCAGATGTGGAAGACTTGAAGCCGAGTTACACACAGATAGGTGCGTACACTCGTACAAGGCGGAAGTGGAAGGCAGCCCATTCAGGGAGGGAGGATACATTTAACGGGCTGTGGGCCTAATAATACCGCATGATTGTTAGTTAATCCTGGCTCAAAACCAAAACCGAAACCAAAACCGAAGCGAACCGAGGGCTCGGCCGCGCAGGTGCTAGGACGTCCACGTGCAATTAAAGGTCCAGCACAATAGGCAACAGAGGACCGCATCGCCCAATGCCGAGGGGGCAAGGAAGGAGCCAATGACGGGCGAGAGCTGGAAGGAAATTCGACGAACGCCCGCGAGTGCTCTCTGCCGCCCGCGGGGCGAACCTGCCGGCCTGGCAGCTGTTCGCCGCGCCCACGAGGGGCGCAGAGCCGGACCCCCCCACGGGCGAACCACGGGGCGGTGGTCGGTCCGTCCGACAGACGGGCCACGGCACGAGCATGGTAACATAATTAAGCACCGCGTCAGCGCTCGATCGGCACAGGGGAGCGAGGGGTGCCACGCAGGCACGGAAGGAAGGCATGCGATTGCAGCACGTCCTGTGATTGCACGGTAGGTGCCCACCTAGCCCTGACAGGAGTCGCTGTCGAGGATCTCACGTATCCCGAGGTGTATCTTACGGCTAATTACTACCCACCCGGACCGGGCGGTCGTTGCCGGACATCCTGAAGAAAAAAAAAAACATAGCTCCAGTGAAGCCATTCACACCCAGCCACCAACCTAAGGAGCACACTGCAGTATGTGAACAAGCAGCGATGGCAACTTACTCCCACCTCCCACAAGTCAAGACAGTAGAAACGCTGCTGCTTAACGGCGCGAACCGCGAGAACGGCCGTGCAGCGCAGGGGAAAAAGTTATCACCTTGGAGCCAAAACTCGAGACTTTTACGTATACACGGCCAAGAGATACAGCCGCTGCACTTAAATGTTACCGCAGGCCGCAGGGAGCGAATCGAACTCTTCTTCCTTTCTTTCTCTGGGCAGATGACGGAAACGGAATTAATAACGCAAAGCTAGCTCCTTCCCTTTGCTCTCTTTGCCCCCCTCTCTCTCTCTCCTCTTCCACCTTCGAGAGGAACGACTCTCCTGGATACTCTTTCCTCTCTCGCTTAAGCTAGCCCTAAAGAACTCTTTTTCCAAGGCGTTGGAGCTAGCTAGCTCTTGCCCGGAGGCAATGTCGGCGCTTGTCCCCCCGCCTCCGCCGCCGCAGCTGATGGTGCCGGTGGGGCACGGCGGGGGAGGCGGGGCGGAGGGGACGGCAGTTAGGGGGTCCTACGGCCCGGTGATCGCGATGCTGTCCGTCCTCGCCGTGCTGGCTGCTATGGCGGTGGCCGTGGGGCGGCTCTGCTTCGGGCGCCGGGTGCTCGGCCAGCCCGGCGGCCACGACCTGGAGGCCTGGGTGGAGCAGACGTGCGGACCATGCGTCGGCACCAGCATGTTCTCCCAGGCCCCCGCTACCGGTGGCCCAGCGAAGGAGGAAGGTGGTGGCGCGGCGCCTGTGGCTGTGGCCGCGGCGGCGGAGCAGCCGCGGGAAGGAACAGAACGAGCGGAGGGTAGGGGCACTGGTAGTGGTGGTGGGTCCTGAGATGGGTCTTGTAAAAAAAATTCTCAAACTTTTCTTGGAGTTCGTGTCGGAATTTTTGGAATGGTAGTAGTAGCAGTAGCAGTAGGGTAATCTCTACGTGGCTAAACCGATTGAATTTTTGGTGGTGCTGTGTGGGGGGAGATGTGGCGACGTGCCCGTGTGGTAATGCAAAGGGCATGCAAAACCGAATGGATTTGATGTTTGATCGATACTACGTACTATACTACACTTGCTAAGTTCACAGCATACAGTCCTGCTATGCTAATATGCTATGAATATGATTTGACACTGATACGCTCTCTCTAGTATAACACACGTATTTTCTTCTTTTCATTTCGTCCCTGCATCGTCCCATTTGGGCGTTCACCGGTCACTGCAGCGTGGAGGACGTGGTATTGCATCGTGGTATGATCTGTGCGTGCTGACACAGTGACAGCTCTAGCTCACTCCTACTCGGAATAGGCCACCCAATGTCTAAATCGGATCTTGTTCACTCCCACTCGAAACAGATCGTACGGACTTACTAAGTCCGCGTACACTTTCATCGTTATTTCGCTTTTAAACCAAGGTTAGTGTTTTGAACTCAAACGGCCTTATATGGTGCTTCTCACTCACTCTTATCTCCTAGTTTAACGTGCTTCTCCTTCCTCTCCAGTTTGTTTGAACTGCCCGCGGTTTTGTGACTTGTGAGCGCTGCAGGACCAACGGTTACGTGCCCCAGCTGTATCAAGGGAGGGAGGGGCTGGGACCGAACAACTCTATCAGGTGACCTAAGAAAGCATTTACTAATTCAAATGGTTTCTGGTTGCACGATCAAGGGTGAATTGAATGGTGCCCAGCCCAGAGAGACTACCGTGGTCCCTGTGGCCTTTTCGAGTTGAAGGATCAATCCAGTCGTTTAAAATATGTTTGTACCATTTTTAAAATATAACAAATGACTTCAAAAAAATATAAAATTTTATGTGAATGCTCCCGACACGGTGTACTTTCTTGTGTAATTTTCTACATAATTTTACTCATTTCGATTTTACCTCGTAATTTTATTTAAGTGTACTGTTTTTATCCCGATACGTGTCAACCCTTCCCCCGCCCGCATGCCCTTCCTCTCGCCAGCCATGCTCTCCCCCCTCCCGCACGGCCCCCTCCGATGGCCACCTTTCCAACCATCCATCCTCCCTCCTCCACACATCTGTCGACTCCTCGTGGCTGTCCCCCTTACCTGCAGTGCTGCGAGTAGACAACGCATCCGAAATTCCCAACGCTAACGCAACGACTCCTCCTTCGCTCAGCTATAAATACCAAAATATTACAGTCGCTCTTCGCTCATCCCAATTGTGTGTCTCTAACACGGCTATTTCTTAGATTTCGATACTAACTCACCAACAAATATTCTGCTGTAATTCGTGAAAGATGATTACTCCTGACCTATATGTATATGCAGGCTGCATTGTAATGGTGGAGCTCTAACACAATTGGAATTTCCTAGTAAGGTAAGTGTGTATTGGCCTAAGAATTTTCTTTGTAATGGCCTCAGGTCGTATTTATCTATGTGATAAATTTTCTAATTATATCTATATTAGACTTTTTATCATGCAGTCTGTCCAACTCCAACGTGGATGCATTAGCATTCTGTAGATGCAACGAGTTTCATTTCTCGTATTAACCTAAGTAACATTGGATTGCATCAAGATTTCAGTAGAGAAATCAATGTGTCTAGAAAACATGGAATGTCGGAAGACAATGAAGGTGCTACTGGCTTGAAGAGACTGCTATACGATGATCTTTGTTTATTTATCGGTTTAATGGTGGATGATGTTATTTAATAATGTATTGTACGATAGGCTAGGTAAGCTTATGCATGAACCAACCGAGGGAAATGTGTGACGTGCATATCATATAATGATATACCGTAGCCTTTGAAACGCACACAAGTCGGAGGTTACGGTACATCGTTATATGATCTGCATGCTACGCATTTCCCTCAATTGGTTAATGCATAAGATTATCTAGCATGTTGTACAATACATTATTAAAGAACATCATCCATATTAAACCGATAAATAAACAAAGAGTGTCATTGTAATAAACCTGCGCGTGCTTCATGTAATGCTTGAAATGTCGATAATTATCTGTATGAAAACGTACATTGCAATTTCATTGCAAACTCTAATCCATGAAACCCTAATTAGGTCTTGACCTCGCTCTGCAAAGCAGGATGCGACCACACTCTGCAAAGCAGGGCGTGACCCGACGAGGTAGCTTTGCGCAGCTACGTGATCCGACGATGCAGCTTTGTGCAGCTACGTGACCTGACAAGGCAACTTTGCGCAGCGACATGACCAAACGAGGCAGCTTTGCGCAACGACGTGACCCAACGAGGTAGCTTTGTGCAGCGATGTGACCCAACTAGTCTGCTTCGAAGGGTGTGTGGCACGGTTGTGAAACACATCAGTGCCTCATCGCAATGGAGCCGCTACAGCTGCACCCGCGCCCGCTATAAATACAGCGCGACTTGGCTAGGAACTCCATACCAACAACACTACTTAGATAACATGGACAAGGATAAGGAATGGAAGTGCATACGTGAGCTCTTGATGGACTCGGTGGGTCCCGAGGAGACCGCCGCTCGCCATAGGGCGTATAGTCAGCAGTCTTCCACACACCACCCACCTTCCGAGCCGAGCCGTGCCCCCCTGCTATCCCCCATGAACGCCCTCCAGAAGGGCCCCCAACAGGGGTGGCGCCACCCCTTTGCTGGTGTCGGGACGCCTGCAAATGCGTCAAATCAATCGACGAGTAGTCCATTGGGCAACAGTATTGGTGTTTCCCAAACTGCTGCGCGGACTACTCTGACCGCAGGTGCATGTGCATGTCGCCACATCACCCAAACTTGTTGCAGGTTCATGTCACCACATCACCCAGGGTGCATGTCTATTTCATTTCCCCCTGGCATGATTGTTGACGTATTTCTGCCGAAGCCTGATCTCGTACTTCCTCCTGAGCCCATCGATCACCCGAATGTCGTGCATCCGAGCCTTCTCCATCTTCTGGTCCATGTGCCTCTGCATGTTCTCGGACCACTGCTTGCCTTCCTCCATGTGTCGCTTGGCTGCGGTGGCTCTCTTGACGAAATAACCAATAGTGTGTGTCCATGTCTCCTTAATGATCGTGGTGATTGAGAGGCACCACACATCTTTGAGGACGTTGTTGCACACCTCAGACATGTTGGTCGTCATAATCCTGTACCTCGCACCATCTGTGTCATAGAGAAGGGATCATTTCTCCAATTTAGGAGCATGGCCATGATCTACTCCGATAAACTTATAGCACTGCTAGGTTGCTCTCCCTCCAATGCCTCTGAAGTGGACTCCCTTATATGACTCGTAGTCCGATCTTCGAGGTCTCTCTAGATGGATTCAAACTTCCACCTCTGGTTCTGCAGACATAATGCCTTGAATGTCTTCATGACATCCTGACTGCGCAACCGCTTGAACAAGTTAAATGCAAGATGCCTCATGCACCACCTGGATTGCACGTCGTTCCACTGGTAAGGGGGCCGTCCCATGTTGCATGGTGTTGATGATCGCCAACAACCCAGCATTACGGTCTGTGATAAGGCATACGACACGACACATGGTGAATTCGACCACCAGAGCCGCGAAGATGCCTCGTCCGGCCCCAAGGGCGCAGAAATAGGTATTTTCGACACCCAAGGCGCAGATTCTCTCTACTTAAAAAAGTACTATTTTAGTAATATCTAAATATAGCAAATGAACTCCAAAAATTATAATTTTTTTAAAGCCCCTAGCATGGTTTGCTTTCTTGTGTAATTTTTTTAGAATTTAATATGTTGTGCATTTTTCTTGAAAATTCATTTAATGATATTGTTTGTAGAAATTTCTAAATATAGCAAATGAGCTCCAAGAATTATGAAATTTTTGTGAAGTCTCCTGACATAGTGTACTTGCATGTGTAATTTTTCTAGAATTTTATATGTTTTGAATTTTTCTCAAAAATTCCTTTAAGGCTAGTATTTGTATGCAAATGAAATAATTGATTTGCAGATAATTTTAAAAACATGCTAAAAATACTTTCTACATTTATTCTCAGTATAATTATTCCAAATTTACAATTTTTTAATATTAAAAATCGGGTCTAACCCCTGGGAGCCGGATTTGCTTTGTCTTAACCCCTGGCCCCTTGGGTTGTGGTTGCCCCCATCCTTTGTTTTTTTGTTTTTTCAACTAAAATCTTGTTTTCGATGTTCTCAGATTCTCGCTAAAATATAAAAAAATATTGTTTGATATGTTTTTGTCACATGTGATAATACCCCTTCCTTGACAACCAAAGTTTGATCGATCGATGAGAGGGTGTCAAGGCGACCACGTGAAAAACATTTGTGTAATGAATTTTTGGTACGTGTGATAACATTTACTTCTTATTTTTTTTACCCCTTTACCCTATTCTCATCGCAGTCTCCCTAAAGAAGATAAAAAATCATATCAGAATGTTGCCGTGAAGTCGGAGTACGATTTCCTCTACGTCCTGGTCAACTTCGGGTACCAATACTATTTTTCTTCGTGCTCCGAGTAGTACTAATTGTACTACTACTTTTACTATCTACGATCTTTTGGTTTTGTCTGATATGATCACATGTGATAAAATCATATCAAATAATATTTTTTATATTTTAGCGAGAATCTAGAGACACTGAAAGCAAAAAAAAATTAACAAAAGGGTGGGGGCCAGCAGGGGTTAGGACGAGGTAAATCCGGCCCCCAAGGGTTAGACTCGATGTGTAACATCAAAAAACTGTAAACTTGAGATAATTATACTGGTAATAAATGTGGAAAGTATTTTGAGCACGTTTTTAAAATTTTCCCCAAATAAATTATTTTATTTGCATACAAACAGTAGTATTAAATGAATTTTTGAGAAAATGCATAATGTATAAATTCTAAAAAAATTACACAATCAATTACATTGTGTCAGGATCCTTCACAAAAAAATCATAATTGTTGGAGCTCATTTGCTATATTTAAAAGTCCTACAAACGGTAGCCTTAAAGGAATTTTTGAGAAAAATGCAGAACTTATAAAATTCTGAAAACATTACACAAGCAGATACGCCATGTCAGGAGCCTTAAAAAAATGTATAATTTTTGAAGCTAATTTGCTATATTTAGAAATTCGTACAATATTACTTTACTAAAGGAGAGAGAATCTGTGACCCTGGGGCCAGACGAGGGTATTTTCTCGCCCCTAAGGGCCAGACGGGGTATTTTCACACCCCTATGGGCCTGATGGGGGTATTTCGCGCGCCCTTAAGAGTTGAATTCGTCATGTGTCGTGTTCTCAGCAAATCCGGTCCTATGGGCACAGACAAAGTGTCATTTTTACATTTGATGTGCGTGGAGAGCTAAATTTGCTATTGCGCATACAAACAACACTATTTTAACCCAAAAACTCCCTATCTAACAGACAAGATATACTACGAACTTCGCATTTCCTCTTATTGGGGCTGTATCTTAAACGTTTGGAAACGCACAAAACAAAACAAAAACATTGTTATCTCTGAACGTACGACCAGCCTAATTAGGACAGCCGCGTCGTCTCCACAAACAAACAATTCCATCATTCTGTTCGCATTATACTACTACTAGCACCAATATAGCACTAGCATGCAAAGAGACTGGTATATTAGTCTGAAGCAATAAACAGCATGCTGCTAGAAGCCAGCGCCCAACAGCGAGGAGACAAGTTAGTTACCTTCTGGAACTCGGAAAGGATAAACAGTAAAATACTACTACTACTCTACTTATCCCGACAGTGGTACAGCGCCTAATGCACACCAACAAACAGTGGAGGCGCGGTTATCTTTTGTCGCCGGTGCCGGCGCCGGCGCCGGCGCCAACGCCATTGGCCCAGCTAAGGAACACATGATGCATTGCACGCAGCATGTCATGCCTGTGTGCAACAAACTAGCAGTACCACTGCTGGTAAGCCATATGAAATGGAGCAGACGGAATTAATACGATCGGAAAGCTGCTGCTCCGCTGTTGCCTATTGAAACCCGTGTCTCTTCGTGGCATTTGGCTGGCCCCGTGCGTTGCATCCTCCTATCCCTCTTCTATTCAGCACCAGTGCCATCAAATTACTAGCACTACTCGCTCGAGTACTGAACCTAGTGGTGATTTGCTTTCAAAAGAAAAAGGGAAACGGTGGTGGTAATGAAAGACCGTTTTAACATTTAATTTAAATTTCTAAATACCATTTTAACATTTAATTAAAGATCATGTAGCATTTATGGTCGTAACCCCGTGGTTAAAGACCCCTCTTGTCGTGAGAATCCCAGGGGTTGTTCTACGAGTACCCTCGTCGGAGTGGCACTGTACATCTTATCCGGAAAGATAATTGCTCCAAGAATATTTGGACTGATACTTGGACCTGATTACAAGTATATTACTTCCGTGTGATGAATAGAACACATACTTTATCCGTTCCAAACCACACGATGCTTTTCAGCCCTATGTCACTCACAAATAAATACTACACAGTTTTTGACTACATTCGTCTCCCACTTTCAGCAACCGGCGATTAGGTGTTCTTCCAACTGACAACAATTGCCTCCCGAACTAGATGTGTCGTTTCCATAAGGTGTCTTCTCCAGGAATAACTGGCGCCTCTTCGCTAGTATTTAACGGTGGACGATGAACGACAGAAGAAGACGAACTGAAGCAGAACAAGCAAGGCGAAGGAGAGGTCAAGTGATTCAATATCACTATAGACAACTCAATTTCTCCAAACAATATACTCAATGTAATTAGGGCTAGTTTTTCGCCTTTTAATTAGGGTTAGTTTGTCGTATTGTCAGAGGTATCCCTGTAAAAACCAGTTCATTGCAAGAAAGAGCAACCCTGTTCTCCTCCAAGAATTCTCAACGATTTTTCTCATTTCATTTCAGAAGATCGCGACTTAATCGTCGTCAAGTATGTAGAATTGTATAGATTATGTATTATGTAAAAGTAAAATAGTTAGTCAATTAGTTACGAGTCAAGAAATTATGTATTACTTAAGTTCGCACTCTATCGTGAAAATCCTAACTCTGTCACTGTTAAACTCTGAACATTTGTGTTAGAAAAAGTCTCCCAACCACTGGATGCTCAATTCATGATGAGCTATTGTTCTCGGAGTTCAATTTTCACAGATCAGGTGTTTGGTGGGTTATTTGTGTTGATGAGCCGTCGCTGACGAGTCCAATCTGAACGATTACCTCGTAGATAAACTCAGAATCGTAAGAACGATGCAAAAATACAAAAATAAAGTAATAGAGTGAACACAGAGATATGAGAGACTTCTGACTTCTCTTTATTTCTCTTATGAAAACTGTAGTATAATGGTTGGAGTTTTCATTCCTTTATATAGACTACTAGATGAACAAGAAGTCCACCTTAGACTAAGACTTCCGATCTGAACCCGATTTCTCAACAATTTGTAGCTATTACTATTACTATACTTTAAAACCGGGAGAAAAGGCGTCCTCCCAGGTGCGCTACGTCGGCCACAAAACCGCAGCCGTCGGATCGCTCCAGCGCACGCCTGCGTCCGCCCGATCGACCCGCTGCGCAGCCCCGCGCGCTCCACGTCGCCTTGAGACGCGCGCCCGTCCGATCGCGGCCTCGCGCCTGCGCTTGGACGAACCGCGACACGTCGCCCGTCCGTTGCTGCTGCGGCCCACCAGCGTCCAGTGGACTCCGTGCCCTCGAGGCCCCTCCGTGCCGCTCCGACGCAAAAAAAAAAAAGGGGGCCGCGCCCTGCCCTTCCTAATTTGACTTGATGGTTACGAGCATTAAGATGCCTAGCCCATACCCTATCAGCAACACTGTAGAAAATACTAAACATTTATGGTATATGCCATGCACTTTAACATGCTTTTTTTTCTCCGCTGGACTAGAAGAAAATATCAAACCCGTCGCAATTGGCAAACCAATACGTTAAACACTTCGAACTAACCTTCCGGCCGGACGCCCAAACGTTGGCACTACAAGGGCTAGCGATGTACTTCGTGTTCGTAGTGATCAAGAACATTTTACCTTATTCAAACTTACACGTGCATAAACATGCACCCCGTAATTAATACTTATTTACTTCACATACATGTGGTGATATGTATTATAACACTCGGCTGATTTGGTTTTAGATCTGCCACCATGTGTTCGTTAGTCCACCCTTTTAAATTTCATTCGTATTTCCAAAATAGCTTAATTTTAAAAACTTAAAACTTCTAGCTTCTATCCAAGCTCGGGTTTGTGTTTCAAACCTCACCCTAACTGTCGAATTTAAAATTCAAGTTTGAATTCGTGTTTTCGGATTTTGGACCTTTTCTCATCTTCTCTAGGGCCGGTCCACCTCCTCCTCTCCTTTCGGCCTAACCCAATTCCGGCCTGTTCCCCCCTCCTCCCCTGCCGCTTTTCCCAGCCTGACCGCTCCCGACTCTTTCTTCTCCCCCCTTTTTCTTCTCTCTTGCCTTCGCTTCGCCGTGTTCCATGGCCGACCACTCCACGCTCAAGGCGCCGACCGACGGCTCCGCCGCCTCTGTGCGCTTTGCTCACCCTGTCGCATCGCCGCTGCGCTTGTGCTCGGTCGCGCGCCAAGATCGTCGCCGCTCGGTCGCCTCCGCGCCACCGCTCCGCCATTTCCGCCGACCTCTCCTCCTTCCCGGCTATAAGAGCCGAGCTCCTCCTCTGGCTCTTCCTTTCTCCGGTGTTTCTTCCCTCTCTCTGCCGAACAGTAAAGCTCCCTGTCTGCCGCGCCGCCATCTCCTCCTCCGGTGCCCCTCGATGATTCCTCGCCACGAGCATCGCCCATCGCCTCGACCGTCTCCACTCACGGCCGTGCCCCTCCGCCGTAGACCGCCACCGCCGTGCGGCGCCTCTGTGCCACCCAGCTCGTCGCCGGCTCGCTCGTGCTCTCCTCCCCGACGTCAGCTCGGTGAGCATCCTTGCGACGCCCTGGTGCCTGTGCTCTCCTTTCCTTCCTCTCCCCTCCCTCCAGTCATCGTCGCCGCTGCTCGGCCCCAACGCCCATCCACTCCAACTACCGCTGTCTCCTGCTCGGTGACGCCCTGGCGCCGCCGCCACCTCCCTCGGTTTCCTCCCCTCCCCGACAACCCATTTTTGCCCCTCCACCGCCTCTCGTCAGCACCACCGCCGCTCCCCACCGCCGTGCGCCTCCCCTGCTCCACTCGCTCTCTACTCCCTCTCCCTCTCTCTCTCACTAGCCAGTGGGCCCATAGCCACTATTCCTATGCGCTGGTGCGCTGGACTCGGTCCACCCACTGTGCGGTGAACCGAACATTGTGCATGGTCCACGTGTCAGCACGGGTTTTTTGGGTTTCTGTTTTTGTTTTCAATTAAAAATTCAATATAAAAGATTCAAAAATTCATATCTCCTTCGTTATAACTCCAAAAATTATGAAAATTATTCCTAAAATTTCCTAAATTCAAGATCTTGCTAATGACATCGGTCTTGTTTAATTTGGAGTTCATTTGTTATGGGTTTTATATTTATTTGATCTCTTTGCGGTAGTGCCTTTTTCCGGTACATCCGTTCGATTAGGGTTCGAAGAAGCGGGAGACATCTACTTCGATCAAGCTCAAGAATACTAAGACCCTCCTGCTTTCAACCACATGACTAAGGAATCATGTGGGGCAACGAGTATGATTATCTCTTGTGGGTACAATGTACAATCTCTGCAGAGTCTAAACTTTTAAACATCCGTGCCTACGGTCAAAGACAACCATGTGAACTTAACTTGAGTTAGTTATATTTCAAAAATCTTTGTGAGTAGTATGAAAACCAGGTCGGCTTATCTAGCCTGGGGTTTGATTTTTCCCTAGATCGTCATATCCAGTGTTGTTAAGGTATTGGGATAGCCCCAATCAAATGAAGTATTTGTAGAGTTTCCGATGGAGGGAATCTCTAATATTTATTTAATATTGCAATTACTCTCTTTAATACAATACAATTTATTCAAAATGCTAAGTCATAGGAACTTGTAATTATGATAACTGAAAATGTTGCTTTATTAAATAAAAGAACCCGATTCCTCCTTGTTAAGTCATGCATGTATATTATTGCATCTTGTGTGTTGGCTCGCGAGCACGGAAGTTGTGTTCATTCTTACTCCCTCCAAGCCCTTCAGATAATGTGGATCAAGGGGACTATACGTACTATGAATATCCCGAAGTCGACAGACAAAAAAACGATGAAGTGTAGTTTAATCTGTAGTTTAGATCTCGCCTCAGTCTAGTGAACTCGTTTGGTACTTGCGTACAACAGATATTATCCAACCCCTTGGTTAATATCTGTTACGCACGAGTTTCCCCAGTCGCTTGTCTGTGGAGAGATACACTCTCACCTTTTTTGATTCCGTTATCGCTTTCGCTACTTTTGTGATGTAATTATTTGACCTGTTCGTCCTTTATTGTAAAATTTAGTTTGAAACGGTATATGTTACTCTGAAGTTATAATATAATAAGTAGTATGGTTTTATTAACAATGTGAATGTGAGTGCTATCTACTGATCCAAAATAGCACAGTATTTTCACGTAAAATTCAAAATTAAAAAAACCAGATCCGATAACTCTACGAGCAAGATGAGCCGATGACATTGCTCTGGCCATCGAGCGGAATGAACGCCCACGCCACCAGGATGGCGAGTGCCCACTGGCACCAGCAGCAGCAGCAAGAACGGCGGCGGGGGCAGCGGCGGCAGCGGCGGCAGGAACACGAGCGATGCGGTCACGCAGAGGAACACCATCACCAGCTCGACGGTGAAGTAGCCCGCGGCGCCGACGGCATGCGGGCAATGCGCGGCAATGGCAGCGAAACACGAGCGATGCGGTCACGCAGAGGAACACCATCACCCCGGGCCGGCGCTGCTGTTTGTGCTCCACCGGCGCCACCTGCATTCGCTTACGATGAGCAGTAGTAATTCTCCTCACAGCTGCTCCTCTCCTCTCCATCATGTACCAATGGGATTGTATGGCGGTCGCTGCTTCCGTTGGGATCAAGAACCAAAGTTCAGACTCAGAGCCGCCGACTGCAAAGGCTCATTCAGATAACCAAGTTCCCCCCATCGAAGATTAACTATGAGAAACTCTCTAATCAGCCGAAGGGAATAGAGAAAGACTTGTAGCCTGAATTAATGGGGGAGGCCGCACTAGAACGGGAGCTGGTTGTTCAACGACTTGAATATAAAAGTGGGCGTTTGCTTGCTTCTAAGCAGTTCTTTGAACAACGCTGAGGCCAAGGTTGCTAGGACTAGGAGAGGAGGTATGTATATACGTGCTTTATTCGCTATCGCTCCAGCTAGCTAGCTGCAGATTTTGACAGGAAGTCCGTATTCCATGCATACGTCGGCTCATGCCGAGTCGTGGCCTCACTTGAAACAATCCAAAATTTCGGATTTCAAAAACTTTTGAAGTTTTGACTCGAATTTGATTTTATTTCCTATTTCGGAAAGTGTTTCCCCT
Organism: Hsuehochloa calcarea; assembly: GCA_036346395.1. Classification (NCBI taxonomy): domain Eukaryota; kingdom Viridiplantae; phylum Streptophyta; class Magnoliopsida; order Poales; family Poaceae; genus Hsuehochloa; species Hsuehochloa calcarea. The sequence goes on along the minus strand of CM070593.1, from coordinate 58,634,207 downwards.
TTCCTGCTTTCTCTTTTCGGTATTTCCGTTTTCTAGGCCCGAAGGCGCATTTTGCTCTTCGCGCCTTCTCCATGTTCTTCTTCCTCGCTCTGTCGCTTCGTCATTCGCCCGTGCTGCCCACCATCTCCGTCTTCGTCCTCATCTTCTACCACCTTTGCCCAAGCCACCTCACCCCGCCACCTCGCCTCCTATTTCCCCTCTTCCCCAGCACCGAACGCATACGGCCAGACACGACGCCGCCATGCGCTGCTGCACCCGCTTGAGCCATGCACTGCTTCCACCGCCCCTTTGATCTCACCGCCCTACTACTCCCACCGCTTTCACGAGGCTATAAAAATCCCGTCCCAGGCATACCTTCACCTCCACCCCAACCGTAGCACCTCCCCCACTACTCCTTTCCCCTCCGAAGTCGACCAATCGCTCGAATTTTCGCCGCATTGTTCTTCTTCCCCGGTAAGGGCCGAGGTAAATTCGCCACCCCTTTGTTTCCCTTCCCTTCCAACTCCGACACTAGCACCGCCTCACTTCCCCTCAACTTTCCCCCACCCTATCCGCGCTGCCACCGCGCAGCCACTGTGCACCACCACCGCGCCACTCTCGGCCAACGGTGCCAGGTTGCCTCAGAACCTCCTCAACCACACTAAAGCCATCCCGAGTTCCCCTTCACCCCCTGATGCCCCTGGCCGGCCAATTTGGTCGGAGCACCGCCGTGCCTTTCCCCTGCCTCGGTCGTGCGCCTCCACCACTGCGCCCCTTGTTGAACCACCTCCGGTCGGGTAAAACCCCAAAATGGGTTGCCCGTGCCTCCCTGAAGCTCCCTGGACCACTCACTCCCACCGCCGACCACCACCGCCGCTGCAATCGCCGCCATCACTTTTTCTTTCGCTCGGCCCCTATAGCAGGCGAGTCCCCTCCTTGCTTGCCTTTGTTCACAGCCGAACCCATTTGTCCTTCGGGCTCGACAAGCCAATAAGCTTAGCTCAATACTATGCGACCTTTTACCGTTCCAAGCCCGAATCAAAAACCCATTGCTATTCAGCCCAAAACTGTTGTTGTTTATCCAACCCAATCCATAGTGAATAGTATTGACCCGATATTGTTTATTAGACCTGATACTATTCACCCAAAAAACCTAATTCGGCCAATATATCCATTTCGACTGTTTCGAGCCCACAAATCCATTTATCAACTCCGTTCAACCTAATCAATCCTTCAATAAATATTATTCACCACCCAACCATTCCCTTTTAGTTATTTTTTGGTTTTATATCACTTGCATGTTGTTCCCATCTCATTCCTTGACGAGCTGAATTATTTTATTTGATTTTATTTTGCTTTAGCTCACAACTTCGATGACTAAGCTTCAAAGAGCGTTGGACAAGACGAGTGGATAGAAGACTTTGTGCAGGGAGGCAAGTCACATTTCTTTGGCCATTTTGAACCTATATTTCATGTAATTATATTATTACTTTCATTATTGTATTTATGCCAATTACTTTAATATTGAAATAATACTTTTGAATGTCATGATAATTAGATAAATCCTATTACCCCACATACAAACCCACCTATTCTTTGTAGGCCATATTCACCTTGATAAATTTAGGTTACATAAAATGATAACTAGATATTTGGCTTTGTCACAAAAAATATTTATAAATTCTGGAAAAGAGTATTGGCTGATCGTCAATGGTTTTGGTGGAGAGGTTAGAGTTGAAACCAAGAGGTTTGACGAGGATTAAAACCTCTATGTATTGCTTTAATACATAAAGAGAGACCATATGTCTTCGTGGTTGTAACCCCTAAGGCTAACGACCTCACTGGTCGTGAGGATTCCAGAGGTTACATAATGAATACCCTGGTCGGACAAGGTCTCTTACCTAGTCCCCGACCAGTTGACTGCTCGTAAGGCTATGAACTGGTATCATCTGGATCAGAATCCATGTATATCATTACCGTGTGATGAATGAAATATGTGATGTATATTCCATACCATGTGACGTTACATAATTCTAAGACACTGGACTACGATTGAATGTCTCACCGACATATAACCGCACAACAGTTGATACCCTGTCAACTGACACCTCTCTCTGACTAGACGTATCGTTTCCCAACAGGCGTCTTTCCCAGGGATAACTGTCATGGCTTCATCAACTACTTAAAGAGGACCGCAGAAGATGGAAGGAGAAGGGGGGATCGAAGGCAATTGAGAAGATTAGCAGTCGGTTTGATTACAACACCATAGCAAGCATTGCGCTCCAGTGTAACTAGGATTAGCCTTTTGTTTGATCACAGACATTCCTTGTAATAGCCAGTTCATAGCAATAAAGGGTGACCCCATTCTATTCCAGGAGATACGCACCATTTTCCTCTGTTTTATTTATATTCATAAGATCGACGATTTGATCGTCGACAAGGTTGGACAACCCAATAGACTTGATAAAAATGAGTTGAATGCGAGATCAAGTAGGTGGACAACCACGAGTTAGTGTTGGTCTATTTCCTCACTGGAGAGAAGTAAGGACAAAAACCTTGTGCCAAGTAACAGACACAGAAATCGCTCAACCACAGGTGTGGTCATTCTTCCCTGACTTAGTACGCTGCTCTTCTAATTGAATATCTACAAGATGTCAACTGCTCTTGGGTGATAGAGCAGCCGCAGAATGGGGTGAGTCAGGAGTGGGCTGTTTAGGGCACTCGCTGAACTACACAACGGTATGGTCACGTCAGCATCAGAGTGCGAATTCCACTGTTGGCCGGTGGTCTCCCGAGAGTTGTATGGATTATGAACCTACCGGGTATAGACTAGAAATGTGGAGCAGTGAAAATATTTTGTTATCTCAGCTCAGACCCCGGTACGATTCCATGAAAAGAGTATCGTACCGGTCTTACCTTTGTCCTGGGTACTTGCATTTCGTCCAGGGCATTAGTAAATAGTATATTCAAGGAACTGCCACCATCAACTAACACTCGATTGACCCGACAGTTGTTGATGGTGGGTTCGACCACAATCGGATATCGACCTGATCGATTCGAAGTGATCGGACAATCACCCTTCTCAAAAGAAATGGTAATTTCTGACCACTTCGGTAAGTTATTGACAAGAGAAGCATCTATAGAGTTTACCTCTCGTCCGGCAGCTTTGAGTTGTCGTTTCGACTCGTATGTCGATGATCCTCCGTAGATATGCTTTACGGTATGTTGCGGATCTTGGAACGGCATCTCTTCATCATCCTCCGATGACTTTTGGCCGACCGTATTCCCTACTTGCTCGAGAGTGGGAGTGGCCCTTGTCGCTGTAGTAGTCCTCGAGCTTTCTTTGGAAAACTTCGGCGATTCTTGAGGTCATGTCCTTCCTTTTTATGAAAAGGACACCACCTTGGCTTGTCGTTCCTACGATCAGGGCGCTTACCTTTGCCTTGATCAGGGTACGACTTGGTGGTTCGGGGCTCTTTATCTTTCACGGCCAAGACCTCCTTGAAACCACTGGTTTGTGGTTTTTGACTTTTTATTTTCTTCTTGGACTTCTTTGCTTTCTTATCCTTACCAACTTCACCTGGCTCTCGAGGAGTGTACGTTTCTCGATCAATAGTGTTGTTCCACTCGACCGCCTCAGAAGCAGTCGCATATCGATCGGCCATCTCGAAGAGCTCTAACAAATGATGTTGGGAGGATTCAAAGCAATATCCTCTCGTTATCCTTCTACTACGGACTCCTTGCTTAAAAGCTCGATCACGATGAGTCGAAATTTCCGAATTGAGTTACGAACGACTAAAGCGTTTGATGAATTGACGCAAAGTCTCGTTGTTGTTCTGTTTTATCCGGTGCAAGTCGTCCTCCTTTCCAGGGCGGTTGTATGTGCCTTGGAAATTCGCCTGTAGAAGATCGCAGAGGTGTTGCCAAGAGTAGATCGACTCGAGTGGTTGGTTTAATAACCACGATCGAGCGGATCCTTCAAGCACAGTCGGAAGGTAATTTGCCATTACGTGCTCTCCTCCTCCTGCTGGTCGGACAGCTGTTGTATAGATCTGAAGAAATTCGATGGGATTTTGAGATCCATCAAACTTCTCCATGTTCACTGGTCGAAAATGAGGTGGCCAGCGAACTGCTCGAAGGTCAGGCGAAAATGCCCGGCATACGGTAATTACTTCTTGACGCCTTCTTTGCAGGAAAGAAGGGTTAATATCACCAGGCGATCGTATACGACGATACCCAGCAACAGGCTGACCTGTCCTGTAGTAGGTCTCAGCTCTACGAGGGGAATACTCCTCGTACTCCATCCGTTGCGGATTTCCTTGTCGAAGTGGTGAATGGTCACCTCTCCGAGGGGCTTCTTGGTCATCAGCCAGTCGAAATGTATTTCTCCGAGTAGAGGATCGATGCGACTTATGGCCGTGTCGATTTCTACGTGGTGAAATATTTGATTGACTGGTAGCTGAGGAAGTCGCATTGCTACGACTACCTGAATGATGTCGACGAGGTACTTCTAGTCTTGTCATCACGGTTCGAAGCCTTTGTGCAATCTCTTCAGCAAAGAGATCGTACCCTGGCGTTCGAGCAAGCTCTTGATTGGGATTTTCGAGCAAGTCGTTGATGTCATGGAGTTCTTGTACCTCCTTCGACTGATGTTGAATGCGCCCAGGCAGATTCTTCTGGGCCGCAATCTTCTTCCGTCGGATGGCCTCAAAATTCTCCTCATCAGATCCTTGAGGCCTTCTTAATGGAGTGCGAGAATGTCGAGGATTTCCCTCGCGCTCACCAGAGTGTTGGTTCTGTCCGTCACCGGTGGTGCCCTTGCCATTACCACGAGGGGGCGCAGTGTGTGATCTTCAGGGAGTGTTCCTATCTCGGCCTCCATGAGGTGACCGATTTGAGGAAGGGCGAAGACCTCCGCTGATGATTCTCACTTACGCCGAGGCCTCCCCGCTTGAGGAGTGCTCGAGAGACACCATCTGGCGACTTGGAGCAATCCCCTCCAGGTAGGGGAACTCTGGGTTATAACTGTCTTCGTCCGCAATTGAGATCTGCGGAGAGACGGTCGAATTTGTAGGAAAAGCATGCTTGATCCCACCCTCTCTGGAGTTACCCTGAGAGAGAGGATCACCAGATGTTGGTGGAGTCCTGGAATGGTGGCTCTCAGAACTTGTCTCACCAGGTCGGACCGCCTTAGGGGGACTTGGACACTTGGAGGAAAAACTCTCGTCGTGTCGTGAGTCCTCCTGGTGCGCAGATCTTGGTCGATTGACCCTTGTCCTTTGAGGGAATTGGCTCCTCTGTTGGACGTATCGTTGTGGGGGATAAGGATCCCTCCTCAACTCCATTGATGGGATCGTTTCCTGGAGAATGATCTCCGGAGGCAACATCACCATCAGCGGATGCATCACTCGGCTCGTAGTCGAAACCGGCGTCCATGTCGACGTCTGCGTAATCTGCCAAGTCAAACCAGTTCTCCTCGTTCCATTCTCCTGCCATGATTGCATAAGATTGGAAAAAGAGAGTATGTTGACAAGAGATTACCGGAAGATCCCCACGGTCGGCGCCAACTGTCGGTGTATTAGAACCGATCTTACGTAAAGATTATTTGATTCGGGGGGTCTCCTAGAGATGAAATCACGCAGAGTGGTTGACACATGATGTTTAGACAGGTTCAGGCCTTCTCCGGAGAGAATAACAACCCTACTCCTGTGTGTGTATGGTATTAACTGTATTCTCGATGATCAAGCAAGAAACCAAGACTATTACAGAGAACAGTACTTGTGTTTCTCCCTGACTTGCTCTATTTTCGCCTCTCCTTTCACCCTCTGATTGATGTCTTTATATAGACGTGAAGAAGTAGCCGTTTTGTCCTGCGGAAGAGGCGCCTTAATTAAGCCAGTAATGGGCGCATGATGGCAGTAATTACCGGCGCATTGGCTTCTTCACGCCGTCTGGCAGTTATCACCCAGAGGTAATGGGGTATTTAAGCACTATTACTACGCAGAATAATAGTGCATACGGACCGTTCGGATTCCTTAATCAATTGGACCCACTCGCTTGTAGGTTTGATTATAAGGTGGTCGTGGTTTATTTGGTCGTAGTATGACTTACGACTGGGTATAAGTCGTAGTAGAGCTTACGAGTGTGTAATAGTCGTAGAAGGACTTACGACCAGGTAGTGGTCGTAGAAAGTCTTACGACCAGGTAGTGGTCGTAGAATGACTTACGACCATGACATAGTCGTAGTAAGACTTACGACTATGGGGGTGATTGTAAAAGATCTTACAATCACTTGGTAGGTCTCTCCCTTGTAAATATAAGGGGTACTTCTGGGGACTATGTGACATCATATTTACCCATAATAAGAATTATAGATAAAAGATAAAATGAGGACTATTAGATCCTCGTCAGGTATCTTGTGGGTAAAGTTGGGTAACTCTGCAGAGTATAATTAATGGTATTCGAACACGCCGTGCTTCCAGTTAATAAAGCTGTGTTTACGGGTGATTCTAGTACATGAGGCATAAGTAGGGATTTTGAGATGTTAAGTTGGTAAATGTAATTATTGGGTAAACCCCTGATATTATATTTATTATTGCTTTACTGTTTTAAAGATGAATTGCTTTAAACTCAAAATGCATCCACATATGCCTCATAAGGTAAAACCCTAAACAATCCATTGAATTCCTAGCATGTAATTAATTAGCTTTTCCATGTGGCTTGCTGAGTACGGTTGTGTACTCAATCATGCTCAATTTTTATCATAAGATAACCCAAAAAAAAGATTGAAGGACTCCTTGGAGAACGTGTTAAGGTTGCAACCGCACTCAAGGTTTTCCGTGGAAGCCTTCGGTTCTTCTGAATGTAAGTCTGGGCCTAAGATGTCCATTTTGTTGCCACAAAATAACCGTTAGACTATAAATTAATAAAATTAATGTTTTTCAACTGTAATTCTATTTTGATTCGCATCTGAAACCCTGAGCAGTTGTGCAAACCGGGTACATTCTATTTGGAAAACGGGGGTGTTACAGTACGTTGCCAAGGACAAGGAAGAATTTGGAGATCGTGGTGTGCTCGAGATTTAGGAGGCGGCCGGGTGCGGGTCCATGGGCATAAATTCCAAGTCCGGTAGTAGTGGCATTACTACAACAGTACACCCAGCTGTCTACTACGTCGTGTTAATAGTCGCGGCGTGTGCGAGGGGGTGGCGCATCTGACCAGGCAACAGTTGGTCGCCTTTTCGTTTCCTTCCGAGTTTTTGCGTGCTGCCGGCCGGCCGACAGCTTCGGCTTCGATCGGATGGTTCAGTGTTCGTAGAGTACGGCCCCTGGCCGGGACATCGAGCCTACGGTGCAGTATGCTCGTCTCGTTCCTCTCGCTTTCTACTTTCTGGATGCCTCGTTGTTTATGCCATTGTATATATGCTAATTGGTTGATTAACTGGAGGAGATAGCAGGCGCTAATTAGTTGCACATCAGTTGTTACACACATACATGACCCTTGATTGGAGTAGTATGCTCAACAATTATTAGTATATTACTGGAAAAATGGGAATCTTACTGGTTGCAAATAAAGCTGCAAAGGTGAGGGTAACGGAAGGAGAGAACCACACACGCTGTTCAGCATTAATAGTTTTTTTTTTTACCTGGTCCAAACAGTCGTTGTTACGGTCACTGCGATGTGGTCTGTTTACTAGTCAAAACTCAAAAAGGTGAAATGGCGAATGTTAGTAGTCCAAGTCATGAACCAAAAGTGTTGCGTCATGGTTCAATGGAGCCAGCCGGTAGTCTAGCTTTCCCAGATCAATATTTGCTCCTTGCCAGGAGGCTAGCTAAGGCATGCATCCAAATGCAGTTAGTTCATAGACTCCATGGTAACTACATTAGCATGTGCCATCAGAAAATCTGCTACGCACTGCCATTGCATGTTTTCGTATGCGTGCCTCTTGGAAAGTGAGAGCAAGCAAGCTAAGATATAATGCAGATTAAAAATCAAAGATCTGGCCTTATCCGTCCCGGCTAGCAATAATAACTGTCGGATGTAGGCGCGGGCGTGCAGCCGAGAGGCAGAAGAAGGCGGGGTGAAGGTGCTGAGAGCAGGAGACGAGGGATAGTACGGCATTTCGGGCTCAAACTATCGTTTTTTTTTGATGGGCTGACGATTTTGTAACGCGGCTTACTCACCGCCGGCGGAGCCGAGGGGCGGTCGACGAAGAAAGTGCATGCGGGTCGGCCTACTCGAAACCAGGCCAGAAAATGGTCGGGCCGTTAATGATATTAGATCCTTTTTTTCGGGCAGCTTTCAAGCCTGGTTGTAAGTGGGTGACTGGGTGTACGACTGGCGGTGTGAGCGAGGGCTCTATAAATACCGATGAAATCATCCAAGTTCATACGTGCTCTGTTCTTCTTCCTCCTCCCAACTCCGATTCTTCTCTCTCTCTGTCTCTTGATCTCCTGAGACAGACATCGAGATGGACCGCGGCAACCACAGAGACGCTGGGTCGATGCTGAACGTGGTGCTCTTCGTCAGCCTCCTGGCCGTCGATGTACTATCCGCAGCGGCATTCTCCTACCACATCGCGCGGAAGCTGGCGCGGTGGTGGGCGGAGGGGAGGAGGCAGCGGCGCGTCCACCCGGTGATCAGCCGGCGGAGAATTGATCAGCGTGCGTGCTCACTAGTGACTCGTGAGACTGTGAAGAGTGGTAGTAGCCGAGTGAATTGATCAGCGTCGCGCTTGCAGCCATCATCAACCTTGGTTGCCATCGCATAGCTGTAACAGCCAGTATATATAGGCCACCATCCTGTTTGGTTGTCTCTTGGTGGTCCAGGTCGCTCATAAGAGATAGTGCGAGTGGCCGGTGAAGAAATTTTCCTAAACCCTGAGAAGCGTGTCGGCTTGTTCATTCTCCTTTTTTTCCTAATGAAACTTGCTTTTACTTTATTGTTATTTTGCTTATTCTGTTCATATCTTAATCTTGACGAGGATGTTCTGAAGGGTTACGGGTAGACTACGATAGTATAAAATAAAAATTTACCACGCAACCAAGGAACCTCTGTTAGTAATAGATCACGAGATTACCACTAGACGCGTCGACTAGTAGTGGAAGTAGAGTCGATGCAGCGAGTTGATGCAGTCGTAATCGTACTCGCCGTGCATCTTCTTCTCCGAGTCTTGTGATCGTCACGAGTTGCGGATCGTCCTAGTGCTGATGCTTCGCAATAACACCTCCAAGGTATCCACGCGTACGAGGTAGGGATACCACGCGCTGGAGTGCTAGCGCCAGCAACATGGTATGAGGAAAACGTGGCTATTAGGGTTTCAGGAGTTCTTCAAAAGATCATCATCACCCCATGCCACCCTCCTCTATATATATAGGAATCCATAATGGGTCTCGTACTTGAGGCTCATTAGGAACTCGTGGTCTACAAGAATTCAGATTACCATCCAAATCAAATCCTAACCCTTTAAGTGTGCAACCCTATAGGTTCATGTGTAATCGGTTGTGACTCGAAAACTCCTTTTCGACCACTAGTCGTTAGCGGTACCTAGCATCCCATAACGATTTCCAAACACACATAGAATATATCGGACAAACCTTAATGCAATATGATCTACGACCAGGTCCATATCACTAACGACCAGCTCGTATCTCTATACGACAAGTTCATATTTGGTCTCGACCAATTCGTAACTCCTTACGACCAGGTTTCGACCACTTAGTGACCATGTTCGACCAGTCTACGACCAGCTCGTATCTCCATACGACTAGTTCGTATTTGATCGAACTGAAAGACCTTCTCGTGTATTCTCCTTTTGCCTCATGATATCTGGTTGAACTCTTGGTGAGATGTTGTGTCATCTATGGACTGTTCAATACTTTCTCGACCAAGTATCGAATAACTTCATGTGGTCGACACTTCGACCACTAGTAGCATGATCATGCACTTTCTTTATCCGACCACAACGAGGGGCCCAGAGACATCTCTCTTGTTATGTTAGAAGGGGCAAATCTCATATCCGACCAGTCACATCCCTCCGCATATTTCATAGCATACTCGAAAGCTACCTTTATAACTACCCAGTTACGAGTAGCGTTTGGCAACCCATAAGAGTGCTATTACACATGTAGGAAACCATGCTGATCTCAGGTCTAAGGATTATACATCATCATTGCTTGAGACTAACTAATGATACATATAATCATAACAATCTCAACAGTGTCTCAAGGTGGGTATTTTTCAACACCATGTTCTCTAACATGTGTCCATATTATTGGTTTGATATCTCCATATCCATGACTTGTGAAACATAGTCATCAACCAATACATATGCTAGTATGTTCATATGTGTTCTCATATGTTTTCGACCAGGGAACTGTCGACGATCGAATCGTCGATCTTATGAAAATACAGAAATAGAGGAAAACGATGTGTATCTCCTGGAAGAGAATGGGGTCGCTCTTTATTACTATGAACTGGCTGTTTACAAGGAATGCCTATGATCAGGCAAATGACTAATCCATGTTACACAGAGTATGATGTTGGCTATGCTACTGAAATAGATCAAAAGTATGAATCTAATTCCAATAGCCTCTTCTTCCCCTTGATCCTTCCATGCCCCATCTTTAAATAGCTTCCGAAGAGGTGACAGTTGTTTCTGGAGAAGACGGCTATGTGAAGCGTTACGTCTAGTCGGAGAGAGGTGGAAGTTGATTAAAGTATCAACTGTTGTGCGGTTAAATGTCGGTGAGACATTCAACCATTAGTCAGTGTCTTAGGATTATGTAACGTCGCATGGTATGGAGTATACAACACGTGTTCCATTCATCACACGGTAATGGATATACCTGGATTTGGATCCAGATACCAGTTCGTAGCTTTACGAGTAGTTAACTGGTCGGGGACTAGGTACGAGACCTTGTCCGACCAAGATATTTATTATGTAACCTCTGAAATCCTTACGACCAGTGAGGTCGTTAGCCTTAGGGGTTATGACCATGGAGACGTATGATCTTTTTTATGTATTAAAGTAATACATAGAGGTTTTAATCCTCGTCAGGAACATTTAAGAATAATCATCGCAGAAATATAGAGTTTCACAATCAAGTCACATACTTGGTAATAAATATTATTGATATTTTTCTAGGAACAAGATACCATATTATCCCATGTTATGAATATAATGAAATATAATCATCTTTATGATTGCCTCTAAGGTATATTTCCAACATGTTCCAGGCAAGGACAAAAGCTTGAACAACTAGATATAGAAAAAGAAACTAAATGTAACATCCGATTTTCGTATTTGAGATTCAATGAATGAAAAATAGTAATTTTTCAAAAACTTGTTCAGTTTGGAGTTACTTGGATTTTCCGGAGCTACTAAAAGAAAATAAATACAAAGAAACCAACAAAAGAAAACAAGGAAAATAATTTATCCCAACTCAACCAATTCAAATATAAGCTCAAGAATTGTTTCAAAATATTTTAATTCGAATTAGAAACAAAAGGGAGGTAGAAAAAAAATCAGAAGGGCCTGGTTGGGCCACAACCTTCAATCAAAGCCTAGCCCACCTCTTCCTTTCTCCCTTTTCTTTTTCTCTCCTTTTCTCCGCAACCTGGCTCAACCTACAACCACTTACTCAGCCCACCCCATGCCTTGTGCCCCACATCTCCGTGCCCTGTGCAACACGTCAGCTCTGTCCTCCCTCGTCATCGCGCCTCACCGACCAGCTGTCTCGACGAGACGTCGTCCACGCCGTCGTGACATCGCCTGCACTCCCTTGTCATCCACAGTGCGCCACAACACCCCGTCGCATCCCTGCCTCGCCCATGCCATGCCCTCGCAGCTACGCCATCGCGAGCCACACCATGTCGTTCTTCATGTGCTTGCCTCCCTCCTTAAAGTCGCGCCCTAGCCTCCCTTCCCTTTCCCTTGCTTCCTCCTCCATCTCCCAAAACTCCCACGCTATCTACTTCGTCCCCGAGCTCGAGTCGAGACTGTGACGTTGCACTGTGCCACGTCGTCCACAATGCCCGCCTTACCACTCTGGCCAAATCAGTAATCTTCTTCCCAAACTACTTGTGTCATGGTGTGTTCTAGCCTTCAAGGATGTTTTCCCCTCAATAAATTTCGTTCTTCCTCAACAGGAGAACCACACATCATCGTCTACCCCATTTTTGGCTAAAAACAGTCGTCATTCCTCAACTGGTGACCTTTCCTTTGATTCCTCTCTCATGGAGCATCCTTACACCTCCTTTTAACTCCCCCATCATTAATTTTGGCTATCCCTTGTGAGGTCGTTATGGTTGGTCGCCCGACTAGTCGAAGCGGTATGGTGGGCATTAGTTGCCATCCGATCGCCAAATTAGGATTGTCCAATTCTAATTTGAAACTTTGGACAAACTTACAGAACTTGTGATTCTGAAATGTTCTTTGTTTTTCATGGAGCGTCCGGATCGACAATGTGTTTGCGGTCAGATCGGGGAAGCAATCCAACTGGGCATTTGTTACCCGTTGCTTTTTTTCTCTCCAGAGAACTGGTTTTTGAGCTTCGTCTGGATTTGTCGAGCGGTCTGACTGGCTTGTTGTGAGAGGTCAGACCGACGAGCGGTATGACAATCTCCTGTGTGGGAAGTTTGACCGATGGCCTCTGTAACGACTAGTTTTTTTGGCCGTTGCAGGTCAAGCCGGGCTGACCGGCCATATGTTGGCGGTCAGACCGGTTTGGTTGTTTTTTTTTTCTTTTTGAACTTTTTCCAACGACTAGTTTTTGGGGGTGTGGTCTAAATACCCCCTTGTGGCCTGTTGGGTGTATTTGCTGGTGCTTTTGAGCGAAGAGCAAGCCCTCTCATCTCTTCTGTGCATTTAGTGGGCTTGAAGGGGAAAATCCTTGTTCATGTGTTGCACTTGGTGGTAGATTGTGTATCGATCAAGCTTCGACACTTGATTGTGTCTCCAACTTGTTACTCTTGGAGGTTGTCACCTCCTAGACGGCTTAGGGAAGTTGTGCTGGTGATCTTCTCAAAAGTGCTTGTGAGAATGCTCGATTGGTTGTGAATGACTTAGCGCTCGCCATCTCTGGAAAGGAGGAAGAACAAGCCTAGTGGATTTGAGGTGCTCGGCTTAGTTCATGGAGCCGGTCCAATTTGTTTGGGTTTACGTTAACATGGATTATGGGAGACCGAAAAGTCTCCGAACACCACGGTAAAAAGATTGTTGTGTCATCTTACAGTTTTCTTCCTTATGCTCATTTACATTCTTGCAATTTACATAGCTAGAATTGAATTGTTTATTTGTCACCCTAGGATTGAAAACCTTGATCTAAACTTAATTTATTGGTGCACTTAGTGAGACTAGTTTGTCTATGCTTTAATTATGCAAAACCATTTTGATTGACGCTTCCGCATATAAAACCTGATTTTAGTCAAATAGATTTTAAAAGCCCCTATTTACGCCGCCCCCTCTAGTTGGCCTCCTCAACCTTACAGCTGTGTTTGGTCTATACCACACAGAAATAGCTCAAACGAGTGGCCCAGAAGTCTAAGACGATGATTGCTTGGGAAAGCTTTCAAATCCATGGTAGCTGGTGATGGGGGCACCACTGACCTTCACAGCTCATCGCCGACGAGCCCGGATAGTCGTCTGCGCTCGCCGAGAGGTGGCTCCGCCCCCGACCTAATCCATTCCCAAAAAACCATTTAACCCAGCTATACCACCCTACCTAGCCCATCCCACGAACAATTTAGTATGGTCACATAATTCCACAAACAATACATTTAGCTAGTGCAGAATACTCATCATTGCATACCCTGTCAGTTTTGCTTGTATGTCTAAAGCAAGCCACCCAAAGTCCAAAACCGAACTGCTCGTTGCCTAAGACGGGTTTGGTCTAAAAGCCATGATAACTCGTATAAGCCTACACATGTACTACAACTGACAGGGTGTAAGGCGGGGGGGGGGTGATGAGTTGTAGTTTGGGGAGGATCTGTGTGTTGAGAAACAGCAGTAGTGTCGTGTTGCTGACTCGAAGATCAATCCATAACATGAGCAATGATATAGGGAACACGAATACAACAGGAGACACAGAGTATAGGGGGTAGAGCTCTTTTCATTCATCAATCAATCTAGCTTGTATATGGGAGTTCTCATATTTATAGCTCATATGGGTGGAAGCCCTCTAGGGACAGTTTAGTCTTTTGCCCATAAAAACCTAGGTTTCATAATACCCCCCTTGGGCAATAGACAACGATGTACAAATATCATATAAAAAACTTCTTCCAAAAACTTATTGGGAAAAAAGGAATGAAAAAATAGTGCATTACATTCGTAAGTTGCATTACATTTGCTGCCTCACTAAAAACCTTCATGTGAGAAAACTTTAGGAAAACTCACCAATGTACGTCTTTGTTTTAGCATTTAGGGGAATAATTGCCAATATCACCAATGTACGTCATACCTTCATGGTACTAGAGGAAGGCACCATTCCACTAACTTCTAGTGGAAGATGCACTTTATAAGTACTTGTGTGGCGCACTTCTGGTGTTTAGGTTCCTCATTATATTCTTTCGGGTCTTGATGGGTCATTGTCCACTTATAGGGATCAAACGATCACTAATGTGATTAAGAGATCGACCGATAAGTTAATTTTTTTACAGGGAGATGCTCTCCCCTTCGGAAGATGCTCTTACTACATGTAAGAGACTATTGTGTATGAGTTTTATATATATTGTGATTTTGTTTCCTTTCTTACTAGGAATTTTGAGTCCTCCGAGGATCTTATCAAGGATTTTTAGAACCCATTGACTGCATATTTTATTTATTCGTCCATGCTATTTGCTAGAATTATTATGCAACGAAAGATTATATAATTCATAATAGGAGAGTAACGGTCTCTATATGGATCTTTGAACATACCTTTCACCACTTCATTATATTCATAATGACCCATCAAGTTTGAACTACATGGTTCCAAGACTTTTATTTAGCATTTATGGTTCAGTCTCGTATGCTTTCATTATGTTACACGATATGAACGCTTCAAGTGCTCGGCCATGGACGTTGGTTTTGTATCCGTATTCTCATCAGAGAAACTTTAGCAATTGTAGAGGCAAAGTGATTGTCTACAACTTTTCTGCTATATCATCCGAATTGAGGGTATCTCAGTGTTAACCAAATTTTGTCTAATGACACTAGTCAAAATAATTATTAATCACTCCTTTAACTGTCTTGAAGAGAACTCTCCTTTAATGTGAAATACCTCATGAAGAGGTTCATCATGAAGATGAAAGCTCCAGCAACTTGATATATATTAGAATGTTGGGAATGCGGAACAACAAATAATATTTTATTTGGAAAATGACAAAAAAAGTCACTAATAGTCTGTCTCTTCCATGTCTTGCAAGTCTTGCCTCTATCGGAGCTTCTGGAACACTTCTACGACGAGAATCACCGGTGCAAGTCGTGGATCGACGGGGACACGGATGGCCCTCCACCCCTGGCGCTTCAGGCCGGGAGGGAATGCTGGGAGGTGGACACTTGCTACGTATCCATCCTCCGGACATGGGCTTGTTGCTGCTCGTGAGGCTGGTCTCCGTCGAACACTAGTTGACCATGGACGACAGCCTGTTGTCAGCACTTGTGGACTGGTGGAGGCCCAAGGCGCGCACGTTCCACTTTCGGTGGGATGAGATGACGGTCACCTTGCAGGACGTCTCATTCCTGACCGGTCTCCCGATCCAGGGCGAGCCACTTGTTCCAGGCCGTCCATCGATGGACTGGAAGGTCGGGCTGGGGAGCAGGTTCGACATACCTATGCGGATGCGATTACGCGTCTGCTTCCTCGAACTTGGCTGAGGCTTTTCAGCCAGTGCTTAGAGGATCCAATCGACGAGGTTGTTCGAACGCATCTGGTCACTTACCTTCTATATCTCTTTGCTTTGGTCAAGTTTCCCATGTCACAGGGTGATTGGTTGTACCATAACTTTGTCTGCATCGCCGAGTCTTTGGATAACGCGGAGGCTAGGGCGATTCCTCAATACAGCTGGGGATCAACCGTCCTTTGTACCACATACAGGGGGCTGTGTGACGCTTCGAGGAGCGACACCGGTGTTAAACCCAGCCTTGCCTATTGCTACGTGCTCATATAACTGTGGAGTTGGCAGCACTTTCATGTTGGGCGACCGTCCTTCCACAGAGCAGTGCACTTGTACCCCGAGTTGCAGGACCCAATAGATGGGCCCACCATGGGCTACCGGTGGACTACCGTTGTCCTACGCTGGGCAAAGGACAGACCGGGGAGGTGCTACTCGTTGTTCCACAACGATTTCAAGTCGTTGCATGACAACGATATCATCTGGGCTCCATGGGCCCCAAACTTCGTGGGCTCGGTAGTGCCACACGGATTGTCCTTGCAATGCACGCAGGACGCCAGACTATGGGCGAATACATGCCACCTGGTGTTTACAAATATGGTGGAGCCTATTGCGCCACAGCGCGTGATGCGACAGTTCGATTTGTACCGGGTTGTGCCCTCTCCTGACGGTAGGATGCTACAACGAGCCATCTACTTGTGAGTCCAACTCCCGTCCGAGTAATGTTTACACTTCATACCTATATCCTCTGTTCTAACATCAATCCTCCTGACGGTCGGGCCAATATGCTGAGGACTGGCGAGCACTCCAGCACGAGTAGATTACGACCTGGACAGAGATGGCACACGTGGAGATATTGCTGGAGCAGCGACCGTACGATGTAGGGACATACCGTGAGTATATGCAGTGGTACGTACCACGGTCGCGCACCATACTCACCCGTACTCCTCCAGAGCGTCCGGGGCATGTGACACACCAGGAGAGCCTCGACCACTCAAACGATCGATACAACGCTTTGTGGAGTGACGACACCGTGAGAAACTTACAACCTCCTGTCATTTTATTTATGATATTTGTACTCTTTGTTACTGAACCTGTGTTGTCTCTCACTTCAGTTGGAGCAGGCGCAGCGCATCGGAGATTGTCATCCGCAGCCCACACATAGTACCGGGGCTCTAGAGCACTTTGTGGTACATTTCCGTGGAGTCGAAGAACATAATAAAGAACATGAGCTGCAGTCATTCGACGGACGATGTCCTACTCATGGTGCAGAAAGTGGGGGACCGTGCTCACCTGCCAGGTCATCACGACCCAGCGAGACCGACCAGCGTTGTAGCGCTCCATGTCGGTCATCCGCGAGCCAGATCGGTGGGGAGGTAAGTTATATACAAATCTACGTTCTATTTTTTGGTTATGTCTTATGTTCCGCTAGCATCATATCGTTCTCCCATCGTAGGTTCATCGGGATGCAACACTTCAACTGTCCGCACCCCGTATACAGACTAACGCTCCCCCTCGCTCATCTGCACTGCACATCTGGGAGGTACGAGATTATCAGTTTACATCTAGAGTATTTATTTTGACTAACATTGTTCTGTCTCGTAGCCTTCAGTTGACCGTGGGGGTCACGGCCATCTGTCCAGTGACGAGGATGCGAGACTCCCAACTCCTACAAGGGAGCAGTACACACGGTTGGAGTGTACGCGGGGTTTGGACCGCCCGCAGGGTTTGGAGCGTACGTAGGGCAGAGCTCCTCCGGGTTCGTTGGCACATCGTACATTCAAGACCAGAGCTTCTTCGCACGACCGGAGTTGCAGATATTGTACCTTGGGCGTACAATTCAGGAGTGGATTTATTCAGTTCCTCGTTCATGACTTCATTGCAGGTGGCCCCCAGTTTGGCATGTCTCAGCAGGACAACATCGACGCTTACCAGACTCAGGTTGCTCCAACTCAGTTTGCTGGTGCAACTCCGCCCACTCAACAGACTCAATGGTCTCTGTACCTCCTCTGATCCGATAGGCACTCTCCGGACCGGCAGACGTATCCCACGGGACATGCTCGACGCAAAACAAGGACGTGACCGCAGCCGTAGCGAGCAGAGAGCAGTGGCTCAGAGGAGTAAACCATATTGTATCCCATGTTATGTGATTTTGCTTTGCTATTTTTGTTTGTATGCATATTTTGTATGTTATGTGTGTACTGCTGCGCTATATCCACAAGAAAACAGAGAACAATTACATGGTACATGTGTGAGTTTATTGCAATCGGGATGAAGGATGATGGGGTATTATCATGCGTGAGTCTAGCATGTGGTACAATACAGTGTTAAAGAATATCATCCACATAAAACCAATAAATTAACAAAGAATATCATATTTGACAAAAAGGTTGGAGGGAAATTAGTCCTGGCGGCGCAACGGTCCCTTCCCCTTGTCTCCTGACTACCGGCGGCAGCAGTCATTCTCGAAGAGCGTGAGAACGAGAACACGATTGCGAGGATCTGGGATGAGCGATGAGCGAGTGCCCAGGTCTAGAATAAATATAATTCCCCTCACTTCATCTCTACCAAACCTGACAACACCCCAACATTTCTTTAGGTAACTATCATGTCGTTTGTTGTTTGATTATTTGATCTATTTTTTGCGAATTAGGTACTTGGAATGGTGTTGGAGTATGCCACACTGACTTTTTTTTTTAATTTTTTTAGCGGTATTAGCATGATTTTGCACTGTATCTACAGAAGTGGTAGAAGTGGTCGTCGGATTATTATTTTTTTGCAAATTTAGCCCCTGTCCGAACGACCGCCGTGCGGCGGCGCTTCTCCGGCTGCCACGTGCCCCCTCTCAGTGGCGCGCCGCTTACGACCGCCGTCTTGGTGGTGCTCTGATAGTGCCCACGCACCGCCACGTGTCCCATTAGGGTTAAGCCAGAATTAGGTTAGGGTTTAAGCGGGTTTTGGCAATTTTTGTAGGAATTTTAAAATATAGTAAATGAGTTCAAAAAATTATGAAATTTAATGTGGAGCCTCTAGATATGGTGTACTTACTTGTGTAATTTTTCATAATTTTATTCATTCAGAATTTTTCTCGCATTTTCTTAAATGTGTACTATTTGTACACATTTGTAATGTAGAAAATGAGCTAAAAATATGATTTTTTTAAGGCTCCTCACCCAGTGGACTTGATTGTGAAATATTTTGATAATTTTATATGTCTAAACAAATGAAGTATTTAGGTCGTGAAGATTATGATTTTAGGTCTCAAAATTTAGGGTTTCATTATTTCATGTGGCTTGGAATGTATGAAAAAAAACTGCATTGCAACTCCGTTGGATATGTCGATATATAATATGGTGTAGGACTACACACGTAACAACCAAGATACACATACAAATATAACAAAATAAATTATGAATACAAATATCCCAAAACATAATCGCATAACATGGGATACAATATGACTCACTCATCTGAGCCACTGCTCTCTGCCTGCTGCGGCTATGGCCGTATACGCAGCCTTGTTTTGCACCAAGCATATCCCTGGGATACGTAAGCTGGTCCGGAGGTCGCGTCTTGGGTTCGAAGAAGTACGAAGAACGTTGAGTGGACGGAGGTGGACCACTCGGCTGAGTCTAGGCCAACAGAGTCTGGTAAGCGTATATGTCATCCTGATGAGTGGTGCCGACCTGAGGGACACCTCCGAAGAAGCCATGATTGACGGACTCAAAAAATTCAATCCTAGGGTACGATGCCTGCAACTCCAATTGGGCGGATGAGCTCTGGCCTTGGACGTACGGTGTGGCAGCCCACCCGAAGGAGCTCTGGACTTGGACGTGCGGTGAGGTAGCGAACCCGGAGGAGCTCTACCCTACGTGCTCTCCAAACCCTGCCTGCATGGTCCAGACCCTGATCCTAACGTGTACTGATCCCTGCTAGGACATGGGAGGCACGTATCGTCATCATCAGTGGACGTGAACTTGCCGTCACCCACACGGTCAACTGAAGGCTATAAGACGGTATGATGTAAGTACAGATAAACACTCTGGATGTGAACTGAGAATCTCGTACCTCTCGGATGTGTAGAGCACATGACCGACGGGGAGTGCTAGTCTGTGTTAGCAGAAGTGATGCATCCCGACAGACCTACAGCGGGAGAATGACATGATGTTAGCGGAACATTAGTCATAACTGGAAAACAGAACACAGTTTTGTACATAAATTACCTCCTTGCCACTCTGGGCTGTGGATGATCGACGGGGAAAGCTACGACGTTTGGCCGGACTCGCTAGGTCATTGTGACCTAGTGGGTGAGCACGACCTCACCCCCACTTGGTGCCCGATGCACAGAACATCGCCTGTCAAATGACCGCAACTCAAGTTCTATATTATCTTCTTCATCTCCGCCGAGATGTGCTTCAAAATTTTTTTATATCCCGCCGGTGTTGTGTCTGGACGCGCTATGGCGGCCTCCGATGCGCTGTGGACGCACTGCGCCCGCTCCAATTGTAGTGACAAACGTAACAGGTTCATTAACAAAGAGTACGAATGTCGTGAATGAAACTACCAGAGATTGTAAGTGTCTTACGATGTCGTCACGCTGCGAAGTGCTGTGATAGTCGTACATGCGGCCGGGGCTCTCCTGGTGCGTGTCCGATGTCACCTGCTCCGGGCGCTCTGGTGGAGGAATGATGAGTCTTGCATGCGTACGTGGCATGTACCACTCCAAGTACACACCGTGCATCTCGAGGTTGTACGGACGCCACTCAATTAAGACATCCAAGTGCGCCCTGTCCATCCATGCCATAGTCCACTCCTGCTGGACCGGGCACCAGTCCTTAATATGCCCCCGCCCTCGATTGCGTGCATTTTCGGAAGGATTGATGTTAGAAAACAAGACATAAGAACTCTAAATATTACTCAGATGAAGTTTGACTCACAGGTGTACGGCTCGAGGTAGGTGCCTGCCATCCGGGGGGCACGACTTGGTACCGACCAAGCTATTGCATTACATGCAGTGGCGCGTAAGGCTCCACCATATGTGCAAACACTAGGTGGAAGGTCGTCGCCCATAACTCGATATACTGGGTGTATTGCACAGACAGCCCATGTGGCGCTACCGTGCACATGAAATCTAGATACCATGGACACCAGATGATGTCGCTCTCGTGCAATGACTCGAACTCATTGTGGTACAACGAGTAGCACCTCACCGGCCTATCCTTGGCCCAGCACAGACGGCCAGCAGTCCGCCGTGTACCCATGGTGGGCCCATCCATCGCGTCGAACGGGGGGTCGTACGGGTGCACCACTCTCTCGATGGATGACCGCCCAACCAGGAAGTGCTCCCAACTCCATAGCTACAGGATCACGTAGCAGTCGACCAGGCTGGGGGTACCACCGGTGCCACGCCACGAAGCGTCACATAACCCCCGGTATGTGGCACAAAGGACGGCCGACCCCAACTATACTGAGGCATCGACCCAGCCCCCGAGTACGAGCGAACGCACTGTGACATCATCAAGTCTCGATGCCACGTAAGGCACCTTCGATGACATAATTCCCTCGGTTGGACCACCGGCTTGGTGTGCGTCATCATCACTACCATCTGAGCTCGGGTCGGCGTCCTCGTTGGATTCCAACCCGAGAGGCTCGTCTGGTAGATACTCGTGGTAGTCAATGCGGGCCAACTATCACATTTTTGCCCCCGCATTTCGCACAAAATTATGTGCAGGTCTTCCCTCCGAGGCAGCATCTTCCGTGCTGCCGTCTTCAGGCACGGACTGCGCTTGCCCACTTGTGGAGGCCCTCAGCATCATCAAGGTGGCCCGGCACCCTGGGTACGAAATTCACGTACACCATCGACTTCCCGTAAATGGCTGCCTCGGGCTGGGAGGCAATCTACATATACTGGCTCCATGCTACGCTTCCAGTCACCTTGATGAGCTCCCACACATCATTCGTGCAGGCGATCCCCTCGATCATAACATTCTTCGCTATTGCCTCCGTGCCAAACTCCCTCTGGATGCAGTTTTGAAGCTCGTGAATATTCATCGCATCGAGCCCCTCCACTCAGACTACCTTGTACTGGCATCTCGACAGGCCCAACCCATGGGGTCCGGTTTGTACGAGACCATCACCATAAAACACTAACAAGTATTGCATGTTCGACAACAACTAACAGAATATTTTTTTGGTGAGTTAGTATCGGAATCTAAGAAAGAGCCATGTTATAGACACACAATTGGGATGAGCGAAGAGCGACTGCGAGATTTTGGTATTTATAGATGAGCGATGGAGGAGTTGCTGCGTTGGCACAGGGAATTTTGGATGTGTTGTCTACGCGTAGCACTGTGGGCAAAGAGGACAACCACGAGGAGTCGACAGATGTGCGGAGGAGGGAGGATGGACGGTTGGAAAGGTGGCCACCGGAGGGGGGCTGTGCGGGAGGCAGGAGAGCAGGGCTGGCGAGACGGGGGCTATGCGTGTGGGAGGGGGAAGGGTTGACATGTGCTGGGATAAAATCAGTACACTTAAATGAAATTGTGAGGTAAAATCGGAACGAGTAAAATTATGAAAAAAATTACACAAGAAAGTACACCGTGTCGGGAGCATTCGTATAAAAGTTCATATTTTTTTGACGTCATTTGCTATATTTTAAAAATAGTATGAATAAAATAGAAACCCTAATCTGTGAAACCATAACCGGGGAGGGGGGCACGTGGCGGGCGGGGGGGAGGGGGGTGGGTGGGACGACCGCACGAGGGCCATACGGTAGGGTGCTAATTTTGCAAAAAAAATGGATACTACTATTTCTATAAATACGAAATGAAATCACGCTAATACGGCCAAAAAAACTTTTTTCTGGATTTTGTACTTAGGATCAATCCACCTCGGCATGAACAAAAAAGATGACATCCCACAATAGTTTAGGTCTAATTGCTTCGGTTAAGTTTGACACACGTCACGATTGAACTCGCAGTGGCGTCCGAGCAAGCACTGTCGGTAGAGCATCACAATACAGACCCAGCCCTCACCTCCACCGACCCATGCTTCACCTACGCGCTCCCTCCCCTCTCGCATGTGTACGCGCTCGCGCCCAACACGTGTTGGACAACCACTTCTTTGGTGTATGTTAGAGCCAGTGTAGGATTAGGTATTTAATAAATGTCGGTCTTTTCATGAAAACTTTGACGTTGTAGGACCGGAAAGGCGACTAGGGGGGGGGTGAATAGGCGCTTTAAAAACTTTCTCGCCTAAATCAAAACCAACACGTACTTTACTCCTTTAGCTATGAGAGCTAAGAAGTTCAGTGAGCACACAACGGAAGCCTTGTGTTGAATTTGATAAGCCCCTCAAGCACACGACACAAAAGGAGAAAAGAACTCAATGTTCTTCATCGACACGGCGATCGGCCCGGCTACCACAGGCGGTCGGACCGACGGTCAAGGAGCGATCGACCGGCAACTAACTAGCGGTCGGACGGTGGACGGCGGTTCGACCCGCCAACCCAATGGCTCGAATACACGCGGTCGAACCGCCGTTGTAAGGCGGTCGGACCGGTGAGTCGATCTTGAAAAACTCCACCCAAATCCAAAACGAAATTTGATCCAACTTTTGATTCAACCAATAAAACTTGACCAAATTTCTAGCACACCTCCCTAATGATATTAGAGACCTATTTCTAGCGACGATCCGTCGATCCACTTCGAGAATCGATCTCTCGAGATTTTAACAAAGAGGTGCTCAAACCCTAGAATTGAGAAAAACTTGATTCAAGACTTGCTTGTGGGGTTTGATGATCTAGATGACTCTAGGAGTAATCCCACACATCAAAGCAAGGTAAAGTAGGCCAAGAGACCAAGCATGAACCTTTGAATCAAGGAAGCACCAAAAACATCCAAAAGAGAGAAGAACACAAAGGAGCAATTGATCTTTCAATTAAGCATCACAAGATTGTTCATCCACAATAGATGCTTACAAAGCCTCTCCACAAGGAGGGCAAGAGCTCAACAAGGAGCACACTCCAAACCCTAGTTTTCCTCTCCTCTCCTCCAAACCCTAGAAAAGGAAGAAGGGGCTAAATGAATGCTTGCTTAGGTTTTCCACCTCTCCTTCCTATTTATACTAGAGAGCTAGGGTTTCCCTTTTGGGTCTCTTACACATGGGACCCACACACAAATAACACTTGAAGCAATCGCCGCTTCACCACGTGTAGGTTGATCACGGTTCCCATCGACGCCAAGCCTCTCTTGTCCGAATCCCATCGGAAACTCCTGAGACTCGCATCGATATCCGCACCACCGATCCAACCAAATTGCTTCAATCACCCGCTCGATCCATCTTGTCCATTCGCACCATGCTTGAGTCACACAACCTCACCCAGATCACCGATCGTTCGGACCTCGGCTCTCCAAGCGTAGTCCCGATCCACTCACCGCTGACGTCGTTGACACGCAAGCCATCTGCGCAACAATAGACAAACAAACCATTTCCGAACAAGTTCTTCACAACTTGACCCACGTCGCCTCCGCAATGCAATATACATCAATAAAGCATTGAAGTTCATAGAATAACACACTCGTAACAAACTCAATGCCACACTTGGCTCATCTCCAGTATCGCGGTCCGATCATTTCCACAAGGCGGTCCCGACCGATTTCATGCCGGTCGGACCGCTCCCACAACGGCGGTCGGACCGGTCCAAATGACTTAGCCAAAATTCAAGCGAGAAATTCCGAAACCTTCTGGAAATTTCAATCGAATAGAACTTTTGACTCGAGCTCCAAAATGATGGGACCACATCCGTGAGACTCCCTCACTTGCCTACACAACCTATTTTTGGCCCACTCAAAAACCCAAATCTCAAATCACGGTCGGACCGCCACCATGGCGGTCGGATCGCTTCCACGGCGGTCGACCGCCCAAGACTGCCGATCGGACCGCCCGGGTGCGACAAACCTTGGAGCAAACCCGAAAACGCGAGATTTTGCAAACCAATAACGCCATTGCCAATTGACTCATCATCCTGAGATCGTGCACATATCCTCACGATATCCACAATCTCCCCCTTGATGAACACATTGGCAATTTTCAAGAAAATGTGGTTTTTCAAAATGAAAAGTAAAAATACGCCGTTTTCGCATAAAGGCACAACTTGATCCATAAGCAACAAAAGCCTAGGAACCACCAAGTCGGCTTCGAATAGTGTAAGCAAGTGAGATAAGGCATTGAAAGCACAAAAGAATTCAAATTCAGTAGCCAAAAATCTCACTTAGGTCCAAATGAAAGGCACATTGTTCTATTTGACCTTTGATCATTGTGAGTATTCTTCAATTTCAAATCAAATCAGGAAAAGGCAATAAACCCAGAAGCTCAACTCACCATGATCACAAATTTTCAAAAGGTTCACAAAAGTTTTTTTTATGTGTGTTCTTTATGTATGAAACCAATCTTTATGTATGAAACCAAAAGCTCCAACAGCATTTTCTTCACAATCTTTCTCCCCCTTTGACAATGAATTCATCAAGATGCATGAAAAAGAAAGAGCATGAAGAAATGACTTTATTTTTAAGCTTTAGTAAAAGGAGCAATGACCATTATACATGTAGACAGACAAGTATTATACCAAGCCATATAAGGAGAAGACGCTATATTCAATCATGGCAAAACGTACTGCAGCAAAGCTAAAACCAAGATAATGTAAATCGAGATTAACGAATTAAAACCATGAAAGGTTGCTCAATGTCATAGATTCACTAAAAGCAACCAAAAATGAGTCAAGCCATGTCTATAAGTAAAAAGAGACTCAAAACAAGAGTTGAGGCATTTTGAGCATTAAGAAAATTCTTTTGAAGCAAAGCTCAAGCACTTAGCCCTTTTTGGGCAAAATCTCTTTTTCTTTCTCTCCCTTTTTGCTGTGCTAGATCTCAAGCCTTGCCGCGACCATCTCAAGCGATAAGCTTAAAAGAATGATCTAGGTCATCCAAAACTCCCCCTGAGTTCATGCCTAGTGCAATGGCAAGCCGTCTCATGAAAGAGGATTGGTGAGATCGGTTTTTCATACGAAATTTTTCTTTTCTTTTGCTTGACTTAAGAAGATAAAAGCTCATTTTCCATCTCAAAATAAGGTCAAGACTCAATTCAACTTGTAAGACATGGCGAGAATCATAAGCGGATCACTAGAGCAAAACTAGTCACAAGATCCGACAAGACATGATTTGATTCAGATTTCTCAAGGATATAAAGCTAGCAAGGCAAAAGCTGAGCCAAACACGAAGAGCCATAAAAGAGGTCTAGCAGGCTATCACTCGATATGACAAGGTATAAAATATGAAAACAAGTCATACAGGGATAATAATCAAGGCTCCATTAGTTTTAATATACAATGCAAGACAAATGAAATGAAACATGCATTATGATACAATGAATGCAAAAAGAGCAACTTCCCCCTCAAAACAGCCCAATAGGACTAATAACTCCTAACTCTCCTCATGAGCGAAAGAAAGCGAGAAGAATCAAGAGCCTTAGTGAAAATATCCGCAAGTCGTTGCTCGACTCTACAAAATGAAGCACAACATCACCTTTCTCAACATGATCTCTCGTAAAATGAAATCGAATATCAATGTGTTTAGTCTGGAATGTTGCAATCGGGTTTTGGCAATATTAATTGCAGAAGTGTTGTCACAGAAAAGAGGAACACTTCCCAAAGATAACCCATAGTCCCGCAGCGTGGATAAAATCCAGAGAACTCGAGAGCGACCATCGCGGCGGCTACATACTCGACCTCGGTATGAGGCAATACAAGACTGTTTTCTAGAAGACCAAGAAACAAGAGATGTGCCCAAGAAATGACAAGTGCCAGAAGTACTCTTCTTATCAACTCTACACCCGGCGAAATCAGCATCAGAAAATGCTCGAATTGAAAGAGCCAAGAAGAAGAATACGAGTCCAAAATCAAGCGTATCTTGAAGATACACGAAGATGCGCGTCTGACTTGACGATGAGAAGCACGAGGAAGCTCGAAATCGAGCGCACGGACATACGGCGAATTGTATGTCCGGCCTCGTATTTGTAAGATAGAGGAGAGCCAATCATCTGCGGTACTCCTTCCGGTCCACGGACTCTCCATCCTCATCGTGGTCCAAAGACGGTGGTTGTTGCAATGGGAGTAGACATTGGCCTCTCGCTTCCCATATTGAAGCGCCAAGAAGGTCCTTTGTATACTTACTCGTGGACGAAGGTGCCTTCTTTCGCTTGCTTGATTTGAAGACCAAGGAAGAATGTCGACTCTCCCATCATGCTCATCTCGAATTCACTTTGCTCATAGAATCGAAAATCTAGACACCAAAGCATGAGAGGAACCACCAAAATAATATCATCCACATATATTTGAACCAACAAGAAATCATTGCCATGCACGAGAGTGAACAAGGTTTTATCAACCATTCCCATTTTGAAATCATTTTCAAACAAGAAACTCTTAAGCTGTCATACCAAGCTCTAGGAGCTTGTTTCAATCCATCTGAGGCTTTAGAGTTTAAAAACATGGTTTGGGAATTTTGATTTTCAAACCCGGAGGTTGCTTGACAAAGACCTCTTCTTCTATGAAGCCATTCAAGAAGGCACTTTTAACATCCATTTGAAAAAGCTTGAAACCCTTGGATGTTGCAAATGCTAAAAGAATGCGAATGGCTTCCAATCTAGCTCTTTGGAGCAAAGGTCTCCTCAAAGTCTAAGCCCTCTACAGGAATAACCTTGAGCAACAAGTCTAGCTTTATTGCGAACAACCAATCCATCCTCACTTTGCTTATTTTTAAACACCCATTTTGTTCCAATAACATGAGAATCGGAAGGTCGCTCAACTAAAAACCGGACTTTGTTTCTTTCAAAATTTTCAAGCTCTTCATGCATGGCATTGACCCAAGAGGCATCGATAAAGCATGGGTGATATCTCGGGGTTCAAAAGAAGCAACAAAAGCGAGAATGTGCATGGGAATCGGAGATATAAACACAGGCGAGTGACTCGCTCTTGAAGATCCCCAATCATCCGCTCAGTGGATGTTGTCGCCAGTATCTGAAGTGGTGCTCTGGTGCAGACGTGGCCTCTACCTCATGAGTTGTGGAGGTAGGAACAGAGCCACTCGGATCGTCGGTGGGGATAGGAGGCGGTGCTCGGTGACATCAAGTAGTAGTGCAGCTCTCCACCCTCTCGAGGTAGCAGGGGATGGTTTGGGTCTTCATCCTCGGAATCATCATCGACGAAGATGCTTTCTTGAGTTTGAAACTGTGTACCAAGCATCGGGTCTAGTACCAGACTAGCCTCATCAAAAGTGACTTCATGAAGTCTCAACAATTTTGTTAGTATCAACATTAAAAACACGATAGCCACGAGAATGAGCGGGATATCCAAGAAATATGCCATCAAAACATCTAGACTCAAATTTATCAAGATTGCCATGTTTAAGAATGAAGCACTTGCAACCAAAAATCTTGAAATGAGAGACCTTTGGAGAATGACCAAATCTAAGCTCATAAGAAGTCTTCCCAACCACGGATCTCAAGAAAACCCTATTGGAGATATAACAAGCGAGAGAGATCGCCTCATTAAAATCTCCTAGGAGTAGAATGCTCATCTAGCATGGTCAGAGCCATCTCTACAAGGGTTCTGTTCTTCCTTTCTACAACACCATTCTCACGAGGAACTCTAGGAGAAGAAAATCGATGCTCAATTCCCTATCACAGAAGGTAGAAAAGAAGAGTTCTTGAACTCTGTCCCATTATCACTCCTAATGGCTCTCAAGGCTCGGGTATATCAACAAACAATTCTAAGGACCAAATCTTTAAAGAATCCAAATGCTTCGTCCTTAGAAGTAAGAAAATAAACCCATGAATACAGGAGTAATCATCCACAACCACCAAGACATACCATTTCCCACCAAATGATGAACTCTAGAAGGACCAATCAGTATCTAAGTGAAGAAGTCATCCCAGTCCATCACCATTACCAAAGTAAGAGGTGGGTGGGAAGCGGACACCATCTTACCATGTCTCTGAGGTGAGCACACAAGATCTCTGACGACCTTCACCTAGGCAAACCTCTAATCAAGTCCTTGCAACCGACTCTAGACAAATGATCAAAACCTATATGCCCAAGTCTACGATGCCACAAAACAAGGTCATGAGAATCGGAGGCTACAAGACACCTAGGACTAGAAGCGTAAGAAATGCTGAAATTTGCACGAAAATCTTCTCAAACCGGAGATCTCAAAAACAAGCTCACCCGAGGAATCTAGAACTCTGCACTCACCTCTCTTAAACCTCACTTCTAGACCCTCATCAAGCGGTGAGAAACAGATAGAAGATTATACCTCGACTTACTCACCAAAGCGGCGTCTTTTAGCATGAACTTGTCGTTGACGCACGGTGCCCTTTGCGATCCACGGTCCGTAGAAGCATCCCCAAATGTAATCAATTCATTGCGGATGCACGTGTGAGGAGGAGAACCATCTAGAATCTTCGGTCATATGTCGAGAACACCCGAGTCAACAAGCCACTTGTCCTCCTTCCTCGCACGACGGACCTAAAAGGCACAATCGAGAAAACATCCGTGCCTCGATCTTGGGTTAGTGATAAATGAGCGAGGAATCCAAAGATCGAGAAGCACGATGTCCGGGAACAAAGATAGAAATAAATCAAACATGATCGGGAATAAAATCATAAGAATGCACATGAGAACCACCTAGACCTCTCCAAACGATCTACCAAAAGATCGATACTCCCCTGTCTAGGTGCTACCCTGTCTCTCCTCACGATGTCCTAATCCAACATCTTTGCCTAGACCCATCAAAAGAGTCTACAATGTTCTCTACAAATCTAGGCCTATGTGTGGTGCGATAAGCAGTGCCTAGCTCTAGAGACTACATCCGAGAAGGGACTCCTCTAATGGATCTTAGGACGCTCATCCTCTCTTTTCTCTCAAGTTTTGCTCTCCCAAGCGAGAACTCAGCAGATGGCCTTCTTTCTTCTGAAGGTGCAATGGTCTCGGACCTTTTGAGGGTGTGCATGCAGAATGAGTGAAAGCACCTTTCTTACGAGAAAGAGTTTGAGCAAAACCACCGGATTTGAAAACAACCCGGATGGCTTAGGAGGTTCTAGCTCAAACAAACCATTCTTCACAACTCTAGCAATCTTAGGTGGGTTTTTCTTGGAATGCTCTAGGGGTTGAAACCTAGACCACTATTTTCACGCTCACCTTGGATTGATCAAGAATCATGTTGAGTTTCTTTTTCCCACTTGAAAATTTCTCAAGAGTCACCTTGAGGTAATCATTCTCTTTCATTAACTCCTCACATCTAGTACACTTGTTAGACTTGATTACCTCATTAAGCTTACTCTTAAGAAGGGCCACTTCCACTTTGAAGGCCTCACAAGACACACAATAGGATTCTGAATCCTACTCAATCTGCTCCTTAAACTTGACTCTAAAAGCCTCTTGTATCGACTAACCATGGTTTCAACTTCACATTCAAAACACAAGAGTTAGAATCAATAACCTTTTAGAAGCGATAAAGGACATGGATCTTTCAATTTTAGCCTTTTCTTCCGTGGTCTTGTTTAAGGCTTCAATTTCAATTGTAAGCTTGGGACAATTTTCACAAGATGCAACTCTAGAGTAAATCAATGTTTCATCATCTCTTGCATCTTAATCCTATTACCCTTACAATGAGAGCATGTGTGACTAGCATCAAACTTTTGCAATTCTTTTAAGGAACTATCCAATTTTAATTCTAGCAAGGCACAATTAGAGCAAGTTAAAGGGATAGCTTCCATGGCAGTCACATCAAGAGGAATGACATCTAAACAAGCAGATCTAGACTTGAAAGATTCTAGTTCATCGAGAGCATCTTTTAGTTGATTTGTGACAGAGGAATGAGCGATTTCAAGCTTGTCAAATCGTTAAGCAAGCTAGTGCAGGAATCACAAATATCAGCAGGATTGATAGATTTAAGCCTAACAACTTCAAGATTCAAATTATCAATCATAATGTCCTGCTTCCTAATCATTTTTACTTGCTTATGCAATTTCATTCAAAGAAGCACCAAAGCCCTTTTCATATCGGCAATGAAGGGCATACCTCATCGGGATCACTAAAAGGATCCTCATCTTTGGAGGAATCATTGTCGTGGTGTTCTTGGCCATGAAACACATGCCGGTGAAGTCATGCGCCTTCTTCTTGCCACGAGAATCACTCTCGTCGTCCTCCGTTTCCGAATCCACATCGCTCATATTAACATTCTCAAGAGCGGCAAGGACCGGGCTGACAAACTTCCGATAGTTTGTCTTCTTGGGTTTTGCATCCCTCTCTGGGATGTCTTCTTGTCTCCTTCTCCTCCTTGCCCTTTAGCACAGGGCACTTGGGCGAATGTGGTTTGGCTCACCACATTGAAGCACGTGATAGGTCCACTCCTCCTCCTATTTCTCACCTTGTTATGCGCTCTTGTGAATTTGGTGGAAAGGAGGGCTAAGTCATCCTCGGGCAATTTCTCAAGTTGCTCATCACTCAAAGAATGTAAAGCAGATAATGAAAAGCGAGATGAGCTACAATCAAGAGAATCAGAAGAGCAACCCTTGGATTTGTCGACCACCAAAGCCATCGACTGTCTTGGGAGACGCGAGATAAAGTCAATCTCATGCGTCTTCAACCTCGAGTAGAGCTTATCCATGGTAAGCTCACTCATGTGATGTTGTCATTGATGGAAGTGATCTTCATACCCTGGACCTTCACATCAAGAGCACCCGAAGTCGCGTGCATTTTGATTCGAAAATATCAAGTCAACAGCGGAGATCATGAAGAATTTTAGAGAATCTTCCCACACTCATCCAAAGACTCACGGGCCTTTGTTCGATCTTGAGTAAACCTTTTGAGTGGTTCTGTCTCACTTCCTTGATCGCGATGGACCCTTCGTGATAATCACAAAGTGTCGCGGATCTCGTGAAGCGGACCGCAAGTGAGCAACACGCTCAAACTCGGATCGACTAAGGCCTTGGATCAAATAATTCGAGCCTTCTTTGTTGGCCTCCACATCCGGGTGATCGTATCGTCATCGGTGGCACGACATAAGGGTTTTTCACCTTTAGCCAAATAGCGTGCCCTTGAGCCTCGATATACGCTTGCATACGAGCCTTCCAAAGATGCAAAGTCAACTCCCTCAAAAATGTGTGGCTTGGTTGAGTACTTGTCGATCGCCATGGCTCCAAAGACCTGTTAAGATCTATAGAAAAGAGCTAACCGGCTCGATACCACTTGTAGGACCGGAAAGGCGACTAGGGGGTGAATAGGCGCTTTAAAAACTTTCGCCTAAATCAAAACCAACACGTACTTTACTCCTTTAGCTATGAGAGCTAAGAAGTTCGGTGAGCACACAACGGAAGCCTTGTGTTGAATTTGATAAGCCCCTCAAGCACACGACACAAAAGGAGAAAAGAACTCAATGTTCTTCATCGGACACGGCGGTCGGACCGGCTACCACGGCGGCCGGACCGACGGTCAAGGAGCGATCGGCCAAGCAACTAACTAGCGGTCGGACCGGTGGATACGATTCGACCCGCCAACCCAATGATCTGAATACAGGCGGTCGAACCGCCGTGTAAGGCGATCGGACGGTAGAGTCGATCTTGAAAAACTCCACCCAAATCCAAAACGAAATTTGATCCAACTTTTGATTCAACCAATAAAACTTGACCAAATTTCTAGCACACCTCCTAATGATATTAGAGACCTATTTCTAGCGACGATCCGTCGATCCACTTCGAGAATCGATCTCTCGAGATTTTAACAAAGAGGTGCTCAAACCCTAGAATTGAGAAAAACTTGATTCAAGACTTGCTTGTGGGGTTTGATGATCTAGATGACTCTAGGAGTAATCCCACACATCAAAGCAAGGTAAAGTAGGCCAAGAGACCAAGCATGAACCTTTGAATCAAGGAAGCACCAAAACATCCAAAAGAGAGAAGAACACAAAGGGAGCAATTGATCTTTCAATTAAGCATCACAAGATTGTTCATCCACAATAGATGCTTACAAAGCCTCTCCACAAGGAGGGCAAGAGCTCAACAAGGAGCACACTCCAAACCCTAGTTTTCCTCTCCTCTCCTCCAAACCCTAGAAAAGGAAGAAGGGGCTAAATGAATGCTTGCTTAGGTTTTCCACCTCTCCCTTCCTATTTATACTAGAGAGCTAGGGTTTCCCTTTTGGGTCTCTTACACATGGGACCCACACACAAATAACACTTGAAGCAATCGCACGCTTCACCACGTGTAGGTTGATCGGCGGTTCCCATCGGCGCCAAGCCTCTCTTGTCCGAATCCCATCGAAACTCCCGAGACTCGCATCGATATCCGCACCGCCGATCCAACCACCGCTTTGAATCACCGTTCGATCCATCTTGTCCATTACGCACCATGCTTGAGTCACACAACCTCACCCAGTATCACCGATCGTTACGGACCTCGGCTCTCCAAGCGTAGTCGATCCACTCACCGTTGACGTCGTTGACTGCAAGCCATCCGCACACAATAGACAAACAAACCGTTTCCGAACAAGTTCTTCACAACTTGACCCACGTCGATTCCGCAATGCAATATACATCAATAAAGCATTGAAGTTCATAGAATAACACACTCGTAACAAACTCAATGCCACACTTGGCTCATCTCCAGTATCGCCGGCCCGATCGCCCCACAAGGCCGGTCCGGCCGATTTCATCTTGATCGGACCGCTCCCACAACGGCGGTCGGACCGGTCCAAATGACTTAGCCAAAATTCAAGCGAAATTCAAACCTTCGGAAATTTCAATCGAATAGAACTTTTGATGGAGCTCCAAAATGATGGGACCACATCCGGAGACTCCCTCACTTGCCTACACAACCTATTTTGGCCCACTCAAAACCCAAATCTCAAATCACGGTCGGACCGGCCACCATGGCCGGCCGGATCGCTCCACAAGCGGTTCGACCGCCCGGCACAACCGGGTCGACCGCCAAGTGGCTGCGACAAACCTTGGAGCAAACCCAAAACGCGAGATTTTGCAAACCAATAACGCCATTGCCAATTGACTCATCATCCTGAGATCGTGCACATATCCTCACGATATCCACAGACGTCTTCCACTGACGGTGCCACATGGCAATGGTGTGACAGTGAAGTTTCGATATATCATTATGAACAAAATCTTTGAAATTTTGGACTTGATGATTTGCATGTTATCTACCATTTTAACCAATGGCATGGTTGAAGACCTAGGCCTCAAATCTTTGAAATTTATTTATTTTTTATTTTTTCCTGATGTAAAGTAATTATTTTATGTAATATTTGTTTATTTTAATAATTATTTATCGTAATTATTTATGTAATAATTATTTATTGTAATTATTATCGTTAATTGCTTTAATTGTCGTTAATTGTAGTCTATTACATTAATTGTTGTTAATTCCGGTCTATTGCATTAATTATCATTAATTGTGGTGGTTTTCGTTAATTATCGTCAATTGTGTCAATTGTTATTACTTATCGTTAGTTGTCGTTAAATGTCATTAAATGTAGCTAATTGCCGTCAATTACATTAATTGTTGTTAAATGACATCGAACAAATCATCATTTGCCTCAGGGGCATTTTAGACATTTTCCAGCTCAGAAGCTGCAGTCAGCCTACCTAAAAATCAAATAGTCAAACACTAAAAATCTCTTCAGCTCAGTCATTCAGCCCAGCTGAAAACAACGTTTCAAAAAAGCTATAATCAATGTAGGGACAGGAAAATTGATGTGTACGAAAGAAACGCTTATGAGATGGTGCTCGCACGTATAGTACACCTGGGCAGAGGTGTCTGGGCGTGTGTGTTGGAGATATGCCCTAGAGGCAATCATAGAGATGATGATATTTCGTTGTATCCATGATTTAATAAATGTTCCTTGAATATTGCCTTTGTGTTGATTAACAAGTATGTGACTTCTTTGTGAAACTCTTCACTTGTATGGTTATTCTAAAGTTGTCCCTAGTCGGAGTCCATGTGAGGACACATGTGAATGGTGGATTAGCATATGTATCGGTTGATGACTATGTTTCACAGGTCATAGACATGGAGATGTCAAACCAATAATGTGGACACATGTTTAGAACATGGGGTTGGACCGACCCAACATGAGACATAACAATTATACTTATGGTTCTCTCTACACAATGTGTACGCCTTGTCCTTAGACCTAAGATTGTCGCATGTACTTGAGATGTGAATCGACCTACTTAGGGGCTATCAAACGCTACTCCGTAACTGGGTAGTTATAAAAGTAGTTTTCGGGTTTGTCATGAAGCATGCTGCGAGGCATGGTCAGTCAAGATGGGATTTGCCCCTCTCTACCTGAGAGAGATATCTCTGGGCCCCTCGAGTGATCGGATCCAGAAATGCATGGCCATGCTACTTAAGGTTAAGAGTTAACCTAGTAAGGGATTCCGGATCACAAGATCGAGAAAGAGTGGTCAGCTTGGAGCTCGACCGAATATCGTGAGGCAAAGGGATTGGCATGTACATAACGTTGTGTTGGTTCGTCCGATATGATCTTTGTGTACGTTTAGGAGTTGGGACGTCTTGCTAGAGGCCGCTACCAACTATTGACCAAGTATGTATACTCGTGTCATGTCTAAACATACGTGAACCTAGAGGGTCACACACTTAAGGGGCTGAAGCTTAATTCGGATTAGATCCGAATTAGACTGGGCATTGAGTCCTAATGGGCCTCTATTAGTAGAAGCCCATTGTAAGGACGTCGATAAAAGGAGGGCAAGGGCGCACAGGATGAGGAGAAGTTTTTTCGTGACATCCTCAAACCCTGGCCGCCACCTCTCCCACGCCCTAGTCGCTCGCGCGGATCTAGCAGTCCGGCGTGCGTCGCTTCCTCCCGTACGTGTGGATACCTTTGGAGGCGCTGCATCTGTAGCGTTTGGATGAACCGTGAAGGACCGAAATGGCAACAGAGGGGGGGGGGGCGTGAATGGTGCCTTAAAAATTAAGAACTCCCCTTTACTGTATTTAAACAAACCTACAAAGCCCTCTGGAAATCTCAAGAAGAGTGAAGCAAAATCAGAGAACGAAAACAAGCTTCAGTCGTTACGCCGAAATCGGAAGCTCCGATTCTACCTAGCGGTAGTTCCGCATCGCGTAGTTCCGGTTCGATGTGGAAGTTCCGCCTTGGACAATCGGAAGTTCCGATTGTCCCGACCAAGAACAATCGGCGCCGGTTTTTCCCAAAAATCCAAAATACTAAATCTTGAATGCTCTTCTCAGGTCAAGTTTCACAGGACATCATCCTAAACAACATCTTGACTTCATGGAGAAGAATCGCAAACAAAGATTCATTAATCAAAGCAAAATTGGATTTCTTGAAGAAGGGGCAAGAAAGACCAAAAACCACAATAGACAAGATTCTCAGATTCTTAGCTCATGAAACTTTGAGGATATATTAGCAATAGCAATACGACTCTAGATATCAAGTTTCATGCCATCTCATAAGACGAATCAAAAGTTTCATCAAAACCCTAGCTATTCAAGAGAAGAACAGAGAGAAGAGAGGAGGCATAAACAAGTAATCAAAACCTCAGAGTTTCATTGATAGAAATCAAACGATTACAGAGGAAAACACAGAGGAATGATTACACAAGTTTTCAGTTCATCCTCTCCAACTCAACAAACTCTCAAAAAGCATAACAACCTCTCCAAAGGCTCTTTAGCTAAAGCTAACCCTAATTTTCTCTCACAAAAATTCTAACCATAACACCAGGGGTTCACCTCTATTTATAGCCCTTGGCTAACGGGTCTCCAACCCATTAAGCCCGCTACACCCGAACGGAACCGCCGCCACTTGTGCCGCTTTGCAAAAAGACCGTTTCGCCCCTTGCGCACCTTCTGGAAGCCTCCCGTACACCTTGCTGTCCTTGACTCGCAACTACCTCAAGATTCACGCCGTCTTCGACACATCCCGACCGTTCTGACCTCAACGCCGCCTGCGCCTAGTCCGATCACCTCGTGTCTCGCCACGACTTCGTCTCGTTGTCCTGCAGTCAACACAGACAAAAACACATCACATAGCATTGCCCAATATCATAGCATCAAAATTTGTACAAGACTTAAACTCATACAAACCTAAAATCACAAACTATGCCTTTCTGCACAGTTCTGGGCACAATCGGAAGTTCCGCACTTACCATTGCGGAAGTTCCAATTTCCGGAATGTCCGCACTTGTCAGGATGATCGGAAGTTCCGCGCTTACCATTGCGGAAGTTTCGATTATCGGAACGTCCGCACTCCCAGATTTTCAATTCCGATTTTCGACACAGAGGCATACTCACGTCAGTATTATCGGACAAACCGCGTCCCCAGGTGCGGAAGTTCCGATTACTTCAACCGAACACATTTCCCAGATTAATCGGATGTTCCGCTTTCCAAAGCCGGAAGTTCCGATTATCGGAACTTCCGCTACATACATGGCGGTAGTTCCGATTATCCTGTTTCATCACAGAAACAGTACAAACAGAGAGACTCAACTCTCAACCTATTCAACAAGTTATCAAATACTCATCACTCACAAAGGAGGACCTCTCACATGGTCTCTCAAACCGCAAGAGCGGAGCTGTACGTGGGACGCCGCGACGAGGACGAGGAAGTAGTACGACTACTCTGCCCCGACGTGCTGCATCAACTTAGTACGACTACTCGCCTCGACGTCTTTGCATCAGTTTCCGCACTGCGCGTCTAGTGGTAAGACCGTGATCTATAACTGTAGTGATCTTGGTTTACGGGTAGAATTTTTATTAATTTGCGCTAGTGTAGCCTACCCATAACCTTACAGTGTGGACTGCATGATCTCCGCCGGCTCGCTGCACACACACTGCGGGACCAGAAGCCGTGGTAGTACCAGAGCATCTTTCATTGAATAATCTAGGTACGGTAGATGTTTGGCCTTCTACACAAGCCACTTGCGCTTGTACAACATCCTCGTGTAGAAGTTTACCGATGACTCCATATCTGGGTATCGTAGAAGTTTCATTGTACATAACAAAACTGGGCGTACAATACATTAAATTACAATAGTGAATGATGACTAGACGTGCTCAGTCTGTTGGGACAGTCCTTCATCGAGTGCCCAGGGGTCTTGCATATCCTGCACTTGTTTATGCAGCTAATACTGGTACATTGGCTAGCATCCACGTCGTTCCAGAAGCATCGCGTCTGGCGTCGTCCCTTCCATATTGTCTTCAAGGCCTTGTTCGGGCCCCATTACACTGTGTCTGACCAAAGATCCTTATAGCTCATGTCCGATCTGTACGATGGAAACTGTGCATTTCATGTACCGAAAAGGTGCCGCATATCGTAGTACTCGGAGATGTACAACGTAGACATCTACCTCATTTACGCACACGCCATGTACACATGCGAGCATAGCTTGTGCAGGAGCTTCGGCTTGTTGCAGGTGCATGTCGCCACATCACCCAAGGTGCATGCCTGTTTCCTTTCCCTCCTGGCATGACTGTTGACATATTTCTGCCGAAGGCTGATCTTGTACTTCCTCCTGAGGCCATCGATCACCTGGATGTCCTACATTCGGGCCTTCTCCATCTTCTGGTCCATGTGCCTTTGCATGTTGTCGGACCACTGCTTGTCTTCCTCCATCTGTCGCTTGGTTATGGTGGCTCTATTGAGGAAATAACCAATAGTGCAAGTCAATATCTCCTCGATGATCGTGGTGATAGGGAGGCACTGTACACCTTTGAGAACGCTGTTGTACACCTTAGACATGTTGATCGTCATAATCCCGTACATCCCACCGTCTATGTCATACAGAAGGGGCCATTTCTCCAATTCAGGAGCATGCCTATGAATCTACCCCGAGAAACTTATGGCACTACCGGTTTGCTCTCTCTCTCTCTAGTACCTCCGGAGTGAACTCCCTTGTATGCCTCGTAGTCCAGTGTTCGAAGTCTTTCTTTATGAACTCAAACTTCTGTTTCTGGTTCTGCAGACACAATGCCTTGAACGTCTTCATAACTTCCTGACTGCAGAACCATGTGAACAAGTTAGATGCAAGATGCCTCATACACCACCTGGATTGCACGTCATTCCACTTGTGAAGGAGATCCGTCCCATGCTGCATGGTGTTGATGGCCACCAACAACCCAACATTACGGTTTGTGATAAGGCATACGTTGTGCCGGTCTCCCACCACCGCCCTCTTCACATTCGCCAGGCCGCCACTGCGGTGAGAATGGTGCCCTTGTACCTCCCTGTGAGGAAAGTATCATCCATCGTGAGCACCTGACGATGGAACTTAAAGCCCTGAACGGTCTAGGAGAAAGCCCAGAACACCCGGTCCAGTATGAAGTAGTTGGGCCCTTCGCCAATATCTTCATTCCACGTGTCGGGGTTTGATTCGGCAATCTGGTCAAGCAATCTTGGCACAAGGTTGTACGCCTCTTCGTATGTCCCGTACATGGACTCGATGACCTTCTGCTTAGCTCGTCGGACCTTGCTGTAGCTGACTAGATAACCAACTAGATTAGCGACTTCCGACATCAACATCTTGGGGAGACGGACACGTCCGCCGTAGCTAGGTGCTTGATGAGGCTTGCAACATATGCGGAAGTCACGTTCCGATGCTGCCGCAGGAGCTCGCAAGTGTGGTGGTTACCGCCTTGACCGCGAAGACCAAGCCAAAGATCTTTGCTCGGTGAGCGTTGACCTTGCTAGGGCAGCCTTCCACTACGCACTTCACTGTGTACTGTCCTGGGTTGGACCGGTGCACTCAGTACACACGACTGATGG
The DNA here is from genome assembly GCA_036346395.1 of Hsuehochloa calcarea. Classification (NCBI taxonomy): domain Eukaryota; kingdom Viridiplantae; phylum Streptophyta; class Magnoliopsida; order Poales; family Poaceae; genus Hsuehochloa; species Hsuehochloa calcarea. The sequence continues at coordinate 58,594,486 of CM070593.1, read as the reverse complement.
ACAAGGCGTACCGTGCTATAGCTTGTTGCACGGCCACCTTGTTAGGGAAGCGCTGCCCAACTACGAGGGTGCTGGCATCAAACCCCCCACTGGGAGCGTTCTTCTTGCGATAGTACGAGGGAACACACCGCAATATTATTAAGTCTCGATACCACGTAAGGCACCTTCGATGACACAATTCCCCTGGCTGGGCCACCGGATCTTTGCTCATCGTCGTCGCTACCATCCGAGCCTGGGTCAGCGTCCTCGTCGAAACCCAAGAGGTTAGTCCGGTAGATACTCATGTCAGTCAATGCGGGCCGACCACAGCAAATCTGCCCCCTCATTTCGCACAAAATTATGCGCGAGTCTTCCCTCCGAGACAACACATTCCGTGCTACTATCTTCAGGCTCTGGCTGCGCTTGCCCGCTTGTAGAGTCCTCGACATCATCAAGGTGGTCCAGCGCCCTGCGTACGAAATTCATGTACACCATCAGCCTCCTGTAAATGGCCACCTCGGACTGGGAGGCAATTTGCATGTACTGGCTCCATGCTACGGTTCCAGTCACCTTGACGAGCTCCTACATGGCATTCATGCAGGTGATCCTCTCGATCACAAGTTTCTTCGCAATTCCCTCCGTGACGAACTCCCTCCGAATGCAGCTCTAAAGCTCGTGAATATTCATCGCGTCGAGCCCCTCCGCCCAGACCACCTTGTACTGGCATCTCGACAGGTCCAACTCATCGCTATAAAACACTATCAAGTCTTGCATATTCGAAATTACCTAAAGCCACAACAACCCCATCCGCGGTATGCGATATAACAAACAATGATGTCAAATTGCATGCAAGTGATCAATTACATATGTGTAATTAAATACGAATACTTAATTAATTACCAGCAATTTGATTACTCCTCCAAAAAATTAATTACAAGTAATTCATTAGTATCGTGCTTACCACTATTGAACCACATGTTCATCACCACTTAATTACTTACGATTATCTATTTTGCACTAAATTACTTGTCTAACTAATTGCAAGTAAATTGATTACGACTGATTAAATAGCACTAAATAAATTATGAGTAATTAATTTCCACTAATGTAATGCGATGGACTGATAACCACTAACCTAATCATGACTAATTATTTACCACTAAACTAATTAATTACGACTAAACTATCTAATTATGACTAATAAATTAGCATTGAACTAACTAATTGCGACTGATTAATTACCACTAAACTAACTAATTACAACTGATTAATTACCACTAAAGAAATGACGAGTAGCGCAAGCTACTAATTTAATATGTCATACTTATAACCACTAAACTAATTACGACTAATTAATTAGCACTAAACAATTTAATTATGACTAATTAATTACCACTAAACTAACTAATTACAACTAAATGATTACCACTAAACTAAGACTAATTAACTATAACTACAGTAATAAAGACAAAAGCATCCGACAGAATACCTGCCATTCGGGGGAAAGCAATCAAATAAGGCTGAACGACGAGAAGTAAGCAAATACTTAATTATGTTATGTTCTCTGAGTTCTTAGCAACGAACGCTAGAATGAGAAGCGAAACATAATTGAGATGAGCGATGAGCGACTGCGAGAGTTCGGTATTTATAGCCGAGAGATGGAGGAGCTGCTGCGTTAGCGCCGAGAATTTCTGATGCATTGTCTACGTGCAACACTGCGGGTAAGGGGGGCAGCCGCGACGGGGTGACAGATGTGCAGACGAAGGACGATGGGCGGTGGGAAAGGTGGCCACCGTATGGTGACTGTGCGGATTCTCCTACAAATGGACTGAATATCTCCAGTTTTTTGTTTCTCTGGAGAACCGGACCAGTGTTTTGGGATTTTTTTTTGTTGTTCCATGGACCACCGCAAGGTGGCTGTGTGGGAGAGGGAGAGAGGGTGTGCGAGGGGGGGGGGAATTGGAGTGTGGGCCACCGCATGGCGGCCGTACGGCAGGCCGCCACCGCACGGTGGTCATGTGGGAGGGGCAGGTGTCTCCTGGGGAGTGCATGCCGCACGGCCACCATGCAGCGTGGCGTTATTTTTGCAAAAAAAAATCCGACAATAGTCATTTTTGTAAATATGGCGCGAAAAGGTGCCAATACGGCCAAAAAATCCATCTTCTGGCTACAAACCAAGCAGTATCTCATGTATATACACACTTTTGTGATTATTATAATTCTTAAAACAATAATTAAATCAACAGCGACATATATATTAGGCATATTTAAAACTATAAATAGTAGCATGATCGTCAACTCATATATATATATATATATATATATATATATATATATATATATATGCTAACATGGCAAAGGCTAGAACAAAAAACACTACTAATGGAAGTAGGAATCATTATCATCACATGACAATTATATAAGAAACAAGACCTAGCTATATCAAGTGATATCACCGTGACTTACAGAGAATCGCTTCGGTGAAGGTCACGGTAGAGTCTGATGCTAAGAAGACAACCCGAAGCGGATGATGGAGGAAGCTATGAGCAGTCGCGCAAACGCTTCCCAAAAACCTAATTCACCCCAACCTGTGCAGGATCACAGGGGACACCGGCTTTGATGACACATTTCTCCCCCCACATTGGTGCACGCTAAAGAAGAGATGGAGTAGCCGAGGTTGCGCAACATAGAGGAACAGTACAAAAATATGGTACTAACCTATCTCCCTGTTCCAAGTCTGAGAGAAGACTTCTCTCCCTCGTATAGAACCAACAACAAGAAAAGAAACTACCGTAATTACTTTGTTTTAAACACAGTTAACGCGTGCCATAAAAGCCCTATTGAAATAGTATAATTCAAACTTTCGGTTTCGAATTCGTATACATGTATTACATGGTTTTGAGATGTAAAAAGAAGCAACAACTTTACATCCAACTGGACACGATACCACTGGACTATTCATGCGCAAGTCGCATAGGCGATGGCGTGGCGTAGCCAAGCGAGCCCACACATATTTTTCGTTTATTTGCTTTAAATAGGTGGGACCAACTTCACCTTATAAGTTGATCTCCTCTCACCTAGACTGACAATATGGTACTAAATTTCCCACTTTTCACTATACATTAGTGGATCTTTAAGATTTTTCTAAAATTTATTTAGAATATTATAAAGACCAAAGCCATAAACTCCAACATCCCAAGCTCCTAACAAGCATATATGTAGCTGGTACCTCGCTCACGGCTCACGGGAACACTGCGTGTTCTGTCACACGCCCACGCGTTTGTCACAGCTTTTGGGCCACTACCTTGGCGCTTGATCGCACTGTATTTCACCGCCATTGCTGCTACCTTCTTCCCGAGCAGCAGCTCGTCTCACCATTTCTAGCCTAGAAGATGGCTGTGCCGCCGACCCGTTTGTTGATTCGGCCGTACTACTGCTACCATCCTTTAACCCTTTCCTCCTCTTGGCCTTCTGCGCCCACCCCACAAGGCCCTGCTGAACATGCTCGTCGAAGATCTCCTTCTTGAAGAAGGTCCCCATCTTTGCACAATTGCACATATAGACAAGAAAGCAAAACAAAAATGTCCATTAGGTTTTTTGTTGCCAACAAGACGGTTGATGATTAGACAGAACTGTCGATCAGTCATGGCAATTATTTACACACCTGGGTGACGATTGCATATAGAGGTAAGGTTCTGTAGCTGCAGAGGAGTTGAATAATGACCCTGAAACATACAGATTCAAGTCTGAATTAAACATAAGGCTGCATAATGGGACAAGTAAATGGAAGCAATGTGAACTACCCGACGACAAGCCTTGGCACAATAAAAGGGACGTGGTCCATGATGCAGGAGTTGAAACCGTAGGTGGTCTTGCAAAGAGAAAGGAAAAGGCGCTGTATTTAACCTTCGATCAGTCTTAGTTTTTTGTACTATGTAGAGTTCCATTACACTTACCAGAATCCAGAAGAAGAACGCAATCTCAAATGCATTCTGGAAGAGAATAAAATGGATCAGGTATAAGACTACCCTCGGCCGTCCAAACCAAAAGTGTTCGTCTGATGGATTGACAACCAAGTCGCCCTCGATTGCGGAGTGCTTCTCGGCAACCTCATGGGCCAACTGAGTTATGACATGCTCTAGCTTGGTGCCGAGGGCCAGCAAAAGCTGTAAACAGCAAAAGGAAGCAATGTCCAGTAAGTTGTCAGTCTCGATGACCTACACAATTCAAGCTTTATCTGTATCCTGGTATAATATGGAGCCACTTACAAGAAGGGGAATGAAGGAGATCCAAAAGTATGTGTGCCAACCTGAAGATTAGCAGGAGGTATATGATTTATACGCCGAAAATACTTGTAAACAGTGAAGATGATAATATTGCAAGCCTAGAGTGAACAAATAAAGCAGTAGCAAAGCGGCAACATAAAGAAGTGAAGACTCTTTGAGTCTTGAGGAAAATAGAAACCATAGAGTCGTTCTTTCAGAAAGGGTTTGATTGAAACTTACCATTAACATTCAGCAACATGAATATCACGACGAATATCCACAAGTACCAGCTAAATGAGAAAAGACATAGCAAGGATAATGATAATTAGGCTCATCAATTATGCTCAGCGACTGCTAGTAAATGAACCAGAGATAAGAACTTCTACCTAACAAACTGATCTGAAAATTATGAAAAGAAGGTAACTATGATTTCCCAGTTTGAATTACCTTATGCCAACAACCTTCTTAAAATCAGCCTCCAAAGCTCGTACCATGTATCTGTGGAAATCAAATTTTGGGTTTCCGCGGCAATGTGTCTGCATAGAAAAAGGTTCTCCTGTTATAAATAAAGAGGGAATAGAATGTTCACGTATTGTTGAGCTATTCCTTACCATGATGAAACCAAATCGCATTGTTGTGTAGTCCGATTTAGTAACTGACCCATAAAACTGCTTGACAAAAGAATGCTGAAAGAAAAAGCTTAATAAGTAGGTTTAACTGATACTCGATAATCAGTTACTTGAAAGATGATTAGATAATTAAGTTGTAGTAGTCAAGTATGACTCGCATTTAAGTGTAGTTCATAAATACATACTCTTTTGACTGAAAACCACATGAGATGCATTTCTTACCAGCCAGCTCAGTATTATAGAATCCTTGCCAATGCCCTTAAAACGTTCCCTGATAAATTCAAACTGATGCACATGGGTCACCTTCCTAGATCCTGCAGTTCCAGAGGATGGTATAAGCCCATCACGCGGAGAACTAATATCAAGAAGGCAACCTAATTTTTCTTTAGTACATTTCTAGCATTAACTTATTTTCAGAATAACGATTTCTACCAGACCACTAATTATATCATTGCACCGAAATATGGAGCAGCAATCAAGACTCCAATACCATTTCCCGCATCATCTTTCTGAATTTCATTCTCCCAGTGTTTCCATTGACGAATCTGAGTGACAGAAGTATTCAAATTAAGTTGAAACAAAGATTAATCATGTGTGTAAATCAAAACGAATATCATCAATAGTTTACCCTTGCTCCTCCTAAAAGCATAGTCAAGACACTGAAAATCACATGTGCGATAGCCAGAACAAATATGAAAATATGCAACTGATGTAGCGCTTCGAGCGACAACAAAGGAACTTTTCCCTGTTGACAAAAACACTGCAGTTAGCACAAAAAATTCATAAGAAATACCTGGGGTCATTTACTTTTATTGCCACATCTTGAAACAAAATTTGGAGTTCAGTCACATAGCACCAAGATCATAAGGAAATATCAGGACCATTAACTCTTACTGCTCCCACATCGTTAACATTTCAATGAGCAAGGCAAGCACAAACTAGTACCAGAATGGAACATGAGAAAGGTAATATTAGCACCTGGCAAACATATTTTGTTATTTTTCAATGGTGCTTCCCAATGAATTTGCTACTTAAACTAATATGCTACCTTTTCAATCTATTTGAGCATGTGCTCTTCCACACCATTACCTTTATAAAAAAACCAACCTAGTTTGTCAATGTTGATTCTGTGTCAGGGTACTACCTTACAAATTAATTTGCTAAATCGTTACAATGTTGCATGTAGTCATGTACTGTTCCTACTCCACATTAGAGGCTCCAGATGGTTGCTATAATTCTCATTTGGTGGCCAATAGTGACCAATACAACTGCACAGGGGAAATACCAGAATATGGCCTCTTTGTCTACAATCTACAGTCTACACACCATAAGTCCATAACGGCAATAAGGGTGATGTTCTATTCCAAATTCTCAACCGGCAGCATACTACATAAAGCAGAAGTCCTATGAAGCATAAACGTCAGCATAATTAATGGTGCGAGCTACCAAATTTCCAGACGTCAGTATAAAGGATTGGAAGCACAGACTGCCATAACTTGCATCAGACTGAAATTGTATGTACTATGAATATGAAACAAGAAGCACTGTTCCAACTCATGATCCATCCACCTTGTTTTGGCAATGCTCGGCCCCTGCCCCACCCTCAAGAAGCAGCCGCCGACCAACAAGGCCGAGAACTCCGGCAGCAACAGAATGCGCTTCCGAGGAGCCCTGCTCGGCCTGGTCCTCCATCTTCTGGCATGGCAGCAAGTAGTTGGTCCACCAGGGAGGAATGCATGTCCTCTGGATCATCCCTTGGAACACCGTCAGCAGCAGGGAGATGAACCCCAGAAGCATCAGCTCTGCATCACACCGATTAAAAGCACAGATCATGTTTGTACATGAGACACCCTTTAACTCTTCTATTCGGATTAGGACAAGATTTTATTTGAACTCTATTACAATCTCACATTTGCAGCTTGATCTAAGCTAGGATAAAAACAGCAGAGAAAAGAGCAACATTTTGCAGTAGTAATCCCCCTCTTTTATCAAAGAACCGCATAAACCTTCCACGTCGCGGCAATGCAAGATATTTTCTACAAAGAAGTGAAGATCGGTGGTACCTTCTTTCACCTTGAGGAGAGCCTCGAATAGCGCCTTCTGGTTCTTCCTCTTCAGCGTCTGCCCTCGCAGCGAACAACGCCAAAGGGCATTAATGGATGAGAGATTAGCAACGCCTTCAGTTTAGAGTTTAGAAACGAGGAGGGGACCCGGGGGTTGCTTTGGTCACCTTTCCGAGGTAATGGAGGCACCTCTCGGCGGCGAGGGAGATGAGCACGATAAGGGAGCAGACCGCCGCGACGATCCACGTCGGCGTGAACTCCAGCGCCTTTGCCTCCACCTCCCCACCGGCATCCCCCATCTCCGCCCCCTCGCCGAAGCAGGCGCGACCTTAACTTCCGCGGCCAAATGGCAAAGCTAAAGAAACGGAAGGGCTAGAGAGCGGAGACCGCGCGGTGGATCCCAGTGGAGCCGGCCGGATAGAGGAGCAGGCGACGTCGCGAGCCAACACCGAAACCGCGCGTGCGTTGGCCGCAGTCGGGTGGTGGAGTTGTTCGCGGTGGGTTCCGAGGTAGCGCGTCTTCCTGTCACAAAGACACAAGTAACAACTCACGCGCGGTTTAATTAATCCAACGTCCGTTCGAAATAACATTGATTACTGCACCAATTAGTCTGATTTCGCGCGTGGATTGCTCCGCGTCCGTGCTATTTGGCAAGCGGCAGCCGGCACCGCAAGGCACTCAGGCCGTCCTTCCGGTGCCCGTCCGTCCGCTCGTATCGGTCGGTGTAGTATACCGGCGAGCGCGTTAGTGACCGGCGCCATCCCATCATAGCCCAGCCGTTCGGTGCTAGTACACAACGCACGACGCGAGGGTTTAATACAAGAAGAAACTCCCGGTCTTGTGTACCCTTTGCATTAGTGGACGGTCGTTAATTATCAGGTACGTACGTGCTGCTGCTGTTGTTGTTTAAGGGAGCGGACGTGAACGGTGAACCTCGCGACCGCTGCTCGCTGAAGGTTTGACGTAGTCTTTCGAAAAGGGGAGAAGGGAGTCCACTGCAAAGGGCAGAGTCCGAGCGACTACACTTTCTTAGCTATATGGCTCACTTATATCGTACACTTATTTTCTTGCCATCATTTGGCTAAGTTGCGGTGCCCAATTTCTTAGCTATAAAAAGTTAGGTTTGGCAAAGTGCCGTAACCAACAAGTATACCATAGGTCTGACAGATACTGTACTATGATTTACAGTAATGAAGTATAGCTTCATGCCTTGTGTACTGACGAGAATTAAAATCTATATATTACTTTAATACATAAAGAGAGATCATACGTCTTCGTGATCGTAACCCTCAAAGACTAATAACCTTACTAGTCGTAAGGATTTCAGATGTTACATAATAAATATCATGGTCGGATAAGGTCCTGTACCTAGTCCCCGACCAGTTAACTGCTCGTAAAGTTATGAACTGATATCTGGATCTGAATCCAGGTATATCCTTTATCGTGTGATGAATGTAACTACGAGGATCTTTGGAGAGGAGGCCGAGCTCGAGTTAGAGCGCATGGAGATTAAAGATGGATGAAGCGTGTTAGAGCTACGGAGGTGTGGACCGGAGACTACGACACGTAACATATTTTAGGGTGTTTAAAATATGATATGTTGTAGTTAAGTTATAAACCCATGGATTAAGCCCATATAATTGGGCTGTATATGGGTAATTAGGGTTTGGAGGCTACATAAGTATAAAAGGTCATTAGGGGCTGCCGAGACGTGTGTTCTCTTTCTCGTGGCGGCGGCTACGATTTTAGTTTATTAGGCGTGCGTCATCTCCAGAGAAAAGATGTGGCGAGGGTTTTTAGACTTTGCGTGATATCCAATAAAAAACTGCGGCGGCGGCGCGTTTTTGCTGAGTTTGGTGGCGTGTGTCGTCCGTGCGTCGGTTCTGGATTGAATCGATCGCCATCCTGTGCACAATCCAGCGTTTCGCCCGAACGTCGCTGCAGCTTCATGTGACACCGGTGAGTGCAGCCCGTGTCGCCTCGGTTGCTGTGATGAAAGACAGAGCTACACTAGCGACAACTTATGCAGGTGATTTTCGTTTTGGTTGGATGATCACACGTGGAGCTTGTGCATAGGAGAAGCAACGATTAAATCCATGCAGTAGTATAGCATTCTTGTTTGTTCAGAAGAGAGAGAAAACAAATAAATATTGGTAGTGCACTTTAGATTGAAAAGGATATATCTATGTCTTTCTGTTTTTTGTGTTTTTAATGGTTTGGCAGGTTAAAAAATCAGAAGATAATAGAATTTGAAAAAAAAGACTTCCGCTAGGAATTACAATCATTCACCCCCCTCTGATTGTCATTAACGATCCTACAAGTGGTATCAGAGCAGGTTTATTTTTCTAATTGATCTTAACCGGTGATTAGAAAACATGTCAACAGATAGGTATTCCACAAAACCTTGTGTTTTCGATGGTGTTGATTTTCAGTATTGGAAAGCGAAGATGGAGGCATATATTCAAGCTCAAGGCTTTGCAATATGGGAGAAGGTCTACAAGCCTTATCAAGTGCCCGAGAACGATCTTCGTGTCAAGACAAAATATAGCACAAGTGGAGGCAAATAGCAAGGCAAGAAACCCGATAATTCAAGGACTAGGAAGGAGTGATTTTGATCGTGTTGTGCATCTTAAATCTGCATATGAGGTATGGAAAGCATTATGTGATTATCATGAGGGTTCATCTACTATTAAAGAGGTACGTCAAGATATGTACAAAAAGGATTACATGCGTTTTGAGATGAAACCTGGTGAATCAATAGATGATTTCTTTGCTCGCTTTAATAAAATTCTTAGTAACTTACGTCTTTGTTAATGTTACTTATACTGATGCTGAAAATGCACGTCAATTACTTGGAGCATTAGATATGTCTATATGGGAGATGAAGGTTACATCCATTAGAGAATCTACTGTCATGAGTACACTTACATTAGATGTACTTTATTCTAAGTTAAAAACTCATGAACTAGATGTTTTTGCTAGAAAAAATAATGGTGATAAATCAATTGCTTTAGCTTCACAATCTAGCAAGTCTAATGGTGATAATTCTTCTACTAGCTATGCTTTGTCTTCTTTATCTTCACTAAGCGATGAACAACTAGAGCAACTCCGGAAGATGATTTGGCACTCCTCTCTACACGCTTCACAAGAGCTTTGAAGAATGTGAGATCAAGAAAGAGAGGAAATTTTGGTCCTCAAAGGTGCTATGAGTGTGGTGATCTAAATCATATTCGTCCCAAATGTCCAAAGTTTCTAGCAAGATTTGCAAGGGAAGATAATGAGAAGGAAGAAGAGATGGAGAAAGGAAAATGAAGAATAAAAGAAGGGCTATATGAATCGCAAGGTGGTGCATCGTGTTCTTTCGGCTCTTGAACAAATTAATTTGAGTGATGTGGACACAGACAGCGAGGATGATGTTCCCAAAGGCAAGAAAGAGTTAATTGGGTTATGTTTAATGGCAAGTAGCAAAAGCTCCACCGACAATGATGATCTTGACAGCGATAACTACAATGAGGTAGAACCTTCTTATGATAATTTAGCTAACGCTTGCTAAACTTGGTACTGTGCTAGAAAGGAAAGATAAAAGATTAAGAAGTACGATACTTTGATTGAATCTCTAAATTCGAAATTGAAAGACTTAGAGTTTTAATTCCTGATGATGGATCTTGTGAGTCTTGTCAAATTTTACATTCTGAGTTAGAGAATGCTAGGTCACTTAATGCCTTAAACATGAATCAAATTAGAGATGTAACTGCTAAATTTAATGAATTAAGATTAGCACATGACTCTTGTAATGAAAAATTGAAATATGCTAATGATGAAATTGGAAAGCTCAAGTTTAGTTCTTCTTCATGTTTAGAGTCAAGTACTTCAAATGCTAAATCTAAAACTTGCTCTAATTGTGAATTGCTAAAAGCTAGACTTAACTCATCTCAAGAAACAATTCAACAGATGCTTTATCATGAGATATCCTCTTGCTCTAATTGTCATAAGCTTAACACTGAAATAGAAGCTTTGACTAGACAACTTAATGATTTTACTCAAAAAGAAAGATTGGCTCAGTCTAGTGCTTCTAAGAATCTTGTGAATGAACTTGTTAAATGCACAACTTGTCCCGCTATGACTAAAGAAAATGAGTATCTTAAGAACACTTTGGAGAGATTTTCTTTTGGTAAGAAAAATTTGAATATGATTCTAGATAAGTCAAAAACAAGTGTGAAAAATCGTGGTCTAGGATTTAATTCTGTTGAGCATGCCAAGATTAATCCTCCTAAGGTTGTTAAGCTTCTTGAACCTGGAAAAATTGAAGTAACATCTGAACCAAAACAAATTGCTTTTAAGTCTCACTGGTATTATGTCTTCTACTAATCAAGTGAATGCAAATGCTTCTTCTACTTCTCAGGTTAAACATAAAGTTAAGTACATTTGTAGTCATTGTGGTAAAGATGGACATCTTGTGCAATTTTGCTTTAGACTAGCCAAACAACAAATAAAAGAAAAGGCTAAGGCTTGGTCTAATTTGAGGAATGCACATTCTTTTGTGACTAGAAATATGAGTAATGCTAAATCTGATTTTTTATATAAGAATACTCGTGTTATGCCTACTTGTCGTGTGTCTCAAGATCGGATTCCTAAATGTTTTATTTCTAACCCCAGTGCTGAGGCCTCGACATCTTCTGTCTCTATGTAGGCTTCTCGTGAGGAAGGAGAACATATGGTTAGTGGACTCCGGATGCTCACGCCACATGTCCGGTGATAAAAGTTGGTTCTCCTCTCTTTCGCATACATCTCGAGCTGAAAGTGTTACTTTTGGAGATGCTACTTCTACATCTATTTTGGCAAAAGGTACAGTGAAGGTAAATAAAAAGTTTATGTTTAAAGATGTGGCACTTGTTGAGAACTTGAAATTCAACTTGCTTTCGGTCTCACAAATGATTGATGAAGATCTTGAAGTATGTTTTAAGAAAGGTGAATGTAAAGTGTTAGATGCTTCAGGTGATCTAGTCTTTAAAATTTCAAGATTTGGAAGAGTTTTTAAAGCTGATTTTGATGTTTCACATGATGCTAAGTTTAGGTGTCTAGTTGCCAATATTTCTAAAGATTTATTCTTTTGGCATCGTAGACTTGGACATGTTGGTTTTGATCATCTCACGCGTGTTAGTGGTATGGATCTTATACGTGGTTTGCCTAAACTTAAGAATGAAAGTGATATAGTATGTTCTTCCTGTAGACATGGTAAGATGTGTGCAGGTTCACATCCTCCGCTTACTATGGTCATGACAAATGCACCGGGACAGCTCCTACACCTTGACACAGTTGGACCATCGAGAGTTTAGTCGTTTGGTGGTAAGTGGTATGTACTAGTGATTGTTGATGATTTCTCTAGATATTCTTGGGTTTACTTTATGACATCTAAAGATGAGGCTTTTAGTCATTTTAGAAGTCTTGTTCTTAGATTATCTATCGATCTTCCAGGATCTCTTAGAGCTATCAGAAGTGATAATGGAACTGAATTTAAAAATTCTTCTTTTAATCATTTTTGTGTTGAAAAAGGAATTGATCATCAATTTTCATCACCATCTGCTCTCAACAAACGGTGTAGTTGAAAGGAAAAATAGAACTTTGGTTGAGATGGCTAGAACAATGCTAGATGAATATAAAACTCCAAGGAAATTTTGGGCTGAAGCTATATCTACTGCATGCTATATTTCAAATCGTGTATTCTTGAGATCTAAACTTGGTAAAACTTCATATGAGCTTCGGTTTGGGCATAGGCCTAGTGTATCTCATTTCAGAGTTTTTGGGTGCAAATGCTTTGTGTTAAAATCTGGAATCTTAGATAAATTTGAAGCTAGATCAACTGATGGTATTTTTCTTGGATACCCTGCTCATTCACGTGGCTTTCGTGTGCTTGTTTTGGAGACTAACAAAATAATAGAAACCTGTGAAGTTTCTTTTGATGAGGCGAGTCCAGGCACTAGTCTAAGTAATGCAGGTACAAGTGCATATGTTCAGGGGGAGAGCATATTTGTTGATGACGATGAGGATGATGAAGATGAGGTTATGGTTCCTACTATTTCTCCACTTTGTAATTCCTTCTACACCTTCTACTCTCATGCTACAGCTTGGACATCCTCAAGTTACTACTTCATCTACACATATAGAAAATGAACAAGAAGGTGCTTCAGAAATTTCTGCGCCTCGTCACATTCAAAGGAGACACCCACCTGAACAAATGATTGGAGATTTAAACGAAAGAGTAACAAGGTCCAGGTTTATTGATTCTGACTCCCATGGTCATTCTGCTTTTGTAGCTTCTTTTGAGCCTAAAGATATATCTCATGCATTAACCGATTTAATCTTGGATCAATGCCATGCATGAAGAATTAGAGAATTTTGAACGTAATAAAGTTTGGAAGCTTGTTTCACCTCCTTCGATCACTCTATAATAGGAACTAAATGGGTGTTTAAAAACAAACAAAGTGAGGATGGTGTTGTTGTTAGAAACAAAGCTAGGTTGGTTGCTCAAGGTTTTTCACAAATAGAAGGTTTAGATTTTGATGAAACCTTTGCTCCTGTTGCTAGATTTGAAGCAATTAGAATTTTGTTAGCCTTTGCTGCATCTAAAGGTTTTAGATTATTTCAAATGGATGTAAAAAGTGCTTTTCTTAATGGCTATATAAATGAGGAGGTTTATGTTAAGCAACCACCTGGTTTTGAAAATCCACAGTTCCCTAATCATGTTTTCAAATTGTCAAAAGCTTTGTATGGGTTAAAGCAAGCTCCTAGAGCATGGTATGATAGATTGAAAACTTTTTATTAGCAAAAGGTTTTCCATGGGAAAGGTTGATAAAACTCTCTTTGTTCTTAAGGAAGGCAATGATCAATTATTCATTCAGATTTATGTTGATGATATCATCTTTGGGAGTGCATCTCATGCTTTGGTGACTAAGTTTTCAGCAACGATGAGTAAAGAATTTGAGATGAGTATGATGGGAGAGTTGACTTACTTTTTGGGACTGCAAATAAAACAAACAAATGAGGGAACTTTTGTGCATCAAAGTAAGTATACAAAGGATCTTCTAGGTCGTTTTGGGATGAAAAATTGCAAGCCTATTATGACACCTATGGAGCCGCTTGACCCTTGATCCTCGATGAAGATGGTGAAACTGTTGATCAAAAAGAGTATAGGAGCATGATTGGCTCACTTTTATATCTTATCGCTTGAGACCGGACATACAATTCTCAGATGTTTATGTGCTCGCTTTCAAGCTTCCCACGTGTTTCTCATTTACAAGTCATCAAACGATTTTCGTGTATCTACATGGTACTCAAAATTTTGGCATATGGCTTTCTCGCTTCTTCCGTATTAGTTTAAGATCTTTTGTCGATGCTGATTTTGGAGGTTGTAGAATTGATAGAAAAGTACATCCGCTCATGTCATTTTTGGGTAATTCACTTATTACATGGTCATCTAGAAAACAATCTTCATTGCTCAATCTCATCTTGAATCGAATATGTAGTCTTTGCTAGTTGTTGTTCACAAATACTTTGGATAGTAGCCACACTTGAAGATTATGGGATAATTTTGGATAATGTTCCACTTTTCGTGATAATACTAGTGCTATTTGTATTGCTAAGAACCCAAAGGCAACATTCAAGAACTAAGCATATTGATATAAGATTTCACTTTCTTCGAGATCATGTGGATAAAGGAATGTTGTGCTTCATCATATAGATACCGAACATCGGTTGGCGACATTTTCACAAAACCTTTGGATTCTTCTCGGTTTGTTCGCTTACTTAAGTGAGTTGGGTGTGTTGCACTGATGGGATTATTCGAGGGGAGCTTGTCGTTTAAAAATTTCAGAAGCTTTGTTTATTATACTTGTCAAACAAATAATCAAGTCCAAGCCATTTAAATCAAATGAGATACAGAGCTCTCTTTATCATATTTACTCATGTGCTGTGTAGCGTTGCTCATGACTAGTTATAATTAATTAGCCACATTTGAACCAAAACATGACATGGCGGTATACTTTGACTAGATTGATTATAGTTAGTACCTTGCGATGTTCTTTGAAAAAGATTAGCTTGATTGTGAATCTTATTTTAAATCTTGACTATGAAGCTCGTATGTTTCTATTTACAGTCTTTTTATGCTCACTCAATTTGGCATGTTATCAAAAAAAAAGAGAAAATTGAAAAGATGTATGCTTCAAGCATGCCATACATATCTATGTATACAAAAAAAAGGAGCATAAAATGTGCTCAAATGACAAGATGTATGCTTCAAGCATGCCATACATATCTATGTATAAAAAAAAAGGGGAGCATAAAATGTGCTCAATTGACAAGAAGTATGCTACAAGCATGCCACCATTGAAAAGAAGTATGCTACAAGCATGCCACATGCTTAAGAATTGAGTGTGGAGCATTAGGCTGTTATAAGAGACTGCTAGCTCGTCTAAATTTAATGTTTGCTTCACTTTTAGGCTTTAACTTTTCAATGTGATATCTCATTGTGCTCTTTATAATCGTCTTTGTCATGGTTGAGATGCCTGTCATTAATTTAACTTGCTTAATCATTTTAAAGACTTGTTTTGACATTGCTCTATGGTATATGACTTTATATGATCCAGATAGCTCTACTAAAAAGGATGGCTTGGTTAATTTAATAAATCAATGCGAAGTGACTTGGATAATCTACAAAGCTTCTCGATTTTTACTCTCTTTGCTCCTTTGTTTTAGAATTGTTTTTTCTCTAAAGTTCTTGATGATTACATTGTCAAAGGGGGAGAAAAATGGGAGAAATTTGCTTTCCTTGTGTTGAGGGGGAGTGTTTCACTGTGATTTTGAACTGTTTTGCTTTGCAGCTTTGAAACTTTATTTTCGAACAAAAATAAAAATTTCTCTTTAAAAAATTCAATTCTCGCTTGTGAAGTGTTGTCAATGTATTCATCAAGGGGGAGATTGTTAGACCAGGTAGCTAAGTCTAATATATTTTAGTTGATGAATAATTGACAATATTATTTATTGATATTATTTGAGGCGTGTCGTGATGTGTAGACTTATGTCGGTCAAGTTGGAAAGAACTTGTGCTTAAAAATATATTGCTTTGGTCTTTGCATGTGCGGGGTAACTCTGAGGCGATCGTGATCTACAATGGTGACCGGAGATGGCTTGGTGCGAAGTCATGGTCCCGAGGGTCGAGGATCTTTGGAGAGGCCGAGCTCGAGTTAGAGCGCATGGAGATTAAAGATGGATGAAGTTGTTAGCTACGGAGGTGTGGACCGGAGACTACGACACGTAACATATTTTAGGGTGTTTAAAATATGATATGTTGTAGTTAAGTTATAAACCCATGGATTAAGCCCATATAATTGGGCTGTATATGGGTAATTAGGGTTTGGAGGCTACATAAGTATAAAAGGTCATTAGGGGCTGCCGAGACGTGTGTTCTCTTTCTCGTGGCGGCGGCTACGATTTTAGTTTATTAGGCGTGCGTCATCTCCAGAGAAAAGATGTGGCGAGGGTTTTTAGACTTTGCGTGATATCCAATAAAAAACTGCGGCGGCGGCGCGTTTTTGCTGAGTTTGGTGGCGTGTGTCGTCCGTGCGTCGGTTCTGGATTGAATCGATCGCCATCCTGTGCACAATCCAGCGTTTCGCCCGAACGTCGCTGCAGCTTCATGTGACACCGGTGAGTGCAGCCCGTCGCCTCGGTTGCTGTGATGAAAGACAGAGCTACACTAGCGACAACTTATGGGTGATTGTTTTGGTTGGATGATCACACGAGCTTTTAGGAGAAGCAACGATTAAATCCATGCAGTAGTATAGCATTCTTGTTTGTTCAGAAGAGACACCAAATAAATATTGGTAGTGCACTTTAGATTGAAAAGGATATATCTATGTCTTTCTGTTTTTGTGTTTTTAATGGTTTGGCAGGTTAAAAATCGCGATAATAGAATTTGAAAAAAGACTCCGCTAGGAATTACAATCATTCACCCCATTATCTTCCTGGAAGCATATTTATAAGATGGAGTTACGTAATCCTAAGACACGGACTACCACATGGTTGAATGTTTCACCGACATTTAAACCACACAGTAGTTGATACTTTAATCAACTGACACCTCCCTCCGACCAGACGCAACGCTTCGCACACGCGTCTTCTCCAGCAACAATTGCCACCTCTCTGGAAGCTATTTAAAGATGGAGCATAGAAGGATCAAGGGGGGCGAAAAAGAAGAGATTAGACTCTAGTGATTCTATTGACATTAGATTCATGTTCTATATCTATTTCAGTAGCACAGCAAACACCGTACTCAGTGTACTCAGGAGAAATCCTTCACTTGATCATAGACATTATCTGTAAACAGTCAGTTTATAGTAATAAAGAACGATCATATTCTCTTTCAAAAGATACGTATTATTTTTCTCTATTTCTATATTTTTATAAGATCGGTGATTCAATCTCGAGAGTGTGTACACCCTGAAAAGATCATTGAGTTGACGACCAGCAGGCCACTGGGCAGCAGCTGGCAACACAGCACAGTAATACAGTACCCATCTAGATCGTTTGTCTCGTCCTAGTCTGAGATTGATAGGCGAGGACTCAAGGAGAACCGTTACTTTCCTGCACCTAAGCTATGATGACATCTCCAGAAAACCGCAGGCAGAAGCACCAAGCACGGGCCTCTGCGCCTCTCGGTTCGTGTGGTCGTTTTGGACAGAAATATCACGTCACACTTTGCTGAACAAGTGACGATGCATTTTTCATCAACAAAACTCCATAATACTACGAGCATATTGCTCGATGGAACGACGTCGTTGTATTGTCCCTCGCGGCGGATCGGGGGATAGAAAGGCGTTGTCGGCTGTCTGCTTTCGCACGAAAGCAACAGCCGCGCGGAAAAGATGCAAGTCGTCGTGGGCATGAGTGATCAGGCCAGTAAGGGCACTTCGGCCCACTAGTCCTGGCCCGACGCAGCAACATCCAAACTTCCCAGCCCTAGCCGCCGATTGATGCAAATGGAGAGTAGCACGCAATGTTTGGAACCTGATTAGCGGCGGAGCAACAAGACCTTTTGGTAAAAAGTGGACTTAGTGGGAGCCGTCGATTAAAAGGAGACCCGTCGTTCTCGTTGGGTCGTACGCGCCGCCGTCCTCCCCACGCATATGGGCGCCCTGTCCACCGCGCCGCCACCCGCCGCTCTAAGGTCTAGCTCCGGCTTACCGTCGGGTGTCGCAACGCCACCTCATCGCTTCCATCTACCCTTGGACGCTGGTACTCTCTCTCTCTCTCTCTCTCTCTCTATTGCTGCTTCCCTCCCCCCTCTGTTGCTTTCACTCGGTTTTATTGATTATCCCTTCTTTACGCTACCTGTATGAACTTCTCAATCCTGTGTGGATGGCTTCTGTCTTCTGTTTTGCGTTTACTTCTCATAGCAACTGCAGATTCGTCTCTAGTGGCTTGATACTTCTGGGCTCTCAATTACCAGGGGCGGAGCCCAAGGCATGAAGAAAATAGTAAGGGGACATCTACTATGTAAATCTGCAATTTTTTAGTTTACAGTGGGCCGGCCCGAGGTTAACAGCCCGGCCCGATACAAACATCTCCAGGCCCATCTCCCCAGCAGCCGGCCCAGCCAAGCGGCCCAGGCGCCTCCTCTCCTCTCCTCACGCCAGTCAGGCATCTGCCCAATGCCCTAGGCCCCAAGCCGCCTCCCCACTTTGGCTAGCGCAGCCAGTAGGCAGTCCGCAGTCCGCAGTCCGCAATAGCGTTCCTCTCCGGCTCCCCGCCGCCCCTCCGCCTCCTCTCCGCCGCGACTCCGCCCCCCCGCCCCCCCGCCTCCTCTGCGCCCCCGGCCTCCTCTCCGCGACTCCGCCTCTCCACCTCCTCTCCCCCAGCGCCTCCCCACTTCCTCAGCGGCTCCGCCCCTCCACTCCACGGCCCCGCCACCCAGCGCAGCCCCCTGCTCGGCTGCTCCGCCAGGCGCCACCCAGCGCCCAGCGCCCTGCTGGCCTGCTCTGCAGCGACGCTGCCACCAGCGCCTCCTCTCCTCTGCTCGACTGCTCCCGCCTCCCAGTGAGTTGGAAACTTGAATGTTCGATGCGTTACAGAGTTCAGACTTTCATTGTTTCACAGATCACATGGTCTATTGGTCTGTATGATTGTATATCATTGTATGAGTACGAGTATGACTAATTGAGTATGATTCTATTAACTTTCTATTTGAATATTTGATGTACTAGAATTATAAATACATGATGAAGAGGACCAAGACATGCTGAAGTTGGGGACATATGATAGGCTAAAATGAACCAAATCTTTGTTAATTAAGCAGAAATTACATCGTGCTAGTGGTACGTTACATTCCCTTTTTTTTGCTATGTTTTATCTATTTTGTCGTATCGTTAAACATGGAATTCAAATTTTATTTCGATTGTGCATTTGTGCTGTACTTTTGTTATGCCTGTTGCCTCAGTGTTGATAGTATTTAACGTTAGTTATAGACTTAGTCCCTTAGCCATAGTTATAGACTTAGAGTCCCTTAGTGAAATCCTGGCTTCGCCACTGGTAACTACGATGGGTAGAGTGCTAAGTGTACTCGCTATTTTGCTGTTTTGCAGCGTGGGCGCAAGTATTGGTTTTATCTGTGTAATTTATGAATTAGACCATGGAGGTAAAATTTTCGTGCAAGTCATTGAATAATTGATCACATTAGCATGTTTGATCCACCTTGTTAAACCGCATCCAAGTCCAATGGAAGCTCCACAACGGCAAGACTAATCCAAGCAACACGGGTGTGATAAAAGTGTGGATGTGACTGTCCGCTGGTCCGGTTAGCTGCAAGATAGATATTTTGAACTATGTGTTGCTGTCTCGTGTGGTGAACACTCCGACACTTGTTCTCTTCTGCTTGTTAGCTGTACCTTATATCTCGATGAACAAAATCATAAACTGTAATTTCAGCTATTAGTAAAGCTTGTATTTTGTGGAACTATGGATGGTAAATTCGGTTGTGGACTTAACAGAGTTTTAGTTTAGCAACTGTATGTGTTAAATAATTTGCAAGTAGAAGCAGATTTTCAAAAAATAAAAAGAGGAAAGTAGAAACATCACATGAAATTGGAACAAGCTTATTGCGATTAAATAGGCAGAGTTTGTTACCTCTATCTTGCAGGAGAAATCAATTTGGCACAGTTGTATTGGTAGTACTTGTTATCTAGTGCTTTGATTAGCAAGAAATACATCATCGTAGTCTTTGAGCGTAGCTATAAAATACAATGAGCTTGGGGAACAAGTTTATTTTTTAGAGCCAAACGAGTTTATTTTCATCATGTAGGCGGAGTTTGTACCTCTGTTTTACTCAAGAAATCATTTTTTCGCATAGTTTTGTTGGTAGCACTACTTTCTTGTTTAAATTTGAAAGAACGCAACCATCTCAGCCTTTGAGCTCAGAAATAAAATATAATGAGCTGAAGTCTATTTCCGAGTTCAACTCATGTAAATGAAATGTTAACAAAGAGCATTCTTCTTTCATCATTTGTTTTTTTTCCTTCTTTGCATCACTATGCTCAGTCCCATGTACATTTATACCTCATTTTACTTCTTAAATACATTGTAGAATCAACATCTGATTCATGCTCCATGTGTTGCAGATTTCCTTTTATATAAAGAAAACCTAGGATTTATTGAAATATGGCATCGCCTGGTGGAATGTCAGTAAGCAATCTGTTACGCCTCCAAGGCCTTCCTAGTAATATGGTAAGGAACCTTTGAAATACTCGCAGTTATGAATTATTTTTCATGTCATTATTGTGTTCTTATGTGTCAATTCTTTACATAGGGACAAAGATATGGTTTAATCGCTGCAAGAAGTCCTGGATTGGGAAGGTTGCAAATGGCTCAACATTGCTTTCGCCAACAGCATCTTTGTTTGCCACGTGTTCAAAGAACTACAGTTCCTAATATCCGATTTCTGCCAGCTCCCGGTGCCATGGTATCCAGGGGGGTTCACAGTCCATTGGTTGAGAAACCTGATGCTGCAGTAGAAGTTGGAGTTATTCACTTATACCGTAAACCATTTCTTCAAGAGAGTGAGACCACTGAGCTACTCAAGAAAGTGCAGGCAAAGGTTTCTGCTAATATTGTTGATATAAAGACTGAACAGTGCTTCAACATTCAATTGGGCAGTGCACTAACTCCTGAGCAGCTTGCAACACTTCAGTGGCTCTTAACAGAAACTTATGAACCTGATAAGTTACAAACAGGGAGCTTTTTGGAGGAAATATCTGGAAGCCCTTATAGTGTAATTGTTGAGGTTGGTCCACGGATGACGTTTTCAACAGCATTCTCAACCAATGCTGTCTCGATTTGTAAATCTCTCTCATTGACAGAAGTAAATCGCCTGGAGAGGTCAAGAAGATACCTTTTGTGCCTTGAGCCTGGCAGTGACCCACTTGATGAAAGCCAGCTTGGTGACTTTGCTGCTTTGGTTCATGATAGAATGACAGAGTGTGTTTATCCTAACAAGCTAACATCATTTCAGTCAGATGTAGTTCCTGAACTTGTCAGTGTTGTTCCAGTCATTGAAAGGGGGAGGGAAGCTTTGGAAGAAATAAATGTGAAGCTGGGGCTTGCTTTTGATGAACAAGATATCAACTACTATACCCATCTCTTCAGAGATGACATCAAACGTGATCCAACTACTGTGGAACTTTTTGATATCGCACAATCCAATAGTGAACACAGCAGACATTGGTTTTTTAATGGAAAGCTTATGATAGATGGAGAGACCATGCCTAGAACTTTGTTTCAGTTAGTGAAGAGTCCCCTGAAGGCCAACCCCAAAAACTCTGTTATTGGATTCAAGGATAACTCAAGCGCAATAAAAGGATACCCAGTAAATCAGCTACGTCCAACAATTCCGGGTTCCACTTCACCATTATCCATTATGATGCGTGAACTTGACATTTTATTTACAGCAGAAACCCATAATTTTCCATGCGCTGTAGCACCTTACCCAGGAGCTGAGACAGGTGCCGGTGGGCGCATAAGAGACACACATGCCACTGGAAAGGGTTCTTTTGTTGTTGCTTCCACTGCTGGTTATTGTGTTGGTAATCTTCGAATTGATGATTCAGATGCGCCATGGGAGGATCCATCTTTTTCATACCCATCGAATTTAGCCTCTCCTTTGCAAATTCTTATTGATGCTAGTGATGGTGCTTCTGACTACGGGAATAAATTTGGTGAGCCTCTAATTCAGGGATTTGCCAGAAATTTTGGGATGAGGTTGCTAAATGGGGAGAGGCGTGAGTGGCTGAAGCCGATAATGTTCAGTGGAGCCATTGGGCAAATTGACCATGCACACATATCGAAGGGGGATCCAGAAATTGGCATGCTAGTTGTGAAGATTGGTGGTCCAGCATACAGAATTGGTATGGGTGGTGGTGCTGCTTCAAGCATGGTTAGTGGCCAGAATGATGCAGAGCTTGATTTCAATGCAGTGCAGCGTGGAGATGCTGAGATGGCACAGAAACTGTATCGCGTGGTCAGGGCATGTTCAGAAATGGGAGAGAGCAACCCCATCATCAGCATTCATGACCAGGGAGCTGGAGGAAATTGCAATGTAGTGAAGGAAATAATCTATCCTAAGGGTGCTGAAATTGACATCCGCTCAATTGTTGTTGGTGATCATACATTGTCTGTCTTGGAGATCTGGGGTGCTGAGTACCAGGAACAGGATGCACTACTGGTGAAGCCTGAGAGCAGAAGCCTGTTGGAGTCACTTTGTGAGAGGGAAAGGGTTTCAATGGCTGTCATTGGAAAAATTGATGGCTGTGGGAAGATTGTTTTGACTGATAGTGCTGCTGTGGAGCATGCCAAGTTGAATGGCCTTCCTCCTCCAACCCCCGTTGAAGAACTTGAGCTTGAAAAAGTTCTAGGAGATATGCCTCAGAAAACCTTTGAATTCAAGCGAGTTTCTCAAATGAGTGAGCCCTTAGACATTGCACCTGAGGTCACACTAATGGATGCTCTGAAGCGAGTATTGAGGCTCCCCTCTGTATGTTCAAAACGTTTCTTGACCACAAAGGTTGACAGGTGTGTGACAGGTCTAGTTGCACAACAGCAGACAGTTGGGCCACTCCAACTTCCACTTGCTGATGTGGCTGTGATTGCACAGACATACACAGACCTAACAGGTGGTGCTTGCGCCATTGGAGAACAACCAATAAAGGGTTTGCTTAATCCTAAGGCCATGGCAAGACTTGCTGTTGGGGAGTCATTGACTAATCTGGTTTGGGCTAAAGTTTCATCCCTTGCTGATGTCAAAGCAAGTGGAAACTGGATGTATGCTGCAAAGCTTGACGGAGAAGGTGCAGATATGTATGATGCTGCTGTTGCATTGGCTGACTGCATGATTGAACTTGGTATTGCAATAGATGGGGGAAAGGACAGTCTTTCCATGGCAGCTCAATGTGATGGTGAGGTTGTCAAGGCTCCCGGAAATCTCGTCATCAGTGCTTACGTGACATGTCCTGATATAACATTGACGGTAACTCCTGATTTGAAGCTTGGTAAGGATGGTGTTCTGCTGCACATTGACCTGGCTAAAGGAAAGCGTCGGCTTGGTGGCTCTGCTCTAGCACAGGCATTTGATCAAATTGGAAATGACTGCCCGGACATTGATGACGTTCCCTACTTGAAGAAAGTATTTGAGGCCATTCAGGAATTGCTCAGTCAACATCTTATTTCAGCCGGCCATGACATAAGCGATGGTGGTCTTATTGTGAGCGTTCTTGAGATGACATTTGCTGGTAACTGTGGTGTTAAGCTGGACATAGGTTTGGAAGATAGTGACCTTCTTCAAGCACTCTTTGCTGAGGAGCTTGGCCTTGTTATTGAAGTACACTTGAAAGATCTCAATGTTGTGATGCAAAAGCTTGAAGCAGCAGGCATATCCACTAATGTAATTGGAGAAGTTACTGCATCACCAGAAATAGAGCTGGTTGCTGATGGCAAGCTGCATCTCAAGGAAAAAACCTCGGATCTCAGGGATCTCTGGGAGGAGACGAGCTTCCAGCTTGAGGAGCTACAGCGCCTGAAATCTTGTGTCAAACTTGAGAAAGAAGGGTTAAAAAGCAGAGCATCACCATCGTGGTCTTTGTCTTTCACTCCTGAATTCACAGATGAGAAACTATTGACTGCGTCATCAAAACCAAAGGTCGCCATCATTCGTGAAGAAGGGAGCAATGGGGACAGGGAAATGGCTGCTGCATTCTATGCTGCTGGATTTGAACCATGGGATATCACAATGTCAGACCTGTTGGCAGGGAAGTCTTCTCTAGTGGAGTTCCGTGGGATTGCGTTTGTTGGTGGTTTTAGCTATGCAGATGTGCTGGATTCAGCAAAAGGTTGGGCTGCATCAATCAGGTTCAACCAGCCCCTCATACAGCAGTTCCAGGATTTCTACAATAGGCCAGACACATTCAGCCTTGGAGTGTGCAACGGTTGTCAGCTCATGGCTCTTCTTGGCTGGGTGCCAGGATCAGATGGTCGAGGTTCTCTTGGTACAGGTGGAGACATGTCCCAGCCGAGGTTTATTCACAACGAATCTGGTCGTTTCGAGTGCCGGTTTACCAGTGTGTCCATAGGGGTTTCTCCTGCTATCATGTTTAAAGGGATGGAAGGTTCTACCTTGGGTATTTGGAGTGCTCACGGTGAGGGAAGAGCTTTTTTCCCAGATGAAAACGTTCTAGCTAGTGTTATGAAGTCTAATCTGGCTCCTGTGCGATTTTGTGATGACGCTAATAACATAACCGAGGTCTATCCCTTCAATCCCAATGGTTCTCCACTTGGCATTGCAGCCCTTTGCTCCCCTGATGGAAGGCACCTAGCTATGATGCCACACCCAGAGCGTTGCTTCATGATGTGGCAATATCCATGGTATCCCAAAGAATGGCAGGTTGAGACGAGTGGCCCAAGCCCATGGCTACGCATGTTCCAGAATGCTCGAGAATGGTGTTCATAGTGCAGGTATATCATACATATTCACTGCTTTCTACTTTTGTTCGTGGCACCTTGAATTTACTTTTCAAGTGTACATATTTCTTTGCTGGTTTCAGTTTCCTTTTAGTACACACCCCTAGCCAGCTGTGAGCTTATTGAAACAATCCACTACTTTATATATATATATATATATATATATTTAAAAAACTGTAGTCTTCTGTGAATGATATGCTCAATGATTTACCTTTTTGTTTATAAGGGTGTCATATGTTCTTGACTCTCGAGGTCTGCTGTGTTAACAGATATTGGATATCCTGGATCTTTCATGTTCTAGCACACTGTTCTGTTCCAATTTAAAGAAGAAAAACTACTATGCATGGGTGCCAGTGATGTGCAATGTTCTACTCATGCAGTACTGACATGAGACCAATTTACTGATTATTCCCGTTCTGCAACATACAGGGACCTAATTGATGGCCATACGATGACTAGAAGCTTGGAGCATTTGTACTGATGCAGCTATCGATAATTTGGATACTTATGCACGGGAGAGTAATGTATAGCATGTACTCAGCACTGATGATTGAATAGGCGGTTCTATGAAAAATTTGGAAATAAATGATTCTTGCTTACTCTCTCTCCCTTCAGTTTTGGTGTTGGATTGGAACTTGGAATCCTATTTTCCCCTCTGGAGAGGCTATTTTCCCCTCTGGAAACTTGGAATCCGAGTAGGCTAGTACTAGTGTATTTGACAGTGCCCTGCGCGGTGCTGCTCTGAGAATATTTCTGTTTTACTAGCTGAACTGAACGCATGCCTCCTGTACTGTTATTCAATTACCCAATAATAATATGCTCCAGCAATAATAGTACATATCATCTTTCTTTTATGAATAGCCATTTTCCAATATTAACACGCTTGTCACACCCACGTATGCATTCTGATCATTAATTTGGTGTAGACTGTAGAGTGTGTGGTGCAAGTAACCTCATGGAGTATTGTTCTCCTGGAACTACTTGGTGCAGGATCCTGGCAAACTTGTCTCCACCGCGAAGGGGCAGAATCACGGAACACCGAGTTGGAGTTTTGCTGTCTTTTGCACGAGGATTGCTCAATGGCCGTGGCAGCTAGCTGGAGAAAGCTCAATCCATCATCAGAACTTGGCGGCCAGTTACTGGTGAATGGGTGATCAAAATAGCGCGTTCTTGTCTTAAAAGAAGGGCGGTGGCTGGACCCAGCTTAGCCACTACTTGTAATAACTGACATTTATATGACTTAGGCATGCAGTACTGATTTGAGTGATTTCCTACCGCACGGCTGACTAGAATCACACCGCAGGAATTGAATGCTCTCTCTGCCTCTTATGAGTGCCCTATGAATTAGTGCAAGATACAATAAACTGGAGCGCTAGGTTAGTTCGTTCAGCTTGATGCATATTTTCCAGACTTGTTTTGATTGAAACTTAGCTGCTGAAACCGGCTAGTGTTAGTGTGTCTGCACTCTGCAACTCTTCAATTTACTAGCAGGGTGAAAGTATGCGCTGAGGTTGTAGTCTAGCTTTCCTAGGATCTATACATGACAGGACGATCGAGCGATTCGGGTGGTCTGAAGTCATTTCTCATGCATGTTGCTAACATTTCACAAGTGCAGAATCTGTGCGGAGTTGGTCCGGAAAGCATAGAATCATCACTCGAGAAGTAGTACCAGATAAACTAGCTAATCAGGAACGCCCCGCCGTGCGGAGAGATTTTGCGACGTGGATGGAGCAACAAAAGCAAGCGCGACGATCCCTACGACTCGGAGGGAGCAACGCGCGCAGCCACCGCGCCCGTACGTACGCGCGGTCCCGCACCGCGCGCGGCACACCAAAAGTTCCGCCACTTCCACCGCTCGTCCGCACCGTGCCACCCTCGCCACGTGCCTGGGGCTCACGGCCGACGCCGCGCGCGGCGAAGCCATCGAATGCTGTGGCGGGTAGAGCGATCTTTTGCCCCGCACGCGCGCATGGCGGATCGAGACGTTTCTTCCCACGAACGCGCGGGGAGTGCACCGTACGTCGCCAAAAGCTGCGCGTGCTGTGTATGTCACCTGGCATGCATCTCTGGGATCACGCTTTCCTCTGCACGTTCGTACGTCGTCCGCTCAGTTCATTCCCTCCCCGAAGTTTAGCCGTCATTGCCAAATCATCATGGTCCCTGCACGACCACAAATACAGCAGGAAGGAGTGCTACAACTGGCGAGACATGTCACCAGAAAAAGTTGCTGCAATTAACCAGCAGCCTTTTGCCCGCCCCTCATGGGATCGATGAGTAGCGCACGGTCGGTTCAACGAGTCAATCATGCCCCATGCAGATGCAGGGCAGAGTAGCAACCGCGTAATCGCGCGTGCGCAAAAGCCTACCCTTTATCACCTCGAAAAGCGCGCTTTCCCCCCTAAACTTGCGCGTAGTTAATCATCAATAGTTGAACCGGCCGGTTCGACACATGTGCAGGGTGTGTATACGTAGGAAGGGAGAGCGAGAGAGATCGCGGCCATTCGTGTGTGGGCCAAAAGCGACCGAGCGAGCAGATAAGGCGGATCTGAAATGCGACGGAGGCTGTGGTGCTCGTCATCATGGCGCTACCTCGCCGCGATGGGTGCCAACTCGAACGAACGCACGCACGGGCCCGCGGTGACGTTAATCGTGCGGTGCGCGCGGCTTTCATCGGTGTTGCATAACAGCGTAAGCTAGCCAGCACGCGCGCGTGTATAAAAACGGGGACCTGCTTCTGTCGAGGGCAATTTCAGTATAAACGATCACTTCGTAGATAAATATAGAATCATATTAACAATGCAAAAACACATAAATATAATAGTAGATTGAACACAGAGATGTAGGAGAATTCTTACTTCTCTTTGTTGCTCTTTATATAATTAGCATTTTACAATGACTAGCACCCCCTATATATAGTCTACATACCCTGCTATGGTTTGAAATGGGGAGCTCATATGGCTTTCTAACCCTTGGGCACCCATCCTCGCATGTTCATGCTTCGTCAAAAAATCCATAAAAACTCAGTGGGAAAAATTCGAAGAAAGAGTACATGACACACGTTCCGCTGCGTTGCACAAATTGCCTCGTTAAAAACCTTAGTCGAGAAATTTAAGGAAAACTCGTCAAGCGAAAAAGAGTACAATCCACCTAATTTCATTTAATCTCCAGAATTTACTCTTTGGGTACTCGATCGCCATGATCAAGTTTCAATGATGAATTCGTGAAGATTCTCCATCTGAATTATGCACTTATCTAAGTCTCATCATTCCAATTCCACGTATACACCTTTCAAAGCTAAATGCTGGTAATGACTTAGTGAATAAATCTGTAAGATTTTCACATGACTTAGTAGTACTTTAATTTTATCTATCTTTTGCAATTCATGAGCATAGGAGAACTTGGGATTGATATGCTTTGTGAGATGACTCTTTATATAACCCATCTGCACTTATGCAACATAAGCTGTATTATCTTCATAGATAATAGTGGGGTTTGCGCAGTATTTAATCCACATGACTGCTGTATGTGATGAATCATCCACTGAAGCTAAGCACATTCTCGTGAGGCCTCGTACAATGCTATAATTTCCGAGTGGTTCGTCGAAGTCGATACAAAAGTTTGCTTAGACGATTTCCATGAAATTGTAATTTTACCACATAGGAATACATAGTCTGTTTGCGATTTGACTGTATGAGGGTCCAACATGTACCTGACATTTGCATAACCATGCATAGATAGATCTTGGTTCTTTCTGTAGAACAGACCAAGGTCTTTGCTTCCTTTGAGGTCTCGGAAGATGTCATTTATCCCCTGCCAATGTCTTTTGGTAGATTCTGCACTATACCTTGCTAATAGGTTCACGGTAAATGCAATGTACGATCTAGTACAGTTTTCCAAATATATGAGCGCTCCTACTGTACTCAAAGTATGAGAATTCTGGTCCCAGGATATTCTCCCCCTCTTCTTTAGGTCTATACGGTCCTTGTCTTGCTACAAAGAACTTCCGACCATTGACACTTTCAAATGGTATGCCTTTTTCAAAATCAAACCTTTCTAACACCTTCTGAGTGTAGGTTGACTGATGTACTAATATCCCTTCAGGGGCATGCTAAAGTTGCAAGCCTAGGCAATATTTGATTTTACCCAAATCTTTCATTTCGAACTCCGACTCCAGGTGAGAGCTTGCTTTCTTAATACCCTCTGGAGTTCCAATGATATTAAGATCATCTTCATATACTGAGATTACACAAAATCCATCCTGAGATCGTTGTATAAACACACATGGATTATTCTCATTGTTCGTGTAGCCTTTCTTGCATAGAAAAATCACTTCAAACGATTATACCATATCCTGTCTGATTACTTAAGTTCATACAGTGACTTTCTGAGTATCACACTGTACAGATTTCTATTTGCTCTGTCTTGGTTCGGGACAGAGATACATTCAGGTATCTTTATATAAATGTCTGAATCCAATATTCCATAAAGGTATGCAGTTACCACATCCATCAATTTTATTTTTAAATTCAAGTTTAGCTGTCATTGAGATTAAATATCTAAAGGTAGTTCTGCCCATGACCGGGGAATATGTTTCTTCATAATAATCTCCTAGACATTGAGTGAAACCTTGTGCAACGAGTCTTGCTTCTTTTCATTTCTCTTTCGAACAAATACCCACTTATGCCCTACAGGGTGCACAAGGGGAGGTGTGTGGCTTACAAGCCAAAACACCTCTCTTTTATTCAGAGAGAATAATTCAGTTTCTATTCTTTTCTTCCAATGTTTCCAATCTGATATTTTCTTACATTCAGCGAGCGATGCAGGCTCTGGATCAAGATCGATGATTGTGATAATTTTCTTTGCAAAGTAAATATCGACATTGGTTGTTGTCTTATTCATAGATTCTCTCGAGATCACAAAGTTTACAACTATTTTTTCAAGGGGCGATTCTTCTAATGCTTCTACTTGCTCACCGCTGCTTTCAATTACGGGGGCAAATCACTTTAGTTTTTCGGCTCTGATGTATGCGCATACATCCATATTGGTATCTCCCTTCATGGGGATGTTCAATTTTGGTATGCCTTTCCTGAAGGTATCATACTGGTGCTAGGTCTCAACTGACTCCCCTTCTGGTTCTGGGAAACTTTGGCGATTGACTGTGTCAATTCTTTGTTATCCTTTTCCACCAGGCGTCCTCGGTTACTTCGGATTCGAGGGGCCGGAGTTATCGTTCTTTCAGAGGCCTTAGGACGAGAATAGGGATACATTCATCAATATTTCAACCCTCTCCAGTGCATTGCGTGCATGCACATACAGCTTGATCACGCTCTTCAAATTACTAAAGTGGACAGATAGTTGATTCGCTAATGCTTGCAAATCAATTATCTTCTTGGCTTCAATTATCTTCTGGACTTCAATTTGCTTCACTAGTGCGCCGGTCATGTGCATAGATTTCAATTATCTTCTGAACTTCTCTATTTTCCAACATTTTTCGTCAAGGGGTTGATTTCCCCCTAATGACCAGAAATAATCATCATCTAATATGCTATCAGCGAAGCGGGCTGCATGTAAATCTCCAGTCATAGGGGTTCAAATACCTGATTATGGATGTTGTCTCATAACCAACGTATATCTTAGACTTTTGGAGAGTGCTCATTGCAGTTTGCTGTGGTGATGGTATAGGTACATAAACCTTACAACCAAATCTTCAAAGATGAGAAATTTTCGGTACTAACCCTTGCGCTAGTTGCATAGGTGAATGGATGTTATATGACGATGGTCTAAGATTGATGAGAGTTGTTGCGAGTAAGACTGTGTGTCCCCAACATGTAGTTGGTAACTTATAATTTTTTAAAATTCTGCTAATCCATTCTGGGTGTGGACATGCGGTATGGAATGCTCAACTTTAATTCTTATTTTCATACAATAATCATCAAATGTCTTTAAAGTAAATTCTCCGGTGTTGTCCATTCTGGTGGACTTCACATGATGATCACATAAATTATTCTTAATGTTAATTACTACGAGATTAGCTTTACAGAAGCGTGGTTTCTTGTAAACAATAAACGTACGTGTGACCATTTCGAGGAAGCATCGATGAGCACCATAAAATACCTAAATGGCCGTGACATGGGTTGTATAGGACCGCAAATGTCTCCCTGGATACGGTCCAGGAATGAAGAGATTTCATCATTCACTTTCAGAGCAGAAGGTCTAGTAATTAATTTTCTGGTGGCACATGCATGGCATATAAATTCTTCTTGATTCGGAAAATTCTTTTCATTGACATTATGTCTTTGTGAATTGTTAATTATATTTCTCATCATCCTAAGATCTTGGCGGCATAATCTATCATGCTAGAGATAGAAAAGTTCAAAACTTCTAAATACAGTTTTCATGGCAGTATAGGCTGTTGGTGCCTTAATATTAGTGTAATATAGCTCAGTTTCATATGAAGGAAGTTGTTCTAATACTATTTTTCACTTTCTTCATGTTTTGTAATGAGTAGGTATTTCTTACCATACTATTCTTCAGTTTCTACGTGGAAAGCGTTAGCGCTAATATCCTTGAGAGTTCTAGTCGATTCTGGGTACAACAAGGCTTCTTCAATGACCAAAGTTGTTCCCATTGAAAGTATAATTATGGCCTGTCCTGAGCCGATTATATAGGTATCGCTGCCTGCGATTGTCGTAAGACTACTAGCATTCTTGCTGATCGACTAAAATTTTTTTGTCTCTCTCAAGGTGATATTCATTGTGCCGCTACCTGCTAAGCACACTTCCTCCATAGGGCGTCACACGCGTTCTGATATAATGTACTTTATTAATATGCAGTAGGAAGCAAGCAACACATAAATAAAATACTTAAGATATCAAAACATAACTTGCTATTATAATTACGGGAAAATAAGTCTTGCAGAACTCATCATAAGAATTTAAATGATTTGCTCTCCTAGAGCTTACAACTATTATTCAAAGTTCCATCACAATCACAAATTGCAAGTGACTGTAAAAAGATCTAAGTGTGATGCGTGTACCAGATCGAATCAGCGAAGTATGTAGTAACTTCCGCATGAATCTGCTCTATGACGATTTTCTCCTCTTGGGCAACTATGGCTGAGGTCGCTGTGATGTCCAAATGAGGAGTGATGGGGGCTGCTACTGGGCTGTCCACATCCATGAGTGCAACTAATGGTTGTGGATCCTTTTTGCCTGCAATGGCGAGATGTGTCTCATATTGTCATTTGCCCTTCTTCTTAGATTGGAAAGCATCAATAACATGCGACCCACGAACTTACCCTTCTTGCCCCTGTCCTTCGTGAGAGGCATCATCACCTTGTAGCTACTAGCATTGGCTTCATGGCCAACATCATTACTGGGTGGTTGTGAGATGTAGTTCTTCCTTATAACATCATCTTGAGCTTCCACAATTTGCATGATATCAATTAATTCGACATACTCCTTGTAGCCATCTTGACAATAGTTGCATACGAATTGCACCACATTCGGGTGAAAGGTAGAGCGAGTCTTCTGGGGGGCTTATTATACAAGAATGTATAAAAATCGGAATCAACTATAATTTTCCCAAATCCAAGGGGTTTTTGCAAACATTACTTATCCGTGAAAGATCCTTGTAATTTTTAGAATTGTGAGGGTTTATTTGCAATTTTTTGGGATTTTCATTTTTTTTCTCCGTCCAGTTTTCCTTTTGGGCTGGCCCCATTGGCTTGGCTCGGGCAGGTCCACGTGGCCCGTATGGTCCAGTTTGGTCATGTCAAGAGGGTAAAGGGTAGGGATTCCCGCCTTATTCACCACGGGCAATACAAAAAGCGCTGGAGCCCGGAAGCCGGTGGAGGCGCCCGTGTGGCGCGCCCTGCGCGGGGCGCACGAGGGGAATCGGTGCGTGGTTCTCGCGTGGGCTGCAAGCGAGGTGGCTGCTCGGCGGAGCTCGAGGGCGCTCGCACGGAGGTGATGCTAAGTCATGCGCGCGCGACGGCTCGGCGTTGGCGGTGCGGTGCCACGAGCTCGGCGGTGGCGTGGCGTCTGCAGGGCCAATGGCGCGCAGCTGCGGCGGCGCGTCATGGCCATGCGGGGTCGGCGGTCGGTCCGTCGCGGCCGCGGGTCGGCAGCAGCGGAGGCTGTAGCCGCAGATGCGATCCCGTGGCTTGGCGCGCTCGGGCGCGAGGCGGCTTCGGATGCCAACCTTCCACGGTGCGGCTACTCGGTTGTGCGGGATCGGTGGCGGCGCTGCGCCCGCATAGGGGCGTGTGCTTTTATTTTCTTGTTCGCCCTTCCTCCTTTTTTTCTTCGGCGAGGGCGACGGCGGGTGGTGCGTCACGGATGGCTTGCACCGGCGGCGACGCGTCCCCACGGAGGTCGGTGGTACGCCGTCTTTGGGCCGGTGGTCGTGGCGCCGTGATGCGCCTTCCGGCCGACGAAGCCCGTGTGAAGGCGGTGCGCATGCGGCGCAGGGACGCGTGGAGCGTGCCGTGTGCAGGTGGCGTGGCAGCTTCAAGCCGGTGGTTAAACAGTTTAGACTCTGCAGAGGTTGTACACTATACCCACAAGAGATAATCATACTCGTTACTCCACATGATTCCTTAGTCATGTAGTTAAGCGATCGTCACAGTAACGTTTTAAACTACCTCGCCCTTTCCGTCATCTCACCCCTATGGGCTACCCTCATAAGTTGTGCGGGATGTTCACCACAACGACTAGCGCAGTTGGTAATTTCACCCTTCCTCGATGTCCCTTTCAAGCCAGAACACATCCTGCCACTTGCACACTTCCAAACACCAGTTGTGGGATGACATTTAGGGTTCAATAATTTTACTAAGCCAAGTTGCACTTTGCAGACTTGCGGTTGTACTTCTTTTACACTGGAGGTCATAACAAGATTAAGTCCTTAATTCATCTGGACGGTTTATGCCACATACCAACACTCTCATGCACGACGGCATCCACCACTCTTTCCATCCGCCCAGATGTGGTACTAGCAATTTGTTTGGGTTTTGGGGAGGAAAACCAATTAACACAACACGCCAGTCATTTACATCCAATGACTGCCTAAAACCACTTTCATGATTAAAAGATGATAAACATGATATTTATTGTCCTGATACTTAAGCAAGTCTAGCATGCCTCTTAAGTACAACCTATGCTAGTATTTACCACATAATTACTAGCGTGACATGTAATGAGGGATTCAATTTTATCAAAGGAAGGATAATACTTTATTAATCATCAAAAGAGTGTTTAACTACCTTAAGCTTTAACATACATTTGATTACAGAATTAAAGCATACAACTTTGATATTTTAAATAAATATAATTTGTATAAAATGTAGGCTCAAAATTATCAAAGTATTGACTCGCCTTAATTAAAGGCAGTGGAGTCTTAGTATCTTGAGGTTGGTCGAAGGAGAGGTCTCCTGCTTCTTCGAACCCTAATCGGACGAAAGAACCATAAAGAGGCACAAGAGCAGAGAGAGTAAATAAATACCAAACTCATAACAAATAAACTCCAAATTGAACAAAACCAGTGCCATTAGTAAGGTCTTGAATTTAGAAAATTTTAGAAACAAGTTTCATAATTTTTGGAGTTATAATGAAAAAGATATGAATTTTTGAAGATTTCCAAGTGAGTTTTTAATTGAAAAATAAATCAGAAAAGCGAAAAACCCAGGAGCTGACACGTGGCCCTTGGCACAGTACCTGGTTCCAGAGGGAGGTACGGGCGGTAGTAGCAGGAGGCGGGGGCGGTAGTACCGGAGAGGCGAAGGCGGTAGTACCGGCGTTGAACCGAGGGTAGTTTCAGAGGGAGCGGTAGTACCGGGGTGCCAGAGGGCGGTAGTACCAGAGAGCGGAAAGGGCGGTGCTACCGGCGTTGAACCGACGGTAGTTCCAGAGGAAGAAGAAGCACCTGGAGCTTCGGTTGCACGAGCAATTCGCAAGTGAAATCTTACCTGGGAGCAATGGGGATGGCGTGGGGAGATAGAAGGGGCAACCGGGGGGCTTTTATAGGCGGCGAGGAGGGAGAGAGCCGTTGGAGTGAGCTCGGGCAGCGCGAGGTCCCGAGGTGGAGTCGGCATGGGTGGCTCTGCGCGCGGAGAGGACCGGGCAGGGGCAGGTGTGCGCGGTAGGGGGCGGCAACGACTTGGATTCTTGCTGACGCGGCGATGGCGACGGGGGAACAAGCATGGGCGCGCGGCATCGCTTGGTCCGGGCGGAGGCGGGCATGCGAGGACAGCGGGGACGAAGGTGAGGGGACTAGGCGGGGATGAGGCGTTGAAGTCGCGGGCGAGAGAGCAGTCAGAGGTGATCTTGGTGGGGCGGCGCAGAGAGCCTGTGGCAGAGGGGAGCTGTGGTCGGTCGTCGTCGCGCGCGACGGAGAAAGAGAGAGGGTGGGGGCGCCTGGTCGGGGATAGGAAGAAGGGGGATGGAGCGCAGTGCGCTGGGCGCTGGGCCAAGGGGAGAGGGGAGATGGGCCGGGGTTCGGCTGGGCTGGGAGGGGAGATGGGCCGGGAGAAAAACCGGCCCAAGAAGAAAAGAATTGGTTTAGAATTTGGAAAAAGGGGAATTCAAAATAAATTTGGAATTTGGAATTTGAAAGGAAGTTTGAAACACAAACCCGAGCTTAGAGAAAGCTAGGAGTTTTTAAAAATAAAGCCAAATTTGAAAAACGAATGAAAATCAAAAATCGAAAAGAAAATACTATTTACCGTCTGAAAACAGGACATTACACTTAGCTAATGCACACACGCTTAGATTTGAGTTAGGTGAAATTTAACTATACACACACACACATATAGGGAACATATCTAGTGCTAATGGGTAATTGACTGCTAAGGTGCTAATGATAATCTTGACCATTGGATCTGGATTGAACAGCCAAGATTAATAGGGCTCCCACCTCGAAACCATTTAATCAACCTGCATACTCCCACCTCCAATGCGCCTTCATTAATGTGTTTGCATTAAACACCTTGATGCTCCCACCACCAATGTTCTGCTTTAAACACGCGGCATGATCCAACGGTTGTAAGATCGAGGTGACCGACTAGAGGGGGGGGGGTGAATAGGCGGTTTTAAAAATCTTTAGCGCTAACACCAATTAATAATATAGAAGCTAATAAGAAATTGGTTTTACACAATTAAAACCTAAATCAACTAGGCTTCTCTAAGTGCACCAAAAATATGAATACAATACAAGAGATCAATCATACAAAGATAAATAAACAATTAAAGCATGTAATGTAAATTGCTCAAAGTAAAGCATAAGCAAAAACAAGATGGACACAATTATGTTTTACCGTGGTGTTCGGAGACTTCCCGATCTCCCCTAATCCACGTTGAGGTAAGCCCAACCACGTTGGACCGGCTCCACTAATTAAGCCAACACCTCTGAGGTAAGTCCAACCACTTGGACCGGTTCCAACACGAACCAACACCTCGCTCCACTAAGGTTGCTCTTCCTCCACTCCGGAGATGGCGAGCACCAAACCACTCACAACACACCGGGCCTTCTCACAAACTTCTTGAGAAGATCACCGGGCACGACGCCTCCACGCCATTTAGGTGTCGGCAAACACCAAGAGAAATAAATCTCAACTCTCACTTGAACTAATCAAGTGTCATTCAGGTGGATACACAATCCACCACATAAGGCAACACATGCACTTAGGGTTTGCTCTCCAAGCTCACTAAGTGCAACACATGCACATATGAGAGGAAAGGCTTGCTCTTAGCTCAATAGAGGTTCTACAACAACCTCAGCAAAATCAGCAACATCCCCAACCAGCCAATGTGAGTATTTATAGCCTACACAAAAAACTAGCCGTTGGAGGGAAGATTCCCTTGAATCTGCACAGGGCCGGTCTGACCGCCAACTAATGGCCGGTCGGACCGCCCATGCCCCAACGGCTATAAAACTAGTCGTTGGGTCTTCTGCCGATCGGACCGCCAACTAATGGTCGGTCTGACCACCGCTAAATCGGTCAAACCGCCAAGGTTGGTCGGTTCGACCGCCCGAGGAAAATCACCCCGCACCAAAATGGTGCTTCTCTGAAAAATACGTTCCGCACGAACCCCGGTACTTCCGCACCACGGTAGTACCGTTTTCTCAACGTTGGAACTACCGCACAGAAAATCAATTCAAGGGGAAATCGGTCGGACCACCCAACACATGGCAGTCGGACCGATTTGCCACCGGTCAGACCGGTGACCCCTGGCGGTCAGACCGCCAGGCCACAGAGACCAAACCCTTTGGACTTTGCTCAAACGACAAAACATATTTGCCCATTTGAGTGCATTTTCAACAAGGTTTCAAAGATGATATTCTCAGCAGGTTACAAAACACATTTGCTGACCTTTAGAATACTCATCACAAGGAATAAGGTATATGGACTTATACCATTTGCAAACTTAAATCACATGCTACAATAAATCAAACATGAGCATCAACTATTTGCAAAACACATTCGCAAATAACAACATCATGCGACAAGGTTAAGGTGCATGGACTTCAACCATTTGTAAAACACATTTGCAAACTATAGTCTCATGCTACAAAGATTAAATGCATGAGCATCAATCATTTTCAAAATACATTCGCAAATAATAGCTCCATACATAGACGAGCTAAAGCAAACACAATGAGCTATCAACACATGACTAACTCATGCTACTAGTCAAGACCACTCTTAATAATACGGCAAACCTATACTAGCAATCCGGTTTTCCAACCAAACACCAAGACCGGTAAAAGACTAGGAAAACATCCTTAGCCCTAGCTAGTCATACCTTTGCCTTCCATCTTCTTGAAGCTTGATGACGCACATCAACACTTCAAGTCCGGGTCCTTGACTTGACAATCATCAACACATGATGATCTCTTCACGTTGGGATCTTGTCTTGAACATCATCAACACATGATGATTTCTTCATCCCGAGTCTTGACATGCACCAACACATGATGCATTCTTTCTCTTGACCTCTATCAACGCATGATGGATCTTCTCTTGACTTGATGTGCATCAACACATGATGTAACATTTTACTCCAAGTCTTCATATGCATCAACACATGATGCATCCTTTACTTGAATTTTGACTTGATGATCAACTCATGACCATCCCAAGTCTTCATCACCCTGGAACATAACCTATACATCCAACTCATGGAAAAAGTTAGTTCCACAATATGATTATCATTAATTACCACACCATACCATTAACACATAATGGTGGGACAAGATCCTTCAATCTTTCCCTATTTGGTAATTGATGATAACCACTTCAATTGCACAAATTGAATTTAGATAAAGTAACACGTTATGAGTATATATAAACTACACAAGTCACACAAGTTCTACATACTCAAAACTCGAGTATACGAGAACTACATAAGTTCTATATACTCAAATCATGAATATACAAAACTACACAAGTTTTGTATACTCAAAACAAGAGTATACAAGAACTACACAAGTTCTATATACTCAAAACATAAATATACAAAACTACACAAGTTTTATATACTCACACGGATATGTTTCAAAGTAAAGATCACAAATATATGTGGAACACAAAATATGGATCAATACAAATGAAACCACAAAATATAGAATGAGCTCCCCCTAAATGTCACTACTACAAAACAGGTCATAGAAGACGCCTCATCACAAACGGTTTCAAAGAACCGTCTGTGATAAAATAATCACAGACGGTTCCAAGACGAACCGTCTGTGATATGTCACTATCACAGACGGTTCTAGAGAACCGTCTGTGATATGTAGATATCACAGACGGTTGTGATAGTTAGAACCGCTCGTGATGCTTCAGACGGTTTAATAACGCAACCGCCTGTGATACCGAGAATATCACAGACGGTTCTAACTTCATTTACCGCCGTGATGAGTATCTCATCACAGGCGGTTTGTGTATAAAACCGTATGTGATTTTAGGGTTTTACAATGGCTTGGATTTTTACCATGGTAAAACCCTAAAATCACAGACGGTTTTATACACAAACCGTCTGTGATGAGATACTCATCACGATTTGCCAGTGGTTTATCTCATCACGCACGGTTTGTGGTTAGAACCGCTCATGATGAGACGCTTATCACGCATTTGCTCGTGATACGAACCGCTCGTGATATGTCATCATAGACGATTTTTATATAAAACCGTCTGTGATACTTTTATTTCGTTAGGCGTGAAAATAAAAATTTGCACTTAATGGCGGGCTCCCGAAAATCTCTCTATATTAATAGAGTCATTCATCTCCCTTTGCCATCTCCATCTCCTCTTTTGCTATCTCCATCTCCTCCTCTGCTATTTCTCCTCCTCTGCCATTTCTCCTCTGCCTCCCGCGCCGCTCGCCCGCTGCCCTCCTCCACCTCGCCCACCTCGCCGTCACCGCCTCCCACGACCTCGCGTCCCCCAGCTCCTCTACTGCCGCCTGTCCCTCCCTCGAGTTCGCCGCCTCGCAGCCTCCCCACCACCATGCCCCGCTTGCCTCAACTCACTTGCCTCATGGGCCACATGGCCTCCCATGACCTCGCCACCCAGCCTCCCACGACCTCACTCTCTCTACTCCCCTTTGCTCGTGATGTGGATTACTACCGTGATGTGTTAGTGCTATGTGAATGGATTGAGTTGATGCTAATCCCCATCACACAACTCCTGATGTGGGTGATGTATGGCGTGTTGTTTTTAGTGCTCGTGAATGGATTGAGTTGATGCTACTCGTGTGATGCTATGGCTATTGTGGGAAAGCTAGCGAAACCGAAAATCAATATCGATTCATTCGCGAGGCTCGGGAGGCTCCGACGGAGTGAAAATCCGCTTTTTTTTTTTGCCATAGAAAAACTATCACGCATTTGGTTCTAAACAAGAACCGTCTGTGAAAATAGACTATCACAGACGGTTCTATTCACGAACTGTCTGTGAAAATATACTATCACAGACGGTTTGTAAATAGAACTGTCTGTGATAGCCTTTTTCACAGACAGTTCAAAACCGTCTGTGATGACCTCGTGTCATCACAGACACAAAAATTCAGACAGTTCAAAAACCGTCTGTGATGATGGTTTAGAACCGTTTGTGATGAGCTTTTGTGTAATAGTGTGTGTACATACACATATATG
This sequence comes from Hsuehochloa calcarea, assembly GCA_036346395.1. Taxonomy (NCBI): domain Eukaryota; kingdom Viridiplantae; phylum Streptophyta; class Magnoliopsida; order Poales; family Poaceae; genus Hsuehochloa; species Hsuehochloa calcarea. The sequence continues at coordinate 58,554,349 of CM070593.1, read as the reverse complement.
TAAAGAAAACATATGCACATATTCAAGATATACTTATGGTGGAGCTCTTCCTATATTTTGGATCAGAGAAATACAACATTATATAAGAGTGCAAGTTGAATGCATACCTCGTTGAATTTCACCTTTATATCCAAATGAGACTACACACTATATATAGCAACAGAATTGTTTGTCTCACAATTGGATTTGTCATTAATCATCAAAACACTCCATTAACTTATAATAGCGGGTCTAGATCTTTCAACGGTCAAAATTGTCATTTGCACCTTAGCACTCAATTACCCATTAACACTTGATACGTTCCCATATATATATATATATATATATATATATATATATATATATATATATATATATATCGGGTGAGAACCAACAGTGAAATACCGCGAGCCCTCATTTGAGCTGTCCGATCGTGTCAGAAAAAAAAAATTACATATGTTAAAACTGCATGCGCAGGGACATAATCATAAGTGCAATCTTCAACGCAATCTGCGTCCCTATAAATTTTCAGAAGAAAAAAAAACAATAGCGTTTCCTAGGGCAGCTGATTATGCTCGTTCCTATTTTTAAGCTGAAAGAAAATTGTACTAGATGTCTCTAAACTTCCACCAAAGTGTCGCTTAGGTCCTTATAACTTGAAGATTAGCTTGGCAGGTTCTTAAACTTGCAAATTTGTGCTGCTTCACTTCTGCTTTGGCTTAACTAAATATGCCGATTTTTTTTAAAAATAAACTAAATATGCCGATTTGACGGTGAAATAAACATTATACAATGCGAATCGTTATGTGATGCCAAACTGAAACCTTCATTATTTCCCGAAGGTATTAGCATCAATTTTGCACCTCCATCCAACTGCCGCCTCAGCACTTTCAGCTAATTTAGCCAACATTTCCAAACTTCCATGCCATCCAAATGATCTGCGTTTTAGTTTCACATCCATTTTTCACTATCACATTAGCAAATTCAAAGGTTATGCTGACCTAACAAACACAAAATTGCAAGCATAGGGCCCTAACTGACACAAATTAAGTTGCATTCAGGGACTTGCCAACAAGCTATTTTTCAAATTCAGAGACCTGCATTTCAGAACATGATTGAGGGCCTCTAGTGCAATTTTCTCTTAAAGATAAGCTCTTTGTTTTATTACACAACTTTCAATCAGCCTACCAAAAACTATATTACTGTTTAGTTAAAATTAAACACAGTGCCCTTGACCCCACACATTTGCTCGTGCCACACCTCTGTTACTTCAATCATCGAGAGCTAGTGTCGCCATGCTTCTTAATTAATTGCGCGGACTCACTCACCGTAGTCACTCACCCTTCAACTCGCTGACCATACCAATTAAGCTCTTCGCCGACGCACTGCCATATATATTTGCTGGCAGTTGACCCGTGAGGCTGTGCACCTCCATTGCCAATTTAATTTGCTCCAAGTACATAAACTTTTGGGGATGGTGGAAGCACTATTGTAGTTGTAATTCAACTTGATTTTTCTGAAATAGATTGTACTCCAATGCTGAAGAGTACAAATGCATGGAAGCACAGCTCATAACAAGATTAATTTGAACTTGGGTAACAAGAAGAAGAGAATCTAAAAGTACCAAAAACCTACATATATACTGTATATCAGGATTCAGCAACAGAACAGATTATCTAGCTTAGTCCCTACTCCCTACCAATAGACTGACATATCCAATCGATCGAAAGATCCTCTCATGTGCATGGCATGTAGCTAGACAGACAGGAGGTATCTTATCCTCACCCATGCATGACACCTTCCTTTCCATACCCACATATCTGCAAAGCCCAAACAGGCAAAACTAACCATTGCTGAGTCCATGACACACTCTGACAAGTTCATGAGTTCATTGATCTTTTACGGCCAGCAGGAGCAGACAAAGAGGAATGATCGTTTAATTTGGTGTCTAGTCCATGACAACAGAACACACTGTGCAGGCTGAGAGAAAAGACAAATGCTGCCCTCACATGATTTCCCCATACTATAATCCTCACCTCTCCGACACAGTCCTGTGCTGTGCGTATATACATGCATATATACAGCCGACACCACCCCCCCTGCAAGTCCTCTCTTCCAATCATTAAAAAGAAGCAATCTCTGGCATGGTCATTTCCCAATCATGCAAACAGCATTATTTTATGTGCAGTGCAGTGTCAAAAGTCAGACAGTTTAAAAATAAGCACCTTTGACTAGACAAACAAGTACGTGCGCCACTCATGTACTGCATTACTATCATATCCTGATAAAAAGAACTGAATGGAGTAAAGTAATTGACTCACATCGAACAACGGGAGGTTATTATATGCAACTCTCATTAGGAATTACAAATTACCTATCCTGAATTCTTGATCATACTAGTTAAGAAGGTACGATCTATGGACTAATTAAGAAGGGTATAATGGTCTACATTGATCGTTTCCTCAGAATTAACTGTGAACCAACACACACACACACAGAGAGAGAGAGAGAGAGCTACATGGTGCCATGGTTGTACCATTGGGATCAGAATGTGCACAGCCATGGACGCGTGCATGCACTGTGGACGATTGCTTGAGCTGTCACTTGAATCCAGCGCTACTGTAATCCCTACCCGCCGAGTCGGGGATCGGGTTCCAGTCCCAGATCTTGTCGGAGATGGCGGCCAGCGACATGGGTAGCGTCCCGAGCGCCGTTGATTGTGACGACGGCGTTGGCAGGGGAAGGAAGTGGCCGTGGCTGCCGGCCGAGCTAAGGTAGGACTGCTGGGCGCCGTGGCCCACCAGTGTACTCAGTTCGTCAATGGTCGTGGCGGAGCTGCCCATGGAGGCCGCGTTCACCAGGTTGAGAAGTGAGTACGTGGAGGCGAAGGCGTTCGTGTTCTTGGAGTACTGCTGGTACAATAATGCCGCGGCTCCTCTTGCTGATCGCCGGCCGCGGCGGGCTCTCGGCGGACTGCAGGTAGCCGCCGCACGGCTTTGCGGCGGCTAGCTGCCGCGGCGCCGCCGCCTTGTGTGTCTGGGAGTGATCCGTGATGGCGGGCGGTGACGTGCACTCTCCTTGGAGAAGATGGTGAAGCTTGGACGGAGTTTGGGGCGGCGTGGGCGTGGACGACGATGACCATTGTTTGTTGTCCTGTGGCACCGCGGCGCCGCGGGAGGCTGTCGAGCGCGCCGAGGAGAAATGACCGTGCCCATCGTTGATGCCGGAGCGCTTGTACACGCGGCAGAGAGATATCTCAGTCTGCAAATTCATGGACGTGAGGAGATGCGTTGCTGTTTAAACAGATTTACTGATTGCAATCAAGGAAGCAAACATGGCATACGAAGAATTGGGGGATGCATGGATCTCTCCAGAAATTTAGTTCAGATCTGGCTAATTACATAAGCAAAGTGGCAATTCCGGTGAAAAAGATTGCGGAATCTAGGATTCTAGGTTAGTATGTTCTGGATAGTACATAGGGAGAGGCCGGAGAGCTCTAAGCTAATCGAGTAGGTTCTAGGCATATATATTCATGGCAGGAATACCAAGGAGCAAAAGAAAGAAGAAACCCTAGCTAATTAACTTGTAGATCTGAAAAAGGCGCATGTACCGTTCATGGGAAAACCATGAGGCCAACTAAAAGCACAAAGGCAAAATTAGACGACTAAAATCAAAACCCGACAACAAATAACTACGAACAGGCTCAAAGCAAACCCACAAACCCTAGTTCTTGGCTTCTAAATTACCTGCAAATTAGCTTGCTGCTTGTGCAAATTGAAGGATCAGGATGTGATAGAATACGGATACCTTGCGGTACCGGTCGGTGTCCGCGGGCGGGAGGCGGTACTCGTTCATGATCCAGCTGCTGCGGACGCCCTTGGGCGCCTTGCCGGAGTAGAAGACGAGCGTCTTCTTGAGCCCTATGGGCCTGTTGTTCTCCACCCGGATCATCCTGTCGGCGCCCGTCGCCTTCCAGTACCCCGACACCGTCACTCGGTTCGGCCGGTCCCCGTTCCGGTACTTGCGGTCCCTCGGCACGTAGAAGAACCACTCCTTCTCCCCAATCGCGGCCATTGCTGAAGACACAAAAGAAATTAAAGCCACAAACACAAAGATGTCACTCACCACTGCAGAAAAGAAAATCAAGAAGGAGCTTGAAGAGAGAGAGAGAGAGAGGAGAGGACGAGCTAGCAATTCTCTTGAGACGGACCTGGGAGCTCCCAGGGGTCGTAGCGGTAGAGGTCGAGGAAGGTGATGAGCTCGACGTTGAAGCGCTTGCCCTCCACCTTCCGCCGGAGGTAGAACTCGATGATCTCCTCCTCCGTCGGGTGGAACCGGAACCCCGGCATCACCAGGTCGTACTCGTGCGCGTCGCCGCCGCCCTCCCACGCCTTATTGCCTCCTCCTCCTGCTGCCGCTGCCACAGCGGCACCATGGCCGTTCTCGTATCTGCTCATGCCTGCTGCTTCTGCTTCTGCGTCGTCGTCGCCGTCCTCCTCCGCATAGCTTGCTAGGGCAGGCTCTAGCTAGGTGAGTAGCACGAACAAGCTAAGTGGCTGCTTCCTCTCGGAAAGGAGCCCGGGGTAGTGCAAGTGGGGAGAGGAGGGAAGGATAAGAGGTTAGTGTTTGGGACAATATATATCGATCAAAAAGCAAAAGCATTAATCGATCGTATTGCTGGTGTGTGTATTAACTGAGTGATTGCTACTCTTCTTTCTAACCACTAGTCTACGCTCTACATGCGCACAGTCGAGACGCAATGCGATGAGCAAGCGTGACGCCACCACGGCACCACGCATGCAGCACACCACATCACACAGGGACACGAGAGGTACATAAGATCGATAAGAAATTATGAATCGCAGACGGAGGAGGGGAGGGGCCTACGATCGAGCGGTAGAGGATGGAAAGCGATGGAGAAGCCGAGTGAAATAGGGGAAAGGGACGCCTCAGGAAGAGTACAGCTATGGGCGGTTGCCGCTAGCTAGCTAGCTTGCATATCTGCTTTTGGAATATCTTCTTTTTTTCTTTTTTTTTTCTTTCTAAATGACAGTATTCGGAGATGGAATAGCATAAATGGCTTCCATTGTTTCGCAATTGCAGAAATAGCACGGAGGGCCGTCTCAGGGACGAACAGACGCGCAACATAGCGCCACGACACCCTCGTCTAGAGGTGGGAGTCGGGTCGTGCTTTTTCGGACCAGCCCAAAGCCCGGCCGCCCAAAGACGGCCGGCACGCCCGACCCGACACGTGGTAGGCGGGCTGGCCCGCCCAAATGGTGGGCGTATGCGGCAAGCAAAGCCGACCGGGCGGCGCGGACGGCACGGCATGCTTTCGGGCCAAGACGCAAGACAACTGGCACGGCCGGGGCCGGCCGCAAGACGCCTCGCGCCGCTTCGCTCGCCTCCGCTGGTGCTGCGCTGCCAGCGCCGCGCCTCGCCCGCGCCGCCTGCACCGGACCGCCATGGAGGAGGCCGGAAGGCGAGGGCGAGGTGCTCTCGCCTCGCCGCTGGCGCTGCCGCTGCCTCCGCCTCCGCCACTCCGCCTCCCACCGAGCCATCGGAAGAGGCCGGCGGCGGCTACCACGCCACGGCTCGGCCGCTAGGGGAGAGGGCGGACCGGCGGAGCACTGCTTGAGCCGAGGCGACGGGAAGAGAGGCGACGAGACGAGAAGTGAGGAGACGGCGAGGCGAGCGAGCGGCGAGGGAGCGGGCGACGGGGACGGGGTGGAGGCGACGGGGAGGCGAGGACGGCGAGGGGCGACGGGAAGGGGATGGAGCCGAGGCGACGGGAAGGAAGGCGATGGAGACGAGGCGATGGCGGAGCGGCGAGCCATGGAGGCGAGGAGGCGAAGGCCGAGGAGATGGAGACGAGGCGATCAAAGGCAGGCACTGCGGGAAAAGAGAGGGGCGAGGGGAGGCGAGGCGAGGCGAGGGGCCGGGAGGAGAGAGAGAAAGGGGCGGGGGGGGAAAGAGGGGGGGGGCCGGGGAGCGGGGAGAGAGAGAGAGACGGGGCGGGAAAAGAGAGGGTCGGGAGGAGCGGGGAGAGAGAGAAACGGAAAAAGAGGGGCCCGGGGAGAGCGGGGAGAGAGAGAGTGAACGAGTAATTTTACTTTCATCACCAAGGCACTGCAGAGGGAATCCGGTCGGGTGACCGTTGAGAGAATGAGACTAAAGTTTTACTTTCTGTCAAATCGAAAGAAAATTTTGATGTGATAAGCACAGAGAAGCAACGGCTCAGCGTGATCGTGCCTATAAAATGAAGCACCGATCACCGATTTCTTCATCCACTCACAACCACCGATCACGTTATTTCTTCATCCACTCACACCACTTGATCACGTTATTTCTTCATCATCCCATCTACTCTCCTCATTTCTTCAACATCCATCTACTCTCCCCATTTATTCACCATCTATTCACCCATTATGCTGCCAAGGAGCCGGAGCACCAAGGAGTTCCCGAGCGGTATGCTACCGAGGAGTCGTAGTACGAAAAGGACAAAGAGGCGACTTAGTGTAAGCTCGCCGCCGCTCCCTAGTCCTCCTCCGGCCCGACTCCGCTGATGCTCGCGCTTCGCCAAGCATGGGAGACTACGGCATGGATGACCGTCATATGGACGGTACGGAGGGCTACGAGGAGTACCAGGGCAATCCGGAGCCAATAGGGCCTCCAGAGTTCTCTCCCGCGTCCACCGACGACAACATTGGCGTCCGACGAAGGCGCTAATTGTCGGAAGCACATGACCGGAGCCGAAATCCAAGACGGCTAAACGGTAGATATCGCAACTGTAATTATTGCTAAGCTAAATTATCTCTCCGTGCAACCGCAGGACAGGCACTTGAACCGGCACTACAAAGCATGCTTGCGTAAGATCGGAGCGCAGAGCCGAGGGGGAGGAGTACAAACGCAGCTAAATTTCGAGGCAGATGGCTCTGTAAGTACTTGGGTATACAACCCGCTTTCTACTCGTGAGGAAATTACTAGATATATTGTTGCAGAAGATCAACCGATTAGGATGGGTGAAAGTCGCGCGTTCGAAAAAATAATCCAACGTGGCTTTTGCCCACAGTACCAACATGTTAGTAGGAGAACCACTACATCTGATATTTTACGGATGTATCGTAAGGAACTAGCAGAGCTAAAAGAACTATTCCTACAAGTTCAGTTTTCTTTTGCTATAACTTCAGACATTTGGACATCATCACACCAGAGAAGTGCCTACCTTAGTGTTGTAGCCCATTATTTAGACGACAATTATAAGCTAAACAAGAGAGTCATAGGGTTTAAGCTAATTAATGAATCACACACGGGAGAGGCCATTGCCGAGCGTGTACTACACGTACTTGATGATTTTAAGATAGATAATAAGATTACTTCTATAACTCTTGATAACGTATCAGCCAACACGACTGCTATGAACATCCTCACACCAAGCTTGCAGATGTATATTGGTGGTTATATTCTCCACCAGAGATGCGTATGTCATATCTTGAACCTTGTTGTTCAAGATGGTATGCAAGCGATTGGCGGATTTTTGAACAATGTACGCGACGCCGTTCGCTACCTCACAAATTCCCCACAAGTGGCAGCTAGGTTCGCGGAGTACTGCGCGGCCAATTGAAAGGAGCCAAGAAAATTCGGTTTTGACATGAAGGTGAGGTGGAACTCGACCTATATCATGTTAAAGAAGTTACAAGGGTACGAACATATCATATCCGTTTTTGTCAACACTAACTCTCAAGACAATGAACTAGTAGTTACTAATTCAGATTGGCAGATTGCTAGTCGTTTTTGAGAGTTTTTAAAACCTTTTTATAAAGCAACAAAGATGTTATCTGGTGTTTATTACCCTACCTCTCCCTTAGTTATAGAATATATTTGGTTAATTGCAGATAAGATTGCCAAATCTAGGAAGGATCCACTTTTAGTTCATGCTGTCGCACTAATGCAGGAAAAATTTATTAAATATTTTGGTTCTATTTCACACGTTTATTGCTTTGCTATCATTTTCGATCCTACGAAAAAGTTGTCAGGTTTGCAGCTCTGTCTGGAGGGAATAGGTGAAGGCCTCGGTCTTGATTACTCGGAAACTTTCGCACATGTCAAAGATGAGCTTTTTCATGTTTTCCGCATGTATCATGACAAATTCGGCAGCAGCACGCGATCGGATGCCTCACAGCAGACACGACAAGGAAAGAAAAGCTTGACATCCGACTTGTGGAAGAATCTAAGGGCAAGTCCAGTTCTTCGTCCTCTCAATCTCAGGCAGCTCCCGTGTGGAATCCTGTCTCAGAGCTAAACCACTACCTGGAGCATGATTTTGCAAACATCGATCCTAATCTTTCCAGTGAAAAGATAGACTTGCTCGAGTGGTGGAAGAACAACAAGCGGACATTTCCTGTGGCCGCCACATTTTGCACGGATGTTCTGCTGGTGCCGGTGTCCACCGCTTTCTTCGAAGCAACGTTCAAAGATGGCAGGAGAATAATTGAAGAAAGAAGATCATCCTCACGCCTAAGATGTTGGAGGCAATCACATGCGCAAAGGACCGGAATTGGCTAAAGAGCAAAGAATAAAGATCAATCGGAGGATCTTGAGATCGCCCAGCAGATGTCGACCTCGAACGCATGAACGATCTCGACATTGATGAGTAGTTAGTATGTACACATGTTGTTACTGCACTCTTTTCCTTACTTAGGAACCCCACTGGGCGTAAGGTTTTAACGAGGCAAGAACATTGGATCTCGTAAAATATCAATAAAAATTCAATTTTCCCCAAATATTTACGTGCCTATGTTTTTACCAATTAATTCAATTTTAACTAGGTTCTTTATTAGGCGCCATGAGATGAATGAAGATGGTGGTCGCCACCACCATCGCCACCTCCGCTGTACATAGTAATTTTGGTCGGCTTGGTCGCACGCACACGACCCAAAGACGATGGGCTTTGGGCCGTGCTCGGCTCGCCAGAGGCGGCGGGCGACGCACGCAAGACGCACGACGCAGAGGGTGACCGGCCGAGCCGGACGCGGCGACGCTGCCCGGCACGGTGGGCCGGGCGGCAGCACGCACGCGGCCCAACTCCCACCTCTACCTCGTCCGTCCGAGCCGCGCGCGCTTGAGCCATGTCCTCCTTTCCGCGCTGAACGAGCCATGCGGCAACGCCAAAGAGTTCGGTCCGCCTTCCCGCGTGCTATCAAGCCACGTGGCGCTGCCAAGCAGCCGCCCGCTCCTCCGCGCCGCTCATACTCTTCCTCACTCGCTTTCATTTTTGTCGCCTCGGTCGGCCTCATTTTCGCAAGACAATTAAAGATTGCTAAGTACCGCTGTTAGCCGTCGTATTAGCATGTAAATTTTGTTCTCATACGAATCGCCTTTATTAAATGTGTAGTTAAGTAGTTGTAGTTACGTAGTTGTAGTTAATATAGTCCTTATCGTTTTAGCGTTATTATATTTTTGTTATTTAGTTAGTTGCGATAAATTAGCCCCTAATGAACTAGTCGTCGTTATTGATTTATTCACTACTAATCGGTCTGCTTCTCTCTTGCAAGTCATGCCTCACGAGCCATCGGAACTCTTTTATGGCGAGCATCACCGGTGCCATGTGTGGATCACCGGGGATGGGGATGGCCCTCCATCCTTGGCGCTTGTTGCCCTTTGCAAGGCTGCTCTCGCGTCGAACGGTACTTCACCTTGGAGGACAGTTTGATGTTGGCACTTGTCGACAGGTAGAGACCCGAGACTCACACATTCCACTTTCGGTGGAGAGAGATGACAGTCAGTATTCAAGACATCGCATTCTTGACCGGACTCCCAATCAGGGGTGAGCGAGTCGTTCCCGGCCGCCCGCCAGTGGACTGGAAGGCCCGGTTGTGGCATCGCTTTGGCATACCTCTTCCAGACAGCGCCTGTGGTGTCCCTCGAACATAGCTGAGGAACATCAGCAAATGCCCGCCGAATGCACATGACGAGGTTGTTAGGACGCACCTCATCGCGTACCTTTTCCATCTCTTCGGATGGGCCATGTTTCCCACTACACATGGCAATTGGGTGTACCCCAACTTCGTCTGTATCACTGAGTCTTTGGTCGACGCGGAGGCTAGGGCCATTCCCCAGTGTAGTTGGGGTCAGCCATCCTTTGCGCCATATACAGGGGGTTGTGTGACGCTTCGCAGCGCCACACTGGTGTGTGATCGAACCGTGCCGTGTGCTACGTGCTCCTGCAACTGTGGAGTTGTGAGCACTTCCCTGTTGGGCGTCCTGCCTTCGCGAGAGCAGTGCACCCCTACCTCTAGTTGCACGACCCGATCGACGGGCCCACTATGGGCTACCGATGGTCTGCCACCCAGCTATGCTGCGCCAATGATAGACTGGTGAGGTGTTACTCGTTGTTCCACAATGAGTTCAAGTCGTTGCACGACAACGACATCATATGGACTCCGTGGACCCCAGAGTTCGTGCACACGGTAGCCTCGTACGAACTGTCTGTGCAATATGTGCAGGACGCATTACTGTGGGCGACGACCTGAGTCACCTGGTGTTGTTCCACATGGTGGAGCCTTACGCGTCGTAGCGCGTAAAGCATTAGTTTGATTTGTACCAGGTGGTGCCCCCACCCGACGGCAGGATGCTGCAGCAAGCCGTCCACTTATGAGTCCAACTTCATCCAAGAATTATTTGCATTTTATACCCCCGTTCCATGTTCTGACACGAATCACTCTTGAATGCAGACAATCCAGGGCGGGCCGACACGCCGAGGACTGGCAAGCAGTCCAGCACGAGTGTATTACGGCCTGGACGGAGACGGTGCACGCCAAGGTTGTGCAAGAGCAGAGACCCTACAACGTATGGATGTACCGCCAGTACATGGAGTGGTACGTACCTGTGTCACGCCTGCATCGACTCGACTCCACCACAAATCCAAATAGGTGACGCACTGTGAGAGGCTCACGCTCATTTGATCATCACAGCGCCTCGTGGCATGACGAGACCGTAAGAGCTGACATTCTTTGCTCGTTTTACTGATGATATTTGTAATATTTGTTATTGAACATGTGTTCTCTTTCATTTTAGTACGAGCGGCTGCAGTGGATCGTAAGTGAATCGGAGACCGCCATCCACAGCCCGCACACCGTATCAGGGCTTCTGAACACGTTGAAGTATATCTTCGCGCAGGGAAAGAAAGTAATGAAGAACATGAGCTACGATCATTAGAGGAACAACGTCCTGCGTGTCGGGCACCAGGTGGGGGGTTCATGCTAACCTGCTAGGTCATCACGACCGAGTTGCACCGGCGGGCATCGTAGCACTCCCCATCTGTCATCCCCGGGCCAAGGTAAGTCATGTACAAATCTACATTCTGTTTTTTTTTTGTTATGCCTTACTTTCCGCTAACATCGTGTTGTTCTCCCGCCGCATGTCCATCGGGATGCATCACTTCTTTCGTCAGCACCTCGTACACAGACTGGCGCTCCGCCTCGGTCATCTGCATTGTACATCCAAAAGGTACGACATTCTTAGTTTACGTCCAGAGTATTTATTTTGACTAACATCATTTCATCTTTTGGCCTTCAGTTGACCGCCGGGGTGACTGCAATCCGTCCACTAACGAGGATACGGGCCTCCCAACTCCTACAATGGAGCAGTACGCGGGGTTTGGAGCGTATGCGGGGTTTGGACCATACGTATGGTTTGGAGCGTACGTGGAGCAAAGCTCCTCTGGGGGCACTGGCACACCGTACAATCAAGGCCAGAGCTCCTCCGCACGACCATAGTTGCAGACAGTGTACCTCGGGGGCGGACAATTCAGGGATGAATTTACGGAGTCCCTTGTTCATGGCATGATTGCAGGTGGCCCTCGGTTCGGCATGCCATAGTAGGACAACATCAACGTCGCACAGACTCAGCGTACTGGCGCACCTCCGTGCACTCAACGGTCTTCGTACACCCTCCGATCCGCTACGCGCTCTTCGGATCGGCTGGCTATCCTATGGGACATGCTCGGCTTAAAACCCGGACGTGCACGGGGATGCAGCCGCAACCACAGTCGCAGCGAGAAGACAGTAGTGGTAGTGGCTCAGAAGAGTGAGTCATATTGTATCTCGTGTTATGCAGATTTTATTTTTGAATTTTGGTGCCTACGGGCAAACCACTATGCATCATTTACAGTTGGTGTGTGTGGAGCAGTGGTAGATAAGTAGTTGTAGTATGGGTGGGAGCGTTGTATCCTGTGAAAATAATTTGTACTGTAATTAATCAGCTTAACACATGTACTGCAATTAATCAGCTTAATATATGCAATTAATTTGTAGCTAGCATCTGCACGCACAAATCAAAAGGAGGAGAGATAAGGTGCCATGCATGAAATGCAACAGGTGTTGTCCGAACGAGCTGATGTGAAAGTGCACGTCCGCACAAGGGACGGGCGGCCGACGCAGGTCCGCACGCGGGGTGTTCGGCCGCGATGGATAGTCCTTGGACAAGGACGGCCATGGCTCAACCGCGCGCGGCTAGAACGAATGAGGGTTTCGTGGCATTACATCACACGTTTGTTCGTCCGTAGGACGGCTCTCCGTGCTATTTCTGCAATTACGAAACAACAGAGGCGTTTATGCTATTGCATCTCCAAATCCTACCATTTAGGTAAAAAAAAAAATCCTGCTTTTGTGTACATCCGAGTATGGATGGTCGTACGTACTGCATTTCCATTCTTTTCGTTAATCTGGTCTTCAGTGATCTTGATGATTTCCAGGCTTATAGTCTTGTCATACGGAGTAGGTATTATTTATATATGCATGACGATGGAAAAACTAAAAAGAAGATAGAGGAAATTAAAGGCAATGTGTATATGTTCAGCTTTTGTTCTTCTTTCATGTGACAGGGACATCTTTTCTTTGAGTGGCTGCTAACTTGGTGATGCGTACAGATCTCTGTGTGCTTCTCTTGGATTCCCCTTCAATTTGCATGTTTGTGGCGGCCAGTGTGTGGGTGCATATGGATGCATGCAGGGTACAGTATTTGGTGTCTAGGGATGGCAGTGCGATGCTTCTGTGATAGATTTTTTTATATTATTAGCCTGTTAGACCATCGTAATTTTTAAAATAGTCTCTGTAATATAAATTTTTTAAATTTGACCCCCTTTTGCCGCCTGCAGGGTGCTGTCGTCGCACTCGGCAGCGAAATAAGTTATCGTGGTCGGGGACGACAAGCAGCACTGCCGCCTCTCGAACGCAACAGTCGCCAGTTTCTCGCCGCATCGCCACACTACCGGCGGCGCAGCGCCACGAGCGCATGTGCACAGTAGGTGCACCGCAACCGAGCCCCGACCCCATGGCAGCAAGAAGCGGCAGTAGCAAACCTTTTTGGGGTGCCGCGACAGGGATTGACAGAGATGGGTAGCTGCGGCAGAGATAGTATTTGCCGCGGCAACGATGGCCGAAGGTTTTATATGCCATGGTAACAATGGCAGGACATTTTGGTTGCTGCGTCAGTAAGTGGCAGGAGGTGGTGGTTGCCACGGCAGGGGGTGGCAGCGGTGGTAGAGATGTTGCCGCAACAGCGATGGCAGGGGTTTTTGGTTGCCGCGGCAATGTTGGCAGGTGATTTTGGTTGCCGCGACAGCGAGCGGCAAGAGATTGTTTGGCACGAAGGCGGACACAATGATGAAGCTACGCAAAGGAAACACAAAGATCAAGATACAAACTAGACAATGATGAACTAGACAAAAAATAGAACTAGTAATCAGCAACTAGACACGACGATGCAACCAATGATTCAACAAACAAAAACCAAAAAGAAAAATTACTAAGGCATAGATTGGTCTGGACGATGAACTAAACCTTTTTTTCGTGGTTTTGTGGATTGTAGGAAAAAAATTCTCACCAATGAACTGTAGTTCTGATACCACATGAAGCGACAATGGATGTCTCGATCTTTCGGTGAGAAGAATAACTCGATTTTAGTGAAGACAACTCTCACGATTTGGCTACCAATCGCACACGGCCAATATGCCCGGCAATCACAGAACCAACTCCGAAATCGTTATCGACCTTGCCAGAAGCACGATCGACATGACCACGAAGGTCTATTCTTTATGCAATCGAAGAACACGCAAGAACAAAATAATAAACAATCTGAAATTGCAAATAAGATTGAAAAATTTGATAAAATTGGGATTCTGTAGTGGTATTATGGTTGGTCTAATCAACACAAGCCAATATACGAAGTTGTAACAAAGCTAACTTTTAACTAAACAAAATCCAAGTAAACTAGAGGGGTGCGACCTCCTTATTTAGAGAAGGGGAAGCCGCACATAGCTAACAAAATAGGGGATGGTACTATTTATAGTACTGTTCATATATGAATAGTACCTTATAAACAGTATGAGCCGCCTAGGGTGGCGCCTTCACTTGGGCCCAAGCATTACCAGGCCCAATTTGGCCCAAACAGGTGATACAACACCTTCTTTTGGTGATTACAGTGCTCATATAATTAATTTGAATATGAGGCTAGATCCGTTGGAAAGAGAACGAGACAAGCTTTCCATCAAGTACCCGTGGAGCTCAAACGGACTCCGTATATGAAAGTTATGTACATTTGAAGTCAGTGTTGTCTCCGGAGGCCGAATTGAATTCCAAAATGTGTCCAGCTAGAACTGTTGCTTCGCTTGGACAAAAAGTGATATGATGCTACACAAATATACATTTTTATCATTAGATAGCATCATATAGTTCATATAACATACATACACTACTAAAAACAAGCTCACCTGATAATTTATGTGAAGCGTACGAGCTCTTGTAATCGGAATAGCAAGTATAGCAAACATAATTGTATCCAGAGGGGTCATATCCTCATCACACTTGGAGTGTCGAGTTCTATTCGTACGGTCTGGACATGCACTATAGGGACATCTGGCCGGGGCAGGTGAAGTGGGTGCCGAACGACGCACTGAAGCACCCTGGCCGCGAAAGATGCTAGTCACGATGCATTAGGAACGACATGGACGACAGCCGTACGGACAACGGGTTCGCAGCCCCAGATGCAGACTGTACAAGATGGTTGGCCACTCCATCAGCTGCTGTCTAAACAGAACTAGCACAAGCAGCGCACCGTAGCGACTAAGATTTAATTACTAAGTAGTGATGTTGCATGCTTATTTTAATGCCTTGTATGAGTTGTATCGTTGTCAATCCATGTCTTTCTATACGGACGTAATGTTATGTTGTCTGGGTCATATGTTAACTCATTGTACTCATATCACTTTGTCTTATATTCTATTGTCATATGTTTTGCTTTTTTCCTGTGACACACATTCTGTTTTATATACGGACTAACATGTTGTTTCTCTCTCAGCAGGAGATGGCGCAGCCTCCAGTTGACGGCTCGTATGAGCTGCTCAATGCACGCTGGGATGGGCAACACCGATGCCTGGCGTGGTCGTCCAGCGTCAGCCCTCTGAGCCTGGTCCTGAGCGCCCTAGAGAGAGGTGGCCTCTTAACGAGCGGTATGTCCCGAGACTACAGGACACCGGTCTCCTGCCCTTTGCCCGCATGTTGGACCTACCGCACGCGTTTCAGTTTGACACGGCACTCCTATCTGCGCTCGTGGATTGTTGGAGACCAGAGACTCACACCTTCCACTTCCGGTGGGGGGAGATGAACGTAACTCTAGAGGACGTAGCTATACTTACAGGTCTGCCGCTGCGCGGTCTTCCAGTACTCCCACCTCCAAGGCGAGTAGACTGGAAGGTACGTATGGTTGACAGATTCGGTCATCCGATTCCTGACAACATATCAGGTGTGCCACATTCCTGCCTACAGGAGAACATGACCTGCCACATGCATGCGACTGTGGAGGCAGCGGCGACTGTTTCCTGGATAGGTTGACAGGTACCCTTTTGCACCTGGTGTAAATTAGACAAATTTACTTTACACTTTTGAATCGATCGAAGGGCCAATCACTAGTACAAAACAGGCTATCCAGGATGCTTCATCACAGACGGTTCCAAAAGAACCGTTTGTGTTGTACTTATCACAGACAGTTCTTTTAAAACCGTTTGTGATACGTAATTATCACAGACAGACTATAAATAGAACCATCTATGAATCATCACAGACGGTTCTTAGGAATAACCGTTTGTGACAATCGCATACGTCACAGATGGTTATTGTTAAAAATCGTTTGTGAATTATCACAGATGGTTCTAAAAAATAACCGTCTATGATAGTGGACACTTCACATACGGTTCTTATTTCACAGACGGTTCTTAATAAGAACCGTCTATGATATAGTTACCAAGCTACTTACACTACTACAAAAAGGCTAATACTAGATGCCTCATCACAGACGATTGACCAAAACCGTCTGTATTAAATACAATCACTGACGGTTTTGGCTTATTGACCGTCTGTATTAATGACTGCGCTAAAAACCGTTTGTGAATAAATAATATCACAGACGGTTCGTGTTGAAAACTGTCTGTGAAGTATCACGGACGGTTCTGAACAAGAACCGTTTGTGACACTAGTAAATTCACAGACGGTTATTTATTGGAACCGTCTGTAATTAGAAACAAATGATTAGCCGATTCCAACCACTCCTGATCGGGTCAGATTGATCTTTTAAAGTGGTCGAATTGAAGCTGATTTCCCTAATAGAATAAAGCAGAAGATGTGTAATCCGGTAGGCACTTTGTTCCGTATCATGTGTAACTTCACTGTCTTGACGTGTAACTTCCGGTCAACAGAAGAATGCAGAAGTACTTCACATGATCGATTGATTGGAAGTTGCACACCATAGACAGTGAAGTGCTCACCTGATCGTAGCGATATGAGTCAGCATTATGTTCGGTTTTGGGTAGGTCCAAAAGAGTCAGCATTCTGTTCAGTTTTTGGTTTTTGTTATTTTCTGAAGATGACTGTAGCGTATCATATCCTAGTTAATTGTTGGAAAGCTTGAGGTGTTCATTTCGGATTCAGTTTCTTATAGAGAACCTGATTGTAATTCCTCTGAAAATTTATAAAAGGAGAAAAACTGAAAAGTTGTATTAGTTGATACGGCGGAAAATAACCTCGTGTTGATTTCGTTTTGTGTCCAATATCGATCCAGTTTTGAACTAAATTTGACTAACAATAACTACCTTAATTTTTCCTAGCTTTTACTTTTCTCTTCTAGAGTAATTCTTGTATTAAGATTTTATCGTCTTAAATTTTATTGTTGCAAGGCCATGTACAAGGCATCAAAGGAGTGCGCCGTGGGGAGGTGCATGGTGCTGGAGCGAGAGGAGGCGATGAAGTGGCAGGACAACGAGCACTATCTCACCGTTGTCAACCACCTGGTCGGCGCCGACAACCCAGAGGCCTTCTTCATCGTCAGCCTCGCGCTTGTCTTCGTGCCCCAAGACGAGCAGCATGACCTCGTGTTCCTTGAACGGGCGGCCGTCGCCGGCCACAAGGCCACGACCTACGTGCTCGGCCTCTTTCTTTACACGGCCGTCGAAACATGTGACGTTGGAAAGCACTACATTAGCTAGGTCGAGGGCGAGCCAGCCAGTGGCGGGTGTGAGACGGCCAAGAGGACCAACCGGGAGTGCAGGCGGTGCTGGAGGCTCGCTGCAGACATGGTCCAGGTGGCGGTGTGGAAGAATGTGGCCAGGCTGCTGGGCCAGGTGTGGGTGTTGTGGGAGGACGTCCACCCGTGCATGAGCACCGGCTGCGGCGTGATGGAAGGGTGGGACGACTACATCGTCTTCTGCAGCGACGACTGCAGGATTAGGCACGAGTATGCCAATTCTTTGCAGAGGTGTTGAACTACTTGCCATAAAATTATCGGTTTTTGCATAGTTTTAGAAAATATTCATATATAATTCTTTACTAATATGTGAATGTGTCATATGTACTTCTGAATTTGCATTTATGTATGAATATTATAACAAACAATTCTATTATGGAACTATATGTGATGTGAGACCATATCTCAGACAGTTCCATAATAGAACCCTCTGTGATGTGAGACCATATCGCATTCGGTTCTATTATAGAATCGTCTATGGTAAGTATCATTGAAGGTTCCATAATAAAACCGTCTGTGATATCCCTTTATTAATAAGAGCCCGCTAGGGTTTGCGCCCGAACTCGTCACCCCCAACGCCCTTACTCTCGCCTATTCCCCTCACCACCCGAGTGCCCCCGATCTCGTCGCCGCCGCCCGAAGCCTCCTCCCTGACGGCCACCCCCAAGTCGTGCCTTCTCCCCAACGCCGCCCTTCTTCCCGTTGCCGCGGGTTGACACCTCGGTTCACCCCACAAGATACTCTTACGATATGATTGTCTTATGTAGTGTCATCGTCGTGACACAACTACGGTGACGCCGCCGCCGCCGGTCCAATCGACCTCCCCCCGGCAAAATCCACCTTCCCGTCGCCGGATCTTCCTTCCCCTCTTTGAGCTCTCCACCGACCTCCCCCGGCTACCTCTCCATTCTCTGTTGTTTCAGTTTTTGGGTTTGAATTTGACTTGTTTACTAACGTGGTTTGTTGTTGCTTATGCATATAGTGGTGAGCCACTGCCAGTGGTCGATTTGCAGGTTGCACTGAGGTAACTACTCCCCTTAACCTCTCTATATATCACTTTCTCTCCTTGCTCTGTGATGTGGGGTGATGAATTATGTGGGCTATGGTGGGTGTTCTATGATAGTTGGATGATACATGATGTTCGTTAATTTGGATGGGGCAAAACATTAGTCTTTACACATATAAAATTTTCTATTATCTGTTGCTTCAGTTTTTGAGTTTGAGTTTGACTTTTTTACTGATGTGGGTTGTTGTTACTTATTCATACAAGCAAGAGATGGATGGGGTGAGTTACCACCGGTGGTTGATTTGCCGGTTGCACTGGGGTAACTACTCCCCTTTACTCTCTATCCCTTTCCCTCCCCTTGCTCTGTGATGTGGGTGATGAATGATGTGGGCTATGGTGGGTGTTCTGAGATGGTTGGATGATTTGGGTGGGTTCTCTATAAAGTTTCCCAAGAAGTGGCTGCTTATACCTTTAAAACCGACTTCATATATATATATATATATATATATATATATATATATATATATATATATATATGTTCGTAGTCCCCAACCACTTTCGGGAGGTCGTCCACTCAGCATGAAGAGGATGAGACAGCAGTCACGGAAAACTTCAAGAAGCACGGCTGTCAGGAGAGCACGTGGACATCCAATTACCTGGATGTCGTGGACAGGTAATTGGACATCGCTATGCTCAGAAAATGGCGTGGACTCGCAGGTAATCCGTCAACAGGTAGTTCCATCATGTATCAGCAACCAACCATAGAACTTGTCGGAGTATGATGTTGGTTCATGAGATGTGGTTCTATAATTGGTTGCTGATACATAATGCCATTTCCCAGACGGAGTACCTGCACGTCCATGCTATATTTTGAACATAGCAACGTCCAATTACCTGTCAATGGCATCCAAATAATTGAATATCTACATGTTCTCCTGATAGACATGCTTCATGAAGTTGCATGTGGCTGCTGTCTCATTCTCCTCATGCTGCGTGGACGACCCCCAGAAAGTGGCTGGGAGACCATGAACAATGTATATATATATATATATATATATGAAACCGGTTTTAAAGGCACAAACATCCATTGCTTGGAGACTTTATAGAGACGAGACATCACAGACGGTTTATAGATAAAACCATCTGTGATAGTATCACAGACGGTTTCATCTACAAAATGTCTGTGATACATAAGCTATCACAGACGATTTCATCTATAAACTGTTATAGTAAACTATCACAGACGGTTCTGAGTCAATAACCATCTGTGATAGTATGCATCACAAATGGTTCGAAAACCGTCTGTGATGATATCATGTCATTATTAACCCATAAACTCATACGGCTCACGAAATTATCTATGATGATATTTTTGAACCGTTTGTGAAGACCTTTTCTATAGTAGTGTTAACAAATATACCATAAATTACATACATGCACACACACACAATCTTCACTAGCAACTTGATATGGTCAAGAATGTGTTCCATCTTTTACTCTAGCATGCTCCAGACACTTGTCAAATTATCGATACTTTTTAGTGATACTTCTGATGCTAGTAGGAGAAAAATAGAACGCCTTTTAGATATAGAAGGAACAGTCTTGATATTTAATTATCACAGACGGTTATTAACAAGAACCGTCTCTAATAAGTGCGGCTGCTTTGAAGAAAACGACGAGTACACCTAAGAAAGGAATCAAGCCCACCACGAAGAATGATTTTTTCCAGGGGTTGTCCACACAACATGAGGAGATGAGACTGCAGCCACGGCCAACCTCATCGAACTTGACACTCTCTCTGGTAACCATCCTTCTTGAACTCGCAGGGGCTGGTTATACCGACCAGCCAGAGAATGCTAATGAAGTAAGAGTGTGCCAAGCCAGAATACAATCACAGTATGACTAGTCCCTGCAAGTTCAAGAAGCATGACTACCAGGAGAGTGTATCCGGTTCGATGAAGTAGGCCATGGCTACCGTATCATCACCTCATGTTGTGTGGATGACAACAGAAAAAAATCTTACTTTGTGGTGAGCCTGGTTGCTTTCTTAGGCGTACTCGCCGCCTTCTTCAAAGCAGTAACATCAGAGACAAAGGAATACTAACCTTAGATCACTAAGAACAAATAGATCTTCAAGCACACTTAAAAATCTACGGTATTTCTTTCACCAAACGCGCCCCAGAGTCGGCCGCCTCCTCAAAGCAACCGCATATCTATCAGAGACAATTCTCACTACAGATAGATCTAGATCTGAGGGGACGACCAGATATTTGATGGCTCATATCATAGATGGTTCTTATTAAGAATCGTATGTGATACGTATACAGTTTCACAGATGATTATTTCTAAGAACTGTCTGTGCTATTTATGACAGACGGTTCGTAACAAGAACGTCTGCGAGGCTTACGGATATTTCTAAGAACTGTCTGTGCTATTTATCACAGACAGTGGTTATTTAAAATCGTCTGTGATACGTATCATGGATAGTTCTTTTTTAAGAACGGTCTGGAATATGCACAATTAAATATATGGTCATCCCGACTCCAGACAGATATATCTATAGTGAGATCTGTCTCTAATATACGCGTGGCTGCTTTGAAGGAGGCGACCGGCTCTGGGCGTTTAGTGAAAGAATTACATACCGTAGATTTGCAAGTGTGTGCTTGTAGATCTATTTATTCTTGATGATCTAATGTTAGTATTTGCTTCTAATTATATGCATTATATAATCAAGAGAGATCGATGATAGCTTGGTTTATCATCCAAGGAGGTTATTGATAGTTAAGATTTATAATAGAACAATGAGGTGCATGTATATATACATTGACTAGTCATGTATTGTATAAAATAATATTGTTTACATCATAGTGAGCCTCAGTTCTGACTATGTCATGAAATGAATTGGAGTAAGGGAGGAGAAGGAAAAGAGGAAGAAAGAGAGGTTGGTCAATAGGAAGAGATCTCGCGGGATATTTGGGATCTTCGTGGCGAACTCCAAGGGTAATAATCTTTAATCCTTTATATTTGCCCAAGGTTAATCGCTACTCAATTCGTAGTATGTTTGGTCAATAGGAACATTACGTAGTTGCGTGCATTAATCTAATCTGTTACGTGTGTATCGCAGATGGACCGAAACTGGATGTACGTTGAGAACCGTGTGAGTGAAGAGTACATTGATGGCGTGCCTCCTTTTAGAAGAGCTATCGAGCTGGATATGTTTACCAAACCCAGCGCAGATCGAAGGACACTTGATTTGAAGGGGTTTCAAAAAGGAGTATACATGTTTGACCAGTCACGGTGAAGAGCAGATTATACCGGAAGGTAGTAACATCGCCGAATGAGACAACGATATGCCGCCGGATGTAGACTATGATTTCGATGAGGATAGGTTACACTATTACAATCTAGATCAGATGCTAAGCGATGCAGGAGGGGACTATAGTGAGAGAGAGTTTTGTAAATTTAAGGGTTTAATGGAGGACTTGGTGAAACCTTTGTTCCGGGCTACAATCCGGAATACACAAGGTTATCATATGTGCTTGAACTGCTGAAATTGAAGGCAAGCAATGGTCGATCCGACAAAAGTTTTACAATATTACTAGGTTTCCTAACGGACATCCTTCCAGAAGGAAACGTGTTTCCCAGAACCACCTACCAAGCTAAGAAGGTTCATTATCCATTGGGAATAGAAGTAGAAAGAATACATGTATGCCCGAATGATTGCATCCTCTACCATAAAGAGTATGCAGACATGCATGTATGTCCGATGTGCAAAGCATCCCGATACAAGCGTAAGAATCACTCCGATGATGGCGAGGGCATCGATGTGAAGTAAGGACCTCCTGCTAAAGTGTTGTGGTATCTGCCTATAATTCACGTTTGAAGCATTTATTTACGAATCGAAAGGAGACAAGATTGTTGTATTGGCATTCGGAGCAGCGTAAGAAAGATGGAAAGATAAGACACCCTGCTAATTTTGCCCAGTAGAGAAACTTTGATAGGAGCTTCCAAGACTTCGGTGTGGATCCGAGGAATATAAGGATTGGCTTGAGTATAGATGGAATTAATCCTTTTAGTAACATGAGCAGGCGATATAGCACCTGGCCCGTAAATCTATGTATGTACAACTTTTCTCCTTGGTTGTGTATGAAGCGGAAGTTCATTTTCATGTCACTACTTATCCAAAGGCAAAAGCAACCTGGGAACGACATTGATGTGTACCTAGCACCATTGCTGGAAGGTCTTGTGATACTGTGCAACGAAGGGGTACAGGTATAGGCTGTGTACATGTAACACCCTGGCTATTTGGAAGCCAAGATATTACCTAAAGAATCTACATACAACCACAATGCAGAAGAATTTTAATCTGAACTTCTATAATCAATCGAAGAGTTCAATGGTAATACTAGCATAACAGGAATAAACAACGAATCCATCAACATATAAACAGTGAGAACTTCAGAGAAGCCACTAACAGCAATTACTATAACTAAATAACAGGTGGTCTTAACCTTATTTGTTACAGTTCCTCATTTGACAATTGAAAGACATAATCGAACTTAACAAGGAAGATAAATAATGGTGAACTGAGTGAAATGTGCTTGACTAATCCCTTCCCACAAGGCCATCATCAACGTTCACCTAAATGAATACAGAAAGCAAGAATGAGTCAAAACTCAGCAAGTACCATACAAGATAAATCAAGCATAGAGTGGACAAGCCAACTCAATTGAAGTATGAACAATTCTTGGAACACATACATGAATGAATGGAATGAATACATGAATGAATGGAATGAAAGTATGCATTGAAGGAATGGATCGCTCAACGACTTATATATCAGTATAGCGAGTGACACACCGTCGGTGCTCACTTAAGCCCGTACTTAACAAAGTCCGGGGATCCAATCACCGTATGAAGAACGTTTCATACGGGTGTTCGAAATTGCCCACATTGGAGTGGTGGCCAACATTGCCCACATTGGAGTGGTGGGTCTTACGTGCCCATACTGGAATTGATGGGACTTACAATTTTCCACTTCCGTGGTCAACATGAAACAAATGCGTGAACGGAATGAACTTCATGTAATGAACTCTTATCACATCATAATGAATAAATATACATGGCATACGAACATGAATAGTAAGACTAACAATTCATCCACACACAATCATCACCATTCATTATGATAAGACAAGGTACTTGCCTTCCGCGCTGTGACGTGTTAGGAGGCAACGAAGATGCCCCTCCACTCACCGCTTCACCGCCTACACAAATATTTATTCGAAATAAGGATAACAAGGTAAGACAAACTACAAGTTTCCTACCATAACCCTCTAACTATCCAACCCAATCAACGGGTTCAAACTGACAATCTAACTAATCAGCCAGATTACAGCCCTACTGGGCATCGGTACAATAAAAACCATAATTAAATATCTGTAACTCAGAATGACTTGAAACTGGTGCTAAATGAATCATAACGAACCAGGCTATGAAACTCTATTTGACGGGGTTCTCTGATTCAGCCAAAACAGTTGGCTAAACAGCCGTTGAAAACAACTGACATACATCTGTCCAGATTACAGAACAGCAATAGATAAAATAACATACCTTTCATTCTACTGATGCAATGGAGGTGATCTTTATCAACCTGGAATCATGGTGAAATTATCTTCAAAAACCGTGTTGGGTGGCAGTCCTGAATCTGACTCTAACTAGATCAAAACCGAGGAACAAACCGACAGTCCCAAAATCTTAGAAAGACAGAACAGCGCGCGGTTAAAATTCCATAACTTTTGATTGCCAACTCTAACAATTTTGTTCTTTATCAAATTGGAAAGATTACTGAAGTATCTACAACATTAATTTTGGGTAGACTTTCTGATTTGGCCTCTAAATAATTCATAATGGCCAGACAAGCAAACTGTCAAATCCCATCAGCTCTCCTGAACAGTCGCACAAAAACGGCCATATCTCCTAAACCGTAACTCCAAATCAGATGATCTTGGTACCTAAAGAAATATAAGACCAAGGGCTACAACTTTCTAAGAGGTGGAAAGATCTTAAAACATACGGAACTTACACAAATCTGACGAATAAATCTGGCGCAGGGGGAAGGAGAAAGTGGCGCACGGCAGGGTGGAGGGTGGCGGCTCCAAGTGGGGGAAAGGGGGAAGGGGGTTTAGGGTTTTTGGGGGAAGGTCATCTCCCCTTTAGCCAGCCCCCTCTTGGTCCACATGGGCCGTGTCCCAATGCCCAGGTTGTCGGGAATTCGCGGAAACCCCCTTGAGATCACTGAAAATTGTAATCCATGTTTAACTCTTTCTCCCGAATACTCTCCTATTCGCCCGAATAAATTTCGGTGTATTACAGTACAAATGAGAGAACTTCACTTTATACGCCATGTAACGTGTCGGGGTTCAGTATAAATGGAGCCAAAGTATGCCTGCATTGCTTACATGATACCGAGAGTGTGTGGCTGAACAACTCTCGTAAAACTGTGTATATACGTCATCGTAGGTTCTTTCACATGTATCACCCATACCGCAAGATGAAGAAACAATTCGACGGAAATAAGGAGGACGGTTCACGTCCAAGGACTTTTAAAGGGAAAGAGGCCTATGATATGGTTAAGGATACTGATGTTGTGATTGGAAAGGGGCGTAAATTGAGGACTCGTCGGAAGAACATCTGGAAGAAGTGATCAATTTTTTGGGAGTTGCCTTATTAGGAGCAGTTAGAAGTTCGCTACTTCATCTACGTCATGCACGTGGAGAAGAATGTATGTGATTGATTGATTGGTCTCTTACTAAACATTCGTGACAAAACAAAGTATGGTGTCAACGCACGAGGTGACTTGGTTGATATGAATATAAGGACCGAGTTAACACCGAAAGAGACCGATAAATGATGAATCTACCTTCCATCAGCTTGCTACACTCTGTCCAAGGCCGAGACAAATTAAAGAACTGTGCCAGAGCTTACATGATGTGAAAGTTCACTCCGGTTACTCCACCAGTATGAAGAAACTTGTTTCTATGGAACATTTAAAATTAATTGGTATGAAGTCCCATGATTGCCATGTGCTGATGACACAAATGATTCCTGTTGCAATTAAAAGTATTTTACCGAACAAGGTCCGAGTGGCAATCGTGAGGCTGTGTTATTTCTTTAACTCAATTGCTCATAAGGTCATCGATCCCGAAGGACTAGATGCTCTGCAGGCCGAGGTTGTGAGGACTCTATATCATCATGAGATGTATTTCCCTCCATCATTTTTCGATATCATAGTCCATCTCATTGTTTACCATGTGAAAGAGATAAAGATATGCGGCTCTGTGTTCCTACGTCATATGTACCCGTTCGAGAGGTACATGGGAATTCTCAAGTCCTATATATGAAATTGATCTCGGCTTCAGGACAACATCATCGAAGGTCATGCAACCGAAGAGGTCATTGAGTTCTACATCGACTACATGGCTCAGGTGGAACCGATAGGTGCGACTCTATCTTGTCATGAGGAGAGGCTGGACGGTATAAGAGGCATCAGAAGGAAAGCAATCACTCTCGATTTTGACGCGTACGCTCATACCCATTTCACGATCCTGGAACACATGACCCAAGTGTTCCCGTACATCGACGAGCACAAAGACATGCTACACCAACAGAATTCAGGTCGGTTAGAGATTTGGATCACGAGAGAGCACAACTGCCGGTTCAACGAATAGTTAAAGGTGCACTTCACTGGGAGACAGTCATCAAGTGATGATATATTGCCATGGTTAGCAAAAAGTCTAAAATTTACAATTGTGACATGGCAAGGATACAACATAAATGGGTACATATTTTATACGACAGTTGAGGATAGGAAGAGCACAATCCAAAACAGTGGTGTCCGCATAGATGCGTTTCATGAGCAGTTCAACACCGCTGGATTGAGCTACTACTGTGGGTTCGTAGAGGAGAGTTGGGAGCTCGACTACGTACTTTTCAAGATACTCATGTTTCAGTGTTATTGGGTCAAACTTCCATAGGGTGTGAAGGTCGACAAGTACGATGTCACTACTGTGGACCTCGAATGTGTCAAATACAAGGATAAACTACTTGTACTCGCTAAGCAAGTTGTTCAAGTTTTTTTTTATGTAAAGGACCCAGCAAATTAGAGCCGCCACGTAGTTCTTTATGGAAAAAGAATGATTGTTTGAGTTGAGAATGTTGTGGATGAGGAAGAGTGCAATCAATTTGACGAGTTGCCTCCTTTCGGAGACAACATCAGGCTCAAGGAAGAACTGGGTGAGGAAGCTAGCTGTATGCGCTTCTATTATCATGAAGGGCTATTTTTAAAAACGACATAGCCAAGTGTAATGAGCACCTATTTGAAAAAATGTTCCATTGTAATTAAGAAACTCGGTGCAAGTAATTACGGAATTATTATATTGTAATCGATTCACTAATTAAGAAATTATTCCATCTTTGATTGTATCCGCTTCCTTGTTTTCAGAGAGTATGGCTAGCGTTTCCTGAGGCTAGCCAAAAAACAGAATAGCAATTTTTTAGTTATAGAAGGAACTATCACATGTGGTTTAGTAGAACAAATCGTCTGTGATATATGTAGCACATCGATTCCTAAGGCACAAAAAAATTTCACCTCCCACGCATATGTCCAAAAATTCCCATGCTAAGCATCATAGATGGTTCCGTAATGGAACTGTCTGTGATACTTATCACACACGGTTCTTAAATATAACCGCTCTAGGATATGCTCGCTTATCTCAGACGGTCCTGAAATAGAACCGTTTGTGATATTCTTACAACGAGGTAGTGGTCGTAGCTTTCTTATCACACACGATTCTTAAATATAACCATTTGTGATATGCTCGCTTATCGCAGACGATCCTGGAATAGAACCGTCTGTAATATGCTTACGACCAGCTAGTGATCGAAGATTTCTTATCACACACGGTTCTTAAATATAACCGTCTGTGATATGCTCGCTTATCGCAGACGGTCTTGGAATAGAACTGTCTGTAATATGCTTATCACTAGGGGGTCACAGACGATTCTAGAATAGAACCGTCTGTGATATGATCGCTTATCACAGACGATCCTGGAATAGAAACGTTTGTGATATGATCGCTTATCACATACAGTTCTTTAATATAATCGTCTGTGATATACATTTATAAATAGGGGCTCCAGCTAGTGTTCGTGGCCTTACTCCTCAGAGCACGGTCTCTGGGTTTGTGTCATTACTCCTCAGAGCACACTCTTCGGTCCCTCGACCTCCTTCCCACAACGACATCATCCGTCTACGACCTCGACGACGCCTTCCCCCCCCCTGGACCTCGACTCCCTCTTCATCCACGCCTCCCGTCAAGGTACGATCACCGCTTTGGATTGTGCTAGTATAAGTTTCAAATTGTGTTGTTTTGATGGACACTAGCTAGCACTATGAGATATTGCTTTGTTAATCTTGCGAGATAGCAAGTAAGTGAGATGGCGTCCACATCGTCTTCCCCGCCATCATCGACGTCGACGAATGCGTCTAGATCTCTGAGAAAAGTGGTACCTAAGCGATATGCCAGAGGAATATTGAAAATGCCTGTGGACCGAAAGAACATCACGACCGTCAATCCCTCTGGGGTCCCTCTACTTCCCTAGAAAGCAGCGGCGGCATTCCGGGCCACCTGCGGTATACTTGTAAGGGAACGGGTCTCCATCACCACACAGAAATAGAAGGATTCGACGGACGTAGAGAAAGCACAATTGTAGTCTAAAATTACAACGTCATTCGAGATCCCACCAGAATTCTCCGAACTCGTGCGACGACATGTGTTCCTCGTGAGGGCACACGCTTAGAAGACCTTCAAGAGCAAGCTTATCATGGAGTACGCGAACAAGGATCAGTCCCCATGCACGAAGTATAGTTTCGTGTCGTCGGATACGTGGGACGCCTTTGTGCGGATGAAGATGATGGACGAATTTCAGCAGCAAAGTGCGGCGCACAAGGCTATCCAGGCACAAAACATTCACCCCACAGACTTGGCACCATTGGGTACACCGGTAAAATCTCGGGATGGATAAGTGAGGACAATGTGGCAATCCAGTCGAAGGTCTCCCCGCCATTTGTCGAGATCACAGACGAGCGTGCCCGAAACTGGTTAAGAGCGAGGGCCTCAACCACGTCGTCGGGCACCATTTCTGTCACAAACCCGGCAGACGAGGGAGTGTGCCAACACATGGTAAGATATATCTAACTACCTAGTTTTCAATGAGTCCATAACTTCGTAGGGTTTAAAATAACATGACGGCCTCTTACAGCAAACATTGAGTACTCAATCTTCCCAAGGATCCTTCAGCAGTCATGGAGAAGGATATACTATCCACGGCCCTGGGAAACAAGGAGCAACCGGGTCGCATGCGAGGCCTTGGGGATTTACGTACCTTCAAAGCATGGATTCCCACACGACTCCGAGGTGTATAGGAGTCAGAAGAGATCCAAGGCCGAGCGTGTCGAACCCGGGAGCGAAGGATCCCGGATTCTCTGTGTTTCATACACTAGTCCAGGAACAGCTAGTGTACACAATCAACAAAAGAGGATAGCATAACCATAAAATTTCATTCATTAACAATAGTTAAAGTTCATTACAAAAGGGGCATCATGCCAACAAGCAAAATACAGAGGAAGCAAAAGCAGTAAGGTAGACCACACAATTCGCCATAGGCAATCGTCTGAAGGGCGTAGCCTAGTCGTCTAAGTTCTCATTTTCCTCGTAGCATTCTTCTCCTACTCAATAATTTATTAAGCAAGAGTGGGCACAAACAACCGTGCCCCATAAGTTACACCCATAACAGAGTAATAATGCATGCAATGATATATCAAAGGAAGGCTTATAGGGTTGAATTTGCATAAAGCAATATTTTTTTCAAATATCAATATTAAGTTCCAAAGTAGTTATTATATAACTAAAATTCATTTTCTAAATTCTCAAGTTTTACAGTTAGATAAAATTCAGCAACGAGTGGTGAAGGATATCTTCCTATCACGAGGCTACCCGCCCAATTCCCATTTGAATAGAAATCCAAAACCATTTAACAAGTCTTTTGAAACCAACACCAAAATCTAACTTGGAGTGGCTTTGCTAGCATATCCATGACCGTGGATATGACTATTCGAATAGTTCATAACACTATATAGAGGTTGTACAGCTTTACTCACACGCCACGACTTCTCTAGCATGTTTAGAATCCGTCGATACCACATCTCACTGCCTTAGGTAAGCAGTCTAGAGCACGTGACAAGGCATTTACAATACATTATCCCACCATAGTTCCGCCTCGCTAAGGTTTTTCCTCCTTTGGATAGAAACCTGCCAGGTTCAGGCCCCCTCTTACGCTAGGTGGGAAGACATAAAAGTAGGTCATAAAGACACCCACGCAACCGGATGACACGACCACGGTGAGACGTTGCAAATTAGTTAGCCAGATTCTACCCATTCAGAACATGTGGTAGTACGTTGGGGCTTAGCAAGATGCGGCTTGAAGACCGGTTGTTAATTGACTTGGACCACTTTTCATAAAATCTATGGGCCTCGATCATAGAAATGACTCGATCTCGTGCATCAACGTGCACCATCCAAATATCTATTTCACCCAAGTCCAAACCAATTTTTGTTTTATTTACAAGTTAACACATTTCATAAATTTCTATGGTATAGACCATACCATAGTATCAGTTTAAATCATAGTTGAAATTTGGCTAACTTTCCCAAATTAAATATTTTGAGCTAAGCATTGACTAAGCATAGAGTTTTGCAACATGTTCTAGTTCATACTAATGTACCAACTAGTTTTTAACTATGGTATCAAGGGGGTGTCTAAATCAATATTCGAGTTTGGATGTACAAAGAAATTAGGAATAACTATAAAGTTAAAACAAGAATTTAAATTACATTAATTTAAATACGCATGCAAAAATAATATAAAACAAAATTTTAATAATTTGAAATATTGGGATTCAATATGATCAAAGATGTAACTTGCCTTGCTCAAATGCTTGAGGATCTACTTCTTCGCAAAATTTGGGTTCCCCGGAGTCGTCGAAATCGACACGTGAAGATGAAGAAAATTCAAATAAAATTCAAATGAGATTCAAATGAACTCCAAATTAAATAATTTTAGTGTAGATATCTAGATCTTGAATTTAGATGAATTTAGAAATTTGAATCACTCGAAGCGGAGTTCGAACGAAGGAGAACGGGCTTTCGGAAGTTTGAAAATACATGAAACGATGAAAATGTGATTTTTTTTTTCAATTTAGAATTTATTTTTCTAAAGGAAAATCCATTTATTGGATCACGAGGACGTCAGCGGTCGGATTTAAGATTTCAGCCGAATTATTTTCCCAAAGAAAAATGTTTGAGTGGCTGACATGCGGACCCCACACAGGTGGATGGGTCCACGGACGTGCACCGGTCCACGGTGGACCCGGCTCGTGGCACAGGGTCGTGCCATGCGTGCCTGGCCACATGGGCGCCGCGCAAGCAGAGGCGGCTAAGGTGGTGCCAGATGGACATGACGTGGCAGCCATGTCAGCGCGGCGGACGGCGGCGGCTCGGGCGCGTAGGCTCGCCGACGCTATGCGCCACGACGAGCCTCAGTGTGGGCACCGAGAGGGAGAGGGTGGAACGGCGAACCTAGCATGTGGGCTTTTCGCGACAACGCGAAAGGAGGTGGCCGGCGGCGAGGAGCAGGCGAAGGCGGCGATAGCGTTCCGGCGACGGTCCGGTGGAGTGAGTGCGCGCACGAGGTGGCACACGACTATGCGAAGACGACGGTGGAGGCAGAGGCGGCTGAGGAACTTCCACCGCAGCGCAAACTTCGGCCACGCAAGCTTCGGCCGGAGCTCTCGAAGCTCAAAATCCCGGTGAATGGGGGCGAGAGAGAGGGGGAAGGAGGGGGAAAGGGAGAGGCGCCGGGTGCTCGCCTTTAAAGGGCTTGGGGATGGCCAAAGGACGGGAGTGGCCTGGGTGCAGCATGGCGAAGCTCTGATCGACGTTATTAGGGCAGGCGAGGAGGGGATGGGAGCAGGTGGAGGGGAAGAAAAGGAGCGCAACGGGTGTGGCGAAAGCCGAGGAATTAAATGTGCGTTGAAATGGGAGGAAAGGGGAGTGATTCACGAGCGAGGCGGCGACTTTCACACGGTGGTGACGCGGGCGTGTGCGAGCGGGCCGCATGGGGCGGCTACGGGAAGAAGACGGGAGGAAGGCGTCGACAGGCGGGGCCCATCTGTTAGTGAGAGTGGGCGGAGGCGTGGGCGCGGGGCGCTGAGATGCTGGCGGGTGGGCCCGCCTCGTCAGTGAGAGAGGAAAACAGGAACGGGCTGGAGATTTTGGCCCGGGACAGTAACAGATTATATTGATTTTCGAATTTTAGAAAATACAACAAATCAAAAGGCTTTTTAGAAAATAGCAAATAAAGTTAAAAATTCTAGAAAAATACACAAAATTACTTGAATTATTTGGAACTTATAAAATTATTTATAACTTTAATTTGTCTTTTAATGTTGAAAATAAATTGTTTTTCATTTTTGGGGAAAAGGGAAAAGTCTTTTTAAATTCCAAAAAATACAAGAAAATACTTAAAATAATATTTTTGACTTTAAATACCAGAAAACCCAAGAACTTCAAATGAACAAAATTTTGAGTTAATTGAAGTTTGATTAACTCATGTTAAATTATTTTTATTTTTAAAAATTTCAAGTTTAAGCTTTATCAATCCAATAAAATCGAATGGTTAATTTTAATTTGAAAATTTTCAAAATGCCTCAAAATCAAGGATGTTACAGAGCGCGAGGAACAGTGGAAATAAAGAACATATTACTACACAATTTCAAGCACTGATAACAACATTGCAGGAACAAATGAATCAAATCCTCAACCGGTCGCAAGACGCCCCCGTGATTTTGGGAGCCAGGCCCCCTCAACATCGGAGTAGCGTCGCGCCCACGCTTGCACTTCCTGAACTTGGCGATGCCCAATTATCTATCGACCTCATCCAAGTAGTGTACATCTCTGGGATGCTCCAAAGATAGACTCTGTAGGACGCATTAGCTAATTATGTATCATTTTGTAGGTGCCCACGCCCTGCATACTCCAAGTGCTGGTTGGGTCCATTACTGTTGAGGCTGGACGAGGGGTGGTATTTCCAAGCTATGAAGAGATAGTGGTGCACGGTGCCCAGCTGGCGTAGAGTTACGCCAAGGTCCAAGTGGACATGGTACATGATAATTTGATGTCCATCCCGCTGGATAAGCGCCCGAACGAAGAGATCATAACACTAGGGAATGCCTTGCACACTTTTGTCTAGTGGACCAAGAGGGACATCGCCCTGGACCTGTGCAGTGCCGCGATCTCCACACGGACATGCCTCGATGACTCCACCTCAACCCCTGCTTCAGAAGGCCTCCGTATCCCGTACCGTGGAGACGACATCGAAGAAATAAGAAAAGCTTATCGAGTCGTCTTCCAGGAAGACAACTAGCACGCGAGGTGCTAAGGCCAAATCGAAGAAGATTAAGGCGCCTCATAAGCCCGGGACGTTCTCTCTCGGAATATCGTTGGTCTCTGACACAGTATTATGCCGCATTGGTTTGACTTGCCAGACTTTGCATGCGTAGTACATGCGCACCGACGAGGCGAGGGAAGACGGTCTATTGGATTCACCGTCAGCTACAATAAGAACCATTTCCACCACAAGCCGGGCTATTTCGTCGTGTGCTTCGAAGACTTATTTGATCTATTCAATCTCGACGCCCTCGATGCCTCACTTCTACGATGTTGGACACTGTAAGTGTGTATAATCAAGTTCTAAATTCACACAGTACCGATAAATATCATAACTCATTGCTTATGTATAGATACATGATGCAACAAGTCCAGCGATCGCGACAACCGGTGGGTTTCCTCGACCCACATTTGATCTCAGAGCAATGCATCAGCGAAGACGCAAACTACGTTGAGAAGTACATAACGAAGGGATTGCATACTCACCGCGACAAGGACTACATACTGGTGCTCTACAACCAGGGGTAAGTGCTTCATTACTTGTTATACAAATTTCATTTGTTCTTTATACACAATACGAACTTAGGTTTAATGGCTAAAGCGACATACATGAATAGGTGATATTGGATCCTTTTAGCCATTGTACCAAAGTAGAACAAGGTAATATACCTTGATTCCCTAGTCAATAACAACCACGACTTCACCCTTGTGCAAAAAGTACTCGACATGTATGCTCATTTCCTCCATATGTAACTCTATTGTAGTATTCCTTCATTTGAAATGTCCGAGGATAACTTTTTAGAATCACGTAGGTCGTTTAGCGCCTATGTTGTCGAGGGAGGGACACACAATGAATTGGCCGCCACACTGCGACACAGGACGCGATTTTCGGTACCTGCTATAGCATAATAATCCTATATCACACTTCATAATCTGGCCTCTCGAATTGACTATACATATATCATATATCACACTTCTATTTTTTCAGTGCCACCAGCAACTATGTCAAAGCAACATATGTGCATTCTATATTTGTCGTCATATGCTGGAAATCACGAGTGCTAAGACGAAGGATCTAGAGGTTTGTCAGTCAATCTCTTAATAATTATTTTATAATTATGTATATTATATATATATGCTTACTACTTTGCTCTTGCTAGCAGCAGGGCATGAAAATACCAGAAAGTAGCTTCCATCTGGACTTACTCGTGGAAGTTCGAGGACGGCTCGCCACCTTCATCACGGGGGATCAGTAAAGAGAGTGGAGAGTTTTACTCCGGTGACTCTGATTTATTGTAATTCACTTTGAGTTGTAATCAAATCACTTTGTAATTAAATCATTAAAGTGACTTTGTAATTAATATTGAGTTTGTAAATCACTTTGAGTTGTTCTATATCAAATCAATTGTGATATATCTGTTTTCTGCTTGCTTGTTTTCAGAGGGTATGGCTAGCATTACCTGAGGCTAGCCGAAAAATCAAAATATATTTAGGTATAGAATGAACTATTATAGACGGTTTTGAGAATAAACTGTCTGTGAATAATACTGACAGAGGGCCAACCGTCTGTTATATGTATACAATCACAAACGGTTACTGCTAACACCCATCTGTAATATGTATACAATCACAGACGGCTACCACCAACAACCGTCTGTGATATGTCGCATATCATAGACGGCTACTATCAAAAAACCGTTTGTGATAGTAAGACTTCACAGACGATTTCAACAAATAACCGTCTGTGATATGTGGGATATCATAGACAGTTATTCCTACTATCACAAACAGTTTAACAAAAATCGTGTGTGATATATGGGATATCACAGACAGTTATTTGTTAAACCGTCTGTGAAAGCCTAATATCACAGACGGTTTTCATCAAAAATCGTCTGTGTTGTGACTTTCACAGACGGCTCACAAATCGTCTATTATCACAGACATATAGATTCAAACGGTTCAAAAACCGTATGTGGTGACGGTTTATAATCGTCTGTGATGACCCTGTAGTAGTGAAATACTTATACTGTTCATAGTAAAAAAAAAAAGAGTAGAAATGACAGATTTGCAGGTAGCAGGAATTCGACAAAGCAACATATGATGGCCATTGGCAACACATACATAGTCGGTCCTACCAAAGCCAGCTTTAAGCTGGGATGAGATGGTTAGGTACGTAGTTTTTAACCTACTCACACAACCTACCATTCTTAGTAGTTTCTTACGAGTCATGCGTGCATGCCTAGACAAAAAGCCTCAGAAGAAGTTATCCCTCGTGACAGAGCACAAGGGAGGCATGTAGGGCTCGGCGTTGCATGTTTCTTCTTCCTGCTGTCATGTTCTCTGAACTCTTCGTACTAGCTCAACCACAATGAGAAGAACAAACTAGCTACCTCAGCTAGCTAGGCACAAGCTCGAACAAAAGATGCATCTTAGCAGGACCAGTTTGTTAAAGGGTGTGATGCTAGCTGTGCATGCATGGAGTCGAGTGAGGCCCGTGACCTCTCGATGGATCGATATCCATGAGTTCCTGTTTGCAAAAACTTTTTTTCCTTGATTTGTTTGGATCTCTTTCGTTTTCATGGATCCTTTGGTCGAGACCACTAGCTCTAGCTCACACAGTGTGTTTCGACAGGGCCTTTTTACATTAATTACGGGCGGTCCATGACAAACAAGTTGGGATATGCAAGCCGATAGTGTAACATTCTCAAATTCATCTCTTCTAGTTCTAGGCCAAGCACACCATCTCTCTCTCTCTCTATCTCTCTGCCACTAGCACATACAGACACATGCACGCCTATATCATCTACCAATTTGCTAGCTTCAGCTGTACATATCAACGTGGTCTCCAATTACACCTGGGATTAATTGTCCCTGCGGATCTATATTACTTCCATTTGTTTCAACAATCTGAAAGCACATCTTATCTTAACCATATCGATGATGAACTAGTTGAACTGTTGAGTACTCTCTTCCTTCCTTCCTTCCTTCCTTCCTTCTCTTGGTTCCTAGTAGATGCTATTATAGCATTTTGCATTTCAACCGAGGCAGGTATACAAAAGACCATATTGCCCATCTTTATTAGCCCACCTAGTGCTCATGGATAGTGTGTGTACTGTAGTACATAGTAGTAAATAATGACTTTGGGAATAATGAATACGAGGGGTATGCAAAGGAAAGGTTGGTAAAAAGTTGCCTCAAAATTGTAGAACGACATGTACTCTTATTTGAGAATAAAATTTAAAAAATAGAATGATATGTATTTGGGAACGGGGTGAGAAGAAGATAACTTTCAAACCAGTGCATGCGCTAATTTCTTTGTAATTTTGGTAAAACAAAAAAAAATCCGCACAAAAATGTTGTCGAACAGGTGGGCATTCTAATTTCTATGTGAAGTTCGCTGCTGGTGTGAACTGAGACAAGTAGGAAGAATTTACCAGAGCAAGTCCACGATGAGACGACGAGTCTCCTCTACATGTAGAAATTTACCAGAGAACCTCGGCATCATTGGGCTAGTTTTCCAAATGAAAATGACTTGATTTGTTTTAATTAAACAAAGAAACAAGAAACATCCACATGAAAAGATGCTGCTATAGCCAGAAAGCCATGAGATTAGACACAAGGCATTTCTAGTAGGTCCTCGATTAGTCTCCTCTCGTGACATTATTATTAATTAATTCAGCCAACTTTTCTGTGCACGTCATCAATCAGGTGACTATTTAGTACTTCTTTCTTATGTTATTGTTCTCAATTATTTAATGAATATTGTTGTGTATTTCTCATTTACTCATTTTTCCTTTCTTTTCTGTTGGAAACAGTGCTTGTGGAGAGAAACAAATTCCAGCTAGTAACAAGTCGCAGTTTGATGGCGACAACCATCGACCTTGCCTAGTATCTCCAATTCTCAGCCACTTTTTCAGAGAAATATCTCCACATATGCAATTCGATCGACTTGTAAAATTCAACTACTTCGAGTATTCTAGGCCGGCTGCGTGATATAATCAACACATGTACGATTCCTACGATGAGGACAAAATGCTTTTTCTAGATGAAGGCTAGAACATTTTCTGACTTTTGACTCGGCATGCCTGCATGCATTACGAATGTTTCGACTCAGACAATAAATTTAACCTATCCGGGTTAACTCTTTTTACATAAAATAAGAACGGAAGTGTAAGTGAGGTTTTATGTATGCGTTGGTTCGCCCTAAGTGGGATAGACTGTGAGCAAATTTTAGGTCAAGATATTACAATTAGCAAACTGATTTATATGAGTGATAGCATTTCCATATATAACTAGTTGAAAACCTGATCTCTAGCTAGCTGATCATCTGCCATCTCCAACAGCAGACATATATACATAAATCATTCATACGATGACAAATTCAGCAGGGTTCACGCATTTAAAGAAGCCCCTTAGCTATACATAAATCATTCATACGATGACAAATTCAGCAGGGCTCACGCATTTAAAGTAGCTATGTGCGCCAAACCGGAATCCTACCTGCGAGATTCCCTAATAGCCCGACAGTGTCTGTGCTCTGTACACACGTAGGGAAAGGGGGCCGGCCTCAATTTCAATTATGCTGCTACTAGCTAGCTCCTCGTGAAACAAGAAACAAGATGAACAAATCTGATGCTCTGATCATCGTTAGTTATCAGCATGCGCGCATCTCACTTGTGTATACTAGCTACACTTCAATCAAACGAAATACCCTGCGGATTGATCATGCTTATACATGTGTTCGATCATCTGGACCTCACACTCAGATCCGATCCAAGTGACCAAGTCTGACACACTTGTACGTACAGAACGATCGACCGATCATTGGGACAGTCACGCGAGCTTGTTTCGTTCTGACATTAATTATATATACCTCTGATATAATGTCACTGTCGATCGGCACAGTTGAATGGAAGTACTACTACTGCATATACGTACGCTGTTCATTCTCTGCGTACGTAGCTGCAGAATAAGATGCCTGCGGCGTATGTATGTATATGCATTGTTGGACTGGGCCACGCACGCGTGCCTGCGTGCGTGCGCATACGTCCTGTATGTACAACTGTACGTATACGCTTATGTCCAGCGAAGTCAATATATGTAGCAGTGTTGGAATTATACGTCGGTATGTAGTGTTCTCTGGATGGACGTGATGTTCCTGACAAGTCAATGCATAATGCAGCGCTTAGCTCCAAATCGAGCAGCTCTCGTGCATGGATGCGTTCACAAGAGGGTTTCTGTTTTGGATTTGTTTTTTTGTTTTTTTGTTTATGTGTGACTTTGATCATCACATGCGAGAGGAGTCTTCGGCTAAAATAGCATATTTTTTTTAAATAAAATAGCAAAACTAGCCCACTCACACATCCAAAATGACAAATATAACATCCCCTACCGTACGAATTTACCACGGTAGGCCACGTGTCGTGATAGCACTGTCAGATTGCGACACGTGGCCTTCCGTGCTCTTAATCTGCGGCAGGGACATGCACAGGCCACCTGCCGCTGGCGCACGTCCCTGCCGCGGACTGGGTGCACGGCAGGTCACATGCTAGGATTAGAGAGCGTGGCAGGTCGCCTGGCACGGTCCGGTATTACGGCATATGACCTGCCGTAATAAATTTGTACAGTACATATGTTATTCTCGTTACTTTGGGCAGTACGCTAGTTTTACTATTTTATTTGAAAAAGAGGTTAAACGAGGAAAAAAACCTCTGCGTGCGAGTCTTATCTATTAGAGCAGCGAGTCTAATCTATTAGAGCAGCCGTGCGATGAGAAGTCACTCACTACGGGAAACACCTTCTTTGCCGAGTGCACAAATCTTTGCCGAGTGTCAAATTGCGGGCACTCGGCAAAGATTTACTTTGCCGAGTGCCGCGACTTGGCAAAATACGGACTTCTAAGAAGAGGCCTTTGCCGAGTGCCCTGACTCGGCAAATACCGTGCATTCAAGAAGACTGATTTGCCAAGTGCCGCACTCGGCAAAGGTAGGCACTCGGCAAAGATTGCTAGGGGCCTAACGGCATCCAAGAATGTCCTCTTTGCCGAGTGCCCCGCTTGGCACTCGGCAAAAGAATTTATTTTGCCGAGTGCCAAAACTTGGCACTCGAAGAAACTTATTTTTTTTTGGTTTTTGCCACCAATTTTTTGAAGCTTTAGTACACTACCACAAACAACATGTTTAAATTTGGGATATTTTCATTGCCTTTTGGCATATTTCTATAGTTTATTTTATTTTGTTGAATTTTTCGTAAAATGTAAGTTTGAACTGCAGTGCATCGAATAATGGATTACATTCGCTCAAAAATGTTATCCTTGTTTGTTAGTGTAAATTTAGGCTAAATCCAGAATCTGCTCTCGAAATTTCGATCAACGTGCTCACGGGGCAACGCCGCCAACTTGCGTGGGAGTGGTTTTTTAATTGTATAAAATGCGAACGAATTCCGAAAATCATGAAACTTGTCGAGTTATCGCCGTATCGTATGCGTATACCGTGGAAAAAATTTGAAAAAGTTTCGAGTACGCTGTCATGTACGATGCTCACAAACCAGAAGAATCTCCGAAGAAGTTGTCACGTATTCTTCTGTTTTTCTAAGGTTTGCAAGCATCGTACGTGACAACTTGCGCGAAACCTTCTCAATTTTTTTTCACAGCCTCCACATATGATATCATGACATCTTCCCAAGTTTCATGATTTTCGGACTTCGTTTGCTTTTTATACAATTTAAAAATAACTCGACCGCAAGTTCGTGGTCATGTTTCGTGAACAAGATGTTCGAAATTGGTGGTCTGTTCCTGGTTACGGCCTCACATTATACTAAATAACATGAATATCATTTTTCCATTTATTTTTTTCATTATTCGAATGACTAGCAGTTATAATTTGAATTATCCAAGAAAATTCAATTAATTGAAATAAATTAAAGAAATATAGAACAAGTCCGAGAAATGTGCCACATTGGAACATGGAGTACCAGGTATTGTATGGGGACTGCAGAAAAAGTTTGGAGGTCAAAAGTGGAAAAAAATATGGTTTGCCGAGTGTCAAAAAATGACACTCGGCAAAGGATCATCTTTGCCGAGTGTCAGCAAAAGACACTCGGCAAAGGAGCATCTTTGCCGAGTGTCAGAAAATAACACTCGGCAAATAATTTTAATTTTTTTTTAAAAAAAACCTATGCATAGTCACGTTTGTCACACTTTGCCGAGTGCCAGATCGGGGGCACTCGGCAAAGGCCTCTTTGCCGAGTGCC
This sequence comes from Hsuehochloa calcarea, assembly GCA_036346395.1. Lineage (NCBI taxonomy): Eukaryota > Viridiplantae > Streptophyta > Magnoliopsida > Poales > Poaceae > Hsuehochloa > Hsuehochloa calcarea. The sequence continues at coordinate 58,513,972 of CM070593.1, read as the reverse complement.
AGATCGGGGCACTTAAGGCAAGAGGGTTTTATCCCCGCGGCCCGGCCCACCGCCCCGCACACACGCACACACGACACACGCCGCCAATACACAATACAATAGCCCAGCCAGCTTACCATGCGCTTACAGGCCAGCCACAATACAACATACGCCGCCCACCGGCCGTCCTCCCCCGCCGATTGGCCCCCCGCCCGTTGTCCTCCCTCCGCCGGCCGTCCGTAGGTAACAACTGAGGTCCCAAATGAACTGAGGTTGAGATTCAGCAAAAAAAAAATGCCAGGATTAACACTCCAAGAAGACATTGTTTATTTTCCCAAATGTGTTGATCTATTGGCTATGAATCATTCATGTATTCTCTGATTCATTTCTGTTTTTCACTTCATATGCCTTTTGTATATTTTCTATTAGTGGGATGCCCAAAAAAGGCTTGAATATGACAAGATTGACACGAAGGATTTTGCTTCAAACCATCACACATTTACACCTCTACAAATATTAGTTAGCAAGATGCAAAACAACCTTAAAATGGCGTGAAAGATGATCTTAAGATTTTTGTTCAATCTATGATGTGTTGTCTCTGCTTTTGGAAGATGACACTTTTGCTTGAGTATACCTTCCTGAACAGTGCTTATGGTTAGTTTGCTTTTTCGTGCAACAGTTTTTTTAAAAAAGATTAGCTCAATTATATGTCTTTCTAAAACATATATAGAATTTTTTTGGTAATAGGTTCACAGTTTTCATTATCCAATCAGTGACATGGTCCAGTAAATGGTTTTATAAACCCTACAGCATTGTATGTAATATAATGATCTGGACTACCTGCAAGCCTGCAACAGGATATCTTGAGACAGTTATTAGTCCTATTCACCGATTCATCTGCAGACACTCGATTGAAGCAAAAACAGAAATCAAAGAACTCAATTCATGGTCTCAATTCATCTCTGCAATGGCATTACTGCACTATGTAATATTTTGTTTCATGTGGTACTTGCTGGTCTTAACTAGTAGTATTTTGAAATATTGCCCAAGCAAAGCATTTCGATGAGATAGGTGCCAAGGATGATAATAGTATAATTGTCATGAAGGGTTCGTTTACGTAAAAAATTAGCATTAGTCCAAAATTGATAGTACTTGAGTATGCAAAGACAGTGAACGAGCTCACCGATGGGCCTTTTTAATTCCTTATGTGACTTCCATATTTAAAACAAGATTAGTGTGAACTGAAATTGAGGTTATGCATAGTCTTAGCACAAGTTAAAGAATGTCAAATGATCACAAGACATACTCACAGACATTATTGTGAACAAGTGACTATAGCGCTGGTGCATGGCGTCAGAGCGACTATGATTCCTCACGACTATAGCCAATATATATGCTCCGATCTCACAATGACACTATCATTCACACCTAGAACATTGCCGCATGCTCGCATATAGGCCCGGCCTGGTGCTCGGACTTTCACCGTACTTTGTACTAATATCGGCCCATTGTGACTTATCTCATTTCGCATATCGCCTTTCCGGACGAGTGGTCCGTGGCACTCGAGCGTGTAGCTCGGCGCACCAGGAGCGAAATCTCGGGCGTGCTCGTGAATGAACCTCGAGCAATCCCAAATATGTGATTTGGGTGGACTCGAGCCGATCTCGAGCGTGCTCGGGCGCGTGGATCCGTGATAGATGTAGGTTCGCACTCGAGGCAAGCTCGAGCGATCCCAAACTCGTGGATTTGGGCGGTCTCGAGAACGGATCTCAAGCGTGATCGAGCACGATAGACTCGTAGTATAGGATTTGGATCTTTTGCATCTCTTTGTTTCTTGGTGTTATTTGCTTATCGTATGGCATAACAACTCACCCTCGGGTTAGTCTCATAGATAAATATGATACACTCTTGGTTGGAGATGCTACTTAAGAATGCAAATGAGTATTAATAATGAATAGTATTGTGCATTATGTTTGTGTCTTTACATGTAGAACCTTTTGCTTTCTCAGATATGCCATGTTCTTGCAACATAGTTTTGTCAAGTCCAGAGAGTCTACAATCTAGAACATATGTCTCATTTTATGTGCATACTCATGCTCTACTCTTGTTTGTACCAATACCTCACTCCTTACAAGATCGATACTTGAACATCACAAAACGGTGTCTTTACAAGACTCATACTCAACTCCTTGCATACTAGGCAAGCTACATGTATGAAATTTTATGGTACCATGCATCATATTATTTGATTACTTCATTGTTAGAACCTTGTTATATATTAAGGGGGATGAGTGCTTATTATTTGATAGAGTCCCACATGTGCATGTCGGCCATCGTGCCGTTGGTTTTCTTGCGGTTTTGGAAACCTCACCGCAGGTGGAGGTGCCAAATTTTGTATTGACAGCTTTATGTTTCTTTTTGCAGAGAAGAGCTACGGAGCGGCGCGAGTACCTCGGCGACCCGATCGCTTTCGCCGCCACGCTGGTCCGCACGCACCGCGTCGCCGCCATCGCACCGCCATCGATGTCGATTGGTATATCACTTTGTTATTGCTATATCACTTTGTTGAATGCCATTCTCGATTGGTCGGCCCGCTTTATTCTCCGTTAGGCGTAACCTAGTTAGGCGTCTCCGTTCGAAAGAGATACGGTTGGAAATATGCGCATCTTTGCATATCTATAACCGTATCTGCTTTCAATTGTCCACGTTTTTGACGGCCGAGGATGCGTAGATGGGGTTAGTTTCGTGGTCTACTCCGATCCGTGATAGTTTCGCAAGATCTCCTGTTGTTCTCCTGATACACAATCTCCCCGCCAGACGTGTATTTGGAGAACAATGAGGTGCCGCAAATTCGTCTCGGATAGGAGTAGAGCATGGAAACTAACCTCATCTACGCATCCTCAGTGGGATTAGGACCTATCTTCACCTATTAGATAGGAGAAAGATCGTAGATGCATTTAATTCTTATATTACTCCTCGATATGTTAGAGGATGGATGACCGTCATTGGATGTACACGGCGGAGAAGTCGAGTGATTACACCACGGAATGGATGAACAAGACCGATGCTTTCTTGAACCGTGCATTTGGCAAGGCTGCTAAAGGACATTGTCTAGTTTTATGTCCCTGCAGCAAATGTGGAAACAGGAGAAGGGTAAACAAGGTGGACATGGGTAAACATCTTTTGAAGAATGGATTTACGCCGGACTACACCCGGTGGATCCACCATGGTGAAGCCCATCGTATGAGAGAGGAGGTGGTGAGACCACGGTCGAGGCTTATGATGCTGATGCCGGGGTAGCAGACATGTTAGATGACTTTCACCAAGGACATTTCGATGAGGGACGTGAGAAGGAGGAGATGGAGGCACCGCTGACAGCGTTCTACGACATGATGGACTCGACACGAAACCCATTCACGATCGGTCAACGGTGTCTCAACCGGATGCCATTGGGCGCTTAATGGGGTTGAAGTCCGAGTTAAACTGAGTCGAGAAGGCTTCGATAAGATGTTGGCCGTGATTGGCACCACCTTCCGGAGGGCCACATTCGCCAAAGAGCATGTACGAGTCACGAAACTCCTTCGCACTTAAGATGCCGTATGAGCGATACATGCTTGTTCAAGGGGTGCGCCCTATTTAGGAAAGAACACAAGGATGCAAAGTATCGTCAAAGTGTAAATCCTCCGGTACACGGAGGTAGACTCGTGATGGCGGAAGAGGCGACTTACGATCCCGTGAAAATCCTACGGTACCTTCCGTTCCTACCGAGGATCCAACGGCTATACATGACCGAGGAATCCGCAAAAAGATGACATGGCACGAAATGGCAAGCGGTACAATCGACAAGATGGTACATCCATCCGATGGTGAAGCATGGACCCGCTTTGATGACAAACATCGTGAGAAAGCATATGAGGCTCGTGAATGTACGTGTCGCTACCGGCAATGATGGGTTCAATCCTTATGGACCGATGGTGCCCCATACACATGTTGGCCCGTGTTCGTTATCCCCTCAATCTCCCCTGGCGTCTCCTTTCAACGACATAACGTATTCTTGTCGTTGATAATTCCCGACACCCGGGAGTAATATGGGTGTGTTCATGGAGCCCGTGTTTGATGAATTGGTCCATGCTTGGGACGAAGGGGTATGGACATACGACCGAGCTACAAAGACAAGCTTCAAAATGCACGTTTGGTACCACTACTCCCTGCATGACTTCTTGGCGTATGGGTTATTCTCGCTACCGTGTGTTCACGGAAGTTGCCATGCCCAATATGCAAGGAAGGTGTGAGGTTCATTTGGTTGCACAAGGGTGGCAAGTACTGCTCGTTCGACAGACATCGTCAATTCCTCCCTCTTGACCATCCATTCGCACAAGACATCAAGAACTTTACGAAAGGTGTCGAGTGATGCACCACGACCGCGATGATGACTGGTGCCGAGGTTCATGCTCACATAGATGCTCTCGTGCCCAATCAAGAAGGTGGTTTTGTGGGATATGGTGAGCAACATATGTGGACTCATAAGTCGGGCTTGACTAGGCTCCCCTATTTCGATGACCTTCTTCGCCACATAACATTGATGTAATGCACACTTTGAAAAGAATATCGCCGAGGCACTTTGGGCAACACTCATGGACACTGAAAAGTCTAAGGACAACCCTAAGGCTAGAGTGGACCTGGCAACGTTATGCGATAGACCAAATCAAGAGATGCAGCCTCCTAGTCGCGGCAAGACATTGAGAAGGCCTAAGGCCGATTTCGTCTTGAAAAAGGACCAAAGGAGGAAGTACTTGAATGGATCCAGACACTAATGTTCCGGATGGGTATGCGTGAATCAAGAGGGGAGTGAACTTAGGCACTCGCGAATCAACGGGATGAAGAGTCATGACTACCACATATGGATTGAGCGGCTTCTTCCCGCGATGGTTCGAGGCTATGTCCTCGAGCATGTCCGCAAGTCTTTGCAGAGTTGAGCTATTTCTTCCGCCACTTTGTGCCAAGGAGCTATCTCGGACCGTCATTGATGACTTGGAAAAAGTGGCACCGTGTTGCTCTGTAAGTTGGAGAAGATCTTTCCACCCGCTTTTTATTGGCGATCAAAGATTTGATTGTGCACCTCCGTATGAGGCACGTATGGGGGCCCGTGCAAAGGCCGTTGGTGCTATCCAATCGAGAGATGTCCAAGACTCTTCGCAAAAATGTAGAAATAAAGCCAAAATTGAGGCTTCCATTGCGAGGCATACATTCGGAGGAGGTGTCAAACTTCACAGAGAAATACTACACCGAGAACCTTCCTAGCGTTTATAATCCACCCCTCGTTACAATGTCAAGAAAATGAATCGAACCTCGGCCTTTTCCAAGGGCAACTCGGAGCGCAAGTGCATCGACCACTAAGCAATTGAAAAATGAAGAGTGGCGCGAGATCATGCTAAATGTGTTGACCAACCTTGTCGAGGTGCGGTAGCTCATTGGGTAAGTTTTCAACGAACTTGTTTCAATACGCCGTCACTCCTTGTTTCTTCGTCCAACCCCTTGTTTCTCGTTGGTGCAGGAATTTCTTCGTCAATCTCGCATGAATCAAGGGATCCTACCTGCAGAAACCGATACCCTTCTTTCACGAGTGCGGGACCGAGGAGCCCCGATTTCATTTCTTGGTTCAAATGAAGGTACTTGTCCAATTTAGCTCGTGCTTAGTTCGACATTCCAAGTTGATCGTGCGTTCAATAATATAACGATCTATCACGCTTGTGCTTGCGCCCAAACCGATCGCCTATAAGTGACGAGTTGAGACAGGTTGCAAACGGTACGTGTCGTTAGGGTCAAGTCATTTACCGGTTATGACGTGAATGGATATCGCTTTCACACGCAAGCTACGAGCGTAGTCGGCCCAATCGAAAAACCACAAACAATGGAGTTTTTACGCCCAGATCGATGGCCTCGACTATTATGGAAGAATTGAAGAAATCTACGAACTTGCATTTTATGGTTCCAAACCTCTTAATCTGTCATATTCAAATGCCACCGGTTTCATCTCGAGTAACGAGACGAACCCCTAAGCTTGGGCTAGTCGAGATTCGACAGATTCCGCCTATCCAGAAAAGATGTCTACATTGTGGCTCAACAGCCGTCGAGTTTTTATTATACGCCATACGCGTGCCAAGACAAAGAGCATCTTAAGGGTTGGGCTATTGTGCACAAGGTATCGCCACACGGTAAACTAATCGTCCCAAACGATGAAGATTACAACTTCAACCCAAACACATATGATGGAGAGTTCTTTCAAGAAGAGGGCTACAAGGAGGTTTGAGATAGACTTAACCGGCGATAGGAATGGAAGTAGACAATGAAAGGGTTGATGACGAGGACGCTGGAGACGAGTGCGAAATGTGAAGGACTTACAAATGCTTGAGCGATTACGCTTAGGCAATGACAATGAAGACAACATTCCTCCTTCTGATAGTGTTGATGATTTGGACAATGTTGATAGTGATGACGAGACCTATGATCCAAATTAATCCCAATCATGAAGATTATTTCTAATACATGTAATACTATGTTTTTGTAATTATATTTTGTTCATTTTGCATCTATTTCTAATACATGTATTACTATGTTTTTGTAATTATGTTTTGTTCATTTTGCATCTATTTCTAATTACGCCTTGCTTATTCTTTTTAATTGCGGTGAGTGAACAAAGATGGCGGGCGACCGTCGAGGGCCGTGTCCTCGCTTTACTGAGACCACGACCGCGGAGGAGGAGGCGGAGGGGTCGGACAGAGGAGGAGGAAGAGGACCGCCGGCCGCAGAGGGGGCCGCCTCCTCCCACGCCGCGTGAGGAGGTGGAGGAGGAGGTGGCGCCGTGGACGAGTTGGACGAGGAGCCGGTTGGCAGACGGCCGAGGAGGAGGTGGCGCCTGTGGACGAGTTGGACGAGGAGCCGGTTCGGCAGACGGCGAGGAGGAGGGGGCGACGAGGACGACGACGAGGCGGTAGGCACGGTTCCGCTTCCTCCTCTTCCTCTTCGAGTGTCTACTTGCGAGGTCCCGCGAGCCTCCCTCAGGGTCTGCATCCTCACCGACGTCCAGTGATTCGCCCCGAAGGGCAAAAGTAAGTAACTTTAGATGTTGTCACCACTACTTCATATGATATGTTGAAAAAAAAGAGAAACTAATAATTTTTCTTAATCACTAGTGCAGGAACTGGGTGGTTGTGTCAGGTGGTAGCGCACGCTCCGCCAATGGCATCCTGGGTCTTCTGTGCAGGCAACACTACCCCGGCATTGTCACGTCTGCCGGGAAGACGGAGCCGGCCTACTCGTTTGACCACTACGCCGTCGGCCCCGATGCGGAGTACCCCAACAAGGCGGCGCGAGTGAAGGCGGAGTTTTGGGTAAGTCTCCCTCGCACAACATTGCTCAATACATCGCATTCATTGGACTTTTCTTGAAATAATGAATGGATACATCGCATTTGTATGCAGACCTATTTCAGATGCGATGAGGGATTTGAGGCCAGGGCGGACCAGGTGGCTACCAAAGCTCGTAAAAACTCATCACCGACATGCATCACGAGGTGCGCATCCGAAGCCATCGTAACCTACCACGGGTCGAAGCTTGAGAGAAGGTCACCAAGAAAGACGCAAGAAACATGACGCCGACCGGGACCGCACCTTGAGGTAGATGAAGAACATTAATATTGATTCGCTTTGAGATTAAGTACGTTTAATTTGATCTTCTTATATGTCAAATACTTGATGACGTGTAGATGATTCCCTGGTGGTGCCAATCGTATCCCGAGTGCTGGGCGATGATCGTGGACAAGTGGTTCACGGAGGAGTATCTCCAGATGCACGATGATGCCCGCCCGCGTTTGATGATGCAAGGTCCAAAGACACCATCAAGGCATGACCTCTCCGCATACAAACAAGCATGGGTACACGAATTCATTTATCTATTGTGACGCTCAATTCTGCCTGATTTCTAATTATCTTGCTGTCTTTCTCGCAGTCGGCGTCACATAGTGGCCAGCCTTGCTCGGACTTCGAGGCATGGTGTATGGCCCACAAGGGCAAGGCGACGTCCGACGTCTCCTTCAACCTGGAGGACCCGCCCAAGGCGTACACGAACCCGAAGCGCCCACACCCGCATCGGTGAGTACATCGCCGGCGGCAAGGTCGGTCCATGGGCCGCACTATGATCCGAGCACCCAGGACTTTGATGGAGAGATCGTCATGAGGGTGGGACAAGGCAAGAAGCATGGGCGGTTCTGGCTTGGCGACGGCCTCATCGACACGGCCTCTACTCCATCTCTCTCCCAGATCCGAGCACGGAGCACGAGCGAGAGCCCGGCCATACGCCCACGGCAGACCGCTGCACAGCACCGGGTCGACGCACTCGAGGTTATTCCTGTTTTACTCGTCGTACATTGATCTTTACACACCTTAATTAGCTTTGCATTATCAAAACATCGGAGTGAAATATTGCAGTCCTACCGGAACAAGAAATGAGGCAACGCCGAGCCGGAGGCCGAGCAATAGAGGATGTCGGCCACCGAGGCCGAGCAGCAGCCGAGCGAGCCCGACGCAGAGGTCGGACATTACGGAGTTCCTACAAGGTCTTGGGCAACATACGGGCTTTGCTGTGCCAGCTGGGCTGTTGGCTCCACCTCCGCCTCCGCGTCCTGCACCGCAGCTACTCCTGGTGAGTATGAAAGTTTTTGCTTTCGCTTGTGCTTTGCTTGTATGACCTCTACCTTCCTAGATTAGGTATCTAATGTAATCTTGTCTCACATGCAATCTCTTCTTCTTTGTGCAACCTCAATCGGCGGGTTCAAATAATCCACCTCATGCGCCTCAGAATGATCGAGCTTTTCCTTCACCACAATCGGTGGCCACCTTCGAGATGAATGATAGTTGTATTTTCATTTGTTGTTCACTTGATGATGGACTTGTGATATACTTGTGATGCACTTGTCGATCGTGATGAACTTGTGGATTTTTGGATGGACTTGAGCACTTATTGTTATATATGTGATATATGTGATGGATGAGATATATATGTGATGGATGTGATATATGTTTGGATGGATTTGTTTGTCGCGATGGAATGTAAAAATAAATAAAAATACAGCTTTGGGTCACTTTGTTGAGTGCAACACTCGGCAAAGGACCCTTTGCCGAAGTGCCATGACCATGGCACTCGGCAAAGCTGGGAATGTGGGCGCTCGAACCCCGCTTTCCGGCTTTTGCCGAAAGTGCCATGGTCAAGGCACTCGCAAATATTCCACTTTGCCGAGTGCAATGGTTCAGGCACTCGGCAAAGCTTCCAGCTTTGCCGAGTGCCATCGTCAAGGCACTCGGCAAACATTCCAGCTTTGCCGAGTGCCATGGTCAAGGCACTCGGCAAATATTCCAGCTTTGCCGAGTGCAATGGTCAAGGCACTCAAAGAATATTCCACTTTTGCCGAGTGCCATGGTCCGGCACTCGGCAAACATTCCACTTTGCCGAGTGCGGAGATCCGACTCTCGGCAAAGAAATTTTCAAAAAAAAAATTAAAAAATCTTTGCCGAGTGCCGGCGGGTTGGCACTCGGCAAAGAGGCCGCCAACGGGGCCGACGCCGCGTGTCGTGTCTTTTCTTTGCCGAGTCTTGACTCAAGACTCGGCAAAGCCTTTACCGAGTGCCCGACAAAGGCACTCGGCAAAGGTTGCTTCACCGATAATTTTTTCCGAGTGCCCTTTGTTGAGTGTCGACTCGGCAAAGCTTTTGCCGAAAGTGCAAGGGTCCTTTGCCGAGTGCCTGAGGCACTCGGCAAATAGCCGGAATCCAGTAGTGACTTGCAGACACTGGAAGCTAGCTTATCAGTCTTTGACTTTTGTTTCTCCCGGCCTTGATATATATATATATATATATATATATGAGCAAACGGATGAGTAGAAATTATAATTTTATTGTAAAATCTTCTGCCAAATCTAATACATGCATTATCAGCTTCAGCATATACAAAGCGGGTAGTACTGAAGTTTTGTGAGTATACGCCCTGAAAATTACAGACACTCTAGCTTGTAGGATTTTGAGTTTTTTTCGGGAGGGGGAGTAACTATTTAATTTTAAAAAAACTTACGCAGTTCATCCGAATATCACTAATACTATTAATCTGGCTATTTCGAGTCAAACCTGCAGAGATAGGGCTAGCTATTCCATCGAGAAATGAATGAATCACCCAGATTATCGTAGAATCAATTGTTTTCCACATTAAATCAAATCTTATCACAAGTAGGTTCTCGAAATGGAACAGTAGTTCCTTAATTCTGAAACCCGCAGCTTGATCAATATAATATGTCTGGTACGTCCACACACAATAAGAGAACCGTGATGAACAAATCTTAATTCGTCAGCACATAATTAATTATCCACTGAATAGAGAAAATTAAGGGTGTGAATAATATAGACAGAAGTGAGTAGTTCAGATAAATGAAAGAATAAGAAATCAAAATATTAGTATGAAAAAACCCAATGGATATTCAGCATATTGCCACTTGTCTTCAGTATATAATAGTAGATTTTTAGCGTTACCTGGCAAACATGAATGGTTGCACAGGTAAAAAAAACTAGCAGTGGCAACCTAGACTGCCATCCTCCACAGATTAATAGTTGTTAAATGCTTCATATTGGCTCGAGTTCAGTTTGCATGCACACAGTTAAGCCTAACGCACAGAAACTTGTCTACACAAATCGCAAGAACTTCAGAGTTAGGAAGTCTTTTTTCTACTCCCGGGAGTAGTTACTCCTATTTCGTATCTCACAACGTAGGGAGTATTATGCGTAACCGAGAGTATGTATATGTAGTATACAAGTATATAAGACCACTTATGTGGTATTTATATATTTTTATGGGTGGTATATATAATTTTTTTGATATACCTCTTTTTATATGCGAATATGAAGGTATTTACAAAATATACTAAAATTATGGATTTTTTTATAATTTTTTTTGTGTGGTTCGCATTGGAGTATCTTATAATTAGTATATAAGTATATCCAAAGTGATAAAGAAGTATATCAAGTTCATTTAGGTGGTATATCGAAGGTGGGAGTAACTACACTCGGGAGTGTATATATATATATATATATATATATATATATATATATATATATATATATATATATAAGAGACATTCTTCGTTCAGCAGACAAGATTGGATTGGGAGGAGAGAGCATTCAATTCTTGCGGTGAGGTAGCTCACGCTACCACACCGTATTGAGTGGTCATGCATGGTCGGTGTACTAGCTAGTGCCTACTGTGGGGTCATACGAATCAACCGGCCTTCTCCTGATTCTTTGTTTAGGTTTTTTTTTTTTGTCTAATTTATAAGTAAAAAGTTTAAGTTTAAATAAAGAGGTGACTTTTTCATTCAGTTTATAAAAAGTTTAAGTTATTTTAAGCTTAAAAGCCATAAGCTATAAAAGATGTGTTTTTTTTTTGCTTTTGCGTAATGAAATACCCCTTTACCACTAAACTTTGTTAAAATTACCCTTAAAATATCATCCGTATATAAGTGCATATTGTTTTGTTTTTCCCACTAGTTTCCATTATTTTCCCCTGACATCTCCACTCCCATTAATATGATATGATCGAATATTATTTTGTTTGGTTGGCTAATATATGCATTTTTATATTAATTTCTTTCATTACGCAATGTCCAAATTAATACATGCACGAACAAGTAAAATCTTTTTTATTTTATATTTACAACTTGCATGTATCGTCATATTTACAAATTTCATGCAAAAATAACTTTAAATTCATCCTTAAAAACATCCTTTAAACCCTCAAGGGTAATTCAGATTTTTATCATTCACACACAACTCAATAAGCCAACATTCTATAAAAAGTCATATTACCAAACACCAAAGGTTGCCTTAAAAAGCTGAAGGATTTATAAGCTAATTAAGCTAAAAATTGACTTTAAACTATAATAAAAAAAACTAAATCTAAACAAAGAGGCCTTAAGATAGTTCATAATTAAGGAATTCAGGCAGCAACAGCAAGAGGTGAAGCCCGTCAGATCAGGTCAGGGGGTGAAACCAATCTTGAGTCACGCCTCGGGCTGAACTAGGTCAGACAAGGGGCAAAGTCAGACTTAGGTCACATCTCGGACTGAACTAGGTCAGAAAAGGGGGCAAAGTCAGACTTGCGGTGCGGTTTCTTGTCTGAGATCACTATCTTCTGCTTTTACAGGTTGCCCTAGGCCTGAGTGAGACCACCTCCGTTTCCTCAGCTTATCTTTCTGGCCTTAGTTTACGTGGGTCAGGACTCGGGTGTCTCGATCCCGTACGTGGTTATCAACTTTTCACGCCTTCGTTGACCTTCTGATCTTTGGACTGCCGACATCTGCCGTTGACATCTCTACGGTGGCGCTCTGGAAACTACAGTACCCTTGGCCTTAGTTTACGTGGGTCCATGCAGCTGCACTCTCAAATCTCAAGTCTCAAGCGCAAGTACTGAGACGTAGTAGCATCTTGGTGTGCGGACTGAAGAGTGCACGGCAAAGGCAAAGCCCATGACCCGTGTAGGGGTTGTAACCGACGGCCCAAAAGTGATGCTGGGACGATCATGCGCCGCGCCGAGCGGCTTCGTCAAACCTGGGCGAGCTCGACATGCAAAACATATATGGAGTACATCAATGTACAATTAACTTCATAAACCATGCTGCATTGCCGCAGCAGGGCATCCTAGCTAGATTGGACAAATAACCTGCACGACCTTTATTGCTATACACACCATTAACCTTGAGAGCCGACACTTATCCATCAACCTGGAGAGCTCGTGGTACTCCGTAATCTTAATCTATATTAAAGCTCAGTGCAAAACAAGAGCTCGTTTGAAGCATACAAATGAATGTCAAATGGACATTTGGTTAAAATAATATGTTCTGCAACTACAATTCTTGAAGCTCGGATCTGGAGGGCTCGGTGAAGGTGGTGGCAACACCAGTTACAGACGGCAACCGAAATGGCGAGGGGCAGAACAAGGCAACGGCGGGCACTGTCTGGTGAATTGGCGCAAAGTTTGTCGGCCAAAGAAGCTGGGAGGTTTCGTTGTCTTGGATTTCAGCATGCACGAGCACATAGATCATCCTTGGCGATGGGCAAAGCAGACATAATTACATAATTCTTTTTTCAGCATGCACGAGCACAGAGATCATCCTTGGCGATGGGAAATCAGCTTCCTTCTGGCACTCCAACTGGCTAAACAACTTGATCAACATCGAAGGTTCTGGTCCCCAACCTGTACATTCAAGGTCGCTTTGCGGATAAACTAAATGGTGCATGATGGCTTAAGACAGGGAGCATGGATGGAAGCGCTTCACCGAATGCAAACTAGCGAGCAAATTGGGTAAGTTGGTAAAATTGTGAACAAAAATTCAGGAGATCCACCTCTGTCCTCTGACCATGTCGAATGGAGATGGAGTACCCAAGAGTCATGCATACTCTGCCAAATCAGCATATGAAGCCGAGTTTAAAGGATCGTTCGCTCAAATGAATTACTCGTCGATCTGGAAAGCCAAGGTGGAGAACAAATGCAAGTTCTTCATATGAGTTCTATTACAGAATAAAACTTTCGTTTTCGGAGTCCCTGGCGTTTGTCCAGGTACCATGTTATGCACTTTCGTCTCTCCTATAAGGCTATAATGCATTAGCATATCTCCTGCTCAATTCCTTGGGGGGAAAATAAAAGTAAGGTATACACTTAACAATTATGCTATACGTCCGTCGAACGTTATTTTTTTGGTTATCAGTCGTTTTTTCGGCCGTACGATCATTTTTGCGATTCGTGCACTCCCTTGAAAAAAAACAAATTCGAAGAAACAAACAATCATCCGTCCAAAATCTACACTAGTCTACAAGAGAACATAGGTAAGAACGAGCGCCAGAGCCATCAGGAAGTAACCAATCCCCTGGTCGATCGCCTTGCCGTCCGGTCCGCCGCTCCTCCGACTCCGGAGCGCATTGGCCGTCCGCGCCGCCTCCGCCACCTCCCTGCGCTCCGCCGGCGAGAAAACGGTCGAGAACATGGACAAGAAAACCACCAGTGCATCTACTCTAGTAGAAGCCATGCGAACAGTAAAGGTGTATGTATCCAAAAGAAGAATTAGATGTGAAGAGAAAAGGTTGGAGATGATGGAATTGGGTTTGATTTGTTGGAACTTTGTATGGTTCATGCCACTGATCTTGAAGAGCTTATATACGTTATGCAGAGAAGCATCTTAGCAATACAGCTTTTGATCCTATGGCTAAAAAAACTGACTGATATCCCAAAAAAAACATTCAAAAGATGTATAGACACTCCCTACACTTAAATCTTGGAGGAAAAAAAAGACGGAGCTAGCTAAATATAGTTCGTCAGACAGTAGTATCTGTCGATCACATTTACTAGAACTAACTACAGAAGTAATTTTGGGTCCGACAAACCGATCCACAACCTCTTGGACTTTACTATTAGTAATAGAGAGAGAAAGAATGGCAGATGTTGTCGTGAGCCAGTGGGCTGCGCCGGCCTTTACTATTTGTATTGCCGGATTTGCAATTGGATCAGTCATACAAGGTATGTACGGTTACAACCGAAAATAGAAGATTACAGGAGATTGGCAAGATCACATCCAATCTTAACTACCATAATCTATACAAAGAGATATATAAACAAAATATCGCAACATCCCCCCTCAGTTGAATCATCGACGTCCGGACGCAGAGACTGGATCAAAATGGTTGAAACAAATGTATCGGAAGTCCCTTGGTCATGACGCCGGCAAACTGGAGAGAAGACAGTACATGCAGGATGTGGACTTGACCAAGTGACACCTTCTCGCAAACAAAGTGGATGTCAATCTCGATATGCTTGGTTTGTCGATGCTGAACCGGGTTAGATGACATGTAACCTGACGTTGCCATAGTAGACGACGGTGGCCGACTGTAGAGGGTGATGCAGTTTCGTCAGAAGATGGCGGATCCAGCAACTCTCAGCCATGGCATGGGCAACGGCACGATACTCGGCCTCGACATTGGAGCGGGATACTGCAGTCTGACGCTTCAACGACCAGGAGATGAGGTTGTCGCCAAGGTAGACACAATATCCGGAAGTGAACTAACGAGAGTCCAGATAGCCTACCCAGTCAGCGTTGGAGTAGGCTGTCAAGGAAGAAGTCGGTGAAGCATGTAGCTGAAGTCCACGGTCGAGAGTACCCTTGACATAGTGCAGTATGTGCTTGATAAGGGCAAGGTGAGGCTCTTGAGGCGCATGCATATCGAGATAGACCTGTTGAACAGCATAAGCAATGTCAGGGCGCGTCAGGGTGAGGTACTGCAGGGCACCTGCGAGACTCCGGTACTCTGTGGGTTTGGAAACAGGTGAACCGTCAATGGCTAACAACTTGGCCTGTGTATCCACAGGTGTAGCAATGGCGTGACACTCAGACATGCTGGCACGCTGCAGAAGATCGATGGCATATTGACGGTGGGAGATAAACAAATCGTGAGGCGGTCGACTAACAGTGATCCCGAGGAAGTGATGTAATGTACCAAGATCAGTCATAGCAAACTCGGTATGAAGGCAATGAATAAGGTGATCGAGAAGGGCAGTACCGGAAGCCGTCAGAATGATGTCGTCAACATACAATAGTAGGAAGGCGAGGTCAGTACCGCTGCGGTACACAAACGGGTGAGGTGTCCGAAGAAGAGGCGACAATGCCATTCGTGCGTAAAACATGGCGAAACGTCGGTACCACGCACGAGGAGCTTGTTTGAAAATGTAGAGGGACTTGAGAAGACGACAAACATGCTGAGGACGAGCGGGATCAATGAAACCGGATGGTTGTTGGCAGTAGACAGTTTCATCAAGGTTGCCATGAAGGAAGACGTTCTTAACGTCTAGCTGGTGAATATGCCAACCACGGGAAGCAGCAAGGTAGAGGACAATGCGAATGGTGGCGGGTTTTACAACAGGACTGAAAGTCTCATCATAATCGATACCTCATTGTTGGGAATAATTGCGGACGACCCACCGGGTCTTGTGTTTGAATATCCACTTGCCGCTGAAAACATAAGTAACCGGGGGATAAGGAACAAGATACTAAGTGTTGTTCTCAAGGAGAGCTCGTTGCTCGGCAGCCATGGACTGACACCAATGGGGATCCTAGAGGGCAGATTGATAGGTCTTCGAAATGGGGGAAACCGAAGAAGCAATAGACGACAAGTTCAACCGGTTGATAGGAAATACCAAACCGGTCTTGGCACGAGTTATCATGCGGTGTGGACCAGGTGCAGGTCGCAGTAGTGGTCGAGTCGGTTCAGATTGTGTGGAGGAAGATGCCACGACAGGCAAGTGGGCTATCACAGTAGAAGAATCGGCTACCTCGTCAGCGGGAGGAACGTCTGTCGCGGCAGCAAATGGAGTGTTGCGTTCGACTCGGGAGCCTGCCTCGACAGCAGACGTGGCAACAAGAGGGAAACATGTCGCGGCAGCCGCGGAAGCTCTAGGGACGGTTGTGGCAGGGGTTGCGGCAGCTGTGTCGGCATGCACCACGGCAGAAGAGAGACTCACCCGAGAAGGCACCTCGTGTGTCTGATTGGTGGCAACAAAATCAATGAGAAAATCATATGAGTTTGATGAGGAGGTGAGTTTTTGTGGATATCATGGGGATATGCTTCAGATCTTAGGATGATGTGACAATTGGCAAAGGCATTTATGGTTTATCGTTTCACAAGGTTTTCAACAAAGTTCAGGCATTCTGGACAGGGGCGGTCCGACCGGCCATAGCATGGCGGTCCGACCGGTCCCAAATCGGTCGGACCGGCCATGTGCGACGGTCGGACCGGTGGTGACCAAAAATGGTCAGAACAGGCTGGGCCAAAAATAGGTGTTGTAGGCAAGTGAGGGGATCCCAATGCACTTGGTCTCATAATTTTTGGAGTTCTCAAGCAAATTTCTATTCGTTTTAAGTTTCTAGAAGGTTTTGGAATTTCAGGGCTTGAATTTCGACTAAGTCCCTTGTGGCGGTCCGACCGGCCAGAGGGCAGTCCGACCGGCTCAATGTGAGCGGTCGGACCGTTTTCCACTTTGTTCATCGGCCAACTTTGTGGTGATGTTGTTTTGTTAGGTCAAGTTCATTGGTATCATGGCATAGGTATTGCATGATGCATGTTTTGACTAACATGGGTCAAGTTGTGAAGATCTTGTTTCCGAATTCGTGTTTGCTTGTCTATGGTTGTGCAGGTTGCTTGGTGGTCAACGACGGTCAACGGCGAGGAGGATCGGGACTAGACTTGGAGAGTTGAGGTCCAGAACGATCAACGATGCCGAGTGAGGTCAATGGACTCAAACGTGACACAAGATGACAAGGGTGACCTATTGACAAATACATGGCACATGGTGAAGCAGTTTAGGTCAAAATGTTAAAGACGGCGCTTTGCGAAGCGTGCGTGTGTGACCCGTTTGTTAGTGGGCCTTAACGGGAGCCCAATAGAGTCTAACCCTAGGAGTTCTAGGCCTCCACTATAAATAGAAGGAGGTGGTGGCTGCACCGTCTCTCTCGCCTCTTTTATGTTTCAAAACTCTAATTGGCTTAGGAGGAGTTGAGGTGGAGGCTAGGGCTCTTGATGGTTTGAGGTGATTTTCGTGATATTATATTGACCACTGTTCCTTGATGGAGTGGATGTAATCCAGCATCAATCACGATTTTAATCTACGCAAGGTTTGCTTAAGATAAGTCTCTTTTCGTTCTTGCTTTCAATTTCGTGATTATTAGGGCTTTCTTTGATCCACGAGTTTTTTTATTGATTCTTTCACGTGAATTAGCTTGCTGTGATTCGTGTGAACCTTTCTAGGATCATCTTGATCATCAATCACTCACGAACAAGCATTAGGATCAAGTTTTCGTTCTTGCCCAGTTTTAGACCCTCTGTTTCTCAATTGACAATTGTTCAGGATCAATCCAAGAATTATCATAATATTCGATTGGAATAGGTCCTCAATAGCATAGAGAAGGTGTGTGTAAAGTTTCGTGAAGTTTAGAGTTGAGAATCAAAAGTTAGACCTAATTGCAACTTCGTCATCAAACTGTTTTTACTGTTTCAGATCGGTTCTGGAGCCTGCCGGTCAGACCGCCCATCATCACCGGTCCGACCGATTTGGCAGCGGTCCGACCGCCAGTATAACAGGATCCGACCGCCCGGCAATCGGTCCGACCGGTCGGGTCCAGAGGTCAGACCGCCAGTGCACTGTGTTGCTTTAATCTTTGATGATTTTGTCATATTGCTTAGGGGATTAATTTGAATTCAATACTAGTCTTTCGCTGTACTGGTATATTGATCTTCATAGCTTCCTAATAGCTATTGGAGTGAAATTGTGTTGAATTCATAATTTGTGAAAAAGTGAGCGTGCTCCTACTCACCCCCCCCCCTCTAGTCGCCTTTTCGGTCCAACAGTTTTTCACAGAAAAAGGAAACACATCTTCATTGAATACCACGTGCCAAGAAAGAATGATACATCGTGTGGAGGCATCATAACACCGGTAGCCCATGTGAGAAAAACACAGGCGGTGGACCTAGGACTGAGCCTATGATTGGCGGTGGATGAGAGGTTGGGGTAGCAAAGGCACACGAACAGACGGAGATGGTGGAGGTCGGGAGGCTGGCGATGGAGGCATTCATGTGGTGTGAGCGACTGGATCGCTTTAGAAGGGCGACGATTGACAAGGTAAGTCACCGCGGCAAGAGCTTCGGCCCAAAAAGAAGTTGGCATGCGTGCCTGAAACAAGAGTGTACGTATAGTGTCATTGAGAGTCTCAATAGCTGGTTTGGCTTTCCCATTTTGAGGAGATGTATATGGACAAGACATGCGAAGGTGAATGCCATGTTGGCGAAAAAGATCGGATGACACTGTGTTCAAAAATTGCATGACGTTGTTAGCTTGGATGGATACAAGAGGTAAGCGAAATTGCGTGTGGACGAAATTTATGAAGGAGGACAGTGTGTCATGAACGCAAGATTTTTGGCGGAAGGGAAAAATCATCAATGACAACCAAGTAACATTTAAAACTGGAAGCACTCGGTACAGGAGATGTCCATAAATTGCAGTGGATCAACCGGAACGGGAAACTAGTATGAGAAGTGGAATTGGAAAACAACAGTCGAATGTGTTTGCCTAATTGACAAGCATGACACATAGAGCGATATGATTTATTACAAGTGATCAAAGACGAATATTGTAGCGAAGCCATAGCATCTCGGCCAGGGTGGCCTAACCGCATATGCCATAGGGACGCCGAGGCAGTGGACAAAAATGCATGGTGGGAGGACGTCGGCGAAGCTGCAATGGAAAAGAGGGTGTAGAGATCCCCGTCACTATTGCAACGAAGAATCACGCTCTTGGTGCGAATGTCCTTGATAGAAAAAGGGGGTCAAATTAAATTGAACATGAGTTTGTGTATAAGTTTACGAACAGAAAGAAGATTCCGAACAATGGAAGGGACGACAAGAACATCATTTAGATGGAAGGAGATGCCCAAAGGGGTGTGTAGAGAGGAGCGTCCTGATCGGGAGATGGGCATGGAGGCATCGTTCCTGACCATGACGCGAGAGGAGGAAGGAAGGGGTGAAAGAGAGTGCAGAGTACCATCATCATGGGTCATATGCGAGGTTGCAAAAGGGGCCATCACCCATCCGCCGTTGCCACTGTGGAGCGACATGTTGTTGAGAGCCGACACGAGGCTGGAGCTGTCCCAACTCGCATGTCCGCTGTTGGGGTAGACGGATACGATGATGCCATGGTGTTGTATGCCTATGCCGGAGTAAAGGATGATCGAGGCCCGAGAAGGCCCGCATTGATCAGTGCACGCCAGGCACCGCCCCAGGGCTGGTTTGGACCGACCCATTTCTGACCGTGACCGGACCAAGGGTTTACATAGACCCAAGGTTCAGTGGGCATTGGTTGATCAAGGGAGTGGAATGGCACCCCAGTGTTCTGCTTATGACCACCATTTCCACCACCGTTGCCGCCCATCTTGCCTTTGTTCTTGCCGTAGGAACAACCATCGGAAGATGCATTGTCATTGCGGTCACCATGGCAGGACGAGTCGCCGCATGGGTATGGTGAAGCAGTGGTGCCGGAGTGAGGGTCGTGACTACCGTATGCTTGGTGGCTCTCTTGTAGCGGAGCTCCTCGAGAAGAAGCATGGAGCGTGCACGTATGAAGGTAGGAAACAGTTTCTTCAATGAGATGATGGAGGCATTGGAGAACTGCGGATTGAGGGCACACAGGGTGTTGTGCACGAGCGTGCGGTTGGACACCGGTTGGCCAACGTCGCGAAGAGCATCAGCCAGAGTCTTGAGCTTCTGGCAATAAGCAGTGATGGAGACATCTCCTTGAAACCAGGTTATGGAACTCAGTGTCAAGGTAGATGACCCTACTCTCCATGTTGTCCCATAATATCTCTTCGGCGCCGAGCCATAGAGAATGAGTGGACTGCTCGGGTTACATGATGATGTCGAGGATGTTGTCAGAGATGGAACCGTAGAGCCAGGTGAGTACCGTGAAGTTTTGCTGAGTCTAGGAAGCATCATTGTGATGTGGAGGTGTGGCATCAATATGTTGGAGGAGCGCAAACTTGCCGAGCATGGCGGTGAAGAACGTGCGCCACTTGGTGTAGTTTGAGGCCTTGATATCAAGAACGATAGGAATATGCATCTTGATACCCGCAATGTTAACAACACTGGCCACCGGTGCCATGGCGGTCACGGATGGCACGACGTCGGCTTCGGTGGTGAGAGTTGGAGAGGGTGCGGAAGTGGAGCTAGTCGACGGTGAGGCGCTCATGCTAGGCAGCGATGAGCAAGATCGGGATCGGGTTAAGTCTGATACCATGTAAACGAAAATAGCAGAGTAAGAATAGTAGATGTTGTCATGAGCCAATGGGTGACACCGACCTTTACTATTTGTATTGACGGATTGGCAATAGGATCAGTCATACAAGGTATGTACAATTACAATCGAAAACAGAAGATTACAGGAGATTGGAAAGGTCACATCCAATCTTAATTATCATAATCTATACAAAGAGATATATAAAATATATCGCTAGCATTTTGAATTCGTGACGCGCGCACCTACTTCAACCTTGCTCCATGATAGTACCTTGGTGGTGCTCCTCGCAACCGCCATCACCGGCACATTACTGCTGAAGGCTTTCCAATGCCTCCTCTGCGTCCCTCACGGATGCCTGATACTCTCGGTCGTTTCCGGACGATTGCTCTTTGGCTAACTAAGTAGAGGACAAGTGGTCGGCTCTGGTAGCTTGTGCTTGCTTCCCGCCGGTTCTAGCTTCTGATGTCTCAGAATTAAGGCATCTCCAATAGTATTTTTATTGTCATCTCTTAGCTATGTCACGTCAACAAAATCCTATGTGGAGGAAAGAAAGCACAGGTCGTCTCTTCCTGAAGAGACTGTCATTCACGCGAAACAAGACATGATACATTAATCTACTTTAGTTGACATGTAGACCCGTTTCAAAGAAAAATTATAAAATTTAAATATTGGAGAGTATACTAGAAACTATCTATTGGAGATGTTGTCTCTAAAGATGATGTAACATATGTTAGAGACAAGATTATCTCTAACTATTGGAGATACCTTTAAGCGCTCCCAGGGGCGAATCCACCGGGTAGGCTTCATCAGGCTGAAGCCTACCCTCCGCCGGCGCCCGGACCCCCCAACCCTAGTCCAACCTCCGGCTCCCCTCCTCGGCTGCCATGACTACGCCAAACAAGAACAAGAACTGAAGAAGCAACCAAGAAGACGGGAAGAAGAAGAGACCCTTGCCGAAGGCCCGAAGCAGCGAAGCCCAGGCGGCCTGGCTCAACTCACATCCATGATCCACCCACGTCCCCCACCGCCACTGGTCCCACACGACAGTCCCACGAGGCCACAACCTCACGTTCCCCTTCCCGTTCCAAAATTCCCCAATCAATTCCCCCATTTCCCCAACCCTAATTGGCAAATCAATCGAGGGAGGAGAAGCTCGTGGGCCACAACACACCTAACCTGAGCTGATTCGCGACGCCGCGTCACCGCTGGTAGCCTGTAGCCGGGCGTGGGAGCCAGTCGCCAAGACCGGAGGAGGAGGAGGGTAGCAGGCGATTTGGGCATGGGCGCCGTCGTGCCGTGTGCGTGAGGAAGGGGTCGAGGCCGACGAGGAAACCCGGAGGAGGCGAGGGGCGGACCGACACCGAGGAGGCCGACTGACCGAGGGAGGAGGTCCGTCGGCCACCAGGAGCCACCAAGGAGGCAAGGACGAGAGGAGGACTGGAGGAGGGAGCCTCTAGCTAGTTGTTGTTGCTGAAGATTCGCCCCTAGCCTGCTCTGCTGGCGATTTGGGCGTGGGACTTGGGAGGAAGGTGAAGACTGAAGTGTTGAAGCTGAACTACTGCGATCTATTGGATTTGGCAGTTCACTGTTGTGCGCCTGTGTCTCAGTGCGGCTTTGCCTATACTGGTTAGTGGTATACTGGTATATACTTGTTACTCTAACTCAATTACCAATTTGTTAGTATGCTTGATATAGCGTGGTATATATATACTCAATTAGCAATTAATTCGTGGGTTTGCAAATTGCAATAATGGAGAAACAAACTTTGCGTAATTATTTAACAAGCAATTTAAGTAGTACTTCCTCAATCGATGAGAGCGTAACTCAACCAAAGAAACCTCGACTAGAATTTAATCTAGATGAAATTATTACCGATCCGACGCATCGCATACCAATAGAAGATTTTGCCAATAAAATTAGATACGAAGTGAGGAGGACATATTTGTTGAATGGTCGAACTCGAGCAATTGGGCATGCTTTTCCAAAGATTTGCGCAACAATGTATCGGATGACTGACTGAATGATTTGATGGTGTGCTACACCGAGCGAGACATATTTAGATCCATTGATGATGATAGAATCATAAAATCCTTTCAAAGCATTAAATCTCGCAGAATGAATTTGCATCATGAAAGTCATAATTCAAGCTAGCGTTTTAGTGGTATGGTTCTTTTATTTTCAATGTTCATAATCATTTAAGTATAATTTACTATTATATCATCAATTTTTTAATATTAATATACAATTTATTACTTATTAGAACTATATTTACATATTTTGGGATCCACTTTCCATTGATTGGGATCCTACCCGAGTCGCTCCCGGCACGGCCGCATGCTCACGCGGGATGCGGCGTACGCGACGCGGCTGGACTGCGTGTGCGAACGGACGGACGCGCACTCGAGTGGGCCGCTCTCTCGCCCGGACCCTAGCTCGCTGTAAAGGAATAAACGAGGCAACGAGCTAGTCTTGATGGCCCAAATTCTTCTATTCGCGACCAGGAATAGTGCCGGCCCGGCTACTGGTCGGCGTTGCAGGTAACCTCAACATATTTCTGCTTGAGCAATGTGGCATTGCCTTGTTGGTATTCAACACTCGATTTGCTACTCGGGAGTATTTACCTGTGAACACTCGATTGTTCTTTCGACTGATTTGTAACCAAAACGCGCATAACTATCTTCAAATCAAATCAAATCATCGATAAGAATATGTTTGTTCTTTCGACTGATATGGACCGCGTTGCACGGGAAGTGGCCCGGTGCACCGTGCACGGCAGCATGGCACCTGCAGCCGGCGGTGCGCGCGGCAGCATCACGGTGCAGTAGCGAACGGATGACTCGTCCAATCCGTTCAAATGTATGTGCACGTACGTTGGGGAAATGTATGCCAGTACGACTGCGAATTTGCTATGCGCATGCCCGTAATTCATGCACGCGGAAAAATTACTGCCGTAGAAGACACGGATATTGTGACAACCCGCATTATTTGCATATTTGTTAGCATAAAATATTTCCATTTCATTGCATCAAATTTTTACAATATTTATTTTACAAGCATTTGCAGTGTTTTTGGCAGCAAGTAATTAAAACCCTAGTCCTCTATCTTCTCTTCTTACCTTCTGTAGTAGCAGCCTTCCTCGTCGCTTTGTTCTTTGAGCGTCCGCCCGTAGAGCCGTCTCGCGACCCGTTTTCCTCGTTCGTCAGGAAAATCAGCAAGCGGTTAGTAAGTTTAGTTGAGAGCCTTTTCGTGAGCAGTAGAGTATATAAAGTGGCCGTCAAATTTTTCGAAGCGCAGTAGAGTATCCGGAGTGACCTGAGTAGTCGGTCCCTTGACCATCAAGATCCCCAGACCAACCGGAGTTAGTCGGCCCCTTGATCGTCAAGATGTCCTGACCACCCAAGATCTTTCGGCATCTGTCACTTCTATGGGTCTTCTCATCCGGGATTGGTAGAACCCAGCACCCACTTTTTGCATTTGCCAAAGCCCCAATATAAACCCTCAGTGCTTATCCCAGTAAACCACACCCTCAACCAAAGCATCACCGGATGTAGCACAGTTCCATTTTTAGCAAAGCCAAGCATATCAACCGAGTGCAGCACAGTCATTCTAGACTCTTCCACTTGCAGTGCAGCTCCCCTGGCCGAGCCCCTCTCACAGAGCAAGCCACCACCCGACCAGAAATATCAAGCACAGGCGGCGAAGAAGTGCATTCCCCAAAGAAACAAAGAAGACCCGAAGAATGTATCTCCCCTGCAAAGCCAGCCCCAACATTCATCCCCCAGCAGCCAGCAAGTGCATTCCCCCCTTCAAAGCCAGCAAGTGCATCTCCCCTGAAAAGCAACCAGCAACCAGCCCCAAAGTTCATTCCCTCAAACCAGTACAGCCAAGTTCATTTCCCCCCATCTCCCATTCTCAACCTCAAAGCCAGCAAAGCCACCAGCCAGCAAACACAACCACATCCATTCCATTCCCAATGAGCTAGCGAAGCCATAACAAGGTAAGCCTGCTCTGCTCCCACCAAGGCCGACAATGCAGAGCCTGTGGGCAGAGGAGGAGCCACTAGGTTCAGCAAATGCAACCGAGGAGACAGAGGCGAAAGGAGATCACCGGCCAGGCCAAGATCGCCATCCCCTCTCGGCCTAGATCCATCAGAGGTAACCCAAAGACATCGGTTTGCATTGCACACCATTCGCAGATCACTAGATTTGATAGAATAGTTTGCAGTGAGCACCGTAGGAGTAGAGAGGAGGTCGGTGAGGGCTTACCCGTGGAGAGAACCGGTGAAGTAGGTGAGAGTTGGGCCGATCTGGAGCCAAGGCGCCGGGAGGCCGAGCCGAGCGGGCCAGAGCCGGCCGGAGAAGCGAGAGCGGCGGCGCCAGCGCCGAGCCGACCGAAGGAGGAGGCGATAGAGAGCGCCGGGTCGAGACGCATAGGGCGGGCGGGCAGGTGCGCTAGTGGTGGATAGGGCTAGGAGCGACCTAGGGCACCGGGAGTAGTGGTCGCCGGGGCCGGCCGCGCCAAGCGGAGCGAAGAGAGGTCGGAGGAGCAGGCGCCGGAGCCAAAGCCGGGGAGCGGAGCGACCGGCTAAGGCGACGCTAGCGGCACCGGGCCTTCGCCGCGCCGTGAAGAAGGCGGCGGAGATCTCCGAGGGAGAGGGCCAGAGCGGCAGAGTCGGCACCGGGCTGTGCTGGAGACAGGAGGAGCAGAGATCAGTCATGCAGTGCATCTTTTGCTATTAATGCTTGCTGAGTACTTTTGTACTCAACCTTGTTAGTATTCTCTTTTGTTAGATCCTAGTCCGGCCGGGAGCTATCCCGAGTGGGATGAAGGACTTGCAGGTACCGATGCAGCAGCAGGAGAAGGCACCGACTGCGAGGACCTGAGCGAGATGGGCGCCATCTTTGACTCGTGGGACGAGTAGGAGGGCGGTACTCCAGAGCAGACTCCAGAAGCGGAGAAGCTCCCTTTTGTGTTTGTGTAGTTGTATTAAGAACCTAGTAGATGTTGTAACTTGTACTTCAGTCAGCACTTTGGTTGTTGTAAGCACTATGAAACTAATTGTATCGTAGTTGCAAATTTTACCTTTATTTGAAGTGTCAATATCTCGTCTAAATTGAAATGCATGATGTGACCTCGCTCGGCAGCGCACCACGTGACCACTCTCTGCAAAGCAGGACGACGTGATCCGATGAGTCAGCTTTTCAGGACGACGTGACCTGATGAGTCAGCTTTTCAGGGCCGCTGCCTCGCGTACGTGAATTTCCTTCAACTGAATTACAATTCAGTCGCGTACGCAGCGCCGGCTCGGCATATAAGTACTACCCCTTCCACGTCGGGTTCTCCTGCATCCAGACTTCAACACAATCTTGCTCAGATGGACAAGCACTTGGAGGAGATCTGCGAAATGCAAAGGGAATATGCGGCCCAGGAGGAACAAAGGGAGCGTGCCAGGAGGCCACCTACCCGCAATAACGCCGCCCCATAGCAGTAACCCCTACCAAAACATCACACCCGAGCATTCGCCGCAACACCCGCCCGAGAGGGAGACGCCACCCCTCTATGGTGCGGGAACAGATGCAAGTTCTTCAAGTCCAAACACCGGCTAAGCCTGGGCATGCGTTACTGGGGTTGCACAAGCTACTCCAGCGACTATCCCGACCGCCGTTGGGACACGAGATGCTATCGGCAGCAGATAAGGATAGGTAGCAGTATGTTACCCTAGGTAGCAGTATGTTACCCTACCCATTTCTCTTTGAAAGTCTGCACTAACAACCTCTCTCGTCTACTCGTAGTCCCTGGATCCGCTATGTGGCTACCACAAGTAGATCGACCTAAAGATCCACCAACACGACCAGTGGACTCTCGACTGCGAGGAGTGGGATGTCAACAGGGACCACAAGAGGAGGGAGGAGGAGAGCCGCACTGAAGAGCACAACCAGTACATCTGACGAGAGACGCAGGCCCATCTCGAGGAGTGCACGTGCAGGGAGCACGAGGCTCGCGAGAGGGAGCGCGAGAAAAAGAGAAAAATTACAGCCGAGGCTAAGGCGGTTGGCGAGGAGTACAACGCCGAGCTCGCAAGGACGGGTAAATGGCCTCAGTCCACGCAGTAGTGCGAGCCTCTTCGTCCATCAGTCTCATGTATTTCTAATTCCCTAAAGGCATGCATGTACCGTCCTTGGTTCGTTAGCCTGCTTGTCATGTAACCCCTTGTCGAATCAAATTAAGTGTTGTTATTGTTGCACCATTTCTCCAAATTTCTCCACTGTATATGAATTTCCTGCCGCATCGCAATATCACTTACCTTCACACTTACAAATTATTGCTACCTCTATCGTCCTCACAACATTATTCAGAAATTTAGCGCACTACAACAACATATGACGTTCACAAAATGTTATTGCGAGTCTGACAAATTTTGTACCATTAATATTCTACGAAAATCACAAACGGACCAACTAACCTTGTAACCACTCTTTTATTTCAAAAAAATAACATCCTACAACAAGGTCATCTCTGGGAAATAATTTATTTAAATACCATAATATTTATCATGAATAAATATATGTTTTTTCCAAATTTATAGAGCTTAATTCAACATTGTAAAAATTCAAACCAAGTTCTAAATGCCATGCTGTTAATGAATTAAAATAAGAAGAATAAATCACGAATAGCAAAGTTACAAATTTTATCTGGGTACTACATCATACCAGGAACACCTCTGAAAATTTTTATGATTTTAGGAATTTATTTCTTATTTTTTTTATCTAGGTCTAACTTGAGGGGTTTGAACTTAAAACAGTTATCCTGCTAACATTGACCGTCTACAAGTCGCTCACCAATTGGGCGACGGACCCTAAGTCGCTCATCGATTGGGCGACTTAATAAAGTCGCTCAACCACTAGGCGACTCTAACTCTTATCACACGTTCATTTGGCGACTTTGTGTAGTCACTAAGTGGTTGGGCGACTAGCTCTAAGTCGCCCAATGGTACGACGACGAATGATTATTTCTGATAAAAAAATAAGATGGTATTATTTCTATAATTCTGAATAAAAAAGATTATTAAAAAAATCAACCATGTGGTGCAATTCTGCCAATTCATATGCACCGACTATTTAGTACCGCAAACGTACGAAACTATCCTCCAATCAAACGAACGAGAGGTTCTCTCGTCATTTTGTCACCATGAGTAATGCTTAGGCAATGCTAACAATTTGGCCAGATGGCAGCACAGGCACGAGCCGGCCCGGCCCATCTCGGCAAACCCCTGGCCTACGAAACAAACGGGTCGTGCCAGGCTGGGCCGGGGAGGTGTCCAGGCATGGCCCGATGACCTTTCGTGTCGTGTCATGCTGGCCCGAGCCCATTTAATCCGACGAGCCGGTTACAGCCCATTTAGCCCGTTAGGCCCAAAAAATTCAAAAAAAATCAGGGAAAATCCAAAAGAAATAAAAAATATGTAGAATTGAGAAATAGATATGAAAATTGTAAAAACGAGACAAGCATATTGTAAATATAATAAAGAGATTTATTAATGTTCAAATGGCTGCCCCGTTAAAACTATTGCCAAGTCAAAACTCAACATCAGAACCTTGGTAAAGGGAAAAGTGTAACACCCCGATTTTCAGAATCGGGATGTTAATATTTAATTTGACGATCTATTGAATTGTTGATCGTGTTTTTTTAAAAAATTTAGTGTTTAATTAAAATGTTGCTTAAAAATCAAATTGAATTAATTAAAAGGTTGCATTTAAAGTTAAATCAAATTGTTTGAGAGACTGCAATTAAATTAAATTATTTTGTTTCTTGTTTCACATGCATTTCAAAAATCATGATACATGCATTATTATCACCCTCTTTCCTGGTTCGACCGACCGCGAGCGAAGCAATCGCGTGTCCCTTCTTTTCCGGTCATCTCTTCCATTTTCTGACCCTGCTAACTCCTGTCGCTTCTCTCTTTCATATCCTAGCTAAAAATTCAAAACCAACTCGTGCATGTCATACCACCGCGATCGTCATCGCACGAGTAACTCAATTCTGCAATTTGTTTTCGCATGCATGACATTTTGAGCGAATTCACAAAAAAGATAAAAAGAACCAGCATATAAAACACCTGCGTGTCCATTCTTTATTTTTCCAACTTCTCTCGCAATCATAATCAAAACCAAAAATCATGCAACACATATTATATTGTTGCAATCGTTGTCGAGGGCATTCCATTTCTATAATCGGTTTACACATGCAAGGTTGTTTGGGCAACTTAAAAAAAGAGAGGGAAAAATTATACTGCCATTCATCTTCCAAGCAAATAGAAGCTTAAGGATTTTTGGAGAGTATCACACTCTTGATAAATTCCTAAATTTTTAACTAAGCATCTACATTATGTCAGGACTCTCCTATAAAAATTTCGTGATTTTTGGAGTTAGACTTTTATGTCTAGAAATTACCTTAACACCTGCAGCCATTTTACAAAATATGAAATCACTGTTTATTCGGATTTCTTTTTGTACAACCGAACACCACACCACCACCACCACCACTCAGCACACTGTCCTTTCTTTATTCCTCCCACTGCTATGCCCAGCCGAACCACTCTTTTCCCAAGAGAGCCATTGATCCCACTGCCATCTTTTGCTTTATCCCAACCGAGAGCACCACTACCGAAAGCTCCCACACCACTCATTCCTATCAAGCCACGTACAGAACATCATTTCTAGTCAAGCAAACAAGTTTTGAATGTGTTCATCTTCCTATTTTCTCTCCTCCTAAACTCCACCAAGAATCGCAAATCCTTCGATGCATGTTATACCTGGGTGATCCTCATCATCTAGGCATTCCATTCATCTAATTAGATTTTGCATGCATGGTCTTTTGAGCATCACGCAAGAAGAGAGATGGAGCAACGCACTGTAGCAATGAGCTGTGCATTTGTTCGGCTGATTGCTAGCAGCGGTAGTTCTATTCGGTAGTGTTCGGCTGATTGCTAGCAGCAGTTCGGTGGGGCGTGCTGGCGGGAGCAGCTAGCAGCGTCGGCAGTTGTAGCAGCCATTGCATGGCGTCGGCACAAGAAGCGGCAGCTCCGGACTGGCGGCAGCTCATGGCCGGAATGGCGGCAGCGGCCCGGTCGACGGAGCAGCGGAGGCGAGGTGGCGGCTCAGTGCAACGGAAACTCGGCTTGCGGCGCTCGGGCGGCACGACGGCCGGTCAGCACGGTAGTGGCCGAGCCCGGGCATGACCGAGGTGGCGCGAAGATGGTGACGCATCCGGCGTCAAGGCGGCTCGGCGGTTGGCGTGGTGCACATGTGATTAGCCCAGGCGGCGCGGCGCATGTATGCGGAGGCAGCCGGCTCGGCGGGTGCATGCATCCGTCGGCCTCGACTGCATCGGCAAAAACAGTGCATGCATGCGACACGGCAGCCCTCGGACGGTCGGGCGAGGCTCGGTACTGGCTTGTGGATGCGGCGTCGAGGGAGGAGCCGAGACGGAGTCCGGTGCAGTACATGGGCGGCATTGGCACGCCGTATGCGATGACACCGAGGCGGAGACGGTCGAACCAAGGAAGCAAGGCGAGCGGTGTTGACACGACGGCGTGGCGCATGCGGCGGTACTAGGACGACCGATATGGATGAGGAGTTGGACGTGAACGCGGACGAGCTCGACGACGACTACGGCGGACACGGGCAAGAGGCCGAGTGGATGTGGAAACGGCGACGACTACGGTGGACGTGGACGCGAAGCCGAGAAGACGTCCGGTGATATTTCGCACGCCCAGTGCCGCGGTAAAAATCCTTAGTGTCAAATCGTGTTTATGATATTTACTTGTGCATGTTGCGTATTAGTCATTAGCATGGCACATATTTATGCATGTTTATTTATAAAAATGATTTGATAGCTTATGACCGGTATAATTCTCCGGTTATGTTGTATTTGTGCGTAGACTTGATTATGTATTGATATATTGGTGAATGTGAATAATTAGATTATTGTGGCGAAATGCGTGTATTATTGATCGGAAGATGCTAGATTAAATATATGAATGGATTATTTGATCGGACGATATTATTTTAAAGTCGCATGGAAGCTAGTGGTGATCTTTGGAGGATAAATTAATTGAAAGTTTCTTCTCACATTGGATTGGTAATTTTTGAAGATAGGGTACATAAGGATTTTTATAATTTGTTACTTGATGGATGGCGTATGTGTTGATGATAAATGATATATCTTTTATATATGTGTATTGTTGCTCGTTGGATGTCGGATTATGTACATTGTTGGATTAATTGAATCGGATGATTTAATTAAGCATGAGCAAATTGATCGGATGTCCGAAGTAATAGCTACGTGAGTCATGTATGCTAGAATTTGGGAGATGGTAGAATGGATTAATTGATTGCGGATAAATATTTGGATTACTGTGTATTTAGTAGTTAAGTCCTATATACCGAGTTGATAGATTTGTACCCTCAAATGGATTAGTAGATGAAGGATTATTAATTGATTGTAGAGGCACATATATGATTGGATTGGTAGATGTCGTTCACGACTAAGTTGGTGGTATGGATATGAGTAGAACGATTAGTGAGCTATTAAGTGTTGGATGTGCATTTAAATTGTAAAGCTCATTAGGTGTCGGTTACTCTATTAAACCTTAGTCGGTGAAATTTTGGGTGTATGCAAATATGAATTGCCGAGGTGAGACTAGTGGAGCTAGATAGTTAGTATTAGCTTAAACAATATATCGGAGAATGATTGATGGAATTAGACACGCTCTTATGCCCACAAGTCGGTGGATTTCGTACAATTATCGAATATGTTGTATAGTTGGAAGATCGTTAATCTGGGCATTGTGTGGTTAGATGGGCTACTTTGATTATGATAGAGACGAGGTTAGATTGATTTTAAAAAGTATTTTTATGTGGTGGAAATTTTAGAAAAGAATTACTTTTACACCCCAAAATGCTTTCAACTTTGAAAATACATAACTAATTCATATAAACTCCAAATGAGTTGAACCAAGTTATTTTGGTCTTATAATTATATTATATATTTAGATATGTAATCATTTTCTTCACCACTGTTCTACAAATTTTTGCTAAAAATTAGATTTTAGATGAATAGTAATTGAAGCCTATTTTTTAGCATTTTTCCAAAAATTGAATTTCAAACTGCCATGACTTTCACATACTAAATCCAAATGCAATAATTATTTCACCTAAATTAATCTAAAATCATAATATAGCTACTTTAAAATTTTCATTAATTTTTGAGAACTTT
Source organism: Hsuehochloa calcarea (assembly GCA_036346395.1). Classification (NCBI taxonomy): domain Eukaryota; kingdom Viridiplantae; phylum Streptophyta; class Magnoliopsida; order Poales; family Poaceae; genus Hsuehochloa; species Hsuehochloa calcarea. The sequence continues at coordinate 58,481,794 of CM070593.1, read as the reverse complement.
GAATTTTTGGCATTTCTCAATGTTCATTCGATGTCGTTGTTCTATAGAGTCCGAGTTGTTGCAAATGAATGACTACGTAACCGCGAGTGAGAAAGTGAACTCTCAGAAAGACAAGCATCATTTGAACTTTCTTTTGCAATGAAAATTGCTTGCATGCTAATTTTGTTATGTCGCTATTTTTGTGATGTGTAGTTAGTTATATCCTATTCATGAGGTTATCATTAAATTATTTTCAGTACATACATGCTTAAGTTAGGTTGTGTGAAATATATTATTTGGGGTTGTTTAGTCTTGCAAGTCTAGTGCGGTAGTTTGATTGTCGGGAATAACCCGACAATTATGGGAGACACAACTTTATTATTATGTTTTTATTCAGATCTTTGTATCTGTTTCTCAAGTTAAATTTTATCATTTTTAAAGAGTTTGGGTCTGGACAAGTGGTTGCTAGTGATGGTGCCTTCGTGCATGAGATCGGGTATGTGGTTGACTTGTCTAGACCAACAAGGACCGAACTTTGGTGACGTCGTTGATTCAAGTATAATTCGTGCTACCACGCGCTGTATATGGGTGTCGCTTGGTCAAGTAGGGGGAAGGTTGTATTGGATTGGGCTCCTGGTGGATTCAGGTTATGAGGACATTTGTGTTCGATCATTTGTTCGTAGGAGCCGATGTAATTTTCTATAGTGTGCATGGGAGCACCAATTTCGGTTATTTACATTGCATCGGTATATCCAATATAACTTGCGAGCCCGCTTAGCAAATGCTATCAATCATTTGTACTAAGTTGGGGGTTCATCTTGCAAGGGGAACCTGGCCTAATATCGTACTTTTTGCCAAAAAGTATCAAATCTCGACGTCCCCGGCTAACACACCATAGGAAGTGTTTTTAATCCGGTGGCTTACGGGTTAGTCGAGTCGTGTGGGTAAAGTAGTACACCTCTGCAGATATAAATCTATTCGAATAGCCGTGTCCACGGTTATGGATAATCGCTTGAGTTCGGGAGTCACTATTGTTAGATTTTGAATTAAAATTGATGGTTGTAACTTGGTGTTCGGCATGAACGGGTGTTCATGTATTTTAGTTTATCAAAGTGGGCTGCCACTTTGGTGTTTTTTGTTCATTTGTTTACAAATGTATCACTTTATTACATACTTTACTTCTACTTTAAATCTGATTTGTAAATGGCAATTGAAAAACTAGTATGTGGTTGAAAATTGTTGTATTTTTTTTGCAAAACTAGAGCCATTAATGCTATCCTTTGATTGCCCAATATGCATAACTAATTTTTCCTTTGTATAAGACTTGCGAGTACCCTTTTGTACTCAGCCAGGTGTTTGATGGCTTTTCAAGTGAGGGCGATTTCGCACCTGATGAACTCTTCAGTGCCGATTTAGGCGACACTGATGAATAGTGTTATTATTTAACTCCCAGTCGGTTGCCTTGGGTTATGGGGCACACCATGCTAGATCTTTTGGTTTATTTACTTTGCTTCGCTGCTACTTATTGTTCTTATTTGAATTTGGTCGGTTGGTCGTTATGTAATAGTTGTAGATTTAACTATTATGTTGTGTATCTTTCGAATTATCAATGTATGAATGTTGTATGTCTGTGATTGACGTTGTTGAGGGTATGTGCGTGTTGGTCGCTGATCTTGGGAGTCAACATGAGACACATACCCGCTTGTTTTGAATTCAATTTTAACTCGTTTGGGTGTGAACTTGGACTATGGGAAAACCGGTCATCATGTAGTGCTCACAGAGGAGCAGTGCGCATGATCACCGGAGCTCTAGTTTCAGTCGGGGCCTTTCACTTGGATGGAGTTAGGGTGGAATTCATTCACTTGAGACCAGAGTTATTTCCATAAGACCGGGAAGACCTCGGTCTTACAGAAATAACCTAGGGTTCTCACAAAAAGCGTACAACATATAGCTCTACATATATCCTTGTTCTACGTGTCGTTGTCTAGGTACAGATTTTTGAACACCTTTGACTACTTTGCATTTTCCACAGTGTGTTGTGTTTATGAATCAGTTTGTTCTCAACCCTTCACAGTTCTTCCCTCCAATATTCTATTAGAAAGACTGAAAGTAGACTCGGAGGAAACTGTTGAGACATGAACAGTTAACATATCACGTGCAAGTATAGATAGCATGGAATATGCTAACTTATGGTCATGCCACCAGTGTAAAATTTTAAAGTTTTTTGAGTTGAAATCCACCATATTACTGTCTAGATAGGCGGATAGTTATCCACTCCTTGGGTGAGAGGTTGTTCTTGGACTTAATTGAGAAGGTGTCGTTGTAGAAGAAGAAGACCTGGACCTAAAGGAAGAGCATGCACCCTAGATCTTACCCCACATATTTTGTTTTGTTACTTGAGGTGGGTGCTAATGGAGGTCGTTGCAAGCGGACTCATTGGACGTTATTTTCATACCTTTGGAAAACCTCGTTTAATCGAGAACGAATATATGCAATATAGTTAGAATAGTCTAGCCCTGTAGCATCACTAAGAAGATCAAGAATATTAGTAAATCCGTCAATTTTAGTTCTATGATCTAAAATAAATACAAATGCATATAGGAAATGGATTTCACCTCAATATTTAAGGTATTTAGTTTTCATAGTAACAATAGCCTCTCTTAAAACTATGTCATTTTTATAGTTTTTTAAATGACTACCAATCTGTAAAATACTATTTATAATAATAAGAGATGTTGGATAATAGACAACAGACAAAGCAACATTGACCTCATATTTTTTTCTCTAAAAACTGAAGTATCTTCTCATCAACGAACCAATGTTGCTCAGTCAATAGTATACTATCGTCAATGCTCTGATAGTGCGTTTGAATAAAAACAAAAAAGTGATCTTATATGATAAAAGACTCTTAAACATGAGATAAGTAGAGTCCATCTTACCGACATGTCCAAACCGAACTTTCTTGGACGTATACCCATCGTCCTGCTGAAGTTCTTATATGCTGCTATTCTTACGTTAGCATTATTCAAGTAAGATATCACATCATGAAAAGCTTTAATATGACTATAAGGTTAATAATATGATAAGCACATCGTTGATGTAGTAAGAAGGAATTGACGTATGTACTCAACACTGGAGTAAGAATATCCATAGCCCTAAAGTTTGAAGCGACACTGTCTAAAGTAATTGAGAATATTTTATCTGTAAGACCAAAGTCTTCTACGACTTTGATAATACAGTCTGTAATATTCTCACTCGTGTGCGCTACATCAATTAATTTAAAAACTATAATTCTGTTCTCCATTACCCAGTCGTCATTAACATAATGAGAAACTACCCTAAAATAATCCTCCCTAGTCTGACCACTCCATATGTCCGAGGTTAGAGCCACTGAAAATGTGAACGTACTTGACGAGGATCTGATAATCCTCATTTTATCTTTTATCTATAATTCTTATTATGGATAAATATGATGTCACGTAGTCCCCAGAAGTACCCCTTATATTTATAAGGGAGAGGCCTACCAAGTGATTGTAAGTTCTCCTACAATCACCCCTATAGTCGTAAGTCTTACTACGACTATGTCATGGTCGTAAGTCCTTCTACGACCACTACCTGGTCGTAAGTCCTTCTACGACCATTACCCAGTCGTAAGTTCTCCTACGACCATTACCCAGTCGTAAGTCCTTCTACGACTATTGTCCAGTCGTAAGTTCTGCTACGACCTGTACCTAGTCGTAAGTCCTTCTACGACTATTATCCAGTCGTAAGTTCTACTACGACTTGTACCCAGTCGTAAGTCCTGCTACGACCAAGTCAACCACGACCACCTTATAATCAATAAAACCTACAAGCGAGTGGGTCCAATTGATTAAGGAATCCAGACGGTCCACATGCACTATTATTCTGCGTAGTAATAGTGCTTAAATACCCCATTACCTCTGAGAGATAACTGCCAAGCGGCGTGAAGGAGCCACTACGCCGGTAATTATTGCCATCATGTGCCCATTACTGGCTTGATTAGGCGCCTCTTCAGCAGGGGAAAACGGCAACTCCTTCACGACTACATAAAGGCATCAATCAGAAGGACAAAGGGGAGGGCGAAAGAGAGACAATCACGGAGAAAAACAAGTACTGTTCTTTGTAATAGTCTTAGTTTCTGACTTGGTTGTTGAGAATACAGTCAATACCACATACACACAGGAGTAGGGTTGTTATTCTCTCCGGAGAAGGCCTGAACCTGTATAAAAATCCTGTGTCAATCGCTCTGCGTGATTTCATCTCTAGGAGACCCCCCCCCCCGAATCAAACAATCTTTACGTAAGATCGGTTTTAAAACACCGACGGTACTAAATAGTTTATTTATTTTATTACAGCGTTCATTGTAGTATTTTACTAGATTACTAATTGTTGTCTATCAAGAAACGGTAGAGAAATCTAGGATTATGCGTAGTCCTAATGTAAGTTTGAAAAGTGGTAGACTCTCTAAAGCCTAACGATAAATCTTCATAAGCAACTAAACGACAGAGAGATTGACAAGCTACCTCGGGATCGTAGTCCCAGCTATGTACCGCATCTTCGGGGTTGTATTGCAGTTGCGTCTACCTCATCACCAATCCTTACTTGGCCTTACATCTTATATCATGTCTAAGCAAGTGCCCCGTTCCACCTGTAGACCTTGTAGATAATTTATTGCAATAAATTTTATTAATAGCATATGGTACCTCATTTCCATATGCGTCTGACTTGGTTATCTTGTTGAAATTCTCTCACACTCCCGATGTAGACGACCTCACCTTGTTTGCTCCGGTGGTCGCCGACGAAGATACTGCTGTGGAGCACGATGACGGAAACTTCGCCTTGTCATTCTACTAACAACTACGGTTGGTTTGAAGCACCGCAACCTCCATGGATGCAACTTCCTCTGGTGAAAGTCCGTAGTCACCAAGAGCAAAAGCTATCTTAATTTTTCCGTAATGAAAACTATAGAATCAAAACTAACACTATTATTACTTTCATCTTAGCAGAATAAATAATAACAATAAAATTATGCAAAAATTATTATTGTACCTCTTTTGCTGACTTGCTGCTAGAAATTGAATTTTCTATAATTTGGCATATTTTTTTTGAATTTTGCCAAATTATCTCACAACGAATTTGAATTTACAAAACCAAAATTTGAAAAAGAGATTAAGGAACGGATGTGTGTTGAATAAGGGGGGAGGGGTATGGTGGCTATTTATAGAAAAAAATTGTGGTTTTTGGGGGTATTTTAAAAGCTCCAAACGGTAAAAGAAAAGAAAAATCCGAATGTTACGGGCTAGACGAGCCGTGTCGTGTTGGGCACGGCCCACCACACGAAAAAGCCCCAACGGATAGAAATTTGACCAGGCAGTGTCGTGCCAGGCACGGCCCACCGTGCTGCATGGCCCACCTATCCACTTCCTCTCCCCCTATCCTCACATGTGCGCCCCATCCCCTTCTGCGCCTCCTCGACTCCTCTCAGCTCCTCCCTTCCCGAGTTGGCCCCACCGCCTCCTCCTCCCTCCGTGATGGCCACTGCCCCACCCTCATCTTCATCTCCCCGTCCTCCTCTCATCCTCATTGCTGCGCCTGTGCGCCCTTTGCCTCCTAGCTCTGCGGCCTTCTGCTGATCTCCTTCCTTCGCACGTGCGCCCGCGCCTTCTCCTCCCTCCACGCCAGCCGCCAGTGCCACCCCGCCCACCTCCTCCCTCCCTCGCCGTCGGCTAGCTGCCGCTGCCTAGCTTCCTCCTCTAGACTCCCCGCCTCCCTCCCTCGGCCTCTCCACACGTGGGCCACATGGCCCATGCTGGGCCGACCCATCATGCCAGGGGCCGCCCAAGCACGACCATGCCTTCATGACGTGCTGGCCCGACCCAGAACAATGTGGGTCATGCCGTGGCTGGGCTAGGCCAACAGTGTTGTGGCTGAATACTCCATTCCCTCGAGTCTCGAAGTACTTAAAGAAATAAGAAATAAGCTAGAAATTATGATATCTATAACTAAAGATAGAAGCCAGCAAACATATTCTTGCATGAATTGCAAATGGGCATCATGGAAGGCTACCCAAGAAGGCCAATTACCCACACTAGCCTCAAATGGATGCCCCTGTGGGCGCAAGCAACACTAGCCATGCACTGCCGCCGCCTCGCCATGTCACCGCCAAGAAGAGGTGCTACTCTGACCACACCAAGATTCTTCTCTTCGTCGTCACCAACTCCATCTCCATCCTCCTGGCTATCTCCTTCTCCCATCTTCACGGCAACTCCGCTCTCAAAGTCGCGCTCAAAGTCCTAGCCCCCAACCAAAGCCTCATCGTGAACCTCCACCGCCGTGTTGATGCCACCGACATTGTCATCAAAAGGCTCATAGCCAACTCTGCCAAGCTGCGGCGAACCCAACCGCCACCGAAGCTAACACCAGAGGAAGAGCTCATGCTCGCGCTCGGCCCGCACACGCTCCCGCTCGGCTACACCCGAACCTCGACTCCAACAAGTTGTACTCGACTCAGAACATATAAAATTATAGAAAAATGACACAAGCAAGTACATTGTGTCGGGAGTCTCCATAATTTTTTTATATAATTTTTGGAGCTCATTTTCTATATTAAAAATTCCTACAAAAAGGCGACGTAAATGAATTTTTGATTTTTTGGCCACCGCACGGTGGCCGTAGCGGTTGTGGCTAATCTGCATGGCGGCCGTACGGCAACGGTTACGTGTTGGCTCGTCGGGTGGTCCTGCATGCTAGCCGTGCGGTGGAAGCGTCATTTCTGTAAATTCCACGCGACGAGTGCTATTCTTGCTAACACGCTGGTAAATTAGGCTAATTCGGAAGCGCGACGAGTGCCATTCTTGCTAACATGCAGGTAAATTAGGCTAATTCGGGATTAAAAAAACTCGTATGTGCACTACCATGCTTCTGCAGAAAGACAATGCTCTAATCTGTTTTTTTTCCCTTCAGACTTGTTGATTGAATCAAAACATCTTTCCCAGTCTTGGTGTTTCTGACAACATGCATGTATAATCGACCTCGACTGATTAATTAGTAATCATCCATTCCACAGTGTGCTTGTTCCCGAAAACAGAAAGTGAGATGTCCTTCAGATTCTCATTGTCTCTGTTCATTAAACACTGGAGCAGGAGCATGACAATTGACAGTGCCAGTGAACAAGATCCGAGAAAAATGAAAAGTTAAACACGCCTGCCAACTACTATATCCGAGAGAAAAGAACGTGCAAATCAAACAGTTGATGCTATAAACCCCACTAAACGTTCCCATATGTGCCTCAGACAGGGCCAGTGCCCAACTGAACTTGCCCATCAGTCAGTCCATCCTGTCCATGGCCAAGTGATGCTGCTCTTCTGGTATAACTCCCACTCGCTCTGAGCAATGGGCAAAGCTCCCTTGGAGGGCATGGAAGGATGAGAGAGTAGTGCAACGGTGAGTTCTTTATGGAAGGAGAAGAGAGGTGGTGGTGCGGTGAGCTGCCAATCTGCCATGGCCGAGCCTACCTGCTTCGATCAGCGGTTGGCTGCGCCTCACATTGGTAGGTAGGTTGGTTCCCCCCCCCCCAGTACCACTGATCAAATAAATATGTGTCCAGATTGCGACGTGTGTCTTCTCCCTCACGGTTTATAGTGGGCTGCACCTAGGCAATTTAATTGGCACGCGTCTAGGCAGTTTAATTGACAGTAGAATCTTAAACCGTCCGTATCGATCCATAATGTCCATGTAGAATAGGGTGTAGCAATCTACAACCGGTTGGAGTAGTCGAATGAAATTTATGTGTAAGATTCTGTTACTATTGTTTGGATAATGATGCGTGTATATATTAATACGTTGCAATGCCCTAGTCTAAAATTAGAAAACTTGCTCAGGATTGCAATTTAATTGTTACGCGAACCAGAAAATATGCTATATAAATAGTTGGAACTCGGTTCCTCACGGTGTAATTACCAGACGATGAACTAATTGTTAGCTATAAGCTTCAAATTATTTTATATGTTATTTCATATTTGAAATCACAAATAAAAAATAACAACATGGGTGCTGCAATTCAGAGCCCAAATATAAAAGAAAATGAAAACAACAAAATAAAATCCAGATGGTCTATAGATAAACACAAAAACAAAAGAAACCCTCCTCTGAGTCCACGGTGGACAGGTTCCACATCTCGTGGACGAAATCAACACGACGGAGGCGAGGCCAGCGAGGTTGCCTCCGTATCGAACACCAACACACGCACGCACGGATCAAATAAACCGGCCGCAAATCCTCGCGGAAACACCCACAAAATTCTGCGCAAATAAAAACCCACTCCTCCTCCTCCTCCCAGGTTACCCTTCTCCCTCGCCCTCTCCCATTCCCACCGCCGCCGCCTCCTCCTCGTCGCCGCCCCCCGCCTCCGCGCCCGCCCGAGCCCTAGCCGCCATTGCCCGCGACCCGATGGACGGTGGTGGCGGTGGGGCCTCGTACGCCTCGCGCACGGCCGAGGAGGTCTTCCGCGACCTCCGCGGCCGCCGCGCCGGCATGATCAAAGCCCTCACCCAAGGTACGCGCGCTCGCCTCCGCTCTCTTCCGATTCGTCTCCCGATTCTCGCGTGGCTGTGTGGATTCGTGTGATTGAGCTGTTGTTTCCTTTTGCTGTGCAGATGTGGAGAAGTTTTACAAGCTCTGCGACCCCGGTGAGTGCGCTCGATCTCTTCGGGTTTCTCGTCCGGGTCGGGGATTGGGGGCGGAGAAGCTTTTTGTGTTTTTGCTGCATGGGTTTGGTTGTTTTGGTGGGATATTGGAAGCTAAATTAGGAGAATTTTATCTTCTTTCCCCCCCCCCCTCTCCTGCTGCTCGGAATTGGAATTGTTGGTGGTTTTTTTGCTTTCATCAATGCTGTGCTGGGTTGCTTCTGTTAAATTTTGGGGAGAGATTGGGACTCGGGGTTATAGTTTTCCGGGGAAAAAAGCTTTTTTTAGTTGTTTGGAATTGTGAATTCAGTGCTAGGTTTTCTTTTTTTTGTTGGGTTGTAGCACTGTGTCTGTTCCCATCAGACCGAGATTGGTAGCTTAAGTGGACAATTTTACTGAAATTTGCAGAATATCTTTAGGCCAATTGGCGCCATGTGATTGTTGACTAGTTGATTTTGGTGTTGTTGGGTGTCTCTGTGAGTGTGCATGCTTGTGTGTGCGTTGGTTTGTTAGTTTCATTGCTGCTGCCACAGTCAATTCAGTTGAGTCGTGACATAACACGGGGACTACCTAGTAGAATTAGCAATGCTTCTCTCATTGCATTGATTGCACTGTGCGTCACGTGGTTGCTCGCGTTATTTACCCTATTCATGTAATTAATGTGAGATTTTGGTTGCTTGCCATTATTAAATACTATTATGACTTGGTCCGCACTACTATCTGCTTGAGCCTTGCACTCTAGTGAGCAACTGTGCATAGTTGTAGAGCAACTTCTAAGTTGTAAAAACTATAGTTCTGGGCATGATTACTCATACAGATGCTGCATAGAATCTTGTTATGGCTACTAATTCCATTGGTTTTGAACAGAAAAGGAGAACTTGTGCCTTTATGGATATCCTAATAAGACATGGGAGGTGACCTTGCCAGCTGAGGAAGTACCCCCAGAGATCCCTGAACCAGCATTAGGAATCAACTTTGCTAGGGATGGCATGAACGAGAAGGACTGGTTGGCGCTAGTCGCAGTTCACAGTGATTCCTGGTTACTGTCCATTGCATTCTACTTTGGAGCCCGGTTTGGGTTTGACAAAGAAGCCAGGTAACTATTCTGCTTTTCTGCTGCGATTGAACTATGCAATTTCCTTAGTTGACAATATATGATTCTATGATTCCAGGGGGCGCTTTTTTTCCTGATGTTCACGCTCTCTTTTGTCTTGATTGCATTGTGAACAATAGACCAGAAGGTTCATGTTTAAGGATTAGTACTGGAATTCCTGGCTACCAGCTTGTGATTTCTTTTGTGCCCTAATGGAGTGTGATGCACTGCTATTACAAGTAAAATGAGTACAAACTTGAAGTTGTCATGATTAGATCAAAGTAAAGGGTGAAACTGTATTCTTTCCCTTATTTTAATCATAATTGCTCAAGTATTAACTCAAATTTGTATTTGGCATAGCACATAAGTACTACCACGCCTTAATTTATAGGTGCATTGAGTAACCCTTTTTTAATACACCTTTTATTCAATCAATAAGGACAAAAAGCATTCCACCTAAGTTTCGCTGGAAAATATTTGTACTCAAGATTTATACAGTGCAGTCTGAACAACACAACAATGTATTTTGTCTAATGTTGGAGCTGTAAATGTGATGTCATGTGTTTTCTTACTGCAGAACATGTAAACCAAATGGGCTTGTACATTGGCAAGTTAAGCTAGTGAGAAATATCATACCTAAATCAACTATAGTATTTTTTAAAAAATAGAATCAGCTGTTCTTATCGTCTTGTTGGTGTTGTTTTTCTATTTGATGCTCAGTTTATATTCCCCTTTACAGTTATGAATTCCCAATTCCCAGCCCCTCTGTTGTAACACGAACAGGAGGGTTGAGATTTTAGGAATAATATTTAACTTTTGAAGTGCACTTCGTATTTTCTCTAACATATATGTTTTCTTTTGCTGTTATTCCACCTCCTTTTCTTGAATAGTGAATAGGACACTAGGACCATGTTTTAATAAGATTTTTTAGGTTGTTTTGCTACCAATGATTTGTAAAGGTTATTTAATATTATTTACATACCCTATTCTTAAACAGTTAAACCTATATCTGGTTCTGTCTTTTCATGTATGCTGCGAGTCAATCTATATTTAAAGGGCTAAATAAATTCATTAATGAGAACTGCGCAGAATTTACTCTTGATTGTCCTGCCCAATGTCACAGAAATCAGTACATCACATATCTACTTGTTCTTTTTTGTTCTTCTGATTTGGGCCCAAAGAAGAAGGTTTGAAGTTTAGGACACTGCTTCATTAGCGCATCAAGTATCTCAACCTTTATTTAGTGGTTATCAAGAAGATAAAATTACATGTGAATATCTGTTTGCTGCATGGACAAATGATGCTAATGTTGATTCACATGCTATTACCACTGCGTATACTTTTAGGCTGCTACTTTGAAATCAGCTTTAGGTAAAGTTCTATGATTTCCACCTTTCATTTTTCATCTTCCCTTGCCGCCTTTTATTCTCATTTTCCATTGCCATATCATACTGGACTTGCCTGCTCTTTTGCACAATTGATTTGCACCTTCATATGGCTGTTAAAAAGATGGATTTACTAAAAAAGTGGGTATGTTACTATTCACTGTATTCAGATTAGTTACTATAGTTAATTATGATCGTTTGGTAACATAAGGTACATCTCGGCACAACATGGTCTAATGCTACTCAGATATAATTTGCAAAACAAAATTGTAGAAAAATGACACATTATAAAATATAAACCATGTTGTAAGATGGTTCACTTCAATTTGTTACAAAATGGACATACTGTAGTAAGTAACAACTTGTGTGTACTAACTAATTTTCTTTTTCAGAGAGACATTGCGATTTTGATGATTGCGAAATCAAAGGTTCTTGAAATTAATTTTTTTACATTTGAACGTAAGAATTACCTAAGATGTTTACAATTTGGCAGCAACCTTCTTCAAAAGAAAAGCAAAATCATTAAAAACCCATGCACATCTGCACAAAGACACACAAGCTACTTCCTCTGAACTCTTTCCAGGCACAGTTTACTGACAAATAGAATGAATCTATGTTCTTTGTTGGGTCCACTCTTTGTAGAGAGCTTTGATTGTTTAAGTGCTTAATGCCATAGAGGCTGTTCTCTCTGGTGAACAATTAAGACTAAAAATGGTTTTGTCAAGTTCTTGGGGGAGCAACCAAGGGTAATTCTACACCAATGAGTTGTTGAAAGACCTTCAGACTAGTATTTTGTTCTAGAGTATTCAATACTCTTCTACTATATAATGGCACCTAGAATTTATCACTATTTATCCATAAGCATTTGTGGTGTTTTCTTCCCTTGTGTGTATGTGTCTTTTCCTTTTTGCTCTCAGTTATTCATGATATATTGTAGAATTTACCATTTAATGAGATTACAAAGATGGAGACCTTATTCCGAACAATAACTGAAACCTTAATGTATGTATAGTAGTTCTCATTTTGAATGATCTAATAGGACGAATGGTTAAGACTTAAGAATGGGGTATTGGGGTGAACCAATTAATACCGCTTTACCTTTTTCCCCTGTGAGTAATGAACATTACCATTCATTACCGTTTTCTTGTCTTCCGATCCCCTTCAGCTTTGCTTCCTCCTGTGTTTTTCTGTGAAAATCTAGTACAGCGACTGGTATCTGATTGTGTCCAAGTAACAAACAGTGCTGAGTGTTGATTGATGTGGGGATAACTACGATAGTTTAGCTGAGTCAAGACAACTTCGTAGCCTTAAGGGAAACAAGAGAGGGTTTTCATAGACGCCCTAAATACCAATCTTAAGCTTACAAGGGAGAATAGCGAGGTTTACAGTCCGATTTGAACATGGGTTATTATTACAGTTTGCTATAGTATGCTGGAAATACAAATCCACTAGATTATCTTCACTCTGAAGGGAGTATTATGTCTTTCTACTACTGTTGGGGAGTATTTGTACCTTGCCAAAAGCTTACTTTGCACCTAATCACACTGGACTCCGTCTAAATCTGTGTGTTTATATATTTTTATTGAATATGTGTTTATATTTTTTTTATCTGTTTATTAGGAAACAGCCACCTTTAGCCACTGATTATTTTATCCTTGGCCAGGCTTGTCTACCTGCCAAAGCTGCATTTTTCATGCTACTTTATTTTCTTATGCAGGAGGCGACTCTTTAACATGATAAACAACTTGCCTACAATATTTGAGGTAGTGACAGGAGCCGCCAAGAAACAGGCGAAGGAGAAGACACCCAACAGTAGTAGCAAGAGCAACAAGCCTAGTTCAAAAGTGGTAAGTGTATATGCCTTTTCAATGCCATGCAACCTGAATTCCTGCTGATCACACTTTCTGTCTGCAGCAGTCGAGAGCTGAGTCTCGTTCAAAGGCTAATCTGTCAGCCCCTAAGGATGAAGAAGGGAGTGGCGATGACGACGGAGATGAAGAGGATGAAGAGCATGACAACACTCTTTGTGGAACTTGTGGAACCAATGATGGCAAGGACGAGTTTTGGATATGTTGTGATAACTGCGAGAAGTGGTATCATGGGAAGTGCGTTAAGATCACAGCCGCTCGAGCTGAGCATATCAAGCAGTACAAGTGCCCGGATTGCACCAACAAGAGGGCCAGGGCATGAGTAACAAGTATCGGTGAAATCGTTAGAAGGAAACCATTTCCAGGTGTCAAGATCTCTAGATATTATTATGGCGTAGTTTTCTAGTTTGAAAGCATGTTTTTTTATTTAAACTATAACTGTTGATTAGTTGTTCGACCTAACTGTGTTTAAAAACTAAACATCTTTCGCGTGTGGACATCGACCTTTCTAGTTTGTAAACGTTGTCAGCTGAAGATACTGCTCTACTGACCATTTCTTTGTTATTTGTGCTCTTGGTATTTTGTGACTCTACCCGGCAGCCGCAGAATTTGCACTGAATTTGGATGGCTGATAAATGGTCTGCAAAACAAAACCAACATAACATTGGTTACCCTTCGTTTGTTGGTCGAGGACACGGGCGGTTCACCGTGCAATGCATGGTCGCCCGGGGCGCCCACGGGACGGGACGCCCACGGCAAACGAATGGGCCAGACCTCACGGCTGGCGAAGGGGGTGTTCGATAGTTTTTTACGCCCCCCCCCCCCCTTCTTATATGACATTTTTGCTGCACGTAATGCTAAAATTAGCCATTTTTGACAGTAATATCATAAATAGTATTACAGAGCTGTTGGTAGACTTCATCTCCACCGTGCTACATGGCGTCGGACCTAGCGAAACGGTACCTGAAGCCGATTTTGCCCTGCCGTGGCCCTAGGGAATGGTTTTGGTTTTTGCTCATACCGTGGCCCTAGGCACGGATCTGTCCTCCCACGCGCCAGGGGCATGGCGTGCGTGCATGCATGCATCGGGTGTATATGCCGTTTGTTATTCTGGCAAGACATGCAACTTTCCTTTGCAGTTACTTCATTGTTCAAATCTTTCTTTTACCAATTAACCTATGATGCTTTAATGGGGGCAATGTTGTAGTGACACATGATTAGATCCACTGTTAGTTTTGGACACATGTAAGATGGTATTCCTCGAGTTTCCTGCAAACTAGGTGTTGACACAGGAAAGAGCAAGAGCAAAACTAGTAATTTTGTTAATGTTCAGCTGACGCCAGGTTGACCTGTTGTGGGCTATAGCCTATAGGTAGATGCGGGATGAAACGGCGCGAAGCCACGGGTGCTGCTGGGTCTCTCGGCAGGAGCGAGCGTAAGCAAAAGCTCCGTCTATCCGAGAAAAGCGCGAAACCACCGTGCGCCGGCAGCATTAAATGGCAGCTGCGAGTCACACCGGGTCGCACGGTGTCTCTGATACACGCGAAAGCAAAGAGCTACCCGACTGACCGCGTGGCAACTCGCTGAACGACGGACGCAGGTAAAATCGCACCGAAGGACACGCGCCAGAACGCGACTGGGGGATGTTCCCGCCAAACGCGGGGAGGCGTCGAACCAGTCTGCCCTTGTAGAGAGTAATATTCCCTACATAGTGGACTGTACTTGTTCTTGGTATCTGCCTTTATGGTGATAATTTTTTTTGCATTGTTCTTGGCAGGAGAGAGGGCTCAGTGTTGACGAATACATATTCCTAACGAATTTATGCTACTTGACATATGCTCCACTATATATTGTTGGACCTACTGTAAGCTTGTCGGGAACTCGAATCATTGAATTCAAATTCTTTGTGTATTTTGAACTAGTCTCATGATCAATAGATAGTTCACACAATTACAACATTGATAAAATCATATCCACGCAACAAAATAACTCAAAAGCAGATAAATTAATATTACTTAGTAGCAACAGACCTTATGGTCAAATTTTATAGAGTTTACTACGCAGGACTTAAGACAAAAGATTAAACATGCAGCAGAATAAAACAAACCCGTGGTAGTCATCCTACATGACCACATGCAATCGAGTGGAGAACGCATCCTAGTTCGCATAGTCTTTGAAGTACCCCTCCTCATAGAACTCTGTGTTCCTTAGTTTTTCTCGGTGATTGATCAATAATAGCGCAAAGCTGTGAGTACATAAAGTACTCAGCAAGTCATAGAGAAATATATGCAAATAGTATTCATGCAAGGCTTGAACAATGATAGTTTTATGGCTATTTTGCGGAAAGCGGTATTGACAGTAAATACAATAAATAGATTAAAAAAGTAATACATAAATAAACAATAGCTTTGAAAACAACCAATAAACCTCCCGCTCACTTCCCAGCCAACAACCGGTGAACTAGCTGTTCGCTTCCCAACCAAATCATTCTAATATTTTTATAAAAATCTACCCCTCGTGTGAAATCACCACGCATTGTTAATAACCGGGGGACACGACTATTTGAATAGTTTTACAATCTATAGAGGTACAACTTGATCCACAAGAGATAATCAACTTATAATGTCGGCCATGACACGCTTCCGAAAGCGTGCGACTAAGTGATTATCATAAGGCTTTTACAAAACTCTGTTTTGACCCCGTTCTGCTCGCTAAGGTTTCGTCATTCAGGGTCCCCTCTTGCGCCAATTGAATAACCCAAATAGAACCAAATCAAAACATTGCTAATTAGTTGGCCAGGTCTACCCCTACCCTAGACATGTCGTTGTGCGGTATGGCTAGATCAATGATGAACAAAGTTAAGTCCTTAGTGATTGCTCAAGCGAGACTATCACATGTCGTGTACTTCGCGCACCTATGTGCTTCCCGCACCCTACAATGTGCTTCCCGCATTGTTCTTCGTGAATTCCTCCTTTACTACCCGGCCGTCGTCCGAGCACAAATTATTTTTGTTCAACCCGGCCAAATAACAACTCTTACCATGGCACAATAAATTTTAATAACAGTGGCCACGCCACAATTACATATAAATTTATCATTATAGAACATGTGATCATGAATCCCATTGTACAACTAAAGCATGACTAAGCATAATACGCACCCATGTTGGTAATTAAATATATTCAACTAAGATTAACCCAACCTATGGTGTCCAAGGGTACATGTCATTCCTAATTTTTCAAGGAGGCATATTGTCAAATGGGTATTTAACTACGCTCAAAAACCGTTATAAAATTAGCAATGCATGTTGATATAAAATAATATAATTTTGTAAAAATAGGTTCAATATGATCAAATGTCTACGACTTGCCTTCGTTGAAGGTTTGAGTTGCTTCGGTAGACGATTCCATGACTTCTTTCGAAACGCCAGAATCTATACGCGCAAAAAGAGCCAAATAAATACAATAAATCCAAATAAAATCCAAAAATTATAAAATTAGTACTAATAGAGAGATTAAGAATTTAGATGAATTTAGAAACAAGAATAAACAAAATCGGAGTTCGTATGAAGGAGAACGAACATCCGAAAGTTTAGAGTCACATGAAATTATAGAAAATAGATAAGATGGAAAATACTATGGAATATGCGCTTGTTCTGAAGTTTTAACATGCATAGAAGTTTTGGTGTATGACAACCATGGCCCAATTGCGAGAGGGATAAGGAGATAAAGAAATAATTAGATGGAGAAGTATGTGTATGACAAGGTGAACCAAATGGAAGTGACCTTAAGCCAAAGAAAGAAGAATATCAGCGCAGCAATAGAGATCAGGACAAGAGCACGGGAGATGCTCCGACATCAGCGAGGGGAAAGGAGGGACGGATGACAAACTAGCAAAATGGAATCTCGACGAGGTCCTCTGCCCACTGGTGGTAGCGACGATGCGGAGGGTGGCCAGAGGCGGCGGTGGCGCAGCAAACGACAGTGGCGGTGGGGTGTGCGGGGGGCTCCGGCAACCCGATGGCGGGGGAGGGGAACTAGCGAGAGCACGATGTAGAATGCGACGATTCGATCCTGTTGGTGGTGGAGACACAGACAGAGGAGCTTCGATGGTGAGGAAAATCGGCGAGGAAGGAGCTTCAACTGCAACGGATTTGTCGACAAAATTTGGCAAAACCAAGATGATGGTGGTGACGATTTCTTGGGGCTTCAGGAGAGGAGCTTCGGGAACACACCATGACGTGCTTGGCTCGACAAATGGGTGGCCGGAGAGGGGGATTGAGGAAGGAGTGGTGGTGGCCAGTTTTGGAGAAGAAATAGGAAACGAGAAGTGGGGTGCTTCGGTTGGGGAAAAGAAAGGGAAGGGGTAGGGGGAGGAGCTAAGGGATGTGCGGCTTTTATAGGTGAGAAGTGGGCAACACAACATGGGAGACGTACGAGATGGGCAGGCCGGGTGGAGCGGGCGAGGGAGGCAGCATGGGCGCGAGGGCGCGCAGGGGATCGGTACAGAGCATGGGCAAGAAGATGGCGGTATGGGCACGCAGCCAGTCAGAGGAGGAAGAAAAGCAGAAAAAGAGAAAAGAAAAAAGAAATGAGAAAACAAAGAGAAATATAAAATAAATTCAAAAAAATTCAAGAACATTCCATAAAAATCCTTGGAATATGAAGAATTCAAATAAAATAATTTGAATTTAATTGAAGTTTGATTTATTCATTTAAATTGTTTTCATTTTTCTGAAATTTCAATTTAAGATTTAATTCATTCAATAAAATTCAAACATTTCATTTTAATTTTAAAACTGGGAAAATTGAAAAGAAATAAAAAGAACTCAAAGGAAATAACAACAAGATCTTGGAAAGAAACAAACCCAAGATAAAATGAGAAAATCAAATAAAAGAAATTTTATTTAATTGGAGTTTGATTTACTCACATTAAATTATTTTTATTTCTAAAATTTCAAATTAAGCTTTAACAATTCAGGAAAAATCAAATGGTTGTTTTTATTTTAAAATTTTCCAAAAGACCCGAAAATTGGAATGTTACAAAGCTACAATGCGTTTGCAGCTCAGGTTGGTCTTCTCTAGGTAATTTTTTTATTGCAGCTGATTTGTCTCATTTCAAGTTGAAAGCAGCAAAAGTAGCCCTTTCTTGAATGATTTTTTATGTATGAAATATGCTTTTATGAAATGAAGATGATTTGCGACAAGTAACATGACTTGTAGGCTACAAAGTCAAAACAATAATTAGTTTAAAAAATGGATAGCTTTGAAAATTCTAAAAAGGAAACTATACTACTGAATAGGTTGATTTGTAACCAGGCATGATTGTAACACTACTACAAAAAGGCCAATACTGGACGCGTTATCACAGACGGTTGACTAAAACCGTCTGTATTAAATATATTTACAGACGGTTTTGGTTAAGCGACCGTCTGTGTTACTGGTTGCACTAAAAATCGTTTGTGAAGAGGTAATATCACAGACGGTTCGTGTTGAAAACTGTTTGCAAAGCATCACAGACGATTCTGAACAAGAACCGTCTGTGATAGTACTAAATATCACAGACGGTTATTGTTTAGAACCGTCTGTGATACTTCATAGATGTTTTTCAATATGAACTGTCTGTGACTTCTCGTCCTCATCACAGACAGTTTGTATTAAAAACTGTATGTGATAATCTCATTTATTGCAGACCCGACCCTTACAGATCGATCTGTCTTAAATCTTAGCTCTGTTCTCGTTGTTGCTGCTACTGGAGGTGAGGCTTTGAGGCGATTTGGTGAAAGGAGATCGCGGATTTGGGAAGAGAGATTGTAGATCTAGCTTGGAAATTTGTTCTTGACTATCGATAGTTAGTAATTTGTTCCTTGCATTATATTCTATATCTAGCTTGGTAAATAGAGAATTGAAGATGGTTTAGATCGGTAAAGAGATAATTGAAGATGGTTTAGATATAACTTTTTGTGTTATTTTGCAAGTGTTGGTTTCTTACCATCTGAAGTTGGGCATGGGCTATCTATAATGTGTTTGTGATGAACAACCTGACCCTAAGGTGCATTGTTGTTTTTTCAGTTCATTAGAAATACATATTACAAATAACATATCAAAAGTTGCAGCTATAGTATACTAATTAATTAATTTAGTATTTAACACCAAATTGTCATATGCGTCTCGTAGATGGACCGAAGCTGGATGTATGCTGACAACCGTGTGAGTGAAGAGTATATTAATGGTGTGTCTGCTTTTACAAGAGCTTTCGAGGAGAATATGTTGAATAAAGGTGTGGAATATATGTACCGTCCATGCATTGACTACGAGAATATGAAGATGTTTAAAAACCGAGCGCAGATCGAAGCACATTTGATTCAAAGAGGTTTCAAAAAGGGTTATACACGTTGGACCAGTTACGGTGAAGAGCAGATTATACAGGAAGATAGTAATAACGACATCGCCGACGAAGTCAACGATATGCTACCGGATGATGTTGATTGTAGTTCCGATTCGGATAGGCTGCACGATGACAATCTGGATCAGATGCTTCGCGATACAGAAAGGAACTGTGATGAGAGGGAGTATATTAAATTCTGGGGCTTGATGGAGGAGTCGGAGAAACCTTTGTTCTTGGCCTGCAAGGCGGATACGCAAGGTTGTCATCTATGTGTGAACTACTGAAATTGAAGGCAAACAACGGTTGGTTTGACAAGAGTTTCATGGCGCTGTTAGGTCTCTTAGCGGATATGCTTCCAGAGGGAAACGAGTTACCCAAAACCACCTACAAAGCCAAGAAGGTTCTTTGTCCATTGGAAATGGAAGTAAAAAGAATACATACATGTTCGAACGACTGTATCCTCTACAGTAACGAGTATGCAAATATGTATGTATGTCCAGTGTGCAACGCATCCCAATACAAGCGTAAGAATCAATCAGATGACGACGGGAGAATTGAGGTGAAGAAAGAACCTCCTACTAAGGTGGTGTTGTATCTTCCTGTAATTCTCCATTTGAAGCTATTTTTTGTGAACCCAAAGGATGCAAAACTGTTGCATTGGCACTCGGAGGAGCGTAAGAATGACGAAAAGCTAAGACAACCTGTTGATTCTGCCTAGTGGAGAAACATCGATAGGAGGTTTGCAGACTTCGGTGCAGAACCAAGGAATATAAGGTTTGAATTAAGTACAGATGGAATGAATCCTTGCAGTAACATGAGCAGCCGACATAGCACTTGGCATATGACTCTCTGTATCTACAACCTTCCTCCTTGGTTGTATATGAAGCGGAAGTATATTTTTTTATCGATACTTATCCAAGGGCCAAAGCAACCTGGGAATGATATTGATATGTACCTAGCACCATTGATGGAAGATCTAAAAATACTGTGGATTGAAGGGGTACAGGTATGGGATGTGTACAAACGAGAGAATTTCACTTTACGCTCCTTGTTGTTTTGTACCATAAATGATTATCCTGCCCTTGCTAACCTGTCGGGCCAAAGTATAAAAGGGGCCAAAATCTGTACTCACTGCTTAGAAGATATCGAGAGTGTGCGGCTGAAGCGCTCCCGCAAAGCCGTGTACATGCGTCACCGTAGGTTCCTTCGGAGGGCTCACCCATACCGTAGTATGAAGAAACAATTCGACAGAAAGAAGGAGGACAGTTCAACTCCAAGGTATTTAAGCGGAAAAGTGGTCTATGATATGGTTAAGGATTTAGATATTGTGCTCAGAAAAGGACGTAAATCGAGGACCTGCGAGAAGAACATCTGGAAGAAAATATCAATATTTTAGGACTTACCTTATTAGGAGCACCTAGAAGTTCGCCACTACATCGACGTCATGCACGTAGAAAAATGTATGTGACAGCTTGATTGATCTCTTACTAAATATTCGTGACAAAACAAAGGATGGGTCAACTCACGGCTCAACTTGGTTGATATGGACATCGAACTTGACTTAGCACCGACAAAGACCGATAAAGGACGAACGCACCATCCCCCTGCTTGTTACACTCGGTCCAAGACTGAGAGAACTGAACTGTGCTAGTGCTTGCATGGTGTGAAAATTTTGTCCAGTTACTGCGCCAACATAAAGAAACTTATTTCGATGGAAGATTTGAAGTTAATTGGCATGAAGTCTCATAATTATCATGTGCTGATGACATAGATGCTCAGATGCTTCCTGTTACAATTAGAAGTATTTTGTCGATCAAGGTCCGAGAGAAAATCATGAGGCTGTGTTATTTCTTTAACATAATTGCTCAGAAAGTCATCAATCCTAAAGGACTAGATGCTTTACAGGACGAGGTGGTGATGACTCTATGTGATATTGAGATGTATTTTCCTCTGTTGTTTTTCGATATCATGGTCCATCTCATTGTTCACATTGTGAGGAAGATAAAGATGTGAAAGGCCATGTTCCTACATAGCATGTACCCGTTCGAGATGTTCATGGGAATTCGCAAGTCCTATGTACGGAATCGATCTCGGTCGGAGGGCAACATTGTCAAAGGTTATGCAACCGAAGAGGCCATTGATTTCTGCGTCGATTACATGGCTCAGGTCGAACCGATAGGTGTGTCTCTATCTCATCATGAGAGGAGGCTCAAGGGTATCGGGGCCATCAGAAGGAAAGCAATCACTCTAGATATGGATGCATATGCTCAAGCCCATTTCACGGTCTTGCAACACATGACTAAAGTGTCCCCGTATATCGACCAGCACAAGAACGTGCTTCATCAATAGAATCCAGAGCGACTGGATGTTTGGATCATGAGACAGTACAAACAGTCAGTTCAGCCAATGGTTGAAGGAGCGACTCGCTAGGAACTCATCAAGTGATATGCTTACATGATTGGCAAAATGGCCAACATTTACAATTGTGACATGGCAAGGATACGACATAAATAGGTACACATTCTATATGTAGACTCGGAATATAATTAGCACTAACCAGAACAACGGTGTCCGCATAGATGCGTTCACTACCGATGGGCTGAGGAGCTCCTACTATGGGCTCATAGATGATATTTGGGAGCTCAACTACGTGCTTTTTAAGTTCCCCTGTTTTGGTGTCATTGGATCCAACTCCCACAGGTGAATGTCGACAAGTACGGTGTCACTACTGTGAACCTCGAACGTGTCGGATACAAAGATGTTCATGGAAAGAGTTGACCAAAGCTCTAAAAGGTGAGCCACTGACGGATATTTTTCGATCGTTCAAGATCCTAGAACAACACCAGGACTCCATGCGATGACACGCTTTGCTACAGGCGTACAAAGCGTGGAAGAACTTCAAGAGCATGCTTGTCAAGAAATATATGGAGAAGAATCTGATGCCCTTCTACAAGTATCTGTTCTTGGAAGAGTACTAGCAAGACTTTGTGGCGGAGATGACGATATATGATTTTAGGAGTGAAAGTGCGGCCCACAGGGCCCTCTAGGAAAAAAACACGCACCCCACAGACTCAGCACTGCTGGATATGTAGGTAAAATCCCGCAATGGAGGGATCAGGACCAGCAGACAAACAGTTCTAATGCCTCCCTGCCATTTGTCAGGATCCCTGATGAGCGCGCTTGAAACTGGCTAAGAGCGAGGTCATCTACCCTGTCTTCGGGGGCCATCTCCTTTCCAAACCACGTAGATGCGGAAGTGTCCCAACGCATTGTAAGATAATGAACTACCTAGTTTGTAATTACTCCATAACTTCATAGGAAGTGAAATGACATGTCGGGCTATTGTAGGAAGCGCTGAGTGCGTAATCTTCCCAAGGCTCATTCCAGGCAATTAGGGAGACATATATACTCTCAGCGGCCCTTGGAAACAATAAGCACACGGGTTGCACGAGGGGCCTTGGTCTTTATGTTCCATGGCAACATAGATTCTCAGAGGACCCCGAAGCGTACCGGAGTAGGAAGAGAGCTAAAGCCGAGCGCGATGCACGACTACGAGAGGAGATTTGTGAATCTCTTAGAGATGAGACGTGACGGCAGATGGAGAGCCATGAGGAAAGTTTTAGTTGCAAGCCCCTGCCCCTACTGTGCTAGCCAACACCCCCCAAACATTCGAGTAGTTACGTGTCCAACCCTACCCCCAAAGGCGATGCCAGATTTCCTGTCGATGATATCCTGGTAATAATTATTATCTCTAGAATGCTCGATCCATTGATAGGCCTATTGGAGTAGCTAAATTTGTATTGTTATGTAGGTGGCTATAAAGTGCAAGCTCCAAGTGAGATATGTCTCCGTTGTCCTGGCTGCTGCTTGGGGCCATGTGTATCTATCCATTGTTGGGGCTTTGGTGAACAATGTAAATCTAGCGTCGAGTTTCACAAAAGTGAATATGGACGGTGTTCATGCCAATTTCGCAGTCGTCCCGCTGCAGATTCCCCCAAACGATGAGGTCGTGACTCTAAGGCAAGCCATTGGAACATTCATCCAGTGGTCCAAGAGTGACATCTGCCTGGAGCTACCTGCTCTGATGTCAACTTCACGAGAATATCCTGCAATGGTGTCAAGTCCACGGGAGCTACCTACACCGGAGCTACCTGCATTGAAGCGGCAAGGGCCCGGTGCATCAGATGCATCTACACCTCGTGCTCGGTTGACTCTCGTGAAGTCGACCTCTAAAAAGCGAGGTAGCAAGGGCAAATCGAATACGAATGACTCCTGTTCTGATATCCCCTTCTTGTTGTTGGCCCAAAAATTCATGCTAGGCAAGCCGTTGGTCGAGACGGTAGAGCATGATCCTACCTTAGGATTCGCTTGCACAAGATTGTATATATGGTACATGGAACATGCCAACAAGAAGGATGTGCAACGACGCTCGGGTGTTAACGTTAAGTTCAAGAAGGATCATCTTAACCACATAGTTTAAGACTGTGTCTTCATGGTGACCTTCGAGGACTTGTTCTTTCTCTTCAACCTCGACACCTCACTCATGCGATACTGGACACTGTAAGTGTGTACAATCACGGTCAACATTCGTGTAATACCGATAAATGTTATATATAAATCCTTGCTTATACACACACACACACATGATTTCTGAAGCCGAATTAAGGAATTCACTAGTAGGTTTCCTCGACCCACACTTGGTCTCCTTGCAAACTATCAAGGAGAATGCAAAATTCGTCGAGGATTACATGACAGAGTCATTGCTGGCTCACTGCGACAAGGAATTCATACTTTTTCCCTACAACCAGGAGTAAATGCTGCACTAGTGGCTATACTTATTGATTTGTACTTTATAAGCAACATGAACTTATGTTTAATGACCATGGCGACATACTTGTATAGGTTTCACTGGATTTTAATTGTAATTATACCAAAACGGAACAAGGTAATATACCTAGATTCCCTAAAGAGGGCCGCACACGTCTTCACAATTGTCTGACAATTAATCGATGGGTAAACACATTTTCTCTATACATAACTCTATTGTAGTCTTTCCTTCCTTTGCAATGGCTAAGACTAGCTTCTTGGAATCACGTAGGTCGTTCGCCGTGTACTTTGCTAAAAGAGAAAAATGCAAGGGAAGGATCCTGCGACATGATTTAAATTTTCCAGTATTCACTAGTACACATTAATCCTATATAACACTTCGTAGTAATACCTCTCAAACTAACCAATTCTATTTTGTAGTGCCACCAGCAGCCGCCGGCCTATAACATATGTGGATACTATGTTTGCCACAACATGAAACTACTTGTTGGTTTTACGATGACCAATGGTCCTAAAGTTTGTCAATCTTGCAATAACTATTTCATACTTATCAATTTATATATGCATGAATTTAATCTTCCTAACGACAGGTTGCGGGTATCAATACAACTGTGTTGGAACAGGGTCAGCTCATAAACATTCAAGGACAGTGTGCGTCATTCTTGAACCGTGAGGTCATAAATCCAGATGGAAACTTGCACAGTGTAGATTGAACTTGATTGAGATAAGATTGAACTTAATGGTACATGTGTGTAAATATACATGAATGGTTAATTTTGGTTAATTGATTTGTGAATTGGATGTTCTTGCTTCTGAAATGAATGTGAATTGGATGTGCTTGTTTCTGAAATGAATGTGAATTGGATGTATACA
Source organism: Hsuehochloa calcarea (assembly GCA_036346395.1). NCBI lineage: Eukaryota > Viridiplantae > Streptophyta > Magnoliopsida > Poales > Poaceae > Hsuehochloa > Hsuehochloa calcarea. The sequence goes on along the minus strand of CM070593.1, from coordinate 58,456,677 downwards.
TGTACTTGTTGTGTTTTAGCTTGCTTTAGAGGGCATGGTTATCATCAAATGCTAGTCAATAAGCAGAAATAAATTTAGCAATACAAAAGAATATCACAGACGGTTCTTTAAAACATACCGTCTGTGATAAATCAGCTATCACAGACGGTTTCATCTACGAACCGTCTGTGATAGTCAATTATCACAGATGATTTTGAGTTAATAACCGTCTGTGACAGTCTGCATCACAGATGGTTCGAAAACCATCTGTGATGATCTCATGTTATTACTAACCTATAAACTCAGACAGCTCACGAAACCGTTTGTTATAATATTTTTGAAACGTCTATGAAGATCTTTTCTGTAGTAGTGTAAAAGTTCAAATTTCAGTTTTGAGAAGAACAAATGTAAAAAAACATTTGCAATTTAGATACATTTGCAATTGTATTTCCCAGTCTTCTATACCTGTGTTCATGGCCCTTTTTTTACTATTCATTTTGAGAAATATCTTTCCAAGCTGATAATTCTATGCAGAGTTCCGGAGAGGAATTTAAACTGTGTACCTGTTTCAAGTAGTGACGTTATTAGCTAGATATGATATCTTGGTATGGGCTGTGGTGTATCTTAAGTTACTTCTTATGGAAGTCATGGCACACTTTTTCCACTACAAGGCCTTTGTAATTAGGTACTTGCTTCACTTTATATAATATGGTTAATACTTTCTTTTGATTATTGCTATATTCTGATATTTGAATTAAATATTATAATAGCAGCCGATTGTGGCAGCAATTGTCGGCGTTTGAGATCTTCATAATTAGTTATGGGGTAAGATTATATTATACGTAATGGCATTTTCCAGTAAATGTGCTCCGAGTTTACTTTGGAGTTTAGTCACTTATGGAATTTTATCCGTGCACCTTTTCCAGTCAGTGTGTACTGTGTAGCAGTTGATATGTCCACTAGTCCTTATTGTTTCTCTTTTTTTTTTGTTCAAGATTTTATCAATTGGGTGTCCTGCTTCTGCATATAAGTTGTCATGAACCACCTATCTAAATATGTATTACACACAACATTGCATTTATGTTTTCAATGCATCGTTGCATATACACCGATGCATGCTGACATGCATATGGGCCTGCACTCGGCGTCCGGACCACGGTCCAGAGAAGAGAACTGTATTAGACATGTGACACACGGGAGAAGTTTGCCCGAGGGTGCACGGTAGAGATGAAGTCTGCTCCCTTGGTGACCGGATTTCACTAAGTATCGATTGTTAGCAGCTCTGTGATGCTATTTTTGGAAAAGAACTAATTTTAACATTACGATCTGGCAAAAATGCCATATAAACCCCCAAAAAAAATCGGTGCACGCTACGGCCGCGGCCGTACGTGCGGAGAGGGCGAAGCAACAGCATGCGCACGACGGGGGTGGTAAACCAGCGCGCAGCATGGCCACGAGCACAGCGGGATGAAAGTGTTGAGTAACCGTCGCTGGCGAGTCCAGTCCGTACGGGTACCTCGTATACAATATTCAGAATTATAAGAACGGATGAAGAACACAACAGTAGATTGAAGACAGAGATATGAGAGGACTTCAGGCTTCGCTTTATTACTTTGGAAATAATCGGGGTTACAATGGGAGGGGGCTCTATTTATAGACTTCAGGGATGAAGAGTTCAACTGGGTCAGAACTCTCCGGAGTCCTGGGCCCGGTTTATTAACACTTCCCCTTGGACACTCATCCAACATATTCATGTCTCGTCGAAACTCTATACAAATCCAGTGGGAAAAATTTAGAGAAAGAGTACATACCATGCGTTCTGCTGTGTTGCACGAATTACCTCATTAAAAACCTTAGCCGAGAAACTTCAGGAAAACTCGTCAAGAGAAAAAGAGTACAATCCACCCAGTTTCATTTAATCTCCATGATTTATTATTTGGGTATTTGATCTTCGTGATCAAGATTCAATAATGAGTTCGTGAAGATTCTCCCTCTGAATTCTGCACTTGTCTAAGTCTCATCATTCCAATTACACGTATGCATCTTTCAAAACAAGACGCTGGTAGTGACTTAGTAAATAAATCTGTAAGATTTTCACATGAGTTAGTATGCAGTACCTTAATTTCATCCATCTTTTGCATTTCGTGAGCATAGAACTTGTGATTGATATGCTTTGTGAGGGGACTCTTCACATAACCCATCTGCACTTCTACGACACAAACTGCATTATCTTCATAGATAATGGTGGGGGTTTGCGCGGTATCCAATCCACATGACTGCTGGATGTGGTGAATCATCCGTCGAAGCCAAGAACATTCCCGTGAGGCTTTATATAGTGCTATAATTTATAAGTGGTTCGTCGAAGTAGATACAAGACTTTGCTTAGACGATTTCTATGAAACTGCAGTTCCACCACACAGGAATACATAGCATGTTTACGACTTAGCTGTGTGCGGGTCTGACAGGTACCCAGCATCTGCATAGCCAGTCATGGTTAGGTCTTGGTTCTTTCTGTAGAATAGACCAAAATCTTTGCTTCCTTCTAGGTATCGAAAGAAGTCCTTTATTCACTGCCAATGTCTTTTGGTAGGTTCTGCACTGTACCTTGCTAATAAGTTCACTGCAAATGCAGTGTCCGGTCTAGTACAGTTTGCTAGATACATGAGTGCTCCTACTGCACTCAGGTATGGGAATTCCGGTCCTAGGACTCCCCCCCTCTTCTTTAGGTCTGTATGGGTCCTTATCTTGCTATAAGGATCTCCTGACCGTCGGCACTTTCGAAGGATATGCCTTTTCATAGCTGAACCTTTCTAACACTTTCTGAGTGTAGGTTGACTGATGTACTAGAATCCCTTCAGGGGTATGCTCAAGCTGCAGGCCTAGGCAGTATTTGGTTTTACCCAAGTCTTTCATTTCGAATTCTGACTCCACGTAAGAGCTTGCTTTCTTAATATCTTCCATGGTCCCGATGATATTCAGATCATATACATACACTGAGATTATACATAATCCATCCTGAGATCCCCGTATAAAAACACAGGGACAATCCTCATTGTTCATGTAGCCTTTCTTGCAGAGAAAGTCGCTTAAACGATTATACCACATTCTGTCTGATTGCTTCAGCCCATACAGTGACTTTCTGAGTTGCATACTGTACAGATTTCTATTTTCTCTGTCTTGGTTCGGGACAGGGATACCTTCCGGTACCTCCATGTAAATGTTCGAATCCAAGTTCCCATAAAGGTATGCAGTTACCACATCCATCAATTTCATTTCCAAATTCAAGTTTACAGCCATTGAGATTAAATATATAAAGGTAGTTCCGCCCATGACCGGAGAATAAGTTTCTTCAAAATAGGCTCCTGGTCGTTGGGTGAAACCTTGTGCAACAAGCCTTGCTTTATGTCTTACAACTTTATTATTTTCATTTCTCTTTCGAACAAATACCCACTTATGCCCTACTAGGTACACGTAGGGAGGCGTGCGGCTTACAAATCCAAACTGTGGATTTCATGGGGATATGCTCCAGATCTTAGGATGATGTGACAATTGGCAATGGCGTTTACGGTTTGTCGTTTCACGCGTTTTCGACAAAAGTTACGGTGAGCTTCTTGCTCGGGCGGTCCGACGGTCCTGTTTTGAGAAGTTGGGCGGTCCGACCGGTCCCATATCGGTCGGACCGGCCATCGAAGCGGGCTCGGACGGCGATGACCAAAAGTGTTCAAATCGAGTTTCAAAACCCTAATTGGGCCAAAAATAGGTGTTGTAGACAAGTAAGGATCCCAATGCACTTGGTCTCATGATTTTTGGAGCCTCGGTGAAAAGTTCTATTGGTTTAAAGTTTCCGAAGGTTTGGATTTTGGGAGCTTGAATTTGGCTAAGTCTAAGGCGGTCCGACCGCTCACGAGGAGCGTCCGACCGCCATGGCGGTCCGACCGCCAAACTCACTGGAGCGTCCGATCGTAACTACTTGAACATCGACCAACCGTGGCGATGTTGTTTTGTTAGGTCAAAGTCATTGGTTTCATGGCATATGATTTGCATGATGCATGTTTTGACTAACATGGGTCAAGTTGTGAAGAACTTGTTCCCGAATTCGTGTTTTCTTATGCGTGGTTGTGCAGTAGCTTGGTGGTCAACGACGGTCAACGCGGAGAATCGGGACTAGACTTGAAGAGTTGAGGTCCGTAACGATCGACGATGCGGGTGAGGTCAACGACTCAAGCGTGACACAAGATGGACAAGGGTGACCTATTGGCGAATCCATGACGCATGGTGAAGCGGTTTAGGTCAAAAGTTAAAGACGGCGCCTCGCGCAAAAGCGCGTGTGTGACCCGCTTGTTAGTGGGCCTTAACGGAGCCCAATTAAGTCAAACCCTAAGAGTTTTAGGCCTCCACTATAAATAGGAGGAGATGGTGGTTTTACGCACTCTCTCTCTCCTCGCTGCTTATGTTTCAAAACCCTAATTGTCTTTAGGGGAGTTGAGGTGGAGGCTAGGGCTTTTCATGGTTTGAGGAGAATTTCGTGATCCTTGATTGTCTCTCGATCCATGATGGTGTGGATGTAATCCACGATCAACCACGAAATCAATCTATGCAAGGATAAGTTTTGCTTTCAATTTCGTGTTTTTAGGGCTTTTTTGATCCATGAGTTTGTGATTGATTCTTTCATGTGAATTAGCTTGCTGTGATATGTGTGAATCTATCTAGCATCATCTTGATCATCAATCACTCACGAACAAGCAATAGGATCAAGTTTTCGTTCTTGCGGTTTTAGACCTTCCGTTAATCAATTGACAATTGCTCAAGATCGCTCCAAGAATTATCATAATATTCGATTGGAATAGGTCCTCATAGCATAGAGAAGGTGTGTGCAAAGTTTCGTGAAGTTTGGAGTTGAGAATCAAAAGTTAGACCTAATTGCAACTCATCGGGCTGATTTTCTTGTTTGGATCGGTTACATGGACGCCGGCCGATCATCACGGTCCGACCGATTTGAGCGGTCGACCGCCAAGATAACAGCGGTCCGACCGCCCGCAATCGGTCCAACCGTTCACTGATCGAGGTCGACCGCCAAGACTTGTGTTGCTTTGATTCTTAGTTGATTATTGTCGCATTGCTTAGGGGTTTTATTGGATTCAATACTAGTCTTCCATTTGATCGGTATATTGATCTTCATAGCTTTCTAATAGCTACTGGAGTGAAATTGTATTGAGTTCATAATTTGTGAAAAAGTGAGCGTGCTCCTATTCACCCCCTCTAGTCGCCTTTACGGTCCAACAAGTGGTATCAGAGCCCGGCTAGTTCAATCTTGATCTTAACCGGTCAAACTTTGGCGATGGATAAGTTTTCTACTAAACCGCATATCTTCGATGGGCACGACTATGCCTATTGGAAGAATCGTATGCGCGTCTTTTCTTGAGAGCGAGGACAAGCTATTTGGGATGTTGTTAGAGCCCATTGGTTATTCCCGAAATTGCTACACTCGCTTCGCAATTCTTTTGGCTAACAACAATAAGGCTAAGAATCTTTTATATGGTGCACTTGGTAGACAAGAATATGATAGAATTTGCAATCTTTCAACTGCGCATGAAATTTGGAACACTCTCGAAACATATCATGAGGGTTCGTCCCAAATCAAAAAGGTGCGCCTAATGTTTACAAGCGTGAGTACAATAAATTCGAGATCGCCCCGAGAGAGCATCGATGACATTTTCACGCTTTAATAAAGTAATTAATCAAATGAAAGTCGTTGATATTGAATATTCTCAATCTGAAAATGCCACCCATCTCTTGGCCGCAATCAACACCAAGGAGTGGGAGATGAAAGCTACCGCTATAGAAGAAAATGTTGATCTTTCAAGTCTTACTTTAGAATTGCTTTATAGTAAACTCAAGACTCATGAAATTAAAAGAGTTGATCATCCTAAGAAAGATAATTTAGCTTTGGTAGCAGATCCTCTCAAAAGGTTTTGATGACTCTTGTGAATCTTCTTACGGATTTTCATTTGCTTGTTTATCTGCTATTCATGAAGAGGAGCTTGAAAGTATTCCCGAAAGAGTTAGCTCTTCTAGCTAAGAAATTCACACAGGCCTACAATAATGTGAGAAACAAAAGAGAGGTGGTCCAGAACATGCTATGAATGTGGTGAGCTCAATCATATCAGACAAATTGCCCCAAGTCGAAAGGTAAGAGCAATCATAAGGAAGGAAAGCCTTTTGAAGAAGCCTCCTTTCAACAAATCAAGGTATGAGGCAAATAAGCTTGTGAAGGTCGCCACCGGTCCTTGCCGCTTTTGAGGATCAATCCTTGAGCGATGTGGATACCGGGAGTGAGGAGGACAAGGAGGAGGAGATCCTCAAGGTAAAAAGAAAGGAAGGCCAAAGACTTCACGGCATGTGCTTCATGGTCGATACGGAGGACATTGATGATAATGAGGTATCTTTTACTTATGATGAGCTTTACGCAAATATGATTCTATAGTTGAGCAATTGCTTAGTCAAGATGAAGCGCTTGAATTTGTTATGACAAAAATAAGAAATTAGAGTCAAAGATTAGCAAACCGAAGTAGAGCTTAAAACCGCTAAGACTCTTGAACTCGATGAATGTTTATCTTGTCATGCTATGCATTCTCAAATTACCAAGTTACAATCGCTTCATAATATTTGTGTACAACAACTTGAGAATGCTAACTGAACTAAATGAAATTAAAAGTGCTCCTTGTGAAAAATGTTTAGAATCTAGTAAATTGATTGCTTTTGATGTTTTTGATTCTAGCCCTTGCACTTCATGCTTAGAAAAAGAACGTGAAATCAAAGATATCTTAGAAGTTGCTAGAGTCAAATATGCTAAGCTTAAGGACAATATTGAAAATACTACTTGTGCTTCATGTTCCACTCTTAAGCTTGAAATTGCTTTGTATAAGGAAAATCTATGGATATTTCGTGTTTTTAGGGCTTTCTTTGATCCGCGAGTTTGTGATTGATTCTTTCATGTGAATTAGCTTGCTGTGATATGTGTGAATCTATCTAGCATCATCTTGATCATCAATCACTCACGAACAAGCAATAGGATCAAGTTTTCGTTCTTGCCCGGTTTTAGACCTTACATTAATCAATTGACAATTGCTCAAGATCGTTCCAAGAATTATCATAATATTAGATTGGAATAGGTCATCAATAGCATAGAGAAGGTGTGTGCAAAGTTTCGTGAAGTTTGGAGTTGAGAATCAAAAGTTAGACCTAATTGCAACCGTCGCATCGGGCTGATTTTCTCGTTTGGATCGGTTACGTGATCGCCGGTCCGATCATCTTGCCCATCACCACGGTCCGACCGATTTGAGCGGTCCGACCGCCCGATATAGCCGATCCGACCGCGCAAATCGGTCCAACCGGTTCACTACAGAGGTCAGACCGCCAGTACTTGTGTTGCTTTGATTCTTGCTGATTATTGTCGCATTGCTTAGGGGTTTTTATTGGATTCAATACTAGTCTTCCGCTGTACTGGTATATTGATCTTCATAGCTTTCTAATAGCTACTGGAGTGAAATTGTATTGAGTTCATAATTTGTGAAAAAGTGAGCGTGCTCCTATTCACCCCCTCTAGTCGCCTTTACGGTCCAACACAAACACCTCTCTTTTATTCAGAAATATTAATTCTGCTTCTATTGCCTTCTTCCAATCCGATCTTTTCTTACATTCAGCGAGCGATGCAGGCTCCAGGTCAAGATCGATGATTATGGCAATTTTCTTTATAAAATAAATATCGACATTGGCTGTTGTTCTATTCATAGATTCTCCCATGGTCACATAATTTATAGCTATTTCTTCATGGAGCGATACTTCTAATGCTTGTACTTGCTTACCGTTGTTTTCAATTGCGGGGGCAAGTCCCTTTAGTTTTTCAGCTCCGATGTGTGCGCACACATCCATGCTGATGTCTCCCTCCGTGGGAATATTTAAATCTGGTATGCCTTTTCTTTGAAGGTTCTAAGAGGCGAAGTTCTCGTCCTTTTATTCTGAGGCCTCTGGACGGGATTAGGGATACCTTCAATTTTCTTTGGTATTTCAACCATCTCCGGCGCATTGCGTGCAAGCACATGCGACTTGGTCACACTTTTCAAATCACTAAAGTTGTCATTCAGTTGATTCGCTAATGCTTGCAAATCAATTATCTTCTGGACTTCTCTATTTGTTTCACTAGTGTGCGGGTCAGTTGATTCTCGTGGCTTGCCACGTCAGTTCCCGACATTTTTCATCAAGGGGTTGATTTCCTCCCCCTAATGATGGAAAACTATCCTCATCGAATATGCTGTCAGCGAAGCGGACTGTATGCAAATCTCGAGTCATGGGGTCCAGATACTTGATTATGGATGTTGTCTCATAACCAACGTGTATCCCAGACTTTCGGAGAGGGTCCATTGCAGTTCGCTGCGGTGGTGGTATAGGTACATAAACCTTGTAACCAAACCTTCGAAAATGGAAGATTTTCGGTGTTGACCCTTGCGCTAGTTGCATAGGTGAATGGATGTTATATGCTGATGATCAAAAATTGATGAGAGTTACTGCGTGTAGGACTACGTGTCCCCAACACGTAGTTGGTAAATTACAATTCTGCAAGAGCGGTCGGGTAATAAATTAAATTATTTTAATTAATGCTTTTGCTAGTCCATTCTGGGTGTGGACATGTGGTACAGAGTGCTCAACGGTAATTCTCATTGCCATAAAATAATCATCAAATGCCTTTAAAGTAAATTCTCCAGCGTTGTCCATCCTGATGGACTTCACATGATGATCATGGAAATTATTCTTAATCTTAATTATCTACGATATCAGCTTTGCAAAAGCGTGGTTTCTCGTAGACAATAAGCATACATGCGACCATTTCGAGGAAGCATCGATGAGAATCATAAAGTACCTAAATGGCCCTGACAGGGGCTGTATAGGACCGCAAATATCTCCCTGGATATGGTCCAGGAATGCAGGGATTTCATCTTTTACTTTCAGAGTAGAGGGTCCAGTAATCATTTTCTCGGTGGCACATGCAGGGCACACGAAATCTTCTGGATTCAGAAAATTCTTTACATTGATATTATATCCCTGAGAATTAGTAATTATATTTCTCATCATTCTAAGACCGGGGTAGCCTAATCTATCATGCTAGAGACAGAAAATTTCAGAGCTTCTAAAAGTCCTTTTCAGGACAGTATAGGCTGCAGATGCCTTAATATGAGTGTAGTATAGCCCAGATTCACATGAAGGAAGTCTTTCTAATACGCTTTTTTTCCATTTTCTTCGCGCTTTGTAATGAATAGGTATTCCTTACCATACTCTTCTTCAGTCTCTACGTGGAGACCGTTAGCGCGAATATCTTTAAAGCTTAAGAGAGTCCTAGTCGATTCTGGGTACAACAAGACTTCTTCAATGACCAATGTTGTGCCCATCGGGAGTATAATTTTGGCTCTTCCTGAGTCTATTACACAAGTATCGCTGCTTGCGATTGTCGTAAGACGACCAGCATTCTTGCTGATCGACTGGAAAAAATTTGTCTCTCTTAATATGGTATTCGTTGTGCCGCTGTCTGCTAAGCACACTTCCTACATGGGGCGCCACACGCGTTCTGATATACATATAAAATATTTATTAATATAGGGTAGCAAGCAACCATACATATAAAATACTTCAAAACAGAACACAATTTGCTTTTATTAAAACGAGAAAAAGTCGTTCGGGACTCATAATAAAAATTTATTTATTTGCTCTCCTAGAGCTTACAACCATTATGCAAAATTATTATTCTATTACAATCAAAAACTGCAAATGACTATAAAACTAAGTGCAATGCGTGCACTAGATCAGCGAAGTATGAAGATACTTCTGCCTGGATTTGCGCTACGTCCATCTGCTCTCCTTCGGTAACTACAGCTGCTGCTGCAATGTCCAAAGAAGGTGTGATGGGGGCTGCTATCGGGTTGTCCAAATCCATAGGTGCATCCCATGATTGTGAATCCTCTATGCCTGCAATGGCGAGGTGTGCTTCATGCTATCCTTTGCCCTTCTTCTTGGCCTTGAAGGCATCGATCACGTGCTGCGACTCATGGCAAACACGTGACCAATGACCCCAAATGCCATATTTGTAGCAAGTTTGGTCCTGCTGACCATAGGGCTTCTCGTCGCGCTTCTTTTGTCCGCCATTTTTGGCTTGGGCAGTCTTGTTGGTTTTGCGACCCATGACCTTACCCTTCCTGGCTCTTTCTGCTGAGTGAGGCTTTCCCACCTTGTAGCTGCTTGCGTTGACTTCATGACCAACTTTGCTACTAGGTGGTTGTGAGATGTAGTTCTTTCGAAGAACGTCATCTTGAGCTTTCGTAACTTGCATGATATTGATCAGTTCGGCATACTCCTTGTAGCCATCCTGTCAGTAGTTGCGTGCGGATTGCACCGCGTTGGGGTGGAAGGTAGAGATAATTTTTTTCTATCTTCTGCTCGTCTGTGGTTATCTTACCACAGAGTTGAAGAATTATACAAATTCTGTGCAATGCAGAATTGTACACTCCCACGGTCTTGTAGTCGGCAAAACGCAGTCGGTTCCAATCCTGCTTTGCATGAGGAAGAATTGTGTACTTCAGCTTCTTGGACCGCTTTTTCAGTGCGGTCCATAAAGCTAGTGTGTTCTTTTCTGCCATGTACTCATTCTTGAGCGTTAGGCAGAGATGGTGTCTGAGGAAATGAAGTGCTTGATCATTCTCCTCAGCAGTTGGAGCGGCGTCCTTCAGGGTGCCAAGTCCAATAGTAGCACAGAGCTTCTTTGCTCCAAGTACAATCTCGACATCTGATGCCCAAGTCAGATAATTGTGGCCATGTTAGGCCAGCTCTTCGAACTCCCGGTTCGTAATGCCAGTCATCTGCATATTCATGCAAAGAGTGTATAAGATTACTGCTAGTAACTTGCATAAAATAGTTGTAAAAGTTCTTATAATGTTCTCGTATTTTTTCTATGCATTTTTTTCATGATTTACTACTATTTTTAGTGATTAAAAGATATATAAATAATCACAAATAATCAAAAATAGTAAATACAGTAAATAAATTGTATAGAAATAATAATAACAATGTGAAATATGCTTCAAATGCAAAAAATGATTCAAAATTTGAATTCCTGAAGCCATTTTCTGCTGGAATATGAATTTTCGTCGAATTCTGCAAAAGGGGCTAAAATGTGAAAATTTCAGTTCGGAGAAATTTTCACACAATTTACGGAAAAACTGAAGGCCTTTTTGCAAAACGGTCTTTTTTCGTTTTTCCCGGTTATACGGGCCGGCCCAAAGGCCGGCCCGTTCCGCCAGCATAAAAACCGGCGGGAGGGACTCGGCCTGCTTGCCGACCCGTTTCTCCACCCCATTCTCGCCGGCCCGCTTCACGGCCTGTATAAGAGTCCGGGGGGGGTTGTGCTAGGGTTCCCCCTCCCGTTTTCCACGTGTGGCGGTAGAGTCGTCGCTCCCGAGCAGGAGAGCGCATTCGGCGACGACGGCTCGGGTGGCCGGCGGCGGCGGCGAGCGACCGAAGTCGCGTCCGGCGGCGTTCGTTCAAGCGGCGCGGAGCCGCGTGCGGGTGTGGCGGTCGTTCAATCGGGGCGTTGCGGGCGACGGCCGATGGCGTGCGACAGAGCCGCGTGCGGGCGGTGGCCGGAGGCGGTGGGGCTATGCTACAAGGTGATTGCGGGCGGGGGCCGACGGCGCTTCGAAGCACATGGATGTGTGCGCACATCATCCTGATAACATGTTGAGTAACCGTCACTGGCGAGTCTAGCCCGTACGGATACCTCGTATACAATATTCAGAATCGTAAGAACGGATGAAGAACACAAGAATACAACAGTAGATTGAAGACAGAGATATGAGGGGACTTCAGGCTTCGCTTTATTGCTTCGGAAATAATCGGGTTTGTAATGAGAAGGGCCTCTATTTATAAACTTTAGGGGATAGAGAGTTTAACTGAGCTAAGACTCTCTGAAGTTCTAAGCCCGATCTCTTAGCAGAAAGGAACATTGCAGTAGCGCCGGCCGCGCGCCCGCGGCTCAGAGAACCAGGGCCACTGAAATGCTTTAATTTGCAACCGACTGCTGTCTCGGTTTTTCCGCGTCCCTTCCGGGCTGCCCGCGCAGACTCGCACTAAACAAACGACCACTCCATGACTCCACCATCATGCCACCATGCACGCACGTATGTACGGCTGGGTTGACGAGTGACGACTGCTTGTGCGTGCTAGAGTCGGACTCGGATATGGTACATGGTTCCGCTGGGCCGAACACAAAAAGCTGGGCATGCAAGCCGAACAAAAACACCGCTGCAGTGGTAACATTTCGCTGCACCGGAACAGCGGGGATCCCTGCGGTTGGGCCGCTTATAAATCAACCGGCGAGGAACGTGTAACGCCCCTGTTTCCGGGATCGTTAAATTTTTCGCATTCGTTCAGGATGGGTAGTTGTAAAGTAAAAGGTAATATAACAAGCAAGCTCATGTTACGATAAGAAGTAAACTTTTATTACATCAGCTAAGGTTTAGCAGCCAGTTTAGACACACGCACAAGCATCTAAGCCCAAATATAATATATTACATTTCAAAAGTCCAAAGATCCACAGACACGCTTGGGCGTAGATGAGATATAGTACCAGTAGTTGTCACCATCTAGTGGTTCCTCCTGATCGTAGTAATCATCTGTTTCTTCCTAGTATTCTTCCGATGAGATTTAGCAAGAATGAGTACAACCGCACCCAGTAAGTTGCATGGAAATTCTATCTAACTATATGCCGGGATTATTAAAGTACGGTACAGTATAGTATTTAAAACAGTAAAACAATGATGCGTATAAAAATAGTGGTTTACAACATCTGAAATTACCAATTAAACATATGTAAAACTCTATTTATGCCTCGTATATTGGAATCACCCATGAACACAGCTTTATTAACTGGAAGCACGACGCATCCGAATACCATTAATTATACTCTGCAGAGAACTTTACCCACAAGATATATCAAGCTCATACTGTCAAGCTATATACACGCAACCAAATAGCGTGTGACTGAGTTGAGACAACAATGTCTTTTCCACTACTCAACCTTTTTAGTCTCTACCCGGTGGGTCCAAGGTTCATACAGCCCTTGGGAGACCATCGACCAATGGTGGAATGCGCAATCCAATGCTGACAAGTCCATACCGTTGTGTAGTTCAGCGAGTGCCCTAACCGGCCCACTCCTGACTCACCATCATTCCACGGCTGCTCTATCACACAAGAGCAGTTGACATCCGTGATATTCAATTGGAATAGCAGTGTACTAAGCTAAGTTGGATATACCACACCCGTGGTTGAGCGAGATCTGTGTCTATTACTTGGCATAAGGTTTTTGTCCTTACTTGCCATCCAATGAGGCGATGGACCATTTACCAACTCGTGGTTGTCCGCCTCCATATCTCACCGATGACTCACTTTTATCAAGTATATTGGGTTGTCCATCCTTTTGATCTCAACCCACAACTCTCCACCAAATCCTATTGGCTTAAATCCAATCATTCTTATAAGTGTTTAGAAGAAAGCTTTGTGTGACATTGTTGAATAATTTCTATTATTTTATGTGGCCTAGATTTGTCAAAGTGAACATGCATGGCTTACCAAGAATAGGAGGGTTTGTATGTGAGACAAGGGGTTTTATCTATTCCTCATGGCATTCCCAAGGTATTATTTCATTATTGAAATAATTGGCTCAAATATAATAATAAAATTATATAATATATATACATAGAATATGGGCTCAAAATGTTCAAAGGATGCAACTTGCCTCCTTACTCGTAGTCTTTGAAATGTCCTCCTTCTCCTGTGTCTTGCCAGACGGTCCCTTGTGCTTGATCGTCGAATTCGAACCCTAGCGCAAGACAAAATAAACCATTATATACCTGGCTCAACAAGGAACGAGCTGGGAACAACATGCAATTAAAAGGAAAATTTAGAAAATAAATAAAAGAGGAATGTGGTGTGATGAATAAGAATTATTCGAGGCTTGATTGGGCTGGACAGAGTCAAGAATAGAATTTACGGGCTCGAAGAAATGGACATATTTGTTGAATTAGGGTTTTGGATGAATAGTTTGGGTGGTACTGTTGATTTAGGGTTTACGAACAGTAATGGGTTTTGGTGAACAATAGTGGGTTTGAACAGTGTTTGGGATAAAGAGCTGGATTGTGAACAGTAGAGGGCTTCATAGTGTTGGGTTGAGTCAGGAATAGTATTGGGCCAAACCCAATATCTAGTTGAGCTTGAAAGCAAATCGGGCTGGCTTTTCCATCCCGTTATACCAGCCCACAGAGCACACAGCCCAGCCCGTGCTCAAGCATGCTGGAGCACACTCTCCATAGGAGCCGAGCAAGAAAATGGACGGCGGCGGCGGCGTTGGTCAGCGGCGGCTTCAGGTGGTGCTAGGAGCATCAGGGAGGCGCGGGCAACCCATTTTGGGGTTTTCCCCAGCTGGAGGTGATTCGAAAAAGGGCAGGTGGCAATGGAGGTGCACGACCGAAGCAGAGGAACGGCGCAGCGGTGCTCCGGCCAGGGTGAGTGGTGTGAGAGAATTAGTGGGTGGAGGGGATCACGAGGGTAGCGGAGATGGTGCTCGGGGAGGTCGGAGGGGGCTAGCGACGATGGCAGTGGGCGGCGCGGTGGTGGTGCACAGTGGCGACGAGGTGGCATCGAGGATTGGAGTAGGGAGGTTAGGGGAAAGATGCAGGGAGGCGGGGTGGTGCTAGAGACGGAGTTGGGAGGGAAGGGGAACAAAAGGGGGCGACGGATCTTACATGCGGCTTACCGGGGAAGAAGGGAAGGCGGCGATGATTTCTTGAAATTAACCGGCGCTAGTGACAATTGGGGCAGTGGAGTGTTGCTAGGGGTTGGAAAGAGGTTGAAGGAGCGTGCAGGGTGGCTTTTATAGCTGGGCCAAGGCAGTGGGAGTAGTGGAGGGCCGCGGTGCATGGGCGGCGAGGTGTTAGCGCCACATACATGGCGCGGTGAGGTGGCGCGGCGAGCTAGCAGCTGTTGGATTGATCTCGGCTAACTGCCGAGACCGAATCTCACGGGGCGTAAGCCCACCTTCGCGCCCTGATCGGGGGCATCTCCAACTAAGATTTGGTTACGGTCCCGGTCATCTCAGCGCCATATAAAAACAGAGGGATTCGGCAGGTTTGGTTCCCTGGTGGTTCAAACCCAACAACATCCCGCACACATCCGATCTAAAAAGCGCACTGAGGTGAACGAAGGCCGTCATCACCGCGACTCAAACCGACTCTCAAATAATCACGATGGCATCCTCATCTAATGGTATGTTAATGATTCCGCACTAAAGTTTATTAGGTGTTCTCTAATTGATCTAGGGTTCATGTTAGTTGTTATGCAAACAGCAGCGCCTGGTGAGGCTTTGGCGTGGAGCGAAGCGGTCAAAGGCGGTTGGGAAAGAGGGCTCCGGTGGTGACGCGAGGCAGAGCAGCACCGGCGAGAGGCAGTTTTGAGGATGGTTGTTTCTAGTGAAAGAAAACGGGATGGCCAAGAATGAAAAGCGCAAAGGTTTGGGAAGTTTCTGAATTGGGAAGGAATTCGAATTCAAACAGAAAAAAACAAAGGAAAATTGAAATGCTGAAATTTTCAGGTTGTTTCAGAACGCAACGCAACCACATCAGTCGATCCATAGAAAGAAAGGAGGCAATAAATACAGGAGGAGAGGCAAGCTTTCTAGGAAGAAGAGGAATTAATAATGAAGGAAGGCGTGTAGATGGAGTGGCTAATGGGGTTTCTAGAGCATGACCAGCTGCGAAAGCTGAAGCGAGAGCCGGTCGGAACCAAGCGCAACATACAACCTGAGCAGAAGCCTCTCCCTCACCTGCTGACCAATCAGGAAAGGACCGAGAGGTTTCAGAGTCGTGAAGAACGCAGAGGAGACCATCTGGGACTAATTGTGCTTAAATCTTTCGTGTGCTGAGATCGGCCCTTTCTAGTTTGTGAACGTTGTCAGCTGAAGGTACGGCTGACATCGTGATCGTGTTGTTTGCTCTATTCCCATCATTCGCTTGAAGGCACACGCTTCAGTTCAGCCAGAGTTTGCTCTGGTTTTGAATTGCTGAAAGTTGTGTCGTACTCTATTTGAGGGGCCGGGGGACACAAATTTTGCGTCTCTGTACTTGTTTGTGCCTGCAAAACGGCGACATATTGCTCTGCGTTTTTTGGTCGAGGATACGGGGTGATGGGCGGCGCACAGGCAAACGAACTGACCCGTCGCGGCGGGTGGTGCACATGACTGCGTGCGGCGGCTGGGGCGGTCGGGGGCCGTGCAGACTGCGGAGACGGCGACGCAATCGCGTGTGGCCGCAGGGGTGTTGAGCACAGCAGGATGAAGGCAACATGCCAACACCGCACCGGCACCGGCTGCGCGCCAGCGGTAGGACGAAAAGGAAACTCCTATATGCCACGCGCGCGGCAAATAGCAACGCACCGCACAACCCCCACAGCCCATGGCCCATGCGTGAGGGCAGCCTTCCCCTAATCCCCGCTACGCGCCAAAGTTGATGACGTCAGCAGACTCCAAAGGTGAACCCGAACCTTCAAAATGTTGTAGCTTCTAAGCCGAGTACTACGAGATCATCAAAACAAGACTCTACTTACATATATTTTGATGCTATTTTTGTTTGAGATTATGCCTAATGTTCCACTAATAATTTTGGTTCGTTCCACTAACAGGTTCGATGTTGTTCACATTTGCCCTACCACTAGAACATTGTCCTTGAATGTTTAGAACATCGCCGGTGAACTGTTGGAATATTGAAACAAAACATATGGAACATTGGCATGTTCTCATTAAGAACTTAATACGTGAAACATCACTGATAAACTGTTGTAACATTGAAACTAAATGTGTGGAATATTTTATTTTACCTACCGAAATATCTAACACCTACCCAAATAATTCCTCCTGCTTAATTTAAAGCTATGCGTTGGAACATTACCTACAAACTATTGGAGTTTACAGGCTTGGCCTAAATAATATTATTCATAAATCCTATAAAATCCCAAAGATCCACCTATGCATAGTAGAATGTGAGAAGTTTAGTATAATATTGCTAGTTTAGGTGGGAGGAGACTAACTTATAAAGTGGAGTTGGTCTTACGTAGTTGAAGCAAGCAAAAGAAGACTACACGCGCGCTCACTCGCCATCGCGATCCCGCTCGCCCGCCAGCGCGGTATGCGCGTGAATGATGCGACGATTTCGAGTCCGGTTGTGTGCAGAGCGGTAGCTTCTTTTTGCACCTCATAGACCTGAATGATGACACCTCATAAACCTGTATTATGACATGGCATATCCACGTGCAACAAATTGGAAAGGGGAATGGTTCAAACTGAAGTTTGAATCCCACTAATCCTGCATGTATGTTACGACACAAATTAATTGTGCTTTAATGCGGTTTTCAAATTTGTTGTGCGGTGATTGGCCTTCCTTCCGAACTCATCTGTGTCTATATAAGGAGATGTCCTCTCGATCCAGACGTTCTCGATAGTGAAAACCGATTGTCCTTCGCTCCTCTGTGCTACGCTACTTCTGACTACTCCATCCCAGTGCCTGCGTGCACCGTCGTGGGAATAGCAGTGTCTCTGAAGTTGGCATCCCTCGTGATCCTGTACGAGTTGGCGCAAATCAGGTTTTTGGAAAGCGTTCGCGCACTGCTTACGACTTTCCTCATCATCGGCTTCGCATCATCTTCGCATTTGACTCTACCGCGACCATCGCTGGAGCGATCCTCTAAAAGTCGCAATGATCCGCTTTGTCATGACTAAATCTTACTTATTGGATTTTAGTCATGTGATGATGGTGGTTTCTACTGTTGTTAGTAGAATTCCTGTTATAGGCTTTGCTTTATTAGCGTATATATATGAAATAGGTGTATTTGATATTACAATTATGTTACTGTTCATAGTTAGAAATATAAATATTATATAAGTTGCTTTTATACTAATCATTGCTTTAGGAATTAAAATAATCACAATAGTGAATTTATATCTAACACGAACTAACGAATCATTGAGAAGTAACATGTGGAACATTTTATTTTATCTACTGAAACATATGCTTAATTATATCATTTACTAAGTCCAATTATATAAGTGGGGTATAATTTTGAAGATCTCGGCGTAAGGAACACGATAGTTCAAACATATCTTGAATTGGAAGCTCGATTTAAAGCGATAGGTTAAAGGTAGCAGCGTGCGGTGCGGCGGTATGGTATCGGACGCGCCCAGTGCTGCTACAACTTGCGAGTGCGGGTGTGGGCGGGGGCATTAACAATGCCGCGTGCTGGCAGCAGCAACGTGCCAATCCGCTCAGGCGTTCTTGCGTGCGCGCGGTCGCCTCGCCACTCCAACCTTCACCAACCCGACCATCGCGGCCGATCGCCGATTGGCACTTGGAATCACCAGTATGCGAACATATCTTCCCACAACTCCCGATAAAAAAAAACCCCAACATATTTTGCAAGAAGAGACGGCGACGAGACGGCATGCGCGACCTGCCCAAACCTTATGAGGCCCACGCAGGAAAACAAGGCCTCCAGCCAAGCCCAAACCCATCGAAATTCCATCCAAAAACGGACCCGATCCATCCCCCATCTCGCTCCTCCGCCTTCGGTGCTGCTCGTCGCCGCACTCGCGCGGTGATGCCATGGCTCGAGCCCTCCTCCGAATAACCCGCTACTCCCCGCTCTTCTCCACATCCACCCCACGCCTCCAGCCTCTGCTCCACCGCCGTGCCTCCCCTCCTCTCCACTTCCTCTCCCTCTCCTCGTCCTCGTCCCCCGCTGTATCCACTAGTTCAGATAATCCCAGTGACGGCGGCAAGGGGGAGGATGGCAAGAGCGGCTGGGAAGACTATCTTGGGATGAGCGACAACGAGCTGATGGGGCAGTGCGAGATGAGCACGTTCAAGTCGTCCGGCCCCGGCGGCCAGCACCGCAACAAGCGCGAGTCCGCCGTCCGGCTCCGCCACCGCCCCACCAGCATCATCGCCCAGGTCGTTCCCCGGTGGAGAGCGACTTTGCTGATCAAAATAGAGTTGGTTAATTTAGCTGTGATGTCCAGTTATTTAACTTTTAGTGCTACACCAGTTGACTCTAGCTGTAAACTTGTAGCTGCTGGGAGGTGGAGTCCTGGGAGATGGGTACAGTTCTACGTTACATTTGTGAATTCTGAAGAAAAGGAGGGATATTTCCAGGGTGGAGGCGCATTGACTGTTTAGAAGATTAAATGGCTGACCCCAAGTAACATAAAGATAGTGTGTCCATGATCACAAATATTGAAATATATTTAGCTACCAAGGCTGGGAAAATTTCCAATAATTCAAACAATAAAGATTGATATATCATCCTTCCAATTGGTGATGCGGCTGCCTTTGTCGACCTCTTGAACCAAACTCACCATCCACTGACCTTATCAAATGAACATTTCATACATTGCTTCCGAAGTTACTACAGTGTGAAGGATATGATCCAAAATGCAACATCAGATCGATGCAATCGCTAGCCCGTTGAACTCCGGATCAACAAAATGACTAATTTTTGGCCTGATTTCTTGTTTTCCTTCATGTCAGCCATCTCATGCTTTGTTATGTAAATATGTAATAGAAGCATGGTTGTCACGGCGTCGCCTAGGCATCCTGGCGGTGAGGAGGGGACGCCGCGGAGGCTCGCCTCTCCTTGAGTTCTTCCGAAGTCCTGAACTCCCGATTTGTCCTCTCCTTTTTGTTTTTCTTCCTCTTACTCTCAATTTGTCTTCCTCTTGCTTCCGATTTGTCTTCCTCTTCCTTCTACTTCTTCTTTTTCTTTGTTACTCTCCCGATTTGCTCCTACCTACTGCTCATCCTTCTTTCTTCTTTGCTCGCCGTATCTCGCCTTGAGGTGCCGTATGGTGGCATGGCGCCTCTCAGGCGCCGTGGTCGCCAAGTACGCCGTGACAACCATGAATAGAAGTATAGAACTAGCTCTTTCCCTCTATTGTGCATGTTAATTTATTCTCATTATGGTTCCCTGCAGGCTGTGGAGGATCGATCGCAGCATAAGAATCGAGCATCTGCTTTGTCTCGGCTTCGGATCTTGATTGCTCTTAAAGGTTAATCTGTTACACTCCAAGTTATGCATGTCTATTGGATAAATAACTCTTAACTAACTATATGCAGATATAATGTTATGACACATTGATATTGTGACCTAAACACCTTGAGAAACATATTTTGTTTGCTGTGAACCTGCCCATCATAATCTAGTCATCCAGTTGCATACGAGCAAGGCAGCAGCCTAATGCCTCAATAGTCATCTTGATTAGCTTGCACTTAGCTATGATTACAGAAGTACTAATAATTAAGTGGTGTTAAATATGCTTCAACTCATCTTCAGTTTTTCATGCCGGTATGCAACACTTCAATCATTTATAACTTAATTTTATCAGTCAGGAAGCCGATAAACCTTGAGGACTACACTCCTCCAGTTGAGCTTCTTCAGATATTGCCCCTGAAGTCTACCATCCGAGGAAAGGAGGTTGGCCCCCAAATTGGTCCAAATAACCCAAAATTTTCTCCAGTATGCTTCTGTTCTTATCTTAATGTGCAAAACACATTTCATTTATTGTCCTTAATATTACAAATTTGAATGTCCCCTTTTCCATGTTCTCTTATGGTGGGCAGGGAATGCAAGCTTTATTAGATCTTCTATTTGCTGTTGAAGGTTCTGTTTCAGAGGCAGCGAAAATTTTAGGGTAATGCATGACTTTCTATATTCCATCTTTTAATCGTGCCAAAAATTTCTAGTCTATTCCATTTTATGCGGGCTCACAACATGTTTGTTCCATTCTAGTTTTACAATGAAGCCACCTCATGTATTCTGTTGAACTATGCGATGTATTGCAGCCTAAGCACTGGTGCTCTGTCAAGGTTGATTCTATCAGATGATTCTCTCCGAACGGCTGCAAATGAACTGCGAGCTTCCAAGGTAACCCTGCTGCAACCTACAAATAAGTGGCTGTACATGTCTATGTTCATTGACAAGAGAATAGCGCACATCACATTCCACAGTCCAAACATCAGGCTTCCAGAGTCCCGGCGACGATCATGTCACCCAGAGTACCCAAGACAAGTTACTATGAGCTCATTGTCTAAACTCTAAACCACTGCCGACCCATTACATGGTTTCCTAGTTCACAATATTCTTTAGAACTAGAAGAGTATTTGAGGACTTAGCTACTATGTTAGCTGAACCATAGACCAATTTGTGTAATTTATTACTCAGCACGTCCTAAATTCTGAGTATTGACCAAGCTCTGAAGCCAATTCATTTCATTCCCAAGTTATTTAATTTGCTGCATGCTTCGCTACTCTAATGAAGAACCATCACCGTAACTGTCTCTCTCTCACTGCAGGGACTGAAGCCACTAAAATGATATCCTGCGTGATGTTCTCATCTTCAACTGTGCCATAGGTGCCAAGTGGCTCAGAACTCTCATAGTTTCAAGGCATGCCTTGGGGGATTATCCCAATTCCCTTCGTGCAAGGAATGCTCATATACTTAGGATTGCCTTATACAGGGCCAATATTCCAGCTTGTGTCGCAGAACTCTTGTGACCTCGTTGTCTTACATAGGCAAGAATATTATCCAACACTCCATTACCATCTTTTTTATGAGGAATCTACTTGTCCAACTTGCCACCCAAAGGGTAAAACGGCTGTATTCGTTGTATTGGATGTAATTACCGCCTGAACAGACAATTATATTTTCATGTATTGCCATCGCTCGACGCTGTCTTAAACAAATTGGAGCTATTCAATCTAAATATGAAATATATTTATGCTTAAATTACATTTCTCCATTGCATGATAGTTGCGACGGAAAACAAAGCTCCATTTGCTGTGCCAAGCAGGCTGATCACCTAAACGGTAAGGCGCCGCCGGAGGTCAAGGCGTAGCCCCCGCCTTGCCGTCGCTCATCGCTTTGCCGTTGCCCATCACCCGTGTGGCGTTGGAGAGCCAGATTCGGGTGGGAGGCGGAGCAGAGGAGGTCTTGTGCATTAGATTCGGGCGGGAGAGACTTTGGGACAGCTCGGGCGATGTAGTGAGCAGGGGATCTAGGCGATAGACCTCGAGACAGCTTGGGTGACACTATGAGCAGAGAATCCGGGTGGGAGAGAGCTCGGGGAGCCAGAGCCGGGCAAGAGGGGGGAGCAGGGAGGCCTCCCCCTCCCTCCCGGCCTCCCTCTTGGAGGGGAGAGTTCTTGGTGAGGATCTGCGCCGCCGGGTAGGGAAAGGGAAGAGGACAGGAGAGGATGACGGTAGGGAAGAGAGGAGGCAGGGTTGAGACAGCAGCAAGAAAGAGAGGAGAGGAGGTAGGTCTGACACCACGGCAGGAAAGAGAGGAGAAGAGGAGAAGAGGAGAGGATGGGCACAGCTTGGGCCTGATGGGCTGCTGGACTGGGCTAGGTTAGTCTCTTTTTTTTCTTCTTTTTTTTTTTGCTTTCTCTTCTCATTTTCTTCCCTTCTCTTCTGCTCTTCTTCCACTGCCCGTAGCACCTTAGGAGTGTGTAAAGCGTTGCCTCACCTTAGGAGTGTGTAAGGCGTTGCCTCACCTCGCAGCTTAGCGTTTAATAGATGTAAAGGGGGTGGGTTGTCTCGTCTTACCGCTTTAATAACCATAGTGCCAGGTACGAACTCAACAGAAAACATTATCGTATTTTCATTGGTATAGAAAGAATGTTACATACAGATCAGCTGTCTCATGTAATGCTACGTGATTATTTTCTGGTTTTCAAAACTGCGGAACTGCAGAGGAATGTTGTACTGACAAATTCATACGGGTGCCTCTAAAATCAAGTAAACAGATAATTTTTACTATCGGCTCTATTTCTCATTCATCAGGCGCTCAGCCAGGAGCAAGTCATCAGGAGTTGTCACCTGCAATAAGTTCGCATTTTGACAATCAATCTCACGGTTCAGGATATCATAGTTCCAAACACTAATTTGGAATACCTTAATGTTTGTGTAAGAGCCCTCGGTGACATAAACAGGGTGTTTCAGGTATTCTACAATGGAGACATCATCAGTGACTTCAAGGCCATCCCTGTGAATGTAAAGTTAACCAGCAACGAGAATTGAGAACCAGCATATCAGTCAGGTAGATTTGCCGTGAGCTAAGAAAGCTAACCGTTTAACAAGCTCAAAACCATCTTTGAGTAAATTGGGCTTCATCACCTACAATCAGAAAACATTTTCTTGTAATATCTGTTTTTGTTCCTCACAAATTTTTAAAAATACATGTTTTTGTCTATGTGAACAGGAAAATTAAAAAACATGAAACATATTCTTATTACAGAGGCATTAGTGTTATTACCTGTGGAGTTTGCATTTCCCAAAGAGTTTTCCTATCAAGGGTTTTTACAACAAAAGAATCGCTATCGGCCTGAAGGAAAAAGAGGTAAAAGAGTATTACACTCCCTTCTGGAATGTTATCAAGGCCTCAGTGGATAATAGTTACACAGCAAGAAGTTCACTGGAGATTAATTAAGAAATACTGGATAATTGTTGGACAGCAAGAAATTGGCCAACAATCTTTGCAAGCTCAAATATTGATGATAGTCTGGATGGTATAAACACTCACCTCCTTTATGGTAGCTTTCACAGGCACGCCAAGAACAGCTGCTCCGTGCACTACAGCATCTTCTAAGACCTAGTCAGTGAAATCAAAATCAATATTAATCCTTGAGCAACCCGCAAAGCTTTTGGAGCTATTTTTTTTCTCTTTACAAAGCTACCCGCTCACCAGGAAAAAAACACTTGTTCTGGAATACAAAAGCACCGGAATTAAATATTCTTCAATAAGGCAGCACAAAAAAGTTCAAAGCTGGGTAATTTGTTTAGCAATTTATCCCAAGCAGTCGAAATATCAGTTGCAACTTGCAAGGGAAGGTTTTCTGTTGATTGATGGCTGTGAAGGTTGTTTTGATCAATACTGAGCATACTAAAGAAATATCTCAGTACACATGCTACGATGTGTAACTCATGCTGGATCATAGGAGCTAACCTTTTTGACATCTTCAGAGGAAACTAAGGGCCTTGCAGAATCATGGACACAAACAAGTTCTGAACCTCCATCGATTTCCTGCCGACAAAATAATACAAATGGAAAAAAAAGGAAAAAAGTATCTACAATATTTATGCACAAAAGCAACATCAGCAGTATAGAAGTAAGCTACCACTAACCTGAAGTCCATTATAAACAGAGTCTTGTCTCTCGTTTCCCGGGCATGCAAATTTAATAGGTATTTGCAAGTTCTCAATAGAATCTGTGGAATGGAAGATGATAATTCATTGACCACTAACTCAGAGATACCACTGCACCCATGAAAAAAAAAGGATGAGTCGAGACAACTTTGGAACCTTCAAATACATCATTGTAGTCTGGATCACACACTACCACAATTTCTTTGACTTCCTTCAGCTGACAGAATGTCTTTAAACTGTCGGATACAATGTAGGATCCCATGTCTACATCAAATCGCAGAATGAATGAATTCCAAAAAAAATCTATGCTGAAGAAATGAACCTGTGAAGTGCGATTGGTACTCCCAATAACGGTAGATACTGCTTTGGCATACTTGCCTGTTACAAAAGGTGGACGAAATTTAGACAGAGCAATCATCCACTGGAAGGATGTGCTTTAGCCTAAATTAACTGCCAACTGACACAATTATTTTGAAGCTGTTAACTAGCACAATTCACTACACACATCTAAAATTATAGCCACAACAATGACTCTGCAGTCTGTTCCTTTTTGTTCAACTCCATTCTGAATGTTCAATAGAGTGTATAACCTTGACGCATTGCAATTATTCTAATTTCTAAAATGGACTATGGCATAAAAACTCCAACAGAAGGAATGATCACAATGGTGTACCTATGTTGAGCTATAACTTTTATTTCCCACAACTGATCAAACTAATCAACTCACACAACAGCTACTAAAAGCAGGTTTAAGAGAATACCCCCATTCTCTTTCCCTGCCCTCCGGACAGGAGGATCACCGAGACGCTCCTCTCCTTCACAGTCACACCCTAACGAAACAAAAGCTCGCGTCAGTACTCACTCCTCTTAGTCAACAGCACACGCGCGCACGCGGCCGCATCTTCTGAAAGCCACCGCACCTGAGCCCCGTCCGCTTTGGCAGCGCAGATAGCCGAATCCGAATGCGTCGTGTGCCGCCGAAGAGCAACCCCGTAGCTCACACCTGAATTATATATATATATATATATAACATGAATGTCTCAGCATAGCAGCTACGAACAATCCAATCGGAATTCTCGCGAATTCTCACACGTGGGTGGAATTTGGATTGGGCATATCAGGCGCGAGAGGGGCGCCTAAGCAAACAGGTAGAGAAGTGGCGATTGGCATGTAGCAACCGAGCAATCCTTACCAATCCGAAGGCGGAGCCCGCGGCGGGACGCGGGGAGCAGTGCGAGAGTGGGTGAAGGAGGCAGCGACTGTGGCGTCGGGGCGGGAGGGAGCCGCGCGTGGAAGTGGAGGCAGCGTAGTTCCATTCCGGAGGCGCTGGTTTGTCGTCAATTGGAGGAGGAAGGAGGGTTGTGGTGCTGGTGGCGATGGGCGGCACAGCGCCGACAAAGAGTGGGAGGCCTGGAAGGGAGGAAAGTGAAAGCGGTCTATGACTGTATGTAGCTAGGCTCTCGCTCTGCCTTTGCCTTTGCGTTGTGCAGTCCGGTCAATCTCCGCCGTCTACATGTTCTATTTTTTCCACCACATGTATCATTTAAATCACACATTATAGACTTTGCCAATCATTTGACAACCGAGTATGTAATTTGGTTCTTTTTATTTCATAGCTGTAGCTGTGATTTCTCTGAGTTATTTGCGCATAATTAAGTGTAGCTTCCGTGCCTATAAAAATAAGTGTAGTTTCAGCGTCCTAAATCTTAGTTATGATATTTTTTATCAGACTGACCATGTAGTATTCCTCATATAGTCATATATAACATTTTAGTAGTAGTAGTTTTACATCAGAATAATACCATGATAGACAATAGTAAATAGTTATTTTTCTCCACTCTTAAGCAGCCGAGCGCACTCTTGGAAAACATCAAAACGTTTGAAAAAGAAAGTTCCATTTTCTTTTCACGTGTGAGAGAATTCAGACGAGTCCACATTGGCGTACCAAGGTGGGTCTTCAGGCAAAAAGGCAAAACTGGAGAAAAGCAGCGTCAAACGCATCCAAGATCCAACCGGACAACGAGAGGAACTCCTGTGCTTGCAATCAGCGGTCCTACCTCCCTAGTCCTCACACTCAAATCACCCAACACTACAGCAGAAGCAGGACGAGCAGCTGCCCCGTCACAGCCTCACAGCAATTTTTTTTTAAAAAAAATTAGGTCCATACTGTGACCATCAAATTTACAAATCTACCAAGCGCAGAAGAACCAGAGGTTAACACCTGGCACACTCGGCGCTCAGGGGGTACGGGAAGCCATTCGCCAGCGCGGCAGGCCAAGTGGGCGCGGAACCAAGCGACGTCGGCCGTCTTCCACGCCACCGAACGCGGGAGGAACTGGTGGCTTCCGCATCACCCAAGCGCGACATGTGAGCCGAACTGGTGTTTGCATTAGCATTAAAAAATTGCATTAGCGTTAAAAAAGAGATGAAAAAGCTCCATACCACGCTCCAGTACCGCGAGAGCTGCCAAGTTGCCCGCCTACTTGTCACGCTCCGGTGGTGCGGAAGCCGCCCAGGTCGGCCACCTGACATGTTCCAGTGATGCAGAAGCCGCCCCAGTCCGCCACCCGCCACACTCCGATGGCGCAGAAGTCACCTGAGTCCGTCACCTTCCGCGCCCACCCGACCTGCCGCGCTGGCCACCGGCTTTCCGCACCCTCAGAGTGCAGGATGTGCCACGTGTCAACCTTCGGTACTTTGGCGCTCAGCAGGAGTCAGATTCGCAAATTTGATGCTAGAGGTTATTTTTGTAATTATGATGGCAGCAAGGGGGAAAAAAATCGGTCGCAGCCCACCCTCACACAAGGCTTGCCGAAAACCAACACAGAAAAAATAATAAAATAGAAGCACGCTTCCAATTATTACCACAAGCATGTATGTACAAGATGGATACCGTCTATCGACATAGCTCTCCATGGAGATGGAAGAAGAGTGGAATTTACAAACGGGCCTAAGAAAGGTAGATAGGGAACTTCTCAAAGTGCGGCAGGTCAGCAAAAAGAAACAGCTCCAACAAGACTGAAACAAACTCCGCAGCCGACGAGCATACAAAACCGGGATGGCTAGCCAAGTCCATTATACAGCACCAAACGTAAATATACGTCCCTCTACTCTGTGCAGTTAACAGTTGGAAGTCCCCTCGTCGTCGGTAGAATCAGCGCTCCTTGTTACGCATGCGTTATTTTGCCGTTTTGGCATTCCTCCTGTAGATGAGAAAAGTTTCACAGAACGATCAGTCAAACTGATTGTTTGGTGTAAAGAGCCTACAAGTCACAAGAGCAAGAGCTTACAAGTTACATCATCTTGGCCTCTCGATTTTGGTAGCTTGTAATCCTACCAAAATTAGGTTGCATGAGATGATAGGTTCACTGATTCACACCTAGTGCTGGGGCTCCAACATATGTTATTTCAGCTACTAACAATGAGCATCCCGCCTCGTTAGAAAGTTAGTCTGGCAACAAGAGATGGTATCATCCCGTCGATCATAAACGGAAATAGTAAAATCATTGCGGTTTTGTGCCACACAATCGAGCTTTCCCAGGGTTGAGTAGTGACTCTGACATTATCCAACCCTGACATACAAAAAGAGGGATGTAGTTAGTCATGTAGCAAGTGTTTCATTCAAGTGGCTTGCTTGTCACAATAATAACTAGTAGTTGGAAACTTGGAATAGAGGTAGCGCATTTATCACAAAGACAAGGAGTGTTACCTGTTCTCTTGCTTTCTTCTTGAACGTTCCATAAGAGGAAGAGACAATTTTGCGAGATTCTGCAATGTGTGCCAGGAAATCCATGTTTCGTGGATACAGATTCGAGTTCATCTGCTTCCGTGCATGTGATGCAGTAATAAAATGCAGTAATACATGAGCCTGTACAACAGAACACCATGTCAGAATATATAGGATAAAGGAACCAAAAACCCCTAACTATGGCAATGCAGTGAGAAACAAACGCTTACATGGAAAGCAGCTTTGAGAATGTCATCTGACTTTGCTTGGTCCTTGAGCAAAGCATATACCTTATCCTTTGTTGGGTTATATGTTACCATGTATCTCTCATCCTATTATTAAGATGGAAAGTATTGGTCATACCAAAAGAATGAAAATAATGAGTGTTTTTTGTTGGCGGTGGCCAGTGAGCTGCAATTTTTTCCCCCTGGAGGATGTACCTCAAACAAAGGCCTTGTGGCAACAAATGAAGCAGGTTCTTGAAATGCATCTCCAAATCGTGATCCTGAAAGAAAGTTGATATAGACTATGAAAAACCATTCCACATGTATCAAGAAAGGACCACAATCAGAAGAACACTTGTACAAACCTATTGCGACTGGCTCATGCCGCCAAGGTGGACTAAATATTGTCTCCTGTGAGTTTCCTTCCTTCAATGAGGGGACATGCCCTGTGCCAAAGAAAATTAGAGATTCAAGTATTAGACAGAATAACGATCAAGCCAACAGAAACACCTAAATAGGATTTCAATTTTAAACTTCTGAAGATTCTAAAAGGTCCAAATTTCAGTTTCGAGGCTAAGCATTTTAAAACTTAATTATGTCATTATGTGTACATTATGTACATAAAAAAGAAGTGTATTTGAGAATCTTTGGTCTTTAATATGCAGCTTGCTAGTGTATCCAAAGCATTGTGTGCACACCACATGACCACACACACAAAAAGTTGAGTTTTCAGAATGATTCTGCATTGATCAAAAGGAATTTGGTGCTAGTAAAGTCTTTTTTCCTAAGATTTTTGACCTTCTATACTTTGATATGTGGCAATATTATATTGATATCATTTGTCTTCGTTGTTGGGGTCATTTCACAGCGAAGTACTGTTTCACTAGTCCAATAAACAATTAAATAAAGATCAATTTTGCAGCCATCTAAATAATTCTAAAAGAATTTCTTGCACCTTCCAGAACAATTCAAACAGATATTTTGACCTACCAGTCTTAATGAAGGAATCCACTGCAACGGTAAACCTTGCCCTGTTTAGAGTATTCAGCACAACAGACCTCACCTGGTAAGAGAAACAGTATCAACATATGACTTAAGTGTAAGAAAATATTAATGCAAGAAAGAGGTAAACTAGAAGAATTAAAGTGAACCTCATGGTATGAACTCAGGAGATATCCACATGACAGGAAGACAAATGGAGTCACCAATGATGGATTCCGTTTTGAGATAAAGATGCTCAAACCAGTGCCCAGCTTCATGCAAAATCAACAAAGTGAAGTCAGAATTGTTGCTAAATTAAGTGAACAGATGAAATCAGTAACATTCATAAGTAAGCAAAAAGTTTTGGTCATGTCGCATTTTTCGCCATACAATGACATCACTGACACGACAAATAAAATACAGTAACAGACCGTCAACTTATGCTAGCAAAACAGCAAATTTCAGCTGCAAGTCCAATTAATGTGCTACTAAGTAAAAGGCACTGTAAAGGCAACACCATTGATAATTACCAGATCTGCAATGTTCCCAACGGATTCGCCTTTAGCAGTGACATCCCCAATGTTTTCTCCTCTTGCGTAGGCCTTATAGATTGGAGCGCGAGTTGAGGTTGATGTAACAGCAGCGACATTCTAAAGTTTTGCATGAGAAAATGAAGGTTCTACATCAATACTTTTGAAACAGACTAGTGAGTATATATTTTTTAAGTCCAATAGTTGTAACTTGCAACAGCTGGCGAGGTCAGACCTTTACAACATTTGCTACACAAGCCATAGGCAAGAAAAATTGAGGGAAGGCCGCAGTAGCTAACTCAATCCCAGCTCCTATCTCCAGCAAGAGATCACTAGAAAAGCGGAGCTGCAGAGAATTTCAGTTTCAGTTAGTCGTACACATGGGACCAAAAAAATGGAAATAGCGGAGATACTGCAATAATGAACACATGATTTCACATGTTTTACCTGCTTTAGGTCATAGTCAAACTTCTTTCCTTGACGTGCAAAAATCATTTTTCCAACACGCCCAGCACCATCCTGAAGCAGAAGTGCAATCACAACTATATTACAGATAATGATACCTACTCGCTTACTAAGGATATAAAGTAAAGACAAGTACATCAGCAAAACAGAAGATATTGCTACTATTTTGTGCACATCAGACGGCCACTAATTATAGAAAGATAAGACTCTCCAGGTTATCATGGGGTTTATAAGGTTGTTCTATGACATGAGCTACCTTCTGGAAAGAAGTCAGTAAATCAAAGACGTGATTTTTATCCTACACCGGTAATTTCCTTTTGCCCGCTTATGTTGTGCCCATGCTAGTGGATTGAATGAACTACTGAACTATTTTGGATGATTTTGCACTTGTCTTCAAATGAATTGACCAATTGAATAAATTACACAGACAAGCATGGTGACCAGAAGAAAAAAAAATAGCTACTTGAATAGGCATCATTTATTTACCTTGAGGATCCAGTTGATAGCAATGGCACCTGGGGTTACCTTGCTTTGAGAGACTCCAACGGAGCTCAGCAAGGTTCTTGTTGTAAACACACCCATTGCTCCACCAAAAAAATGCTGAGCAGTGGAAAAAAAAATTAAACTTAGCTTGATATATTTGAATCAAGACAGTGAACACAAGTTCTAAAATATACCTTCAGAGCTCTCCAGGTCATGTATGGGACGTATGAAGGAGTAACGCTGTCTGGAAACCCTTCAGGCACGACATATGATCTTACGAATGCCATTATTTCCTGCAGCCATAGTATGTAGTGTGGTTATTTCTTAAAGCTGTATGGTCACTGTAGTTTATTACTAATAGATGCCTTAAATAAAATCATTCGAAAGGAATGATCTCAACTTTTCACATAACACTTTAACATCTTCCCATAATAATGGAGAACCTCTATTCAATAGTTGAAAACTGGTAAAGAAAAAAACTAACTCCAAAATCAATTCCACTAATCCGGGTTTTGCTCTAGAAAACCATAGAGAATAGACTGAAGATTGCAACTTCCACAGGTATAAAACATGGAATCCTTTTAGTCAACAATCCACTTAATCTCGCATGTAATCCACCAAAATGCCAAAATTTCTACAAATTTCCTTCGACCCAGCTATAAATTGACGGTGCAAACAATCATATGACAAACAGCTTTTCCACAAATAAAGTCATAGTCCAGCAAATACCATACAATATAATTTCTCCATCTTTCTCTCAAATTACCTCGAAAATATCGCGTCAGTACACTCCGAAAGTCTCCTAGGCCAGAACAAGCAAGCGAACATCCTGAGGGAAAAAAACACACCTATTGCGCAACTTTATGAATCCCGATTGGATCGAGACCTAAAAATGAAATCCGCAGATGGCTACGCCTCCGATACGTCAAATCCGTATCCAACTATCAAACCGCCCAAAATCCGCAACCAATACTCCCAAATCAGGCCCTCGAAACCCAGCGCAGAACCATCAAACCAAAAACGAAACCAAACACCATACATGACACATCACAATTCCACCAAACTGCTCACCTCAGCTGGCAGCAGCGGCGACTGGAGCGGCACGGCCCTGACGGAGGCCCCCACGGGGACGACGCCCCCGCCGCTGCCCCTCCCTTTCGCCGCACCTCCATCCACCACATAACTCCACCGCCTCCCGTCCACCTCCTCCAGGCACAGGAACCCCTCCACGGCGGGCGATGGCGCCGCGACCCTCGCCGGGGCCAACGGCGCCTCGACGGGCGGCGAGGCGATCGTGGAGCGCACGGCCTCGCGCACCGCGAACCGCGCGTCGGGCGGCGGCAGCGTGATGGTCTGCGTGGCCGTCCGCTTGAGCCCCGCCGTCGGCGCCATGGCCTCGCGGAGGGGACGGCGAGGCTTGGGCAAAACGAAAATTACCCGCCGAGTGGTCGCGACGGGCACAGAAGAACACCGAGGCGGGGCAGTAGTTAGAGAGAAAAAGAGTTATATAAAGGCGAGGACGCGAACAATGCCAAGATGGAGGTGAGAGACCAGAGAGAGAGAGAGAGAGAGCTTTTTTACACCAGAAGGTAGAGTGATTCGCTACGGGCACCAGTGCACGTTTTATTCTCTCTTCCCTCAACGACAGGTCGGCGAGTGACCCACCGGTCATCGACATAATCAGGACGCAACGTGGTGCTCCAGTGTAGCGTGGGGCGCCAGTACACGAACGTCTACGGGTACAGCAGTTAGCAACCTGATTTCTTACTCACGTGCATTGATTGTGGGGTCGTTTGTCGTTAGGGGCCACGCGTCATTTCCGAATGTTTAGTGGGCATGGGGTGGGCATGGCTGGGGGGAGGTTGGGGCGGTGGGCGAGCGGCAGCTGGACCGCTGGTGGAATTGGAGGCGGGGAGGGGGTCGGTCCATGGAGTGTGATATTTCGGGGGCGTGTGGGCTTCCTTCGCTCTGCACGGCGCCTGTGGGCCAGGGAATTCAGGTCCGGCTCTGCCCCGTGCGGGCGTTAAGTACGAGGTGAGCGCCCCGTCAAAGTGATACGGTATCCTAGCCTGCCGTAGGTTTCGTACCAGTCGAGTCGCGTCAAAATCCACGGTGGCAACGGTACCACTTAACTTAAAATCCACGATGGCAGCGGTACCTATAATAAGTTACAAATTATTTGTTATAAAAAAAGAGTAGATTTTAAAACTTTGATAGACTTATTATTAATAGTTCAAAACATGTTTGTCATTGATTCCTCCAACGGGAGTCTATAGTATTAAAACTATTGCTTTGACTATGGCATCTACTAATACAACACTCTCGTGTTGGTGTTACTAATTTGTTATCGGCATTCGGACTATCATACAAGTTTCTTAAAAAATCATCTATGACAAAAATAACTAGAGCTCGAACCTTAAATTTTATGGAGCTTGACATAAATTAACATGTACTTCGCCGAGTCATCCCATGACACTATAGAGAAAGAAGTGTTTAACCAAAACCTAAATATATAAAAAGATGAAATGCCATTCACTTAGGCCATAAAAAATATGGTTAGTTACAAACTATACTTTAACAACTTGGAATGATGAACCATAATAAAATTAGGATAATAGATAAAATGGCTTAATAGATCATGAATTAAGCTTTTCAGCCCACCAAACACATGCAGAGTGTAACATAAGTTGAATAACACTAGCCATACTAATTAAATCCTAATACTTGCTAAATTAGAACATGAATGCGCTGCTGCCTGCTAGTGACGCAGATTTTTTTTTTCCTTCTTCCCTCCTCTTCGCGTCGTCACAACACGGCGGCGCGTCCTGGCCGGTTGCTTCCCTTCAAGACTCAAGAGTAGGGTTTTTCATTTCGGGAAAAAAAATTTACTGGGGGTCCTAATATGACCGGTATCACCGATAATTGGGCCGAAATTTTCCAAATTTTTTTGAATTTATCAGATTTTAAATTTTAAAAATCAAATTCGAGAAAAAAACAATCAAATTTGGCCAAAATTCAATCAACCCGGAAATTTCAACGCCGGAATACAGTTCTACCGGGGGATCCGATAAACCAGTAAAACCAAAAATCGGCCGATTTTCAAATCCCTACTCAAGAGTCGCTCTCGTCTAGTAATTCTCAGCGGTGCATGCCTAGTCCAAGGTTCCTTGATTTAAGAGATGGAAGCAATGTAAGTGACAAAGATAGCCTCCCGCATTAACATAGTGTTGTACCTCCCGCATTAACATAGTGTTGTATGATACTAAAGAGGCGACATATCTCGATATCCATCTAGTAATTCTCAGCGACTGAGCAAATCCTACTTTTAACATATATGCAGTCACCGCTGAATTGTACTAGTAATCATCATCAGTTGTAGAAATATGCGATTCAACTAATTATTTGCAGGGGAAAGTAACAGAGAGAAATCAGTTATGTAGCGATCCCTTACTACTATTTTACATCCATGGTCAATTCAGTTCCGCGGCACTGCCAAAAGATTTAAAAACCAAGTCAAGCCAGACGAACGGCACGACCGCCGCCGGACGTAGCCGCCTGCATCTGAAACAGTCAACCAAGTGCAAGCACGGCGGCATGCCGTCCCGCACACTCCATTTGACACCTCCAATTTCCAGAGTCCAGACTACAAATGCATCTCTTCAATTTTCCACTCTGTTTAATCTCCTTTGCAGGCCCTTTACGCGTGCCAAATGCTTCGTGGCTTCGTGCAGATGCAGGAGTTTCTTGACGAGCAGAAAGACCTTGGATTTAACAAATAGCTAGGTCGGTTGTAGGTCGTCAGATTCTTGGAGCAGCTGGCCAAATTCTACCTCGCATGCACGAACGTGTCAATGCTAGCGAGCGGATGAGCTTACGCCCCCGATACTTCCTGTCTTACTCGTGCTGTTGCGCATCATTCAAAGCTTTTCTTTCCTTTTCTTTTTTAACAAAGGACGATCTGTTACGGACAGTTTTGTTGTGATTCAATTCCAGCACAGGAAGAAGGAAAGTTTGAAACCGGTAAGTTCAAATATGGAAAGTTAAAGAATAGAAAGAGTTGAATTCGAGTTGTATACAAATAGAACTCTATTAGTCTCAAACATGAATCGGACTCTAGAACTATATAAAGAGTCTGGAGGCTTGTAATTTGGGACAACCAATTTTGAATCAATACAAATAGTTTCTTCCAAGTTCTTCCTCTTTTCTATCAAGATCTGGCTACTCATCCATACTCCCTGCGCTCTAGTTCCCGAAGATCCTCGGTTCGTACCAATTTGGTATCAGAGACACCGATCCCACCCACCATGCCACCCAAAAATGATTCGGCGTCGGATGCAAGGCTCGACGGATTGGAACACGCCCAATCAGAGCTACTTCGGGCCATCACCGATCTTCAGACAACAAACGAGCAACGCTTTCGGGAGCAACAACTGGCTTCCGATCAACGTTTGGACGGTTTGGCCAAAGAGATGCGTACCATGTTTGAAGCCCTACGCGTCGCCCCAGCGGCTCCACCGGCGGCGAGACCACCTGTCCAGATCCCGGCCGCGCCACACGGAGCAGGCGTGCTTCCGCTCCCGATCGCGTTCGACGACGCGTCCGGAACCACATCTGAGAGTCGGCTTCCCCCCAACGACCGGGTCGATGTTCATCGCGCACCAGGCGGATTTGCGCCCCGCCGTGGAAACGGCGACGAATTCGGTTTTGCAACCCGCCACGGACACGGCGACGGTTTCGACGAACGCCAGGGGTACCGAAATCAAACCGAAGGTCCTCGAAGGCAGCTCGATCGGCCCCGCCTACCGCGTCTGGACCTACCAATTTATGACGGTTCAGTCGACCCAATCACATGGTTGACTAAATGTGATCAATACTTTCGCGCATATCAAATCCCTGAAGAAGATAAAGTCTGGATGGCCGCTTTTCACTTATCAGAGGTTGCTCACTCATGGTTTTATCAGTTGGAACGCGATGAGGGCCAGATTCCCTG
This sequence comes from Hsuehochloa calcarea, assembly GCA_036346395.1. Classification (NCBI taxonomy): domain Eukaryota; kingdom Viridiplantae; phylum Streptophyta; class Magnoliopsida; order Poales; family Poaceae; genus Hsuehochloa; species Hsuehochloa calcarea. The sequence goes on along the minus strand of CM070593.1, from coordinate 58,420,957 downwards.
GGAAGTATTCAAACATTATTGTTCGATGCGATTTGGTCCAGCCATTCGCACGAACACGCTGGGGCTCTCAAGCATCCGCAATGCTTGGTTCATTGGCGCAATATCAGCAGGAATTCACAGACCTCTTGTGCCATACCATCGGGTTGTCCAGAACTCACCAGATCGAGCTTTTCACCGCCGGGCTATCAGAACCAATTCGCACGCACGTGGAGTTAGCAGGACCGACATCCCTGCAACAAGCTCTAAACTTGGCCCGGGCATATGAACGGCTCAACCCGCCTGTAGCAGTTCCGACAAATAGGCCACAGGCGAACAACCGGATAATGGGCCGCGCTGGATTTCCGCAACCTTCTCGCGCCACTCCGTCATCCCAGGCACCATCTGTGACAACCGCAGCGAGCCACGACCCGCGCACCACGAGAGACACGCGACGGGGTCTTTCGCAGTCGTCTGCGCCGAGATGGTGACCCGTGAACAACGCGCTTATGTTTCAATTGCGACGAGCAGTTTGTAAGGGGACACCGCTGCAAACGGTTGTTTTGGTTAGAACCCGAATTCGACCACAGTACTGACGACACATCGGAGGACTACATAGCAGCGGAGGTCGAACCAGAAATCTCATTGCTTGCCGTCACTGGTCTATGCTCGGCCCAAACAATGCAAGTGGCAGTTCGTATTGGCACATTCGAAGGCATTGCCCTTTTTGACACAGGATCCACTCACAATTTCCTCAATACGGCATGTTTATCGGCAGTCAATCTCATCATCCAACCTCACAGCGGACTCCGGGTCAAGGTGGCCAATGGCGACAAGTTAGCTTGTGCCGGTATTTGCAAACAAACACCCATGACTATTGCACCGTTCGAGTTCGCCGTCGATTTCTATATTATACCATTGTCAGGTTTCGACATCATTTTGGGAATGCAATGGCTGAGCACGCTAGGACCGGTATTATGGAACTTCGCTCAAATGCAATTTTCTTATTGGGAGCATAATACTCGCATTACCTGGACAGGGCTGAATTACCAACCAATGTCTGCAGCTATGGTACAAACCACAGAACGCACTGAATTGTTGGCACCACTTATTGCCGAGTTCGAGCATCGGTTTTCTGCGCCTACAGGGTTGCCGCCGGCCCGATCCTGTGATCATCATATTCGGCTAGTGCCAAACGCACCAGAAATCATGGTACGTCCCTACCGTTATGCACATATTCGTAAAGATGAAATTGAGCGTCGCAGTGCCACAATGCTAGCCCAAGGGATTATTCGCCGAGCTCGTCACCCTTTTCTTCACGGTTCTTCTTGTTCGAAAGAAAGACGATCATGGCGGTTTTGTGTGGATTACCGCGCACTCAACGAACACACAATCAAGGATAAATTTCCAATCCCACATGTGGACGAACTTTTGGATGAGCTGGAAGGAGCATGTTTTTTCACCAAGCTAGATTTGCGATCCGGTTATCACCAAATTCGGATGTTTCCTGAGGATGTTCTGAAAACGGCGTTCCGGACGCACCATGGCCATTTTGAATTCTTGGTTCTTCCTTTTGGTCTATGCAATGCTCCCTCAACCTTTCAAGCGATGATGAATTCCATATTACAACCCTTCCTTCGTCGCTTTGTGCTAGTATTTTTCGACGATATTCTGATTTATAGCAAGACTTGGACGGAGCATCTTCATCATGTTCGTCAGGTTTTGCAGCTGCTGTCGACTCATCAGCTGTTTCTGAACAAGAAGAAGTGCACTTTTGGGCAACGACAAATTTCGTATTTGGGCCATGTTATTTCGGCTACCGGGGTAGCTATGGATAAAGGGAAAGTCTCGGCAGTCCTCGAGTGGCCACAACCTCGCAACATTCGAAGTTTGCGGGGATTCTTGGGACTAGCGGGCTATTATCGTAAATTCATCCAAGACTTCGGTCATGTTGCAGCGCCACTTACCCGACTACTTTGCAAAGAAAGTTTTAAATGGTCTGAGGAGGCTTCCGTTGCTTTTGACAATCTAAAACAGGCCATCGCATCGGCACCAGTATTACAACTTCCAGATTTTACAAAGGACTTTGTGATCGATTGTGATGCATCAGGGGTTGGTTTTGGCGCCGTCCTGCATCAAGGGGGCCGCCCGATTGCATTTTTTAGCAAACCGGCGGCAGCTCATCAGGCCAAATTACCACCTTTTGACGGGAACTAATTGACTAGTGTTCGCGGTCCGACATTGAGACCTTACATTTGGGGTCGCAAGTTTCGTAAAGTGACAGATCATTATAGTCTGAAACATCTTCTGGATCAAAGGTTGACAACGGTACCACAACATCATTGGATTCCGAAACTCCTCGGCTACGATTTTGCAGTCGAATACAAACCAGGCAAGGAAAACATTGTCGCCGACGCGCTTTCTCGTCAGCATGAAGAGCTTGCTGTACATGTGCTATCAACTACCGACTTTGCATATTATGATGACCTCCGTTGTCAACTCAAAACTCAGCCATCCTGGACGACCAAATACATTGAGTGGACGGCGGGTTCATTACCTAGCGATTGGGAATTTGCGGATGGGTTACTGTTGTGTCGTCGCCGTATATTTATTCCTCACGACTTTTCGTGCCTTCAAAGATATTTTTTCGTGGCTCACTCGGTAGGTCATGAAGGCGCCACAAAACATGGCATCGCATCCAGCGAAGTTTTTATATACCGTGAGGTCGCGGTTACTCCAAGAGTTTATTCGTGCGTGTGTTACTTGTCAAAAGTACAAATCATCTCGATTACATCCGTGGGATTACTCCAAATTTCACGGTACCTCTTCGGTTTGGGGTGATATTAGTATGGATTTCATTGAAGGTTTGCCTAAAGTTGCTACCAAGACAGTCATTTTGACCGTGGTGGATAGATTTTCCAAGTATGCGCATTTTCTTACTTTGAGTCATCCGTTTACAACACAGTCTGTTGCGCAAGTCTTTTTCGACGGTATTGTCCGATTACATGGATTTCCGGAATCAATTGTCAGTGATCGTGACAAGATTTTCACTAGTCAATTCTGGAAAGATCTATTCAGATTAGCAGGAGTTAAGCTACACATGAGTACCGCATATCATCCACAATCAGATGGCCAAACTGAGGTAGTTAATCGGACGATTGAAATGTATATTCGTTGTTTATGTGGGGATCGAGTGCGTTCGTGGCCGCAGTGGTTGGCTTGGGCTGAATTTTGTTACAATACGTCATATCATTCGGCTCTTAAATCCACTCCTTTTGAAGTGGTTTATGGGCGACAACCTCCTCCATTGATTCCTCACAAAGATGGCCCAGCTGCAAGTCAGGAAGTACAACAATTACTAGCCGACCGCGATGAATTTCTCCAAGAGATTCGTTTACGGTTGCTTCAATCTCAACAACACATGAAGAGTTTGGCGGATAATAAACGTCGCGAACTTCAATTTCAAGAAGGGGAATGGGTTTGGCTTCGATTACATCAAAGACAAATTTCTGCTATTGCTCCGGGTCTCAATTGTAAATTGCGTCCCCGTTTTTTCGGTCCATACAAAGTTGTGTCCAAGATTGGTCAAGTTGCGTACAGGCTGGCACTTCCGGAGCATGCTGGAATTCATAATGTTTTTCACGTTGCCAATCTCAAACCTTTTGTTGGTACTCCTCCCGAGCAAGTTACAGAGTTACCTCCATTACATCATGGGCATGTACAAATGCAACCTGCGAGTATTATTCGCGCACGTCTTAATCGAGGTATATGGGAATTACGGGTGCAATGGAAGAACGATGCTACGACCAAGCAGCATTAAACACGGATCACTAGAGAAGAATTTCAACGAGAATTTCCTGATTATCAGCTTGAGGACAAGCTGTTTCAAAAGGAGGGGGGAAATGTTACGGACAGTTTTGTTGGGATTCAATTCCAGCGCAGGAAGAAGGAAAGTTTGAAACCGGCAAGTTCAAATATGGAAAGTTAAAGAATAGAAAGAGTTGAATTCGAGTTGTATACAAATAGAACTCTATTAGTCTCAAACATCAATCGGACTCTAGAACTATATAAAGAGTCTGGAGGCTTGTAATTTGAGACAACCAATTTTGAATCAATACAAATAGTTTCTTCCAAGTTCTTCCTCTTTTCTATCAAGATCTGGCTACTCATCCATACTCCCTGCGCTCTAGTTCCCGAAGATCCTCGGTTCGTACCACGATCATGCACACATTTATAATTCACTATGACTATTAGGATGTTTATGCGTTGCAACAGAACCTTAAATTTTTTTCTTAGTGTTAGGCCCTTGCTACGATAATCACTCCTCTTCCCTAACTTTTTTCTCTTTCTTCATTTTGAAATTCTGCAGTGAGAAAATGGTCAACCAAAAATGGTCAGTATGAAATGATTGTCTAGAGCTTAGAATGAGGAAAATAACTGATACTACAGGAAGTAAAAACAGGAAGCTAATGCTACTAAGTAGAAAAAGAATTGCATCCGAGCTTGTATAGTAGCTTTAATTATTTTGTAATAAAAAATTTACGACTCAATTGTGGTTGAATGAAATGATTCAGAGTGACATAGACATCATCAATGTGGAATGATACAGTTGGAACCTCCTGGGGCAATGGGTGCTGTCATAGAAATTATTTCCTCCTTTCATAGGTCAAATCTTCTAGAGCTTGCATATCACCCTGAAGAAAACACAATGAACATAGTCAATAATAGTGTTGTCCATTGTGCAGGCTGACAGGGTAATGGTTGGAATGTTCAAGAAAAATACCTTAAGGACTTTGGATACCAAGATCTCCATGAGTTTACATAACATGACATAGTCACCGAGCTGCCCCTCTCACAGGATATCTGAAGCAACTGGGCTTCCTCCGTATGGGATTTGAGTTAATGCCAAACCTACAACCTTGTCTTTCAGTTGTGGCTAGTAGAGGGAGAGAGCTGCTGTTGTATCTACACGACCCTTGCTATGACCTAGAAGTAGCACATGTTTCCTTGATCCCCAGTATATTTCTTCTATGTATTCCTTTATCTCCCTCACATTTTTAATTACTGAAGACTGTAAGATGTTTTTATGTCTTACTTGATAAAATTACCAAGAGTAAAGTTCAGACTTCAGACTAATATAGGTCAGAGAAGTACCTCACTATGAATCTTGGCGATGTGACAAGCCAGACCCATCTTGGAGAAGTATTATTTTGTCTTGACAAATTAAAGTGGCCCATGGTTACTAAACAAACCTATAAACAGTAGGAAAACTGATGTCAACATGAAAACCTGGGACATTGCTAGTTCACAATCGAAGTAGTAGCAGACTAACCTGGAACCAACAAATAGACCATAGAATCAGGTAGCTTGTGCTCATTTTTTCTGACGAGGAATGAAATAACCAAATGAGATAAAGCTCATGTTACATCTGATATGAAATACATTTGTACACATTCCAAACATTAAAAACCAGTTTGATATCTTTGCTGACCTAACAGAGTCCAGAATCTCCAAGAATCTAGCTGTCTCGTCCTCAGTTGGGGTAAGCTTTGATCCCGTTGGAGCTATCCAATATCATCTGCCAAAACACGATAGTTTTCTGAGCACGCTCTACAAGGCTGCCCACAAAGATATTAAGACCAGTTATCCCAAGTACCAACATAGGAACATCTTATAGGAACACAGACTATAAAATTTGTACACCATCGTCACGACCACCACGCATCCACAAGCCGCACGCATAACAATCGAGAGATCCCGGCGCTGTCTCTTCTTGATGTCGCCCGGCACTGCGGATTCGAAGATTCTCTGACTCTCTGCTCCGTCACTTCCGCCTCGGGCTCGAGGTTCTCTGGATCTGGTGCCCCAGTTCGCCTCTGCTCCGCCACCGCCGCCTCAGGCTCAAGCTTCTCAGCCCGAGCTAGTCCTGCCCGGATCCTGACCTTCCTCTTTGCACCTCACTCACACGCTCTCTGCGCATGGTTTGCGTTTTTTGGTGGGGGAGGGGGGAGGAGGATGTCACTGTGGGTGGATGGAGACTCGAGAAAACATGGTCCGTGAGTGCTGTCGGTGGAGATTGAGTTTGCTGAAGCTTTGTGTGCTAGCTATTCTTACTGCTAGTTAGTTATCCTTTCAGGTTTTTCTTTCTTTTGTGTCAGCTTTTCTTCCATTGCGTCCATCCAAATCTGCATCACTCTATTTTTGAGTTCGTTTAGGCCATGCAAGTCTACAAATTTATTGTCAGCTATAAAAGCATAAGAATTTCTTTGCATGGCAGCAGCCATTGCTCTTTTCTTCGAGCCGCTGCAGATCCACCGCCCTAAGCTTTTAAGGCCGCTGCGCTTCTTCCGCACCGTGTCTCCGTTGTGCTTCTTTTGCATTGCGTTACGCTTCTTCCGCACTGCGCCCCATTGTGCTTTAGTGCATTACGTCGCGCTTCTTTTGCACTGTGCCTTCGTTGCGCTTCTTGTGCACTACGCCCCGCTGTCTTGGGCTACGATCTGCGTTGACATGCTTCTATCTATTCCTGTTCGACTTGATTTGACAGTTTTCTCTATTTTTGTCGATTTCATCATCTTCTTCGTCATGTTGTTGTGGTCGACTTTACTCCCACACCTTGTATTTTATGGGCTGTCGCACGACCCTGGATGGGAGGAGATCTTTTGTTGATATATTTTTTCCAAGAGCTGTATGCTATGATGACATTATCAAGACTTGGATTTTGGATTTTTCCTAGTTTAGTGTATAACCTTTTCAAGTGCAATGCTATAGTATACGCCTTGCATTTGAGGGGGGATGTGTGTTAGAGATATGATAAAAATATGATTTGTTAGAGATAGGAACTCTTGTACACCCTATATTGCTCATTTGGTCTATGAATACAAACACAATATTCATAACACAAACGTCGTACAATGTAGTCTCCGGAATCCATACAGAAAAAACGAAACGAAACAAATGGCCGAGGTTAATTTCTACATCCATTCGTCTCCATCCCGGCCGAGTCGTCGCCGGAGAATTTCATTGCAGACGAATTAGGAGAAAGATTTCCATTTTAGCTTTGCTTTATGAATCGTCTTCTGGTGGGTGATGTACTGTACAGTCTCACTGGACCGCCCACGTACGCTGACATAGCAGGGAAGAGGCCGGGCCCGCCCACCCAGCAGCCAATGATTCTGTTGGACCGAAACGACGACTAGAGGGGGATGAATAGGAGCACACTCTCTTTTTCACCTTGATCGGATTCAACACGTTTTCACTCCAATAGCTATGTGAGCTATGAAGATTAAAGTACAAGCATAGCGGAAGACTTGTATTGAATCCAATCGAAACCCCGAAGCAAAACAACTAAAAACACCAAAAACTCAATTCACAATGAGTTGGGCGGTCAGACCTCTCAACATGGGCAGTCTGACCTCTCCATGGGCGGTCTGACCTCTCCAAGGGGGCGGTCTGACCTCCAGCACGATGAACAGTAAAATCAGCGTGAAAATGAAATCACAAATAGGTCTAACTTTTGATCCACAACCCCCAAACTTCACGAAACTTGGAACACACCTTCTCTAGGATGTCAGGAATCTATTCCAAGCAAGGATCGCGAAGATCTTTACCAAAGTTCTGACCTTTTTTGGTTTGAGTGAAGGTTGCTTCAAAACCGAGTCAACACCAAAATATGATCCAAAAATTTGCTCGTGGGTGGTAGATGATCAAGATGATCCTAGATGCATTCCCACATGTCATAGCAAGCAAGATCTAGACCAGAAACCAAAGAAAAACCGAAGGATCAAAGAAAGCCCTAAAATCACAAAAGAGAGAGTAAGAACAAGAAGAGTCTCATTTGGAGGAATCTTACTTGGATTGATTTGAGATAGATGTTGGTTTACAACCACTTCATCATGGAGGATGAATACTCAACACTTGAGCACACAATCAATACAACTCTCTAGAACCCTAATCTCTCCACCACCTCTCCCTAAACACAAACTAGGGTTTCTTCACATACAAGGGTCGGGAGGTGCACAACCAGCACCCTCCCCTATTTATAGTGGAGGCTAGCTTTTAAAAGGATATTCCTAATGGGCACCCGTTAAGTCCACACACAAACGGGTTTAACTCACGTACGTAATTCAAAGCATCGTCTTCATCTTCTCTTGACCTAAACCACTTCTCTTTACGCCGTCTTGCGCCGCGGTTTAGCCAAAAGTCATCAAGCCGGTATTTTGGTGAAGTTACCAAAATACCCCTTCTTGATCCTTCTCCAAAGACCGAGTCCAAACTTCATGAAGCAATCCCATACTTCGCCATGTGTAGGTTGATCAACGGCTCTCTTCATGTCGAAAAGTCTCTCCCATCCGGCTCCCACCGAAACCACCATGGCATTTGCACCGACCCCTGTACCACTTGATGCAACCCGTCGCACCGAACTTCCCGTTCGGTCATTCTTGTCCATTTTGTGCCATGCTTGAGTGCATCGACTTCACCTGACATACTCGATCGTTTTGAACCTCAGCTCTCCAAGCTAGCACCGATCATCCTCGTCGTTGACCGTCATTGATCTCCAAGCCACATGCACAACAATAGACCAAGAAATCGATCCCGGGAATAAATTCTTCGTAACTTGACCCACGTTAGTCAAAACATGCATCATGCAACACATATGCACTGAAACCCATGAACTTGACCTAAACTACAATAATCGCCGCCAAGATGGTCGGCGAACAAGTCAAAACCGATCAGACCGCCACCTATGGCCGGTCTGACCGCCCAGCAGGGGACTTAGCCAATTTTCCTCTCTGGAAATTTGAAACCTCTTTGAAAATTTCAAATGAATAGAACTTTTGACTCTAAGCTCCAAAAATTATGAGATCAAGTGTAGAAGAATCCCATTTTTTTGCCCACACCTTCTATTTTTGGTCCAGCTCCAAAATCAAAGACACTTAATGGTCGGTCAAACCGCCAGCCTCTAGGCCCAAGGTTGATCACCAATGACTCGATAGCATCTGAACTTTGTTAAAAGCGCGTGATTCGATAAACCTTCAACGCTATTGCTAATTGTAATATCATCATAAGATCATGAGCATATCCCCATGATATTCACATATTCTAATTCTACCGACGAGTTCTGGATGCTTGAAACTAAAAACGAAATGAGATTTTTCTTTTCCTGCGTGCAAAACATTGAAGCATCAAGCTCTAGTTAAAAGCAATGAAACGCACTGTAAATGGATGGAGAGACTCCGCAGGGAGTGTCCGCTTGCTTTATTTTTCCCGGGCCGAAAGAAGTATAGACCAGACTCGACGACATCTGTTCAGTTGGGAGGGAAAAAAGTCGCATTTCAAAGCAGGGAAAAAGAAAAAGAAAGTGCAGAGAACAAACCTAAGTGCTGCTGTGCTGTCTCAAAAATTCTCCTGCCCCTAAGCTTTGAGAGGCTCGTGGCGACGCGATTAGCAACTTCAACTTAGATTTGTACTCTCGTACCATCTCAAGAGAATGATGGACAAGTAGCCTAGACTCTTCAGAATCTAGCCTAGGCTTGCCCGTCCATGAAAATCGATGGTACGAGGTGGAGTTGAGCCTTAAATGGCCACCTCACAAGTTCAGATGATCACTACTGGGCCTCTCTGAAAAGCCCAGCGCTAAGTCTTGGCCTGAGGAGATTGGCAGGTAAATACGCTTTTTTAAATGGTTTTTAGCTTGACCGCGTGCGATTGGACGAGCTCACCTGCTGGAGGATCGATCCAGTTCTCACGTCATGTGCACGCACGTGAGAAAAAAATGCAAAAGAAAATAAATAAATAAAGATAATACTGGTCACATGTCCATCCTGCTTGTTTGGTGATGATTCTGTAGGGGATGTGCTTCTTGGTTCGTACTCATTCCTTCGAAAAGCGCAGACTTCGCTTTACTGTACATGCTCTTCGGCGTTGATATGAATTCGGAGTTAAGCATTACTGCTGCTAGTTGGTAGTAACACTTGCTTTCATTAATTTCCGGCACGTCTCCGTCTCCAAAGATGATCCTGAAAAGGTGCAACCATCACAAAGGGCAAGCACGCAAGCCATCGGGGTAGACAAGGTTCCTCCGCATTTGGTGCAAGGTTGACCCCACGTGCCCCACATGGCAGAGACCCCACCCCACAAACCGGTGGCCCACAGGTCGGCCTCCCTATCCACCGCGACACCCTCCCTCCCAGCCCGGCCGTCAACCGCTCCGGGCCGCCAGACGGTTGCTCACGAACCAACGCCTCAGGTTTCCTCCACGTCACCCCACTACGCCCCAATCCAACGGTCTAGATTTCTCCAATCAAATCTCGGTCTCCCACAGTCCCACTACCTCCGCCCGTATGAAAACCGGAACCTTCACCCACTTCCCACTTCTCCTTCGCCTCCATCTCCACCATCTCGTCCTCCTCCCCCACCTTGCCATGTTCCGAACCTTCTCAAAGCTTCGGGAGGCGGCCGCGCCGCTCACCGTCGCCGCAGTACGGCGATGCTCCGGAGGCAGCCGGATCTGCGCCGAGGCCAATTGTCCGCGCTGTGCCGCCCACATGTCGGTCATGAGTTAGTGGCTCGTGCGGGCCGCGTATTCCCGGCAAGAGGTCCCTCCAGCCTATATAAGCCATCCAAACAGAGAAACCAGAAAGGCGTGCGTCGCCGCAAAAGCTTGTGGTCTCTGTGTGTTTGTTCCAAGCGACGCCCCGAGCCTCAAGATCTTGAGAACGGTGCCGGCTACTGCTTGTGGCAGAAAGGGAGCCCATAACCACCACCATGACGGTGCTAGCGTATGTCCGGCGTGCCGCGCGGTTTTCCTGTTCCGCGCCCACCGGATCGACCCCCTGCGTGGCGCGTTCCTTGAGATCCCCAGCGGCGCCGGAGGAGAGGATGAGGACGCTGAGAGGGAGGGGTTCGCCTATCGGATAAGGAGGATGATATCGGAGCGTCCTCCTGAGGATTGGCTTCCGGTGCCGATGCCACCGCCTCCGCCGCGACGGAAACCGGGGAGGGGGAGAGGGAGGGAGGAAGGAGGCGGCGGCAGTGGAGGTAACGGCGGTGACTCCTCGGGAGGGGAGGGTACGAGCGCTGCGCCGAAGAGGGAGTGGTGGGGAGGGGCGAACCTGGGGGAGGAGCTGCCGACGCCGCGGGAGATGTGCCGGAGGCTTGACGAGTTCGTCATCGGGCAGAGCAAGGCTAAGAAGGTACCCCATTTGTCCCCAATTATGGGTTGTTTGGTCCGAATTGGTGTAAGATACTTGTGATTTGGTGCGAGTGCAGTCATGCGTGATGCAATGCGGTAGGTTGTACAGTTCAGTGAGGCTTATCATGGTACATTAACTTTGTGTTTGTCCTCTCAAAAAAATAACTTTGTGTTGTGGCTTTGTTTTCTCGGTGTTCCTATTAGAATTGAGTGAAATGATAGCTGAATAAATGCAGCAATTGCTTGGTAAATCGCCATCAATGCAGCCGACAGATTAATAGCCTGTATGAGATTGCCAAATTATGTGGATGATTGCTTGATTTGAATGATACTATGCTACTAGTTTGTGTACTGGTGTGGATATGTCATGAGCACATCTGTACACATCTGATGCACAGATGTTGTTGGTGCTATTTATAAAATCTGTACACATCTGATGTGGTACTTTTAGGTTGGGACTTGGAAGAAAGTAATAGGTCACGTGACACATCTTGTTGCAGCAGGTTTTACTGAACTATGCATCCTTTCCACTAATTGAAAGGAGATAAATGAAATAAGTAATACATTGTGATTCTTTTCTGTGAGAATATAACTTCAACATACTTATCCTAACAATTTTTTTGCACTGCAGGTACTATCAGTAGCTGTATATAACCACTACAAGAGAATATATAACACAAATGCACAGAAAGGGTTAGTCTCTGTCCTGTAACCAACCTGCCTTAGTTTAGCCTTTGTAACATATGTCCACAACATCAAATGATGACAGACAAATGCTGAAGCATTTACACATTCGTAATGTGTTGATTCATAGGGCTGCATGTTAAAATGAGTTGCTAATTGCTATGTTCTCGCTTTTGATGACATGTATGTGCTGCTGCTGTATCCAGATCTGGTGCCAATTTTGGGTGTCCAGACAAGGCAAATGATCATCAAAATAATGTAGAAATAGATAAAAGCAATGTACTTCTAATGGGTCCAACTGGCTCAGGTCAGTATTTTTTTTTAAAAAATCTTCCATACTTCTAAGTAACTTTTTTGCATGATACCATACATATCTACAACTAGATTTACTATAAGCTGGAGCTGACAGTGATATCTTTCTTCATGGTATCTGCTGACAGGAAAAACATTGCTTGCAAAAACATTAGCACGCATTGTAAATGTGCCATTCATTATAGCTGATGTGACATCATTAACACAGGCAAGTACATCACTGATTTACAATCACATTGTTTAGGGAAACAGTAGGTGAGAGTCCTAGTGAAATGCATTAAACTGATTTATGAATGCTCAATGCATAACATTGTTGCTCTTAGATTTTAATTGTGTGCTTTCAGTCTTTCACTATTCTAGATGTCACATTTCAACCAATACTTCACTATCTTATAATATGTCTTAATTTTAAGTTTTGAGCTTCTCTTCAAATTAATTTTGGTCATCAATTTGTATTGCATTTGTCTATGATTTTTCTATGATGTCTATATGGTGGTGATCTGGCATTTTTCTCTGTGATTTTGTTCTTCCACTTTATCATTTAATATGTTGTGGCAATCATAATTGTAGTGATAGGAGCCAATCTCTATACGGTAAAACTGGATATATGTAGTTACGCTAGAAAGTGATAGCCAGAAAGGGGAAAACTAAGAAAACTAAACTTGGCAGCGTTCTGCAGGCTGGATACGTAGGTGAAGATGTAGAGTCGATACTGCAGAAGTTACTAGTGGTATGTGTGGCTGGCTGGCTATTTAATGCCTTTCCTTTAGTTGTTGAATTGTATTACATCTTTCATGTAGATATCCAGAAAGAAATTCCAGACTATTCAATGAACCTCATGATGATCTGAATTTATGTTCAGGCTGCTGAATGTAATGTTCAAGCCGCCCAGCAAGGGATAGTGTACATAGATGAAGTAGATAAAATAACAAAGAAGGTGCGTATTTTCCCCCCTTTTGCCGAGTAAGTTTTTAAACTGGGAGGTTTCTAAACAACCACCACGTTCCAGGCAGAGAGTGCAAATGTTAGTAGAGATGTATCTGGTGAAGGTGTTCAACAAGCATTGTTAAAAATCCTAGAAGGAACTGTAAGTGATCGCACATGTTATTGCTTCTTTTTTTCTTCTAATTCTCACAACTGGACCAATTAGTTGGAGCTGATACGAGTTATCTTTGAAAGACTTGTACCTCTCATCAAGACACTGCAATCCATACAAATTAAAATGTATTACATCCATGCATGCTTGAAATAAAGCCAAGGGTTTGATTAGTCAGGTAAGGAATGTGCTTATTGTGATACAAAACTATGCAACATGATCTTGGATATAAAAATAACAGCTGTTGCACAACTGAATGCCCACTTGATCCTGATGTTGTTGACCTTTTCGCATTCTCACTTCTTGTAATTGACAGAATAGAAATCATTAATGACTAAAATTTGCTGATGCTGCAGTATTAATTAATTTATTTATTGCAATGAGATACTGCGGCATGTTGAGTATTATATTAACTTAGTTATGTTTTGTACACCTATTGACTTAGTTATGTTTTGTACACAGGTTGTCAGCATTCCTGAAAAGGGTTCTCGCAAGAATTCTCGCAATGATAGTATACAGGTTACATACTCTACATGGTCCTTAATGAATACATTCAGCATCATACGGATTTAAAATTGATTGCATTCAATGAATAGATTTCTTGAAATGCTTTTGTTTGGGTGGAAAGGATACTCTACTTTAGTGCATAGTGAACTGAGGAAGAGTTGAGACTTGGAAGCATATTTTGACAACTAAAGCTGCAACCTATGCTCTTGGTTGGAGTAGAATTGGCTACAATTATTCGCTTTCTCATACATGTACCTTTTGATAATTTTAACAGTGATCCACTGGCTGTGGTACAAAAACTACAAATGTCCAAGGGCATAAATATTTTGTTTCTCAGTCTCTGTTTGCACGGCGCGTTATGAGCATTGTAAAGCCATCTTCATTTTTTATTGTTTTCAGCATGACATGCCTGTAACAGATCTCATGCTAATGCAGTTAGACACAAAAGACATTCTTTTCATATGTGGTGGCGCTTTTGTAGACTTGGAAAAGACAATTTCTGAAAGGTATTGCAGATTTAATTAGTATAGAAATTGCTTATTCTACATAGATTGTAAATTGACATTTAGTGTCCATAATTTAATCACCATTTCCATGTGGAATGTGGACTTTAATTCTGACGTCTGACATGAAGCAGGCGCCAAGATTCATCTATAGGATTTGGGGCACCCATTCGTACAAACATGAGAAGTTCTGGAGTGACCAATCCAATGGTTACTTCATCTTTGTTAGAATCCGTAAGCATTTTGAAACCTAGTGATAGAATTGTAGAAATCCCTCTGATGTTCCTGTTGTTCCCATCAATACTATGGAGCAGCCTTTTATCTTAACAAAACATTTTTCACATAGTCATGAACATGAAATTCGATGCTCCATTGGCAGGTTGAGAGTGGAGATCTTGCAAGATACGGTCTAATACCAGAGTTTATTGGACGCTTGCCCATTCTAGTTAGTTTGGCAGCTCTCAATGAAGATCAGCTTGTTCAGGTAGTTCGATGAAAATATAATGTAATCTTTCTTCAATCTTGTTCAGTTGGAAAACTTTCCTACTCGAGTATATACATATGTTACTGGCCTATGCCTTTGATGTCCTCCTTAGTTCAGAATCATGTTTTGTTCTTCTCTCACATAAACTGTTACGATGATGACGAAACCTGATTATCCAACTTCTGTAGAAGTTCTCACAGGATTTTTATGGTTTTTTCTCACAGTTTTTTTAATGTTTTTTGCCCACTGAAGCTAATTTAAGTGATTTTATCTGCATTCAGGTTCTCACGGAACCAAAGAATTCTCTTTCCAGACAATACAGGAAAATGTTTAACCTGAACAAAGTGAGCCCACGAAAACTTATCATGATAATATATTTCCTTGTATGCAGTAATCTATAACATTCTATTATGTTTTTGGCTCTTCAGGTTAAGCTGCACTTTACAGATGGTGCACTCAAAATGGTAGCGAAGAAGGCCATAGCCAGAAACACTGGTGCGCGTGGTCTAAGAGCCATCTTGGAAAGCATTCTATTGGAGGCCATGTATGAGGTAGGCCTCTTGCATTGTTCTGTAATAACGACGCAAAGGTTAGCTATATACATTCTGATGCTCCTTTTAATCAGATCCCCGATGAGAAAACAGGAAATGAGCGAGTAGACGCTGTTGTGGTGGATGAGGAGGCAATTGGTTCTATTGACAGGCCAGGGTGTGAGGCTAAAATTCTTCGGGGAGACGGTGCATTGGACCAGTACATAACAAGAACTAACATGAAGAATTCACTGGTAGGATACTTGGTTATTTTCATCTTTGGTTTGTTGTAGATGAATAACCTTCTAGGTGAATAAACACTAGACACTGAAATGGGAAATAGAGCTTTTAAGTTGCATTGCTTCCTCTAATATCTGCTTTAACACGCAGGAAACTAACGAGGGTTTGGCCATGGAGCTTGAAGATGCATTCATGCTGTCAAGAATTGTTAGCTTGTAATTAATCTGACCACCTTCATATTATATCGTGTAACATGTCTTCCCCCACACCCACTTTCCTATTTAACCAATTTTTCTGTGATCTATTTTATTTCTGCTGAGTTCTGACGAGCAGGCCTAGAGCGCCATGTGTTGTAATTCATGTAACACAGGAGTTGCCTTTTTGATCGAGCAGCTGTCCTGCTAAGTAAATTGTTTCCCATTCTTTCCGATGCCCCAACTGAGCAGTTCAATTGTTGTTGGCAAAGGTGTAAAGAACTAAAGATCTCATATCTAGTTTGCAGTCACATACACAGAAACAGGACTCTACTTGGGTGTGCGGTTACGCTTTTCCAGTCTCCCAGCCCACGCGGGTGTAGGTTGGGCCTTAGCCCACGTGTACACGAATCACGAGGCTGATCGGGTGGCGAGGGGCGGCCAAACGGAACGGACTCCTCCCTCCCGTCTCCCTCCCCGCGCCGTGAGCCGCGGGAGAGAATCTGGAAGGGTCTCCGACTTGTCCTCCTCCCTTGAACCTTTGGGACGAGCGCGCGTGCAGAGAGATGGCGTTTGGCGGGAGGAGGGGGTCGTCGCGGTGGGGCCTTCCGGTTGCGAGGTCGGAGGCGCTCGGCAAGCTGGGCCCCTCCTTCGGCATCGGCGCCGGCTGCGGCGTCGGCGTCGGCGTCGGCCTCATCGGCGGTACGTACCTTACCATCCACTCACTCCGAGTTGCTTATTCTTCCTTACTGTCTCTCCATAAACGCCCCCATAAGTGTTCGCGAGGGTTTTAACGGCCAAGGCGTGCTTATCTTCGCGCAGTTTCGCTGCTCAACCGGGGTGGACATGGGACATGTTTGCCATTAATTAGCTTCACTTGGCACGTAGGCTAATGGCCGGTATTTAATTTTGGATTTTTTGGTGGGGATTCGGGACCCATCAGGATCAGGCTAGCCGATTCAAATTATTCTCTTATTCGTTGAAGTATATAAATACTATATACACCCCCTGCAGTTCTAATAACGTGCATGTTGTCAGCTAGACAGCTACTGTGCCGAACGATAAGTAAGATCGGAGGGTTCAAGTACGATCATTTACGCCTGTTTGAAATGCAGGAATCTGGCTGTTTCCCTTACTATGGAATTCCTATGAAAATCTTGTGTTTCAAATTGTCCGTACAAGTTTGATTCGGTTCATGTGAAAATGAGTTCATTGCCCTTCATAAATAACAGTGCGACTGTTCAAAAGTAGGATGACTAGTTAGGCTTACAGTATCTTTGTGGTGGAAATATTTGTAGACTTGACATGTCATTATCATGCTTAATTAAAGAGGAATTCAAGGCTCAAGAATCATAATACGATTGGTACCAAGACTCGAGAAGCACAATACGATTGGTTAATACGATTGGTATCAAGACTCGAGAATCACAATACGACTGATAGAGTGTATCTGGTGAAAACTGGCAATTTATTCGCTAAGAGCCACAGGGTTTCAATCCAAAAATGTGAAGCTATATGTGTACTTTTGATGATACCAAATGTATCCATCTAAGAGCCAACCAACCAGATAAGCAGAGAATGCAGAGCTCAGCAGCCAACTTGAAAAGGAGACAGCTACTCGTATAACTTTCTAACATCTGAAAAACTAAAACCAGTAGTGCTAATCCAGATTGCTCTCATAAGAGCAGTTTCAGCTTTCGGTATGTGATGACAAGATTTCTAATTCAACGCAGTAAAGTAAGCTTATTAGATACATGGATGCTGAGGTCCTCTGCACTATATTTGATTGGATATTTCTATGACTGAGATTTAGATTCCTATGCATCCTATGCATTTTGTTCTCCCTTGATAAAAAGCTGTAACTCTGCAAGTCTTGTTCCATGCGCCTACTCTGAACTGTGGTTCTCACTGTAATCAGTTGTGTTAGTTGTACGAAAATATATAATAGATGATGTTGGCTTCCTGAATTCTTCAGAGTTTATACTGAGAGAGTACCATTGAGAGGAACAAATTATGTAGGCTGTGATCCGAACACCAGAGCACATCTAGTTTTGCATGTGCTGACCTCTGACACTGTTGAACATCGAGTTATCTTGTTCTGTTCCTTTCTCATTTTTTATGTGACTGAACAGGTGCAGGAATTGGAGCTGGATTCCCTGGTTTACAGTTGGGATTTGGAGTTGGTGCTGGATGTGGAATAGGAATAGGTTTTGGTTATGGTTTTGGAAAAGGAATTGCATATGACGAGAACGGGAGACATTCAAACTTCAGGAGATCATTTCAGAGTTCCAAGAACCTTCCTTATGAGTAAGTATGCTTTGTACTATTGCAAGATGACTCCATTCCCTATTGTTTGACATTCTTACATCCATAGGAGGGGGTTGGCCTTGAATCTGTTTATATGTTTAATTAGAGATGTCAAAAGGTGGTGCCTACATTCGATGTGAACTTTGGTGAATTTGTATTAGTCTTCTATAGTTAAGACTTTAAGTTGTGCGTAGTGCATTCGTCCTACATGTTATCTCATCTTTAACATAATTCTGTTAAAAAACTTTGCAGTGAACAGTTTGATATTCTGTTTGATGAGCTGATTGAGAGCACCAGGAAGCTGATCAAGGCAACATCAAAGGAGATCGATAAGTGGAAGCGAATGTAGAGTAAACAGCACAGGAGTGAACAGGCTGATACTCAGAAGCTTAAGGCACTGCACGTGCCTATGCGGAACTGAAATGAGCTCTTGCTTGTTTGATGTTACAACGAATATTTTCAAGGAGCAATTCAGGGATTCAGCTCTCTGTTACCAATTGAATTGGCAACAAGTCAGGGAGTTGAATTGGCGATATGATCTGTTCCATGGGCGACAGGTCAGAGATCTTGTTTCCAATTGAAACGACGATAGCTCCAAAGGTCTAGTTTTGTAATTTTCTTTTTCGACTATTTATTTATATAATTATTTTTTTAAATGTATTATTTTTAATTAAAAAAATCTGAGATATGCTGTCAATATTCTACCCTCTTGGAGCCTTGAAGGATTAATTTGTCAACCATGTGCTAGGATGCAACATCATGTGATTGTGACGCCGTCTCGCATGGAAATATCATGCAGAGCGTCGCTGTCGATATTCTATGCCCATCTGCAGAACGCTGTTACGTATTGAAATATCTTGCAGAACGTCACCTCAAATCTTCTGGCTTTTATTATGCGTCCATATGTTGACTGTTTGTGTCTTGTTCTTAATATCGTCTTAAGCGTGCCGCTTTTGTTTAATAAGCTTGCTTACCTTGCTAAAGTCAGTCCTAATTTTGGCATCCTTGTTCCACAAGATTGCGTTCCTCCACAGTACTGGACCAAACGCTTCCTACGTCAGATGAAAATGAAATGCTATTGGTGATTTTATTAAATCAATGTCTCCTACGCCGTGGGAGAGATTGCAATTTAAAAATATCATGTTTACGAAGACGTCCAATTCAGTTACAGGTTCAGGTTGTGTTAAATAAGAAAGGGAAATTAATTTCCTCGAGACTATACAATTCTAAGTTCCTAACAAGCTTTATTGTTCTACGCAATGTTCAATAGTCAGCATTTTACAGCTGTAATCCAACCGGCAAGGCACCTGATTTTCTTATAACGACTCAAAAACGACTATGGATATTTTTACTGTCACGGGGGACTCAAAACACTCTTAAGTACTCTAGCCAACTCTCCCTTAACCTCGAAAAGTAGCTGGAGGGGGACATGTTCAATGCAATTTAATCCTTGATTGACCTATCTGCACTTTGGTAGTGTCTACCGAGGTAGATAAAGAGAAACGTTCGTGTATTAAAAACAGCTTTTGTATTCAGTTTTTCAACCCTTGTTTAATGAAATAATAGCAGATCTGCTGCTGAAAAAGAGTAGCCTTTCGAGATCAGTGCGATCAATTATCATCAGAGTACTACACCGAGTTGGATAGATTGGAGCATGTCTTTCAAGACCAGTGCAATCTCAAAAGGCATGTTCCCTTTCAATATCAGTGCAATCAATATCGTCACAAAGTACTACTTCACCGAGCTGGGTAAATTGGAAGCAGTTTCGCCGCACAAGTTGCAAGAAAATTTACGAGACTTTGAAAACTATTCTTCTTCATTCGAACTTCCCCCAATGGACCACAGGAAAGGTGGCAACAGGGCAGGTAACCAAGGGAAAGATCCGTGACGTTTTATTCGTAGCTGCTCTGGCAAAAGCGTGAAAAGCCTGTACAAATGATTGAGAGCTGCTTTTCTCCAGTGGCGCAGCCAAATCTTAAAACCTGTGGCGTCTTCCAATCTCAAAACCTGTAGGATCAATTAAAATTTATAGGGTAAATTGACCTCACATGAATAGACTGGCAACGCCACTAAGAGGCCATGCCAGACGCTCTTCACCCCCACTTGTTGACCCGGCCGGCACTTTAATGGCCTAAACTACCACCGTGCACATGATCTCGCCCACAAGTTGCCCAACAATCATGGAAAGAAAAGCTTACCATGCCAACTATGCAAGTGTGTCCGTTCATTTGGCACATAGTAACTATTGAGTAACCGTTGTGATGAGTCCAATTCAATCTAATCGATTACCTCGTACATAAGCGTAGAATCATAAGAATAATGCAAGAACACAAGTACAAAATAGTAGATTGAACACAGAGATATGAGAGGACTTCTTGTTTCTCTTTACTGTTCTTCTGTAAAACTGTAGTACAATGGTTGGAGTCCCCTTTATATAGTCTACCGGATAAATGAGGAGCCCACCATGGGCCAAGCCTGCCTGGCCTGAGCCCAGTTTTTTAACACTCCCCCTTGGGCACTCATCCGTCATGACCATGTCTCATCAAAACTCCATAAAAACTTAATAGAAAAATTTTAAAGAAAGAGTACATGAAACACATTCTGTTGTGCTGCACGAATTGCCTCATTAAAAATTTTAGTCGAGAACTTCATGAAAACTCATCAAGGGAAAAATAGTACAATCCATCCTATTTCATTTAATCTTCAGGATTTATTCTTTGGGTACTTAATCTTTGTGATCAAGCTTTAATAAAGAGTTAGTAAAGATTCCCCCTAAATTCTGCACCTCTCTAAGTCTCATCATTCCAATTCCACGTATGCATCTTTTAAAACTAAACGCTGGAAGTGACTTAGTGAATAAATCCGCAAGATTTTCACACGACTTAGTATGCAGTACTTTAATTTCGTTCATCTTTTGCAATTCATGAGCATAGAATAACTTGGGGTTGATATGCTTTGTGAGTTGACTCTTCACATAACCCATCTGCACTTATGCAACACAAGTTGCATTATCTTCATAGATAATAGTAGGAGTCTGTGCGGTATTCAATCCACACGACTGCTGGATGTGGTGAATCATCCGCCGAAGCCAAGAACATTCTCGCGAGGCCTCGTACAGTGCTATGATTTTCGAGTGGTTCATCGAAGTTGATACAAGACTCTGCTTAGACGATTTCTATGAAATTACAGTTTTACCACATAGGGATACATAGTCTATTTGTGACTTAGCTGTATGCGGGTTTAACAGGTACCCGGCATCTGCATAGCAGTCATGGTTAGGTCTTGGTTCTTTTTATAGAACAGACCAAAATCTTTGTTTCCTTAGAGGTATCATAAGATGTACTTCATTCACTGCCAATGCATTTTGGTAGGTTCTGCACTATACATTGTTAATAGGTTCACGACAAATGCAATGTCCGGTCTAGCACAGTTTGCTAAATACATGAGTGCTCCTACTGCACTCAAGTACAAGAATTCCGGTCCCAGGCCTTCCTCCCCCTCTTCTCTAGGTCTGTACGGATCCTTGTCTTGCTAAAAGAACCTTCCGACCATTGGTACTTTCGAAGGGTATGCCTTTTCAAGACCGAACCTTTCTAACACCTTTTGAGTGTAGGTTGAGTGATGCACTAATATCCCTTAAGGGACATGCTCAAACTGCAAACCTAAAAAATATTTGGTTTTACCTAAATCTTTCATTTCAAACTCCGACTCCAGGTAAGAGTTTGCTTTCTTAATATCTTCTAGGGTCCCGATGATATTCAGATCATCAACATACACTGAGATTATACAAAATCCATCATGGGATCGTCGTATAAATATACAGAGACAATCTTCATTGTTCTTGTAGCCTTTTCTTGCATAAAAAGTTGCTTAAACGATTATACCACATCATGCCTGATTGCTTAAGTCCGTACAGTGACTTTCTGAGTTGCACACTGTACAGATTTCTATTTGCTCTGTCTTGGTTTGAAATAGTGATACCTTCAGGTACCTTCATATAAATGTCTGAATCTAAGTTTCCATAAAGGTATGCATTTACCACATCCATCAATTTCATTTCTAAATTCAAGTTTACTGACATTGAGATTAAATATCTAACGGTAGTTCCGCCCATGACCAGGGAATATGTTTCTTCATTATCAACTCTTTGTTGTTGAGTGAAACCTTGTGCAACGAGCCTTACTTTATGTCTTACAACTTCATTATTTTTATTTCTCTTTCGAACAAATACTCACTAATGCCCTACAGGGAGCACATGGGGAGGCGTGCGGCTTACGGGCCCAAACACCTCGCTTTTATTAAAAGATAATAATTCTGCTTCTATTGCCTTCTTCCAATCTTCCCAATCTGATATTTTCTTACATTCAGCGAGCGATGCAGGCTCTGGATCAAGATCGATGATTGTGATAATTTTCTTTACAAAATAAATATCGATATTGGTTGTTATCCTATTCATAGATTCTCCCGTGGTCACATAATTTATAACTATTTCTTCATAGGGCGATTCTTCTAATGCTTCTACTTGCTCACCGCTGCTTCTAGTTGCGGGCCAAGTCCCTTTAGTTTTCCAGCTCCGACGTGTGCACACACATCCATGCTGATGTCTCCCTCCGTGGGGATTTTCAAATTCGACATGACTTTTAATGAAGGTTTCGTACTGGTGCCAGGACTCAACTGGCTCCCCTTCTAGTTCTGGGGAACTTCAATGATCGACTGTGTCAAGTCATTCTTATCCTTTTTCGCCAGGCGTCCCTGGTTACTTAGGATTCAATGGGCTGGAGTTCTCATCCTTTTATTCCGAGGCCTCTGAACGGGATTAGGGGTACCTTCAATTTTCTTTGGTATTTCAACCATCTCCGATGCATTACGTGTAGGCACATGCGACTTGGTCACGCTCTTCAAATCACTAAAGTGCTCAGGCAGTTGATTCACTAATGCTTACAAATCAATTATCTTCTGGACTTCTCTATTTACTTCACTAGTGCGCGGGTCATGTGCATGGATTCTCGTGGCTTGCTACGTTATTTCCTGATATTTTTCATCAAGGGGTTGATTTCCTCCCCCTAATGACGAAAAAGTATCATCATCAAATATGCTATCAACGAAGCGGGCTGTATGCAAATTTCTAGTCATGGGGTCCAAATACCTAATTATGGATGTTGTCTCATAACCAACGTATATCCCAGACTTTTGGAGAGGGCCCATTGCAGTTCGCTTCGGTGGTGGTATAGGTACATAAAGCTTGCAACCAAACCTACATAGATGAGAGATTTTTTTGTGCTGATCCTTACGCTAGTTGCATAGGTGAATGGGTGTTATATGCCGACAGTGCAAAATTGATGAGAGTTGCTGCGTGCAGGACTGTGTGTCCCTAACATATAGTTGATAAATTACAATTCTGCAAAAGTGGATGAGCAATAAATTTAATTCATTTAATTAACATCTCTGCTAGTCCATTCTGGGTTTGGACATATGGTACCTGCTAGTCCATTCTGGGTTTGGATATATGGTACGGAATGCTCAACGGTAATTCACATTGACATGCAATAATCATGAAATGCATTTGTAGTAAATTCTCCGTTGTCCATTCTGATGGACTTCACATGATGATCAGGGAAATTATTCTTAATTTTAATTATCTGCGAGATCAGATTTGCAAAAACATGGTTTCTCGTAGACAATAAACATACATGCGACCATTTAGAGGAAGCATTGATGAGCACCATAATGTACCTAAATGACCCTATCAGAGGCTGTATAGGACCACAAATGTCTCCTGGATACGGTCCAGGAATGCATGGATTTTATCCTCCACTTTCAAAGCAGAAGGTCTAGTAATTAATTTTCCGTGGCACAAGCAGGGCACACAAAATCTTTCTAATTTGAAAAATTCTTTACATTGATATTATGTCTCTGAGAATTGTTAATTATATTTCTCATCATCCTAAGACCGGGGTGGCCTAATCTATCATGCTAGAGATAGAAAAGTTCAGAGCTTCTAAAAGTGGTTTTCGAGACAGTATAGACGATGTGCCTTAATATTAGTGTAGTATAGCCCATATTCATATGAAGAAAGTCGTTCTAGTACCCTTTTTCCATTTTCTTCACACTTTGTAATGAGTAGGTATTCCTCACCATATTCTTCTTCAGTCTCTACGTGGAGACTGTTAGCGCGAATATCATTAAAGCTTAGGAGAGTTTTAGTCGATTCTGGGTACAACAAAGCTTCCTTGATGATCAAAGTTATGCTCATCGGGAGTATAATTGTGGCTCATCCTGAGCCTATTATACAAGTATAGCTGTCTGCGATTGTCGTAAGACTACCAGAATTCTTGCTAGTCGACTGAATTTTTTTGTCTCTCTCAAGATGGTATTCGTTGTGCCACTATCTGCTAAGCACACTTCCTTCATAGGGCGCCACATGCGTTCTGATATAAAATATTTATTAATATGAGGTAGGAAGCAATCCACACATAAATAAAATACTCCAAAACATAACATAACTTGATATTATTAATACGAGAAAAAGTCATGCAAGAATCATCATAAGACTTTAATGTTTTGCTCTCCTAGAGCTTACAACTATTATTCAATAATTCAATGTTCTATCACAACCATAAACTGCAAATGACTAAAAAAACTAAGTACAATGCGTGCACTAGATCGAATCAGCGAAGTATGAAGAAACTTCTGTCTGAATCTGCCCCATGTCGATCTTCTCTTCTTCGGCAACTACGGATGCGGCCGCTGCTATGTCCAAAGAAGGGGTGATGGGGGCAGCTGCTGGTCTGTTCACATCCATGGGTGCAACCAATAACTGTGGATCCTCCGTGCCTACAATGGTGAGGTGTGACTCATGCTGTCCTTTGCCATTCTTCTTAGATTGGAAAGCATCAATCACGTGCTGCAGCTCACGGCAAACGCGTGACCAATGCCCCCATGTGCCACATTTATAGCATCTTTGGTCCTACTGGCCATAGGGCTTCTCATCGCGCT
Organism: Hsuehochloa calcarea; assembly: GCA_036346395.1. Taxonomy (NCBI): domain Eukaryota; kingdom Viridiplantae; phylum Streptophyta; class Magnoliopsida; order Poales; family Poaceae; genus Hsuehochloa; species Hsuehochloa calcarea. The sequence goes on along the minus strand of CM070593.1, from coordinate 58,395,934 downwards.
TCTATTATCCGTCCTTCTTGGTTTTAGTATTCTGCTTGGTCTTGCGACCCATGATCTTACTCTTCTTGCCACTTTTCTTTGAGTGAGACTTCCTCACCTTGTAGCTGCTTTCATTGACTTCATGGCCAATATTGCTACTAGGCGGTTGTGAGATGTAGTCATTCCTTATAACATCATCTTGAGCTTCCACAACTTGCATAATGTCAATCAGTTCGACATACTTCTTGTAGCTATTTTGATGATAGTTGTGTGCGGATTGCACCGCGTTTGGGTGAAAGGTAGAGAGTTTTCTCGATCTTCTACGCATCCGTGGTTACCTTACCACAGAGTTGAAGACTTGTACAAATTCTTTGCAATGCATAATTATACTCCCCCAGGGTCTTGTAGTAAGTAAAACGTAGTAGGCTCCATTCTTACTTTGCCTGAGGAAGAATGATGTACTTTGGCTTCTCGAATCGCTTCTTCAGTGCGGTCCATAAAGCTAGTGCATTCTCCTCCGCCATATACTCATTCTTGAGCATTAGGCAGAGATGGTGTATGAGGAAATGAAGTGCCTGATCACTTTTCTCAGCAGTTGGAGTGGCATCCTTCGAGGTGCCAAGTCCGATAGCAGCATGGAGCTTCTTGGCTCCAAGTACGATCTCGGCAACTGATGCCCAAGTTAAGTAATTCTGGCCATACTGGGTCAGCTATTCGAACTCCCGGTTCATAATACCAGTCATCTGCATATTTATGCAAAGATTTCATAAGATTACTGGTGGTAATTTGCATAAAACGGTTGTGAAAATTCTCATAATGTTCCTGTATTTTTCTACTTATTTTTCATGATTTACTGCTATTTTTAGTGATTAAAAGCAATATGAACAATCACATATAATCAAAATAGTAAATACAATACATAAATTGCATAGAAATAATAATAACAAAGTTAAACATGCTTCAAAATTAAATTCTTGAGGCCCTTTTTTTGTGGAAAAAGGATTTTCAGTGAATTCTACAATTTTCAAGGGTTAAACTGCTAATTTTCTATTTGAGAAAATTTTCCGTGTAATTTTTAGAATTTCCCAAGGCCTTCTTGCAAAACTCAGGATTTTCTGTTTTTTCTTTCCTTTTTTTTTGGCGGACCACCCCTTCCCCTTTTTCCCTCTTTCCATGGCCCATTTGGGCCCATACATGGCCGATCAAAAGGGGGAGCCATGAGGAGGCGACGGCTCCATAGGCACATAAGGAGGCAGCCGGTGACAAGCGGCCACGGGGGCTCGACCGGTGTGTGCGACGGCTGGCCGGTGTTGCGACGCACAACGCTGCGGGCGGGCGACGCTATTGGTGGGCGGGACCGACGGCCTTGCGGGGCCTTCACTGGAGGCGGGCGGCACATCGCGGCTCGGCGGTGGTGCGTGAAGGTTCGATGGCGGCGTGGAGCGCGTGTGCGTGCAATGGACGTGCGGGGGAGGAGGCGGCCGGGCGGCGTCGTGGCGCGAGTCCGTCGGTACCTGCTAAGAAGGCGCGGAGCGGCTGGAGCTTGGCGCGGAGCCCATGCGGGGGCAACGTGGATCCCACGTGGGGTAGCGCGCTTGCGGCGCTGCAACGGCGTGGCGAGCGAGCGACCGACACGGCTTCATGGCCGATGAAAGCATCTAGGCCCCTAAAAATGGTTTTGGTAATTAATGATAATATGTGAATATGGGATTAACAAGTTTACTAAGAATGTGCAAGGTTAATTCCATTTGATGAACATGATGAAGCAAGGATGCATGCTAAAGGAAAATGTGAAGATCAACAAGGCTTAAAGTCAAGGTACAAATAGTCTAGGATCCTTTTCTATTTTACCGGTCTAAGGAGAATTGGTTGGTAGACCGGATTATAGGATAAATGCCGTACTATTAAGGGGGATCACGACTAGTAGCTTGATAGCTTATTCTTGTGCCATATGGATCAACTTAGGATCATGCATGCATTTAAAATTGGACTTGAATTTAAGTTAGAATGAATTGATGCTTTAATTCGAATCGGATGAACCAAGGCTTAGCGTGGTTGTACCAAGCGCGGTTGTTCCGATGATATTTCGGCGTTGCAAAATAACGATCGAGTGTAATCTCCTTTGAAAACCGTTTTTGAAAATCGGTCGTATCACGCGTATAATCGGATGAACCGCATCCGGTTGTTCCGATGATATTACAATGATTGCGAGAATAACGATCGAGTGTAATCTCCTTTGAAAACCTCTTTTGAGAATCGGCTGTACCGCACGTATAATCGGATGAACCGCAATACGGATGTTCCGAAATGTATTTGGCGGTTGTAAAATGCCAGAACAGATGCAAAATCTCTGGTTTAGAAAACCTGAAATCGGACGATCCGGGTGTTTGCCTACGGATGAACCGCAACTAAATCCAACGGCTATATCAATGCATTTAATCGTGTAACATAGCCGTTCTCGTGCATTGAGTATAGCGCGGTTGTACCGATGCTAACACGCCGTTGTTCCGATATGTCTTTGAAATTTCGAACTTCTTCCCAACGGCTAGAATTGTTTGGTGGAGGCTATAAATACCTCCCCAACGCACAAGGGACAAGTTACACAAAGGCATTGAAGATATCTCAACCCTTGTGAGCATTGTGCATTCAATTCTACTCCCTATTTACTCTTGCATTCATTAAGAGGGAGATCAAGTGCATTCATCTTTAGTTGATTCATTGGCACTTGAGTAAAGTCAAGCAAGGATCGTTGATCTATTCTCTTGGAGTGTTGCCGCACTCCTAGACGGCTTGGCGGTGAAGCACGGTGATCTTCTCAAGTGAAGCTTGTGAGAAGACCCGAGCAAGATTGTGAGTGGTTGGTGTTCACCATCTCCGGAGCGGAGGAAGAACAACCCAAGTGATCGAGGGAAGGCTTAATTCGTGGAGCCGGCTTGGGTGATCAAGCTTCCTCAACGTGGACTAGTGAAGACCGGCAAGTCTTCGATACCACGGGAAAAACATCATTGTATCTTGTGGTTATTTCTTGTCTTTACAATTCCGCACTTATATTTCTAGCTTGCTTTTTGTGATTAAATTGCCTAGCTAGGAGCATAAATTGTTAATTTGTTAAAAGCTTTAAAAACCTCCTATTCACCCCCCTCTAGTCGGTTATCCTTGATCCTACAAGTGGTATCAGAGCTTGGTCTCTCCGTTGTTGGACTTAACCGTCTAGGAGAGCAAGGATGGCTAGTGAGGAATGGCTTTAGGAAGGGCTCCACTCTTTGATGGCACAAATTATGCTTATTGGAAAATTAGAATGTCAATCTTTTTAAAGGCCATGAGTCCAAGCATTTGGAAAATCGTAAATGATGGTTACACTATGCCTCTTAATCCACTTGAACCCACGGATCAAGACACGCGTAACTCTCATTTAGATGCCCAAGCTATGAATGCTCTCTTTGGCGCTTTGAACGCGGATGAGTTCAATAGAGTGAGCAATTTGGAAACCGCTCATGCTATTTGGACAACTCTCTCGAAATCCATGAGGTACATCCACGGTCAAAGAAGCCAAATTGCATAGGCTTGGATTAAATATGAGACATTCATAATGTTGCCTCATGAAAACATCAATGAGATGTATTCAAGACTCAACAACATTGTGAATGAGCTCAAAGGCCTTGGGACTAACCTTTAGATGTTGATATTGTGCGCAAGATGCTTAGGGCTCTTCGACAAATATGAAACTTTGGTGACGCTCTTCATCAACTCTCCCGAATTGCCAAGGATGACACCAACGGGCCTTTTGGGCAATCTCATCACAAATGAGTTGTTCAAGAAGGACAAAGAAGAGCTCGTGGAGACATCCTCCTCAAAGAAGAAAATTACCGCTTTCAAGGCCAAAGCGGAATCAAGTGATGATGAGGATGAAGGAGAAGATTCGATGAGGAGTATGCACTCCTTATAAGAAAAATGAAGAAGTTCATGAAGAGACGCCCAATAGAAGCTACAACTTTGACAAATACAAGAAGGGACAATATTCAAGTGACAAGAAGAGTTATAGCAACATTCGATGCTATAATTGTGATGAAAAGGGCACATCTCATCTCGTTGCCCATAAAGAAGGATGACAAGGACAAGTCATTCAAGAAGAAAGAATATAATGGCAAGAAGAAGCTTTTCAAGAAGCTTCACAAGGATGGCAAGAATGAAGCTCACATTGGAGAGTGGGATTCAAATGATGAATCAAGCGACTCAGACTCAGATGAGGATGAGTCTTCCAAGAAGAAGGGACTAGTTGGCATTGCTATCAAAGAAACTCCTTCACTATTCTCCACTCCTACATGCCTCATGGCAAAAGGAGATAAGGTAAAATCCATTGATAGTGATGAACCAACTTATGAAGAATTATTGGATATGCTTGATGAATTAAATGAATTTAATGGAAAAGAGAAATCAAAATTTAAAGTCTTGAAGAAAGAATATCTCTCTCTAAAAGACTCTTTTGAGGAGCTAAAGAAAGCTCATGATTCTCTCATCTTAAAGAATATTGAAAAATCTCATTCACATATTGGAATTACTTGTGATTTAATGAATGAGATGTCTAAAGTAGATATTGCTTTAAATGAAAAATCCATGTCTAGCATTTCTACTTCATGTGATGATTTACTTGCCATGCCATGTTGCTCTAGTGATGATTCAATTGCTAGTTTAGCAAATACTTGTGATCCTTTACTTATTGTTGAGAACCATGAATTAAAAGAACAAGTCAATAAACTAAGCAAAAGTTTGGAAAGATGCTTTAAGGGTAAGGCCACCTTAGACAAGCTTTTGAGTGAGCAAAGGTGCTCATTCAACAAGGAAGGTCTCGGTATGTGCCTAAGAAAGGTAAGAAGCCGCAAATAAACCCACAAGGTATGTGAGGGAAAATGGTAAGTATTGCTATAAGTCTTGGAAATAGGACATGTGCAACAAAATTGTCCTAAAGGTAAAATTGCATCTTTTGGTATATATGATTCATGCTATATGCTTAGAAAGACTAAGGATGGTAAAATACTTGCTCATTTTATTGGCACTTCAATTTTAGGCGCTAAAAAGAATGCTATTTGGGTGCCTAAAACCTTGGTCACTAACCTCCAAGGACCCAAACAAATTTGGGTACCTAAAAGAACTTGATTCTTGTTTTGTAGGTGAACTACAAGACCGGTGGAAAACATTGGGTGCTTGATAGTGGTTGCACTCAACACATGACCGGTGATAGAAAAATGTTCACCACATTCGAGAATGGGAAAGGAATGGACAAAATCACATTTGGTGACAATAGCAAAGGAAAGGTAATGGGATTGGGTAAAATTGCTATCTCAAATGACCTTTCCATTTCAAATGTATCTCTAGTAGAATCACTAAACTTTAACTTGCTATCCGTAGCTCAAATATGTGATCTAGGACTAATTTGTTCCTTTTCTAAAGAAGGTGTTACAATTTCAAATGAAAATGATAACTCTTTAATTTTTAAAGGATTTAGATTTGGAAACCTTTATTTGGTAGATTTCACTTCAAATGATTCATGCTTAAAAACTTGTTTGATGGCAAAACCTCCTTGGGTTGGCTTTGGCATAGAAGGCTAGCTCATGTAGGAATGATTCAACTCAAAAGCTTTTCAAACATGATTTAGTTGTTGGCTTGAAAGATGTGAAGTTTGAGAAAACCGACTTTGTAGTGCATGTCAAGTCGGTAAACAAGTCGCTAATTCTCACCCTTCCAAAAGTATCATGTCAACTTCTAGACCATTGGAACTCTTACATATGGATTTGTTTGGGCCAACAACCTATAAGAGTATCGGGGGAAATAGCTATTGTTTGGTTATTGTGGATGATTACTCTAGATATACATGGGTATTCTTCCTAGATGATAAAAGTGAAACCTCCGAATTTTCAAAACTTTACAAAAGGGCCCAAAATGAATTTGATTTCAAAATAAAGAAAATCCGTAGTGATAATGGTTCCGAGTTCAAAAATACTAAAGTTGAAGACTTTTGTGATGAACTTGGAATAAAGCACTAACTTTCCACAACCTACACCGGAACAAAATGGAGTTGTAGAAAGGAAAATCGTACATTAATTGAAATGGCTAGGACAATGCTTGATGAATATAATACTTAGATAGTTTTTGGTGGAAGCAATTAACACCGCTTGTCATGCCATAAATCGTCTTTATTTGCATCGTCTTTTGAAAAAGACTTCCTATGAGCTTCTTGTAGGAAGAAAACCGAACATCTCCTATTTTCGTGTCTTTGGTTGTAAATGCTATATTTTAAAGAAGGGTGTTCGGCTATCAAAATTTGAAAGTAGATGTGATATTGGTTTCTTACTAGGTTATTCATCAAATAGTAAAGTTATCGTGTCTTCAACAAAAACTCGGTTTAGTTGAAGAAAAACATGATGTTCAATTTGATGAAACTAACGGCTCTCAAGAAGAGCATGAGAATTTGGATGATATAGGCAATGAAGCTTTGAGAAGGGCAATGGAGCATATGCAAATTGGTGACATAAAGCCCGAAGATGATTCATCATCCTCCACACAAGTTGAACCACCAACATCTTCTACAAACCAAGTTCAATTTGACAATAAGGAAGATGATCAACCATCTAACTTACCACCAAGAATCCACAATGCAATTGCTAAGGATCATCCAATAGACCAAATATTGGGTGATGTAAGTAAGGTGTTCAAACTCGATCTCGTGTTGCTTCTTTTTGTGAATATTACTCTTTTGTCTCTTGTATTGAGCCAAAACATGTAGAAGAAGCACTTGAAGATCCGGATTGGGTGAATGCTATGCATGAAGAACTCAACAACTTCACCCGAATGAAGTTTGGACATTGGTGGATCGACCCAAGGAACACAACGTCATTGGTACAAAATGGGTCTTTAGGAACAAGCAAGATGAAAATGGTTTGGTTGTTGAAACAAAGCAAGATTGGTAGCTCAAGGGTATTCACAAGTTGAAGGTTTGGATTTTGGTGAAACTTTTGCTCCCGTAGCTAGATTAGAATCAATTCGGATATTACTTGCTTTTGCATCATGCTTTGATATTAAATTATTTCAAATGGATGTTAAAAGTGCTTTCTTAAATGGTAAAATTTCGAACTTGTATTTGTTGAACAACCTCCGGTTTTGAAGATCCTAAAAATCCAAATAATATCTATAAACTCTCTAAAGCGCTCTATGGCCTTAAACAAGCTCCTAGAGCATGGTATGAACGACTTAGAGATTTTCTAGTCTCAAAAGGATTCAAAATTGGGAAGATTGATTCAACCTTATTTATTAAAGTTATAGATGATGATTTCTTTGTATGTCAAATTTATGTTGATGATATTATTTTTGGGTCTACTAATCAAGATTTTTGCAAAGAGTTTGGTGATATGATGTCTAGGGAATTTGAAATGTCGATGATTGGAGAATTAAGCTACTTCCTTGGATTCCAAATCAAGCAACTCAAAGATGGGACCTTCGTGAGCCAAACCAAGTATGCAAAAGAATTGATCAAGAAGTTTGGTATGGAGGATGCAAAACCCATCAAGACTCTCATGGCAACAAATGGTCATCTTGACTTAAATGAGGGAGGTAAATCGGTAGATTTAAAGCTTTATAGATCTATGATTGGTAGTTTGCTTTATCTTACCGCATCTAGGCCCGATATCATGTTTAGTGTTTGTATGTGTGCTCGCTTTCAAGCAAATCCAAAAGAATGTCATTTAATGGTCATTAAAAGAATTCTAAGATATTTAAAGCATTCCTCTAGCATTGGCCTTTGGTTCCGAAAGGTGCTAAATTTGACTTAATTGGATATTCGGACTCGATTATGCGGGATGCAAAGTGGATAGAAAAAGCACCTCGGTAGTTGTCAATTTTAGGAAGATCTTTAGTATCATGGTCATCCAAGAAACAAAATTCGTAGCCTATCCACCACCGGCGAATATGTTTCAGCGGAAAGTTGTTGTGCTCAATTGCTATGGATGAGGCAAACATTGATGGATTATGGAATTAAAGCGATAAAATGCCTCTTTTGTGTGACAATGATAGTGCTGTGAAAATAGCTAATAATCTGTTCAACACTCAAGAACCAAGCATATAGATATTCGCCACCATTTCTTGAGAGATCATGTGATCAAGGAGACATTGAAATTAGCCACATAAGAACCGAAGACCAATTAGCGGATATTTTCACCAAGCCATTAGATGAAGGCCGCTTTTGCAAATTGAGGAATGAATTAAATGTCATAGATTATTCAAACATTGTTTAAATTTTTGTTATTACAGTACTTTTTATTTGGTGTTATTTAAGTATTTTGTAAAAGAATTTCTCAAATCTCATATTAAATTCACTATAATTATAAAAACTATGTTTATATATAATCTTCAGTATATTATATGCATAATGATCCCTAGATGGTATTTTATTGAGTGTAAATCTAAGGATCATTTGCAATTATTCAAAATTCCAAAGAAATCCAGAGCTTTATTAAAATCCCAGGACAATCGGTACATCCGGAGTTATGCGAACGGTACGTCCGCAGTGCGGATCATCCGGCGCTATAATAGCGGAACGTCCGTTTTCTTTTTGACCTTATCACTCCAGCGGCTCGTCCGGTTTTCTTTTTCATCTCAGTCCGCTCGGGTTTCTCTCTCTCCAGCCGAGCGCCTCTCAAAACCCCTCTCTCAAATCGAGTGATTCTCTCGGTGGATCTCCAAGTCCTCGTTGATCCTTGCATTTCCAGTGCTCTCTTTCCTCAAATCTCAAGGTAAAACATCTCTTGATTCAAGTTTTACCGCATTTGGAGCACTCGGGGCAATTTTTAGGGTTTTTGATAATGCGGTTGATTACTAGCAATCTAATTGGGCAAAAGTGCTTCACTGGTGTCCTATGACCCTTGCGCATCCAGTTCTAGCACTCACTCTCTTAGATTCCATCAAAATCTCGGAGATTCTTCAACCCTAGTTTTCGGTCAGGACAATCGGACGTTCCGGTTCTTGAGGGCGGAACGACCGCAGTTCGGACGTTCCGGCCACATAACGGCGGATGATCCGATTATCCTGACAGAACCAGAAATTGTCATTTCTTTCAATTCAATTCAATTCAAATCTGTTCCTTGACATCTTATAATCACTCCAATCTCTGTATAGATGCCTAGAATGCGAGGAACATCCAAGAAGTCTCAGGGATCGTCAAGACAAGGGTCTTCGGCACCTCAACCTCCATCGCAAATTGGAAGAGTTCAACCCGACATTCTGTTCGTCAAACTCGAAACATTCAAGAAGACCTGCGGGAAAAGGAAAGGAAAGAGACCGCTCCAAACCGAATCGGAAAATAGCTCGAAGTAAATCATTTGAGGAAATCAATCAGAAGAAGAAGAAGAAGAAGAGGAAGTTCCTCCAAGGACAAAGAAGATGATGATTTGGTTGATCCTCCGGGACTCCTCTTGACCTACATCTTCTCATGCAGATGACTATGCCATCAAGCGCCATGTCAATCAATATCTTCGAAGAATGACACATTAAATCCAAAATTCCACACAATCTTTCAAGAGCAAGTGTATGAGCAAATATATAATAGGCACAAGAAATTTGCCGATCATAAATGGATTAAGCGGCCTAATATTAATACCTTGGACAAATACGATGGAGTCTATCGACTTTTCTACAATGTGGGTCTTCATGATCTTGTGGGCATAAAGCGAATTATGATGACAAGATCATTCGACGCTTTATGCCACCTTCGCATATGTCCCATGACTTGAAGACTTTTAGATGGTCGATTGGTGTCGAAATGTGGAAAGCACCAAAGAGGAATTTGCGAGAGTGTTGAGAATTCATCCGACTCTTGGGACAAAATCTTTGAGAGTTCACCCTACTTGTTCTGCTTGGGCGGGCATTATGACTCTTGACCAAATGCAAGTTAGGGACAATTCTTGGATTGAAGCAGTGAGCATGATTAACAGGATAATTAATCATACTTTCTACCCTAAGAGTGGGAATTTCGATGCGATGCGGGGCATGTTTGGAACATGATAGATCATATTGTGGAGGGAGTTAAATTTGATGTAGTGGATGTTATTCTTCAAGGCATAGCCTCCTCCAAGAATGACAGAGTTAAAAGGATTTATTATGCTCCTTACATCATGGCATTGATTGTTAGAAAGATCGAGTACCGTGGTGGCTTGGGATCTACTCACAAGCCATATAAACCACGAGATGCCATTCCTCCTCAACAAGTCTCTGAGGATGTCCCTGCTGAGGCTGATGCTCCTCCTGCTGCTGCTATGCCAGATGCAAGTGCTCTAGCGCAAGTACTTCAAAATCAGCAGTCTATTATCAGCACTTTGCAGGAAATGAAGGCTGAACAAGTTGCCTTTCAGGATGAGACTCGTCATAAGCTTACTGAGATGGCAGCTATCCATAATGACTTCTTTGATGAGACTCATAACAGATTATCCGCTTTGTCTGAGGGCCTAAATGACTTAGAACATTTTCTCAAGACCCCTCAGTGTTATGTTCGCCGACCTCCTCAGTCGCCCAAGGGTCCTTCTTCTCGGACAGCTGCACCTACCTCAGCTCCCTCAGCTGCACCTACTGAGTTTCAGGCTCCAGCTCCTCCAGCTCCTACCACCCTCTCAGTATCTCAGGATCCCGTGCCCTCTGTGTCAGCTTCTCCGGATCTGCACTGATTTCACTCACTTTCTTGCTTCTCCTACTCTGCTCCACTTCGGGACCCGATTTCTTCCTCTCAGACCCCTGTTTGATGCTTTTTGGTACTTTGATGCCAAAGGGGGAGAAATTGTGAAGATGTGAAGACTTAGTTTTAGGGGGAGCTATGGGCTTATGTGATTTATATGTGTTTTGTAAAACTGGTTGACTGTTGATCTATTTTGTGCATGTAATAGTTGGTAACGTTTGTTGAACTTGTGGAATGTGGTTATGTCTTATTATCTTTTTATGCAATGCAATCTGAATTATTTGACATATCTTATACTATATTGCTTCCTCAAGTTCATAAATGCAAAAGAAACTCCGCCAAAATTTTTAATTCTTTACATATGCTTGCAAATTATTTACTATCCATATGCATTTGTTTAGGGGGAGTCTTCTTTTAATTGGATTTGACAAGAAAAATAATTCTCAAAATTTACTTATGCTCATTGCAAAGATTATTTTACCTGTCAAAAGACTTCAAAAGAATATACACTCTTAGTATATTCAAAACAACTTTTCTCACATATTAAGTGTGTTGTCATCAATTACCAAAAAGGGGGAGATTGAAAGCATCTAGGCCCCTAAAAATGGTTTTGGTAATTAATGATAATATGTGAATATGGGATTAACAAGTTTACTAAGAATGTGCAAGGTTAATTCCATTTGATGAACATGATGAAGCAAGGATGCATGCTAAAGGAAAATGTGAAGATCAACAAGGCTTAAAGTCAAGGTACAAATAGTCTAGGATCCTTTTCTATTTTACCGGTCTAAGGAGAATTGGTTGGTAGACCGGATTATAGGATAAATGCCGTACTATTAAGGGGGATCACGACTAGTAGCTTGATAGCTTATTCTTGTGCCATATGGATCAACTTAGGATCATGCATGCATTTAAAATTGGACTTGAATTTAAGTTAGAATGAATTGATTGCTTTAATTCGAATCGGATGAACCAGAAGGCTTAGCGGTTGTCTGAAAGCGCGTTGTTCGATGATATTTCGTGGTTGCAAAATAACGATCGAGTGTAATCTCCTTTGAAAACCGTTTTGAAAATCGGTCATGCATCAGCGTATAATCGGATGAACCGCATCCGGTTGTTCCGATGATATTACAATGATTCTTGCAGAATAACGATCGAGTGTAATCTCCTTTGAAAACCTCTTTTGAGAATCGGCTGTACCGCACGTATAATCGGATGAACCGCAATACGGATGTTCCGAAATGTATTTGGCGGTTGTAAAATGCCAGAACAGATGCAAAATCTCTGGTTTAGAAAACACAAATCGGACGATCCGGTGTTTGCCTACGGATGAACCGCAACTAAATCCAACGGCTATATCAGTGCATTTAATGCGTGTAACATAGCCGTTACTGTGCATTGAGTATAGCGCGGTTGTACCGATGCTAACACGCCGTTGTTCCGATATGTCTTTGAAATTTCGAACTTCTTCCCAACGGCTAGAATTGTTTGGTGGAGGCTATAAATACCTCCCCAATCGCACAAGGGACAAGTTACACAAAGGCATTGAAGATATCTCAACCCTTGTGAGCATTGTGCATTCAATTCTACTCCTATTTACTCTTGCATTCATTAAGAGGAGATCAAGTGCATTCATCTTTAGTTGATTCATTGGCACTTGAGTAAAGTCAAGCAAGGATCGTTGATCTATTCTCTTGGAGTGTTGCCGCACTCCTAGGCGGCTTAGCGGTGAAGCACGGTGATCTTCTCAAGTGAAGCTTGTGAGAAGACCCGAGCAAGATTGTGAGTGGTTGGTGTTCACCATCTCGGAGCGGAGGAAGAACAACCCAAGTGATCGAGGAAGGCTTAATTGTGGAGCCGGCTTGGGTGATCAAGCTTCCTCAACGTGTACTAGTGAAGACCGCAAGTCTTCGATACCACGGAAAAACATCACCCCCTCTAGTCGGTTATCCTTGATCCTACAACCGGCGCGCGTCTAGGGTGGCCGATGTGGCGTGGCTCTAGGCGCGGCTTGCGCTCTGGCTCGCTTGGCGGTCGCCGCCATGCTTCCAGCCGATTGCCACGTGCGAGAGAAATTTTTTTGTGTACTGATCATGCAATGAGATGTAGAATCTACTGTACAATTAACAATTCCTTTTTCTTTCGATTAATCATCCGATCGGTATTGTACCAGCGACTGCCGGAATTTGCAATCTACAATCCACAATGCAATCGACATCTACTCTTTGATGCAATCCACTGATCGACGTTGTGTCGGCGACTTCAAGTCGACTCACGATAGATTATAGTGGATTTGCACCGTAGAATAAAACAATCTAGAAATCAATAATTGCGGAATTGAAAGCGATCTAGAAAATAATTCGATCTATGAGCATCGTTTTGACGATTACATTTTCAATCCGTACAGGCCGAAGAGCGTAGTCGTGTTGATAACATGTTGATAACATGTTGAGTAACCGTCGCTGACGAGTCCAGTCCGATCGATTACCTCATAGACAAGCGTAGAATCGTAATATCAATACAAGAACATAAATACATAATAGTAGATTGAATACAAAGATATGAATAGACTTCTTGCTTTTCTTTATTGCTCTTCTGTAAAACTATAATACAATAGTTGAAGATCCTCCTCCTTTATATAGTCTACTGAATGGATGAAAGAGTCCACCATGGGTCAGGCTTGCTTAGCCTGGTCTCGGTTTCTTAACAATAACATGGGGCACTGCCCCCCAAAGAGAGATACTAAACTGCTTCCATTTATCAATGGAGAATTACCAAGATGCAATGCAACATAGCAGTCATATCATACCACTCACCTTCACCCATGCTATGCAGCACAGGAGTGCTAGATGAAGCTCGATGAAGAGGACAATAAAAGACATGTATGATGAATGCAAATAATCATTAATGGAGGTTGTCTCTCAACTACACTTGTCTAGTTGTCTTGTACTAGCACACAAAAGCATCAGCCCTTGACATAATACAACTATCTTAGGTACACCGACAAAACCTTATTATTGTCCGACACTTGGATCCCAACTTCTAGAGTGGCCAACCGGCCTTGTTAACTTACCCAAACCAATAATGTTAATACTTAGGAGTCAGATGCACAAAGAATAAATAATAATAGAGTCAAACATCAAGCCCACAGAGATCATTCAACCCAAGGACATACGGTTGATAAAGCACGCAGATCATGACAGGCATAGGCCAGCACTGATGAGTGATGATCCCAGCATATGCATCACCAATCATCTCCAGCAGTACAGCAGCTTGTGATCAGACATTGAGTCATGGACAGTTTCGGAGAATGAAGCTTTTGGGGCTGAGATCACCGCCCTGTTTTTGCACGCTTCATCCCGGTGAAGTTAAAGGGGGACACACTAGGGCTAAGGTGAGGGCTTGGGCTTTCCTCTCTGAGAGTGCCATTTAGAATGGCCAGTTCTCTCAGTTGTTGCTTCTTGTAGTAGTCCATGGACTCATCCTGACAATAGCAGCAGTTAGCAAGACCGAGAACACCATATTAACAGTACATACCAAAACTCTTAAGATAATGGCAGCAAAAGAGGACATGAGGGTGCTTACAATTGGTTTCAGAAGATCTTCCAGGATGGTCACAGCTTGGTTTAGACGGGCATCAACAATATCTGCTGGAAACTCTGCTTCCACAAGCACATGCAGTGGATCATTGAGGTGCTCATACCCAGGTTTATCTCTCAGCTTCTCTTCCTATATAATAATATATTTTCAGGATATTTGCATCAATAGGGGGTGTGACAAAACAGAATTGGTAAAACAAAAATGCACCCGGGCCTTGTTACTCTTGCAAACAAACGGAACAACACATTACATGTATCAAGAGAGCAATGGGCCAATGGTCTTATTATCTCAGTCGCTACAGACAAATAAAAGAGAGAAATCCAATATCAAGTCTATAACTAAAGGGCTAGGTTGATATCTTTTAGTGTCTACGGGTATGACAAATATCAGATTCAAAAGCTTATATTTGGCAGTTTAACATCAGAGCAATCTGTTATGCTTGAAGCCAGGAAAACATTCTCGGTTTCAAAATTTTACCAGAGGGGGCCGGTAAGGCTGGTTAGTTACGGAAATTTCGCGAAAACCATTTTTTGAAATTTTCAAAAAAATGGCCGAAATTTTTTTTTTTGAAATATTCAATATTAAAATCAAATTCGAACATAATTCATGCAAATTCGAATTTTTTTTTTGACAAATTTGATAAAAACCGAAATTTCACCGCCGGTTTTGATTTCTACCGGTTACCAGCGGTAACCGGCGAAATTTCGCCGATAACATTTTCCCTGCTTGAAGCTCATGACCCTAAATATGGATTTGTGTGGTAAAGAATTATTAGATGTAAATATGTAATAGATAGAACTAAGATGTCACCAGTATCCAGTGAACAGCAAGATCACTGACAAAAAGGCTAAGTGGAAGCAGAAAGTCAAAGAAAAAAAGGTGAAGTAGAGTGCTCATGAAATAAAGCAACAAATACACCTCAATTACAATAACACCTCTACTTAGGCTACTAAGTACTCACTGCAATCAAACTGTACGTTTGTGATAGCGTGCGGCATCCCACTAAACCATTAGACCTACACCAACAACTGGTGGTTTAGACCTACACCAACAACTGGAGCAAACAAGCCACAGTAAGCATCTTCAAGAGAGTTTGAATGATGAAATATTCATGGGCGACGTGGTAGCAATTTCTAAATAGAAATTACATCCTTACTGTGGTCTAGATTGCAGGTCATGATATCAGAATAACTCGAAATAGCTCATATTGAAAATGTAACCTTAACTAGCATGTTCCACACTTCCACCAGTGTTATTATTGTAGTCTGGAGATCATACTGTTAAGCTTTGGATAGTGCAGTGTGTCTGAAATTAACCGAGCAATGGTTGCATATCAATCAGGCCAGCCCGAAGTTTGGTTGTTTATGACATCAGTGATAGAACATATTAGCCGATTTAACCATGAGGAAACATACCCTCTTAGTTTTAAATTCCACATAATAAGTATGATAATAACACACACTACATCCTAAAAGTGTCCAACAATTTTAACCAAATAATAATATTAAAATAGGGAACTAAAGAACAATATATTATAATGTTACCTTAACAGAATCTTTCACTGAACCACATCCACGGATATAAACTCTACATTGAGTTGAAGCTTCAACTCTTTTCAGGGAGTTTCCTCGCGGTCCCAACAAACGACCAACAAAGTTGTACTGATAACAACCGAAAGAGTGTAAATAATTCATGATAGCACATAGAAGAAAGTTAAAGGAAAGCACTAAAGAAAGCCACACATACATTAGGGTACTTGTCCACAGGAACATCTAGCCTCACAACTTTCTTGACAACAGGGGGGCCAGAAAGTGCTGGAGCTCCATTCCAGCCCATAGACGATGCTTGTAGAACCCCCATATGCTGAAAAAAAAACAGAATATTTTCCCATAAATCTGTTTAAGAGAAGTTGACAATATAAGCACTGAAAAGAGGATACAAATAATTTGGGTCCTTAAAAAACATTTATACATGCAATGGCTAATCTGATAAGCCAATATGGAGAAATAATATTCTTGATCACTCATTAACATAAGTCAGGTAATTTAATCCCACGTTCGACGATCAACTCATTGCTGAGAACTAGCGATAGGTGACAACCTTTGACAAAATTGATTACAGGATATGAACAACATCCACCAAATAAGCAATCTGAAGATGCAAGGTCCACAATCCATATACATTCCCTTCTTTCTACTAGGGCATACATGCTATTTAAATGCAATGACAAGGCAAGCACGTAAACCCATTATATTCAAAGATTTCCAGAATCTGCATTACCTCTGTTTGCATTCCTGACCATCCCTCCAGATCCATTGGCTGACCATTCACTGGGTGGCCAGGTAACCTTAATGGGCTACCATGCTCGATTCTCTCAGGATCAACAAAATTATGGTTATGTGGCATAGAAGATGCCCGCAAAATCTCTGCATTAAACAAAACATGATCGTGGTGAGAAAATAATACATAATATTTGGTATGCTATAGTATATCAATGACAATAATGCTATTTGTGACAACCCTAGATTTGGGAAAAGGCAATCTCCACTAGATTTCCGTATTTATCCAATGCCTCGAATTATGGTAGAAAGGAGATAGTAACCACTCCACTCAGTTAAAGAATAGGCATATGTTGCACAGTGGTTCTTAAGATAGAAATTTGTGGTTGATATAAAAAGTACCCATTCTTGAGTGGGAAGTCAGTTACATGGACAAAGTTATTATTTATGGCCAAGAACTGGACAAATTATTACTTTGCCGTGAATTATACCAGTATTAGACAACATGATATATGATAAATGGATTAACAACAAAATCTAGTAACAAACATCTTCTGGTTAACTCTTCTGATCGACTAATAATACAATACCAACAGTATTGGACAGGAAGACCATCATACATCCCAAAAAGATGTGGCAGAGGGCAGAGGCAGTCACCAAAACGTCACAGCAACTCATAACTACCAGTCCGTAACCTAAAAGACTTAGGGTAAACTAAACATAGCAATCAGTGGTAGTGAATGTACTACATCATTTCGGTGATAGTGAATGTATTACGTCATTAACAACTCATAACAACTAAATTGATAATGGGCTATATAAGCAAGCAACATTACAGTAATGTCTGGAAGCAAAAGAAACAACCTTGGTTCAAAAGCCTGGTACAGAAGGGAAGAACTTGCACGAATGGGGCTAATTTCTGCCTCTCGGCAAGCAACTCAGCCAGATATCTGCCAAACAAAAATCTCATCAGTATCACATTAGACAATCTGACTTTATTATTCACATGTGAGATTAAAACAATATTCCAAAGAGTAGAAGCGTAGTTTGAATAATCTAAAATAACTACAAGCCCACGAAAAAACTGTAAAAACAAGAACTTTAATAAGATTTATACAGCAAGATCCACAAAAATAAAAATTTACATGCGTCTATCAACAACGAGCAATTTATTACACAATTTTTACATCCATCGGCAACTAAGTCAAACATATAGCGCCTATTTATTCCTAATAGTCATCATCAGCCAACAGCTCTTGTAAATCTATCAGCAAGCAATCACGGAAATCTCTATTTCCACAGATCACTCCTCCAGCACAATCCCAGCAGTGATCAGTGCCAAACATCACATCCAGAAGGTCAGAATTAAGCAGAAATCTCCACCACCGGCATCAAATCTCGTACTCCTCAGAAAGATTTCCAAGAAACTGGATCAAAAACCTAAACAAGACTCGACCGAAAAAATAGGAGAGAGAAGCAATCGCAGACAATAAAAGAAAAATTAAGAACAAGATAGCGAAGCAGTAACCCACCTCTCTTTTTCAGAGGCAGAATACCTCAAAGAATTGAGGTGATGAGGGGAAGAATGGACAGGAGACGGCGAGTACTGCAAGAGGGAGGGTGGCGGAATCCTCTCATCCATGGCTCCCAACAGCGAAAAAAAAAACAACTCAAAATACTCTACAAGATTGCAAGATTGGGGGGAGACCAAGAAACCCAAGAACCAAAAAAATCCAAGACCCTAGACAATCAAGAAAACCAAGAACAGCAACTACTTAGCAAGCTATGATGTGGAGGCCTATCTTGAAGCCAAGGAAATCTAAAAGAAAGGAGAGATTGCCAAGAACCAAGAGAAGATATATATAAGGGATAGATGGGATTCTATGTCACAAAAGAGGAAGGTAATAGTTGGGCAATCAATGATCAGAGCCCAGGCTGTGCAGGGTTGGCAGCAGCTACTGGTGTTGGTTCTTGCTCTCCTTCCTTTCTCCTCTCCACAACACACCCACAGGAGGGGAGAGAAGGGGTGGGTGGGAGAAGGGAGGAGAGAGGAAGAGACAAACCCGAAGGAGGGCTTTGATCTTTGGATTCTCTCTCCCTGCAGTATAAGTCGCAGAAATCCAGATGATCGATGTCTCAGCTCCTGGAGTTTCCCCTTGTAAGTTTCTTCCTCTCTTTTTTTTTGGTTTTGCCATTATTTTTTGGGGTTTTATTGGTTGTGCTAGGTGCACCATTTTATTTTATTTTTCAAAATAAAAAATAAGGCTGATTACTAGTGTAGATAGAAAATTATATTAGGTGCACCATTAGACTTTTAATAAGATGACCCTGCACAAGTATTTATGGGTTCACGAATACAGCAAATAACCATTGATCTATATACTCACTAATTTACTCACTAATGATCTCATTATCCGTAATTAATATATATAAGCGCACTTTCAAAAAAATTGCGCCTTAATAACTACACTAACATCATTCATGTAGCCTACATTCTTATTTTTGTTATCACCTCTATCATTTTGTGCTACAAATTGTGTACTATAACATTCATTTGGTCGATAACTTTTCATTTGAAGGCACATTTATTTTTTACTCTATGTTAGCTGAACGCCTGAACATAGTAGCAACTGATTAATTTTCCAGACACTAGCTAGTTAATTTCTCGGACACTAGCCGTAGAATATAAGAGACTATTGGGACAAAAAAAATTGACAATTTCCTGATACATAACATAGCCTTGCTGGCCTCCATTAACCGGAGTATATTTTATTTGTTTAACATTAATCCTGGTGGCCAATGTCTGTCCAGGCGTACCCCTAGCCATGCCGCTGTAGAAAATATTTTCTCACTGATTTAACGGAATCTTGGTGGCCGTTTGGGGCGGCGTTGAGTCCTGTAGAAGCAGCTGAATCTGGACAGAGAAATCGGGCTGCCCCATTCCATCCAGGCCGTCCATTTCGCAAGTTAGCCTGCCTAAGCCTCTCGATATTTAGGGTGCTAATTGAGGCTGTTTCAATCATTGGAACACGGAGGCCACCTATATCAGCTATTTTATTTTTCTTTTCAATTTATTTTAGCTTAGTGCGGCCGCCGCTTCCTCGGAATTAGGTCTGCACAGCCAATAAACGCAGTACACGTTTGTGTGATTTTGTGAGCGATGGATGGTTGTTTGCTGCCAAAGTTTGTACTACTGTCAAGGAGTTGGTCTGGTCATCGTTGATTTCGGTTGCAAAATTGATAATAAAAAAATGATGTACATTATATAGAACCGCTCAAACCTGGTCGAGCCTGGAGAAACCCGGTCTTAAATGGCAAGCTCGGGCCCAGTCTAGCCTGAACACTATGCTTTTTAATAAAATAATATTTATTTATTTTGAAAAAAAATTATTTTATTTTGAGAATAAAAAATAATTTTTAATTTTTTTTTGCTTGAGGCTGAAAATCGAAGTCCGATCCCGAAATTTTTTGGTCGAGTCGCCATAAACAGGTATACATGTAGATGTACGCCTATACACGGGAGACAACAGGACAATGCAGTGGTAGCTTGCATTAGAATATTGGCACAGGGCAGCAACCACAAAGAAACATGAGTTCCAGTTAGGCACCTGGAGCAGCTTGACTCGGTTTTATTGAACAGCTATGTGTGACTTGTATGAATCATGGCCAATCATGTAGGGCTTAATTACATAAATGGGCTACATACTCCATCAAGCTAAGCACAGCTGAAGCCTGACCAAACATACATAATGTAGTGAAGATATCGAGCTTCATTGGATGGTAGTGACGTGCTTATGAAAGAAATAGAACAGGGGATGAGGGGGAAAGAGAAGAAAATTTGTTGCTTAAAACTTGTATTAATTGAAATTCTCCAAAGTAATTTTAGAGAGACTATATATATATATATATATATATATATATATATATATATATATATATATAGATTAATACTTTCTACTCCCAGTGTATTCTACATATACCACAAAAGAACTTGACATACTCTTTTATCACTTTGGGTATACTCATATACTAATTATAAGATAATCCAATGCGAACCACACGAAAAATTTGTAAGAGAGTCCATAGTTTTTAGCATATTTTGTAAATACATTCATATTCGCACTAAAAAGGAGTATGTCCAAAAAATTATACATACCACCCCTGAAAAGGTGTGAATACCACTAGGTGGTCTTATATACTGTGATACTACACATACATACTCGATTGCAAAAATACTCCTACATTGTGAGATACTTAACTACTCCCGGGAGTAGGAAAAAGGCTTCCTATATATATATATATATATACACACACTTTCTACTTTCGGGTGTAGTTACTCCCACTTTTGATATACCACCTAAAAGAACTTGATATACTCTTTTATCACTTTGAATATACTCATATACTAATTATAAGATACTCTAATGTGAACCACACGAAAAATTTGTAAGAGAGTTCATTGTTTTTAGCATATTTTATAAATACCTTTGTATTCGCACTAAAAAGGAGTATGTCTAAAAAAATTTGTACATATCACCCCTGAAAATATGTTAATACCACCTAGGTGGTCTTATATATATACTTGTATACTACATATACATACTCTCGATTGCGCAGCATAATCCCTACGTTGTGAGATACGGAATAAGGAGTAACTACTCCCAGGAGTAGAAAAAAAGGATATATATATATATATGCCCAATTCGTCATACTGATATGAGGAAATGCATTTAATTACCCTTAAAATACTTTTGATATTGACAATTGTAAAAGTGAGCAGCAATTAATTAATTTCGTTTGGGGTATAAAGATATCAGATTTGATGGGGGTGATTTAAGCATTTAAAAATATTCTAAATCTGTTGCTTTCCTAGGTGTGTATATCAAGCTGTGCCATGGGAAAAAGGAGGAAAGCATTCACTCTTGTTCACCGTACGCGACCGTCGTCATTAACTAGCCGTGTGAACTCTCCTACCATCTTTTAGCAAGAAACCTATATTTTGGTTCTTTTCAATGCATTTACCTCATTACCTGGATTCGTACCGCCTAGCTAATCCAATCTGTTTCTGAAACATATCTTTTCAGTACACTAAGTAATTAACCCAATTAATTTATCCCTGAGTAAAAAACATTAATGTTTGATATGAATCCAATCCAACCAGTACTCATAACATTCATTGTACCCAGTACTCGTAAATCAGAGTCTTTGGATAGCTAGAAACCCATTCTTCCAATGCATTAATCTGACAATATTAACTCCATGGAAGAAACCAACCGTTATAGTTTAACCTTCTTTTTTCCTCTCGAGAAATTACTGCTTGAAAATTTTGAAAGCAACCCCCCCCCCTACTAAATCAAGTCTTATTCAATTGTTCATTTCTTTGAAATGTCTAATCAATGATTTAATCAAACTAATCTACGTATCAAGGTAGGTTCCTTTGATCCAGCTCAAACATGATCACGGGAGAGAAATGCAAAGTTAACTAGAACAAGGTTTGCAAACCGACCCGACACGGAGGACTCGGCATCCTCAACCTTAACCCCCACCCCACCCCCCGGCAATTACACAGCAAAATCAATTTACGAGATACAGTTCCTCGGCTCAGTAACAACCAGTACAAACAATTAATCTGAACCTCCCCCCCCCAACAAAAAACGCCTAGGTCGCTATCCAAAATCGCCTTTGGACCTCTGAAAGACTACAAGCAAGAGAATGGCCAAGCCACGTAGACATTCACCAGAAGTAGCCCTACACTTCTTCTCTCAATGCAGATATAATAGACAAGTGTGGAATGAGATAGCAAAATGGCTCAGCTGTGCTCCGCTCAAGCCATCCAACTGGTCCGATAGTTCCAACATTGGGGATTGGTGGACCAAAACAAACAGTTTGGGAGGTATCCCAAGAAGGGCGATGGCGATGGTCGTTGTTTTAACCACCTAGGAGGTCTAGAAGGAATGCAACGCCATAATCTTCCAGAACAGGTCGACTCATCCCTTGGACCTAGCGGCAAAGATAAAGGATAGGGGTAGAGCTTGGACACTAGTTGGGGCTAAAGGCTTGAAGCAATATATATCGTGTAATTAAAACTCATAACATGTTCTAGACTTCTCTCCCGGTCCTGAACCGACTTTTGCTTTATTAATATAATTGGTAGTCCTCTTGCTTGTTTCTTCAAAAAAAACCCTACGTATTAGGATTTTAAACCTCGATAACCGGTATTCATTCCATCACTCCCCTAGTAGTAGTTACACAGTCTGATTGAGATGATTATATGTTGGACTAAAGAGGCGACTAGAAGGGGGTTGGATAAGCGTCACACAAACAACGGTCTCTTCATCTCAATTCAATTTAATTTTGAGAAATAGTTTTGATGCAATACATATATGATAGAGTAATATACGATTTACATTTAACATTATTGTATTTATGTTCAAGAGAATAGCTTGCCTTTGGAGTTGTAGGAAAGATCGGCGATGACGAGCCTCTGATCAGCTTCCCCTGTCGGCACTGGATTGCCCTCTGTAGCAAAGCGGTAGCACGAATAATATATAAATAAATACTTAGTTGAGTTTGAGTGATAGTAGGCGTATAAAATGCTAATACAACTCCTATGTTAGCCAATTTTAATTTAACAAAACTTTTTGGAACCCGACCCAGTTAGCACTCTCCCGCTAAAAATCGTTCTAGGGTTAACTCGCTCTACAGCTGCGACTGCCTAGCTCACGTTCTAATCACCCGACAAGCACTACCACTCGGGCTTACACTCAGCTACGCCTACAAAAATATACTCAGCTATACCAATTCCTAAATCTTATATACCCAAAAACCATACAACTAATCTTCTAACCCTAATCGCTAATCACCTATTTACCTATTTACTAATCACTTAATTACCTAACTACTTAACTACTAAACCCCCTCTCTAATTACTTACCAAACCGGTTAAACCTAACCGGCTAAACCCTACCGACTAACTCCCTAATCCAACCCCTGCCGACTAACCTATCCGGCTAAACACCTCCTAACCCTATCTTAACCCTCCCCCTAATCCTAACCCTAACTACCAAACCCCCTCCCTCTGCCGACACAACCCCACCGCCGCCTCTCTCTCTCTAATCCTATCCCCTTCTCCCCTCTTCGCCTTCCCCCGCCGACACTCTTCACCTCTCCCTTATCTCTTGCCTCCTCCTCTATCTCTAGGGAGATCTCCGCCGCCATCGCCTCCAGCCGGCCCACTCCGCCTCTGGCTCCTCAGTGCCGCCTCCTTCTTCACCCGGCGCGGCCGAAGGCCCCGCGCCTCCTCCCGCTCCGCCTCCGACTTGCCGCCGCCACTCCTCTGCTTCGGCTCGATTCGCTCGGCCCAAGCGCACTGCTCCACCCGTGGTGCCTGGTCGCTCTCTGCCCGATCCACCACTGGCGCGCCGCCTAGCCCGGCCCGGTACCGACACTACTCGGCCCCGCGCGATCTCTCTACAACACCTCCTCCCTCCGGTCGGCTCGGCGCCTGGCGCCGCCGTCTCTGGCTCCTCCAGCTTCGGCTCTGGCCCGGCTCGGCTCGGCCTCCCGGCCGCCAGCCGCTGGCTCAGATCCGCCGCGCTCTCCTCCCTCACCCCAAAGGCTTCGGTTGCTATGGGTAAGTCTACACCCAGGTAATACTACTCCCTTAACCCTACTGCTCTGGCATGGAATGGACTGAGAGCTAGACACTGAGATCTAGTGGTTAAGGTGGATGATGTGTATGTGCAGAGCTTCC
The DNA here is from genome assembly GCA_036346395.1 of Hsuehochloa calcarea. NCBI lineage: Eukaryota > Viridiplantae > Streptophyta > Magnoliopsida > Poales > Poaceae > Hsuehochloa > Hsuehochloa calcarea. The sequence goes on along the minus strand of CM070593.1, from coordinate 58,371,609 downwards.
AGAGGTGTGGCTGAGATTACCTCTGCTGGGTTTGGGTTGGGAGAAGGGGATGGTAGTGCTGGCTCTGGTGCTGGTGCTCTCCTCTTCTTCCTGGCTCCTTGGTTGCCTTCTTGCTCCTGCTCCCTTCTTCTTCTTCTTTGGTGGGCTTGGTGGGAGGTGCAGAATGAGCTCCCTTCTGTTCAGCTTCGCTAGGCTGTGGAATGGAGGGGATGTGGTTGCTGGCTGGTGGCTGTGGTTGCTTGAGATCCTGATCTTGCCTTGCTCTTGGCAGTTGTGGCTTCTGGCTTTGAAATGGGTGATGGCTTGCTTGCTTTGTGAATCTGGGCAGGAGAATGGCTTCAGGGGGAATGTATTCTTGGGTCTTCTTTGTTTTGGGGGATGAATTTGTTTGCTCTGTCTTCTTTGGCTTTGCAGGGGATGCATTCTTGGTTTGAGGGGATGGACTTGCTGTCTTCTTGGCTCCCTGTGCTTGATATTTCGACTGGCTCAGGGGGGGGGGTGCACTCTAGCCAGGGGGAAAGAATGGGCTGCTTTGCTCTAGGTGAGGCTTGGCCAGGGGAGCTGCATTGCGAGTGGAAGGGTCTGGAATTACTGCTGCACCCGGTGACCCTTGGCTGAGGGTGTGGTTAACTGGGATAAGCACTGAGGGTTTATATTGGGGTTTTGGCAATTGCAAATAGTGGGTGTTGGGTTCTAACAAGGCCGGATGAGGAGACCCACGAAAGTGACAGATGCCGAAGGACCTCGGGTGGTCTGGATAACTTGACGATCAAGGAGCCGACTAACTCCGGTTGGTCTGGGGATCTTGATGGTCAAGGGACCGACTACTCAGGTTACTCCGGATATCCTACTGCACTTTGGAAAATCTGACGGCCACTCCCTATACTCTAACTTCTATATTCTAATGCTCACAAGAATGCTCACAACTAAGAATACTAACCGATTGCTGATTTTTCGACGAGCGAGGAAAACGGATCGTGAGGTGGCTCTACGAGCGGGCGCTCAAAGGACAAGACGACGTGGAAGGCTGCTGCTACCAGAAGGCAAGAAGAGGACTAGGGTTTTAATTATTTGCTGCCAAAAACACCGCAAATGGTTGTAAAACAAATCTTGTAAAATTTTTGATGCAATGAAATAGAAATATTTTATGCTAACAAATATGCAAATAATACGGGTTGTCACGATTATCCAGACTCCTCAAGAATAATGTCAATTATTCATATTTATCAACTAGATTAGAATCAAACCACACAATGTCTAGGTCATAAGGCCTAATGAGTCGTTGTATCCTAACGTAAAGGGCACCTTGTCCATCGTATACGGCCTAGCTAGTAGCTAGCTAGACCCATACGTGTTTAGGGTACTGTTACCGCTAGATAGCTAGGCAGCAGTTGCTGCGTGGCCGGAGCAGGACGCATGCCGCCCCTGACAAGTTGCACTTGCCGTGGGGCCATGTTTGTCCCTAAGGAATAACTTACTACCGATCGCTTGCTCCATCAACTACCTTAAGTGCATGTCATGTTACTTTCAAAAGAAAAAAAAAGTTTAACGTTAGAGTTTACTAGCTACTTCTCTCTCCGCCCTCGCATTATAAGTATGATTCATGAGAAACATCGTCCCACATTATATGTTTATTTTGGAGATCAAATGTTTAGTTATTGTGATATTTTTGTCATATAGCTAGCTATCCTTCAGTGCTGACAAAGTAAATGCATAGTTATAATATACCATTTAATAAGAATATATATGGTCCAATAATATTACTCTTATTAGATTTACTATTATTTTGATTTATGACTAGGGTGAGAGTTGGACTTATATCGAGAAACGAGTGGAGTAATAGCCAGGCAAATCGGGTTCCAAGAATCAATCTTATTTGATAGTCTGTACTACATTATTTTCGGTCTGATTGGATGTCTCAGCTCGCGTAGGTGTCTCGATCGGATCGAGTGCAAGTCAGTGCAGCATGCATGCCAAGGTCCTGCACATTAACTCCACCAAAATACTCCCAAATACCTGGCGCGCTGAGGGCCCGGCTTACAAGTAACCGAGCTGTGTTTTCTTCATGGACCATGCTGACCGTGTAAGTCTGCCCATAAAACGCGCCATGCTATGCCGGGATTGAACTACCCATATCCGTCAATACGCGCCTGCCTGATTCCAATTAAGCCAATGTCTTCCTTGGAAACCATCGTAATATGAAGATATATAGTATTACAGAGCACACGTTGTTAGCTACTCGTTGCATGCGTACATTAATTATATATATATAACACAAAAAAAGCATCAAACCGCATACACGATCGAACTTAGAGCTAGCAATGTTCAGACTTAACGCAGGCAAACAGCAGCACACACATATGGTTGGTTATACGTACGTACGTCCACTAGTGGCTAGTATATATAGCCTAGTACTAGCACACAGCACAGTTCAGATTACGTGGGACGATCGAGACGTTCGCCTTAAATATTACCGCAGCACGCAGAGTTCAGCTAGAGTACTAAGTAGCATGCATGATCTTAACAAGAACACACGGGGAATTATTGCAGGAACAGTACGCGTATGCAGTGCGCGAACCAATTAATTATCTCGATCGATCTAGAGGAGGCCTTTGCCGGCGGCGGAGTCAACTTTGATGTGGTACCCGAGGTGGAGAGCGGTCTGGTGGTCGGAGTACTGCGCCGCCGCGGCCAGCATGTTCACCGGCGGGTAGTAGCCCCTTGAGTCGAACGTCGGCAGCGCGTCCAGCTCTGTCCCGCCGGTCGCCGCCGGCACCATCTCATCCTCTGCCGCCTGCTGCTGCTGAGCTCTCTCCGTCTCTGCCATCTGCACGTAGCAAATTTTAGTAACACCAAGAGAGATCAGCCAAGCGTCGAGCTATATATTGTGCATGTTGGAACAATGGAGCTGATCAGCTGGTGCTTGTTGGAGGCTTGGAGCAATGGAGCCGAGCTATTGTGCATGGTGACCATAATTAGCTAAGTAGTTAATTTGATCTGAGTTCTGACATAAATATATACCTTGGTTCTCAGGAACATGTTTTCACTCTGCAGATCTGCTTCCTGTGTGGATGCACGAAAGCAATTCAAAGAGGAATAATCAGCCAAATGGACAAGAAATGGTATGATCATTTTTCACAAGGGAATAGCAAGCAATTAGAGCATGCAGATTTGACAGCACTGAATATATGCGAATTAACTTACCCTTTTCTGCATGAATTCGATCTCCGCGAACAGCAGCTCATGCTGATAAAATGAAACACAAGAAAGGGAAAAAAACTGTCAGGAGAAGATCCGTACGTATAGTGTCAAATTCACAAGATTAAATGTGCTATTGGCAAATCTAACTTGAAGTCAACCTGTGCAAGCATACTAGACAAGCAATCCCTCTGTATAACGTCCATCGAGTTCGTTTGACTATATTTTCTGAACTACTTAGTTCTCGATCATTAGCATATGATCATAGCCCAAATCAATTATATACATAGGAGAGGTTTTATTATATATCATCGATCAGATGTTCTTCACCTTCTTTGATCGAATCCGGCCGATGCCCCTTTCAAGCCGGTTCTCAAGGCTCTTGAGCTCCTTGGCAGTCATATTGCCAATTGATTCACCCATCAGGTGCCTGACATTTTGCAATGGAACGTCTCACATACAAACAGTACTGCGTTGGACACAAGTAGTTAAAGCAGTGACCATATATAATAAGTCAGCAAGATGGCCTTACCTGTTTGCATTCTGCAAGGCCTGTATCTGGTGGCGCAGTTTTGCTGCTTCTTGCTGAAAGTATTGCTGTGAAAAACCCAGTGAAAGTTACATGTAGAAGAAACCACAAATCTCACAATATTATTAGTTTCGTATTTGATAGTTAAAAGTTAAGGTTTCTCCTGCCTATAGCTGGTTAAGGCTGTGTAATCTTGATTGAAAGTTTATAAACAGACAATGCGCGTGATCATTGTCAGACAACGTATATATATAGGCAGGAACTAATTAATTGTAGTTTATTAACCATATGTATTGTGTAAGTCTATCAGAAAGGACGAAGTACATGGAGGTATTGCCTGAGCATATCTTGGCCTGACATGTACTGGGGATTTTGTCAAGTTTTCAAGGTCAAGTTAATGAACATTGGCAAATAATTAAATGTCATGTATATGGAGAGAATCAATAAATAAATGCTTACATTAGAATTGACATCTATCACCGGAGCTGATCCTGAAGTGCTCGCAGAGGCCTTCTTGTACCTCTCAATTGTCGATCTTACGCTGACCCAAATTAAATGTTGTCGAATCGAATCACAGTTAGTTTCACAAAATGTTAATGGTCAAACAAAATAAACTAGTTTGATGTTTTTCGTACAAACATCACAATTAATTTAATGGCCCGGCTAAACTCAAACTTCACAAGAGAATTTCGTAGAAAACAAACATCCATAGTCCCAAGGGAGAAATCAAATTCAAAAGAAAAGCAAAATATATGCATGGTCATATATTCACCTAGGGGAGTTTTTGGCTCAATTGGCCTTTTTTTTTTGAGGAATTAGCAAATCTAGCCCCTCCCCGCCGAAATGACAAAAATGACACCGCGGTTGGTTAGGCAGACAGCAGTGTCCCGTTCTACGCCTGAACCACTTCAACTTCTTGCCACTAATCCGGAGCACTACAGGCCACGTGTTGTGCACCCGAGCCACTCAGCCCTTGCGCGCCCGGTTAGCAGCAGGGTACCTACCGCTAACCCGGAGCACTAGACTTTGGCCGCCGTGCAGCACCCCGGTCCAGTCACCCATCACATCGTCGTGTCCTGTCGCCCCCTTGTTGCGAACCCGGTTAGCAACAGGCTGCTTGTCGCTAACCTGAGGCACTGCACCCATGCTGTCGTGTGTGCTGTGTGCCCGGTCCAGTCGCCCTTCACTTCTTCATGTCCCATCGGTGTCCCCGTGTCGCTGTCCCTGTTGCTAACTCAGAGTGCGGGTGGTAGCTGTCGTGCGCCATTAAAACTGTGCACCTATTGCCCCCCCAAGTAGCCATTTGCTCAGCGTAGAGTGATAGAGAGGAGCAAGCGAGAGAGATAGAGCGCGAGGTAGCGAGAATTTCTGATTCCGCTACCGGTTTGAGAGATTTTAGAGTGGTATTTAGTAGTTGTATTCGAAGAGTAAGGAAAAATCCAAGCTATGGTAAAACCCTAAAATCACAGATGGTTCTAACCACGAACCATCTATGATGAGTATCTCATCACAGACGGTTCGTGGTTAGAACCGCTCGTGATGAGACTATCCTGAGCGTTCGTGATCTGAACCGTCGTGATATGTCATCACGAGCAGTTTTGTATAAAACCGCTGCGATACTTTGGTTTCGTTAGGCGGAAAACAAAAATTTGCACATAATGGTGGGCTCAAAAATCTCTCTATATTAACAGAGTCATTCATCTCCCTTTGCCATCTCCATCTCCTCCTTTGCCATCTCCATCTCCTCCTCTGCCATTTCTCCTCCTCTGTCATTTCTCCTCTGCCTCCCCTCGCGCCTCCTCCACCTCCTCTACCTCGCCTCGTCGCGCGGCCTCCCACGACCTCGTCGCTGGCCTCCTCTACTGTCGCCCGGCCTCCTCTGCCGCCTGCCCTCCCCGAGTTCGTCGCTGCGGCCTCCACCTGCCCGGCCTCATCGTCGCGGCCTCCATGACCTCGTCACCCCACCTCCCACGACCTCACTCTCTCTACTCCCCTTTTGCTCGTGATGTAGATTACTACCGTGATGTGTTAGTGCTCGTGAATTGTTTGAGTTGATGCTCGTGTGATGTGGGTGATGCATGTCATGTTGTTTTAGTGCTCGTGAATGGATTGAGTTGATGCTCCGTGATGCTCGCTATTGTGGGAAAGCTAGCGAAATCCAAAATCAATATCGATTCATTTGTGAGGCTCGGGAGGCTCCATACGAGTGAAAATCTGTTTTTGTTTTTTGCCATAGAAAAACTATCACAGAGGTTCTATTCACGAAAATGCGTGAAAATAGACTATCACGACGGTTGAGAATAGAACCGCGATATCTATTTTCAGAGGTTCATGAATAAACCGTCAGTAACAGATTATCACAGATGGTTCTATTCACGATGCGTCTGTGATACTCGCTATCACGCGGTTCGTGAATAGAACCGTGATAGATTTTTTTGACGGTTAAAAACCGTCAAAAACCGTCTATGATGACCTCGTGTCATCACAGACACAAAAATTCAGACGGTTCAAAAACCGTCTGTGATGATGGTTTAGAACCGTCTGTGATGAGCTTTTCTGTAGTAGTGCATGGTCATGATGGTTATGGCATTTTTTATTAGGAAGATAGTCATCATGAATTTACTAGTACGTTAATTAGCCATTGATTAGGCAACGTAATTAGATAAATATTGACAAAGTGCAGTTGCTTTCACGATGTAAGATAATGTAGATGAAATAGTGCAAATTATTTATGTGAATGTCTAAAAATAAGATGTTTAGCACATATTGTGTACAAATAATGTTGTAGTGTGTCTAAATGTTGCAAATGTGTTTAGCGTGATTATTAGCTATGTAGGAAAAATATTTAAACATGGTCATTGATGGTTATGACATTTTTGGACGGGCGTGATTAGGAAAATAATTTTCATTAATTTACTAGTATGTTAATTAGTCACTGATTAACAAAGTTAAGTTGCTTTGGCGATGTAGGAAAATATAGATTAAATAGTGCAAACTATTTATGTGATTATTTACCAATAAAATGTTTAGAACATGTTGTGTACAAATAATGTTGTAGTGTGCCTGAATTAAAAAAAATGGTAATTGTTGCCAACGTGTTTAGCACGACTATTGGCTATGTTGAAAAAATTATTTAAATAAGGCCGTTGATGGTTGTGGTATTTTTTGACACACATAATTAGGAAAATAGTCGTTATTAATTTAATAGTATGTTAATTAGCCACTGTTTAGGTAACATAATTAAGTTAGGATTAACAAAGTTTAGTTGCTTTGGTGATGTAGAAAAAATATAGATTAAGTAGTGCAAACTATTTAGGTGATTGTCTATAAATAAAATTTTAACACATATTGTGTGCAAATAATGTTGTACTGGATATTGAAAAATTCTGATAAATGTTGCAAATGTTTTTAGAAAGATAATTGGCTATGTCGAAAAATATTCAAACATGGCCGTTGATGGTTATGGTTTTTTTATGCACATGATTAGGAAAATAATCATCATTAATTTACTAGTATGTTAATCAGCCATGGATTAGGTAACATAATTAGGTTAGGATTAATAAAGTTTAGTTGCTTTGCCAATGTAGGAGCTAGTACTCCACACCCGGAGTTGCACCGTACCACTCGGAGTGCCCCCTAATATACAATCATCAGTACTGCGACTAGTTCGGAGGCTAGCACCACGGCGAGCATGCCAGTACGTCATACTAGAATGACTAGAGCTCTGCCGGTCCCATGGTGGGAGGTACATTGTACCAACGCGGCCATAGCCCTAGGGGATTCTTAGCGGATTGGGTTCCTGATATGCTTCGAGGCGGTGACGAGATTGGCTAGAGTCAGTTTGCTGGAGAATCTCAGCCCACTCAACGATATCTCAAAGTTCTCCATCTCTCTACATTCTCCGCATGAAGACGCACTCACCGGACCGGTTGACGTACCCCATGGGTCAAATTGTATGCAGGACCAGGCCGCGCATGTAGCAACCACAGGACAGCTCAAATGAGTGATCTAGATTGTATCCAGTAATATAGAGTTGTACTTCTTTGTATGGTGCATGTACTAAGTTTGTATCACTCTGTATATGTACTCAGATTGTATATAGTATCTAGGTTGTATGTTGTTTTGAGCACTATGTATGCACTTTCCATCTTTTGCATGTTCTTTGTATCACACATGTACTCAGTGGACCCAACCTTCCTATACTGAAAAGACCAACACTAACCCTACCACATTTGCAGTTTGAAATGACCACACCATGTCATACCACACCTTTTTGGACTTAAATGAAAACCCACAATAGCTTTTCTCAGTGAATAGACATCACTCATCAGTTATTCCACCTTTTCAGATCGAATTGACCACACCATATCGTGCCACCTTTTTATACTGAAATGGTAACCCACACCAGCTCTTTTGAGTGATAGACATCACTCACCAGCCATCCTACTTTTTAGACCGAATCGACCATATGTACACCATCCCATGCCATCTTTTCAGACTAAAATGACAACCTGTACAAGCTTTTATCAGTGAATAGACATCACTCACAGGTCATCCCACCTATTTAAGACCAAATTGACCACACCACACCATGCCATATTTTCAGACTAAAATGACAACCCGCACCAGTTTTTATCAATGGATAGACATCACTCATCAACTTAGGTGTGTTGAAAAATTCCCTCGCAGACGTGAGTGCATTGCCGTTCATCACAATTTACCCCCTCAACACTACACCCTAGCCGCTTATAAAACTAGGGTACATTCTACCACCACAACCAACACTCCACTCGAACCAAGTTAACAAAACAGGGAGAAAGGAGAGGAGAGGTAGAGGAGATCAACCCGTCAGGCTTGGAGTTGTCAGGCTATGAGGAGATGATGCGGAAGTGGAAGTGGTTTGCCAGATAGGTGGGAACCTACCCAGATCATTCTTGCAAGGATGCACCTGTACTCACCGAATTTCCACGCCCATAGTGCGACTACGGTAACCTAGCACATATTATTTAGTCCACACACCCGAGGACCGCCACCCGAGCGTACTACACGTGCGGGTCTATCCGCATAAGAATCTCACACACACATCGATTTTTCACATTTCACATTGTATTTCACATATCGCTAACTTTATCAGTGCATAATGGAAACCCTCAGAGCGTTGCTAATTCTTTCAATGGATCGACGGTCCGAGTAAGTAAGATAGGGAATTCATTCATCATAAGTACATGCTGATCTACGGTGGCGTCAGAGAACTTTACCCGTTGGAAATCTCACTAAGCCAAGAGCGGGGAAGACAGGACAAAAGCAGCGATGGTCCCTGCAAAACTGAAGTAGTGGTGGAAGACCAAAAGTGCCCTTGCTTAGGACCCCAAACGAGGGCCCAGGCCGAGTGCGGGGTAGACAAGGGAAAGACATCCATGGTCCCCGATGCTCCTGTTAAGCGGGTGGTTCCTTCAAATTGTGATACGCCTGTGGAGGTGTTGGAAGTTGAGTACAAGGTTGCCCTCGCGAAGGCCCGCGCCTGTAGGACTGCAAGAGACAAGGGAAAGATACCGGTGGGCCTAGATGCATCGGATGTATGCCCGCAAGACTGACTTCTTTTCGATCCACCAATTTTTTCGATTCCAAATAGCGAACATGTATCTTACATGTAGATCGGATTGATGATCGTGCATGTTGTCATTTGTACCATATGAGTAGCGGAACAAACATATGCATGCAACTGAACCCTGCACGCCATGTAATTCGCACCTACATTATGAAATCTTTTGTGGGAGTTGACATTTCATCTTTAAAATTTAATTCCTTAATTATTCTCTATTTAATATTTCGTTCTCTTTTTTTTTAAATAATCCCTATCGTGCCAGACAAGAATGTGCGGCGCACAGGGTGTGCAGTGCCTCGAGTTAGCGGCAGGTAGCTGCAGCTAACCAGGTTCGCGACAGGGGGACGACGTGACGGGCGACTAGACCGAGCATGCGGCACGCACGACAGCCTAGGTCTAGTGCTCCCGATTAGCGGCGGGTGCCCTGCTGCTAACGGGGTGCCCTGCAGGAATTGGGGTGGCTTGGGGCGCAACACATGGCTTGTAGTGCTCCAGGTTAGCGGCAGGAAACTCCAGTGGTCCGGAAGCGCAAAATGGGACACTTGCCACATGTCTAACCAACCGCGTTGACATTTTTGTTATGGAGGGGTGGTAGGGGTAGGGCTAGATACGCTAATTCCTCCCGAAAATAGGCCAAATGGGCCAAAAACTCCACACGGGGACAAGCATCAAACCAACCTATATTCGCTAGGGGACAACGTTCCCTTTTGCTAGTGTGCTATGACGTCAGACATAAATATGTTGGCTTTACGTTGCACCAAAAGATGCAATAGGCCAAAGACTAGTTTAAGAATTCACATTCATCTGAATCATCGTCGAGTCGTCCACACCCGGTGCAAAGACACGCGCAGCTAGTCAATGGTGTTCTTTAACGCCCTTAGCACTACCAAGGAAAGGAGAATAGGGAGAACATACAGTTTGCTTCTCTATGTGCAATATACACTGCAGAGAGAGAGAGAGATGTCATTCGTGTTACTGTCAGCGCACATGAAATGAAAGAACCTTTTCAGGGGCCGGGCAAACATGGGCGTGTGATGATGCATGCATGACAAAAGTAAGCATGGGCTAGGGCTCAAACTTGTTTTTTTGGATCAGGAGGTGAGCTCGGCTATAATACGATCGTTTCATGAATTAAAAACATACCAAACTATCACAAGTAGTACTCTTCTTTCAGGGCCATTACACAAACACAGTAGGCTACCGAACGAGAGTATATATATCTGCGCTTATTGCCATATCGTACTAGTTTCTGGTTAATAAATATGGGTAGGAAAACTATAGGAATGATCGACCAAAACATAGTGGTTCTCAAATTTCAGGAGAGCACATCCTCAGACTACAAGTAGATTAGTTTATCTGGGAACTAAATTACCAAAGATCCATGCATGCAAATGTGATACCCAAGCATGCTGCTTTCTCCGTTCTAATAATTCAAATTAACTCAACAACATCGAGCTAAAAATGGCTTGCAGTGATATTTGTTCACGCATGCAGTTCGATTTTCTATGTTAATTTTGGGAAATCAAATATACATGTCTAGCTGTAGGTAAACTATACCATAAAATCAGCAAGAACATCCAGGTTCGTTGAAATTAAGAAGAGATAGCATGAATAGAAATAACTCACATAATGGACGTATATGCGTGTATATATGTACCTGTTATTGGAATACTCATAGAGGCGGCCTCGGCTGGAGAAGATGATCAAGGCGATCTCAGCATCGCAGAGGATGGAGAGCTCGTAGGCCTTCTTCAGCAGCCCGTTCCTACGCTTACAGAAGGTCACCTGACGGCTTGTCGTGTTCTCGATTCTCTTGATCTCAATCTTCCCCCTCCCCATGACTAACTCACAGTCACAGCCCCCTCTAAGCAAAATAGTTTAGACCAATTTGTCAGTATGACAAATAGAAGCTTGAGTATTCATCATATATAGATGGTGAGTGCATGCGAAATCTCCTCATATTTCATCATGATGCTTCAAATTAATGAACTTCAAAACATAATAGAGAGAAATTAAGAACACAAATAGACAAATCTAGGTTTCCAAGATACCCAGATCAGATCTAAGTTTTGGCGTTCAGCCATGAAATTAAGAAGCGAATTTTGACTGTTTGTTAAACTAGTTAAAGTAGGTATCAAACTAAACCATAAACTAAGTACATGTATAGCATAAAGCAAGCAGTCGCTGGTACACGCATGATTGTGTTCAAACGCATGTTAATTCATGGCTCGCTGGTACACGCTTCTTGTTTATTGAGAGGAAATCTTGGTTCAGAAAAAAATATGAAATTAGGCTTTGTCAACAAGTTCTATGAAGGATGATCACTACGTCGATCTCACTGGTGAAGTCCAATCAAAGTTCAAGATTGCTTCACTCTTTAGATCAAAGAGATCTTAAAGATATTCCCAAGGAAAACATAGTAAAATCGGCATAGATCTGAACAATCTAACAGAAAGAACCTTATCTCAAGAAGGGGAAATAACATCGCTTCATCAAAGTGTACCCTCGAAAAAACATCAATTCATCGAAAGATGGAGAAGACATGAGGACATAATTTGAACAAAGGAAGAAATTTTTGGAGCACAGCCTTTGAACACAACCATAGCACTTCAAGAAAGAGAGAAACTGAAAAGAAGCACTTGTTTCAAAAGAAGCATGAGGAGGGCAAGTGGGCAAAAATAGCAAGCCAAATCCAATAAATCCCCCAAAAATATAGCTAGTTACTGTTGATGTTTGTTTTTCCCCTTGCAATTCGTTGCAGACTAGCTTGCAGTTCTCCTCAGCTCCCGATTGCGGCAACAAACACTACTCCAAAAAAAATAGCAGAATAGAAAGCAGAAAATGGCCAGGAAAAGAAAGGCAAATCGATTTGCACAGAAGTAAGAACAGCTCGCTCGATCCCATGTGTCTTACCGATCTGAAGATGAGTTGGGGATGGAGAAAGAGATGGGGATGAGGGCTTGTGAGGCGATGGGATGGTGGGAGTGGGAAGGGAAAGATAGGGCAACTGCATGGGGAGGCATCGGACACTGCGAGGTTTCCTTTTAAAGAAGGGGAGCGGTTAACTTACGTGTTGTTGCTTGCGCTTCGCTACATATGCACTTTGGCCCCTTCCTTTTTTTCTCCTTTTAAAGTTTAAACTAGTCGTTGTTGCTAAAGTGGTGAGTTGCTCAACAGAGTTATCCTAGGAATTAGCAACAAGATGTCACGTGATTAAACACAGAAAGTCCATCAAGAATTCAAGATAACTCACCCAACATATACTACAGTTAGCTAGCTAGTGGGTGTCTAACAAAATGACAATTCACGTTAATTAGTACATTTTTTTTAGAACGGGACACTTCCCTAATAAATCGTCAAAGCGTAAGCTAATTAAAAGGCTTGATTAGCCTTTTCAACTAAATCATGTCGGTAATAAATGAAGCAGCGTTTAACTATCAATAACAATTACTAATCATGTAGTACTCCTGAACCATTCTGGGTTAGCTAGCTACTAGCAAAAGGTCTAAGCACGTGTTGGTGTGAGGTTGAGGACTGTAAGCTGATAATCATCTCAAAACTGAACTTGATAAATTTATTAATTAACTTAATTTCTTCGTGGACATCTCAAACTGGACTGTAAAGGATAATGATTCATAGCACAAAGTCACCAGAAATATTCTCCAAGACACGTCATGTTTCTACTAAGCACTAAAAACGACTTTTTTCCCCCTGAATATGACACAGCGACAAAAGCCTGCCTGCATGCATGCGGACACTGCATACTAGACAAAAAAAAATCGCAGCTAAAGCGCTGCTCATGCTAACCACCAGCAAGCTGTACATATGCATCCAGAGGTATGATCGATCGATGCATGTGGTCTGCGTTTTGCAACCAGCTGGAATGAACTCTTGATCATAGCTGCATTCATGCACTGCATTTCTGTACTGACCATATATATATATATATATGGATAGAGACGATGAAGTGAAAATAAGCCGGTAATTGTATGGCACACGTTGCTCCCATACGTACACAACACAAACCTGATGTCTCCTTGGCACGCGCGCATGCAGCAGCACTGCAGTTTTCTGAACTCTCTCTGTTTCGTAGAGGCCTCCTTAGATTCACACTTGCCATTTCACCACAAAGTTACAAGCACATCATCCTGACCCATTTCGAGGAGCTTGTTCACATCGCAAGGCTATCTGGAATTTCAGATCTTGTGTCTATTTCGAGACCCGGCCGTCACCGTCAGGGACCAAGAAAGAAGAAATGCAAGAGTGACATGCATATAGCTTTGTGCTATGATCAACATCACAATGAGTGAGGCCTGAACTCCTAACTCTAATTTTCAACCGCTGCTGCTTCAACATCCATGCGCTTTTTTTTTATATAATGAGAATGAAACAGTGAAAGTGAGAAAAACCATGAAAAAGTTTCGAGCATGAAGGCATGCATGCACATAGTGTTCATGTGTAGCTTGGAAGTTGCAACCAGCTTTCAGAACCCCTTCATCAGTGGAAATCTTCCTTGCAGCAATAAAATAGCAGGTTACACTTTACATCTTCTCAGGCATATGTGGCAAGTTTCTCCCGGCAGTAGGATCGCACATTGGACGAACCAGATCACTTCTCGTCGCCGTTTGCCTTCCATTCAGATGGTCCAGGACACCTCAACACACCATGATTTCACCTCCTGACAGTTGCATTGCACTCAACATCCTTTAGCCAGGAAATGGACCACACGTATGTAATGGAGGTCAATTAAATTCACCAAACCTAGCTTCTTTCTTGTACAAATTTCCGAAGTTGCTCAGAAAGGAGTCCATTGCCAGGAATGGGTGCTTGATGTGTGAAGAAATGGACTGGCCTTTAGTTGGAGATGGAGAAGGACCTCCTCCACCTCCCCGCCCTACCCAATTTATGGGTGCATGTGGACCATCTGATGCAATATGCTCTGCCTCAATCAGCAACTCCATCAGGCCAGTCAGCTGTAGAAGTTGCGTTTGGTTATCTACCCAGCTCTGTATTAGAGGGTATTTGCAAATGCCAAATATACATGGACAAGATGATATGCGACAACGTATGTGTAAGATTCCAGGTATCCATGTCCTTCCATCATAAAACCTGCTATAAGGCAAGTAAAAGATCATCAAAATATATTTTCAGCAAGAACATAACAAATAAAAAAATGTAGGATGGAAGTGCAGCACCTGAGAATTCTAGGCAGAAAAAAATTGATGAGAGAGTCTATCTGAATGGGCATTTAGCTTTCAGGTTGTCATTTTCATGTGAGGGGCACACCTCCATGAATGCCTCCCTTTCAACTGTGAATAAATGCATGACCTTGCAGGCTTGCAGCTCAAATGAATGGCACATTGGAATTCCCTTAATCATAGGAGCCAGTGCTTTGCTAATTTGCTGAAAGAAATTCTGAAACAAGAGAGGCATGAAGAAAAGGAAGAACACGCTTTACGAATGAGTACCCTGTTACAGCGATACAGTTGCACAATAATGGAATAAATATCAATATGTGCCACCAACATATTCATAGAAACAGATAGCCACTGTATGGCAGGAAAATTGCACTGAAATGAAATGGTACAATGAGAGAAAAAAAAAGGACACTACATAAATAGAATCCTCAACAACACTGTGAGTATGACTGAACCAGATAATCAACACAGTAAATTTCAAGCATCCACAGTTTCTATTTGTATTGGTCAAATAGAGTCACAAGGCTAAGCTTCAACTACAACAAAAGCAGTTAGAAAATGAAATTTTACTTAACAGACGTATAATATTAAAAAACTATAACAGTAGAATGCTTTATTTCTAAACCTTGATAAACCCTTCTTGTACAAGCTATACTCATGGGCGACAAATTTTCAACCATACAAACTAAAGAAAGAAGTACATAACACAATCCCCAGGATCTCTGTAGAGTTTGAAGGCAAACTTCTTTGCATTAATAAGAAAATCTTGCAAGCAGCATGCACAAAACCTGCGAAACAGACATCAATCATGTCAAACTCAGATATACTCCTCGCACAAGAGGAGGGGAGAGAAGAGAGTAGCTCGAAATTGAAAAGGAAAAAAATGAAGAAAAAAAATGCAAATACTACACAATTTATGGTCTATTCGATCTAGGTTAAGGCTATCTTATAGTCTAGCAGCTCTAGCTTATTGATCTTATAGCACATAGACTCCACAAGTTTCAGGTGGTTGTAGCTCTGTGGCATCCCCAATTTCCTGGGTTTGACAAGCTCTGACTGGTGGTATGCCTAAACTTGAATCAGGACAAACAGAGCCTTAATCACACCAATGTAGCATCAATCGAAGCTTTTCGTAACAACTTTTGTAGTTCTACTCAAAATAGTTTCACACAAATGATGAGCCCAAAAATAATAAAAAGAAGGCAACTTTTGTCATACAAGTGGTCAACCCAGATGGTAATTTAATAAAGACCATTCTCAGTCATCAGTAAGAAGAATCAACATATCAAAAGCTATTTAAAAAACCAGGTAAATAGTCTTCTGTAGAGTTAACTTTTCCAATCGAAAGGAATTGACAGGAACAAAACTTGGACGGTGCATGTACATTTGCTATAAGCTTTGACCTCCAAAGTCTAACCAGATGCAATTACTAAAGAAGTAATGAGCTTACATAATTGGAATTGGTTCAGTGATGAAGAAAATTTAAAAGAAAGAATGTGGATAAGGTAGATAAGGCATTGAAATGGCATGAGGAACCAATTGTGTAATCAAATCCCAGGCTAACTCAGAAATGTCATTCAATGACAAAGAATTTGTGATACAACCATATGAAACATAAATGTAAATGAGGATGCAAAATAAAAGTACCATAAGAAGCATCACATCAATTTAGCCTCAAACTATCCCAGTATATAAATACATAGAAATTACATTTCCCCCATATTACCTTATCACCCAAAATACATGTGTTGTACTATGGCAATTTTCAATCCCTAAGACCAGGTTCAAGCTCAAGCTCATCCTCCTCTTCAAACAACTTAAGCAGGCGAGCATGTTGCTCCTCCCATTTCTTCTTCTGCCAGAATTTGAATAGGAAAAATGATAATAGAATTACCACACCCACACCTAGGAGAACAAACAAAACTGTTTGGGTTGAGTTGTCTTTTGACTGAGATCCAGGTTTCTTATCATCCTTGGACGTTTAAGGATCACCAGCCACTCCTGCAAAGGTTGTAGACATATTTAATATATGTACAAGCAAAAAAAAATCACAATATATCATATCAAGTGATTTTGACTCATTTACATGTCCAGTCATCATAATTCACCGGTATAACGATAATATCTAGCTGCTTTCACCTCTGTACATGTAGCGGCTACTTTTCCATATTATTTTGAACCAAGAGAAACCAGCGAGACACGGAACACAATAACTCTACCAGAATTACCTTTCCTTCTTCTCAAAAAAGAAAGAAGAGAATTACGTTTCCCTTTTGTGATAGCAATCATATATTAGAACTGACACTCATTCAGTGTACATGACAAACCATTTCTATTTTTTGGTCTACCAATCCAAAATGTGTAACCTACGTTACATAAATACAATGCGGTAAGATTAAAGGTGTCTGTTTGCAACATTTTGAAAGTAAGTGCAGGGGCGGAGCCAGCCTGGCCCGACACCTCGGGCCGGCCCAAGCATTTCAGCCCAAAATGCTTGTTTTTGATGCCGGCCCAAGTATTTTTAACAGGTGTTTTCTTGCTGGGCCTCAGGCCACCCAGCTCCGCCCTGAGTAAGTGGCTTGACAGTGCGATATTTTGTCTACATGTTCAATTCATTAAACATACATCCACATACACACACATTTTGATGACAACATCCCAAATGCTACAAACACTTCAGAATCTGCACTGCAAGCGTCCAAATTAGCCATCAGTGCCACAGTCCTGGAACAAGTCCCAGATCAACCCCACCACCCCCGTAAGCCAAGATCTCAACAGCAAATTGCTCCGAATCTCACTGCCGGATCACGGCCGAGCCGGGCAAAATAAGGAGAGGAGAAAGAGTAGTAGAAGCACCTGTCGCAAATAGGAGGCAGATCGCGACGAGGATGAGGGGGAGGGAGGGTCGAGGTCGCGTTGGATGCTGCGCCGCGTGCCTCGTGCCGCCGTTTCATCTCTCCTCCCGTCTGCCCGCCTCCCTCCCGTTTGCTTCGCGCGAGGCGTCGCCGGCGCTCATCTCTCCTCCCGTCTGCCCGCCTCCCTCCCGTTTGCTTCGCGCGAGTCCCTCCCGTTTGTTGGTGGCGGCGGTGGTGGTCGAGGGATGCGCCGGCCGAGTTGCTCCTCGAACAGACCCGGCGCCGCCTCCCTCCCGTTTGTTGGTGGCGGGCGGTGGTGGTCGAGGGATGCGCCGGCCGAGTTGCTCCTCGAACAGACCGGATCACCGGACTACCGGGATCATATCATAAAATGGTGGGTCCCACATGTCGAATACGTGGCCGACCAATATCACCATTGCCTCCCACCATAAGGTTGCCATGCGCTCACTGGATTTACTGAGTTACGGATCGGGCGTACCGTGCATTCAGAATTTCATCAGGCCTCCCCTTCCCATACAATCGCCCCATTGTTATGTGTTACCCTGACCGAGATGCACCATGCATTCAGCGGGCCTCCCATCTTCTCTCCTGCTTTCCTGAATGCACCTGACGTCGAAAAACCATCAGATTCAAAAAAAAGAAGAAGAAGAAAGAACTAGAAATCCACCAATAGGAATTCAACCGGTCTTACAATTGAGTCAGTAGAGATATCTATCTAAACGTCGCTTCAGGTTGGAAGCTGGATGCCTCTCTTCAACAGCACATATTGTTTGCGAGCATGACGGCAGGGTCCTTTAAATATACCGCCCACTGGACATCTGTGAAGGAACAAATGCCAAAGGTAAAGCCAATATTCATGTGGAAAGAAGAAAAGTTCAGGACCTGATTGAACTCCACACCTGCTTGGCCGCTTCCTCCCCCCTGCTGCTGGCACCAGAACCCCAGCGACGTCCCGACCCGGCCGCTGCAGCCCGGCCAGCCGGCGCTTGAGCCGTGGCCGCTGGCGACGCTTGCCCGCCTCGCCGGCGCGCCTCCCCGCCTCTCAGTCGCCGCCGCCAAGCTCCTCCCTCAGACCGACTGGCCGCCGCCTCCACCACCGCTCGGTGAGCTCCCCACCTCCACCCTTTCACTCCCCTCCCTCCGGCCCTAGCTCACCTTCGCCTACCGCTGCCCAGTCGCCCCGTGCACCCGAGCCCCCCCTTGATGCCCCTGTCGAACCGGCTGCCTCCCCTGGTCTGACCGGCCCCAGAGCCCCAGCTCCCTGCTCCCCTGCCTTCCCTCTCTCTCTTTGTGTTGCACCACCGCCCTCTCGGCCGACTGCTCCCCTGAGGACCCAAATTTAGTCAGCGACAGTAATGTTGAGTGTTGGCTGCCAGTATTCCCATCCTTGTAGAACTTGTATTCGAATGTTGATTGTGGTATTGATCGGTTACTTGTGTACTGTGTACGTACTGCTGTTGTCGACTGTGTTTCCAGTTCAGTATTGTGGTTAGTAGTGAGTGAAGTAATCTGACTTTTGCAGAGATCTCGTATATATTGAGTCATATGTGTTTGTCTTCGATTGATTATTGAACAATAGTTGTTGTCAGTGATTAAGATGAATTGTTGTGATTGTTGGCCTCACCAACTGTTGAGCATTAATGTCGTGGCAATTGATGGTTGTTGTTGTGGATCATGATATCGGTATGGTAGACACTAATGTGTGTTTTGTATTTGATATATGTGTGCAATTCGGTAATTGGAATCCTTTGGTAATGAATTGTTGCGATCGTTGTATGTGATCATAAATCATTTGTATGACATTGATTAGAGTATTATGTCAATTCGAATCTTGAATGTTTTAACTTGCCATTGATATCGTGTTATGCACTCTACCATTTGAAAGTTGTATTAATCTAGCAATTGTGAATTGGTTTGTTAAGTCAATAAGTTGTTTGGTCTGGAATTGAAAGCTTGTATGATTGATGTGGCAGTAGATTGAGAGTTGGCATTTGGATTTTCTAGATTGAGTGTTGACATTTGAATTTTCTGTCAATTGAGTTGTTGTGTCATAAAGGTTGCGATCAATCGTTATTCATCTGCTTCGATTGTCAACGTTTGATTCGTAGTTACCTTCCCGGATCGTAGTGGTAGCAATAAGGTTGCAATCGATCCAATGGAGGAAGCTTGCGACATAGTAAATGAAAGGACACCGTCTGCATAAGTAAAATGGCTCTTCAACAGCACATATTGTTTGCGAGCACGACGAACTACGGTAACTTGCAGGGTCCTTTGAATATACCGCCCACTGGACATCTGTGAAGGAACAAATGCCAAAGGTAAAGCCAATATTCATGTGGAAAGAAGAAAAGTTCAGGACCTGAAAGAGCCATCACATTGCATATATATATCCTCAACAACTTTATATGACCTTGCAAACTGCAAAGTGGTTATATGTTTGTTTTATCATTGTAAACGTTGCACTGCATTACCTTCTATTTTCCCCTTAGCTAGCTAGCTTCATGGTACGCAATCATACATCTGAATATCTGATATGCTTCTTGATTTCTCTGTAATACAAAGGTGAAGAAGGGCAGTCCGATGCAAGATTCATTTGGCTAGCTGCATTACCCTTAGGCATTCTTGGCATCGACACCATTATCACATTTAGAAAAGGGGAAAATTGCACCAGGGTGATATCCGGCATGTAAATCAATCCTATAGCCAGCACATTTGTAGAGACATAACAAGCTCAAACGCTCAACCACGCATGAGATAAGATGAAACATATCGGGAATAACTAACAATGCATAAGCCAATATAGCTGGCATGTGAGCATAAATCAACTTCTCCCCAAGGTACACGCACAAGGGTCCTCCAGATCCCATAAGCACTTCCTTTGATCATCTGAGACAAGAGAAAGAAAAAAATTAGTAGCACAATTTTAAAGTTTTCTGTTCTAAAATTCTATCACAACTAACTCAATTTTTTTTATATAAAAAAAACTACTTACATGGTGTGTCTTCTCTGATTTTCTTGCCTTCCTCGATAGGTGCATCTAAATATACATCACAGAAATGGATTTTATACTAACATTTAGGAAATAATTGAAAAGAATCCAAAGGAGTACAGATGAGATATCTTCTTACCTGTGTCGAAGGCTTTGATGAGGCCATCTCGACAGTGTAGATATTCCTGGAACAAATTGTCCACCCGGCTAATTGTGCTGTTACAAAATTAAACTACGCGTGAGAAACAGTTGATATATATTCATAATTGTAGTCCACATGCCATTATACAGAGCGGTACATGAGGCACATGACTCTTAAGGCAAAGGCGGCATAGGACTCAAGGTGTATGCAATAGTACAGTAAATTGGAAATCCGGTGTTCTTGAGGTTGTCGTTTTGACACTTGCAAGTACACGCCTTCTTAGAACAATGTCCTCTACACCACGCACCGAATGGAAAAGGAAGTGCAGGTTACCACTGCTAGGGGTGAACTTGGAACAGAGACGGCAACAGGTTGCAACAAGCCAAGAACGCCCTGCGTTCTTCCAACGGAACTTCGTCCGTGCCACCCAGTCTCCACGCGAACCTTATCGTGGCCACATGTCTCCATAATGTGACTATGGTAAATCCACTGGGAGTTCTTTAGTCAATACGGAAATATGTAATTAAATATAGAGTCTGAATACGTACAAAAGTGATGTAAATAGTACGTAATAGTATATCTTCAAATATGATCACTCTTCAATAACATATTTCAAAGAAAAAACTCTTCAATGACGTATTGCAAAACCGCACACTTTGCGATGACATATATCTAATTTTTCCTTCTTAAATCCTAGTAACTTAACCATTCATTACAAGCTAACACCATGAGAGCTTACCATTTCTTCACATGGTAATTCATTGCCATAAAAAAGAGGAAACAACCATGGTAATTGCGATCTGCATGCAAAGAACCGAGCTAACATCACGGTGTTTGGCATTTGGAACATTTTGACTGCTTCTGTTCCAAAGTGAAGCGAAACAAATAGCAAATTATTCAGACTTTCACCGACAAACGAATTTGACTTGAACAGCAAAATCCGTAGGCATAGTAATTTTATGTGATTGGAAATAATAACATAGCTTATGAGAAGCCATTAATATCGCTTCTTAGGTCAATGTAAAACTTTACTTAGTTAGTATATTGGTTTTTGTACTCCTTCTCGTTCGACGACCAATACTGCACTAACCACATTAGGTATAACAACCAAATACATCAATAAGGGTTCCCCTAGAGAGGGAGAAACCAGTATTGGTGACTAAGCCAAATAAGTTTTTATATCTTCAAAGGCTTTATTTGCTTCATCTGACCAATGAAATTTATCATTTTTACGTATTACCTTAAAGAAAGGCAACACACATTCTCCTAATCGAGAAATAAATTAGTTGATTGCCGCCATTCGACCAATTAAACATTGCACCTCCTTCACAGTGGAAGGTGGTCATAAAGATTCAATGGCACAAATTTTGTCAGGATTAGCTTCGATCCCATGAGAACAAACAAGAAAACAAAATAATTTACCATAAGAAACATCAAAGGAACACTTTTCTAGATTCAACTTGATACCATGTTTCTTCAAATTATTGAAGGTTTCAGCCCAATCAGACAGATGGTCGGAGCTCTTAGTGCCCTTTATTACAAGATCATTTACGTAAGCTTCTAAATTACACCCTAACTGCGTTACAATGGTTTTCTGCATCAAGCGGTGGTATGCGGCCCCAACATTCTTGAGTCCAAACGACATCTTGACATAGCATTAGATACCAAATGACATGATGAAGGTAGTCTTCTCCTCGTTATCTCTTGCCATGCTAATCTAATGATAAGGCATCCAAGAAACTCATTAGTTCACATCCTGCTATTGCGTCGACCAACTGGCCAATACAGGGTAAAGGAAAATCATCTTTAGGACATATGATATTTAAACTAGTGAAATCAACGCACATATGCCACTTACCGTTATCTTTCATAACCGGATTCACGAGCCATTCTGCGTGGTCGACTTCGTGAATAAAACCAACCTCTAAGAGTTTGTCCAACTCTGCTCGGATGGCTTCTTGTCGACCAGGACAAAACATCGCAGCTTCTACTTCACTAGAGTTTATCAGGTCGTATGGCTAATATGTGCTCGATCACCTCCCTTGGACTCCAGGCTTGTCGGATGGTTTCCACACAAACACATATGTGTTAGCCTTGAGGAAGGCGATGAGCTCGAATTCCTATTCCTTTTGTCCCGACCAAATCCGAACTATCTTGGACTAGTAGTCAGGGTTGAGTGGCACTTGTTTCACTTCTTTGTTGGGAGTGAGGAGGTGCTTTTATCTTTTCCACCTTTCTTGGACTTTCTGCCTTGCTTGGCTTCTCTGCTTCATTAAGATATCTTAATAGAAGTTGATCAACAATCTCAAAAGATTTATGATCACAATTTAGAGCAGTGGATTGATTACCTTGGATTGCAATCACACCCTTGGGACTAAGAATCTTGATGCTCTAGTACGCATGGTGAGTGGATGTCATAAACTTAGTTAGATAAGGTCTTCGTAAGATGTTATTGTATGCCGACTCAAATCGACAACCTCAAAGGAAATTAATATGTTCATAATTTTTTTGAATCTCCAAATGTAACAGGTAATACTATATGGCTGATAGTTAATATTTATGGTCCTGGTATGATCCCAAAGAATGGATTTGTTACCATTTCAATTTTAGAACGAGGAATTGGTATATCATCTAAGCGTTGATAAAAATTAGATCTAAAGAACTACCACTATCAATCAGAACTCTTACTACTTCGCAATTACTAATAGTAGGAGAAACCACCAATGGTAATTTACGAGGCATTGAAATACCTTTTGGGCAATCCTCCTGGTCAAAAGTTAGAGACATTCCTGACCACCTTGGGTAGCTTGGCTTTCCCGGAAGGGTGTTTACATTGTTGACCTCCCGCCAAATTGATTTGAATTGTCTATTTGAAGACTAGGCAACAGACCCTCCAAAGATGTCATTGACATGGTTGTATGTCTTTTGGAATGGCATCTCTTTCATCTCATATGATCTGCATCTTTAGTGTTACTTAGTCCTCCATTCTCAGGCAGGGTTGGCATTGTCCTCTTGCCTAAGTAAAATGCATCCATGTGTTTCTGCCAAGTGTAGAAGTTGCGCAGGTCGTGGCCGGGCGTATTGTGGAGTGGACACCAGTGACCATTGTCACTTGTCATGCTGGAGCCTATTGGTCCTAATTGGTCGTTCTGACGACCACCTTGCTCCCTCCAAGGCCCTTTGCCCTTGTTGTAGTTTGGTCACTGCTCGACAATCGTGACCTCCCTTGAAGAGGACTTGGACTTATCCTTCTTCTTATACTTTTCCTTGTAGCCCTCCAACCTAGTCGACTTCTTGGAATCCTTCTTCCTGGCTTCCTTAAGTCTAGGTAGAATTGGGGTGTGGCCATCGTTGAACAAGCGATTCCACTCCACGACTTCATGGCCATCAGAATAGTGACCAACCATGTTAAATAGTTCCCATACATTTCTTGGCAGGTGAATGTTGATGTCTTCTGTGAATCGCTCATATCGTATTGCCTATTTGAAAGCTTGAATCACATAATCATCAGTAATATTATGAATAGTATCGCGAATCTCTACAAATATTTTAACAAACTGACACATATTTTCACTAGAGGTTTGACAGAGGCAATGTAAGTCATCTTCTTTCCTAGGTTTTCTATAACAACTTTTAAAGTTGTGGTTGATTAAAAATCCATGTACGTGCAGAGACGTTTAAAACAATAGGTAAATAGTTTGCCATTACCTTCTCGTCACACCGTAGCATGGACAATAATAGTGTAAATCTGGAGGAATTCAGAGGGGTTCTGTGTCCCATCAAAGCTTTCCAAATTGATCGGTTTGAACTTTTTTGATCAGGTAGCGTCTCTGAGTCTAGGTGAGAACGCTTTGCATCCTGTATAAGGTCCAAGTCGTGATCGCATGTTAGGACTATTATCATGACCAGTTAGGGAACATGGTCATCTGTTTCTTAATAAACGATGGTAAGTGCGTTCACCTAGAGCCATACTATCGAATATGTTTTGCCAAGGAGGATCGTTTGCCTAACAGACATGGTGGTCGTTGCTGCGCTCACTAGAACCAGTTTGAGTGCTCGCAGATTGCGCCATGCTTTGGACTTTTGCAATAACCTCTTAGAGGTCGGCAGCCAATGAACGAATGATCAGTAGATCATGTTCATTGTTTACCCCTTCCGTATGATTGGCAATGGCACTTGCTAATATGCGAATGCGATCCACCAAAGTTTCTTCATGCAAGGGAAAAGGGTACAATATTTGAATCTCTTACCGACGCTCGTGGGATGACTTGAGGCATGGCTAACGACTGTTGGTGATCGTCATTGGCATTGGTGTTCAGCCTCCTGGAACATCCCTTGCATGCTAGAACGGTACTGTTGGTGGGCCTCTTCCATTGCCTTCTGTTTGGCAGCAAGTATCTCATCGTTGCGTCTTCCTGCTCCACATGTGCTGCCTGTTCTTGGGCCTCACGTTGTTCATTATGTCTGTTGTTCCGGGGTCTCACCTGCATTAATAGTTGCACATTCGCGAAACTCTGAGTAGATGTAAGGTGAGAACGTTCTGTTCTCATCAGAGGATAGATAGTACTCAAGATTCCATAGTAGATGTTCTGCATATGGCTATGCCAAAATCTTATCATGGACACCGTTAGTGATATCATCAGTGGACTCCATGGTACCGAAATGGTTGTCACCTGCCTCTCCAGTTGAGATAGGTTCGGGAACATACTCACCCTCGGAGTTGCT
Organism: Hsuehochloa calcarea; assembly: GCA_036346395.1. NCBI lineage: Eukaryota > Viridiplantae > Streptophyta > Magnoliopsida > Poales > Poaceae > Hsuehochloa > Hsuehochloa calcarea. The sequence goes on along the minus strand of CM070593.1, from coordinate 58,346,347 downwards.
TGGGGACGGTATCGGTGTCTCCATCACCTAGGTCCTAGCGGGTTTGGCTGAGGACAACGAAGACTCTCCGTCGGGAATGCACTCGAGATAGAACTCGCACTTGCACACTTCCTCAGGGACATAGTACTCGTCCATGAGGTCAGCATAGTCGGCAAGGTTGAAGGAGTTCTCATCGTCCATATGCGGGGGCTTGAGAACATCACGACGAGGATCTTCGGACGACGACTCTCCCCACGGTCGGCGCCAACTTTCGATACACGGGACTCAGGGCCCTCTATCGAACTTACAAAAATAATAATGCAGGGACAATAACACATCCAAAGAGTTTATTGCCGTGGACAAAGAATTTACAATGAGTACGAATGAAATCGCTATATCTTTGGAGCAGCACATGCTCTTAATTTATATCTATCTAAGAGATGACAGTTAATGTTGTAATAGACGTCTCCTACTTTCACGCCTGTGTTTTCATTGTGTCTTGAACCGTTGTGTCCCTTGCTAGAACTGCCATTAACTGCTCTCATGTGTTTAATTAAACAGTCACGTGGTAAACTGTCATGGCTCCGACGAGTTATACTTTGTTCTAAGGAGCATATAGTTACAAGTCGAGGAAGTTGGTTAGCATCCCTAGCTAGTTGTCGACCAGTTATAATAAATAAAGGAATAAAACATCTCTTCCTCTCTCTGGTCGGAAACATAGCCAGGTGGGCCCTGTCTAAGGTACTAGGTGGGCCTTGGTTAAGTGGGCCTAAATGAAATTCTATTTTGACTACTCTTGACTGAAAAGGTTGATTTAGTTAAGAATCCTCGTCACTAATCATGTTTGCTGAGCCCACAAAACTATTGGAAAAATCTAGACTAGTAGCCCACGCGAGCCTTGGCGCGCCGGGAAAAGCTTGCAGCGCATGAAAATCTTACGAAGCAACCGTAGCATGTGAGTTTTTTTTTTCTGAACCATAAGACAACAACACAACACATTTGAAGGATAAGCCGATCATTTGATCGAGGTGCAAGTCGAAGATATTCGAAAGGATGAAAAATGCACTACGATGCGCGCGCACATGTCGAAAGTCACAAAACTGGCTAAGTCTGTCGATTAGCACGACGTCGCTATGTAACTATACAGTTCAGAGTATGAATCTTTCCAAAGATGATGCTATGCATGCGACAATGTATAATATCAGGCAGTGAGCTGGGATGCTAGGCAGTATCATGATTAGACCTTATCTATGCGAAACTACCGAAGGTATCAAAGCGTAAACCATTTGACACGAGTACATACACTAAAAAGAGGCAATATAGCGAAGGACTCAGATAATGCACCATAGTTCTAGTTGTTTGGATCCAGCAAAAGGGGTGTGTGTAGCACCAGCGTTTGGGGAATTATACAACACATAAGTGTTTAGAGAAAGTACTACGGCATGGGAACATAAACGGTACATAACATTACGACAGTAAAGTAAAGAAAGGACTATCGAAGGCACTGATAGGCAGACACCAGCATAGGTGGTAAGAACATAAAGCAAACAAAAGGTACACGGTAGCAGAACACTCGATGGGTTTCGCTGCAAAAAAATGCTTTCAATTTTGCGACCTTGTGTTATTATCCTAAGGGTAATTATACTTAAACATACGAATTACTATTCGTTTGCTCAGCAGAACATCGCTCCAACGAATAGTAAGATTTTATCAGAGTTACGCAGCAGAACGATAAGATAGAAACTGTATATCTTTATCATAATAGTAGCCACACATGGCTATGGTATTTACACCTAGTAATTTACAACTTCGAAATGGGACTGGGTCCCATTGCTTGTCTCTCCTGCTTCTCTGGTCGTCTACTCGTCCCACGCGTCGAAAGGAGCACCCATCTCGCCCTAGTCTTCATAGCCCACGCCTTCGCCACCCGCGGTCTCGTCGGTACCTGCATGCCCATCGTCCCACGCGGGAAAGTTCCCGGTCGAACTAGGATCTACAAAGGAGAATACTAACAAGGTTGAGTACAAAAGTACTCAGCAAACATTAATAGCAAAAGATGCACTAGATGACTCATCTATGGTGGCATTACATTTTCTAGCTCATCTCTTTTTTGAAAATAACAACTCATTAAAAATGTGACATATTTTAATACTAAAGGACTACTTGTCACTCGAATAGGGGATAGACCCCTGGCGGTTCCCGTAGACTCCAATCTAGGAGACTGGTATGAATTCATGATTTGTATAGCACTGCGCAGGCTTGTACCACTTTACCCATAGCTATTCTGAACTCTAAAGGAGCCAGGTCCCCAACATTTCCTTTGATGCGGGTTCAAGTTCGAATCTGTAATGTATTCTTTACGTGATTAAGTCTCCACCCATTACGTTCCGTCAGTGCTGACTTTGCCACCACCGAGTTCTGGTAATATTGGTTGGGACGCTAACCCAACACTCCACCCTACCTTGGATCCCCCACTTCCGGACTTTTTATATACCGGTCCTGGGTTCTTCCCTAACTCAACCCATGCATCATGACTAACCCGTTGTGGAGAGAATAATCACGTAACAAGGTAGTATTTTCTGTCCGCCAAAACGGGAAAATGGTTGGCACTTAAATACGGCCTCTGATCCGGGTGAGAGTTTTGTTGGTCCTTATATACTAACCCTATGTAAAGGGGTCCCACCTCTTGCCACATCATCATCATCATCATTCTTTTTCTTTTTCATCTTATTCCCCTGCCCTGGGTCCCCTTTACCAGCCATAATATTAAACCATTCATCATCTTCTTCATCATCTTTGCTTTCGTATCTTTTCTCATCCTTTTATTTAGCCGATTTTGAGGTTTTTGAATATAGTTTTTATGCAATACATATAAGATACATCAAAATATGGTTTACATTTAATATAGCTATATTTATGATCAAGAGAAAAGCTTGCCTTCAGAATTGTAGAAAAGTTCGTCGACGATGAAACCTGTATCAACTACTCCTGCAAGCGTTGGTTCGTCTGCTGAAATCATACGACGGTGTGAATAGTAAATACTTAGTGAATTTTATGTGATAGCAGGTGTATAAGATGCTAATACACTCGACACACACTTCAACTCGTTAGCCAATTTTAATTTAACAAAATTTGTCGGATCCCAACCCAGTTAGCACTTTTCCACTAAAATCGTTCTATAGTTGAACTTGGTCTACAACCGCGACCGTCGAAGTCGCGCTCTACACTCGACACACACTTCAACTCGAGCTTACACTCTGCTACGCCTTACAAAAATCTACCCGATGACACATGGCTATCAACACCTCCTTGCACTCAAACAGGTTACTCTAAATAACTGAATAAACACGAACTATACCAATTTACTAAATTTTCCTATACTAAAAAATTATACACCTAATTTTCTAACCCTAATCACTAATCACCTACTGACCTAATCACCTAATTACCTAATTTCCTAATCACATAATTAACTACCCCTCTCACCTAACTACCCCGGCCACCGACACTTCCCCTGCTGACACACACAACCCATTCCCCTCCCCACTCTCTCGCCTCTCCCTCTCTTCTCAGGAGATCTCCGCCGCCCCTCCTCCATCTGGCCAGCTCCGCCTCGCCTGGCTCCGGTTCAGCCTCCCCCGCGCCTCCTTCGGCTCCGCCTTCGGTCTGCTTCCCCCGCTCCAGTTCTTGCGCCGCCTCCCTCTTCATCCGGCGGGCCGGAGGCCCGGCGCCGCTCTGCGTCGCCTCTGCTCCACCGGCTTCGACTCTGGACCGGCGCCGCCTCCAGATTTACTCTCCCCTCAGCTCTCCCCGGCGCACTGCTCCTCCCCGAGGTGCGGTCCGCTCTTGGTCTAGCGTGTACTCCGACCCCTAAGTCGCCTCCTCCCTCCGGCCGGCTCGGCGCTTAGCGCCGCCGCCGCTTTTAGCTCCTCTCCCGGCTCATCCTACTCGGTCCTCCTCCTCGACGCTGACGGCCACACCGACGGCCCGGCGGCTTAGCTCACGGCCGGCTCACCACCGCCTCCTGCCCGGCCGCCACGGTTTCCGACGGCCTTCGGCCTCGCCCATGGTTCCCTACTCCTACCACCTAATGCTAGTTGATGATTCTTAGAAAATCCAGTTGATTTCAGATTAATGCACTAATGCTAGGCGATGATTTATGTATGCATGTTCATGGTGACCAACCGGGTGGTGGAGGCTCTCAAGGTAGATCTTTGGACTCGGTTTGCCATCTGGGTAAGTCCTCCTCCGATCTCCTCTTCACCCTCCTCCTAGTGCTCGAGATGGTGCCGCACCGAGAGATGATGATGAATTGAGATCTGGTGGTATGTAGGAAGGATGTGTATTTGTGTAGTGCACACTGAGGTTACCTCTTGATGGGATTTGGGTTGGGAGAAGGGGATGGCGATCTTGGCCTCGTCTTTGGTGCTCTCCTCTTCTTCTGGCTCCTTGGCTCCCTTCCTCCTATTGCTCCTGGTCATTCTCGCTAGCCTTGCCTTGGTGAGAAGAAGCGATGGGAGGGGTTGGCAGTGGAATGCTTGCCTTGTGGTGGCTTGGTTGGAATGAGATGGGGTTTGTGGTGCTGGCTTTGTGCTGGCTTTGAAGGGGAATGCACTGCGGCTGGGGAGATGTATTTGGCTGGGTTTGGCTGGGGAATGCATCTGCCTGGGGGATGCATTGACTGGGGAATGCACTTGGTTGCCCTTATCCAATGCATTTCGAGGCTGGCTTATCCTTTGACCGTGTGTTCTCCAAATTACCACGGCCCTATTCCTTTTTACCATGATCCTATCCTAGATTGCCCTGTTCATGATATTCTTTGGCTGCTTTGGTTGTCTTGCTCTTGGTTTCCTTCAGTGGTGTCCTAGATGGTGCTTGGCTTGAATGGGGAATGCACAGACTGGGGAATGGAGCACTCGGTTGCTCTTATCTCCAAGTTGTGCCATGCCTTTTACCATGCCCCTATTCCTCTTCATTTTTACCATGATCCTATTGCTGCACTCTGTGAATTGATGAGCTTAAATGGGGGAGGTGCATTCGGCTGGGGTTGGCTTGTTAATGATCACTACGCCCTTGTGCTAACCGAATGGCTCCCTCAAGATATTTTTGGGCTATAGGCATTTTGGTCAATTGACTGGCAATACACTACGCAATGGATTCTCTGCAGTCGAGGCGAATCGGTATACGTAGGTGTTGGATTCTATCATGCCGGGTGATGAAACCTACGGAGATAAGACGGCGCCGATTACTTGGGTTAGTCTAGGTATTGTGGGTATCCAGGTGCCAACTAGTCTGGGTTAACCTAGGTGACTTGGAAAATTAAGATACCGGTTAACCTAGGTTGGTGTCGGCAGTCTCGATACTCAGGGTGCCAGCTAATCTAGGTTGATCTGGGAACCGCAATGATTCCTACGGTACTCTGACGGCCATTCACTTCATTCTAACTCTATTCTATTGCTTTTGAATTGCTAATGGTCTTGTGGTTGGTTGGCGGACAATGGAGTTGGACGTGGTATTTCAGATTGGGTCGAGGAAGACAGTTTGACTAGACGGCGATGAACGGACAAGAATTCAAGGAAGGCTTTGGCGACATGCAATGCAAGACTTTATTTTATTCTTTTTGAAATGTACACCAATTGTAAATTTTTATATTGATATGAGATTACGATTTGTTTTTGTTTAGATGGGTTTTAATTAATGATAATCACCGATTAATGTTGTTTAGATTAATTTAATTTTCTGGGTTCTCACAAATTTTGTTAGTACGTGAACTATGAAAAAGAATAGGAAAAGGTTATGCAAATCTGTATAGAATGCAAAATGTACTGCAATGATAGAAACAACGATTACAGGCTATGAACCTAAACCTGGTTGTTGGCTTTTTTGTCCGTGCGGCTCTTTTTGGCAGGTGCAGGAACGGCGATGTTGGGAGACAGCACACATTCTGAGCTGTTAAACAATGTGCAGTTAGAAAGAATGAGATAAACCAAGTTTGAAGTATGCAGTGTAAATTTTGGGGAACAGTTGGTGAATGATGTTGAGGAACAACACAACTAAATAACAATCCATGTTTTACCTGTTTGATTTTGCAGCATACTAATACATGATGAGCTGATGACTCTTGAATAATATGACTGCATCTATGCGGTACTATCACATAGCCTAACAAGTATTTAGACTAACTGAGAGACCATGTGAGAGGTCCTCCACTCTGAGTGATGAGTATTTGACAAGTGTGTTGATTAGTTTGAGAGTTGAGGTTTTGGTTTGGTGTTTACGGGCGAGGCAGGAAATCGGAACTACCGTGTATGGAGCGGAAGTTCCGATTAATCGAACTACGGTGTTGGAAAAAGGAACTTCCGATTTATCCGGGTTTTGCTCTCAATGAAGGAAATCGGAACTTCCGCACAGGGGTAGCGAGTGTCCAAAATTTCGACATTGTGTGTTCTCTAAGATATCAAATCGAATTAAATATCTGGAAAGTCGGTTGTTCGGATATCGAAGTACCGCAGTTGTTGAGCGGAACTTCCGATATTCTGACAAAGCTTGGATGTTCGAAATCGGAACTTCATTTGTGGTAAATCTTGGAACTTCCGATTGTGTCCGAATCGTGCGAGAGAAGGATAAATTGTGATTTTGATTGAGTATGAGTTTGAGTCTTATACAAATATTGATGCTATGATATTGTGCAATGCTATGTGATGTGTTTTTATGCGTGTTGACCGCAGGCATCAAGATGGAGTCGTGGCGAGACACGTGGACCGGACTAGGCGCAGGAGGCGTTGAGGTCGAGCGGTCGGGATGTGTCGAAGACGGCGTGAATCTTGAAGCGGTTGCAGTCGTGCACAACAAGGTGTCTGGAGGCTTCGGAAGGTGCGCAAGGGCGAAGGGTCTTTTCGCAATAGCGGCAAAAGTGGAGGCGGTTCCGTTCGGTGTAGCGGGCTTAATGGGTTGGAGGCCCATTAGCAAAGGCTATAAATAGGGAGAACCACGAGTTAGGGTTAGACTTTTGGAGAGAAAATTAGGGTTAGCTCTAGAAAAGGATTTGTTTTGCTTTTTGAGAGCTTGTTGAGAGGGAGAGTATGATCTCAAATCGTATGTAATCATTCCTCTGTGTTTCCATCTGTAAACATTTGATATCTATCAATGAAACTCGAGTTTTGATTACTTGTTTATGTCATCTTCCTTCTCTCTGTTCTTCTCTTGAATAGCTAGGGTTTTGATGTATCTCTTGATTCGTCTTATGAAATAGCTTGAATCTTCATATCTAGAATCGTTTTGATATTGCTAATCTATTATCAAAGTTTCATAAGCTGAGAATCTGAGAATCGTGCCTATTGTGAGTTTTGGTCTTTCTTGCCCCTTTCTCAAGAAATCCGTTTTGGCTCGATTATTGAATCTTTGGTTGCGATTCTTCTCCATAAGGTCAAGATGATGTTTAGGATGATGTCTGTAAAACTTGACTGAGAAGAGCATTCAAGATTAATTAGTTTGGATTTTTGGGCAAAACCCGAGCGTTACGTTCTTGATCGGGATAATCTGAGCTTAGATTTTATGCGTGAAGTACATAGCGGAACTTCCGCGCTATACATTGAGGAACTACATGGCGGAACTTCCGCAATCTACCGTCCGAACTTCGATTTCGGAAGAACGACTGAAACTTGTTTTTTGATCTTGCTTCATTTACCTTCTTTAGATCTTGAGAGATCTTTGTAGGTCGGTTTTAAATACGATGAAAGGGAGTATTAATTTTAGGCACCATTCACCCCCTCTGTTGCCATTTCGGTCCTTCAATTGGTATCGAGCGGTTAGCTCTTCTTGATAGATCTTAACCGGTCGGTTGAGCCATGGCACAGCGGACAAGTATTCCACCAAGCCTCCGGTTTTTGATGGTCCGGATTACCCCTTACGGAAGAGCCGAATGGAAACTTACATCCGTGCTCGGGGTATGCCATCCGGAGAAAGGTGAAGGTCGATTCTTTGTTCTGCCGATGAAAACATCAATGCGGGAAACATGGTCGATGTTGAGGCAAATGCTAAGGCAAGGAACATAATCATTCGTGGTTTGAGCGAAGTGAGTTTGATCGCATTTCTCATTTGATTTACGCTACGACATCCGGGTGACCCTCGATGCATACCATGAGGCACTACCCGATTAAGACGGTTCGACAAGACCGGTTCAAGCGTGAATCTGATAAATTTGAAATGCTTGTTTGGTGAATCTCTAGACGAGTGCTTTTCGGCGTTTTCACAAGATTTTGAGCAACCTCCGAGCGGTCGGTCTTACATACCCCGACTGGATAACGCTCGACAGATGCTTTCTGACTTGATCTTCGTGTTTGGGAGATGAAAGTGACTACCATCAAAGATAGCACGGACCTCTCGACCACGACTCTTGATGCGTGCTGTACTCGCGTCTCAAGACTCACGAGATTGACATTGTCTCTCGAAGGTCGAAGTCACGATCGATGGCTTTAGTCATCGATCCCACTTCGGATCTTCTTACGAGTCGACATGGGTTCTCCTAGCTGCTCTCTCGTGACATAGCGATGATCGCTTAGAGCGGCTTGAGGATGAGCAACTAGCCCTCCTAGCTCGGAAGTTTTCCCATGCTTACAAGAGGAGGAGGGATGGTAAAGAGGAGGTCTGTGATTTGTTTGAGTGTGGTGGCTCCAACCACATCCGAGCAAACTGTCCCAAGCTTGGGAAGGGCAAAGGTGACTATGGCGGTCCAAGCAAGAACGACTACATCGACAAGAACAGTAACACGAAGCCCTCAAGACTGATCAAGGCAAGAAGAAGTTCCGCAACTTTGGGAAGGCAAAGAAGGCATTCCATCGCATCCTCACCGCCTCGACGAACCGGACACCGGCGAGGTGGAGGGGTGGAGTAACGATGATGGGAAGGACGATCATGATCCCAGGGCGACGCAACTTCTCGGCATGTGCTTCATGGCCCTCGGGGGCGAACTGAGCGACAGCGAGCTGTACTCCGACTCCGATGAGGTTAGTCCCACTTATGACCAGCTTAATGATGCTTTTCTTAAGCTAGGTAGATTCCATGCTAAGTCTAGGGCTAAGTGTTACGTGTTGGAGAAGGAAGTAGCTAGACTATCACGGAGCTTACTTTACTTACATCTGCTCCCTCCCGTGATGATTGTGACACTTGCTGTGCTTTGCTTGATGACATGGAAAAACTAAGGACCTTGCATGATAGTGTGTCCTCTGAACTTGACATGATTAAGGTAGAGAACATTAGCCTTCTTCTTTGAATTAGAGATGAGTAGGGTAGCACCTCCTGCATCCACTACTATTGAGGCTCTTGCTTGCACCTCATGTGAGGTTAAGGACAATTCGTTTAGAGGTCTTTATACCATGTTGCTTGATCTGCTGAAACTTGTGAAAATTGTAATAATCTCAAGATGAACCTAAAGCAGGCGGATCACAAAATTGTTGAATTCAAGTCGCGCTACTAGAGCCTATTGTTTCTTGTTTAAAGCTGTCCTAAGTTAATCACGAACTAGAATCAGATCTAAGCGGTTTCAAGAAATGATTGATCACAAGAACAAATTGGCTCAAGTATGCTTCTAAGGACCTTGTTAGCTCACCATGCAAGCAATGTAATAAACTAAAATGTGATTTGATTGCTTTGGATGAAAAATGTGAAGCTAACTAAGAACCTTCTAGAGACACGATCATCCGCTTGTATTGTGTGTCTTTGGGAAGAAGTCTAAGGGTTTGGTAGAGACGCCTAGCAACGTGAACCAATCATTAGCGATGAGGATCTGTTCCCCCAAAGTCACCGTGCGTGCACAAGCCAATCTTTCCTCTCTTGTTGGTTCTTCTTCGCTCCCTTACCTTCTGCTTCCCTTCGTCCCCCTGCTCTTCTTGCACCTCTCTCTTCGGGAGTGTCGATCTTATGAACACTCTCGAGAGGTTTGTAGGAGGCAAGAAGAAGCTCAATCTCATTCTAGACAAATCTAAAATTTGCAGATTTAATCGTGGTCTAGGATATGATATCCGGGAGGATATGAGGAAGCATCCACTGTCATGCTCAAAACCATAGCACTGTGTGATCAAAACTAAGCCCAGGATCGAAAGTCAATTTTAAGTCACGGGTTTTGTTCAAAGGATTTCGACGACAAGGTGATTCCACTGCAGCCTTCGCCCTCGTATAGGCGAAGTATCATTGCACCTTCATCCGAAAGATGGACATTTAGTTGATCATTGCTTGGCGCGCCAAGATCGCGTAGAGACCGTGTTGAGTCCCTTAGGCACATTCGAGGTCACCCCGGATCTTGAGTGCATCTAAGACCAACACGAGGTCTAGATTTGTTCCATCTGATGATTTTGGGCAGCATCGAGGACTTGGTTTTTCTGAGTTTTCTGATTTTCATCCTCATGCTCCCTTTGGTCGTAACTTCCGCCGTCCTGAGGGTAGATCTCGTTTTCCTTTCGAGATAGCTACCGCGGCGAGATCGGCAGATATTCGGCACTGACTCGCTCTCCCATAGCGATCGGATCCAAATGACAGTGAGATCTTTTGACTTGTTGAGTGACAGAGAGCGTAGGGTAGATAGAGATCAGTCTTGCTTGACTACTTCATCAGTTCGTCGTGTTACTCAGTATTGGGTGCCAAAATCTCTATTGACTCACCCGATCTTCGAGACTTTACTCTGTTTGACTCGTGGTCGCCGGCCGGGAAGGAAAGGTCTGGATTGTAGACTCCGGTTGTTCTCGCCATATGACTGGAGATTCTCGTTGGTTTTCTTCCCTAGCCCGCGCTCCAGGTGATGAGACGATCACCTTTGGAGATGCTTCATTTGGGCGCGTCATCGCTAAAGGTACTGTGCGTATTAATGATTCTTTTATTTTAAAAGATGTTGCCTTAGTAAGTAAGCTGCGCAGATAATCGCTTTCGGCCTCTCGACTTACGAGGACGGTTTCGAGGTGAGCTTTAAGAAAAACAATTGCAAAATTCTTGATTCTTGGGTAGTCTAGTTTGCGGATTTCGATATGGGAGGATCTTTCGTCTGATTTTTCCGATCTTCCGTGATCCTCTCCGATGTTTAATTGCTTCAATCCGTGATTTGACTTTACGGCATAGGAGACTTGGTCATATAGGATTTGATCATCGACCGAGTTAGCGGCCACGATCTCATTCGTGGTTTGCGAAACTCAAAATGGTCAAGGATCTTGTTTGTGCTCCTTGCCAAGACGGCAAAATGGTTGCCGCTTCACATCCTCCGATTCTGATGACTATGATGATGCACTGTGTCAATCGCTCCATATGGACACGATGGGACCAACTAGAGTGCGATCGATGGGAGGAAGTGGTACGTGCTTGTCGTGGTCGATGACTTCTCGAGGTATTCTTGGGTGTTTTTCTTAGCCTCGAAGGATGAGACGTTTACTCTTTTCGTGGTCTTTTAGTAGGCTTTCTGTTGAGCTCCCGGTGCATTACGAGCAATTCGCCGATAATGGCACCGAGTTCAAGAATTCCTACTTTGAGAGTTTTGTGGTGAGGCAGTGTAGAGCACCGTTCTCGTCTCCATCGTCCCCAACAAAATGGCGTTGTGGAGAGGAAGAACCGTACCTTGGTCGAGATGGCGGGACGATGCTTGATGAGTACTCTACACCTAGGAAGTTTTGGGTGAGGCAATTGCTCTGCTTGTCATGTTTCTATGAGTTTTTCTTGGGCACTCTTGCATCGCACTTCTTATGAGTTGAGATATGGCGAAAACCAGTGTCACGCATTTTCGTGTGTTTGGTTGCAAGTGTTTTATTCTCAAGTCCGGGAACCTAGATAAGTTTGAGTCACGATCTTGTGATGGGATCTTTCAGGTTACTCGACTTCTTCTCGTGCCTATAGAGTGCAGGCTGCGAGTCTAGTAAATTGTTAGAATCTGTGAGGTGACCTTGATGAGGCCACCCAGGGACTAGGCACGATATTTCGAGTTCCTTAGAGCGATGCGAGTCCATCTTTGTGGGCGATGAGGAGGATGGAGATGAGGGTTGCTTACCCGATCCAGTTCCTTCTCCTCCTCTTGAGGTGCCTTCTTCCACCGCACCTCGAGGAGATCAGCCCTTACCTTCTGCTTCTTCTGAAGCTAGTGGCTCTGTCCCTATCTCGTCTACTAATGAGGTAGAGGCCACTTCTTCATCTCACCCTGGACCTCCAAGACACATTCAAAAGGACCATCCTTCAGAGCAGATAATTGGAGATCTGTTTGAGCGAGTCACTCGTTCAAAAACTGGCATGTCTCTATTCTGTCTCCATTCTGCCTTTGTTGCCTCGTTTGAGCCCAAAGACATTTGTCATGCTCTTTCTGATGAGTCATGGACTAACGCCATGCACGAGGAATTGGAAAACTTTGAAAGGAACAAGGTGCGGTCCTTGTTGAGCCCCTCAAGGTCACAATATCATTGGGACCAAATGGGTGTTCAAGAACAAGCAAAGTGAAGATGGGTTAGTCATTGAAACAAGGCTAGGCCGGTAGCTCGGGGTACTCTCAAGTTGAGGTCTAGATTTGAAGAGACCTTTGCCCTCAGAGCTAGACTTGAAGCCATTAGAATCTCGCTTGCCTTTGCACTTCTAAGGGTTTCAAGCTTTACAGATGGATGTCAAGTGTCTTTAATGTGACCAAAATTTCAATTTCATTTAAAAATAAGAATTTATTAATTTTGTGGATTTTCCGAATTTTTAAAAAGCTTTTCAATAAAGTATATTAAGGTTAAAAGAATTTATGTGCAAAATCTATTACCAACTAAAATTTGGAATTATTTTATTTAAGTCCGAATGCCTCATAGAATTTATGTGAATTTTCTCAAAATTTTTGGACTTCATTTACTATTTTCTAAAGCTTATTTGAATTTCTCGAATTAAATCAATTGAAAAGGTTTAAAATCTTTTGCAACGATCTTGGGCCGCAGACCCGGCCTTCATTTCGCGACCGCCCGCCTCCTCGCACTCCGCCCATGGCCACGCGTCGCTCATCGCCGCCTCATCCTTCGCATCCACCGTCGCGCCACTCATCACCTCGGCCTCTCGATCTCCATCCAACGGTTGATCTCCGCGCCCGCGCCTCTCCCTCGCTCTGTTTCACCGACGGTGGGACCGCCCGAGCCACGTCACCGTCTTCAACCTCCCGTTCTTCCTCGCGCGAACACCGCACGGCTCCGCCATTACCGCTCGCCTCGGAGCTCGTCACTCCCGCGATTCCCTCCCTCTCTTCACTCGCCATCACGCGCGTTAACTCCCCTCACTCCGCGCGTTCATTCCCGCCATTACCCCCTCTTAACCCCGTGCGCCCGCGCCCGTTGCCACCGCCATTACCGCCAGACACGATCTCCACCTCCCCTCCCCTCGCCTATAAAGCGCCCCATTGCGCATTCTCTCCCACATTCCATTCCACCAACTCTCGTAACCGCTCACTCTCTCTCCGTCAATTGGAGTTTTTCTCTCGTGGCGAAGCTTCGTCTTCTCCGATTCCGGCACGGCAAGCCTTCCCGCCACCCTGTCGCACCATCGGCTTGATTGCCTCGCTGCGATCCGGTGCACCTCCTCGTCCTCAAGATCGCCGAGCTCTACTCGCCAGAGACCGAACCTTCGCCGCCACTCGCCGACGCCGACGACCTTCCGGTCACTCTCGCCGCCACCGGTAGCGCCCTAGAACCAGCGTCCTCCCTCTATCTATTGCGCACCACCGGAGCTCGCCGCGCCCGCTCACGGAACCTTGGTTCCCGGCCCGCCTCCCCGGTCTTGATGTGGCGACCAAGTCGGCGCCACTGGCGCCACATGGCCATTTTGGTCGACGCGACCACATAGGCGCCAGCGTGGACGGCCGCGCCAACAAGCCGCCTCGCCCCTCACATCATATTGCGTCGCCGAGTCCACTGTGGATTCGGGTGACGCCGTGGACTCGATCCATCTTGTTTGGGCCCACATGTCAGTCTCTGTGAACGATCTTCGTCACCGGCGCAATAAATAGATTTTCCTTTAGAAAATTAATTGGAAATTCGAAATTCGATTTTTGAATTAAATTTTAGATTTAAACTTCCAGGAGCTCGTATTTCTTCATACAAACTCCGATTTAGGTGATTCAAATTTGTAAATTTGTATAAAATCAAGATCTAGCTAACTAAACCAAAATTATTTAATTTGGAGTTAATTTGAATTTTCATTTGAATTTATTTGTGTTCATTTGAATTCTGTTTAAATTTGGAATATTTTCGCGTATAGATTTTGACGACTCAGGAGAGCTTGACCCTATTGAAGAAGTAGAATACCAGGATTTTGAGCAAGGCAAGTTACACCATTGACCATTTTGCCCCCAATATTTAAAATTATTTAATTCCTGTTTTAAATTATTATTGCATGCATAATTGTATTTAATTATTTTAAATTCCTGTTTTAAATATTTAATTATTCCAATTCCTTTGTATAGCCAAATTTGATAGTTGTATTATCAAATCCTTGTAACCTTAGTCAAATGAATTTAAAAATAAATATATGCATAGCAAATGCTTAGACCATGAAATATTTGACTTTGGGAGAATTTAGCCAAAATTTCTTAAATTGATAAAAAGACTATGACATTGCCTTGCAATGATGGACTTTTGCAAATGTATTTGAAAATTTAAAATAAAAGAAAATGATTTGTACTTGGGCAAACATGGACCGTTGGTGGGTGCAGGTTTATGCACGGGCTGTCTCAGTTAGGATGAGACCTGTGATTTTATTGAAAGTTGCCCAAGTAGATTAAGGACCGGCCTTTGAGCCGCATCTTGCAAAAGCTCCACCGTACTACCACATGTTCTGTATGGGCGTAACAGTGCTTAATAATTTGTAATACCTCAGTATTGTTTATGCCATTTTGTTGTGTGGGTGTCGGTTAGACTTTATTCCCACTTGGCGCAAGAGGGGTTTCAGTAGGTGGTTAGCCTAATGGAAGTGAAACCTTAGCGGGCATATTGGTATTGAGGTAATACATTGGAAACGCCTTGTGATAATTGCCTAGTCACACACCTAAGGAAGTGTGTATTGGCCGACATAACTGCAAATTATCTCGTGTGGGTAAAGTTGTACCACCTCTGCAGAGTGTAAATCTATTGAATAGCCGTGTCCACGGTCATGGACATCTTGAGCAAAGCCACTCTAAGTTAGATTTGTTTTTTTGGTTTTAAAATAACTTTGGACATGTTTTGAGGATGGTTAATCCTTGTGGTAAATTTGGCGGGTAGCCTTGTGATAGGAGGGTATCCTTCACTATGTTTCATATGGAGGTTATCCACTATAAAATGATCAATTTTAAATCGATTTTAGTTATGTAATGAAAATGTGCCTTGAAACTTAGTATAACTATTTAAACCAAAAGGTGATTTACGCAAATAAACCCTACAACCTTCCTTTGAATAACTTATGCATGCATTCTAAATTACGTATTGGGTGTAATTTGCGAGCACGATTGTAGTGCTCACTCTTCTTGAATATTATTATTCGGAGAAGACTGCTATCCGTAAGGTGAGGAGCGGGGCGATTAGGCGCGATCTCCGCACGATTACTGTGGCGTATCGTGTAGCTTACCTTTATTATTTGCTTAAGCAATGTTTTATTTGGCCTCGGCCGGTTGTAATAAACTCTATGCTTATTAATACACTGGATATGTTTGTGATAACATTTTTGTGATTTGTACACCGGAAATCTGGACTAGTGTATGAACACGAGAATTCGGGATCCTTCGTTCCGGGTTCGACATGTGCCTTCCTCAATGGCCTTATTGAGGAAGAAGTCTATGTGAAACAGCCTCTGGTTTGAGAACCCCAAATACCCTAACCATGTCTACGAGGCTTTCTAAAGCTTTGTATGGACTCAAGCGGGCTCCCAGAGCTTGGTATGAAAGGCTTAAGTCCTATCTGCGAGCCATGGTTTTGAGATGGGTAAAATTGACAAAACCTTGTTCATTAAATCGTCTTGGCACCGATCTTACGCTCGTCGGATCTATGTGGATGACATTATCTTTGGCGGCTCCTCGCGTGCTCGCTTCCCAGTTTTCCGATGTCATGAGCTCGGAGTTTGAAATGAGCATGATGGGCGAGTTGAGCTTCTTCCTTGGCTTCCAAATCAAATAGACTCGGGAGGTACCTTTCTTCATCAAGGCAAATACACTCGAGACCTCCCAGCGTTTCGACATGAATGATGGAAAGCCATATCAACTCCGATGGCATCTACAACTCTCTGGATCGGATGAAGGCGGCGAACTCATTGACCAAAAGGAGTTCGGAGCATGATTGGCTCTCTCTTGTACCTCACGACCTCGAGACCGGACATACATTTTTCGTGTGTCTTTGTGCTCGGTTTGAGCTTCTCCTCGCGTATCTCATCGACAAAGCGGTGAAACGCATTTTTCGGTACCTTGAGCTACCATTGACTATGGCATCCGGTACTCTTCCTCTTCTTGTCTATCTCTTAGAGCCTTCTCCGTCTGCGATTTATTTGGTCAGAGGATAGATAGGAAGAGAACTTCCGCACTTGCCAATTCATTGGCACTTCTCTCGCCTCCGGTCGTCGAGGAAGCAATCCGGTGTTCTGCATCCGCTGCAGAGGCCGAGCACGTTCTCGCAGCCGATTCTTTGTAGCCAAGTGCTGGATGGTCTCGACCTGCAGATTTCGGTTATCTATCATTGCGTTCCACTCTTCGTGATAACACGTCTGCGATTTGCATTGCCAAGAACCCAGTGCAACATTCTCGGACCAAGTATATTGATATCAGATATCACTTTCTTCGAGACCATGTAGAGAAGGGTGACATTGTGCTCCAGTTTGTGGAGAGTGAGCACCAGTTGGCAGATATCTTCACTAAGCCTCTGGGGACTCTCGGTTTGCAGCTCTGCGGGGAGAGCTTGGGGTGGTTTGTCCTTACGGACTGCTGTGAGGGGGAGCTCTGTGCTACTACTGTATTATATTATATTATATTATGTTATACTCTTACTCCTTTCTGGTTACATTTTCGGGTCGAAGTCCTTCCAGCATAGGTTAGAGTGGTTCTCTTGTCACATTGCTTTGACTGCTACTTCTTGTCTTGTGCTTCTAGGATGCTGCTTATTAGCTGTCTCTTCCCTCTCTAAGTAGAGCTTACTCACTTCTTATAGGTTCTAGCAGGGGTCGGGCCACCCTTGGGTAGACAGGGACAGTGTTTGCTCCTTAGTGTATGAGTTGATCAGCTGATAGTCCTAGAATCATATGGGGTAGATAAGAACCTGTCTGAGCGATAGTTTTCTCTATATCTTTTCTATGCTCTAAAGGACTGCCTTTTCTGTTTTACTTATCAGATTCTCGTTTTTGTTCCTTTGGTTCAGGGGGAGTTATTCTTGGTTATTCCATACTCTTAATTTTGTCTTAACTCAACCTAAATTAAAAGATGCATCTCATTCTGAAGGGAATCTGGATTTTTTTTGTGCATTTCATTCCGCATTGCATTATAATCTAATGGAGCCTTGTTTATTATCCCTTATGATATGTTTTCACTGTTTTACATCTTGCCATGACTTATGCTAAACTGCTAGATCTATCATGACTTTTTATGTGTAGATTAGTCTTTGCCATGCTAAGGTGTTTAAAAAATGCTAAACTTGAATTAAAATCTTGTCTTGATAGCTCTTGAGACTAGTCTGGTTGAAACTATCCTTTTATGATTTTCGCCATGTCAAGTAGGCTGAGTTGAGTCCTGAATCTCTTTTGAACTTTTGAGTAAGCTATGTCAGTTTGGTAAGAAACATGACTTATCTCTAATCACTGGTCTAAAAACTTCAAAAGCAAAAATGATCTCTTTTGTGCGAAAAACTGATCTCACCAAATCTTTCTCATGAGACGGCTTGCCATTGCACTAGGCATGAACTCAGGGGGAGCCTTGGATGACCTAAGATCACCTCCTTAAGTCTGTTGCTTGGAGTGGTCGCATAAGGCTTGGGATCTAGCACATGTTTAAAAAAAAATGGTTGAAGCTCGGGGCGGTTGTGGATGGCACCTAGTCGAGCTTGCTTTACGAGATAAAACCATAAAAGTCTTGAGAAAAGAAAAATGTGCTAAAATTGCTTATCTTGAGAGAAACCAAGTTACGGATAAAATAAGTTTTCTTCAATCGATAGCACTCTAAACTGCTGATATGAGTCTTCTTGGTTCAACTTAGATTATTTGACATGGCTTGTATCATCCTTGGATGCCTTTAGCTAGACTACAATCTTGGTTTAATTGACTTGCTAAAGAACTGGATCATTAATCAGATTATGGACTTTCTGTCTTAGCTCTTCTATACATCGATTGTCATGATCTTGATAGCATTCTTCTGTGTTATGGCTTGGTGTAATACTCTAATAGTCATTTTGGATAATCTAGATGGCTCCTAATGCTTAAAATGAACATCATATAGTCTTTTCCTCCCTTTTTCTACATATTGATGATTTTATTGCCAAAGGGGGAGAATGATTGTGAGAAAAAGCCTTCTGAAGAAAAGCCTTGAGTTTTGTGCGAAAATTGCTCTTTCATCTCATCTCAAGTCTTTTCTTTGTGTCAACTTGGTCTTGTGCTTAATTACTCTTGTTTAGACCTTGGTTGTTGTAATCTCAAACTCATCTTATGATTTTTGGTAATTGTCAATATACTCATCAAGGGGGAGATTGAGAGACCATGTGAGAGGTCCTCCACTCTGAGTGATGAGTATTTGACAAGTGTGTTGATTAGTTTGAGAGTTGAGGTTTTCGGTTTGGACTGTTTCTGGGCTGAGACAGGGAAATCGGAACTACCATGTATGGAGCGGAAGTTCGATTAATCTGAACTACGGTGTTGGAAAAAGGAACTTCCGATTTATCCGGTTTTGCTCTCATTGAAGGAAATCGGAACTTCCGCACAAGGTAGTGAGTGTCAGAAAATTACGACATTGTGTGTTCTCTAAGATATCAAATCGAATTAAATATCCGGAAAGTCGGTTGTTCGGATATCGGAAGTACCGCAGATGTTGAGCGGAACTTCCGATATTCTGACAAATCTTGGATGTTCGAAATCGGAACTTCATTGTGGTAAATCTTGAACTTCCGATTGTGTCGAATCGTGCGAAGAAGGATAAATTGTGATTTTGATTGAGTATGAGTTTGAGTCTTATACAAATATTGATGCTATGATATTGTGCAATGCTATGTGATGTGTTTTTATGCATGTTGATGCGGGGCATCAAGATGGAGTCGTGGCGAGACACGTGGACGGACTAAGCGCGGAGGCGTTGAGGTCGAGCGGTCGGGATGTGTCGAAGACGGCGTGAATCTTGAAGCGGTTGCAGTCGTGCACAACAAGGTGTCTGGAGGCTTCGGAAGGTGCGCAAGGGCGAAAGGGTCTTTTCGCAAAGTGGCAAAAGTGGAGGCGGTTCCGTTCGGGTGTAGCGGGCTTAATGGGTTGGAGGCCCATTAGCAAAGGCTATAAATAGGGGAGAACCCTGGAGTTAGGGTTAGACTTTTTGGAGAGAAAATTAGGGTTAGCTCTAGAAAAGGATTTGTTTTGCTTTTTGAGAGCTTGTTGAGAGGGAGAGTATGATCTGAAATCGTATGTAATCATTCCTCTGTGTTTCCATCTGTAAACATTTGATATCTATCAATGAAACTCTGAGTTTTGATTACTTGTTTATGTCCTCTTCCTTCTCTCTGTTCTTCTCTTGAATAGCTAGGGTTTTGATGTATCTCTTGATTCGTCTTATGAAATAGCTTGAATCTTCATATCTAGAATCGTTTTGATATTGCTAATCTATTATCAAAGTTTCATAAGCTGAGAATCTGAGAATCGTGCCTATTGTGAGTTTTGGTCTTTCTTGCCCCTTTCTCAAGAAATCCGTTTTTGGCTCGATTATTGAATCTTTGGTTGCGATTCTTCTCCATAAGGTCAAGATGATGTTTATGATGATGTCCTGTAAAACTTGACCTGAGAAGAGCATTCAAGATTAATTAGTTTGGATTTTTGGGCAAAAATCCGGCGTTCGTTCTTGATCGGGATAATCGGACTTAGATTTTATGCGTGGAAGTACATAGCGGAACTTCCGCGCTATACATTGCGGAACTACCGCAAGCGGAACTTCCGCAATCTACTGTCCGGAACTTCCGATTTCCAGAAGAACAGCCTGAAACTTGTTTTTTTGATCTTGCTTCATTTACCTTCTTTAGATCTTCAGAGATCTTTGTAGGCTGGTTTTAAATACAGTAAAGGGGAGTATTAATTTTTAGGCACCATTCACCCCCCCTCTGTTGCCATTTCGGTCCTTCACTAACCTTATCAGACTGGACATGAAGCATACATCACGTATATTTTATATACATGAAGATGTTCTTACTAACAAGTCTAAACAACAGATATACGCATTGTGGACAGGTATAATACCGTGCTCAACTGAAATTGACAGGAAGCTATAAAATCTGGATCGCTGTAGTAGGACATAGTGCACTAAAGACATAAGCAAATGAGAAATATCGTGTGCAATGATCAAGAGGCCAGCATCAGGGTACACTTACACTATCGGTGTCTTTTTCGGCAGGATCAGTAGGCCTTTCCTTGTGAGTAGAGTATGCACTCTGTGTTCTGCAAGCGATAGACAAGTGAGTAGCTACATGGAAATAGGGAAATCATGAGCTCGGATGCTAGAACAACAGAAGTTATAACCTGAACTATTTGGTTCATTCTATAGACGTTATGTGTACATGTGTTTGCGCCATCACTTGCAAGAAAAGGAGAGGGAAAGATAATAAGCTGGCTAACCTATTCTGAAGCAGAGGATGATTCAAAAATCCTCTTGCGAGTAGAGGACAACATGATATGCGCTTCCTACAGTGTACTATCATGGGAGAGGAAAAAGAGCACACAACCTGAGCAATATCTGGTGGGATCTCACCCCCTTCGCGATTTGATCTAAGAACCGCGCCTATCTGTTTACCAACAATGTGTTGGCCAACATCTCCAAATAATATGAACTTCACCATTGCTGTTCCATCGATGCAATGACACATATAGTTTGTACCTACCAAAGAGAGGGGAGCGATTAGGTAGATTTTGTAAAAATATAGAGGCTGGTATGCAGTAATCACAGCGACTGTACCTGGGTGTGGCACCTCTACACGAACAGGATGAGTGTCGGACCCGAATTTTCTAATCCCGAATCCTTTGTAAAAGCATTATGCTATTCTCTGGATTAGTAGATAGCACTCACAGATACATCACTGAATCATTTCATATATGGCGTAAAACCATATCATTCATTAATTTAACACATCAGAGTTTACATAGCCCGCATCGGGTCAAGTTTTATAATAAAGACCGAACATGCCAAATGATTACATCACAAAGTAGCGGAAGCAACAACGGAAGCAAAAAGGGTGAGGACACATATCTCCACAGGCAAGCGACTGGGGAAACCCGTGTACATCCGATATTACCTGAAAACTCAGATAATATAGGATGCACATAAGTACCAGCGGAGTCAGCTAGACTGGGGCGAGACTAGAACATCTAAGGACTAAACTACGCTTCAATAACTCCTGGACCTTCAGGCGTCTGGTTCCTCTAGTAGTCGTAATCTCCAATATTTCCTGCTTCTGAGGGTTTGGGGGAAAGAGCGAGAATGAGCACAGCCACCGCGCTCGCGAGCCAACACACAGAATGCAATAATATACATGCAAGGCCTAACAAGGATGACTCGGGTTCTTTTATTTGCTAAAGTAATATTTTCAATTATCATAATTACAAATTCTTATGACTTAGCATTTTAAACAAATTGTATTTTTATTAAAGGGAGTAAGTGCAATATTAAATAACAATAGAGGTTACCTCCACCTCATACTTAATTTTGATAACGGTTACATCCACCGATTATCAGCACTGGGTAAGGCTACCCAGGAGAAATCCAAAACAAGGGCTAGATGAGCCCATCACATTTTTATTCCACCCACAAAGGTTTTTGAAATAGAACTAACTCATGTTAAGTTCCTATGTCCGCCTTTGACCGTAGGCGCGGCTGTTTAAACAGTTTAGACTCTGCAGAGGTTGTACACTGTACCCACAAGAGATAACCATACTCGTTACCCCACATGATTCCTTAGTCATGCAGTTGAGCGATCGTCACAGTAACGTTTCAAACTACCTTGCCCCTTCCGTCATCTCACCCCTATGGCCAATTCCATAAGTTGTGCGGGATGTTTACCACAACGACTAGCGCAGCTGGCCCCGTCCACAACGACTAGCGCAGCTAGCAACTTCACCCTCCCCGGTGCCCCTTTCAAGCCAGCATACGTCCTGCCGCTTGCATGCTTCTAAACACCAGTTGTGGGATGACATTCAGGGTTCAATAATTTTACTAAGCCAAGTTGCACTTTGCAGACTTGCGGTTGTACTTATTTTACACAGGAGGTCATGGCAAGATTAAGTCCTTAATTCATCTGGACGGTTCATACCACATTCCAACCATTCTCGTGCTACATTTGCACCCACCACTCTTTCCATCCGCCCAGATGTGGTACTAGCAAGTTGTTTAGGGTTTTGGGGAGGAAAGCCAATTAACGCAACACACCAGTCATCTACATCCAATGACTGCCTAAAACTATTTTCACGATAAAAAGATGATGATTGGGACATTTATTGTCCCGGTACTTAAGCAAGACTAGCAGTCACTTAAGTACAACCTATACTAGTATTTACCATATAATTACTAGGGTGACGTGGAATGAGGGATTCAATTTATCAAAGGATGGGTAATAATTAAATAAATCCTCAAATGGGTGTTTAACTACCTTAAGCTTTAACATATATTTGATTACAGAAGTAAAGCATGCAACTTTAATATTTTAAATAAACATAGTTTGCATAAAATGTAGGCTCAAAATGATCAAAGTATTGACTCGCCTGGGTTAGGTTATCGCGGTCTTGATCTTACTCAGGGCCTCCTCTGCCAGGGGTCTTGAATTCTGGGTCTGCGTCTTTATCCAAATCTTGATCCTGCTCGAGTTGCTGCTTTTTTTTCTGGACTCCGACTCCTAATTACGCCATACAAGCAAGAACAACAAATAAATCCAAAGAACTTCAAAAGACCAAATATAATCAAAGCGCTTTTAATAAATTTTGCAATTAACGAGCTTAAGAGGAGAGATTTAGCGAGGCGGGGATGTTTGAAAAAGTCAAATGATCAGCTGAGTACATGAGGCAAAGGTGGAGCTACTCTGCTGGAAAAAAAACAAGGGGGAAACAAGGTCGAAGGATCTTGCGCAGGGATACACCACTTCGGATATCGTTGATCGGGCAAAATATCGCCGAACGAACAACGACACAACTAGACCTTATTTTAAAACAAGAGCTTCTATTAAAATAATGGATATTATTCGAGCAAGATATTGAGATTAACATGTTAATCCCGAATAGCTTCTCAAAATATTTTGAGAAAATTGCAAATTAATTTCCAACACCACAGAGCCTTTTTACACAAAAGCAGAAAATTTGAATAAATCTATTTTAGCAGAAATTGTCATGATTGCGAAGACGATTACGAAGGTCATTTGCATGACTTCGATTTCCTGAGATTTTGCTAATTACGCTCCTAATCGATAGCTCTCAAATATTAGCGAAAATGATAATTCCGTTAACACTTGCCAATCGGCGAGTTAACCATTAACAACGGTTAATCGATTCATCGCAATTCTTAACACAATCACAGAGAATAATTATTTTGGAAATGTTTTTGCAAAAATGGAAAGCTACTAGACGACCGAGTAATACAAAACAATACATCACAAGATAACCACACATACTTCAATACACAAATTGCTTTGCCAAAACTCCACTCCGGCTACTGATTCACGACCACACTGCACAAGGGGTTAACAAAAACAATCGCAAGGTCAATACTCCAAAACTTCAATACACCGATTAATCACTCCAATTGCATAACACAAAACCATGACTGTCATCCACTGCGGTTGTTGCCACTGATATACTGCTGGGGCTCTGCTGATGCTGCTCTGCACTGCACAGAGGAGGAGGGCCCACTGATTGGAGACAAGGGCAGAGGGGAGGCTCGGCCACAAGACCGGAGGAGAAGAGGCAGCGGGCCGGTCTGACCGGGCGAGGTGGTGCGACTGGAGCGCACGGTCGGAGGGAGGAGAGGGGAGGGGGAGGAGAGCAAGGGCACGGGGACGGGGAGGGGATGCTCACCGTGAGGTCGGCAGGGGCGGGGGAGCGCTGGAGGAGGCCAGCGACGGGAGTGGAGGCGAGGTCGGGGAGGAGCACGGCGGCAGAGGTCCTTGGCGGCGGGGAGCTTCAGCTGACAGTTGGGTGAGGAAGGGGGTGTCGGCGCGGAGCTCCTGGCGGCGCCGAACCGGTCGGAGAGGCGCCGGAGAGGGGGAAGAAGGCGATGGCACCGAGGCGGTTAAGCGCGCCGCCAGCCGCCATGAAGAGGGGAGAGAGAGGGGAGAGAGGCGGTGAAGACCGGTCGTTCTCTGCTCTTTATAGCCGGGGAGGACGAAGGTGGAGCCGGGGGAGCGGCGGAGGAGCGCTCGGTCCCGAGGCGGCGCAGGTGGAGCAGTCGGGCGATTGGCGAGGAAGGGCGGTGGCGTGCGCGCGGGGCGGAGGGGTCGACGCCGATTGTACTAGGCGACGCTGAAAGATCTAGACCCGCCATTATGAGTTAATGGATTGTTTTGGTGATTAATGACAAATCCAAATATGAGACTAACTCTTTTATCTAGTAATATCTTGTGTAGTCTCATTTGGATATAAAGGTGAAATTCAATGAGGTATGCAATCGACATCTTAATCTTATATATTATTGCATTCCTCGAATCCAAAATATAGGTTGAACTCAACCATAAGTTAAACTTGAATATGTGCATATGTTCTTATTACACATTTGTGTATGCACACATTTAGGGGGAGTTCACTCTATATTTTGTGGTTTCATAAGTATTGATCCATATTCCATTCTCCTCATATATTAAGGATCATTACTTTGAAACAAATCCTTTGAGTATATAAAACTTGTGTAGTTCATATATACTCATATTGCTTTATATTCAATTATTTGCAATTGTGTTGTGGGACTAATGTGTGTGCTAAGATGTGTTCAAGACTTAGTCCCGGAGTCTGAATGAAGACATGAAAAGGAAATGCAAAGATGGTAAAAGATCAACTTAGGATCATGCATTCTCTTTTGGTTTGGTTTCAAAAGCAAAATCTTTTTCTCAGAACACAATCGGAAGTTCCGGCATGTGAACCGGAACTTCCATTATCGCTTGTTCAAATATGTGCGGCTTGATTTTTCCAGAGAGCATCCGTTTTCGGGACTTAGCCGATTTCTCAAGCGCGGAAGTTCCGCAATGATACGAGCGGAAGTTCCGATTAATCGGTTGCTCCGAAATTTGTGCGGTTTGATTTTTCCAGAGAGTACCCTTTTTAGGGACTTAGCCATTTTCGCAAGTGCGGTAGTTCCGCAATGAAATGAGCGGAACTTCCGATAATCGGAACTACCGCATGATAGTTGGCGGTAGTACCGCACCCTTCTACAATAGTTTGTTCAGAAGCATTTGTTGCATGTATATCTTGATAATTATTGTTAATCATTGTGGGACTAACATTTTTCATGAGTTGGATGAATAGGCTATGTTCTAGGGTGACGAAGACTTTGGATGACATCATGAGTTGATCGTCATCAAGTCAAGGTTCAAGAAGAGGATGTATCGTGTGTTGATGCATAACAAGATCTCGAAGAAGGAGATGATCATGAGTTGATCGTCAAGTCAAGAGAAGATCTATCATGTGTTGATGGAGGTCAAGTAAAGGATGCATCATGGGTTGATGCATGTCAAGACAATGACCGGACTTGAAGTGAAGATGTGCGTCATCAAGCTTCAAGAAGATGCTCACGCAAAGGTATGACTAGCTAGGGCTAAGGATGTGTTCCTAGTCTTTTACCGTCTTGGTGTTTGGTTGGAAGACCGGATTGCTAGTATAGGATGTCGTACTATTAAGAGGGTCTTGTCTAGTAGCTTGAGTCTTATCATGTGTTGATAGCTCAATCTTGCTTGCTCTAGCTCTACATGGCATGATGCTATTATTTGCGAATGTGTTTTGCAAATAGTTGAGGCTTATCTGATTAATCCTTGTAGCATGTGACTAAACTTTTGCGAATGTGTTTTGCAAATGGTTGAAGTCCATGTACCTACACCTTGTGGCATGATCTAAGTTTGCAAATGTGTTTTGCAAATTGTTGGGATTCATGCATATTCCTTGGCATGGTCTAAGATTGCTTATTGCTATTTATTTGGACTTAGATCATGATAGTGGCTCTTTGGAGTTGTGCTTTTTGATTTGATCAAATGTGTTTGAGATCAATCAAATAGGTGGGTTGTGTAGCCCTCTGAATAAGCTTTCCATAGAGTCCGAGATCACTCAATTCGACATCGGAGTCAAAAGTTATGACATTTTTACCGAGTATCGTCTGTGCTGAAATTGGGCTGCGGAAGTTCCGATTTTTGTACTGCGGAACTTCCGATATTATCGGAAGTTCCGATATTTGTACTGCGGAACTTCCGCACCAAAAGTTTTAACGGCTAGTTTTTGAGCCGTTATGCACCCGTACGGCCCATGAACAGTAGAAAACGGTAGTTCCGCATATTAGTTGGCGGAACTTCCGATTTCCCTGATTTTTCTGCAACTTTGCCTCCAACGGCTAGTTTTTGTGTGTGGGCTATATATAGCCACCTTGGCCGGTTGGGAGAGGTTCTTTGGTGCCCATATTCATTCTATTGAGCTAAGAGCAAGCCTCTCATCTCTTTTGTGCATGTGTTGCACTTAGTGAGTGTTGAGAGCAAACCCTAAGTGCATGTGTTGCCTTAGGTAGTGGATTGAGTATCCACTTGAGCGTTGACACTTGATTAGTTCAAGTGATCGTTGAGACTTGTTTCTCTTGGTGTTTGCCGACACCTAGACGGCGTGGAGGCGTCGTGCCCGGTGATCTTCTCAAGAAGCTTGTGAGAAGGCCGGCGTTGTTGTGAGTGGTTTGGTGCTCGCCATCTCCGGAGCGGAGGAAGAGCAACCCTAGTGGAGCGAGTGTTGGTTCGGTTTGGAACCGGTCCAAGTGTTGGACTTACCTCGGAGGTGTTGGCTTAATTAGTGGAGCCGGTCCAATTTGTTTGGGCTAACCTCAGCGTGGATTAGGGAGACCGGCAAGTCTCCGAACACCACGGTAAAACATAATTGTGTCCATCTTGTTTTTACTTGTGCTTTACTTTGAGCAATTTATATTACATGCTTTAATTGCTTATATATATCATTGTTTGATTGCTCTCTTGTATTGTTGGTGCACTTAGTTGAGCCTAGTTGATTTAGGTTTTAATTGTGCAAAACCAATTGGCTATTAGCTTCCATTTATATATTGGTTTAGCGAAGATTTTTAAAACCGCCTATTCACCCCCTAGTCGGCCACCTCGATCTTACAAGTGGTATCGAGCTTGGTCTCTCATTTATTAGACTTAACCGTCTAGAGAGTAAAGGATGGCGACTAGAGAAGTGCACCTAGGTAAAGCACCTATCCTTGATGGCACAAATTATGCTTATTGGAAAATCCATGATTTGTTATTTTAAGGCCATGGGCCTAAATATATGGCGGATTGTAGATGCGGGCTTTTCTCCTCCAAAGGATCCTCATGCTCCAACAATTGAGGAAGAGAAATGCTCGCATCTCGATGCTCAAGCTACTAACGTTTTATTTAGTGCTTTGAGTATAGATATTTTGATGCCATATGCAATCTCAAGAGCGCTCATGAGATGTGGACCAAAATTCAAGATAAATATGAATCTGTCCACTTCCACAAGTGAAGATTGCACATATGAGCGGTCGTCGGAGAAGAATGCTCAATTTCAAACTCCGAGCGATTATGAGGACTCCTCCACTTCCTCCACATCAACTCGATGCTTCATGGCTCAAGGTAATAATGAGGTAAACGAAAACGATGAGCCTTCATATGATGAGTTGATGGGTATGCTAGAAGAGCTCAATGAATATTTAGGAAAGGAGAAATTGAAGTTCAAAGCTTTGAAGAAAGAGTATGGCTCTCTTCAAAATGATTATGATGTTTTAAAAGATGAACATGAAATTCTCCTCCTAAATAATCTAAATAGCTCTAAGGTGGACATAGGCATTGAATGCAAATTATTAGATGATATGCCATACTTAGCTCCTACTTCATGCATTTCATCTAAAGTTAGCATATCCACCTCATGTGAGGATTTACTTGAAATGCCTTGTTGCTCTAAAGTAGATACTCTTATTTCCTCTATGCTTGTTGAGACTAATCTTGTAGAGGAAAATAATGAGCTCAAGGCCCAAGTCACAAATTTGAAGAATGACTTGGAAAGAAGCTATAAAGGGAAGGCCACTCTCGACGAAATATTGAGCAAGCAAAAATACTTACAAGATAAGAGTGGTGTTGGCTACACTCCCAAGAAAAGGGAGAATAGCAAGACAAGGCACAATGCGAGACATACGAAGAAATATGTCAAGTGCCATGGATGCAACGGAAAGGGCCACTTCGCCTCGGTGTGTCCTAACAAGATGAATGACAAGCAATTGTCATCAAAGAAGAGGCAAACCGGCAAGAAGCAAGTGAAGAAGGTAAAAGATGAATACAAATTTCGAACTTGCTACAATTGCCGGGAAAAGGGACATATGAGTAAGGATTGTCCTAAAGGTATCACTCCTAAGCCCATTATTTATAATGATCATTATTTGCTTAGGAAGGATATTAATGGCAATGTGTTTGCTAGGAATGTTAGTTCACCTAATACTTTTGTGAGGGCCATTTGGGTGCCCAAATCTATTGTGACTAACATTCGTGGACCCAACCAAGTATTGGGTACCAAAGTACGCTTAAATGCTTAATAGGTACTTGGAGAGGCATTGGAGGCTTGGCTTATTCATATAAAGATGGATTCCATCATATATCAAATTGGAGCCAAGTTTGAGGATAATCGTTTCACATCGAGAACCAATGTCATCTCGGTAACAAGTATTTACATTGAAATATCTAGCCCCTTTATGCCTTGTGTAGGTTGCATTTCATGAAAATCTTATTAAAAGGGGTGCTCTTGCTCTATGTTCATAATGTTGTTATTAATATTTTGAGCAAGTTGGAAGTGGCACATTAAGGGGGAGTGCTAAATCATAGCCATGTATATCACATCCCTAAATGTGCCCAAATAAATTAAGTGCTAGTATTGCTTTTCAAAAATAAGCCTTTTAGCCAAAAGTCAAAAATTTGATAACTATTAGTAATTCTTTGAAAAAAATAATTGCAAAATGTATACAAATGCTTTTGAAAGGTTTACCAAAGGTTTTGGCTTTAGAAAAACCTATTTTAAGTAAAAATGCATTTCTAGCCAAAATCCTACATTATAGTATCTTGTTTTTGACATAAACTAGATTTTTGTGTAAAATCTATTCTAAAAGGAATTTGAAAATCTTGCCAAAAGGAAAATCCGAGAGTTGGTTATTCTAAACATTTTTGGTATTCAAAGGATTTTCAAAAGACCAACCTAGAAAAAGATATTTGATTCTCAAACTCGTCCAAAATACTACCTTGACCTAAATGGTCACTTTCTAGCACTTAAGTGGGTTTTTCCATATGAACCAAAATTCTTCATATGAATATGTTCATAATGGTATTTATGACTCATACATGCAATTGGATGCTTTAAAATTCATCATTTGCTCAATTTGGATCTTTTGATGAAAGTTCATGGAAATATGTTTCTTTTCCGAAAACCAAAAGCTTAATTTATAAAAACTATTTTAAATTTTATTTTTATGAGCTATATAAGTTGGAAATACTCCAAAGATGTTTATTTGATTGATTGTGCAAAGATTTGGAGTAAAATACAACAATTCCTTCTTTTCTTCAAAATTCCAAGATCAATCCCTGAAGTTCCAGGAAAATCGGAACTACCGGCGTTATAAGCGAGGAACTTCCAAGTCCCAGACGCGACCGCAAGTTAAGCGGCGGAACTTCCGATTTTTCGACAAAACACCATTTCATTCCAATTCAATTCTAAATCTTTTTTGGCTACTTCCAGTGATCAAGTTGATCTTCTATATCCTTGCTAGCTACCCACTACTGCTATTCCCTGATTGCAAATGCAAATTGCATCTATCAAGTGGTATTCTTTTCAAAAGTGGTAGCTTCTTCTTTTGATCATCTTGATCTTGGCATGAGTCTCATCTTTTCAAGTGATATCATCTTATTCGTTAAAATGGTATCCACAATTCTCTCATGTCAATCAAAATTCTCTCTTCTCTTTGGAATGCTTTCATGGAAGATCAATAGAAGAGAAGTTCGAGCACCTTGCAAAATTCAATTATGGATGGATATAGTCTAAGAGATGACAAGATGGATGATGAACCTTTGTGTGTCAAAGGAGAAAGTTTTTCTTGGAACCTTTGTGTAAAGGGAATTTTTTCTTTGTGAAAAACCTATTAATATTTTTGGGCTTAATAAAATAAAATAAAAATTGGGTAAAGTATTAATATTGGGAAACTATTTTACCTATTTGCCCAAAATGATTTATTGGATCTTGTGAATGAATGTGTTTCATTCTCATTTGCTTCATTTGGTATTCTTGGAGTGACATTATAAATCATATGCAAGATTAGCTTTTCAAAATCAAACCTTCCATTCGAAAGTCCAAATATTTTTTACAAGTGGCTTTTTGCTCAAAACGGTCAATCTTGTGAAAAACTATACAAAAGTATTTAAAAATGTATTTCAAATATTTTCAAATGCTTTTGAAGTAAAAATTCCTCTTTTAGAAAACAAATAGCAAATTTGGCCTCAAAAGGATCTTATATGATCTTGATTTTGAATTAAATGACATATTTCTCTAAATCAAAATCTATTGAGTTTTTGGAAGAGTTTTTAATACCAAACTTATAAGGTTGGTCATTTTAAACATTTCTCAAGTTCAAAGTTTTTACAAAAGACCAACTGTTGAAAATCTATACTCATTTGAAATTCACCGAAAAACTCGCTTTGACCCAAAATGACCTATTCTTGCATATAGTGAGTTTTGCTATTTGAGCCGGATTTCTTTGTGTATCTTGGCTTGAAATAGTATTTCTAACTCATACAAAGCTAACAAAGTGAAAAACTCCATGAAATCCAAATTAGCTTGCATTTTGGATCTTAAAGGCAAAATTGCTCTCTTTATATACCTTCAATGCGCATTTTGCCATATCTTTTGAAAGAAAAGTCCTTTTTCAAAAATTCTTGTTGGAAAACACTCTAAATAGTCCAAAGTTAAAATCTGGAACTTTTCAAAGAATTTGGACTTCATTTGTAAAAGTATTGACTTTTCTTCTCTTTAAACTAAAATCTTACCTTCAAAGCTTAAATTGGCATATCTTTTGATTGGAGACTCCTTTTTCGAAAATTCTTCTTGGATAAGTTTCTCAGGAGTCTAAAGTTTATTTTTACCAAATTTTAAGGTATTTCGACTTGAATTGAAAAAGTTTTGACTTTTTCTCTCTTTGCTCAAAAGCTGAAATTTCAGATTTGTGCATGGTTTTGAGCAGATTTGTGAATTTTGTATCTTTAAATGGGTTCACAATTAGAGGAAGCTATAATAATTAAATTTGATCCTCTATAGTTGTTCTATGTTGAAAAAAATTTCTTAAATTTATTGGAACCATTTTACCCATTTTCTCAGCTGTCTTTTGAGGCTCAAATGAATTGTCAAAATCTGAAAATCCTGAATTCTTCAGTTTTATGAAACTTTGTGATTTTCATATCTTTAAATTGGTTGACATTTGGTTAAGCCTCCCAAAATGAAAATTGTGTGTATATGCCAGCAGTAGCTCCATAATTAATTTCATATTTTTCTGAGCTTGCTTCCACATATTTTCAATATTGGCCATCTTTGATCTTCTCGTTTTGTAATTTGAAAATGTTCTTGAGAAGACTTCAAAGAAGGAGATTATTTGAATGTATTTCAAATATCATTTCAAGTCGAATCATTTCAAGTGGTTCTCAATATTCTGATTTAAAAGGGGAAAATATTATGATCAATAGGTTTATAACCTATCTTTGTTTCTCCTCTCATATCTTGAGAACAAAATCTCCTTTGGTCATATAAGTTCAATTCATACTTTTGTGACCAACCTCGATATTTGCAAGTGGTATCGATTTGCAAACCTCCTTTGTGTCCTTTTTAGTGATTAATGCCAAAAGGGAGAATGTTTATATCAATACTCTTCCATTTGGATGTTTCATTTGTTTAAAATGCCAAAGAGGAGAATTGCCAAAAAGGGGGAGAATGCATTAAATGTATAGTATATCATTCTCATATGCATAATGATTGACGTTTTAAAATTTCACCTTATGGCATGCATAGACATAGTTCATTAACTTAAATTCTCTGTTATGTCTATTTATATCCAAATGTTGTTATTGAAAATGGATTTGTCATCAATCACCAAAAAGGGGGAGATTGAAAGATCTAGACCCGCCATTATGAGTTAATGGATTGTTTTGGTGATTAATGACAAATCCAAATATGAGACTAACTCTTTTATCTAGTAATATCTTGTGTAGTCTCATTTGGATATAAAGGTGAAATTCAATGAGGTATGCAATCGACATCTTAATCTTATATATTATTGCATTCCTCGAATCCAAAATATAGGTTGAACTCAACCATAAGTTAAACTTGAATATGTGCATATGTTCTTATTACACATTTGTGTATGCACACATTTAGGGGGAGTTCACTCTATATTTTGTGGTTTCATAAGTATTGATCCATATTCCATTCTCCTCATATATTAAGGATCATTACTTTGAAACAAATCCTTTGAGTATATAAAACTTGTGTAGTTCATATATACTCATATTGCTTTATATTCAATTATTTGCAATTGTGTTGTGGGACTAATGTGTGTGCTAAGATGTGTTCAAGACTTAGTCCGAGTCCGAATGAAGACATGAAAAGGAAATGCAAAGATGGTAAAAGATCAACTTAGGATCATGCATTCTCTTTTGGTTTGGTTTCAAAAGCAAAATCTTTTCTCGAACACAATCGGAAGTTCGGCATGTGAATCGCGAACTTCCGTCATGCGATTGTTCAAATATGTGCGGCTTGATTTTTCCGAGAGCATCCGCTTTGGGACTTAGCCGATTTCTCAAGCGCGAAGTTCCGCAATGATACGAGCGGAAGTTCCGATTAATCGGTTGCTCAAATTTGTGCGGTTTGATTTTTCCAGAGTACCCTTTTAGGGACTTAGCCATTTTCGCAAGTGCGGTAGTTCCAATGAAATGAGCGGAACTTCCGATAATCGGAACTCTGCATGATAGTTGGCGGTAGTACCGCACCCTTCTACAATAGTTTGTTCGAAGCATTTGTTGCATGTATATCTTGATAATTATTGTTAATCATTGTGGGACTAACATTTTCATGAGTTGGATGAATAGGCTATGTTCTAGGGTGACGAAGACTTTGGATGACATCATGAGTTGATCGTCATCAAGTCAAGGTTCAAGAAGAGGATGTATCGTGTGTTGATGCATAACAAGATCTCGAAGAAGGAGATGATCATGAGTTGATCGTCAAGTCAAGAGAAGATCTATCATGTGTTGATGGAGGTCAAGTAAAGGATGCATCATGGGTTGATGCATGTCAAGACAATGACCCGGACTTGAAGTGAAGATGTGCGTCATCAAGCTTCAAGAAGATGCTCACGGCAAAGGTATGACTAGCTAGGGCTAAGGATGTGTTCCTAGTCTTTTACCGGTCTTGGTGTTTGGTTGGAAGACCGGATTGCTAGTATAGGATGTCGTACTATTAAGAGGGGTCTTGTCTAGTAGCTTGAGTCTTATCATGTGTTGATAGCTCAATCTTGCTTGCTCTAGCTCTACATGGCATGATGCTATTATTTGCGAATGTGTTTTGCAAATAGTTGAGGCTTATGCAGTTAATCCTTGTAGCATGTGACTAAACTTTTGCGAATGTGTTTTGCAAATGGTTGAAGTCCATGTACCTACACCTTGTGGCATGATCTAAGTTTGCAAATGTGTTTTGCAAATTGTTGGGATTCATGCATATTCCCTTGGCATGGTCTAAGATTGCTTATTGCTATTTATTTGGACTTAGATCATGATAGTGGCTCTTTGGAGTTGTGCTTTTTGATTTGATCAAATGTGTTTGAGATCAATCAAATAGGTGGGTTGTGTAGCCCTCTGAATAAGCTTTCCATAGAGTCCGAGATCACTCAATTCGACATCGAGTCAAAAGTTATGACATTTTTACCGAGTATCGTGCATGCTGAAATTGGGCTGCGGAAGTTCCGATTTTTGTCTGCGGAACTTCGATATTATCGGAAGTTCCGATATTTGTATCTTGGAACTTCCGCACCAAAAGTTTTAACGGCTAGTTTTGAGCCGTTATGCACCGTCTGCCCATGAACAGTAGAAAGCGGTAGTTCCGCATATTAGTTGGCGGAACTTCCGATTTCCTGATTTTTCGCAACTTTGCCTCCAGCGGCTAGTTTTTGTGTGTGGGCTATATATAGCCACCTTGGCGGTTGGGAGAGGTTCTTTGGTGCCCATATTCATTCTATTGAGCTAAGAGCAAGCCTCTCATCTCTTTTGTGCATGTGTTGCACTTAGTGAGTGTTGAGAGCAAACCCTAAGTGCATGTGTTGCCTTAGGTAGTGGATTGAGTATCCACTTGGCGTTGACACTTGATTAGTTCAAGTGATCGTTGAGACTTGTTTCTCTTGGTGTTTGCCGACACCTAGGCGGCGTGGAGGCGTCGTGCGGTGATCTTCTCAAGAAGCTTGTGAGAAGGCCGGCGTTGTTGTGAGTGGTTTGGTGCTCGC
The DNA here is from genome assembly GCA_036346395.1 of Hsuehochloa calcarea. NCBI lineage: Eukaryota > Viridiplantae > Streptophyta > Magnoliopsida > Poales > Poaceae > Hsuehochloa > Hsuehochloa calcarea. The sequence goes on along the minus strand of CM070593.1, from coordinate 58,311,432 downwards.
CATCTCGGAGCGGAGGAAGAGCAACCCTAGTGGAGCGAGTGTTGGTTCGGTTTGGAACCGGTCCAAGTGTTGGACTTACCTCGGAGGTGTTGGCTTAATTAGTGGAGCCGGTCCAATTTGTTTGGGCTAACCTCAACGTGGATTAGGGGAGACCGGCAAGTCTCCGAACACCACGGTAAAACATAATTGTGTCCATCTTGTTTTTACTTGTGCTTTACTTTGAGCAATTTATATTACATGCTTTAATTGCTTATATATATCATTGTTTGATTGCTCTCTTGTATTGTTGGTGCACTTAGTTGAGCCTAGTTGATTTAGGTTTTAATTGTGCAAAACCAATTGGCTATTAGCTTCCGCATTTATATATTGGTTTAGCGCGAAAGATTTTTAAAACCGCCTATTCACCCCCCTCTAGTCGGCCACCTCGATCTTACAGACGCAGCGGCCATGGCGGCAGTTGGTGGGGGTGGACGGTGGCGTCTTGTGAGCCAGCTGCGGCAGTGGTGGGGCGGGAGGCGACGCGAGGCGACGCAGAGGTGGGGGCGAGCGGGGAGATGGGCCGGGTGGAAAGGCCGAGCGAGGCGCCGAGCGAAGAAGAAGGCGCAGTCGGGCCGAGCGGGGAGAAGAGAAGAGGTCGGGAGAGGAGGCGCCGGATCCGGAGAGGCCGAGGGAGGAGAGGGGCCTGGGTGAAGAAGAAACCGGGAACCGGGGGGGGGGAAGAAATGGGGCGGTGCTGTCGGCGCGAGGGAGATAAGGGAGAGAGATAGGGCGCACGGGGCTGCGGGGGAGAAGGAAACAGGAGTTGGGCCGGAGGGGGGCGGGAGTCGGGCCAGAGAAACGGTTGGGCCGGGAGAGAAAAATCGGCCCAAGAAGAAAAGAATAGGTCCAAGAAAATAAGAGGAGGTAAAAATTGGAGTGGGGCACAGAATTTGGAAATTGAGAATTCCACTTAAATTTTGAATCCAGAATTTGAAAGAAGGTTTGAAACACAAACCCGAGCTTAGAAGGAGGCTGAATTTTTTTGAAAATAACGCCAAATTTGAAGTACATGTGAAAATCGGAAATCAAAACAAATAATAATTATCGTTCGAAAACGGGACGTTACAATGAGCATCTATACGAAACGACATCTGGGATAGCTTTTCTACTTTATTTGTTGCATAAAAAGAACCACCAGGTCTGGCCGGCACTTAACCTAGCGATGGTAATAGTGCATCTAAGCCCAACATGCTACACGTAAATATGCATGAAGTAATTAGCACAATTCTTGAAATGTTGATCTAGAAACGAAGAAAAGAAGTCACAACAAGAAACTTAACAGGGAAATCGAAAAGTTTAATTTCAACAATTTCACTAAATGCTTTTTCCTTGGCTTGGTTGGAAAGGCTGTGTCTAGAGGTAACATGATCACATAAAACGATGCGGGGTATCAACCTAAAGGATGACTGAAAAAAACAACTGTATGCCTCATCAATGAAGATTGTACGTATGCGCAATAAGAAGCATGTTGGAAAGCATATGGATACATGGACGTATACCTAGATGTCATTACCGCGGCTTCAGGAATATCCGGAGAAATATACCAACGACATGCTGCATTTCCAGTGAGACCCTCCTCTTCTATAGGGAGCTAAAAAAAATGAGACATAAATACAAGTGCAAAAATATGGTTGCAATAAGATAATTAATCACCATGAGTTTTCTTTTCTCAGTAAAAAAACCAAAACTGGGTAAATAGCTGTGGCGTGTGAAAAGCGGTCACACTCTTAAGTATGTAAGAACATGAGCCAGGATATGTTTGTGATGTTGTCGCATATCTATGAGTACAGAGACAAAACATGCAGTACAAAGGACATGTTAGAAAAGAAGAACCAGCAAACAACTTGCAAATTCGTCAGCAACATTAGACAAAAAAAAAAAGCTTGTTCAAGTACGTTGAAACACACGCATAATAATAAAAATGTTGTCGGACTAACAAAGCATCAAGGACAACACAACCTAGATGTAAGGCACAAAATGAACGGCAAAAAAAAACTGCATGAAGACAACAAGACAATAGCCAATTTTGTAACAAAGAAGAGAGCAACACCCACAATATAACCAATAAACCGAGCATACAACACATACTAAAAGCATTACTTTAAGACACCCGAGAACTGCATGTCAAAGACATCATGATAGATACAGCAGGCAAACATATCAGCAGCGCGAAGGATAAAAGTGTCTATCTAGGTAAGATACAATATGTACAACAATCTACAAACAGGTTCTAAGTAACAGAACGGTGAGAACAGTGCAACAGAAACGTAAAGAGCAGTAGGATGAACGACAAACATCATAGAATTGCATGAAAATTAAAGATATGTAAATCTATCATGAGAGCGTGGATTAAAAAACATGTCTAGGTAAAACTGAACATACACAGGACTATATAAACCCTGCCGAAGCAACCAAACGATGAGGCCAGTGGAATAGAAACGTAAAGAACAACAGGACAAGCGACAAAGAAACCACATTCAGAGGCTAGGGCAGTAGTCAATCTATGATCCAACAGGACACAGCAACCACAAGGCAATTCATAAGGCGAGCATACAGAATATATATAAAACATCACTACCAGGCATAAGAAAAAAAACATGGAAAAGGTATGATGACAAATATCGCTCCAAAGGAAAACAATATATCATGGGCAAAGATATAGAACATAAGGCCATATCTTTTCATAAGAACACCAACAAAAAGCGCAACAATAGGCTGTGATTGTCCAGATTCATAAACATAGTCAGCATCGAATTCAGATGCGCGCTGGTGTCAGACCCGGATTTTATAAACCCGAATCCTCTGCGCATAACTGTGCTATTCTCTGGATCAGTAGATAGCACTCACAGATACATCACTGAATCATTCACACAATGGCGTAAAACCATACCATTCATTAAATTAACACATCAGAGTTTACATAGACCGCATCGGGTCAAGTTTTACAATAAGGGCCAAACAGGCCAAAAGATTACATCACAAAGTAGCGGAAGCGACAACGGAAACAAAAGAAGTGAGGGCACATCTCTCCGCAGGCAAGTGACTGGGGAAACCTATGTACATCCGATATTACCCAAAACTCAGATAATATGGGATGCACCTAGGTACCAGCGGAGTCAGCTAGACTGGGGCGAGACTAGAACAACTATAGACTAAACTAAGCTTCAAGGACTCCTGGTCTTGGACATCCGTTCCTTGTAGTAGTCGATATCTCCAACATTTCACCTTCGAGGGTTTGGGGGAAAGAGCGAGAATGAGCACAACTACCGTGCTCGCGAGCCAACACACAGAATGCAATAATATACATGCAAGGCTTAACGAGGATGGCTCAGGTTCTTTTATTTGCGTAAAGCGGCAATTATAAATACAGATATTAGAAGATCCTATCACTTAGCATTTTAACACAAACATGATTTTGTAGATAGAATACTTGTGCAATATTACTAACAGCAGAGGCTACCTCCACCTTATGCTTATCTTTGGTTGGGGCTACCCCCATATTTTGACAATGCTGGATACGATGATCCAGGAAAAACTTAAAACCTCAGGCTAGGTGAGCCGACCTGGTTTTGTTGATCATCCGCAAACCTCAGGCTAGGTGAGCCGACCTGGTTTGTGGACCATCCCCAACCTCAGGCTAGGTGAGCCGACCTGGTTTTCATTTCCACCCAACAAAGATTTTTGAAATAGAACTAACTCAAGTTAAGTTCCCATGTCTGCCTTTGACCGAAGGCGCGGCTGTTTAAACAGTTTAGACTCTGCAGAGGTTGTACACTGTACCCACAAGAGATAATCATACTCGTTTCTCCACATGATTCCTTAGTCATGTAGTTGAGCGATCGTCACAAGATGCGTTTGAACTATCTTGCCCCTTAGTCATCTCACCTATATGGGGTTACGCCCATCGTTGTGCGGATGTTCACCTCGTGGATCGGGCGGTTGAGTGGAGAGTCAACCTACCCCTCAGCGACTGGCAAACTTCACCGTGTTCGGTGTCCCATTCAAGTCAGCGTACGTCCTGCCGCTTGCACATTCCCTCTTTCCCACCATGCGAGACGACATTCGAGGTTTGAAAGTTTTACTAAGCCAAGTTGCAATTTGCAGACTTGCGGTTGTCTTGGTTTTACGAGGAGGTCATGACAAGATTAAGTCCTTAATTCACCGGACGGTTCATACCACATACCAACCATTCTCGTGCTACGTTCGCACCCACCATTCTTTCCATCCGTCGGATGGGGTACTAGCAAGTTATTTAGGGTTTTGGGAAGGAAAACCAATTAACGCAACACATCATCATCTACATCCCATGACCGCCCAAAACCATTTTCATGTTTAAAGGATGATGATCGGGACATTTATTGTCCCGGTACTTAAGCAAGACTAGCATGTCGCTTAAGTACAACCTATACTAGTATTACCATATAATTACTAAGGTGACAAAGGATACTGGATTCAATTATCAAAGGATGGCTTAATAAGTAATTAATCAACAAATGGGCAATTAACTACCTTAAGCTTTAACATATCATTGGTTACAAAATTAAAGCATGCAACTTTGCTATTTTAAATAAACATAGTTTGCATAAAGCGTAGGTTCGAATGATCAAAGTATTGACTACTTTGGGTCGATTATCGCGGCCTTGATCTTACTCGGGGCCTTCTCTCGCGAGGTTTTGGAATTCCGGGTCTTCGTCTTTATCCAAATCTTGATCCTGCTTGAGTCGCTGCTTCTTCTGAACTTCGACTCCTAATTATACGATACAAGCAAGACAACAAATAAATCCGAAGAACTTCCAGAAGACCAAATATGAACAAAGCAATTTAAATGAGTTTTGCGATGAACAAGCTGAAGAGACAAGATTCAGCGAGGCGGGGATGATTGACAAAGTCAAATGATTAGCTGAGTTCACGAGACAAAGGCGGAGGCACTCTGTCGAGGGAAACAAGGGGGAAACAAAGTCGAAGAACTTCCGCAGGATACTCCACTTTGGATACCGCGGATCGGGCAAGATCGGATACACGATAAATTAACAAGACCGTAAATCATTTTATTAAAGATGACTTTTGAACAGGGATAAAAAGGGATAAACAATATTTAGACCGACGAATACTGGAAAGGATTACAAGATTATTAACCAGGTTTTCAAAGTAAGCTGTCGAGATTAACAGGTTAACCTCGAATAGTCTTCCAAAATATTTTGAGAAAGTGCAAGTTTATTTTAAAGCATTTTACACCACGCAAGGAATTTGAATAAATATACTTTAATTAAAATAGACACGATTGCAGAGACGATTACGAAGGTCATTTGCATAACCTCGATTTCCCGAGATTTTGCAAATTGCGCTCTTAATCGATAGCTCTCAACTAAAATCGAAATGGATAATTCTACTAGTACTTGTCGATCGACGAGTTAACCACTAATAACGGTTAATCGATTTCAACACAAGTCGTAGTACAATGATCGAGAGCAAATACTTTGGAAACATTTTCGCCAAAAAGGAAAACTACTAGTCGCTCGAGTCAAACAAGACAATACATACACAAATGCCATACAAAACACAATCGATAAACAACAACTTCCAGTACACAAATCGATACACAATCTTTCTCAACATAAACTCAACTACTGCTCCATAACTACCCTGCACCACATACGCAACATACTCACTATAGACATCCAAATCTCAATACACAAATATTCAATACCGATTTTTAAATGCCAACTCCGCGACGATTCAAAGGCATACACAAATAATCATACACAATATTCATACATTCACAAATGCAAAACACAAGAACCAATGTCTTGCTTTGCCACTCTCTCTTTCGCTTAGAGAGAGAGAGAGAGAGAGAGAGAGAGAGAGAGAACAGAGAGCGAGAGAGAGGCCGGGTCTGCAGCCGGTTGGACCGGAGGGAGAGGGCGGTCGGACCGGGGAGAGAAGGGAGAGCACGGGCGGCGAGGACGGCACCGGTGGGGAGACAGCGGTGGCCGGCGTCACCAGAACGAGGAGAAGAGCCGGGAGGGGAGAAGACAGGGGCGACGGCACCGGGCGCGCGAAAGGGGGCTCACCGAGAGGGAGGCGGCGCTTGATGTGGGCGGCGGCGCGAGGGAGGAGCGCTTCGAAGCGAGGCGGCGGAGCCGAGGGCGACAGACGCGAGCAGACGGGAAGCCGAGCCGACGGCGGAGGAAGGGCTTGGGCGAGGCCGGGCCGAGGGCGACGTGGCGGAGGGAGGCGCTTCGAAGCGTGCGGCGACACCGAGAAAAGGGGCGAAGAGGGAAGAAGAGAGGCGGAGCTCTCTCGGCTTTATAGCCGGGAGAGAGAGAGAGAGAGAGGAGAAAGCCGGGCGGCAAGCGCGGATGGGGAAGAAAGCGGGCGGCGCGGAGGAAACCGGGGCACGGGTGATGGCGACGCTGGGGTGGCTGTGTCGTCAGGACGGCGCGAGAGGCACAAAGCCGTCTGGCGCAAGCGTCAGCGGATCCGGAGAGGCGGGGTGGTCAGGCGAGGAGGCGGCGGCGCGGCGCGGGAGGAGGGCCGGATGGAGGAGAGAGCGAGAGAGAGAGAGGCGAGAGGAGAGTGGCGCTGGGAGAAAAGGGAGAGAGGCAGGCGATCGGGAGAGAGGGGAAGAAGGAGGAAAAGAGCCGGGCCAGGGGAGGAAAGAAACGGCCGGGCGGCTCGGGCCGACTGGGCCGGGAAGGGAAAAATGGAAATGGGCCGGGAGAAAACCGGCCCAAGAAGAGAAAAGGATTTTGGATTTTGATATTTTTTTGAAAATGGAGAATTACAAAGAAATTTTGAAATCTGAATTTTGAAATTGAAATCAGGTTTTGATTTTGAATCTTATTAAAAACAGGATGTTACAGCTGGCCCCAAAGAGTGAGCTTGGCTTCGCAGTCGCTGCAGACAAGAGCAAATCAATAAGAACACAAAACAACTTATATAGGAAGACTGGAACAGAAACAAGCAATATGGCATTGGAGATGAATAGAAATCGAATTGGCATACCCAACATCTCTTAGGACAATGACTCTTTTTACTAAAGGGCCATCCTGGTTAGAACCTTGAACAGAAGCAGCCTTCGAAACACCGACAACAACACCCATAACATCTGCAACATCATGACAACATTGGTTTGAGAAGAAAAAACTACATGTTGGATAAGCATAGCTAAATCAGCGATAGAGAAGAAGCGTTAAGAAAACTGAATGTGTAGTAACATACCAAGGAAAGATGTGGTTTCACCAACATAGCTAGGAATGCTAGCAATTGGCACAAGATTGTACGTGTACATGGGAAAGTATGGTGACACATCATCTAGCTCTTTTATTTCGGTGTAATAGGTGACCTCGATCATGTATTTGCTGTCCATAGATCTATACATTTCTTTGTTAGGACACACTAAGAATCGGGTAAGAGCGTAGACATGCCCTTCCTGCAGCTGGGTCCTCTTTGCTTCGTCATGTTCGACAGGTCTATTGCACCGCCCTACGATAGTCAAGCGGCAAACCATGTATAGCCGAAATGCAGAAGCCCCAGCAAAAGAAGCGTCCTAAATAATGAGATATGAGGAATAAGTAGTACCTGTTCATAGAAAAAAAACGAGATCTAGCTAGGTGCTGAATGCTAACATTTTCCACACCGCCGCGGTATTCTGCATGGAAAGGGAAAAAACAGGTTAGTACCTGCAGAAGGAATGGTGGTGCAGACACTGTAGGAAATAAAAGTTACCAAAGCACAAGCAAAAAAGTAGGAACAAAGTTTGGGGGGGTATGAACAAGTCTATCTTGTTGGTAGACCACTTTACAGGCAAGAACTTTAGTATAAGAAACAGAGGGGCAGTATTAACAGCGAAAAACACCACGAAACACAGGACAAGTAGCATGAAAGCAACATGTATCTATGTGCATAGTGCAAGATGTTTCTTTGTCCAAGCTGTACAGAATAAGAGGGAAAATGTAAGGAAGCATTCAAGTATATACTATGGAAACACAGAAGGTAGAAAACTGGTATGCATACTAGGCTGGCTGCAAAATCTCATGGAAAACAATATTCTTTGTCCTAGACCCGCATGTTCCATCCTCATTCTCGATAAGGATCTTTAGACCTTCTCTTGATGTAACTCGTCAAACAGCAACATACAGTTGCCCATGCGTAAAAATTGGTTTTTTTAAGATACACACCAACACTCTCGAGGGTTTGACATAGGCTTTTGTCAATGGTCATCGCATAGCAAGGCCTAACCGGAAATTGGCAACGTTGCAATTTAAAAGCCCAGTTTACATTTCCAGTTGTCAGCCGTATTCAGGGAAGAAACACAGTTTGGCCAACAGCAGGACTAGTCATAACAGTAGCATCAACAATAACATGTGCAAGCCTCGAAAACTATAAGGCATGTACCATTACAAAGACAGGTAGACTGGTTTAAGTTTCTTAGCAGAATAATAGGAACACCTATCTTGAGAATCAATCTATGCTGAGGGAAGTTGTTCGCATCGATGGAATCTAGAAGTTCTATGGGGTAAAGAAGATTAGCACCAATTGTTGTGTCCACTAATCTAGAGATGGTGTCACAACTTACGTATTCGACCTCATCGGCAGGCACTCTAGTTAGAATGTAAGAATTGATTTCGTCGACAAACTCATTAGTAGGCAATAGTATGGCTCGACTGCGTAAATAATAAGGATCAGAAAAATAACTGGAGAAATAAGTGTATACAACATCTACTTTGGCAACTATTTTATCATCTGTTGTTATAACAAGAAATTCATCTGGTATGCCTATCCAAAATGGCTCAGACTCCCTCGCACAACTTGTAACGGGCAATCTGCCATCACCAAGGTCTAAGATCCATTGGCTAAATTCGAAAGCATAGCATGCAATCTTATATTAACAGTTAATGATAAGGCCTCGACAGAATTCCGTAGAGGCGAGTTCATTATTGCAGAATCGACTATCTGAGATCTAGTCCCTCCTTCGATAACAGGTAAGATCTGTCTTAAGTCACTTTGTGGATATCACGGGGATATGCTCGTGATCTTAGGATGATGTTACAATTGGCAATGGCGTTAAAAGTTTGTTGATTCACGCGTTTTCGGCAAGTTTCAGTTCTGTCAGGCCTTTGGCGGTCAGACCGGCCAAGGAGGCGTTCAGACCGGCCAGAGGGCGGTCCGACCGACCACCCCTGGCGGTCAGACCGGCCATGGGCGGCGGTTAGACCGGCCAATATAAAAAGTGGATTTTGGAGCTGGGCCAAAAATAAAAGGTGTAGGCAAGAGAGGAGATTCTATTGCACTTGGTGGAGATTCTATTGCACTTGGTCTCATAATTTTTGGAGTCTCCAGTCAAAAGTTCTATTCGTTTGAAATTTCCAGAAAAGTTTAGGTTTTCAGGTGCTGAAAATCGGCTAAGTCCCTAACTGGGCAGTCTGACCGGCCAGAGGGCGGTCAGACCGGCCCATAGGTGGCGGTTTGACCGGTTTCCACTTGATTCGTCGGTTTTCAAAGCGGTGATGTTTGTTTGTTAGGTCAAGTTCATGAGTTTCAGTGCATATATGTTGCATGATGCATGTTTTGACTAACGTGGGGTCAAGTTTCGAAGAACTTGTTCTCGGAATCGATTTCTTGGTCTATTGTTGTGCAGGTTGCTTGGAGGTCAACGACGGTCAACGGCGAGGATGATCGGGACTAGGCTGGAGAGCTGAGGTTTAGAACGATCGACGATGCCGGATGAAGTCATTGGATTCGAGCGTGGCGCAAAATGGACAAGGATAACCGAATGAGAAGTTCGGTGCGACGGGTTGCATCAAGCGGCGCGGGGGTCGGTGCAAGTGCCATGGTAGTTTCGGTGGGAGCCGGATGGGAGAGACTTGCCGACATGATGAGAGCCGCTGATCAACTTACACGTGACGAAGCATGGAACTGCTTCATGAAGATTGGACTCGGTCTTTGGAGAAGGATCGAGAAGGGGTATTTTGGTAATATCACTAAAATACCGCCTTGTTTGCTTTTGGCTAAACTACTGCGCAAGACGACGCAAGGAGAAGCGGTTTAGGTCAAGAGAAGATGAAGACGGCGCTTTAAAATGCGTGTGTCAATTAAATCCGTTTGTGTGTGGGCTTAACGGATGCCCAATAGGAACTCTTCTAGAAGGTTAGCCTCCACTATAAATATGGGAGGGTGCTGTGCACCTCCTCTAATCCTTTTGCTCATTTGGAAACCCTAGTTTTGTTTTTGAGATTAGAGAGTGGAGAGGTTAGGATTCTTGAAGAGGAGATTGATTGTATGCTCTTGTATTGAGTTTTGTCCTCCATGTTGGAGTGATTGTAAACCAGCAATAATCACAAATCAATCTATGCAAGTTTTCTTGAGATGAGTCTCTTTTCGTTCCTGCTCTCTATTTTGTGATTTTGGAGCTGTCTTTGATTCTCACATTTTCCTTCTGTTTCTGCCCCTAATCTTGCTTGCTGTGATATGTGGGATATCATCTAGGATCATCTTGATCATCTCTAACCCACGAGCAAGGTTTTTGATCTAGTTTTCATTTTGAATCAGTTTTGAACCATCCTTCACTCAAACGAAAAAAGATCAGAACTTTGCCAAGAATCTTCACGATCTTTTATTGGAATAGGTTTCTGATATCCTAAAGAAGGTGTGTTTCAAGTTTCATCGAGTTTGGAGTTGTAGATCAAAAGTTACATCTATTTGCAACTTCGTTTTTTGGGTTGATTTCACTCTTCATCAGGCTACCGGTCCGACCGCCCAAGGTGACCGGTCCGACCGCTCAAAGTGACCGGTCCGACCGCCCAAGGTGACCGGTCCGACCGCCATTGACATAGAAGTCAGACCGCCCAACACTTAGGATTTTAGCCTTTGTTGATTTTGGTTGTTTTGCTCTGGGGTTTGGATTGGATTCAATACAAGACTTCTGTTGTGCTTAGATATTGATCTTCATAGCTCTCATAGCTATTGGAGAGAAAATCGTGTTGAATCCGATCTTTACGAAAAAGAGATCGTGCTCCTATTCACCCCCTCTAGTCGCCGTTTCGGTCCAACAGTATTTTTCTTGAACATTCCAACCATTACCCTGTCAGCCTGCACAATGGACAACACTATTATTGACTATGTTCATTGTGTTTTCTTCAGTGCGATCTACAAGCTCTAGAAGATCTGACCTATGAAAGGAGGAAAGAATTAAAAGGGTTGACCATCCCGAGAAGGAGAATATGACATTGGTAGCAGATACTCTCAAGAGAGCTTCTGATGGTTCTTTTGAATCTTCTTCTGGTTTTTCTCTTGCTTGTTTATCTGCAATCCATGAAGAAGAACTTGATAGTATTCCTGAGGCTGAATTAGCTCTTCTAGCCAGAAAGTTCACAAGGGTATATAACATTGTGATAAATAGAAAGAGAGGTGGCCCTGTGACTTGCTATGAGTGTCGGGACCCAAATATGCAAATCTGGACCCTCTGTGTATTCTGCACTAGTCCAGGATCACGCTAGTGCACACAGTGTCAACATTGATGAAATATCACATCCATACAACGAATATAAGAATAAACGAGTACCTTTAAATAACAAATAACTGTTGGGACCTTACGGTCGAGTTTTGCATTTATTAAGCCATGCAAGGCTGACAATAAAGAAATAAACTGCAGCGGAAACGAAATAAACTCCGGTGGCTCCCATCAATTTTCCACAGGCAACTGACTGGGATCAAGACCCTAACGATCAACATTCGTAGAACTCTTCTTCAAAAGCAGGCGACGACTCCTCCACTTCTGTTGATTTGTTTAGCAAGAGTGAGTACACACCGTACTCGCAAGTCATACCACAGAATGCAATTTATGGTTTATTCCAAAGGAATGACTTCTGTGGTTATTTTGCAGAAATACAACATTTGCAATTGAATACAAATAATAGATTGAAAGCATAATTCAAAACAAATAGACAATAATAAGTTAACAATTGATTTCACAAAGTACACACAGTCTAATCAAGTTATTCACACAGCTGCACAAGTTATCTCACACAGCTGACCCTTCCCAATTGTTTTAGAAAATCTACCCCTCGTGTGAAATTCCCGAGCATGTCCATATCCGAGGACGCGGCTATTCGAATAGATTGGTGAGGACACAACTGCTTTGTTCTTTTCCGTTTCCATATCCGAGGACGCGGCTATTCGAAGACAGAAACCGAGGGGATGCGCCGAGGAGAAAGGCTAAGGACAGGCGCATGAAACGAGGAACCTACCGTGTGGAAACACGAAGCGACGCGGACACACACCGAAGTGAGTGCAACGCCAGCAACCTGCCTGGCCACAGGCAAACGAAACGCCGAGCGCAATCGAACAACAGAGACCAACAACACAAGATCGGATGGACAAGGAAAAAAAGACCGACGTGGCCACTCTGCCTATGCCCCCTTTCAGCCTCCCTTTTGATGAGGATATCCCTTCCACTGATATAACCATCCCTACCGCTTTTGATGTGCAAGGACCAACTACTAGAGCACATGCTCGCCAACTAAATTATCAGGTGACTTCGTTTCTCGGAGTGCATCCATATTCTGTGAACTCTATGATGCTGCCTAAAGCACGTGATATTATTTTACTTAGGAATCAAGGATCGAGAGGCAAGTTAAATGGAGATGATGACATCACCAAGTATGGAGATGATCATACGAGGAATGAATATTTATATACTGAGGCTTGACATAATCTAGCATGAAGACTATATATCAAGTTATTTAGGCCAACACTTAGCAATATTTGAGTAAAGGAACTTGGTGCTGCGCCACCTGTACTAATGGGTCATGGGCCTTGTAATTTGGGTTGGACACATATGGGTTATCACTGTTCACAGTACTTGCGGCCGCCGCCCCTCTCTTCCTCCTTTACATAGTGGCCGCTACCCTTAGGGTTTTAGGGTTTTGTTGATTGAAGTTTAGCTTTGCTACTTTATACTTTGTCCTCTTGTTCGGTGAGATCAACAACGATATTGTTCTTCAGAACCCCACTTATCAATACAATTTCAATTCCTATTTGCAATTTTAGATTGCCTATTTATCTTGTTCTTGCGTGCTTCTTCGGTGTATGCAGGAATTGATCTTCGTGATCAGGTCATCTGAGTATTCGTGCACGGTTGATAACGACTTGTCGAGCAATTCAGCGATTACGTGGTTTCGAGCCTTGCGAGTTCGTAGCCAGGATTGTAAGAGTTAAGCGACTACTACTGATTTACCTTCTCACTAAAAGATTTACCTTTAACCGTAGGGATAATATGCTCTTGCAAATTGCAATCCCTAAGTACATGTATTTATTAGTCAGGCTCAAACAAGTCCAATCATAAATTCAAATATAAGCTTTATTTAAACAAGATCATTCAAGTTGAAGGCCTTGATCCATAAATATTGGTGCACAACCAAAAAAAATGGCTAAAGCATAATTTTCAAAAGAATAGTTTTGAGAACATTTCTGGACATGTAAACTGCGTAAATGCCACCAAAACAAACCACCGCTCTCCTCGTCCGTCTCAGAATTTTTATTATTATTAATTAACCTTTTTAAATTTTATTTTACAGTTAACCTTCCGCGAACTTTATTTACAATTCTGGCCTCTTTGGTCATGCCACCACCCGTGTCATGACAAAATAACATTGTCAAGCCATAGGATAAATTCTCTAAAATAATTTTTTTGTCATATCACTGGTAGTGGTGTGATCAAACAATACTGTCACGCTACGGATGATGGCGTGACAAGAGTTTGCCTAGATACAAGCTGGTGTGATAGTGTTATTTTATCACGCCACGGGTGATGGCGTAACTAAAGAGGTCAAAATTAAAAATAAAATTCAGTTAACTTTAAAATAAAATTGATAAAAAATAATTAATAAAAATATTCTCTCTCACAGCGACCCAGCCCCAGCGACATGCACTCCATTCTTTCCATCTCAATTTCCACTCCGACCCGAAGGCCGAGCCACCAACCTTCTCGCAGCCATGTACATGTGGGCCCTCAACCTGAAGGCCGGTGGGCCCTGCCTCACGCCGAGGCACTCCCCGCCGGCGACGTGGGCCCACCTTGCCGCCGGCGATGTCGGCTCGCTGGCTGTGGGGCTTAGGCGGCGGAGGCCGCAGCCGGAGCGGTGGCCGAAGTTGGCGGCGAGCGCGTCCGGGAGGAAGAGCAAGAACAGCCGCGGCGACGGCGACGAGCCCAAGAATAAGGCATCTTCTTCTGGTAGGTTCCCTTGGTCGAGTTTTGGTGTCAATTGGTGCGACCGGAGTGGGAAAGGTGGGATCTCGGCGCGATTTGTGTGTGGAAAATGGTCAAACCTTCGTAGATTGGATGCGGATTAAAGTGATCGGAGCTGGGACGGCGCTATTTTTGTTGAACATCTTGGGAGATTGATATGATTGGGACGTGAAATGGTCGAGTTAGAACTATGTGATCTTGAGATCGAGGATGGTGTTTGTTGTGGTGTAATTGGTGATAGAAACGTGGAACTTTTATGCCTGTCTCGGTGGATTTGTAGTTGTGATGATTAATGAGGTATTGGGTGAATTGCATATGTAATGAGCTCGAAGGATGGACTCTACCTGGGGTCCATTTGGAGATTGAATTTTTTTGGTGCAGTTTGTGATTGAAAAATGGTTATATGCACTGACTTGGATGTAGTAATTGTGGAGTTCCGGTTGTTGCATTTGTTTTTTTTTTCCCAACCACGGTGCTTTGTTTAGATGTTTATTGTTGAATCAGCGTATTAAGGTTAGTTTGATCTCTTTTTCTAGGTATATACAATATTTCAATGGAAAATGTATCATTTGAATGCAAGTTTTATGGAATGTGAATTGGGGACTTTTGGGTTATGCAGTGATGGCAGTTTTCATCTTTCTTTCAATCTGTGACTCTGTGTTCTAGAGAAAAGAAATCTTTCTTTCGATCTACCTCGGATGCATGTATTATTAGTGGAAAGGCATGAACTCGATTGATGAACTAGCTATAGGCTGTGTTGAATTAATGGTTTTTTTATGCAGGAAAAGGTGATGCATCTGCTCCCAGTGGAGATGATTCCAATGGAATAAGCCAAAATCAGGGTGAACCAAAATCCAACGACACAATGTATATACCTAGCAACATGTCATATTGGCGTGATGTGAGAGCAAGCTTTGTGATTCCAAAGTCGGTAAGACCAATCATTTTGAACTAATTTAGTCTAGCTGTGGCTCTCCTTTATCTTATAAATGATGTCGACATAGGTAATTTTAGGTGATCTGGTCTTCACAATTTCATTCTTGCTAGATAATGTGCCAACAGATTCTGTGGGTACAGAAGTTAGCTCTTTTTTTAGTGATTACGTGATGGCCCGACTAGGATAGTCTTTATACAACGCGCTTTAAAGTCTATGGGATTGGATATTAGCTGGACTAGTATTTTGCTTCACTTATACTTATTTGTTGGCATCATATGAGAAAGGAAGCAATGGGTTAATTTCTGTAGTTCCAGTTGCCCTGTATGTTCGCCCAGCATTATACCTATTGTTGAAATGACCACTTGAGAATTTGAAAACTTAAGAAGAGGAAACTGTATTGGATGGTCGGTCCATGGTAGCACACATTCTGTTTTAATTATTGTAGAGTCAACTTCTCATCCTAGCTGAGATTAGCCTGAATTGACTGAAACATTTTCTGATTATCAAATATGTGCATATACGTTGCTTTACATTATCACTTCCAGTCTTCTTATCCCAGTTCCTCTTAAACATCCTAGCGATAGAACGGAGAGAAGTGAAATTATTCACCTTTAAACAACATCATACAGCAGGAGTGTTTCCCTCATGTAGTGTAATAAGATTTTCAGTGCACAACTGCTAGTTCACAAGTGTTGTCTTATTTACCCTTTTTGCTTGTCCAGTCTATAAACTTGATGTACGTATCAGATTCATTTTTTTCTCCTTGAAAAAGCAATAGGCTGTCTCTACCCGACAGTAGTTGGTGTTTTAGTTTAACCCAATCTCTTATTGAGATGCCCCTAAATATTTGTCTAATTTATTATTTATTATGTCTTGAAATCAACAGCAAACAGTAGATGAAAATACTCTACCACAGACAGTGTTGGATGGACCAGTACACAGTCTTCCTCAGAAGTGGGCCCATTCTATTCCAATGCCAGAATCTGGGTGTGTTTTGGTGGCAACTGAAGAGCTTGATAGCAACGGTACCTTTGAGAGAACTGTCATCCTCCTCCTTAGATTAGGTTCACGAGATGCCTATGACGGCCCATTTGGTGTCATCCTGAACCGTCCACTGTACACAAAGATGAAGCATGTGAACCCATCTTTGCGCGACCAGGCAACACCACTTAGTGATTGTTCCCTCTACTTTGGAGGCCCTGTCGATATGAGCATATTCTTGATGAGGAATAATGATGGCAGACCCATCAAGGGGTTTGAAGAAGTGGCACCAGGCGTCTGCTTTGGTTTCAGAACTGACCTGGGCAAGGCTAGTGCTCTGATGAAGAATGGTGCAGTTAAGCCCGAGGACCTGAAGTTCTATGTAGGGTACTCTGCTTGGGATCATGATCAGTTGTTGAGTGAGATTGATGCAGGATACTGGGTTGTCACTTCCTGCAGTTCTGGTCTGATAATCGATGCGCTCACGACAGACCCTTCTTGCCTGTGGAGTGAGATATTGCAGCTGATGGGAGGCCAATACTCGGAGCTGAGTCAAAAACCGAAGGAAGATAGCTCGTAAACGGTGCTTATTTGCAGCATTGTTTGCAACAAACTGCTGTGTCCCATTTGTACATAATTGAGTAATCTCACCCGGTCACTGGCCAGGGCATTCGCTCTGTCCTAGTAGTTTGATTTGGAGACTGTTTTCCTTTGTGTTACTTTGCTAAATAACATATATACTGTTACTCCGTTAGTGAAAGAACGATGTTGAATGTGGAAAATTAGCAGTTGTATGTGCAGTTATCCAACGGCCTCTGCCTGCCATGCCCAAAGTTTAAACTTTATCTGTTGTGCACATTTGCCTATGATGACGTCATGTCTCTGCTTTGATCTGTATCCAAATGAAGAAATTTGCCTTGGCACCTTTGATTGGAGCCTGCATGTGATGTGATCCAGTTTCTGCAGTTTTTCTTTATTACAGTACTCCTGAAGTGGCATGCCGTTCCACTATTCGAGAAAGACTGTTCAAGCATGCTTTTAGTGCCAATTGGTACTACTGTCAAATTACAGGTACACCATGAGCTTCAAAAGGTGCTCTACCTTTATACGGTCAACCATCTACCGCCCTAGATGAGATATACGCGTCGGGCACAAAGTTGGGTAGATTGGGACACTCGTCAGAATTCAGAAACGCTGCATCATACATATCTGCACCATCCTGCACTCAAGAACGCATTTTGTTTCGTGCGTGCTGATAACCGCGTCAAAAGCTTCAGCTCTTTCGGTCTTTCTTCATGTTGATGATCTTTTGTCAATCATGGCGTAATGGTTTGCTTAATTTATAGTGTGATTTCCTTGAGGCAACGGAACGGAGTGGAGAAGAAATTGAATTCAAATGCACGTTTCAGCGACAGCAGTGAGTTCATCTGTTCAAATGTTTGCAAGCCCTGGAGGCCTGGACTTTTTCTGTTCTTGGTGAAAGTTACTGCATCGTCTCTCTCTCTCTCTCTGGACATCAGATTCAGAGTCCACCCAGACTGACGTTAGATTTAGGAGTACTAGTAAGAGGATTAATTAATCCGAACAGTTAAAAGTATTAAACGACCAAGTCATGGACCAGGGCTGCTGCAGTGCAGTCACGGTCGGCTTCATCTCACCAACGGACAGTAAAAGAACCTCCAGCCAAGTCAAAATCATGCGTTCTGGAATACTGTTGTAATGGATGGCATGTCAAAGTAGTAGTAGTAGCCGGTAAAGGCATGCGCATGCAGCTCTTGTTTCGATCGGGAAGGAGAAGAGTTCCACCGGTTCGTTCTGGAACCTTCGGTTAAACGAGGGTGAGGTGACGGGCACATGTCATGTTTGGCAGGCGAAAAGGGCGCTCGACTCAGTTGCGGTTCATCGCTCAAACTAGACCAAATCATAGCCTGGTCAACACACCATTGTCTCATCTCAAGTGGACAGACGAGAAGTTATTACATGAATGGATGCAAGTTTAACTGTAAGCGTCACGCTTGCATGGACGCGTGTCCTGTGCCATTTGGATTTAAATGTTGCTCAAATCCTTTTATTGCATCAGTTAATACCAATCTTTAACTGTATATTTTTACATCAAAATCTCTATGTCATCCACGCTAATCTCCCCAGAAACAAGCTGCTCCCTACTGGTACCCGTATTCCCACCACCGACATACGTACCGTGCTCCAGCTCGTCGTGCCGCGCGCCTGCGCCACCTTGCGCCATGGTGCCAATGGCAGTGCTATCCGCGTTCGCGTGCCTCTGCGCGGGCGCGCTCTCCCGCGCCGCCACGAGCTGCGCGTCGGTGGCCATGCCGGCGTCGGACGCCACGCGCTGCACGGACAGCGGCGACAGGCGCGCCCCGACGCCTGCGCCGGCGCCGTACGCGGCCGCCGCGCGCTCCGGGAAGTTGAGCGCCGACCCATCGACCCCGGCGCCCGCGCCGCCGCGGAGGAAGTAGAAGGCCGTGTCGTGGGCCACGGCTGCCGCCTCGGGCGTGGCGTAGGAGCCGAGCCACAGGCGCTCCCGCGTGCCGGGCACCCGGATCTCCGACACCCACTTCCCCCACCGCCGCCGCCGCACGCCCTTGTACCGGCACCGCTCCTCCTCGCCGTCCGCCGCCCGGCTCATGATCACGATCCGACGATCGTGCCGATCAACCTCCCGGCTGCCGAGCTCTGACCTCTCCTCCTGTTCGTGGTTACACAGTTCAATTCTTGACTTGTGCTGAGCGTTGAGGTGTACGTACTACGCGTATATATAGGTATGGGACGTCAACCCTAGAAAGAGTTGACCACCTTGCAGATCGATCGAATTGATTTGGGGTTTGACCTCGAGAGAAAGAAAGTAGCGAGTTGCTTCATACGGTACTACTACAGCCGTCTCGTTGTGGTCGGTACGGGAGCAAAACGTACGCTAGCTGCAGGAAAGTCAAAACCAACTTTCGAACGGTCAAAGTAGTGAGTGTCCCACTAGTCGTATCGACACATAGGCAATGGTTGGCTCCAGGAGCCGCTGGAATAAGCCTAATTTACCGTTTAATCTATCATTTGAACCGTAAAATTATCTAAATAGTCATCTAAGCTATACAAAACCGTCTAAATAACCCACTAAAATAGTTTTAAAGGTGATTTTACCACTGTAACGCATGATACAGCTGACCAGGTAACAATGCCACAGTGGTTTTGCCGCTGTGGAGGATGACATGGCTGATAATGTGGCAATGATCATTGACACATTGTTAGCCACGTCGTCATCTGCCATGATAGCAAAACTGTCTTCAAAAACCACATCAGGAGGTTATTATACGGGTTTTTGTATAGTTCAAGAAGTTATTTAGACGATTTTATAATTCATAGGTAGATTAGGTGCGCTGCTAAAATTCAGGAGTAAATTATACTTACTCTTTAATTAATTAAGATCAGATCAATTTTTACTTGGCAAAGATCGACAGCCTCAATGGCTTGTTTCGGGTGCTATTTTTATTTTTCAGGTCTAGTGAAACTTTAGTAGTACCCTACATGCCGTTGCTACTTGCTACTTCGTGTTTACCTTTAGCCAAATCTGAAGGACCGTACTATAATCTAGTAGTGTAATCCATTTACATCAGGGTTTGCCTTTAGCTAATTTTTTTTTTAACTCAGTAGTCGATGGTAGAACAAATATATGTATATTGTATAAAATACAAATATATATACCATGGTTAATACTCTTGCACTATCAAACCTTTGACTTTGTTGAAACTCTCTCTCTATATATATATCGTTACAAAAAAATGTACAAATAAGCTATTGATTTTGCACAGTAGTTCTTTTAAGGAAATCAATCATTCAAGAACAACCGGTTCTTAAAATATGTCTTGTTCTTTTTTACCTTGTTGCTGTTAGATAGTGATGGTGCAGTCACGAGACAATCAATTCAATCAGACAATGAACATAAAAAAAAGACACAATATAGAGGAGGATCCAATATCTTTATTCATCTATATGTCACTTGCACATAGTGGTCATCATATCTATAGTCTAAAGGGGTGAAAGTCCTCCAAGTACGTTTAGTCTTTTGCTCATAATTAGGTTTCGTAACACTCCTCTCGGGAAATAGACAATAATATGCAAATATCTTATTAAAAACTCCTTCTAAAAACCCATTAGGAAAAAAGAATGGAGAAAAGAATACATTACATTCGTAAGTTGAATTACACTTGTTGCCTAACTAAAAACCTTCATATGAGAAAACTTGAAAAAAACTCACCAAGAAAAAGAGTACAACATTTAATCTTTGAGATCCAATTTTCAAGATTTTGGATAAATCCTCAGGATTTGATAAGGGTTATGATTTAAGGATTTACTTCCGCTGAACTCTGCAACTCTTTAAACCATCTTATTCCAATGCCATGAATACATCTTTAGAAACTAGATGTAGGCATAGACTTATTGAATAAATCAACTGGATTTTCATAAGACTTTGTTTGCAGGATCTTTACCTCACTATCCTTCTAGATTTCATAAGCATATAAAACTTGAGAGCATTGTGCATCATGATGTTGTTTTTGGCATAACCCATTTGTATTTGTGTAATACAAGCAATATTACCTTCATAGATAATTGATGGGGTATTGATGATATTAATACCACAATACTTCTGGATGTAGTTAATCACACGTCTGAGCCAAATACAATCAAGGATGGCCGCTAAGAGATGGCTGCACCAACACAAAGTAATATAAATCAATTCTGGAATTTTGCACTATAGGGATTTGACATATACCTTCAGGATTTAGTAATGATCATCAGGATCTATGCATGATCTTTGCATTATCGATCAACTGGATCTAAATTGTTAAGTGGTAAAACCTTCAAAGTGAATTTAAGCAGTAATCATCGTATCAACACCTTCTAGACTTGACTAAGATTTTTAAAAGCTCAAGTATAATGATCAGTGTTTAGCATATGCTCCCCTTGAGGACAACTTCTGTTGAAGTCTTGTTGCTCTAATGTCTTTCATACATTTTTCAAAAATGAATATAGGCAAGTATATTGTGATCAAATCAATTGGATTACCACAATGCATAGTCTTATATACAAATATCCTATTACTAATCTAGAGATTTTATGATAAATACTATTCGGGAGTAACATGCTTAACTTATCAAATAGCACTATTCGATTGTGCAACATAAGTAGATTATCCTTGTAGAGGACATGGGGTAATACTACTTGCAAAGTCGTATGTCTTTCGACTACGATATATGAAAACCTTTCAGGGTCTTAATATTTTGTAATTATCTCTCAGTGGTTAAACTTACAACAAATAGTGTGTTCTGCATAACTTTAAAGTATGGTTGTACTACTTTAGAGTAAAATATAACCAGTCTTAATTTTGGCGTTTAGGGGATTAATTGTTAATATCACCAATGTATATCGTACCATCATGGTTCTAGATGAAACCACCATTCAACTAACTTCTGGTGGAAGATACACTTTATAAGAGCTTGTGTGGTGCATTTCTGGTCTTTAGGTTCCTTATTTTATTTTTTTCGAGTCTTCATGGATCCTTGTCCACTTCTAGGGATCATTTGACCATTGGTGTGATGAAGAGATTGACTGGTGTATGATCAAGGATAATCGACTAGATGGGGTGAATAGGATATTTTTCAAAACTAATCGATTATTTTAAACTTTAAACAAGATAGTTCTAACAAAGCTTTCTAACACAATTAAGATGATAAAACTACTATACTACTTAAGACAAATAAGAGCTAATGTCAATACTAGATACAATTCTAGCTAAGCAAATCAAGTACAAGATAATTGCTAGAAATGTAAATGCGGTATAGTAAAGACAAAAATAAACCACAATGAAGACAAAGAAGTTTTTCCAGTGGTATCAAAGACTTGTCGGTCTTCACTAGTCCATATTGAGGAAGCTTGAACTGATCAATCTGGTTCCACAAATTAAGCTTTCCTCGATTTCACTAGTGGTTGTTCTTCCTCTACTCCGGAGATGGTGAACACCAAACCAATCACAATTTGGCGCCGAGCCTCTTCACAATCCCCTCGAAGAGATCACCGTGCAAACTCCCGCGAAGCCATCTAGGTGTCGACAAACACCAAGAGTAATGAATCACAATCTTTGCTTGACGGCAATCAAGTGCTAAGGATCAATGTAGAATGAATGCACTTGAGTTTTGCTCAACTACCTCACAATGAATGCAACAAGTGTATATGAGGTGTGGAGAGAGTGCTCTTAGCTCAAAGATGTTAAATGAAGTCTCTCAATTCTGTCCTAGTGCTAATGGAGAGGTATTTATACCCTCCACAAATAAATACTACCGTTGGAAGCAAAACACATAAATTTCGCATAAGCATTTAATGTGTAATACTCTGAAAAATAATATTAATATTAATAATAACGTCTTAAGGGTCGGTGCGTAATTAAATAAAATAGTACATAAAAAAAAGGTTATTTCAAAGTATTTTTTTAGAGCTACATACATAGAGGATCCGAAACCTAGTACTTTCGCCGTCGCCTCTGCGTTTGTCGGCGTGCTTGCTGCTGTACGCCGCGGCCGAGCCGTCTGCTTCTTCTTTGCGTTCTTCTGCCGGCTTTGTCTTGTGCCGCCGTGTCTTCTTCTTTTATTGTCAATTCTTCTTTGTGCCGCTGCGTGATCTACCAGCAGCCGCCCTATTGCTGCCGCTGATCGCATATTGCTTCTTATTGGAAGCAGTAGCAATTTCTGCTATCTTGCGTGATTTTCAGTAGATTCGCGCCTCCGCGTCATTAGTTGGCAATCGTGTGGGCGTGCATACACAGTGTGAGGTTTGCTAGCATTAAATACATGTTCTCTCTGTTTTGCTATGTTAGAGATTATAATTGAGGTTAATTAGAGAGGGTTCTATAGTTTTAGTCAAAGAGACGATTAATAGATCTATTTAGCCTGCTGTTCTGTTGAACGATTTATTCAGGTACCTTAATGACAAATTTTGAAAATGAGCCATTGTCAAATTTGGTGTGGTACTGTACCTAATTAGCCATTGATCATTGTCCCATGCGTAGAATCTGAGTTTTAGTAAGACCGCTGTTCATCGGCTCGTAAATCGGATCAAATAGAAGGCGAAAATGTGGATAATTTTATGAAGAATCCAGAATGGGGTGGTTTGTGGTGATTGGACTTTTGAGTCAAAAGACCGCTTCCTTGGTATATTTGGGGCGTGTAGGAGCGATGTCGATTGCTCGAAATGATGTAGTTTGTATTGAAATTTGTGTAAATAGCGTGCATGGTAGACAACGATCAATGATGATCACTTCAAGAGTCTTGTTGTGCTTTTATTTTGTTTAATTGCAAACAAATAATTGGTATGTTTATATCTTTGTTGACAAGCATGATGAAAAGTTGGACATGATGTTTATGATGGAGTTTGCATTTTCATACATAAGGGAGTTGCACAACTCCACTGGGAGGAGGTAGTTCCACGTTGTTCACGATACACACTACGGTACTACCTTGCACTTCCAAGAAAGCAAACAACCTAAAAAGGTGATGTGCCATTCAACATATGATCATTTACCTTAATAATCTTTTCATTCGTTGGAAAATAATAAAGTTTAGGACGTTTGGACTAGACTATTTGCTTTATTCATAAACTCGGTCCGAATTTTATAGTGTGTCGATAATTATTAGTTTAAAAGAGTAGTGTGGTGGCATTCTAGGCTTGTGGTAGTAATGCCGCCATTACATTCTACCGCCATTGATCATCACGATCATATCGATCGTTAGGGCGATACGACCGCTTCCTTTCAGGCTCGAAAATGGCCCTTACCGGAAATAGCGTACCACTTCAAGAGTCTCGGTTAGTACCACGATACACACTAGAACACTCCAAGAAAGCAAACAACCTAAAAATGTGCCATTCTACCGATTATCGGTCCGAGAAAATCACCGTTGCGCTAGTACCTACAAGAACACTCGGCTTTCAAAACAAGCTCTGAGTGCATGTATGATCCTAGATTGATCCAAATAGCACAATAACATGCTATCAAGCTATTGGTCATGATACCTCTCAATAGTATAGTATTTAACCTAAAATCCGGTCTTCCATCCTTTTCTCCTAAAACCGCTAAAACATAAAAGGATCCTAGACTACTTGTACCTTGCCTTTGAACCATATTGATCTTCATGTTGACCTTTAGCATGCATCTCCAGGTTGTTGTATTCGTCACCGAGACTAAACCTTTTTAAACACTCAATAAACATGTTAGTCTCATATTCACATATTGTCATTAATTACCAAAATAATTTTTAGAGGGCATAGATGCTTTCAACTGGTAAGATAATTTTCCTTGAGGGATTTGCTCTCTCTTCGGGAGATGCTGTTACTACATGTAAGAGACTATTTGGTTTGAGTTTTATATATATTACGATTTTGTTTCATTTCTTATTAGGAATTTTGAGTCCTCCGATGATCTCATCAAGGATTTTCAAAACCCATAAGTCAATTTCGCAAAGGTGGATATACTATTGAACCCAGGGTATTCCACTCTTAGCAACGTATTTACTTCGAGTAAAAACTATGGTAACTCCTCCATAATTAGAAAGCATTTGGCAGGTTCCCCGCTTCTAGCGTACAGGAGTATAAACTAAACCTTAAATTTAGCTTAATTAATGTGTGTATCTTAGTACTAATTTTTTTTCTCTTCTGGAAAAATACGACGACATTCAAACTTTTGGACATTTA
Source organism: Hsuehochloa calcarea (assembly GCA_036346395.1). Taxonomy (NCBI): domain Eukaryota; kingdom Viridiplantae; phylum Streptophyta; class Magnoliopsida; order Poales; family Poaceae; genus Hsuehochloa; species Hsuehochloa calcarea. Next base: position 58,286,473 of record CM070593.1, on the reverse strand, counting down.
TCTCCCTAATGACAAGATTTGATATTTATTAAATATCATACTACAAAATTTCCCTATCATGAGCATATTTGACTGATTGAATTTCATATTGAACATGATCCCCAAACAACTGGTGGTGGCCCAAAGGTGTATGCTACAGTGGTGATAACATGTGAAAAATATTTAATTCCTCCAACGCGCACAAATTTCAACAAGGGGTTTGATAATTATATGCAGTGAGCTAGACTCTTATCAATGCAGCGGCAAGAAAACTACATGACCCTAACATTCTGTAGGATATTCCAACTTCTAATTGGTTATTAATCAGTGATGAAGGTCCCATACAGGTGTTCAAGAGTTGGCAGAATTATTCTATATACTAGATTCTTTATTATTTGCCCAAGGTTTGATCCAATTACTCATACCATATTTTAAAAAACTGGATCATTAAAATTCAAGTTTATAATTACGCAACATATTTTCTTATGGTCGTGAACAGAATGTTCTAACAGCATAAAACTACATGATGGTCTTCAGAAACATAAATATAGTGTTAGAATATAAAATATTTGACCATGTTAATCTACACGGAAATACTAGATTTTCTTATAGACTTCAAATCTAGTTGAAACACCCAAATAGTATAACTATTTGACGAAAATATTTATTGTTCAACAGTAACACCATATTTAATTAAGGGTGATAAATTGTATACCTTATTTTAATTTGTAATGCCAGAATCATCATGGCCAAATTTAGATTATTCAGGATCAACAAATTCAATATGTTATTATTTTTATTTTGGGAGTTATATTCGCTTAAAGCAAGTGATATGACTTCTAGTGGTGATGCAGTTACAGACCGTACTTACCAACGTATGCATGTGTCATTTCCGATGAGTTTGTGACGCTTCCGTGTATAGCCAACATGACATATGTGTGATTGCGTCAAGCAGCCGTCGATTTGTCGTGTGCATTCCTGCATGTTGGCGGTTAACATATTGTTGAATACACGAATCAATTGCCCTTCGTGGGCAGCAATGATTATGGTTGCCAACAGCATGAGTGTTGGCAAAGGCGTAAATGCTATTATCCATATCAACTAGACAAGGATTATAATCATACAATTTACTTTTATTATCTCCCAAAATAGACTAGATTAATGTTTGCTTTTGGCTTTGACCTAGGATTTGCCACTGCGCCTAACATGACTTTTGTTTTGAATATTTTTATATACATATTAGGTTCCAATATTCTAGACAAGCCCAATATCCCCATTTTTTATTTATGGTATTTGATTTAATAACTCACGAGCAAGACCAAGCTCGACGATTACATAATCTTGGTCGATAGATAACACTATTATCGTTTCCTTTGATTGCACATACTTATCAAGCAGTTATACTCATTTATGGACTTCTAGTCCTAGGTGCGTGTGTCTGCAGGAGCACAATTGAACGTTACATCCATTCTTATATAAAGAACCATAGAGCCAATGGATCACACTTAGTCACCACATAATCATTCTAAATGGCAGAGTAGAGGTGGTACCTCATAAACTGCATAAAACATTTTGCCTTTCCAGTGGCAGCAGGTTCATGTGTACCAACGACAGGCTCAACAATGGTATGACATGGAGATAAACCAAGGTGATATAGTTGTTGCCATCCAGGGCAAGTAAATTTCCATTTAGTGATGTCTAACATATCTCACATAATTTATGAAATTTTCTATATATTTACAGCTGGTAAAATATTTTAAATGCTTGAAATGAGTGCAAAATATTAAAGATTAATTTTATCTATTCGGTAGAATATCCCTGGTATTTTTGGGATTTTTCTGATAATTTTAAGGTATGGAAGCAATTTTTAGAATTACTAAATCAATTAATTAATTTTCCAAAATACTCAACACCAGGAAAAATAAACCATAAAAAATATGATGCTTCCAAAATTTACTAGGTCTAAGATTTCACAAATTAATGGAAGCTCATATGCCTTAGAAAATCCAGTTTCTAGGATTAATTTAAGGTTATTGTATAAAAATAAATAATATTAAAGTAAATAACCATAAACCGAGGGTCTAGGTTATAAAATAACCTTAGAATATACTGATTGGCATCGGGCTGGGTGTGCACAATGGTGGTGGCGCGTCGAGCACAAGGGCGTGGCAGGGCGGCACAGCGCACGTGGAGCACGGGAGCGGGGCGTGCGGGACAGCCTGGTGGTTGCACACAGAGGCGGTCGGCCTCGGGCAAGCTTCAGGTCGGTGATCGGTGCACGACGGCCTTAGGCGGCCCGCGACGCAATGGCGGCGGTGGCGATGGAACTGCGTTGTCTTGGTAAGCGGCAGGCAATGAGACAAAGATCTTGGCCGCCATCGTCGATGTTATTAGATATCGGTTATTAGCAAAAAAATAATCGACATGATTAATCTTGCTGTAAAAGGATTAGAAGTAATCATATTGATCTAATCTTGGGTTCACAAAATTAATTTACTAGATTAATCTAATAGCAAACTAGGGATTTAAATGATAGAATCCCGAACGACATATCGATTTCCTGGAAGAACAATTCGTGTTGATAATGTGTTAGATAATCAATGTTGTAGTCAGGAGATAATCAATCAAATCACATAATGAATACTAAAGAGTGACACAATTAGAGGAGGATCCAATATCTTTATTCATCTATATGTCACTTGTACATAAGATCGTCGTATTTATAATCCAAAGAGATGAAAATCCTTCAGATGCGGCTTAGTCTCCTGCGCACAATTAGGTTTCGTAATAGTTGCAAGATTTTTTGCCTACATGGTTGACGTGGATAATTAGTGACCAAATTTTGATAGTTATTGTGTATTCTTCAACGACAAAAAAAAACGGTTCTAAGAAAACATATTTGACCACCTGTTTCAGTGCAGCGTCTCCCGTGGACCGTTGAGAGTGGCCACCTTGGGCCCGTTCTTTAAGTTGGGTCGTCTTTGTCAGTGACGGGACAAAAGGGAGGCGCGCACTACCAAACTTTTCATTTCGTTTAGGCAACGCAAAGCATATCAGAAACATGCCATACAAACAGAAAACGTGCGGCAACCAAAAGCGGCAAGGTCAAATTCTGAACTAGTCAATTCGGTCCCATTCAAGCAATAACGGAGTGCACCGCTTGCGCGGGTATATACCCAACCGGACGACCACATCCATTTCAGAACTGAGGCCCGCGCTGGAAAGTTACTCTTACCTATAGTCAATTTTTTTTTTTTTTTGGGAATTGTCTAGCTGTAATTAAGCTGGCTGGATTTTATTTGTTAAGTATAAATAATATTTTTTATCCATTAAATCAATATTTAATAATACAATGCATCGATTTTTATACTAATCCAACGGTCGCAAAAGTTGATTCAGACAAAAGAAAATTTTAAGAGACTATGCGAAACTTGCTCCCCTTTCCTCCTCATTTTCTTCGGTAGTTTTCAGCACCTAATTAGAAAGTTCAGTACGAGGACTCATCCCATGTTCTCACGTAGTTTTATATCCGTCCCATCTTGGTCCTTGTAGCAGCCAGACAGCTCGGGCCCAAATGTTTGCACGTGGACAGCCTATCTAAAAAAGAAAATTTCAGAACGGAGGACACGTCGAGATTTGTACAACTGTTAGTGTTTGATCCTCTGTAAATACAGAGATACTGTAGTACATTGACATTAGAAGCGATCTTCTTCTGCCGATAAAAATACAGAGGACAAGATCAATCGGGGCAGCAATTGCTATAGTAAAATCATTATTGCTATAGTGTTCACTACGATACTACATCACGACACTTCACATGACGTGAAGCATTGTTCTACCGCGAACTCTATTTACTGTTTGGGATGCGGATCCATTTGCAAGGTTGTAGATAGGAGAGCTCCAATGAAGATGGTGGTGTTATCTCTTGTCTTGGCAACTGGGCCCACACGAAAGAGAAGAACAAGAAGGAATCAAGCTACTAATAGCTATAACGTTTGGAGTTGACCACACGTCTTGCAAGAACTTTTTGATTGATGACTAGTAGGAGTACCTTTCTATCTACAGGAAATGGGAACCTTTGGTGGTTGATAGTTAAAAACGGCATTGAGTTGGCATCTTCAAGGCCGGCCATTCTCGACTAGGACTAGCACCTGTAGGGAAACACACAAGCATTCTCGACTTGACCTAGAGGCTTCCGCCACCGTTCCCCGACTTCGTCGCCCCCACCATTCCCCACCTTTTTCCCCGCCGACATTTCCCAAAAGCACCGTCAACCTCCTGTGAAGGTATGCTCTTCATTCGCCAGTCCCCCTTGCCCTCCCTACTACTCCCTTTGTCCCCTTCCTCTTCGCCTATCTCCCTGTGATGCGCTCATACAGTAATCTCTCACAAATGATCGAATCAATTCATCACGGATGCAATTTTTGACCTGCGTTGCAATGTAACATCTTTCAGTAAAATTGCAGTATTGTATCTTGATGAAATAGTTCGCCACAGGAAGCTAGGCTTATTAGGCTAATTAGGTTTTTTCTAATATGACTGCGATGTTATTCACGTTGGAATGTTGTACTGTTATATCAAATAACTTGAATTCCTGAAAAGTTTGCATGTATTGAGTCTTTTACATTCTATTGCGTAATGCATTCAGGTCACATGATCATTTACAAGTGTTCTACAACATTGAATTATGCACTATATTTTTTCATTTTATTTATCTTTAGAGATTTCAGATCATATGAATCCCACTTGGCTATAATTCAGAGTTTGTGCAATGCTTCTGTGATTGGTGATTTGTTTGGATGATCATTTAGAAGTGTTCTACAACATTGAAGTATGCACTGTTTTTATCGTTTTATTTATCTTGAGAGATTTCAGATCAAAAGTAACTTAGGCCATTTAACTTACAATTCTGTGTTTGACTATCGAAGTTTTAGCAAAATTGCAGTATTGTAACTTGATTACATGGAGTTTGAGTAGTTTTAGGTGAAATATTGTATGTTGAACTCTCGACATGTAGTAGTTTCATGCAGATGGCTGATAACACTGAGTGGAATGACGAGAATACTAGGATAGTGTGTGAATTATTCGTTGAACAAGTAGCGGTAGGCAATCGCCCGAATAACTATTTGAACAACCCAGGGTATACTCTAGTGATTGCAAAATTTATAGAGAAGACTGGGCTGAAATACAAAAAAGATACAATTGAAGAACAAATTGGATAAATTAAAGAACGATTACAATATTTGGAGAAAATTGAGAAAAAAAAAGAGACAAACTTAGGTTGGGATCATGAGAAGAAGACAATAAAGTTTACCCCGAACGGTGGAAGAAATTAAAAAAATAAGTCATTACTCATTATCTATTTTTTTAATGCATTAATGTACACTCCTATCTCTATTATTAGTGAAGGTTTAACTTATAACATTTGGCATTGACAGGAATATAAAGGATGTTTCAAGTGTGAGAAGGCTAAACTTCAAAATGGGGAGTTGTTGTCCAAGATGTTTGACGACATTCGCAACACCGGTGAACACCATTGGTCTCCTGTAATGGGAACATTGCCTCAAAGTCTTGTGCATGCATCGACAGCTATTGATATTGAAGATCTTGAAGATGAAAATGATGACAAATATAATAGTGTTCGTGAAGATGAATCACCAATTGGTAGGAAAGGGAAGAGAGTTTGCGGCCCTAGCAACGAAGCAACGATAAGGGGAAGAAACTGAAGAGTGGGTCTGTGGTCATGCAAGAGCAACTGAGAAGCATTGTAGGTTCGATACGTGAACATGCAAGAGTGGGTATGTGGTCATGCAAGAGTGGGTCTGTGGCCATGCAAGAACAACTTCATACGTGAACATGCTTTGTCGGACATGCATTTTTGTAGGTTCGATCGAGATCCTAATTATGTGCCCACAATACCATCAAGATATGCAAAATATGTCATTTCTTAGGATGTATTGAATGCGGCAACGTCGCAAACGAGTGCTACATCCATGGATAGTTTATGTGATGACCTTTCAAGTGCAATTGCTCAAACAGGATGATGGACACACTACTTGTGATATTTTATGGTCTTTTGTTATCACTCATTCATCATTTCAATACTTGTACGTAATAGCATTTAACTATCATTTGAACCCTTATGTAACTTGGATAGTTTGAGGTCTCAAATAAAGGTTGGTTATTGCATATGGTCTCGATGGTTGCTTCATCTATACTCGGTTTTGCATGAATGTTTGGATGGACTCCTGTAGATATGACACACATTCCGCATTAGTATGTAACATCATATTGATAACGGAAGTGTCCTCATTGACACATCATTAACCATGACTAGAAGAGGAATGGAGTGGTACTGACTGCACCAGCAATTCCGATAACGGAAGTGTCCTCATCGACGCATCATTAACCATGACTAGAAGAGGAATGAAGTGGTACTGACTGCACCAGCAGTTGCCCGCCCGTCGACTACTTGCGCGATAACATTTCAAGACTCAACTTCGGTGAGTACGACGTCAATAGTGCAAGGACAAATACAAATGAGTAATACACAATTGATGTATTTGTACCAGGGGTGGTATAGTATATTTACCTCTGATCCTCCCTCGTATAGTATTTGGAACCAACCTACCAACCAAACACTTTCTTGAGATAGCTCTAAATTCTCATAAAAGTGAATTATCAGATAATCTGAATTTGAAAAATAAGAAATGGAGCTCTACCAAACAGGGTTAGTCCTTTGGATAGGGTGGTACGTTAATATTGTGAATTTATGACAAAAAAACAATATTTGAAAATAGATGTTACCAAGAGTATCCTAATTTTGACTTGGCCCAGTATATGTTACAGGCTAGCATACGAAGCCATAAATAGCGTGAAGGCGATACTACACGTCAGTAACGACTAGGCGTTAATGTGTCAAACACGATAAAATGCGTAGAAGTAAGCTAGTATGTAAAATTGTTGATTTAAAATGTATTTTTTAATCGACCATCGTCTCAAGGGCAGACCCAAGGGGTCAGCCGGGGCTAACACTCCACTATCGACGGTCGACTTATGGTGTACTCTCTATCATTCTCTACTTAGTCACGCTCAAGCAGACTACCATTAGTAGACAACTCAGGATTCGGCAAGCCGTAAGCAAGTAAGTCCCATTACCATCCTCTCGATATTAGTTCTGGGTCCGCCACTAATCGTCGCATAATAACAATGCAGTAATAAATATAGCAAAAATTAGTGAATTAAGTGGTAAATTAAATAAGAAGCTAATACGCACATCTGTATTTTTGATGTTGTAGGATCTACTATATTCGCTATGAAAAGAAACGAATATGTATTGCTCGATTGTTTTTCCATGGAATTGTCGTCCATGGATGATATAGTATTCCTTGTAGTGAAAGTCGGGCCTATTTGTTGACTTTTTGGCGCAAATAGCACCGTTGCAGACATCTCGTCCGTACAGTCACCGGCCGGACACGATATCCACCCGACATACCGCCACGTCCGGTCAGTGCTAAATAATAATCCAGGGTACCTTTGGTGTTAGGAAGCCTCGTTGATGCATTTTTATGCTGCATGACCAATGTCAACAGTTCTGCAACTCAACAGTGCTTACCTGCTCTGTTAAAAAATAAAACTACATAGCATTGGAAAACAATCATAGCGACTGCCTGACTGGTATATTGCGTTAATTAATAGTATTTTGTGTTAATTAAAGTGTTGCATTAATTAAGGCTAGGCGTCCGGCCCGTAACCGGCTGGATGAGGCGATGTGGAGGGGTGTCCGGCCTGTGACCGGCCGAATGAGGGCAACGTGGAGGCTCCGTCCCATGACTAGCCGTACAAGGTGTACATGTCGTATGGAAATCGTGTTCGATCGGTGAATGTGCGGACGAAGTTTCAGACTTACTATTTTGTTACGACGGACGCTATTTCTATATAAAAAATATCGCAATCATGCTATTTACGCTAAAAATTCCTCTTTGTTTGCTACTACCCCACTTTGACCAGTGTGACAGTGTCAACACCTTACTTTATATATGGAACACACTTCGTGCACACATGGCCATGGACGGTAGTACCGCTACATTGACCGTACACAGACCGCTCGTCCGACCCTTTCCTATGTTTCGTTCGAGCCAGTTAAGCGGTGTGATGTTAGCTGTTCATAAGTTTTGCTACTATGATGACTTCATTCTGAGTTCAGCAAACCCTTCACAACTGTTCAGAGTGTGTAGTTGCAAAGTAAGAAGTAGCATTACAAGTAAACTTTGGTTTGCAAAAAGAATCAAACATTTATTACAGATATTAGAGCTTAACAGCCAGTTTGGACACAAGCAAAGGCATCCAAGCCCAAAGGTAATATATTACAACACAAAAGTACTTCTGAACCACACGCACGCCCGAGCGTAATTAAGACCTAATACCAATAGTCGTCACCATCCAACGGCTCCTCCTACTCCAAGTAATCACCTGTGTCCTCCCAAAATTCTTCTGATGATGTTTAGAAAGTATGAACACAACCGTACTCAGCAAGTTGCATGGAAAATTCTATTTAACCACTTGCCAGGGTTTTCAAGTGATTGGAACTATTTTACTATAATTAAAGTATGTGGATGCATCATTTAGTTTTAAATAGACTTTTCAGTAAAACAGTAAAAATCATACTAATATAACATCAGGAATTTTCAACATCTGAATTAATCAACTTAACATCTGTAAATCTCTACTTATACCTCATATATTGGAATCACCCATGAACACAACTTCATTAACCAGAAACACGGTGTAGCCAAATACCATTGATTATACTATGCAGAGTTACCCAACTTTATGCACAAGATATCTCCAACTCATACTGTCAAGCTATATACATGCAACATGATAGTGTGTGACTAAGTTGGGATAACAAGGCATTTTCACTGCTCAACCTTTCTAACATCTACCCAGTAGGTTTAAGGTCAATACAGACATCAAGAAACCACTAGCCAATGGTGGAGTGCGCGGCCCAATGATGACTAGACCATACCATTGTATAGTTCAGTGAGTGACCTGACCGCCCACTCCAGACTCACACCCACTCCGCAGCTGCTCTATACAATAAAAGCAGTTGATATCCTATAGATATTCAATTGAAATAGTAGTGTACTAAGCCAAGTTGGATATACCAAACTTGTGGTTGAGCGAGTTATGTGTCTATTATTTGGCACAAGGTTGTAGTCCTTACCTATCTCTAATGAGAAAATAGACCAACACCAACTTGTGGCTGTCCACCTGCTTAGTCTCACCTTCGACTCACTTTTGTGAAGTATATTGGGTTGTCCATCATATTGGTCTCAACCACTCCACCAAAATCATTGACGGTTAGTTAATACTCTTTTTTAGTATTTATAAACACATTGTGTGACAATACCGAACATTAGTTATCATTTTATGTAACTTAAACTTGTCAATGTGAATATGGCCTAAAAAGGAATAGATGGGTGTGTATGTGGGGTGTTGGGATTTATCTACTCATCATGGCATTGAAAAGTATTATTTTAATAATGAAGTAATTGGCATAAATATAATAATAAAAGTACATAAAATATAGGCTCAAAATGACCAAATGGATGCAACTTGCCACCCTACTCCAAGTCCTAAAAATATCTTCTTCTTCTGTGTTATGTTCGGTGTTTTCTAGAGCCTGATCGTCGAAGTCGGGACCTAATGAAAAATAAAATAATCCAAATAAAATATCTGGGCTCAACAAGGAGCAAGCTGGAAACAAAATGAATTAAATAAATTAAAAAGGAATTAAACGGGTTTATTGAATTTATTGAGGCTTAATTTGGTTAAACTGGTTGAAATGGGCTTCGTGGGTTCAAAACGGTTGAAATGGATATAAATATGCCTAAATGGGTTTTGATGAAAAAGTAATGGGTCTGATGAATAGTATCGTGTTTGTACTGTTCATAATGGATTGGGTTGAATGAATAGTGTTGGCTTTTGGATTGTGGGTTAATGGGTTTTGGGTAAACAATAATGGGCGATGAATACTAATGGGTTTTTCTTAGTTGGCCTTGTGGCTATGTCGGGCCACACAGTGTTGGGTTAAGCCCAACTCATAGTTGGGCCGATGGCCAACTGGGCCAGGCCTAAAGGCCCAGCTTGGAGCGGCTTGAGCCGCGCGACTCAAAGCCGGGCAATTCCCGAGCTGGGGAGGAAGGTGCCGACGGCAATGGCGGTGGCTCTAGCGGTGGGTGGGCGTTGGGTGGTGCGGAGAGCACATCCTCAACTAGTGTAACACCCCAGCCCAACACTGAGCCTAGAATGCCACCACACTACTCTTTAAACTAATAATTATCGACACACTATAAAAATTACAGCAAGGAAACAATGATAATCATATCAATGGACCACAAAAAGGACATGCATAATTATGGATCAAGCGACAATAAATAAGCAATGGGAATTATAACCAGGTAAATAATCTAAAATAGTATCAACCAATGAATCCAAATTAATAAAGCAAATAGTCTAGTCCAAACGATGTCCTAAACTTTATTCAACCTCTAACATGTCCAAGAGTAATCCAATTGTGAATGAAAAGATTCTTATGACAAATGATCATGTGTTGTCCATGTGCTCTACTCGCTCTCAGTTACGGCATCCTCGAAGATCACCTAAAGACAACAATAGAGCAAGGGTGAGTCCACGACTCAGCAAACACATCCATAAACAACGGACAATAATAAATCAACAGCATTCAATAACTTCATTATCATCACAGGCACTTATATTTGATTCACATCCATTAATCTCATGTATCAATGCAAATCTAATCTACATGTCCACATGCACTCCTTTCGCGTATACCGGTATAGCATGAGTGAATGCTCGCGACAACATTCACTCTCAAGCCCGTTCCTCCATAAGGATCGGGGACCTCCTCCACTCCCGTGGAGTTGTGATCATTCCTGATCACCTGCTCATATGCAATGATGCTTATGAATGCAAACATGCAAACTCCATCATAAACATCATATCCAACTTTTCATCATGTTTATCAACAAAGATATAACCATGTCATTCCATTGTTTGCAATTAAACAAGATAAAAGCACAACAATAATGGTAATAGAAGATAAAGAAAATAAGTGATCGATCATTGATCGCCTCACCATGCACTTGCCTTTACTAGTTGCGACGTACAATTTGGCTAGCAGATGGCAACAAGCACGACGCCTCTTCTACATTAAATACACAAATTTCAATACAAGCTACAGCATCATAAGAACAACAATCAATCGACATCGCTCCTACCCGTCCCCAAATATACCACGTTACGCCGGTACCGAATAGTTACCCATAGCTGTCTTAGTACTAAAACGAACGTAACTTTTGACTCGAAAGTCCGATCACCACAAACCACCCCATTCTGGATTCTTCATAAAATTATCCACATTTTCTTAGATTACAAAGACTTCTAATTAAATCATCTAACCCTCCGTTTCTAGCCCAGAAAGTCGATCTGTCCGCTTCGGAACAGCAGGTCTTCCTAATTTCATAACTTTTGTTTTACTCAACCAAAATTCGCGTTCTTAGATTCTACAGAACCATTGGATAATTATCTACATCTTTCATGTAGATCAAAAACTCTAATTAGTGGATTTACTATTTTTAATAACCGATCTACCAAAACAGCGCCGAAATACGACAACCCCAAGGACAGCAGTGTTCTGAAAATCATATCTCGAAATCTACTTGTCCGATTGACATGATAAAATATTCTATAGAAAGATATCGAAATTATCTACAATTAACTAGTAGATGATATTTCCAAAATTTGCCATTAAAGTACCCGAATAAATCGTTCAACGGACAGCAGGTTAAACAAACTATTAATCGACCTCTCTATTAGAAAAATTATAAAACCTCACTAATTAAATATACAAAATCGAGGGAAAATACTAGATCGTTACCCACTATTTGGCGTACTGTGCAAAGGAATTTGCTGGCCCCTTCCCGGCGTTCTCTTGGCAGTAAAATGAGCAAAGACAAAGAAATCGGTAAAAGAATTACCAACCAAAACACGTCGGCCAAGCAAGGAAGCGGATGACGTCGCGCGTTGCTTCTCGGACTCGGCGTCAAGGACAATCACCAACAACCTAACAAAGACTCGGCGCTTCCAGAAATTGGTCAAGGCCGGGCTTCACGCGCCGAGAAAACGCAGCAGCAGCAGGAGCGCAGCAGAAGAGGATCGGCGGCAAGACCACGCGCAGAGAGCGGCAAAGAAGCGGCTTCGGCTCGGCGCGCAATAAAGAAAGAACCAAGGCGGCCAGCCGTTAACGCTGCGTTCAGCCGGCGCAGATACGTCAGTAAGCGACGCTTCAGCGCCTGACAAGCAAGCGGTCGGCCATGGCGGCCGAAAGCGGCGAGACAACGCGGCAATCTGTGCGGCGAAGATCGGCGACGCTTCGGCCGTAGCAAAGAACGCAATCGGCAGCAGATTTGCTCGGCTCAGGCGACGGCAAAAGGAGCCAGCTAGCTAGGTGGGAAAAAATGCTAGGGTTTCTAGAATTCCACAAATCTATTTATATAGCTCTTAAAAAATTCTGAAATTCTATTTTTATATGTACTATTTTATTTAATTACGCACCGATCCTTAAGACGTGATTATTAATATTTATTTATTTTTTCAGAGTATTACATTCTACCCCCCTTAACGGAATTCGACCCCGAATTCTACTCGCCGTTCTACTCAAAGAAAAAGCGCATACCAAATTAAACAACAAAATAACACGTGCAGACGTGAACAACTCCGGGTATTGCTCGCGCATGCGAGACTCCAACTCCCAAGTCGCTTCTCTCTCTGACTGATGCGTCCAAAGCACCTTGACGTATACCAACGTCTTGTGCCTCAGCACTCGCTCCGACCTCTCCAGAATGCGCGCCGGACGCGACTCAACTGTGAGGTCTTGCTCAATAGTCAGCGGCTCTAATGAAATCTTATGCTCGGATCTCTCAAAACTTTCTCAAGATCGAGGCGTGAAACACATTATGAACTCCACGCATGGACTCGGGAAGGTCCAGCGGTAAGCTAACTTCCCAATTCTTGCAATAATTGGGAGCGGTCCAACGTACCTCGGGCTAAGCTTCCTTTGGTACCGAACCAACAATACCTTTAGTGGGAGACACTCTCAAGAGCACTGGTCACCCACCGCAAACTCAAGTCACGCCTCCTCAAATCGGCATAACTTTTCTGCGCTGCAGTCGCTAATGATTCTCCTCACCATGGCCACACGCTCAACGGTCTTACAATCCAACCCGACCCAAAATCCTTCTCTCAATCGCATCCCAACAAAGTGGCGATCGCACTTCCGCCATAGAGAACCTCAAATGGCGCGGCTCTAATCTTGGAATGGTAACTATTATTATAAGCAAACTCGCAAGTGGCAATGGTCCTCCCAACTACCCTTCAAGACAAAACACAAGATCACAACATGTCCTCCAAAGTCCAATAGTGCGCTCTGATCGCCCATCTGTGCATGGGTGAAACGCAGCGTACTCGGCGGGCTGTGTGCCCAATGCACTCTGCAGACTCTCCCGAACTTAGAGACAAACTTGGCGTCCGCTCGAAATGATGGTCTTGGGCACACCATGCGCCTTACTATTTCACGCACATAAATAGGAGCTAGATCACTCATTTGAATTTGTTGTGCGAATAGGAATGAAGTCTTGCAGACTTGTGAATCGATCCACCACTACCCAAATCGCATCCTTCCTCGCGGCGAACGAGGCAACGCCACCACAAAGTCCATAGAGATATCATCCCAAGGCCATCGGGTACCTCTAAAGGTGCAATAACCTGCGGGGCGCTTATGCTCGGCTTTCACTTGCGACAAACACCACAAGAAGCCACGTAGTTAGCAATGTCCACCTTCATTCTTTTCCACCAAAAATTCTTTCAAATCTCGATACATCTTAGTCTCACCAGGATGAGCGATTATGCAGTGCGATGTCCCTCCTCAAGATATCATCTTTGACCTCCGACTTTTGCGGCGCGCAAAGGCGTCCTTTAAACCTCAAAGTACCGAATCATCCATGCTAAAATCACCTCTTTACCCTCATCCGGCGCTTCCTAACCTCCTGTAATAGCCGGTCACTCATTGTGCTTCCGCACACACGGTGCAGAATTGCCGACTCAAGAATCAACTGTGTCTCAACATGTGATGTGCCCGCATAACAATAAGATATTCCCATGCGATCAAAATCAGCAATGAGGCAATCTAGAGTAGCGGGAGTCGCCTTGCGACTAAGAGCATCAGCAACTACATTGGCCTTGCCTGGATGATACTGAATAGTAAGATCATAGTCCTTGATCAATTCCAACCACCTCCTTTGCCTCAAATTCAGATCCTTCTGAGTGAAGATATACTTGAGACTCTTGTGATCTGTGAAAATATCACAAGGCTCGCCGTATAGATAATGCCTCCAAATCTTGAGAGCAAAGACAACCGCAGCCAACTCCAAATCATGAGTGGGATAATTCTGCTCGTGCTTCTTTAACTGCCTCGACGTATAAGCAATCACCTTACCATCTTGCATGAGAACACAGCCAAGACCCACTCGAGACGCATCTGAAAAGACTGTGAACCGCTTCCCCGGCTCGGGAAGAGTGAGAATAGGAGAGGTCACCAACTTGTCCTTCAAAATGCAGAAACTGCGCTCACACTCATCAGTCCACTGGAATCTCACACCTTTTTGAGTAAGCTGAGACATCGGTTTGGCGATGATAGAGAAGTCCTGCACAAAACGCCGATAATATCCAACCAATCCCAAGAAACTCCTCACCTCCTTCACATTAGTCGGCCTTTTCCAATCCACCACTGTGGAGACCTTGCTAGGATCAACAGCAATGCCCTGAGGGTTAATCACATGACCCAGAAAACCCACTTCTGAAATCCAGAACTCACACTTCTTCAACTTAGCATAGAACTTGTGTTCTCTCAAAGTATCTAATACCAGCCTCAAATGACGCTCATGATCCTCATTAGTCTTGGAATAGATAAGAATATCATCAATGAACACCACCACGAAGTCATCTAGATACTCGTGCAACATGTTGTTCATGGTCTCCATAAAAATGGCAGGTGCATTAGTCAATCCAAAGGACATAACTTTATACTCATAATGCCCATACCTGGTGGAGAAAGCGATCTTCTCTACATCCGCTCACGCACCGGATTTAATTATACCACGATCGAGATCGATCTTGGAGAATACTTGAGCTCCATTCAAGCGATCAAACAAGTCCTCAATGCGGGGCAATGGATATTTGTTCTTGATTGTGACTGCATTAAGCGCACGGTAATCAATACACATCCGCCAACTCCCATCCTTCTTCTCAGTGAATAGAACAGAGCTCCCACGGCGATACACTACGCTGATCAAACCTTTAGCCAACAAATCATCCAATCGCTTCTTCAACTCGTCACGAAGCGGACGTGCTAGTCGATATGGAGACATCGAGATGGGACGAGTACCGAACAAGATCAATGCGAAACTCCACGTCTCGCGCAGTGGCAAACCCAAGCTCACCGGTGGGAACACATCCGGTAATCACGACCACCGGAATCTCCTCAATCTGCGAAGCCACACTCGGTTTCTCGGAAGAGCTAAAAAGCCCGATTTTCACCGCACGCGGCGGAACAGTCCGACCAACATTGAAAGAGAGCGCGAGGCGCACTCCTGAAAAGTCAAAGTCTCCCGCACGAGGTGCGCGCATGCAGATTCTCTGAAAACAGGATATCACGGCTCGATAAGAGTGCAACCAATCCATACCCAAGATAACATCGAACGGCTCCATTTGAATAACTATCAAATTTGCCGTGAACTTCTCTCCATCAATAATAATAGAACACCGGGACAAGCAGAGAGCTAGCAATAATACCCCGGGAGAACTAACCAACACCGATCGAGAAATCCATCAGCATACTCAAGTTCGCTCTCCTAGCAAACGCCACGACACAAGCGAAAAAGTAGCCCCGAATCAAAAGGACTAAAGCATCAAGCGAATCCACAAGCAAAGTACTGTCACCACGTCGGGGCGACCCGCAGACTCTGCGATGGGCATGGCATACACTCGGTGGCGCCATGGCGAAAGAAGACGACGGCGGGCGGCGAGCCCCGACAATCTATTGTGGCGGTGCGAGTAAAGCGGTCGTGCAACTTTGGCGGTCTTTGAAGGTGGCGGTGCCGATAGTACCCTCACCGAGGTGCCCAAGCCGAAGGAAATGGCGTACTGGAGGAGCATCATCATCCGGACAGATCCTCGGCGGACCCATCAAGAAGAAGATGGCGCAGCTCCCACTTGATCACGCTTAGCGGGTTACGCGACACACCCACTCCTTGTGACCCGGTCGGCCACACCGCGGCAATCTCCCGTCAAGTGCACTCAGCAGCCGGTGTCCATCACCGCACTTAAAGCAAAGCATGCCCGCCTCGGGACAGACGAAGAGCCGAGTACTGCAAAAGGACGAGGCGCCAAGAAGGAACGGCCTCGGCGCTTAGACTGAAAGATGCGGTCCTCCTTGAATTTCTTGAAAGCGGTCGAATAGACCCACTTCCTCACTAGAGCTCCTCTTACGGTCTCCACCGAAGCTACCGATCCACCAGAGGCTTGTCGCCTTTGTGAGTGCATCTCCAACTCCATGCCCTGGCTTGCTCCACAACAGAGCTATAATCACGGAGTGGAGTAGCTCCCAACACATGCTGGTACTCAGAATTGAGACCCCGACGGAACCTCTTGGCTTTCTGCAGATCATCGTTCGCTAGTGAAGGAACAAAGCGAACCAAGTTGTTGAACTCAGCCTCATACTCAGCAATAGACCTCTTCCCCTGAGCAAAGGTCGTCAAGGCAACCTCCATCTTCTCAACAAATGAGTAGGGTAGAACTTCCTTGAACTGATCAACAAAGTCCTCCCAAGTGATCGCCCTTGAGTGGCGGTCCTCGAAGACAACACGCCCCCACCAAATATCCGCTACCCTTTCACCAAAGGCTACAAACGGACCCTCGAGGTGAAGACATCTCTAAAGCTCCAAGCGCCTCTCCATGTAGCGCAACCATCCATTGCTCGACCGGTGTGCCCAGACCACAAACGGATCCAACCTCAACCCCATCCACTCGTAGTGACATCCGCGCCTCGGAACCGTGGATGTGCGGCAGAGCAACAACAGATGCGCGCACAAGGGGGTTGCTTGGCGCTGTTGACGAAGAGCACGGATCTCTCCACCAACTCTCTCGAAAGCGGGGTCTCATCTGGACTACAACGGAGGTGGGTCAACAAAGAACCCTCACTCGACTACTCAAGCACTGAGGGAGGTGGCTCCACGGAACCTCGCCCGCGCCCCGACCTCCACGACCGCGCCACCACGACCCGTCCTCTACCCCTCGGCATAGCTATCAACCACAATCAACAATACACAATGAGTTCAAAGATCAAAATAAAATCATCCATCAATGAACAACATAGCAGGCGTAAAACTATATTCGCCTCTCTCTAACCTCACAGCACTAGTGTGTCAAATTTTAGGTTAGTTAACCATTAGCAAATTTTAGTTGATTTACTAATACTAAAACAAATTTTAACAAGTTTAGTTTGCCTAAGTTGTTAATCTATTCACCACGGACCTAAACAATAATGGGCGATGAATACTAATGGGTTTTTCTTAGTTGGCCTTGTGGCTATGTCGGGCCACACAGTGTTGGGTTAAGCCCAACTCATAGTTGGGCCGATGGCCAATCTGGGCAGAACCTAAAGGCCCACTTGGAGCGGCTTGAGCAGCGACTCAAAGCCGGGCAATTCCAGTGGGAGGAAGGTGCGACGGCAATGGCGGTGGCTCTAGCGGTGGTGGGCGTTGGGTGGTGCGGAGAGCACATCCTCAACTAGTGTAACACCCCAGCCCAACACTGAGCCTAGAATGCCACCACACTACTCTTTAAACTAATAATTATCGACACACTATAAAAATTACAGCAAGGAAACAATGATAATCATATCAATGGACCACAAAAAGGACATGCATAATTATGGATCAGCGACAATAAATAAGCAATGGGAATTATAACGGGTAAATAATCCAAAATAGTATCAACCAATGAATCCAAATTAATAAAGCAAATAGTCTAGTCCAAACGATGTCCTAAACTTTATTCAACCTCTAACATGTCCAAGAGTAATCCAATTGTGAATGAAAAGATTCTTATGACAAATGATCATGTGTTGTCCATGTGCTCTACTCGCTCTCAGTTACGGCATCCTCGAAGATCACCTAAAGACAACAATAGAGCAAGGGTGAGTCCACGACTCAGCAAACACATCCATAAACAACGGACAATAATAAATCAACAGCATTCAATAACTTCATTATCATCACAGGCACTTATATTTGATTCACATCCATTAATCTCATGTATCAATGCAAATCTAATCTACATGTCCACATGCACTCCTTTCGCGTATACCGGTATAGCATGAGTGAATGCTCGCGACAACATTCACTCTCAAGCCCGTTCCTCCATAAGGATCGGGGACCTCCTCCACTCCCGTGGAGTTGTGATCATTCCTGATCACCTGCTCATATGCAATGATGCTTATGAATGCAAACATGCAAACTCCATCATAAACATCATATCCAACTTTTCATCATGTTTATCAACAAAGATATAACCATGTCATTCCATTGTTTGCAATTAAACAAGATAAAAGCACAACAATAATGGTAATAGAAGATAAAGAAAACAGTGATCGATCATTGATCGCTGTCTACCATGCACTTGCCTTTACTAGTTGCGACGCACAATTTGGCTAGCAGATGGCAACAAGCACGACGCCTCTTCTATATTAAATACACAAATTTCAATACAAGCTACAGCATCATAAGAACAACAATCAATCGACATCGCTCCTACCCGTCCCCAAATATACCACGTTACGCCGGTACCGAATAGTTACCTGTAGCTGTCTTAGTACTAAAACGAACGTAACTTTTGACTCGAAAGTCCGATCACCACAAACCACCCCATTCTGGATTCTTCATAAAATTATCCACATTTTCTTAGATTACAAAGACTTCTAATTAAATCATCTAACCCTCCGTTTCTAGCCCAGAAAGTCGATCTGTCCGCTTCGGAACAGCAGGTCTTCCTAATTTCATAACTTTTGTTTTACAAAACCAAAATTCGCGTTCTCAGATTCTACAGAACCATTGGACAATTATCTACATCTTTCATGTAGATCAAAAACTCTAATTAGTGGATTTACTATTTTTAATAACCGATCTACCAAAACAGCGCCGAAATACGACAACCCCAAGGACAGCAGTGTTCCGAAAATCATATCTCGAAATCTACTTGTCCGATTGACATGATAAAATATTCTATAGAAAGATATCGAAATTATCTACAATTAACTAGTAGATGATATTTCCAAAATTTTCCATTAAAGTACCCGAATAAATCGTTCAACGGACAGCAGGTTAAACAAACTATTAATCGACCTCTCTATTAGAAAAATTATAAAACCTCACTAATTAAATATACAAAATCGAGGGAAAATACTAGATCGTTACCCACTATTTGGCGTACTGTGCAAAGGAATTTGCTGGCCCCTTCCCGGCGTTCTCTTGGCAGCGAAAACAGTAGCAGCACAAAGAAATCGGTAAAAGAATTACCAACCAAAACACGTCGGCCAAGCAAGGAAACGGATGACGTGCGGCAGCAGTTCTCGGACTCGGCGTCAAGGACAATCACCGCTAGCCTAACAACACTCGGCGCTTCCAGAAATTGGTGGCGATCGGGCTTCACGCGAGAAAACGCGAAGAAGAAGCAAAGAATGAAGAAGAGGATCGGCCAGAAGAAGACCACGCGCAGGAGCGGCAGCAGCGCTTCGGCTTCGGCGCAACAAAGAACGAACTGGGGCGCAGCAGCGTTCGCTGGCGCTCAATAGCGTCGATGCACGCCCTTCGCAGCGACGCCGCAGCAGCCGGCGACAAGAACGGTGGGCGGCCGGAAAAGCGCAGACAACGCGCAATGCGTCACAAAGATCGGCGACGCTTCGGCCGTGGCAAAGAACGCAATCGCAGATTTGCTCGGCTACAGGCGACGGCAAAAAGGAGCCGGCGGCTAGGGTGGGAAAAAAATGCTAGGGTTTCTAGAATTCCCACAAATCTATTTATATAGCTCTTAAAAAATTCTGAAATTCTATTTTTATATGTACTATTTTATTTAATTACGCACCGATCCTTAAGACGTGATTATTAATATTTATTTATTTTTTTCAGAGTATTACAACTAGTGCGACCCATTTTTGGGCTTTGCGCGGGTTGGGGTGGCACAGAGATGCGGTGGCAATGGTGATGACACATGGCCGATGCAGGGGAGGATGGCGACGACGGTCCGACCATGCTCCAGCCAAATTGGTCGAGGCTTGAGGACTGATAGGTGAAGGGGGTTTTACGGGTGGTGGTGGTGGGGTTGGGGAAGCTCTGTGGCGACATGGCGATGAAAGCAGTGGGCAGTGAACGGTGGGGCTTGGTACCGGTGAGGTGGGGTGGGGATTGGGAAAAATGAGGTGGGGTTAGCTTCGGGGTGATGGGGCAGTAGTGGTAACGGGGTTGGGAGGGAAAGGGTGGGGTGGTAGCGGCAAATTTCCCTTCAGGCTCACTAGGGAAGAAAGAGGGGCACGACGATTGAGGAAGATGGCGGGATTGGGGAAGAAGGAGGGTAGCAATGAGGTTCAATGGGTGTTGGTGGAGAAGATGGCGCGAGGTGGGAGCTTTTATAGCGCAAGGAGGCGGTGGCGCCAGTGCGCCGCTCGGGTGGCCATGGCGTGTGGCGGCAACGTGGACGGAGTGGGAACCTTCGGCACTGCAGGGGCAAGGTGGCGGTATGGCGGTGTCCGGTGGTGGTGGCACCTCATTGGCACGAGGGCACGCGCTGGCGAGGGCGAGCGCAGCATTCACGATTCACCAAGCAGGTGGCATGGGAGCTAGCGCGGGACGGCGGTGTTGGCGTGAGCAATTAATGGCGCGGGAGAGGTGGCGGCTAGTTGGTGAGGGCGGTGGCGGGTGTTGATGGCGGTTGGCGCGAGCATAAGCGACGCAGGACGAGGCGGTGCATGAGCGGCGACTGGCGGCGCGACGTGAGGCGAGAAGAATAGAGGTGGTGGCGGGATTTTGGAAAGGCGCTTTCGGGTGGAGAATACAAAAGACAAAAGAGTAAAGCGGAATTGGCTAACGAATTTCCGAATTGGGCAACAAATCAAACTCAAGCCAAAAATTTCACAAGTTCATTTTTTCTAAAATTTTGGGTTATTTCAACCTACCCCCTTAAAAAGAATATTAACCTCGAGATTCACTCAAAACCAGGAAATAAGTTGCGGAAATCTCGCTGCATTTTTTGAATCTTTTTCCATGTTACTTCTTCCACTGTATGATTTTTTCATATAATCTTGCAAAATTTGATATTCTTGTCTCTCAGCTGCCTTTCTGTAGTCTCAAGTATTTGTGTGGGTTCTTCTTCATAAGTCTAGTCATTTTGCAAATCTATCTCTTGAAGTGGTACTTGTTCTGTTGGTTGCCTCAAACACTTTCGAGTTGAGAAATGTGAAACACATCATGTACACCGGCCAGATTTGGTGTCAGATGTAATTTGTACGCTACTTCTCCCACTCTTCTTAGAATTTTGTATGGACCAATATATCTTGGGGCTAACTTTCCCTTGACGTGAAATCTCCATATTGTTTTGAATGGTGTGACTTTAAGATACACAAAATCTCCATTTTCAAAACTCAAATCCTTTTTGCGCTTGTCTCCATATTCCTTCTGGCAACTTTGAGTGATCTTCATTTTGTCTTTTATAACCCTGACATGATTTTTTTGAGTCTTGTACAATTTGTGGACCTAGTAATTGTCTTTCTCCCGTGTTTGTCCTGTTCAAAGGTGTTCGGTATTCTCTACCATATAGAGCTTCAAAATGTGTCATCTTGATACTAGCCTGATAATTGTTGTTGTAAGAAAATTCTGCAAATGGTAAACATGTATCCCAAGCTATCCATAAACTAGTGCACATGCCCTTAACATATCTTCTAATATATGATTCACCCTCTCTATTTGTCCCCTAGTTTGTGGATGATAAGTTGTGCTGAATGCTAAATCTGTTCCCATTGTTTCATGTAACTTCTTCCAGTCATGAAGTCCATGGCAATTTCCCCCACTTCCAATCTGGTACTTGTAAGGATTGTAATAATCTTGTAGGCTTATGATGATCTATCTTAATTTTCTGACATACATCACATTGGGCTATAAATTTGGCTACTTCACTTTTCATATTCTTCCACCTAAATTCCTTTGTCAAGTCTTGATACATTTTTGTTCCTCCGAGTGTATTGAGAATTGTGAGGAGTGAGCCTCTTGCAAAATCAACTCTTTTAGTTCTTTCTTATTTGGAACAAGTAGACGACCTCAAAATCGTATTACTCCTTAATGATCTTCGATGAATTCCGCTGAATCATTCTTCTGACTATCTCTTGAGTTGTTGAATTTCTCCATCTTCTCAACTTACTCACTGTGGGAAGTTTAGTACCATATTGCTAGTCTAGGTAGGAGGAGACCAACTTATAAGGTGGAGTTAATCTTACCTAGTTGAAACAAACACAAGAAGAATACATGCGTGCTTGCCTTCGCCCGTGTGGCATGTGTATATTGAGCACCTCATAAACCTGTATGAAGATATGGCATATCCAACATGCATGAGTATATTGAGCACGCACACATGAACACGTATATGAGGAGGATAACAGTGTTGTAGCTCCTCGAAGGAGCAAGAGACAAAGGATTGCAAAATCTTTTGGTAATGACTTCACTGTGTACCTTCTGAATGACGTTCCCAAATCCATTTCAAAGGCATATGCATCTCCTGATGCAGAGTACTGGGAACTAGGGAAGTCACATATCATCCATTTAGTTGTGAGCAAGTTGGATGCAAATGGGTGTTCAAGAAGAAGCATAGGTCTGATGGTACCATCAAAAAGTACAAGGCTCGGCTTGTGGTTAAAGGTTATACTAAAAAAGTGAATTTTTTATACTTACTAACATGTTTTCATATTAACCACTATTCTACTATCTTTGGTTACCTCACACGGTCTTATCATCCATCAAATGGACGTAAAGACAACTTTCCTCAATGGAGAGTTGGATGAAAAAATTATATGGAATGGTATAATGGATTTGTAGTACCTGAACAAGAGGGCAAGATTTGTAAATTATTAAAATCTTTGTACGGTCTCAAACAAGCACCTAAGCAATGGCATGACAAGTTCGATAGAACTATGACATCTGCGGGGTTTGTGGTAAATGAAGTCGATAAATGTGTATACTACCGCTATGGTGGGGGTAAAGGAGTAATTATATGTTTGTATATTGATGATATACTTATTTTTGGGACAAATATTGATGTCATCGATGGGATTAAGTCACTTGTATCCCTAAGTTTTGATATGAAGGATTTGGGAAAGGCTGGTGTTATTTTAAACATCAAGTTAATCAAGAGTGAGAGCGAGATTACCCTGTTGCAATCCCATTATGTGGAAAAGGACTTGAGCCGTTTTGGCTACATAAAAAGCAAGCCCTCTCCAACACCCTATGATCCCAATCTAATAATTTAAAAGAACAAAAGACTATGAAAGGATCAACTGAGATACTATTAGAGTATTGATTCACTCATGTATTTAGCTAGTGCTACCTGTCCTGACATCTCTTTTGCGTAAGCAAATTGAGCCAGTTTACCGCTAGGTAAGCTTGTGCATGAACCAACTGAGAAAAATATGTGGCGTGTAAATCATATAACCATGTACCGTAGCCTTTGAAGCGCGCATGAGTCGGAGGTTATGGTGCATCGTTATATGATCTGCATGCCACGCATTTCCCTCAGTTGGTTCATGCATAAGCTTATCTAGCTTGTGGTACAGTACAATATTAAATAATATCATCCACAATAGACTGCTAAATTAACAAAGAGTGTCCTATTTCATCAGGTTAAATGTGATAATACCCCATCCTCCTTCATCCGGTTCATGCACAAGCCTATCTAGACTTGGGTATATCCCGTGTTATGCCATTATGTTTGGGTATATATGTATTCATATTTTGTTTTCCTATATTTAAACGCATATTTTGGTTGTTATGTGTGTACTCTTGCGCCATATTGTATATCGACATCTCAAATGGAGTTGCAATGCAGCTTTTTCCTATACATTCTAAGTCACATGAAATCATGAAACCATAATTTTCGAAACCTAAAATCCAAACTTTCGCAACCTAAATCCTAAATTTTACAATTTCAGAACACATATTAAATTATCCAAATAGTACACATTCAAGTCCACTATGTGAGGAGCCTTCAAAATAGAATTCATAATTTTGAGAGCTCAATTTCTACATTTATAAATTCGTACAAACAGTACACTTATATGAAATTATGAGAAAAATTATGAAGGAATAAAATTATGAAAAATTTACACAATCAAGTACAATGTGTCGGGAGGCTCCACATAAAATTTTGTGATTTTTGAAACTCGTTTGCTATATTTAAAAATTCATACAAAGAGGCACAAAACCCTTATTTCATAAACTAACTAAACCATAATCTACGACATGTGGCGGCATGTGGGGCATTGCCGCACGGCCACCGTGCGGTAACCATTGCCGCACGACCGTCGTGCGGCAATGAGGTGACATGGCGGCGGGCGGGTGGGGAGGAGCACGTGGCGGCGGTGGCGGCGTTGCCGCATAGCCAGGCTTCTCCATGGTCTGCCCCAGCCTGGCTTCTCCATGGTCGAGGCCAAGCTGATTCCCCTGGCCGCAGTCGGTGTCGCCGGAGCAATAATGGAGCCTCAGATGTTAGCTCCATGCACTTCCCAAATTTCGGGGACCACGACGGCTGCATGTGACGCGTCGCGGAGTGCTCGGAGCGTGTTGCTACCGTCGCCCATGACAGTCGCCGAATGCTACTGATAGCTGCTGTGTGTTCACTGCTCAGAGCCCACTGCATGAAGATGCTTGAGTCGTCCATGTCGCTTCGTGGGCAAACGAGATTCCTCTGACCTCTTCCAACAACATTGAGAGAGAGAGAGAGAGAGAGCAAAATCAAATTAAGATCATGACACAAAAGAAGAATCAAGAATGATGCATACATGAGAGGAGCTCTGCATAACACTAGTACATATTTCACCTCAAGTAAATCCTTGCATATGATATGGACAAATGAATCGTCTACTAATACATCTCGCGGAATTGGACTTGTTAATCACCGCACTAATCACTGCAAATGGGCGGTGTTGGTGACGAGGGCGGTATGGCTCCTGCCCGGCGATAGCCAGAGGTGGCGGTGGGGAAGGGGAAGGGCTGCTGCCTAACGACGGTCGACAGGGGGATTCGTCGATTCCATGGATATAGACTACCGACGGAGAAGGGACAAGGATTTACTTGAACTAAGGTACGTTAGGGTGGCTAGGAGGGGCAAAAATGGTCATATGAAAATACAGATTCGAATAAGCTATATGTATTCATGTAAAATGGGGAGGTACTGACCATAATGGTATTTTTTAGAGTATTACATGATTGGAGTGACATATTTCAAAGACATGCAATTACAGTGGCATTTTCAAAGTTGGAGCATTGGAGTGGCATATATCCAATTATCCCTTTTCACGGCACGACAGGGGTGCATTATTGGCCAGTGGATCTATTGGTTGAGTTTAGATTGCAACCTGTTGTTATCAAATGTGTTTCTAATGTAGCAGGCCAAGTTAGTTGATTTATCCAGATAAATCGTAAGAACGCATTTATTCTCCTTTATATTGATGATCTTCTGGTGTTCCCTTCCTCATTGTCGTAACCTAAATTTTCAGGGAGCGAAATGGTGCATGTTCAGCAAAGGCCAGTGAGGAGACGCCAACGGGGCAAGTATGACAAGGGCAGTCGCTATGCATCTATCATGTCAATAGCACATCGAAAGAAGTCTTCCCCTAGAAATTTGGTATCAGGAGTTGAAAGAAGGTTATTCCATAATGTATTTAAGTACCTGATTGATGCAATTGTAGCTTCTCAAACCGCTGGTATGAGCTAAACAAATATCTATTATCTATTAAACTGCACTTGCACTGGAACTTGTGAAAACATGCTAAAGAAAACATACTCTCCAAATTAACCCACTCTTTGTATCTAACATTTTATTTTTGTGGTTCCAAACTAGGGAATGAAGAAAAGGCTGTAGTAGTGGACATCAGCTCTGATGGGTGCAACTCTCTAGTGCCTCTTGTCGGTCGAGAATGTCAACCTAAAGAAAATCTTGACGCTCTGCTCTGCATGGCACGTCGGCGCCTCTATGACTGACCATCTGACAGTGAAGTTGTGTACTACGGAGAAATTAAGAAACATATCAGATGTATGATTGCATACCATGAAGCTAAGGGAAAATCAGAAGGTAACGCAGTGAAATATTTGTATTAGGTTAGTGGTTTCATTGGAAGTTGACTAAATTGCACTTTGCAAGGACATATACAGTTGTTGAGGATGTACTGTGATGATCTTTCAGGTTCTGACTTTACTTTTGGCGTTCTTCCTTCACAGATGTCCAGTGGGCATATTCTAAGGACCCTGCAGGCTATCTTAGTTTGTCATGCTCTCAAACAATATCAGCTGTTGAGGAGCTTACAGAGCTGACAGCTTCTCTTGCGGAGTTGATCCCGCTCTTGGGATTTGAATCACAAAAATGGTAGGTGAAGTTTTCATTTTACTCAATGTCAGCCATTCCTCTATTGCTAAGCACAGTTATAGTACTGCTCGACTTGTTCACAGATGGGATTTATACTGAAGTTCCTCTTGTTACAATTCAAATAGTTGCTGTTATGCTCTTCATGGCACTTGCCATGATACAAGTATATTGACATGCCTGTGCCCTGTAGTATGATGTGTTGAATTTTACTCTATTGCATCCCCTTGCACAGCTTTATGTCTCTCTGTCTAGCTATTGCTTAAACAAAACCATGTTTCCCTCTACCTTGAAAGGATAATCATTCAGTATGAGCATTACTTTGCTAGTAACAATCAACTTGAGTTATTGAAATATGAAAATTGGTCGGTTCCTAGTCGGTGCAAGAAGATCTTAGAATTTCCTTTTCTCTGAGATTACTGCAAGTAGTTATATGCTGTTTTACCATGTAGCTCTTTTGCTGTTTTGTTCAAGTATGAAAATCTGTCAAACTCTTTCCTTGCAGGTTGAGCGCCTGGGGGTGTTACACATGTGAGGATGGAGTGTTGGAAAGAACAATGCCCTCTACTACAAGCTAATATGTTGCCAAGAAATTTCTACCCATTTTAAAGTGGTGTTCTGGCAGTCGAGATGTCTCCTCGGATGCATGCGAACCAATGAGGTGTGCTACTCAGAAGCGAGAAAGAGGTACTTACCTAAAAATTGGACTGTTGTTTTATCTTATTTTCTTTATTTCTTCACCATGCTTTACTGAAGTGCAAACTTGCATGTCGTATTACAAACTAGGCTTATGTCGTATTACAAACTAGGCTTTCTCATGCATTTTGGGTCACAACACGATAAAGCATGCTTACAATTGATTTGATATTTTACATGGAGAAAGTTTGCATTGTCTAACTAACATGTGTTCTTTCGGATGAGATCGACGATGATGAGGATCTAATAATCCTCAATTAATTAAACTATTTATATATAATATTCGTTATAGCTAATAATATCCTTATACAACCTTCAAAGGTACCCCTCGTTATCAATAATAAGAGAGATTATAAATACTTAGTGGGCATAAGCTATCCTACGACTACCCTTTATGGTTGTAGGTCATCCTACGACCACTTACTAGTCGTAAGTTTTTTTACGATCATCTATTAATCGTAAATTCTACTACGACCACCTTATGGTCATAAACCTTACTATGACCAGGTCAATCGCGACCATCCTATGGTCGATAAAGACCACACACATGTGGACCCAATCGACTAGGGACCTTATACATTGTGTTTAGGTGCACGTAGTAGTTAACATGTGCAGTTATTCTCTGGTATAATTGCACATATTAATATATGTCTCTGGTATAACCGCAAGGCGAACGTGGGGTGATCTCTCTGATAATAACTACTATCAACGTGTGCTATTCTTCAACCGTTGAGACGCCGTGGCATGGACAACTACTACCCTTTCAGACACTATATAAAGGATAACGCCGGTGGACAAAGATGGGAAAAGCGACACGAGCAACAGAACAAACAAAAGTCATTAGTTCTAGTCTTCAGTGACTTCTCTTATTGTAAACACAATCAATACAAGAATATTATGGTTGTTATTATCTCACGAGAAGGTCCTAACCTATCTAAATTCTTGTCTCGTCCCTGTGTAGTCTCGAGCAAGGAGGCCCCCTTTTCAGTATTCATTTCATAAGTTTGATATTACAACATCGACGGATGACGACGATAAATATTTTTACCCAATCGGTACACTCAAGTATACATGTTGTGGCGACTAGTTGGGTATGGATTCGAGGATCAATGGTAGGACGCTATAGCGTCCCGCTTTTTAAGAGATTTTCAAAATTTTAAAAGAGAACCATTTGCTTCTATTTGCCAAAAGCTTAATTTGGAATTTCAGAATCAATTGTGGTTTAATATGAATTAATCAAACTTCAATCAAATTAAAGTTGGTTTAATTGTGTTTTCTGGTATTTAAAATTAAAATTATTATTTTAAGTGTTTTCTTGGGATTTATTGGATTTTAGAAATTGGTTTTCATTTTATTCGAAATTAAAAATTATTTTATTTGCAAAAGAAAAAGAAAAATTAAATTTAAAAGTATTTTTATTAAGTCCAGAATAATTCAAGGAATTTCGGTGATTTTTTCTAGAATATTCGGACTCTATTTACTATTTTCTAAATTACCTTTTCATTTGTTGGATTTTCTGAAAATCAAAAATCTTTAAAAACTCCATCTACTGTGCGTGGGCCGAATCTCTTCGGCCCATCACTGTTCTCCCCGGCCCGCCTCCGCTCCGCCGGCCCATCTCCTGTTTTCCCCGCGCTCGGCTGCTCCTAGCCGTTGGATCGCGATCCAGCGCTCCATCTTCGCCCGCCTTCCCCCTTTCCCCTCCACCGTCCGATCAAAATCGGACGGCGCTTCTTCTGCCGCCCCCGCCCTATTCCCCCTTCTTCCTCCCCGCTGTCTTCTTCTCCCGCACGCGCCTCTCCCTCTCTCCTCTGTCGCTCCCGTGAGCGCCGCAGCGCATCTCCCGTCGCCCGCCTCGGTCCCGCCGCCGCTGCCGTCCCTCCACATCAACTCCTCGGCCCCCGCTCCACTTTCTCCCTTCCCCGGGCGCTCTGCAGAGCGCCTGCCAGCAGCTCCGCCTCGCGCCAAGCCCTCCTCGGCCGCCGCCCATGACCCTCCTCCGCCTCCTCAAAGCGCGCTCGGCCCGCCTCCTTCTCCTCTCCCTTCCCGCGCCTTTCCTTCCTCTCTCGCCTCGCTTCCGTTTTCCCTCCCTCCTTCGGCCGAGCCGCCGCCGTCAATTTGCGCCTCCTCCCTCCTCCGCCCGCCGACCACTCCACCGCTTTCCCGCGCCGTGGCCGCCCTGGTGCACCTCTCCCGTCGCCACCGACCCTCGCTCGCCGCCGCCACTGTCTCCTCGGCTCGGTCCGCCGAGCACTCCTCCTCTCTCTCTCTCTCTCTCTCTCTCTCTCTCTCTCTCTCCGCCGCTCTCTGCAGGTGGGCCCGCACTTTGCCGTGAGCCGGCACGCAAGCGCGGTGGACTCGCCGCTCACGCGCGGTGGACCCAACGACACTGTGCCGTCCACCGCGCCCGAGCCGATGTGGCGCCCACGTGGCGCCGCGTCAGCGCCACGTAGGCGGATTTGCTCACGTGGCAACCCATTTGGCGCCACGTGGCCGCTAACGCCAAAATCTCGCTTTTTCAGTAGAAAAATAAATCCGAAAATTCCCGAAAATCCAGAAAAACCCTAATTCTATCATTTCATGTGATTTCCAACTTCAATCGGCCATAACTTTCACATCCGAACTCCGATTTGGGTGATCCAAATTTCTATATTCATCTAAATTCAGCCCCTTTCATTTGGTTCTGGTTTTGTAATTTTTGGAGTTCATTTGGTGCTGTTTTATTTATTGTTGCTATTCTCGCACGTGTAGATTCCGCATTTCGGAAGATTTCTTCGACCCGACGACCGAAGACCCGCTCCTCGTCAACGAAGGCAAGTCGTAGGCCTTTGATCATGTTGTACTCATTTTACAAATGTATATTATTTTAAATTATCATGCATGGCTAGTTTTATTAGAAATGGTTTTGGGGGTAGTTAATTACCAAGTTGCCATTATGCCTCCTTGATAAATTAAGAATGAAATGTCTCCTTGAACGACATATATCCTTGGACACCTTAGGATGGTTAATACTAGTTGGACATGGTTGTATTACCAACATGGGCGTGTATTATTGCTTAGACATGCTCTAGTTACCCGCAGTACTCCCGATCACATTTTCAATGAATAATGAAATTTGACTAATGGAACTATGGAATTGTGGTGTAATGCCACTATATTTAAAATGTGTTGAGCCATGGCAGGGATTGCCATTTGGTCGGAATGAACAAAAATGATTTATGCTCGGGCTTGTGGTAGGGGGTGAAGGTGGGTGCGTGAGGCACATTGGGATGTGGAAGGTCTTGTCTGAGCAGCCAACTCAGGACTTAACTTTGCAAGTCATTGATCTGGGCCACCTCGTGCAACCACAAGTCCGGTATGGGATGGACCTGACCAACTAATTAGGGAAGTTTTGAGTCGGTTCTGTTTGGGTTGATTATTGGCGCAAGAGGGGGCCGTTAGGGCGAAACCTTAGCGAGCAGAACCGAGGCAAAATGGAACTTTGTAAAGGTCTTGTGATAATCACTTAGTCGCACACCCTCGGAAGTGTGTCAGACGGACATTACAAGTGATTTATCTCTTGTGGGTAAAGCTGTACAACCTCTGCAGAGTGTCAAAATCTATTCGAATAGCCGTGTCCCCGGTTACGGACATGCCTGGTGATTTCGCGCAAGGGGTAGCATTTTCAAAAATGTGGTTTGGTTCGATGGAAAGGTTTGGTTGGAATGGTTGGGAAGTGAACGGGATGTTCACTGTTTGATTCAAAAGAACTTGGTTATCTATGTATTATTCTTTTAAAATCCTGCTTTGCAATCTAATTATTGTATTTACTGTTAAACTTGCTTTCTGCAAATTAGCCATAAAGCCATTCTTGTTTAAGCCTTGCATGAATACTATGTGCATACATTTCTCTACGACTTGCTGAGTACTTTATGTACTCACGGCTTTATGCCCTTTGTTGATCAGTCCCAGCAGAAGAATCAGGACATGTTGAGTACTATGAGGAAGGCTACTTTGAAGACTTTGCGAACTAGGTCACGTCCTCCACTCGATTGCCTGTGGGCATGTCGATTGGGCTCCACGTATTTTGAGATTTCCGCTGCTAGATACTCTGTTGTTGCTAAGCCCTGTGAGGCGATTTTTGTAAGAACTTGACCATAAGGTCCTTTGCTGTTAACTAATATTACTTTGTCTGCTTCATTAGTTCGTTGTTGAATGGTTATGATAACATCATTGTTGCAACTGTGCGAGCTAGCTACTGATCATGGGACTAGCTCGGTATGCACAGAGGATCTCGGGGTTGTGTGACACCCGGGGCGCCGACAGACGCTCACCATCATCCAACTTTCGGCAATACTCTTCTCTCGCATGGTAGAAAGGCTCTAAGGCATGATTTTAGAAGAGGAGGGAGACTATAAAACTTTTTATTTCTTGCTTAATCATAACGAATACAATTATATCTCTTTTTATAGGGATAGCTTGACTTTAATCCCTAATAAACATATCTCTAATATTAAAGAAATTATTTTTTAATTACAAAATACAATTTAAAATTACGCACAAATGTATCTTCTGTTGAAATTGATGATATAAATTATAAAGTAGGCTTGTGGGTTTCTTCTGTACGATATGAAGGTTTGGTCGGTTTGCGGTTTCATGACAGAGTGATCGCCGATGCTTCCAACCAATTCTTCAATTCAGCCTAACACTATTTTTCCCAATACAACCCGCACTTGCTCGCCGAGCACAGTAAGAGACATTGGAGTTGCTCAGGAGGAAAATTCTGTCCCGAGGTTGTTCACCTTGAGAAAGTTGGCCTCCTCGACAAGTTGATCTTGAACACATTCACCGCGCGGATGTCAAGAGTGAAGCCCTTCAAGAAGATGTGGACATGGAACAACTCTCCATGAGACGCCACCAGGTACCATCTAGAGGTGGCCAGATGGGTCGTGTCTCCCAGGCCAGCCCGAAGTACGAGATTGTTTGTTCGGCCTGAGCACGACACGGTTCACACTATAGCTGGGTTGGGCCAGCACGGCATGACTGAGCGTGCTTGGGTCGGCACCTCAACCCAGCAGGCCGACACGACCGGTGACCTAGGAGGAGGTGGCCGTGCGCGACCGACACGGAGGAGGTGGCCGTGCGCGGCCGACACGGAGGAGGACGGGCACGGCAGGGTGAGGCATGGTCCAGCAACAGTGCCTGGGCCGGCACACACGGGATCGTGCTGGGTGGGCCATCTAGCCATGTGTAGTACGACCTGCCGCAATTTGATCCGTCGGGTATCTCAATGTGGGGATAGTCAAGGTAGTTGAACTTCGGCGTCGTCGGGAGAACTCGAGGACACCCAGCTTCCCCGTCTCGAAAAAGTAGAACATGTCATTCACAGCAGTCATCTGCCCGATGAACCTCCTCCTGGGAGGCATGTACTCAGGTGGTATCACGTTGCGACGTTGTACTTGTGCACGAACCACTGGCTCTCCCAGACGTGATGTTGACGTAAACTACGTGTAATCAAATATAACCACAACGCACACTAATACACAAAACCTCATCACAGACGGTTCTAAACCATTATCACAGACGGTTTTTGAACCGTCTGAATTTATGTGTCTGTGATGACATGAGGTCATCACATACGGTTTTTGAATCGTCTGTGAAAAAAGCTAGCACAAACGGTTCTTGTTTAGAACCGTCTGTGATAGCTTTTCCTATTGCAAAAAAAAAAAATGGGTTTTTACTTCGTCTGGAGCCTTCCGAGTCTCGCGAATAAATCTGATATGGATTTTCGGATTGAACTTTTCGTTAGCTTTCCCACAATATCCATAGCATCACAGTAACATCAACTCAATTCATTCACAGAGCACTAAAAACAACACAACATCACCCGCATCACAGTAGCATCAACTCAATCCATTCACAGAGCACCAACACATCACAGTAGTAATCCACATCAAAGCAAAAGGGGGAGTAGAGAGAGTGAGGTCGTGGGAGGCCGCGACGACGAGGTCGTAGGAGGCCGACGACGACGAGGCCGGGGCGAGGTAGAGGAGGCCGCGGGCGACGAGCTCAAGGGAGGACAGGACGACGAGGTGGTGGGAGGCCAGCAATGACGAGGCAGGGGCGAAGTGGAGGAGGCCGCGGGCGACAAGCTCGGGGGAGGCCGGAGCGCAAGGTCAGGGCGAGATGGAGATGGAAGAGGAGAAATGGCAGAGGAGGAGATAGAGATGGCAAAGGAGGAGATGGAGGACTCTGTTAATATAAAGAGATTTTCGGCAGCCCGCCCATTAAGTGTAAATTTTCGTTTTCCCGCCCAACAAAACAAAAAGATCATAGACGGTTTTATACAAAAAAAACCGTCTGTGATACGAACCGTTTGTGATAAGCATATCATCACATACGGTTCTTAATACAAACCGTCTGTGATAAAATTACGAAAATACTAGTCGAAAGGAGATTTCGACTACATGATCAAATCAATGTTTCGACTACCTGGTCGGAAGGAGTTTCGACTAACTGGTCGAAGGAGATTCTGACTACCTGGTCGAAGGAAAGTTTCGACTACTTGGTCGAAGAAGATTTCGACTAGTTGGTCGAAGGAAGGTAATCCTCGCAGCACACAATCCTTTGCCGTGGCACACAATTGATGGGTAGAGGATTGGCTACCACGACAGAGGATTGTGTACCGTGGTGACTTAGATTATCACAGACGGTTCTTAATACAAACCGTCTGTGATGAGATACTTATCACAGACGGTTTGTATTAAGAACCGTCTGTGATGAGATGCTTATCACAGACGGTTCATAATACGAATCGTTTGTGATATGTCAATATCACAAACGATTCCAAGAGAACCGTCTGTGATTATTTTATCACAGACGGTTCCAGAAGAACTGTTTGTGATGAGGCGTCTTCTATAGTCTGTTTTGTATTAGTGGCATGAGTCAATTGTAGCTTTTCATATAGAGTGTTCCAGGGTTTATCGAATCCATAAGGAACATTTGTAACGATCAACTAGGGTTTACTAATAATCCATGTAACTACCCATGCACCAGGAGACGATTAGATTGCATGAAATAATGATCAAATCCACAAATTCATGGAACATTCCCAACAAAAGATAACTAGTTGTGTTCTAGAGTCCTTAGTCAAACTTGAGATCAAACAATGATGCAAATAAATCTAACTAATCCAATCTTCTCACATGCAGATCTAAGGCAAAAACTAATCTAGAGTCTAGCCCTTTCAAGCCGGTCCATGGGATACCATTAACATCTAGCCATCAACTTACGCCTAGACACCAATATCATCAGATGATATGGGAGAAATAATAACACTAGACTCTAAATCAATCTAAAACCCTAAAATCAATTACAATCTAGATCGTCCACTAGGTAGCCCCTTCACTATTTACTCTTGTCACGAGTCCATCGATCGAGCTAATAACACTAATTAGCGATCGGTCTAAACTATAAACTCACATGCAAGGATCGATTAATATCTAACATAATAATCACGATTACAGAAAGACTAGCCAAAACAATATATCACGTAAATAGATCGACGTTGAGAACATTGCACGCAAAACAATCGAGGAAGAAAGTATAGTAGATGCAAACATAACTGTGAATTCAACCAACAAGTAAACGATACATCAATTTAGGGTTACATGTTATCTCTTACAAGTTGACAAAGAAGTCTCCCGGACCTCGGCTAATTAGTTGGCCTTCTAGTCGGTAATTAGACGATCTAATCCCGACTAGAGGCGCTAATTTTGTTGGAACAAGAACTAGGCTAATCTAACCTACGCAGCTAGACTATGGAGAGTTAAAATCTTGGCGACATCTCGACGAAACTCATGGATTTTTGGATGACTAAAACCGAGGAAGAGGGTGCCCTTTATAGTGCTCACGGGACCCCTCAAACGCTAGGTCGGGCCGGGCTTGGCCTACGCGGAGCTACGCAGGACTCTGCGCCGAGCAGCGCAGGGAGTCCTGAGGCGGTTCCTTGCTTCCATGTGCTTTCTTGTGTGTATGACATGTAGGCCCCTTCTGAATCATGTCGGTTCTATGTCCAAAACTTGCATTGGTTTCCAAAAGTTGTTTTCCGTCGTCTCCGACAAGACGTGGGTGTAGAGGCTCTGGTCTGCGATGTAGAACATGGTATGGCGACTGTTGGGGTGCAGCCTGTGGTCGCATACGAGCAACGGCAGAGAGCCAAACGGTGGTTAACGGTTGACGGCGTATGCCAACGCACTGGTGTTTTCCTCGATGGTTTCGTTACTGCTTCCTAGTGGATTGCCGCGGTTATTGGATTGATCCAGTGTGGTATATCTTAACTAATAAAAGAAGGGGTTTACCCTTGCGCAGCAGGACGAATAATCCCACCTCCACTACATAAGAAAGCTACGAACCCACGCAGTGGGACCACCGTGCCAGTGACGCCCCACTCCGCCCACCTGACTGTGCGCACCTCTGCTCCTCGCATCCACCCCTGCTGAGACCACCGTGTCAATCACGCCCCGCAACGCCCCACCAAACCGCGCGCACCTCCGCTCCTCACATCCACCTCCACTCCTTGCATCCCCTTCTCTCTCCCTCTCTCCCCCTCCCCACACACACCGACAATGGGCGGCGCCGGCGGGTTGACGGGTGCGGTGGGCAGCTGCGGTGCGATGGCTAGCCATGGCGGGCGACTGACCATGGAGGGTGGCTGAGGGAGGTGCCGCTTCTCTACCGACGGTGAGTCTTGATGACAGCATAGCGGCCACCTTGCTACTACAAAAAGGCTAATACTAGACACCTCATCACAAACGGTTGACCAAAACTGTTTGTATTAAATACAATCACAGATGGTTTTAGTTTAGTGACCATCTGTGTTACTGACTGCGCTAATACTGAACTTGCTATGGTTGGTTGCTGATACATGATGCCACTTTCCAGTCATAGTACCTGTGCGTTCACGTCATTTTCTTAACATAGCGATGTCCAATTACCTATCGACGACATCCAGGTAATTAGATGTCCACGTGCTCTCCTAGCAGCCATACTTTTTGAAGTTGGCCGTGGCTGCTGTCTCATCCTCCTCATGCTGCGTGGACGACCCCCCGAAAGTAGATGGGGGACTACGAACAATATATATGTGTGTGTGTGTGTGTGTGTGTGAAGCCGGTTTTAAAGGCACAAGCAGCCACTGCTTGGAGACTTTATAGAGAAGAGTCATCACAAATGGTTTCATCTACAAACCATCTGTGATACATTAGCCATCACAGATGGTTTTATCTACAAACCGTTTGTGATACATCAGCCATCACAGACGGTTTGTACATGAAACCGTCATGTATCACATACGGTTTCATCTACAAACCGTCTGTGATAGTCAACTATCACATACGGTTCTGAGTCAATAACCGTCTGTAATAGTCTGCATCACAGATGGTTCGAAAATCGTCTGTGATGACTTCATGTCATTACTGACCCATAAACTCAAACGGCTCACGAAACCGTCTTTGATGACGCTTTTCAATCGTCTGTAAAGACCTTTTCTGTTGTAATGCCTCCTTCACCGACAAAGTACCGCAACAAATTTCGTAATTTACAATATCGTGCATCCTATAAGTATTGTATTTATTCTACTTTGTGGAAAACTTTGTTGTACTGGTCAGTAAATGACTGCAGTAAGCAATGAGATCTTGTGTATAGGTATAAGTATTGAAGTAAACTATGAGAAGATATTGTTTGCTACCTTTCATTTATATAATTGTCGCACGAAGTTCTTGTTCTACCATGTTGCACTAATGTAGTGCTCGTATTTGCTTTACGTGTTAAAGAAAAATATTATTTTGTAAGGTTTGAATTCCGTTGCAACGCTCAGACGTAAATGCACAAAAGCTAGTGTGACGCCAGTTTCGGACGCGGCTCCTCGTTGTTAGTATACTGACACGAATAAGAACTTGATTTCGATCGTGTTGTAGAGACCACCAGTCCTAGTAAGGAAGCAGAAACACACTGCTACACTGGCGGCCAATACTACATGGGTAGTTCTACTTAAAGAATGTACTCCCCAGGGAGTGCTATACTGTGCACCGAAAATTTGCTTTCAAAGCTGAAATTTGTAGAAAAGGAATCAGGATAAACTAATAGAAACAAGACATTGTCGTCGAATCATTTACACGACTTGTCCCCGACGAAATCGAATTTGATTTCATCACGAGGCAAGAGAAACTTCTCAACTACATGGTTCATGGTTGGCCTTTGGCTCCTCTCTCTCTCCAAGCATGACGTCGCCACGTCCAGCACCAACGCCACCTGAGGGTACGTGAAGCTGCCGTTCAATCTAGGGTCCACAAAGCCAGCAATCCATGACCGGTCGCTGGTGTTCAACTTGCCTCTGATCGTCCACGCCAACCTTGTCAATGCTACCTCTGTCTCCCCAATTCGAACCCCTCTCACCAGCTCCAAAAGCACAACCCCGTAGCTGTACACGTCGACCTTTTCGGTTATCGGAAGGCTAGACACCCACTCTGGAGCCATGTAACCCCGGGTACCTCTGATCTTGCGCGAGTCCGCCGGATCAGCCTGGTCTCTCCGTTGCAGCTTCGCGAGCCCAAAGTCGCTGATCTTGGGCTCAAAATCCTTGTCCAGGAGTATGTTCTCGGGCTTGACGTCGCAGTGGATGATCCAGTCCAGGCACTCGTGGTGAAGATAGGCCAATCCTTTCGCGACACCAATGGCAATGTCGTACCTCTGATCCCAGCTGAGTGTCCCCTTGGCGCCGAAGAGGAGCATGGCGAGTGACCCGTTCTCCACGTACTCGTAGACCAGCAGCCGGCGCTTGTGCTCTGAGCAAACACCGCAGATTCTCACCAAGTTCATGTGGTACATCCTCCCGATCACGCTCACCTCGGTCTGGAACTCGTCCCCTCCCTGCCGCGCCATGTCCTTCAGCTTCTTCACGACCACCACGCGATCGTCGTCGAGAACCCCCTTGTACACGGAGCCGTACCGTCCGTGGCCGATCTCGTCCTTGAACCCCCTGGTGGCCTTCCTCAGCTCCTTGTAGGTGAACCTGCGGAAATGGTCGGTCACCACCCTGTAGCCTTCCTCCGCCGCCCATTTCTCCGACGGCGCGGGCCGGCTTCTCGCCGTGAACCACCAGCCGAAGGCGATGAAGCAGAGTTCCACGGCGAAGAACGCCGACAGGAACCCGTAGTAGTAGCCCCACGTCGTGTGCCTGTCACTTGGAGCGGCAGACTGGAAGTGCAGAACTTTCCTTCGTACGTCTGATGCGTCGCACACGAGAACTTCAGCTTTTGAAGCGATGTAGTTCTGTGATTCAGGCACGAGCCTCGCCGGAAGCTTGAGGTACACCGTGCCGGGGTACCCGGGGTACGTCTTGCCGTTGAAGAGCGCCGACTTCAAGTAGCAGTCGTTCGTGTCGCCCTTGTACTCGAACGCCACGCAGTTGCAGAGATCCAGGCACGACGCCATGCACGCGTCGACGGACGTGGACTGGATGAGGCTGAGGTCGGAGCCCCAGAAGTCGGTCTGCGGCAGCCGCGCGAAGCCCATCGGCTGCCCGCCGCCGCCGCCGCAGGTGAAGTTGAACACCGGCCGGCATCCCCTGCCGCGATCGACCGGGTCCTTCGGCTCGTACCCGGGAGGGCACCAGCAGGTCGGCCGTGGCGTGTACACGCAGACCCCGTTCCAGCCGCACAGCCCGTGTACGCCGCACGGCTGCGAGAACGCCGTCCAAGAAACCGACCAGCTACCGTCGGCCTCGCTCAGGCTGTACAACCTGAGGTTGCCGTCGTGATCCAGCGTCAGCCTCCTCCTGACGCCCGGGGCGCCCCAGTCCGACGCGACGAACGTCGTGTTGTCGCTGGCCAGGAACCGGCCGTCGTGATCGAGGACTCCCCTCAGGCTGCTGTTGTACGAAATCCTGTAGTTGAGCCAGCTGCTGACGTCGGGGTCCGGCCAGTAGATGTTGGAGATCTCCGGCCCGTCGTACGCGAGCGACAGGATGTACCGGTCGTCGAACCGGAGAGCGTAGTAGCTCGTCGGGTGCAGAACGTCCGTCGAGGACAGCCTCGCCGTGGCCGTCACCGGCTGCGTCGGCAGCAGCGTGTCGGTGGGGTGGTCGAAGCTCTGCCATGCCACGCGCCCGTCCCGGCCAATGACGACGAGGTTGCCGGCGTCCGTGAGCTCCGCGCGGTCCGCGCCCGCTCCGGAGGAGGAGGACGAGTTGGTTCGCCACACCACCGAGCCGTCGTAGTCCGTAAGCACCATGTCGCCGTCCTTGCGTAGCGTGAGCTTCGACCCCGCGCCTTGCACCGGCCGGTCGCGGTTGGCTGTCCACGCGACGGTCCGGTCGGCCGACGCGGCGTACCAGATGGAGAGGGTGAAGACGGTGGAGGAGAGGTTGTAGAAGCCAAATGCGAAGGCGCCATTGGACGACTGGAGGATGTCAGAGGCACGCTCCACGGAGAGGGAGGAGCCTCTCCGAAGGTAGTTGCCGCCATACGCCGGCGATATAAGAAGAACAGAGATCAAGAACGCGAGGTTCAGGATCAATGGCGGATTTGCCATAGTTGGCAACAATCTTGGACCGACGCTGCAGCACGACAATACATACATCGTGAGCCCAAACACCTCTCTTTTATTCAAAGAGAACGATTCAGCTTATTGCCTTCTTCCAATCTTCTTAATCGACCTTTTCTTATATTCAACGAGCGATGCGAGGCTCGGATCAAGATTGATGATTGTGACAATTTTCTTTGCAACATTGGTCGTTGGCTTATTCATAGATTCTCCCAAGATCATAAAGTTTATAGCTATGTCTTCAAGGGGCGATATTTCTAATGCTTCTATTTGCTTACCGCTACTTTCAATTGCGGGCAAGTCCTTTAGTTTTTCAAATTGTGTGCGCACACATCCATGCCGATGTCTCCTTCATGGGGATGTTCAATTCTAGTATGCCTTTTCTCGAAGGTTCCATACCGGTGCAGTCTCAACCGCGCATTTCGGTTCTTTGTGGTGGTGGTATAGGTACATAAACCTTGCAACCAAACCTTCAAAGATGAGAAATTTTCGTGTTGACCCTTAGCGCTAGTTGCATAGGTGAATGGATGTTATATGTCACTCATTTGTTTGGTAACTCGGTTTTGTTATGTTATCATGTCAACTGTGTCGCAGTTGAACATTGTGTGGTAAGGCCAGGACGACACGTAGCCTGAGAAAGCTGACTAGAGTTGCGTTGTCTTGTTCAGAAACTGGAGAGAACAAGTTAGAACGCAATGTATTTTATCCAATTGCCATTTTCCCCAGCTGTCAGGTGAGATCAATGTGCTATCGATGGAGAATTTTCAGTAACCTACTCACCGAGAACTACTTGTTTGACTTGACAACCATGCTAAGCTGCCGACATTAACGTTGGACATCCTTTCAAAGCGGAAGATTCTTTGCTACAACCACAGTTTTAGCAGCTGGTATTAGAATTTAACAAGTACGAGGCAAGAAAGAAACAATAGAACTCTGTTGAATTCTGGGTGATAAATAGGCGAGTAAAATTCAAAAATGCATACCAATATATGAAAGAACTCAAATGAAGAAATTTTGGAAGAGGGGTTAAACCTTTCTAGAAGTCAGGAAATGGCACATCTCAACTGATACATTCGGGGGTAAATTGGTTACACCATTTGTAAAAATTACTCGTTTATTCAGTGTATGACGACATAATTACATGTTGGCCCTTCAAGAACAGCACAACTACAGCTGACTGCCATGTTACACACACGATACAGGAAACGAATGGATGAACGAATGCACTAACACGCCAATGGTCGCAGTTAGCCCCATCGCTGAAGTTTTTTCCGCTCTTCGTATTCTACAAAACTGAAATACATGTTTTGCGACGCGATTCATGTGTATTCTCTCATGTCATTTCTACCCACATACAGTAGATCTGTAGCAGTATTGTTTGGAGTTCTGTACCTCAATTCTGCATCCCTCTTATGGTAGTCTCGATGCGGAAGGTTGATGAAAGAATTCTAAAGAGCCCATCGGGGTTGTCTGCATGAACCTGAAAAGAGATGTGGATCCAAACTTAAATCGTGTTTGTAAAGCATACATCTTTATGGCATGCAACATCCCAATTAGCACAAGTTATATCAGATGGCCACGACCCATGAGCACATCCTTAATATAAGGGTATCTGTAATTGTAGTAAAAACTATTTTGTTGCCACAATATCTAGACTACAAGGAGGCAGCATGCGTACCCAATGTCCAGCATCTTCAAGCACATGCATTTCGACTCCTCCACCCTCATCTGCAGCCAGCTCCTCTGCGGTATGAATTCTCTGGAGGTCTTCAAGGGCCCATCTATGCAAACTTCTTTCCGCTTTAAGGAAATTAATATGAACTCCCCTTGGTACATTCTCTACAATCCTCCTAAATAGTTCATTCATTTAGTTTATATCCTAACACATTTTACAAATTTAGATGATCTCAACAGGCATTGTTGAGGATTTACCATAAGTTAGTCTCTTCATAAGATTTGTACATCTCAGAGATGCCATTCAGGTCAAAAATCCATGAGAAGCTTGAAGACAATAGTGGATTGCTTTGTCGGAGATTTGTGGCCACCCACTGAAACAAAGAAGAACCAACATAGAATTGAAATGCCTTTTGTTTCATTGGAGAGTGAATCAAGTAGCTTTTTTTAGACTAGTGAGATCAAAGTAAACTTGCAAGAACATCTTAACAAAATGGTAGTATTCAAGCATACCCGTGCAACATCCACAGAAAATTGCCCTTTAACAAGAGCATCAACAACTTCCTGCTTCGAAGAAACCTGGATTTTCAACAACAGAATGCAAATGATGAATCATAAAGAAGTGGCTTTTCAAAACTAAAATGTATTTTGCAGTAATGCAAGTGTAGATAACTTTGAAAGGCCAACCTGCATAGGCATTCTTCTGAGAAACTCAATAAGTTCAGCAGGATGATCTTCGCCATCTCCCCCAGCACGAACTTTGCCAGGGGTAGCATCAAGAACCCATACCTTTAAGAAACATGATATACAGAAGAAATTTAGTACAGAAGATTAGAAATAATAGCTGTCATTCCATTATTGCCACATTAATATGATTCAGAATAAGTAGTCAAGCACTCAAGCTTACCCTAACAGGACGGGCAAGTGGTTTTGCAGCTTGCTCTACCATACTCAAAGCCACTGCAAAGCACAATTATGAGTACTGGTACAATTATAGATAATTTACAATGTAAATCATACCATATATAAATGGTAAATGAAAAGTGAAATACGAGAAACAGAAGGAACAAGAAAAACCTTTTCCACCAAAGCTGTGACCAACCAACACTCGAGGGGTTAGCCTGAGTTGAACTACCTGTTGCATTTAGATGATTTAGCATAGGATTATAGAGATATATAAAAGGGAAGTGAACTGAACTGAAAGCTAATAAGATATGACAGAGTGAAAAATCAGACATAGCAATAAATACGTTTTCAAATATTTAAAACAGGTTCAGTGGCAGGCAACATAGCACTTCGTAATTTACTCCATGCCAGTAACTCTGTAATCAGCAGAGACATTATAATCTCCATTCTACATTATATGATTCAGTTGTGATGTTACTATGTCTATTAAGCTTTGAGAAATCATAGTACAGTGTCCATGACTAACCACTCTGTAATCAGCAGAGACATTATAATCTCCATTCTACATTATATGATTCAGTTGTGATGTTACTATGTCTATTAAGCTTTGAGAAATCATAGTACAGTGTCCATGACTAACCAATTGATGTGGATGCTACGGCATCAATAGGTATGCCAAGCTGCCAAACACTTGGAATGCTCTGCCTAGCTCTCAATGCATAAAACTAGATGTGCAATGCACACATGCACACAGATAATACTCAGGCACATACAGTTATGCTGTCCTTCGAAAGAAGATACACATTTTAATATATTGAGATTGGATGTCACTAACACATTTAATGTAGATATTAGAAGCCAAGACAGAGAACAGCAGTGAGAAAAAAATACAAACCAGCTTTAGAACATCAAGAGCAGTTGATGCAACAGTGTGTGGTCCTCTTTTCTTAATGGATGCTGAATCGCCATGGCAACGCAAATCAACCAAGAGGAACTGCATGAAGAGAAGTCAGGTATAGTTTTTTTCTTTCTTTCTGCAATGTCAAATAGTTCAGACCATTAACAGATTTTTAGATATACTGACCTGCCACATCGGAAATTCCTGAGCCAACCTCTTTGCAAAAGACCCTTCATGACCAACATAACTAATTAGTTTTACAATTTCATATCCCTAAACAGCTGAAACATCTTTAAAACATGCCAAAGTATTTCACTCATTTGCAAACTCGAAACACAATCACAACTGAGCCAACACACCAGGAGAACAAACTACAATCAGAAAGCACTCACTTACCCCAATTTTTCCTGCTCCCAAGGATGCCATGAAGGAGAACAGCTGTTGGTGGATCAGGTATTGATTTGTCCATAAATGAGTTCCATTGCACCTGAAGGTAAATTAAGTAATGATTATGAATAACTTGCACTGCACCAGAACATTTCAAACATCGAGCTGTTGTCTAACATAATTTATCAATTAGTGACAAATCATTGGCGTGAATGCAACACTTACAAGGTTCCCTTGAACCAGATCATAGGCCTGTAGGAAATGAATAGAAAGGATTAGTCAACAAGGGGTGGAGAATGTATCATATACTTTGGAAGATTCAAGCTTCCTTACCAGAACTCCAGTATGCCTGTCAACATCAGGCTGATAAGCAATCCTTGTGTCGGCCAAAGCCATCTGAGCACAATGACATGGAGGACACAGCAATGGCCTTGAAGTGAAATTAGTTGATATCAACCGGCCACGACTACGAACATTCTCCTAAAACCAAAAAAAAAAAACAAAATTTAAAAGTTTAGAATGTTGGTGGCAATATAGAAATTGGACAATTGTATTAGCAGTTGCTACAAAATTCACAAGTCACGCAGGTAAGCCAATATACCTACCAGCAATAAGATCTTAACACATTGTGAATAGTTGATTAGAAATTTAGAACCCTAAATTACGCTCCAGATCCCACCTATTGCATCACATATTATATTTGGCTATTACAGCATTCGGATGGAACAATATGTGGAACTAGTAAAATCTACTAGTCTTAAGAAATGTGGCATATGTATCCATGGTCACAGTACAAACTGCTGCTGCTGAGCAGCATTGTTCACAGTTCACACCTACACCAACAACGCCGATCACCAGTTCACCACTACAAAGTACAAACACTTTAAAATGCATAAAATCCGCATCAGTGCCCAT
This sequence comes from Hsuehochloa calcarea, assembly GCA_036346395.1. NCBI lineage: Eukaryota > Viridiplantae > Streptophyta > Magnoliopsida > Poales > Poaceae > Hsuehochloa > Hsuehochloa calcarea. The sequence goes on along the minus strand of CM070593.1, from coordinate 58,241,625 downwards.
CAAAATCTGTAATAAGACCATTAGATCCTGAACTGATCCTGAACTACCCAAAACATTTCTACCCTCTAGTGCCTCCAGCTCGAAATGATAGGTCAGATTTCAGTACATTCGTATGGCAACAAAGTGACAAACGCAATCAACGCTGCGAAATAAACAATACGCACAGAGCGTTTCTCCAGCCGAGCTACCCTAATGGCATCTACATTACGCTGATCACCACCCGCCACCGAATGCCCTCAAAATTGCACCAAAAACTCGCCTCTAGCTTCAATTAACCAACGCGAGGCAAAAGTAGCCACAGTCCCACGGCGCATTGGCTCCTACAACTACAACCTCGCCGAGAAACCTAAGGATGATTCGATTACCCAAAGCAAGGGGGAGAATTGTACCTGGCGGGGGCGCGAAGAGCGAACCCTAGCCCCCGGTCGCGGCGGCGCGAGGCCGACGGCGAGCGGGGCCCTCCTCGGCTCCCCGGAGAGGGCGTGCGGCGGCAGTGCGCCGGCAGCCGCCGCCGCCATCAGATCACCGGCGAGTGGGGTCGGGAACTGGGGGACGCAACGAGGCGAGCACGAGCGAATTGGTGTGCCGCGCCACCAAAAATAATTAATCGCCTTTATTTATTTTGGTGGTGGGAAAAGGGAGACGTAAGGTGGAGGCGGAGAACCCAAAGACCGAGAGGCTGGCGTGTGGGGCTATGTGACACGTGGCGTGCCCGAATCGAGACACTGACTGCTGGGTCCGTGTCAAAAGGTCCTGCGTGGCGGCGATGTGTGGTCGGCGCACGGGGGGTGTGGGGCCACGGAGTCGGGTAGCTTCCGTTGCGCGGGGGCCGACGTCACCCGACCGGGCCATGCTGGACCAAACCTGTCCCCGGACCGGCTCGTCCCCAAGGTGAACTCAAACCGCAAGTTGGCCTCGCGAGCATAACTAACTGAAAATAGTACTCCAGTTACGAGAGAAAATGGTTTTCGGCGTTGACACAGTTTCTATATATAAAAAAAGGTAGCTTTGACAGGGTAATTTCTACTGTAATAGGTTTATAAAATATAATAAAATTATACTTTTTACGAAAAGAACTAATTTATATATAGTACTTTTATGTGTACAATTTAAATATTGAAAAAAGTATCGATAGCCAAAGTTTAGAAATTTTGACCGTAGTACCTAAAATGATATTATTTTATGACTGGAGCGAGTATCGCATAACCAAACCAGTGGTAATTCACTAGTTGCAACTTATAATGCAAGAACGATTTGAGATATATAAGAGAGAAAATTGCACTGTAGGTCTCCGAATTTGTGAGGTTGTGACACTTAGCTCTCTGAACTTGTATTTGACTTTCTCAGGCTTCGAACTTGCGAGGTTATGTCACTTAGTTCTCTGAACTTGCGTTAAAGTGGAATTCGTCAAATGCGATGTTGGCAACTTCATCCCCTCTGAGTCCACCGATGGACTCATCGCCACCCCATTCCGGTCGTGTTCATCGTCTCTGTTTAGCTCCAATGTCGCAGCTTGTCGCTACTCTCGTCCTTGTATCCTCTGAGTCGGCTACGAGAAAGAGAGAGATTCGCCGTGTCAGACTAGTTAATGACTTATTCGTGCATTTCATTAGTTTTCTTACGATTGTTTGGTGTCAGGTGCATCCAGGAAAGGAGGAGACAGGATGGCAACCCGGCTACAATGGAGCGATTTCAGGCGAAAGCAACACTGACGACGTGAAGGTTCTCGGTGATATGAGTATTGCTTGTATTCAATATGAGGCCAATGGGCCAATATATATACACAATGAGGTTACAGATAAGGAAACCAAATCAAATCATATCTCTAACTATATCTCTAATTATATCTCTAACACCCCCCCTCAAACTCATGGTGGATCAACAACACTGAGTTTGGAGAGGTAGAAGCCGTGCTGTGCTCGAGTCTGAGCCTTCGTGAAGAAATCCGCTATCCAAGCTCAAGGCACATATCAAGAGCAATCACCGATCATGCACACAAGACCTCATGAAGGAAGCATCAACACCAATATGCTTGGTGAGCTCATACTTCACGTGGTCACGGCAATACGATAGCACTGATCTTTCGACAAGAGAGGAGTCGGTAGTAATGTAAACACCAAAATCCTCAAGTAACCACCGTAGCGGGTAATCTCTGCATCAAGAGAGCCATAGCTCGCAACTCACCTCTGCGCTCGAACGGACACTGCGATCTGCTTCTTCGCCTTCCGTGCAATAAGCGAACCACCAAGAAAAACACAAGAAGGAGAGATAGACCGCGATCGAGGGATCACGCCCAAGTAGCATCCGAATAAGCTTGAAGTCAGAACGAGCCGAGCGTGGAAAGAAGAGACGGCGAGAGATAGTCCCACGAAGGTATCGCAGAACTCGAAGAAGATGGCTGTAGTGGACCTGAGTGGGAGCAGAAACAAACTGACTCAGAATGTGAACTGGATAAGTGATATCCGGACGAGTAACAGCAAGGTAGACAAGACTCCCAACAAGATGGCGATAGCGAGTCGGATCAGAAAGAGGCTCGCCATCAGAGGGTCGGAGGTGAACATTGAGCTCCATAGGAGTCTCAACAGGACGCTGATCAGTGAGGGAGGCGCGATCAAGAAGATCCTGAATATACTTCTCTTGGGACATAAAGAAACCATCTGGAGTGGAAGTAACCTCAATCCCAAAGAAGTAACGAAGAGGACCAAGATCCGACATAAGGAACTGCTCACTAAGACGAGCCTTGACAAAGGCAATGTACTCAGAATCATCTCCGGTAATGATCATACCATCAACATACAGAAGAAGAAGAGTCCGACCATGAGACGAAGTGTGGACAAAGAGCGCAGGATCATGATCACTTGCTGAAAAACCAGCAGCAGTGACCACAGAGGAGAAACGCTCAAACCGTGCACGAGGGGCTTGCTTAAGGCCATAGAGAGAGCGAAGGCGGCAGACCATGCCCTCGAGAATGTAATACCCGGTGGCGGATGCATGTAGACCTCCTCACGCAACTCGCCATTAAGAAAGGCATTCTTGACATCAAGTTGAGAATGCACTGCTGGGCAAGCAGGCGCCACCGAAAGAAGAGCGCGACAAGGGTCATGTGGGCCACAGGGCAAAAGTCTCGTCAGTAGTCACGACCATGCTCCTGCTGGAAGCCACGAGCAACGAGACGCGCCTTATAGCGCTCAAGAGAGCCATCAGAGCGAGTCTTAATCTTATAGACCCACTTACATGTGATGGGACGAGAGTGAGATGGAAAAGGAACAAGATCCCAAGTACCAGTACGCTCGAGGGCAAGAATCTCTCGGCCATGGCATGTCGCCACTCAGATGAGTAACACCATCCCGTGGGAGGCGAGCTCACAAGTAGTCTGCGCCAAAGAAAGGCAAAGCAGGCGGAGGTCGAATCAATCAGCGATCGCGGAGAGCGTAGCGAGGAGAAGACGGCCCATCAGGGGAAGATGAAGCATCAGAAGAAGATGAAACATCAGGAGAAGTGGGCTCATCTGGAAGATCCTCAATACGAGGTCGACGAGTGTAGACAAGTGTAGTGGGGGGAGCCTGAGGAGCCACAGGAGACGAAACAGGCGGTGACAATGGCGGAGAGGCCACAGGAGAAATATGTGGAGACGAGATAGGTGTATCTGGAAAGGTCAAAAAAGACAGAGACTCCACAGAGGAAGTCGAAGGAGAGACAGGACGTGGGTAGAAGGGACGAGACTCGTCGAAAGTCACATCCCGAGAAATCCGCATCCGCCTACCAACAGATCCCAAAGACCGATAGCCCTTGTGCTCGGCACTGTACCCCAGAAAGACACACTCAATGGACTGAGCCGTCAGTTTGGTGCGTTCTCGAGGAGCGAGGAGAACGTAGCAAACGCAGCCAAACAGACGAAGGGCAGAGTAGTCAGGAAGGAGACCACAGAGACGCTCAATAGGGATTGCGCTCAAGAGCGTAAGAAGGTCGGATGTTGACGAGATAGGTGGCGGTGGAAACGACCTCCGCCAAAAGTGAGGTGGAATAGAGGCGGCAATCATCGCACGAGCCGACTCAAGGAGGTGACGATGCTTGCGCCAAAGAACACCATTCGAGCATGAGCACCGGGACAAGAGAATCGAAGCGAGTGCCCCGCTCAAAGAAGGAAATCACAGTGATGAGAGATGTACTCGCCAAAGAGAGTCGCACGAAAAACACGAATAGGAGTGGAGAATTGTGTGTGAACCATAGTGGCAAACTGTTTATAGATAGACAAGACCTCACTACGAAGACATGAAATATATCCAAGTGTGGCGAGAGAAATCATCTATAAATATGATATAGTATCGATGACCCCTTTCAAACGAAGGAGCCGGACCCCAAACATCCGAATGAACAAGATCAAATGGACGTTGAGACACCGACTCACTATGAGGATAAGGAAGTCAAGTCGCTTGCCTAACTTACACCACGACAATGAAGAGACACGTCTCTGAGATGACCCCGTAAGACCACGACGAACTAAAGACGACGGCGAGAGCCACACAGATGGCCAAGACGGTGATGTCATTGTTGGAAAGAGCCGGTAGATGGAGTGGCAGAGGCGGAGAGACTGGCGGCGACGGTGGCAGCGGAAGGAAGGTGAAGCCAATCAAGCTCCCAGAGACGCTGCGAGTCAAGGCGCCGAGGGCCAGAACCAACCAGAGCTCCCGTGTGGCGGTCCCGAACACAACAAGAGTCGAGTCAAGAATGATCCGATAACCAAGGTCGATGAATCGTCCAAAGCAGAAAGAAGTCAGCATGGTTAGTCGAGGAACATGAGCAACAGAAGGAACATGAAAAGATGAGTTGCTAAGAGGTCCTCGACCAGAGACAGAAAGAGAGGTACCATCAGCAGTAAGAACACTGACAGGGGAATCAAGAGGTGTAACAAAAGATAGAGTGGAAGAATCGGAAGTCATGTGGAAGGATGCTCCGGAATCAAGGATCCACGGGGAGGTACCTGTCTGTGTAGGAGGTGGTTTCTCAGTGCACGAAGAGTTAGTCGCAGAACTCGCAGAACACTCGCCGAGGAAGAACCAAGCGGCAGCGATCGTCAAGTCCGGCTATCTCCTCGCCAGTGAGAGAAAATGCGAAGTAGTCGATGCGCACGCCGTTGTAGAAGTCTTCGTGCCAGTGCTAGGAGAAGAACGGCGTGAAATATGCCGCTGTTTCTTGTAGCATTGAGACTCAATGTGGCCGATCTTGTCGCAGTAGGAGCAGCGAGGACGACCACCGCCAGATGGAGGGCGGCCACCACCACCTGTGGCAGCCGCTGGAGGAGGCAGCATACTGAAGCGTGAAGTAGTCGGTGTAGCAGGTGTACGGGCGGCGAGCACGGAGGGGAGTGGCATCAGACCGGCACCACTCAGACGAGTCTCCTCTGCACGTATCTCGGTAAGGGCCTCCAGAAGAGTGACACGAGGGTGGCGTGCAAGTAGCTGGGCACGCCTCTGCTCGAACTCGGACGGCGCGAGTAAGGAACTCGTAGACACGCTGAAACTCAGTCGGCACGACACAAGCAAAGATGAACAGAACGATAGCGGCGGTCGCGAAGAGAGTCCGCTGACGCCGATCGCGTAACTCGAGCGTAGAAGGCGTCAACAGTAGCATCACCCTGCTGAAGAGAGTGCTCCTGACGAACTACTGACAAGTAGAGGGCATCTCCAGAGGGTTCGTAGCGCTGTCGAAGATGAGTCCACATCTGGACAGCTGATGAAAATCCCACAATCTCAGAAGAAAACTGAGGCTGAACACTGGCGATGAAAACGGCAGCAGCTCGAGCGTCGTCGTCACACCACTGAGTGTAGGTAGTCAAGCGATCCATGTAGGAGTCCAGAGCCTCTTGGTAGGCAGAGGCAGCCTTCTCATCAGCAAGGCCAGCAGACTCAATAGCAGTCTTGTCAGCTGTCGGGGGAAGCGCAACAGATGTAGTCTCCGTCGGAGGAGAAGGGCATGGCGGGCAGGTGACATCGCCAGAGAGGACGCCCCAAAGACGAAGACCACGCATATGGATGCGCATGTGAGACACGAAGTCGGTGTAATTAACACCGTCGAAGATCACCGGCAAATGAGGAGAAGCGGTGCCCATTGGTAGGCGGCCGCCGACGGCGGGCGACCAAGACAACGAGGTCTAACAGCGGCTACCGACGGCGCGGCGGTTAGAACAACGTTTTTTTTTCTCCTTTAAGAAGGAACCCGGCCGGGCTGATTCGGGCCGATTAGAATCGGCCCAAGTGCCTAATCGGGGGAAACCCTGACTAGGGTTTCCCTCCTCACGGCGGCGACGGCGGTCTTTTGCGATAGCCGGCGGCGGGGGCTCGCTCGTCGGCGGCTCATGGTCCGGGCTAGAACCGAGCGGCGGGCGGCGGCCTAGAGAGGCGGCGGCGGCGACGCGCCGGAGCGACGCGGAGAGCTGCGGCGACGGCGGAGGCGCCGTGGACGTCTTGGAGAGCGACGGCGACGCGGGAGGCGCGGCGGCTCGATGGCGGCGACGGCCGCCGAGGTCGCAGCGAGGTCGCGTCTTGCGCGTCGAGGAGAGGCGGCAGCGCGCTTGCGACGATCTCGGCGGCGACTTCAGAAGAGCGCCATGGCGGCGTCGGAGAGGACGATGAGGCGCGGCGGCTCGAATCCGGCGGGAGGAGCGACGGACGGCCCCAACCGCGGTGCGGCGACCACGCGCGCGACGTGGGAGATGGTTCTCCACGCGAGGCAAGCGGCAAGCAGCGGCGCGCTCCGGTTCCTCGGTCCCGGTTGGAGACGGCGAGAAGTGGCCGTCGGGGAGAAGACGGCGGCGACGGAGCGGCGAATGAGAAGGCCGACGAAATGGCAAAATGAGAAGCACGAGGAAGAGGTAACCCTAACCCTAATGCTCTGATACCATGATATGAGTATTGCTTGTATTCAATATGAGGTCAATGGGCCAATATATATACACAATGAGGTTACAGATAAGGAAACCAAATCAAATCATATCTCTAACTATATCTCTAATTATATCTCTAACACTCGGCACCGGCATCTTGCATGCCCTGAAAGATATTGGGACATCAGACGCGTTTGGTGCGCCTTCTCCCAGTGAGATCGACGGTGACACTTGAGCAGATCATGGAGCATGTCTCCTTTTGCATCGATGGCTTCCTGTGGGCAAAGGAGTATCACAGCTCACAAGGAGAGGGAGCTGGAATTCATCCCGTGTTGGGATGGGAACAACCGAACAAGGTAAGCACAAAGTGCATATGCAAAATCTTCCTGAGTGATGATTGCAAACCAATCTAATGGAACCAAGGAAACAAGGGCATGTGGTATAGAATGCCCTTGATTGCAAACCAATCTCCCTTTGCTTTTGCTTTATTATTATGTTTTGTCATCCTTAGTTTACATACGAATGCTAATTTGGCATTTCACTGTTCTTGGTCTACTAGGTACGATCAATCGACGTTAATAATGGTAGCTCATACATCATATTCAGTTCTTTCTTCCTACTAAGAGGTGCACCTAAAAATAATGCACGAGACAATACTAAGATGGAACACAAGCTTCTCATGCTGTCATAATAGTTGGCTAGCATCTTATGTTTGTTGGTCTTCAGTATAGAATGGACTTTTTGAGAGCTCCATCTGAACCTGATAAGCTGTCAGCTAAGAAAGGAGGAAAAAACCTCAAAAGGACCGGATGTAATAGCCACTGATGAAGGTTCTAGTAATGCATACAGACTAAATAACTGCCAATAACCTTGTTCTGACAGAACTGAGTTCTGTAGTTTCATTCTACAGAACTGAATACTATAGTTTCATTCTATAGTGCTATCATGTTCACCTGTCAAATTGTGCTTCGAAAAGAGCTACAAACTTTACCCAGCAGTAAGACCATTGAAATAACGAGCCTTGCCAAACAAAAGTTTCTTCTTCTTCTTCTTCTTCTTCTTCTAATATACACTTGAGAAAAAGAATAAAAAAACAGAGAAAGAAAGTTAGGTTAAACAAGAGAAACCATTAGAACCTTCTCTCCTAGCCTCTTCTCTCTCTAGCATCGTCTGCCACTCCGGCGGCGGCGGCCACCTAGCCCCCGTCCCCATTGCCCCAACGGCTGCGGCCAGCAGATCCAGTTCTTCACCACCTCTCCCGGCGGCAAGCCATGCGCAATGACCTCTTCATCCTCGCACTTGGATTTTCGCGCCGCGGTGCTTCGAAAGGAGTCGGAGAAGGAGAGAAGGTGGCGGGAAACCTCCCTCTCCAGCCCAAACTCGGTCGAATCTAGACGTCGATCGCCTCCCCTCAGGGCATCGGACCTGGCAACGGTAGTAGGCTCAACCCTCGGGAAAAAGGCTCTCTCTTAATTCGTTGATGGCGGGCTTCCTCAGGAGACTCCGCCCCCGCAAATGATCCATGTCTCTCAAGTCCCGGCTCGACAAGTCGTCCAAGAGGTTGCTGATGACGATTGGCAAGAAATGTGCCTGTAAGGATCAACCTCTTGAACCTAGCAGTCAAACTGATTCTGCAGTTCTTCTGAACTTTGGTTTCTTCACAAGAGATCAGAACCCCAAAGTTCAGAACACAATAAGGCTGGAACGATTGAAACTCTGTAATCTCAATTTTTCTTGTATCTCCAATCGATACAACTTTTCTGTTTTCATTACTATATATAGAGGTTTCTCAAACCGAGTTTTACAGATCAAGATGCAAAACGGACTGAGAATCCGAGTTTGGATCTGAGAAGAAAAACTGGACGAGCTACAGTCCAAACCGAAAAGGAAACAAACTCAAAAAAACTGCAGAACCAACTCTGAAACCGAGTTTGAAAGTTCTGAAGTTTACAGACGATCAAAACATAAAACTAAAACAAATAGATAACAAGTTTAATCTAACAGTGCCGTCGTCGCTCTTGGCTCAGTCGGCCTCAGCCCCGTCGTCGCCCGTCTAGATCCTCCCGGTCGGTTCCCAGAGACCTTATTAGTCACTGTTTCAACTGGTTCACTCAAGATCATGTCGCGGGGGAGTGTCGAAACCCAGCCAGATGTTTTCACTGCAAAGACGTCGGACACACCACGGTTCACAGCAACAGGCCTCTCAACCCCCCACACCCAAGTCCAACGTCCGCCGAGCGTCGCCAGTACCCAGTGGGGCGTCACCCTCTCAGACGGCGAGGAAACCGGGGCGCCGCTCCGGACAGCACCTGCCCATCGTCGTGTTTGGGTGCCAATCCCCGCCTATGCGGGAGCAAGGGATGGTAATGTGGTACTCCCGCCGCCTCAGCGCCGGAAGGTGTCACCGCGCCTGGATCGACGGGTCGCCCCTGCTCCACAGGGCCCATCGCTTGCCCCTCTCTCTCCTCCTCAGGGTGCACGCTCCAGTCCAGCCCGGGTCGCGTCCCACCTGAACCCTCTCCGTGGAGATGTCGACGACGAGTAGTTCCCTCCACTGCCCGGACAAGGAGGTCCGTGTGGTCCCAATGTCGTTACTCGATATTTAAAGCTTTATGATCAGCAACTATCGTGGCATCATCTAGTCACGCTATCAGAGCTCTTTCGATCGGTGCTTCCAGACACCTTGCCTCCGAAGCCTGGTATGATTGTCGGATCGTCGGCTGCCAACCGATCGGTCCCAGCCTGCTAGGCTAAGTATCCCTGTGATCCTTGGTCGCTCCTCTGTTCGATGGAAATGCTCAATTGTAACTTCGTTATCTGGAATGTACACGGTCTAAATAGTGCAGCCAGGCAAACTGTGGTTTGTGAAATAGTCGTTAGCCCTCTAGCTTCGGTAGCCTGCGCATCCAACAGACAAAGCTTGATGTAATTGATCGCTCCCTTTCAATAGACATCCTTGGGCCCTCCTTTGATGGGTTCTTCTATCGGTCGGCTTTTCAGACTAGAGGTGGCGTCCTTCTCAGTTGGAACTCCAACAAGGTCATCTGTTCTTCTATAAGTATAAGAGGCCACTCTATCACGACCAAGGTCGCCCTTCCACGTGGAGCTTCGAGCTGGTTAACGGTCGTCTATGGCCCAACAGATGATGCTCAAAAACCTACCTTCTTACAGGAACTTCGAGACATTCGTTCTGTGATCTCCGGCCCGTGGCTGATCCTTGGCGATTTCAATCAGATCCGACGAGTGCAAGACAAAAACAACTGTCGATTAAACAGACGGTTTATGAATAATTTCAATTCAGCTGTCGATGACCTCGAGATTAGAGAGGTGAATCTAAACGGTCGTGCTTTTACGTGGACTAGCACTCGAGAAAGGCCAACACTTGGGAGGATCAACAGGGTCTTCATCTCTTCGGATTGGTAAATTGTATTCCCGAACACCTTCCTTCGAGCTCTCCCCTTGACGGCTTCATATCACTGTCTGTTGCTGTTATCGTCAGTTTTCCGATTCAGCGGCAAAAAATGGTTCCGATTTGAAGCGTTCTGGACCAAGATCGAGGGGTTTTCGGAGGCGGTGCAAGATGCATGGCATTGTAGCTCGTCCATCACTGATCCTCTTCGTCGGTTGGACCGCCTACTCAAAGCCAATGTGTTCATCAAGGAGGAGATTGTGGATATCATGGGGATATGTTCATGATCTTAGGATAATGTTACAATTGGCAATGGCGTTGAAGGTTTATCAAATCATGCGTTTTTGGCAAAGTTCAAATGCTGTCAGGTCTATGGCGGTCAGACCGGCCAGTGCTTTGGGGCCAAAAGGCTGACGGTCAGAACGGTCATGGGGCAGCGGTCTGATCGGCCATCTTGTGTGTTTGAGTTTAGAGCTGGGCCAAAAATAGAGGGTGTAGGCAAGAGAGGGGATTCTCCTACACTTGGTCTCATAATTTTTGAAGCTTCCAGTCAAAAGATCTATTCGTTTAAAATTTTCAGAGAGGGTTCGGTTTTCCAGAATGAAATTTTGGTTAAGTCCCTTGCTGGGCGGTCCGACCGGCTAAGAGGAAGCGGTCCGACCGGCCCATGTGTGGCGGTCTGACCGGTGTTTACTTGTTTGTCGGCCAACTTGGCGGCGATGTTTGTTTGTTTGGTCAAGTTCAGGGGTTTCAGTGCATATATATTGCATGATGCATATTTTGACTAAAGTGGGTCAGGTTGCGAAGAACTTGTTCCCGGAATCGATTTCTTTGTCTACTATTGTGCAGGAAGCTTGGAGGTAAACGACGGTCAACGGTGAGGATGATCGGGACTAGGCTTGAAGAGCTGAGGTTCAGAACGATCAAGGATGCCGGGTGAAGTCATTGGATTCGAGCATGGCGCAAAATGGACAAGGATAACCGAACGGGAAGTTCGGTGCGACGGGTTGCATCAAGCGTCGCGGGGGTCGATGCAAGTGCCATGGTGATTTCGGTGGGAGCCGGATGGGAGAGACTTGCAGACATGATAAGAGCCGTTGATCAACCTACATGTGGCGAAGTATGAGATTGCTTCATGAAGATTGGAGAAGGATCAAGAAGGGGTATTTTAGTAATATCACCAAGATACCGCCTTGATTACTCTTGGCTAACCCGCAGCGCAAGACGACGCAAGGATAAGTGGTTTAGGTCAAGAGAAAATGAAGACATCGCTTTGAAATACGTGCGTGAGTTAAACTCGTTTGTGTGTGGGATTAACGGGTGCCTATTAGGAATACCTTCTAGAAGCTAGCCTCCACTATAAATAGGGGAGGGTGTTGGTTGTGCACCTACTACCTCTTGTGCTTTTATTTGAAAACCCTAGTTTTTGTGTTTATGAAGAATAGTGGAGATGCTAGATTTCTAGAGAAGGGATTGATTGTGTGCTCATGTATTAAGTTTTGTTCTCCTTGATAGAGTGGCTGTAAACCAGCAACAATCACAAATCAATACATGCAAGTTTTCTTGAGATGAATCTCTTTTCGTTCTTACTCTCTATTTTGTGATTTTTAGGGCCTTCTTTGATTATCAAGTTTTCCTTTGGTTTCTGCATCTCATCTTGCTTGCTGTGACATATGGGAACACGTCTAGCATCATCTTGATCATCCATAACCCACGAGCAAGTTTTTTGATCTAGTTTTTGTTTTGACTCGGTTTTGAACCATCCTTCATTCAAACGGAAAAATGTCAGAACTTTGGTAAGGATCTTCACGATCTTTTATTGGAATAGGTTCCTGACATCCTAGAGAAGGTGTGTTCCAAGTTTCATCGAGTTTGGAGTTGTAGATCAAAAGTTATACCTATTTGTGATTTTATTTTTTGGGCTGATTTTACTGTTCATCGTACTGGAGGTCAGACCGCCCATGTAATGAGGTCAGACCGGCCAACTCTTGGAAATTGAGTTTTTGATGATTTTAGTTGTTTTACTTCGGGGTTTAGATTGGATTCAATACAAGTGTTCCGCTATGCTTGTATATTGATATTCATAGCTCTCATAGCTATCGGAGTGAAAATCGTGTTGAATTCGATTTTGGTGAAAAAGATATTGTGCTCCTATTCACCCTCTCTAGTCGCCGTTTCGGTCCAACACATATTGATATGGTCATTATTTGAAGACCTTTCATGATATCTGACATTGTATCTACAGTTCACTACTGGTATTAGCAGTGACAGTATGTGTAATCTTCAGGTAACTAATGGGGCTGTCCATTTAGCAGTGTACAGTGCAGAGGATATCAGGCTCCTTCAGCTCTTCTTTCTTTCTTTTAACTATCTGAACAGTGGATACTAGCACTGTACTTATTCTGCAATCCCTACCCTCTCAACTGCCACTGCTACAAACCTACAAAAAGATAAGCTTAATGTCCATTTCACAACCTCCTACTCTAAAATCACAGGCCACATTGCACATATTACATATATATACATGGGAAGAGCTTGATAAAGAGTCCATCGTGCTTAAGCCTACTTGGAAGCGGGGATTCTGAATAGACATCAAGGTTCTCTTCTTCCATCTAAGGTACGCCCTTAATCTGCTCTTTGCATATGGTGATTCGTATCTCTGTGCAACTTCTGACTGAAACTTGCTCTGAACTCTTCTACTGTTTCCCCCTGCATGCCTGCCATTTTGATGTCAACTAAGAGTTTTTAAAAATAAAAATAAAAAAGGAAATGATGAGCATTTTGCAATGAGGAGTGAAATTGTTCTTGTTTGCCTTCTGCTTTGCTTCTTGTCGATGGAACCCCTCTGACCACTCTTTTTTTTTTCTGAACTTTTTCCTTCTTTATTTAGAACTTGACCACTCTTATGAAATGTGCAATTGCCTGTTCATATATCCAATTCCCAATAGCATGTTCTGTGAATAGTTTTATGGGGCAAGGCAAGCAGATGATTTGAAGTTTCAAGTGCAAACTTTTCAGTGGGGTTTGTTTTTATCCTTCCATACTTCCATGTGTCAAGAATGAAGGCGCTCACCTATTGCATGTGGCAAAACACTTCTTTTTTCATTTTTTTTAAATATGCCTCTACTCGTACTGGGATAATGGAGGGAGATAGAATAGAACTGATAAAATTTCAAGTACGCATAAATGCAATACATGGGGCCCCATCTTGACTGACGGAAAGGAAAAGCCCAACAACCTATCCCCATCTATGCCTCTGCACGGCCATGTTCCTTTTTCTCGGCAAATTATTAGGAGATGACTAGCCCTCCCGTGGAATATTCCTAGGTGAGAATCCTATCTCACAGTATTTTTGAGCTACATTTGATAGTGAATTTAATAAGATATATCTGACAAGAGGTCATATTATAGCACACTAAAACACACGTGTCTAGCAAAATTTATTGGGCTATCAAGTAAACTTTAGATGGGTTGTAGCCAATTTTTATCTAAATTGTGGTTATAAAATCGACTGCCTAAGAAAATACGACGTGGCGTGCATAAATCCTAGTTTGATCTAAGCTAGTGTCAGGGAGAATCTAAGTTCAGTGATTCAAGCCAAAGGTTAGATTCCCATGCATGGATGGTTGGATGATACCTTGCCCGCCATGCGCTCCCCTTTCTCTCTGCCCTTCTATATCGTTCGCAACTTCGCATGACCATGCAGTTGGCCTCTAGACCAATGAAAAAGCTTGAAAATGGGAGAGGGGTGAAGAAAAGCTGGAGTACAGAGGAGATGCCGGCATTGATGTCTTGGAGCCCTCAATGATAAGGCACTCGTGCAGAGGTAGAGGATAGCTCACATTTCGTCCTTCAGAAAGCGCTATATATCAATCATTTTGTTCCCTTTTCTCAGGGATTGGAACATGCATGATTTGGTTCACATCTATTTCTAGCAGTTGGGCCGCATTGTCCTATGAAAGCAGAGCCTTGCTGGTTACTTAGTTGAACAATACTGTCTGTCCACCCAGTGAGAAGTGAGCATAAATGTAGTCATTAGGGAACATTCTTTAACTGAATCAGTGTAGAGTTCTCGTGAGAAGATTGACCGAGAGTCCAATTATATTGACTTCAGTTTATTGATCATGCATGGTGAATGCAGAAGCGATCAAAGATAGGAGACAGAAATACTTTAGTGCTCTGAAACATGAGCAAATACTTTAGTGCTCTGAAACATGAGCTTATTCTCCCTCTTACTCCTCGAGACATGCCTAAAAATGAGTAGAGTATCCACACTTCCTCAGGAAAAGATTCCTAGAGCAGCAAATTATGCATTCCTTGCAAAGCCACGGGGCCCTCATGAGCCTAACAGTCTAAGGGCATATACAATACTATAGAGTATAAACAATTGTTGTCTATAATATCTCTCCATAGCATCTATATACAACACTAAAGATAATTTCTACAATAAATTATCTTTTTACATGTCTCCGTGGACAATCCTCCATGTACAATATGTCTTATTTCTCGTATTACAGTCGACTGCTGCATGAGAAACAACTTAATTCTCTATGCTCCTCCTCTCTCCTTCACATCATCTTGTATCCTATGTGGCAAGGCTTACAGACAGTTAACGTCGCACCATTATGTATACTCTAAGCATAGGTACGTGCATGACGGCATGCACTGTGTGTTGCTCTACCCTCATAACCAATGAGATTTTGGCTAAAATAGCAATGTTGACGCAGGAAATAATAGATGTAGCCCCTTCCACGCATCAAAACTAAAAATATCACCACGGAGCTATAGGAACACAACACCTAGGCTTGTTCGCGCCCAGGGGCAGAGTTGGCTTGTCCATACCCCTAGGGGCAGAGCCGGCTCGCCCATGCCCTTGGGGGCCGAACCTCCTTTGGTCTATGCGCCAGAGGCACAAACACCCCCCATGTTGTGCTGTGCCGTTATTTCATGTGATTTTTTTGGAATGAAAATTCCATGATTTCATGTTTCATGTGATAATAGAGCGCATGATAATATAGCGAAATGACATCCTCTATACATACGTACATAATGTATACAATGTAATTACACATGTGCCACAATATGGTTCATTTGTCTGAGCCACTATCTACTCGCTACGTCTGCGTGTGTCCTGGTCTTGCATTGAGCATGTCCTGCGGGGTACGTGAACCGGTTCGGAGAATGTATAGAGACCATTGAGTGGGCTAAGGTACTTCAGCAAGCTGACTCTAGCCAAGTTAAGTCTGCCCAACATCAATGCGTCCAACTGAGTCATGTCAAACTGGCTACCACCTACAATCATATATGTAATGAACGACTGCATGAATCCGCCCCCGAAGCCACGACCCCCATGTACGATGTATGAATGACCATTAGTGCGGAGGAGCTCTGGCCTTAACCGTATGATGTACTGGCGACCCCGGGTGTGGCAGAGCTCTGGTCTTGGTACGGTATTCCATACTGGTCATAGTATTGCCGAGTGTGCACTAGGGGGACCCTGGGTGGTGCGCTCCTAATTAGGGATGTCAATTGTGCCCGATTACCCGCGTGCCCGCGGGCGAATATCCTAATGGAGGCGGGTACGGGCGTTTTTCTTTGCCCACGGGCATGAAAATGGGCACAATTCTTTGCCCATCGGGTAAACGGGCGTGGGCATGGGTAAGCTCCACCCGTACCCGCTTCGCCCGATTACCCATAACCTACCCGCGTGTGTAAGAACTATGTCAGTTTGTATTTGTATTTTATTTGTTGAACTTGATTAGTTGTCTTGTCGAACATGATATTTGAATTGTGATGTACTTTATTAGTTATTGAATGTGTGAAGCACCATTGATGTGTGAATTATGATGAACTTGATGTATGCATTGCTTGCGGGTAACGAGCATGTCCGCGGGCGATGGGTACCCACGGGCGACGATGCATTATTCGCAGGTAAATGGGCATGCCCGCAGGCGATGGGCATGTGCGAGGTTTTTCACCCGTCGTCCTTCGCGGGTATGCCCGTAGGGGGAATTCGGGGTCGCGAACATGGGTATGGGCGAGCACTACCCGTACCCACCGCGCCTGATTGCCATCCCTACTCCTAATCCTGGCACCGTGTAATCCTCCGTGGCACTGGCTGGGATGACCGCATCTTCATCGGTTGATTCATCGTCACCCCCACACCCAACTGAAGGCAGCAAGATGGAATGATGTTAGCACAAAGTAAGGCGAGATCAATAATCAGGACCTAAGCTAAACATAACTTACCTCCTCGATCTGCACTGCGGATGACCTACAGGGAGCGCTAGGACGGCCCCTAGTCTGACTAGCTAGTGATGCATCCTGACGGACATGCGGCTGGAATACGACATGGTGTTTGCACAACCTAACGTATAATAAATAATCAGGATGTAAATTAAACATAACTTACCTCTTCGATCCTGCAGTGCGGATGACCGACGGGGAGCGCTAGAATGGTCATCGGTCTCACTAGGTTGTGCCGACCTAGGAGGTGAACACGGTCGGTCCACTCGATGTTCAGCCTGAAGCACGCTGTCTCTTGACCGACCGCAGCTTACGTTCTTGATGATTTGCTTAGACTCCTCGTAGATGGACATGAGAGTCCCGAGAAGGCCCCCAACGGTGTGATCGCTCCAGCGGATGGTGGATCTGGATGCGCGTGAGATCCACTGGATCTGGTCGAACTAAAGTGACAGACAAGAGATGTTCAGTAACAAATAGTAAAAATATCATCCTTGAAGAGAGCATAAGTTGTGAGTGTTTTACAGTGTCGTCACGCTACGAAGCGTCATGTCGATTGAACGAGTGTTGAAGTCTCTCCTGGTGTGTAACCTGCTCCGGACGCTCTGTCGGAGGACGGGTGAGTCTGGTGCACAACCGTGGTACGTACCACTCGATGTAGTCATGGTAAGTTCGAACGTCGTATGGCTCCTCGTCCTATAGAACCACAATGTGTGTCATCTTCGCCCAAGCCGTAGTCCATCGATGCTGGATTGCCTACCAGTTCTCATAATGTGGGCCCAGCTTCGAATGCCAGCATTTGAGAATGATTTATATGAAAAGAACGGATATAGGTGGCTACTATAAACATTACTCAGATGGAGTTGCAATCATAAGTGGATAGCTCGCTCGAGTATCCTCTCGTCGAGAAGGGCCACAACCTGGTAAAGATCGAACTATCACATTATGTGTTGTGCGTGCATAAGACTCTACCATATGGGACAACAAGGTGGCAGGTCATCACCCAAAACCTGACGTCCTGTGTGTATTGCACAGACAGTCCGTGTGGCGCTACCGTATTCACGGACTCTGGGTTCCATGGAGACCATATGATGTTGTCATCATGCAACATCTCGAACTCATTGTGGAACACGGGTAGCACCTCACCGGTCTGTTTCTAGCCCAGCGTAACTCACCAGCAGTCCACCAGGTGCCCATAGTGGACCCGTCTATCGGGTCGTAGAACTCGATGTACGGGTGCATTGGAATCCCAAAGGTGGGCCGCCCAACAAAGAAATTCTCCCAACTCCACAACTATAGCAGCACGTAGCAGACAGCAAAGACCGATTTCACACCGGTACCACGCTTCGAAGCGTTACACAACCCCATGTACGTGGCTCAAAAGGCGGCTGATCCGAAGCTGTAATGGGGCATCTCTATAGGCTCGGCGTCAACCAAAGACTCGATGATGTGGACGAAGCTAGGGCACACCCAATCACCCTGTGTGGTGGGAAACAAGGTGCAACCAAAAAGATGTAAAAGGTACACAACGAGGTGTGTCATAACAACATCGTCTGGTGCATTTGCAGGGCATGGACTGAAATGCCTAAGCCATATCTGATGGACACTACGCGCCTTGTCTAGGACAACTAGACTGAACCGATGCGCCAAGCAGGCCTTCCAATCCGCCAGCGGACAGGGTGGAACAACTGTGTCTCCCGCGATCGGTGGACTGGACAAGAATGAGATATCCTAGAGAGTGATCACTATCTCTCTCCACTGAAAGTGGAAGGTGTGCATGTCGAGTCTCTGTATGTTAACAAGTGCCAACATGAGACTTCCGTCCAAGATGAAATAGCGGCCGATGTGGAGAATTAAATTTACTACTCCGCCACCCACGCTATTCTAGTAAAAAACTTCGTAACCAATTGGCCGGACGTCCTCCGGAAGGAGACGATCGAGGAACACGGCATTAGACGATGAGGGCATAATTGTGAGTGCAGCCGCAGCGCCCCGGATCGGCTGCGCGCCTCCTCGCTCGAACAAACGCCTCCTCCTCTGTTCAGCTCTTCTCCTACAGCTACAGGGTAGGGTAACATGGGCGACAGCTGCTCGTGTCAGAGATCCATGTACGATGTATCCATGGAGCTCAGCTCCATGTGGCGATGTCAACGTGTTGATTGCCTCCTCGCCTTTCTGCTTGCTCCTTCCGAGACCCAAATCCATCTGCAACTTTTCTCCTCGCCGTCACGATCAGATCAACACGAGTAAACTTAAAAGGCTAAAAGCCAATTCTCATGGTGGTCATGTGTAATCTGTACCATGGTTAGCTAGCACTCAGCTCGGCGTGATGTCGTTGATTACTTGCTGTGCCTTGCACGGGAAAGCAAGTAGTAATTCACTGTTGCTCACGAAAAGTTTCTGTCTTCTCACATGGAGTTAGGGCTAGATTCGGTACGGGTTGTGCGGGTGCAAATGAGCCTAACTCGGCTTGGCTCGTTTTGGCTTTGATGAACAGTAAGTTCGGCTCGGCTCGACTCGTTTCGGAAACGAGCCAGAAGGGTGGCTCGGCTCGGCTCGTGATCAGACTCCGGCTCGTTTGAGCTCGCGAGCCAAGCTCCAGAACAGCGGTACATCCAAAATGCATTAGAAAATTTTCTAGCATTGCTTCAGTTCATCCAATAGTTACAAGACTCATTGCACAAATGAAATCGCAAGAACAGCAAGCTCGGCGACCGCCTCCACCCTCTGCACTCACCTGGGCTGAGCCAAACTAGGCTCGCGAGCCGAGACGAGCTTGGCTTGTTTGTTTGACGAGCTGGACAGGCGGCTCGGCTCAGCTCGAAAATTCACGAGCCCAAGCCGAGCCGAATCAGACTTGCGAGCCTCGAGCTTTTTTTTCAACCCTAGTTGTGCCGGTCATTTGTTTCCAATCCTGATGATGTCTGGGGAAGCTTGAAGGCTAGTCTTGGCTTGAAGGCTAGTCTTGTCTCTTGGGCCTAATCCGACATTTACAGCGAAATATTACCTGCAGGACAGTACAATCTTTCTTATCTTGGACGTTAAATCTGGTCGAGGCAAACGATCATGAGCTCCATCTAGTGAAGTTAGGGGGGAATATATATATGGGACCCAAATCTTTTTTATTTAACGAAGAGTCATGATGCCATTTGCATCTATAAAGTAGGAGTAAACAAGATAAAACAAAATGATACACCCCAACTAGAAAAACATCTCTCACGAAAAACTTAGCATGCTATGCAAATGCAACACCACTCTCTAGCACCAATCAACTTTATCCAACGCACACATCATCGCTATTTGGGACCCAATTCTGCCTCGTTGCATTTGACAGTTGACACACACCTTACCTTACCTAACCAGCAAAGCCTAGAAGATCGATGCATGGACCATAAATCAGTCAGCCTTAATTTACCCTCAAAGGAAAAGGACAAGGGGAGTGCAGGAACTGGACTAACAAGTGCCCCCACAACGGGGAGTAGACAAGCTCAAAATAGGCAGAGAGAAAAGGCGATACTGGTGAAGGAAGCCACTCAAAAGTTTTATATTTGTACTGATCTCCGTCTCCAAGATTCAATAATTGGGAGGGTGTTTGCTATCTGCGTTGTCCTCCTTGGTCCAATCCTCACCAACCTACTAGCTACTTTGGCCTTGATAAAATCATTGCAAGTTTGTTCAACACCAAATAGTACTAGTAGCCTCTTGACCTTTTTATATTAAAAATTATGAGTACATTTTGCTACTCATTCACGCAGGAACAATAGGAAATCTTAGTTACGGCAGCTTCAATAGTCAAAGATCATATCATCTTTAATATATATCATATCATCTCTAGAGATAATATTTTCAATATACAGTATCTAGTACAATCTCAAATATTTATATTTTATAATTGTCATTTGAAAAGATCCACATATCAATTAGAGTAGTTTAACGTATCATATCTTGTTTCGTGTGCACGACAATCTCTTCAGAAATAGACGATATGCGCTCCCTCTCTTCTTCCCATAGGATTTTGTTAACGTAATATGACTAAAAGACGGCAAAATACATTATTGAAGATGCCCTAATGAGTTACTACTAACCCAGGCATTGAAGTAGCCTATACTATTCATTAGGCAACCCAATTACAATACTTACTACTTCACTACATGTGGGCCCGTATACAGAGACACACGTCATGCATTATGGTATCTTTAATAATATCTTTATTGTCGTCTCTTAGCTATATCACGTCAATAAAATTATACGTAAAGGAGAGATGGGGAGAAAAGAGAGCACAGATCGTCTCTTCCTGAAGAGACTGTCGTGCACACAAAACAAGATACGATACATTAATCTACTTTAGTTGATACGTATACATGTTTTAAAGAACAATTATAAAATTTAATTGTTGGAGAGTATGGTGAGAACTTTTTATTAAAGATGTTATCTCTAAAGATAATAAAATATATATTAAAGATAAAATTATCTTTAGCCACGGGAGATGACCTTAGGATGCTTCACTCTTACTAATCACCCGCACCCAAGCCGGCGCGTAGTTACGCAAGGAATCAATCGCCGTAATAATAACGCACGCACCACCGTCGGCAGCGGCATTAGTCGAGAGACTAATCAAACCGAAATTTAAGAGCCCTTGGCGCACGCACCTACCTGTGCCGTGCTGTTGTGTGTTCTCCTCTGTGTCCTGTGGCTGTGGCCGCACCGCAGTGGCAGTGGCAGCGGCAGCGCTAGTACTAACCAGTACTAAGCAGTAAGCAGCGGGCTTCGCCTGGCCTTGTCTGATCCGGAGCTTGGGACGGCGCGGCGGGCAGCTCGCGGGATCCCATGCGGGGGTCGCTCCTCCGCGGCTCGGGGCGTC
Source organism: Hsuehochloa calcarea (assembly GCA_036346395.1). Taxonomy (NCBI): domain Eukaryota; kingdom Viridiplantae; phylum Streptophyta; class Magnoliopsida; order Poales; family Poaceae; genus Hsuehochloa; species Hsuehochloa calcarea. The sequence goes on along the minus strand of CM070593.1, from coordinate 58,220,229 downwards.
AGGTAATGCAGAATTCAGGCCTGTTTCCCCGGTTACCATAACGATTTTGCGTAGTGAAGTCGAGGTTTTTTTGCGGCGAAGATGAGGTTTCCAGGAGGTGGGGCGTTGGCGCCGAATTCTGCAATGCCGCGGGGTTTTACTGGATTTGGGGTTCCATGAGCGTCTTACTGGTTTCCTCTTGCTTAGTGATGTGTGATTTCCTTTTTCTTCTTCTTTTGGTTCTTCACCAGGGTCTTTTATTCTCCTCCTCCTTGTGTGTGCGGAGAAGTCGCTGAATTATGCGTTGCAAGGGAATGAGCAGTTGATGTTCGATTCGGCTTTTCTTTGACGCGAACTCCCTTCTTTTCAGTTCGGCGCTCTTTGCTGCTCACCAAAAGTGCTCAGTTCCCATCTTTCTGCGATGTAACTGCTCGGCTGCCTCTCCTTTATGCCTTTGCCTCTCTTTCCTATGATAAGTTTTTATTTTTTAACTCCTTTCCTATGATAAGTCCATTTTCCACTTTCATGAGAATTTTCTTTCGGATCTCTCGGTTTATGATGCTTACCGTCAGTTACGCCCCCCTTTCGCTTTCCTTTTCTGTTGTTTTCTTGATTTCTTCCCTTTCCTTTTGTCCTTGTAGTGTCACTGATGCAGTGATGCTTGCTAGAACACGTCCTGAATTCAGCGGTGGTGCACAATTCTGATTACCAAGACGTGCAAAATTTCCCCTTGAGAAAGATTCTTCTTCCCCTTGTCCGAAGAACTCCATTTTTCTATTGGCCAAATGATATTTAGGCTCTTGATTGACGTTGTCTTAGTAGACCGAAAATTGCAAAAGTCCGCAGATGGAATTTTGGGCCTTTCTCCTTCGCTCTGTGGCTTAAAAATCCATATTTTGGGTGGAACTTTTTTCCCCCATGGATTAGACGAGCTGTCGGTGCTTTCTATGATTCTTGGTATTACAGGAAACTTTCATATTTTCTTTTGGGTTTTGCTTGTTGCAGTTGCATTTAGTGTTCTTGGTTTCTTTTTGTACTTATCTCAACATCTTGGTATCCTTTTAATTGCAACTGGTTTGAGTGGTTGGCATGTGAACGGATAATGGCACAATCTGGGTAGTTGGGACGAAGGTTGGTGTTTCTGGCTGTATATGTACTGCAGTGTTTGGAAGGTTGGAATTTCTTGTGTGTGGAATCTTCACCCCCAAAGGAAAGGATAGGTGTTGAAATGGGTGCTAAGGGCTGGATGCTTCAAGTAGAATTGATTTGATGAATTTATTATGTGATTGGCTTCTAGTGATAGAGAATTCTTCAAAGCAAATTACTGTTTATAGGAAATACTGAATCACTTTCAGTCTTCCTGTTGTGGTTGACTGTTGATGTTTTTGAGTACTTGTTCTTGTGTCCTGGCATCAGTGTTTCGTGAACTTACTAATATGTTCCTAATCTTAATTTCCGATATTTTCCTTGTAGTAAACGACCACCCAACTGTACTCAAACTTCTTTTTTGGTTGCTAGCTTATCAGAATGAACTTCAGCCAGGTTATCTTGCGTGGATAATAAATGTACTTGATTTTTCAGGGTTTGCCAAGGGAATCTACCCAACTATGACGAATTAGACACACAATAGATGATGGCGACAGAGGTCAATCAAACTTATTTTGCACGGTCACATGCAGAATCAACTGAACGGGATAGTTCTCAAGTAAGTTTTCTGATGCATTCTAGTCAATAAACAGCTTCATTTCAATTTATATTTGTACTATGTGAAATCAATTTTATTTCAAATGGTTGATGTATTTTGAAATAAAGAACCATTGCAATTTTGTTCCTGGTATGCGTCACCGGCAGCTGGTAGTCTCACTCCCTTTTCTATTTCAAAATTTTAATTTCCTCAGGGAGTATCTGTATCCCAGACACTCGATCATGGTTCCATATCCTTCGGAAGATTTGAATTGGAGTCACTATCATGGGAGAAGTGGTCTGTATTTACTAATGACAGGCGTCATGAAGAGTTTGGAAAATTCAATGGCTTAGTTGCTGAGAAGAAGGCATATTTTGAAGAGTATTATAAGAGGATCAGGGAACTAAAGGCTTCACAGGAGCAAAACCACCAAACTGAACTTACTTTGGAATACAGCGGTGATGGTAGTGATTCTAGCCAAATAGCAGAAGATGAGCCAGCTGCGGATCTTGAAACTCCCACTGGATCTGGAACGGGTGCTGATGATTATGTGGAACAAGCTGCACAGAAAACCACCTCCGAGCAGGGACTGCAATGCTATGATGACCATGAAGATGAGAACTTCAATACAGAATTTTCCTCATCCAATCTTTCTTCATCAGCTGGAGTTTTGCAGCAAATCGACCAGGATATTAGAGAAAATGTTTGTGGTGATAATTTGGATTCTTCCGACAGAATGGATATAGTGCAGCAGAATGCTAGTTCTGGTCATGATGGTCTTGGAGCAGCATATGAAGCTGTAAGGGCTCCTAAAAGAATTGTTGAGAAAGACTCCAGACTTAGATATGCTTCAAAGTCAGTCAAAACCCTTTCAGATAGTCATCTGGATCGCACATCTGTTAGTAAGGTAATACATAGCACAGTAAACTTGGGTTCAGTACTCTCTGAATCACTTTTACCTTTATCTTGTCAAACACGTCGCTGCAATCTACTATTACATTACTACCTGTCTGAAATTACAGACTTTTCCTTGGCGGGAATGGCTTGTGATAGAATGCATCTTGTTTATCTTGAAGAACTGGGGAAACTGTGGATTCTTTCTTTCTCTTCCATTCTTATGTTTCCATATTAAAGTGTAGTTTTCTAGCAAGATGAGTCACGCTTGTTTATTTGTCATAAATGCTTTCTTAATTTATTGGAATATTGTTTTTCTACTCACTGAATTGTATATAGCTAGCTGCGTGAGCATATACTTTGTGTTCATAAGGCCGAGAACATGAGCCTTTTGGTAAAATAATAACACATTTTGCATGAACCATTTCAGAGGCCTGGTTCAGTGAAGCCCAGCATGAGTATAAACCAGAAGACTAAGCCAAACAATACTCGTTCATTGCAAAGGCCAAATGCAGCACCTCACAAGATGGCTGACACAGCAGCAAGGAACAAGCTTACAGCAAAAGGAACTCTTGAGCTTACAGGTGTCAGAAGACCTTCCTCGGCATTCATGCATCGGCCCTCTACTGGAGAGAGGCACCTCATCACCAGGGAGAATGTAAAGAAACCTGCTGATGTCTGCACCCCACGCTGGCCTTCCACTGCCAAAAGACACCCTATCACCAGAGAACGTGCACAGAAGCAAGCTGATATCACCACACCACGCCAACCTACCTCCGAAAGACGTCCTGTCAACAGAGAAAGTGCAGCAAAGCATGCTGATATTGCCACTATACGTCGACCATCTACTGGAGACAGACACCCTATTACCAGGGATAGTGTTCTGAAAATGGATCCAAGAACACCTAGCAAGACAAGAGCAACTGTGGCTCATCCGAGGGGTGCAACAACCACAGTGGTATGTTCCAGCCCTTATCATAACAGTAACAGAAGTAACATTCATCTAATAATTGTAGCATACAGCATCTTCATATGGATTTGTTATTAAATCCATTCTTTGGTTTACCATGGAAAACATAATGGCATCAAATCTCATAATAAATTTGCTTCCTCATGCAGAGTATGCAGAAAATAGCAGTCACCCCGAATGCTTCTAAAAGTAGCATGCTGGAAACAATAAGGTTACTCCTGAAAACAAATCGACAGTTTCTTCGAATATTTGTCTTTGTATGCAAGATTTTAATTGCATTTTTCGTGCTTCAATAACAGCAATATCAAAGAACCGAAAGGACCTTCAACATTGGACAGTCACTCTACTAGGTCAAAAAGAATGGACTTGCAAGTGGCTGGTAAACAGAAATCAAGGTGCTAATCTAAATTAGTGTTGAAATGTCTTGTAGAGCTTTTAAAATCTGATTGTCAAAATTGGTTTTACCTTATTTTCCTGACAATAACTTTTTAATTTTGTAGCTCTGTTAACCTTCCTCCGAGGAAAAAGTTCAGTCCCAGTGTCGGAGAACCAGCACTAGAAACCTTTGCAAGGCTAAAAAAGAAAGAGGTAAGTTGCTCAAATCATATTTATGATTCTTGTTGTTTTATGTATGTGAGCTGTGAATCCTGTGATAATGTTGGCAGGTTCAACAAACTTTTACCTTGGTCACATAAATAGCTATACCATTTGCTAGTTATTATGAGTAACTTGTAACTATGGCCCCTGTTTGAATCCAGAGGGCTAGTTTCTGCCCCTGCTGATAAATCTTATTAGTCTGCTTGTAAATTCGCTTCCAGTTGCCACAGCAAAAAAATTAACTCTGAATATTAGGCTATACGGAGGAGTCCAACAGTTGTGCTCAGTAGTCATCTGTACTCTGTACTTTGCTTAATCTAGGGCCACAGGCCAACTTACATTAGGATTTTTAATGATTTATTATCATGTTGTATAGTGCCATACTTGTTGAATAATTCTTGATGCTGTTAGTATTTTCAGTTTCTTGTAGTAGTAAGTAGCAGCGGTTTTCATTTTCTTGTTTGCATTAGAAGCCAGTTATAATGGCGTTCATTGCATTAGCAATCATTTCTTTGCATGTGGCTGAAACGTTGCATGTCTGTTGGCTGCTAGTAACGGCCTCATTGATTTGCACCATTAGTGGCATAGGAAACTGCTAGCAGGTTAGTGGCACATTATGCATGTAGATAGTGTCTCTTGTAGTCTCTTGATCAGTATAAAAATGAAAAGAAAAACCAGAAAAGGTGTGGAAGTTAGACAACACCAAAATTCATGTGTTCTCGCTTGTGATCGGTGTCCAGGCGTTCGTCCAAGTCGGCATTGCTAACAATTGATATCAAAGCTTCGTACTCTCCTGCCTGTGAAGATGTCGCGCGACGGCTCGGAGTCTCCATCGTGTACCAGGACCTGCGTCGAGGACGGCGCGAGCAGCGGCGGTGTTGGCCGTACACTGGTGGTACCGCCGGTGAGGGAGGGAGCTGTGACCCTCCAATACCCCATGCTCACGGAGAGTAATTACGGGGTGTGGGCGGTGAAGATGAAGATGCGCAAGGAGTATGGGCGGTAGTGGAGGGCGAAGAATTGGTCGATGAGAAGAAAGACCAGATGGCTCTCGCCGTCATAGTCCAAGTCGTGCCGGAGGCCGTTGTAATGGCCATATCCGAGAAAGAGACGACAAAGGAGGCTTGGAACGCGCTCAAGGAGATGCACATCGGCGAAGAACGTGTCAAGAAGGCACGTGTTCAAACTCTCAAGAGAGAGTTTGAATGCATCTACATGGATGACTCAGAGAAAATCACTGAGTTCGCCTTGAAACTCACCACCATGGTTAACGAGATACGTGCTCTCGATACCAAGGTGGAGGAGAGTGTTGTCGTGGAGAAGCTCCTACGCTCCGTTCTCGATAAATTCTTACCGATTGTCGGCACCATTGAGCAATGGGTGATGTATCGGCGATGTCGGTGATGGAGGCCATCGGACGCTTGAGGGCGTACGAGGAGAGCTTGAAAGGGCAGCGGTGCGACAAAGAAGAAAGAGAGCACATGTTGCTCACACGCGCCGAGTGGGAGGCCAAAGCCGCCGAAAGGAAGAGGAGCGGCGAGGACTCCGACAGCAGCACAAGGAAGAATGGCAGGCGCGGCGATGGCCGTAGCCATGGCCAAGACGGCGACAAGAAGAAACACCGCGAAAAGTTCGACAAGTCGAAGATCCAGTGCTTTAATTGTCGGGAGTTCGGCCATTTCGTGTCCGAGTATGATGAGCCGAAGAATGGACGGATGTAGCTCACCAATGTCCAAGAGGACGACGAGCCGACTCTCCTAATGGTTGTGGCATGTGAGCATGCCGCGGACGTCGTTGTGCCGAAGGAGGAAGATGAGGAGTGGCTTGCACGCGCCAAGAAGAGGGAGCAATGTGGCTAATCTTTGGTGTGACAAGGCGTGGCGTGTGGGTGACAACCGTAAGCCGGCGCGTCTGCGCGAGCCCACTGACGCAAGCCGACGACAATGAGCCTACTCTTCTCATTGGCGCATGTGTGTGTGCTCGCCGAGGCATCCGTGGGCGCGGGTACTGACGTGGTGCTCAACGAGGTGCACGCGCAGGTGCATCTATGGCGCGAGGAGTACGTCCATGATGACGCTTGGTACCTGGATACCGGCGCTAGCAATCACATGTCCGGGTGCCAGGAAAGCTTCGCGGAGATAGATGAGGGTGTCACCGGCTCTGTCAAGTTCGGCGATGGCTTGGTGGTGGAAATACGCGGGCGTGGCACCGTCCTGTTCACTTGCCGAAATGGGTAGCACCTTGCACTGACAGGGGTGTACTACATCCCACAACTGTGTAGCAACATAGTGAGCCTTGGACAGCTCGACGAGAATGGCTACCAAACGCTCATTCAGGACGGCGTGCTCACGATCCGCGATCGGCAGCGTCGCACACTTGCTCGGATAAACCGCACTCGCAGCCAGCTCTATGTGCTCACCCTCAGCATTGCACAGCGTGCGGTGGCGCACGACGACGCAGCGAGTCACGAGCGCGCGCGCGCGCGATACGCAGCGCGTGTGGCACGGTGGCGACCACGATGCACACGGCGAATGCGTGGCAAGACGTCAGGACGGCGGCCAGCGGCGTGACAGGCAGCGCGGGCGTGGCATGGAGGGCGCGACGAGTGGCGCACAAGGATCGGCATCGTCGAGATAAAAAAAACACATCAAGAATTAGGGGGTGTTTGTTGAATAATTCTTGATGCTGTTAGTATTTTCAGTTTCTTGTAGCAGTAAGTTGCAGCGGTTTTCATTTTCTTGTTTGCATTAGAAACCAGTTATGATGGCGTTCATTGCATTAGCAGTCATTTCTTTTCATGTGGCTGAAACGTTGCATGTCTACTGGCTGCTAGTAACGGCCTCATTGATTTGCACCATTAGTGGCATAGGAAACTGCTAGCAGGTTAGTGGCACATTATGCATGTAGGTAGTGTCTCTTGTAGTCTCTTGATCAGTATAAAAATGAGAAGAAAAACCAGAAAAGGTGTGGAAGTTAGACAACACCAAAATTCCTGTGTTCTCGCTTGTAATCGGTGTTCAGACGTTCGTCCAAGTCGGCGTTGTTAACAATACTGCCATGTACCACAAAATCTTTACAGATAATCCTACTGGAAACAAGTATAACTGAAATAAGGTCTTGAAGGTATTGGCCTTAACAGTTAAAATGGTCTTGTTAACGATCATCATGAACCTTTGTGTAGGGCATTCAGGCGACAGTGCAATCTCGAGCATCTGCGTCAAAGAAAACAGCTCCTTCACAGACCGGAAACGTAAAGGCGAGGACTCCAAATGTAAGGCTTACGGCAAAATATTCATATCGGGACTTTCCCTCCCAGAATCCAAAGATATTTATCATTGGAGGATATGTAGCCTACTGGATCAGATTTTGACCTTTTGCCCGCTCGTCTTTGCAGCCGCCGCCGCCACCACCACCTGCACCACGTCGGCCATCACGAACAATGAACAAACCAAATGACAGTAACTCATCGATTGGTGGAAGAAAGCCGAAGTATGATACTCACGCATCATGAGCATTGAAAAGTTACCTTATGATGCCTCACTGCAAGCTTCTCAAATACGCACTTTTACAGTCTAACTCAAGTCATCTCGTCCATCCAATGCAGGGCCTCGGCACCAAAGTGGCATTGATGATGCGAAGGGAGTCTTCAATCTAGTGGCCTGCAGAAATGATGGATCCGCGAAACGTCATACCGTTGCACGCATCTCGAAGCATCGGCAGCGCTATTGCCATTTGTATGATGTTTCTGTAAATGACTACTTCAGTATCTCCACCCTCCCTTCCCTTCTCTTCCTTTCAGAGTAATTCCCATTTCCCAGAGTAGTGTATGTAGCTAGCTACTTGTATCATATCCACCAGTGTCTAGCTTCATCGTCCAAGGAACTTAGAACAGTGTATATACCTCAAATAAATGGTGTTTTAGCCAAAGTAAGGTTAGCCTGAAACTTGTGAAAATATGTGGTCCCTGAACTTTCTATGGTATATCATTAGTAATGAAAGAAGTCCATTCTTTTTCCCCTGTTTTGATTAATTACTTTTGACTCTTTTGTCAGTGGGCTTTGTTCCATTCATCGGTTATTTGCTTGTCAAAGAAGGCAGTCATATTCCCACGGTTCAAGTTCAGACGCGGTTGGAATGTTGAAGGAGTTTTGGGTTTAAACTGTTTGTATGCTAAGTAGTAAATCTAGACTCCTTCGAAAATCAAAACTAAAGATGGCATCGCGGACTAGCCGGTAGGCGATATATACCCTCTTCCGCGCCACAGGTGTTCGGACCTCCTCGTCCCTCCCGGAGAGGTGACTTCTGACATGTGCCCTCGTCTCCTCTTTTGGAGAGGAGATTTTCCTTATACTGCTAATTAATTATGATTAAATTGATTATAACTAAATAATTATGGCTAACTAATTACACCTAATTAATTACAACTAACTAACTATAACTAATTAATTATGATTATTTATGACTAAATTATTCACGGTTAATTAATCACAACTAAATTGATTAGGACTAATTAATTATAGTTAAATTAGTTTCAACTAATTAATTACAACTAAATAATTATGGTCAATTAATTATGTCTAATTAATTATAACTAATAAATTACATGAGTCAATTAATTAACCTCTCCATGTAATTATTTAGTCTTTATTAATTAACCCCCATCGTGTAATTAATTACACGGTTTAATTAATTAATTCTTGTCTGCACCATAGGTTAATTAATCCTCATCCGTGCTACGGTGAGAACTTCCCTCATACTGCTAGTTAATTAATTACACATGTTTAATTAATCCTGACGCATGGACGAGAGAAGTCGATGAGGACACGTATCGGAAGTCTCCTCTCCAGGAGAGGGGACGGGGGGTTCCGTGCACCCGTGGCGCGGAAAAATAGTCACTAATATATGTTGTCGTTCTGATAGTGATACAGTTTTCAAAACACAATTTTGATCACTAATTTCTATTATAATGTAATTATAACACCTAATAATATTATAATATTATAAAAAATATTTTTCCAGACAAATTTATATATATGTGAATTTTATGTAAGCAATCCAAATATTTAAAATGATATTTATAGCTAAAGTTTTAAAAGTTTAACTATACGTATCCAAGACCAGGAGATAGTAGACGTGATGTAAAGTCGGAGCAGAGGCCAGATCGAATCGTACGAGGTTGGGTTGGGGGTCACGGGGACCGCGCGACGAGTGCGAAGATCTGATGATGCCCCTCGCTGCGGCGACAGTGTGATCTCATCTTGCCAAAGTAAACAAAAGAGACAATTGAGAATATAGCACTATGTAGATTGGTCTTCTATATTTTGCCATTATAGATATTACAATTCAAAATTTACCACTTTATACATGATCCAATTCATCATTAGTCACTTTGGACATTTTGCCCCTGTTTTTTTTACAATTTTACCCCCTTCTTCCTCCTCCCCTCCTTCCTCTTCACCTCCTTCCTCCTCTTTTCTTCTAGCGTCTTTCTTTCTTCCTCCAGATCCTCCTCCCTCTGGTCGAGCCGGCCCCACCAGTCGTCGCCTCTCCTCTGGTCAGCGTTGATGACGACCATGCGCCGTAGGAGCACCTTAAGGCACTCGAGCGGGGCAGCGAACTCCACAACCCAGGGCGCGCGTACGTGCCCCAGTCGTCGGGGATGAGGCCAAACATGGCGGTCTTGGGCTTGTCTTTGAGCGCCAGCGACTCTAGGCGTGGGCGCGCTAGGGACGTCGCGTAGAAGAAGGGCACGGTAATGTGCTTCTGTGGAGCAGCCGAGACGAAGGAAGGAACAGAGGTAGAGGAAGTGTCGCCGCGCAACGGCGACCTTGCCGACGTGGGCATCGCGCGAGGCAAGAGCAGCGCCAACACAACCCCTGCCACGTGTTGCATGGCGTCGCCGTCGAGCTTAGCGGCGCGGCGCCGCAGGTGCGATGGGGTGGTGGTGGCCGGATGACGCTCCCAAAGCCCACGCTGGCGACCACAACCACCTTCCTCCTCCCTCGTCCCTCTGCTGCCACTGCAAATCCCTCTGCCCCGACCCCGACTCTTCTTCCCCTGCTCTCCCATGAGCCAGTGCGGAGCCATAGGCATGGAGTGATCTGAGGTTGCCTGATCCGTTGCACGGTTGGATCGATTAACGGGAGGCGCCGGAGTTGCGGCGCCTAAGCCGCACGCTGAGTTTTAGCGATGGTGGCGTCCTCGAGGAGGCTACACCTTGTGATAGGGTACGTGGACGACCCACACAGACCGGGAGGTGGCGTCGATGGTGTGCTGCCGGTGGCATTGCACGTTCATCCGCCATGGCCAGGGCAAGAGAGCAAGAAGGAAAAAAGAGGAGAGAAGAAGGGGATAAAGAAGAGGGGTAAGGGCAAAATTGTCAAAAGGTGGCAAATTCTAAAGCGGCGAAGGGGAGAAAGAAGAGGGGTAAGGGCAAAATTGTCAAAAAGTGGCAAATTCTAAAGTGGCACTCTATATAATGGCAAAATGTAAATTGCAATCTGCATAATGGCAAAACGTAGAATAACATTATATTGAGTGGCATATTACTGATTGTCCCAAATAAAAAAGGCCACCCATCATTAACCTTCGCCCACAAGACTGGACCAAAGGAAAAAGATTATGTGTGCTCAGTGCAATTCGGTCGTGTTTGTCTCTCTAGAAAAAAGGTCGTGTTGACCTTAGGCCTGTGGGAAATTCAAGTAGGCCACCAAGAAATTCATTTTTGTTGTCTATACAGGCTGGATCGAGCTATTTTGCGTGGGAGCTACTAGCGCGGGCTATCGTACGCTCCTCCAGTCAAAAGATCTTCTTTAGATGGACCGTAACAAAAATTCTCGATTTGGCGCAACAAAAATTCATGAACCACAACAATCAGTTCCATAGTTGTAACAAAATTTCCACTCCGATGCAACAAACACAAACACAAACCAAAAATTTGTGCAACAAATGAGAACAATTGTGGCAACAAATACAAGAATTTGTTACAACAAAAATGAAAATTGTTACAAAAAAACAATAGATCAGGCCCAATATTTTAGGAAGAGTGTTGGAACATTTGGAAATAACCATTGCAACAACTCGACCTACAAGTACCCACATTTTAGATGGGTTCGAAGTAGGAGGAGGCAGACAGCCCACACACCACCTCGTGGCTAGCCGGATCTAGCGGCCTTGACACCACATCCTCGTCGCCCCCCCCCCCCCCGAGTGGCTCCTCCTTGTACAACAAATTCACGACCCAGTTGTAGCAATATTCCTCTTGCTACAACATTTGAGAAGACACGATAACAAAAAAACACTTCATGAAATAAATCAAAAAATTTATTGAAATAAATAAAAAATGCTTGCAACAAGAATATCGGAGGAGGGATGGATTAGCTGCAGAAAGGACAACATCTACTGATGGTACATTGGTCAGTACAGGAGCAGACGAAAAAGCAATAGGAGGTAGAGTGGACAAATAATTCAGAGATGAGCTTGTCAGACAGGAAACAGTGTTATCAGAATGAGTAGTAAAGGGAAAAACACTCTCGTCAAAAACCACATCGCGAGATATGTATACACGGCTTGAGGAGCGATCTAAGCATTTATAGCATTTATGCATCGTGTTATAGCCCAAGAACACACATTGTTTGGAGTGAAAGGACAACTTCCTGGAATATGGCCTAAGGTTAGACCAGCAGGCACACCCGAATATTTTTAACATGGAGTAATTAGGAGTTGTGTTTAGGAGACGAGAGAGAGGCGTGGAATTGTCAATAACTAGACTCAATAGGCGATTTATAAGGTAAGTAGCAGTGGTAAAAGCTTCATCCCAGAAGCGCACTGGCATAGATGATTGAGTTAGCAAAGCAAGGCCCATCTCTACTATATGTATGTGTTTTATTTTAGCGACGCCATTTTGCTGGTGTGTATGCGGACATGAAACACGACGGGTGATCCCTACTGTCCTGAAGAACTTTTTCAATTTCTGATACTCGCCACCCCAATCAGACTGAAGGGCTTGTATCTTTCGGCCAAGTAGGAGTTTAGAGTGTTTTTGGAACTGGAAGAATGCACTTTCAACATATGCTATGTGTTTAAGAAGGTAGATCCAAGAAAACTTGCTATGATTATCAAGGAAGCTAACAGAATATTTAAAACCGTCTACTGATTTTGGTGTAGGGCTCCAAACATCAGAATGTACAAGTTCTAGGGGAAAGGTAGATACACGAGTGTAAGAAGTAAAGGGCAACTGGGGGATTTTGGCCTGCTGGCACGCATCACACAGTGCTACTTTTATTTGACTCACAATTTAAAGTATTTTGAACTTATGATAGTTTGAAGTACAAATGATGAAGGGTGACCAAGCTGTTGGTGCACTGCTCTGGTGTAAGCTTTACACTTGCAAGGAACTGATGACACTAACTAGGCTGACAAATATAAGCCAAGGAGTAGAGTCCACGCTCACATCTGCCGTGAAGAAGGATTTTCTTTGTGGCCTAGTCCTTGACACAAAAGTTGTTTGGATGAAACTCAAAAAATGCATCATTGTCAAGAGCAAGCTTATGAACAAAGAGAAGTTTTTTATTTATTTTAGGGACATGGAGAATGTTTTTGAGATAAAGAGTACGACCACGACCATAAATAGTAGATTGATCAATATGACATATAGACAAACTTGCTCCATTTGCAACTTGAATCTGATCTCCACCCTTGTAGAGATCCTGCATAGAGAACCTATCCAAATCACTTGTGATGTGATCGGTGGCAACACTGTCAACATACCAATTTGTGTCAACCTGTTACATTCCTGTAGAAGCTGTTGCTGCCACACGTTGTTGATCCTCTACCTGATATGAGTGATCAAAGCGGTGGTAGCAGCGGAGTGCATCGTGACTGTGCTTGTTGTAGACTTAGCAAGTTGGTCTGCCGTAGTTGCTGTTGTTGCTGGACCGGTTCGCTCCATTGCTCGATGAAGATTGGTTCACACCGTTGTAGTCGTTGCCATTTTCACAACCATGGCCCCGACAACATCCACCATTGCACACTCCTTTAGTCGCGTTGTTGGCAGTTGAGATAACCTGAACATCTGTGTTTAGATGCTCCTTCCGCACGCCATGCTAACGAGGTGAGCACATCATGGAAGTGGTGAAGGAATCATAATCGCCTCCAAGACCAGCCAAGATGCAGGAGATGATTTCTTCTTCACGAAGTGGATGGCCAATAGACGCCATCATGTCCGCTACGTTCTTCATTTTGTGAAAAGTAGTTAGAAGCCGTGGGATCCCTCTTGCGTAGGTTGGCAAGTTTGAATCCGATCTGCATGAGTCGTGCACGTGAGCGTGAGGCAAACATGTGCTCTAACGCCGCCCACACTTCGGTTGATGTGGTCATGAAGAGAACATGGGCGAGGTTCTCCTTAGTAAGCAAGGAAAGAAGCGCACTCAACATCAATTGATCCTGCTAGAACCACAAGGTGTACTCAAGATTGTGGACTTGGCGCGCTCCAGTTTCAGTGCTCTCAGCAACAAAGGCGAGGGCATCTTCACGGATCCTTCCACATAGCCCAATAGTTGTTGGCTACGCAGATAAGGCACAATCTGCACCTTTCACAGGATAAAGTTGTCTTTGTTGAGGCGCACTATGATGAATTGGTTAAATGACGTGTAGGTAGAATGTTTGCCGAAACCGAGGTCATGGACAAAGAGGCACCGGAAGTATTGTTGTAGGTAGCCATCGTGGTTGATCATACCACGCTCTGATACCAAGAAAAACTTTATGTTTTCCGCAATTAACTCATATGAGTTCGTCATGCATCTATATTCAGAATTGTACAAAAGATAAGGTAAAAACAGTTACAATCAAATCATGGAATCAATCTCTGTTAAAAAAAAGTTTATCTTGTACATTCTATAATATGGACAGTAGATACAATACACTTCGGTGCTAACTGAATTCAGGAACCGAACCAACACAATCTAAACCTGAACCATCTGACGCCTTATCTGTTAATTACACTGAACTCTGCAGAAGGTCTTCTCAGCATTATCAACTTACGACTAAATCCTGTGAATACTGCTGCAGTATCTGGTAGTCGAGGATGTTCTGAATCCTGGTAGTGTACGCGCTCTGACCAACTCTTTCTATTTCATAAATCGTCAAGCAAGCTAGACGCGCTGGCACTGCCATCAATCACAAATACCTTTGCTTCTATAGCACCACTCGTTTGCTACTACACCTTACATGTCTCTCAAGAATTGTGAGATATTCCGACAAAATACACCCTTTCCATATTTTTCTTTCTTTCCCAACCCAATTTGACACTTGGACGGAATGGGGGGAGCTTACGCCCTGCCCGCTGCCTGCGGGAACGGGCAACGCATACATACAACTCGCTCGCTTTCTCACCAAAGCGCTGCCGACTCCGACTTTCGCCTCACTGGAAAGTGGGCCTGCATACCATGCTGTGAGCTGGACCTCGCGGGTCATTCGAAGTTTCACGGGTTGCGCTTTTGGACGAGCTTGGGGAGGAAGCGAAGCAGCGGGCTCCACCAACTACGCCTGCCAGGTCCGCGCTGCTGGGCCACGCATGTGGGCCCACAGCGTCAGCGACGGCGTTCCCCTGGGAGCCGTTTCGGTGGGCAAAAGCGTGCTGCGTGCTAGACGAGGCAGTGAGGTGGAAGCGGGTAAGCTGTGGGCCCTACGTTTCATCCTCCAGCTCGATGGCGGGGCCAGTGAGAGCTGTTGTTAGTATGTTTACAACAGTTTTCTTGTGGAAGTGTTGCCATGAATTTCGCTAGATGTACTCCAGTTTGAGTTCCCTACTCAAGGCTAATGTTAGTAAGCAAAAGAAAAACTCAGGACTACACATGAATTTCGTAGAATTTTAATATAAAATAGTTCAATCCCTTTAGGATTCAAGAAAAATTTCCACGTTCCAAATAAGCCTTTATACATGAATGCATGATTTCATTAAAAACAATCATCCGTTGTACAAGGGAAAATTTTAAAAATATTGTACATATTTTTTTTTGTTAAATATCTACATGTGCTATTATCACGAGTCAACTTGAAGTAATACATATACTGACAACCATATTAAAAATAAATAAATATTGCAGCACACCGCAATGTAAATTTGTTTCCAAGTGGAAAAAGAATATATTCCGAATGTAAACGAGAATTGATAAAAAATTTTGAAAAAAGCCTTCAATGTCCGAGATCAGTGGTTCAACCAATGGTGCAGGGGGAAATCATAATAAGTCAAAACAACTAATTTATATCAAAATATTGATCTATGTTGCATTGACATGTTTTGACTTAATATTACATAGTAAAATATGCAACTTTTCGGTCAAAATAAATGTGCACTTTGCTCTAAACTTGAATTAACACATGTAATTAATTGTTGTAAAAAATTATGCAATACGACAATCATTATATTATAAATACTTATGCTATATTGTTGTTTTGTTCTTAAAAACAGATAAGTCTTAACCATTAGATAGGTCCAACACAATAGTTGAGGGTATGAGTCGTCGAAATTAATCCCTGCTTTTGTTTTTCTCTACTACATTCTTCCTCCTATTCCATGATTTCTTTGTCGCCGTGGATATTGGCGTGGGCTCTAATACTTTGCACTTTCTCTACCAACGTCGAATTCACTCGACAACACAATTGCCACAACTCCAATCTCCTTAACTCTACTATCAATAGCTGCCATTAGCAAACACCACCACCACCTCCACTTCTTCGCCTCATAACCCCAATCGCCTCAACCGACGACCGTCGGCGCAAAAGAAGGAAACACGATGGTGCATGCAAGAGAGGAAGGATCAACCCTGGTGGAAGAATGGGTTGGCGCGCCCACCAATTAGCCCTGATCCAGGTAGGCTCGGGTGGGGACGGTCGAGGCTGCAGGCTCGGCGCCCACCGAGCCGCTACACAACTGGAGACAGGCTGTCTCCCACCCCCCCTCCTCTCTTCAGCGCTCTGTCTCCCCCCTCTCTCTCTCTCCTCCCCCCCTTCTCTCTCTCTCTCTCCTCTTCCACCCTCTCCCCCCTCCCCCATTCCCCACTCTCTCGCCTCCGCCGCCAGGGCTACCATTCCCCTCCACCTCCACCGCCGCCGGATCCCGCCGCGCCTCGCCGCCGCCTCCCGTTCGACCTCCGAATCGCCGGATTCCATCGAGGTTTCTTGTCGTCGCAGCTTCCGCCGCCAGGGAGGTCCCACACGGCTCTCCCCGCCACCCTCCGTCCTTTTCTGAGGTGATTTTCTTAGAGCTTTCACTATCCTCTAATTTTTTGTGGCAACTCTTTTGGTGATCCTTTCTTACTTCGGTGATTGATGGGTTGGTTTGAACTGTTTAGTTGGGAAAATGAGTAAATATGTTGCTTATGGGGTAAAAGAAGTGCTATGCTTGCTATTTTTGAATTGTTTAGTGGTTAAAATTTACTTCTTCCTATTTAGTTGATGGTTTGATGCAAGTAATGTGACACCAACTTACATGTCCTTGGTGGTGTGCCTGCTACTTTAGCTGATTAAACTGGGTTTTAAGCGTGTTACGGCATTTCAGTACTGTATTAACTGCGCATGTAGAAACTAATGGAATGGAAGTATTTTCGTTTGCGTGCCTGAGGTTTTGGGTATAATCAAATCAAACCAATTTTTGTAGGGTTAGAACATGAGGTAGTGAAGGAAAAAAGGGGGGTGTTTTGAAACCATACCTACCAATTTGCATTCTTATTGCAACCAATCTTATGTGATTACTTCACGATTGCAGTACTGTAGAAGCTGGACACCGTTGAAACTTAGAAGGCAATTGAGCCTATGGTATTTGTGGGCCATTGTGCTATCGATGCGAGCAGAGAGCATGCGTGGCAGCTGTGCTTCGGGTGATGCCCCTGACCAGAGTAGCTGCCGATGCATTCGGTGTGGTGACAATTGCACTGTTTGTGCTCTTCGCCGCTCTGGGCCTCTTCTGCATTTTCCAATCAGTCTACTTCCGGTTTCGGATTCGGAGAGCGGCCTTCCTCCCACTTGGGTACTTTAACGGCCCCTGGGTGACTCGCATTGCTCTGATTCTGATCACCATCTGGTGGGGAGTAGGGGAGATCGTGAGATTGAGCTTCTTGAAGAGAAAGTTCTCCAGCACAGAATGGCAGATGGTCGTATGTGATGTGTACATACTTTCCAATCTAGGGTTTGCGGAGCCGAGCATCTTCTTTGCATTTGCTTTCCTTCTTCACGGCTCGTTACAGAAGAGGGAGTCGGGCACTTTGAACCAAAGATGGAATTGGAAGACCATAGGCTACATGTTGGTTTTCTGTGTTCCCGTGTTCTTCATGCAGGCCCTTCTTGTATTTGTTGGGCCTAAATTTGTTAAAGATGATAACAATACACATGGAAGGAGAAAGATTGCTAAGTACTTCATACGGACGTCTATGCCAGTTGGAGACACCAGTATTTGCACCTATCCATTGTTTGGCACCATTTTTCTGGGACTTATAGATGCCATCCTGATGAGCTATGTTTCCTATGTTGGATCTCGGGTGTTGTCCTTGGTCATCAACAAGGCGCTGCGAAGGAGGGTTTCCTTGCTGATGATATCGGTGCTTTTCTTCCTTCCTATCAGGGTGCTTCTCCTTGGGTTTTCAGTCCTGCCTCATCCGGGAGATCTAGCCTTTGAGGTCATCGTCTTCTTGTCATTTTTGATGATGCTATCCTGCACAACTGTTGGGGTACTCTTGCTGGTGTACTACCCTGTAGCAGATTCATTGGCTCTCCAAGAGATAGGTCACAGGGAAATAGCAGAGATGGTGCCTTATGACGATTATTATTACGAAGGCGCATCGCTCGTAGCGAACCAGAGCTTCCGAGAAATTGAGCGGAACTCTGACACATCAACAAAGCAAGGCTCCATATCCTTCCGCACAATGGTCAGGGAAGACCAACTTCAGCAGGACGGTATAGATGAAATCGGCTTCTCCTCTCGCAGTGGCGTCCGTATTGGATCACGCTCACCTTCAGGCTCTTCCCCAAGCGCTGCAATGCCCATGCTACCTCTCAAGGAAGTTCCTAGATACTAAGGAGTATTCATCTGTGCCTTTTTCTCATCTACTATGTTCTCTCCCTTTTTCTTCCTCCTCTTCTTCTTCTTCCTCCTCTTACTACCTTAATGATAACAGTTTTGTGGCAATCAAAAGGTTTTTGTAAAGTTTTCAAGTAGCATGACTCATCATTAGATCAGTACTCTAATTCCATTTATCAAAGTAGCAAGTAGCTAGAGGAAAAGGCTGAGGAGCTGTGCACCTGGCATTGGCTGGAAAAGGCTTGAGTTGGAATTCACTTTTGGTTGGTTTTGCTGCTCCACAATAATATCTTAGCTAATAAGTTACACCACGGCATAGGCTGGAATGGGGCTCAACTTGTCGTCTATTCCTTAGCTGCTTCTCTACATGACAGCTATGCAAGTATATATTATATTTGCTTCTTGGTCTTGAATTAAAGGTCTGTAAAGAAGAAGCTGTCAGATATAAATGGCTAGGGAGAAATTCAGTAGTATATGCTGAGCAAGGACCACCAACTACCAATGCTTCTGTCCTCCATCTCTATCCAGCCTTTTCTTCATTGTCTAAACAGACAGGTGAACAATGAAGATAGTAGGCAAATGTTTGACCAAATTAAGTCAATTAAGAATTGAGGTTCAAATCGATTTCATTTCCACCTAGGATGTATCACTTGAAATCTACTAGATGGCTGGCTGGAGGGCCCCAAGATTTCCCTATGGCTGCTAGCTGGCAGCTTGTCTTTATGGTGGTTTTGTCATTAGCTACTCTGGAGCTTTTCATGGCTCACCTGTCTTACACTCTTACATGCTTTGACAATGCATAGGTCTGCGGTTGTTTTCTTTAAAATGCACCTGTGGGCAGGTGATTCTGTTTATAATTTTCCTCCCCTGCATAGAGCTCACCGTGGTCTAGATGCTCACTGCCTGGTATCCAAAGCCCCTGTTTCTGGACATAGAGTCAACTGGGACAATGTGGTCTCTGTGATTTTTGTGACTGGCGTTTGTCCTGGTTCTGTGAACTTCCTACTCTCTTATGTTTTTTTTGTTCTTCAGAATGACTTCCTATTGTGCTTGTGTTATCATAGGATTCCTCTAGTTGGGGTAATATGGGTACTTGTGTCACTTGTTGGCACTTGCTGTCAGTACTACAATGCATGTGATCTGGGGCTTGGAGGTATTGCTCATTATTAGTGGGGCTGCTTGTTTTGTGGGTTTTTTACGATGATTTCTTGGAATCGCACATCCACTCTTACAGGAGCAAAGCAAGTGAACGTTCTACTGCTCAACAAATAGGGGGCTTTCCTTAAAAAAAAACACACAAATTGGAGGTTCTAATGTCCTCTCTCTCTCTCTCTCTCTCTCTCATCAAACATTCTGAAGGGAAATGAAATGCTTCAACAACCTGTTGCCAACCTGCCATTCGCACCTTTTCCCCCTTTCGACTGTTTATGATGGCCTAGCACCTTCGGTACAGTGATAAGCGAGTCATGTTGAACTTATTTTTTTTGCAAAGGCGTTTTTGTCGCAGGCATTGCTCTATGTAACGAATTTTGAATCTATCTGCTGTGTACTAATAGCCGCGTTTGAACAAATGCGAGTCTAATATAAAAACAGAACAAGTGTTTGATGATCTGTTGTATTGTATGGTCCCAGTTGGATCACAAGCCACCTCAGAATCTTCCTAGTTGGACGCACATCTTGCACATCGAAAACTTGGACAAGTAGCGACCTTTCTTTGTTAATCTGCGCCAAGCTGTCGACATTCTCGAGTGATTTGCCTGCCTGGGTCGTGACAGCGGCATCGCGGCTGCATCCGAGCAACCATCTCCTGTACTGCAATGCGGTGGCAACGCGCGCTGTGGAACGAGGTGTTTCCTCTTTCCTGGGCTAGTGAGAGCGCCCGCGTACGTGTTCGGAAGCTGTGGCTCACGCGAAGAAACTCGGCAGTTTTTAGCGACCGAGTTAGCTGCCTCTTCCCGTTTTTTTTTAATAATTTTTTTATTTTAAAATACAGTAATATACCATTGTTTTTTATTTTATAGGAATAATTCTACATTGTTGCGTTGTTAGGGCGACTTAGATCAAAGTCATCCAACAGTTGAGCGACTAGAGGCTAAGTCGTTCAACGCGCGACAAAGTGGAGTAGTAGCTCAACGGTTGAGCAGCTTAGCTCCTAATCGCTCATCCGTTGGGCGACTAGGGAGGCTAAGTCGCTCAACCATTAGACGACCACAGGCTCCCTCGTGTATTGTAATATAACTTACCTTACTACTTACCGATCGTTCCTACCTCTGTCGCTCAACTGTTGGACGGCTTGGCAGCAAATAGTGGTCCAACGTTTGAGCGACTAGTCGACGTGTCACTCAACCATTGGACCACTACTTGCTATCAAGTCGTACAACGGTTGAGCGACTAGACGATTGTATAGAAAGGCACACCTAGCCCCCTCACGGTCTCTTTCGCCATTTCTTTCGAGAGAGCGAGAGGAGCTCGGGAGAGGAGAAAAGGAGAGGAGAGGGAAGTGGAGAGGGGGAGAAGGTCGGGAGAGAGAACAACGAGGAGCAGAAGAGCTCGGGATAAGGAGAGGAGCTCGGGAGGTAAGAGAGAAAGAAGAAGGAAGCTCGTTGATAAGGAGAGAAAGTCTTCGTGTGAAGGTAATAGTCTCATTCGTTCTTTGTAATATCCCGGTTTCGGTTCGGTAAAATTGAAGAACTAGTCGGGAGGAGAAAGAGGGTTTAAAAGGAATAGCAAAACCTGAATAGAAGAGGGTTTTCGCATTTGTTAAACAACTGGGCGCGGGCACGGCCCAGAGAGGCCCTATTGTGGCCGGCCAAGGGGGGTTCCCCCCCCCACCCTAATGCCCCACCCCTTCCCCTTTTTCCCCCTAGTGGCCGCCGCCTCTCCCCACCTCTCCCTGATGTGCGCCGTCTTGCTTGTCAGATTTGGGTACTTTGCTTTTATTTTCTGACCTGATCACCTCTTATAAAGTTGTAGGTCTCGTCTTTATCTTTCTTTTGGCACCGAGATCATCTGATTTGGACGTACGGTTTAGGAGTTATGGTAGTTTTACCGCGACTGTCCAGGAGGGTTGACGTGATTTGGCAGATTGTCTTGTCTGGCCAATTTGAATTTTTTTAGAAGCCGAATAAGAAATGTCTCCCAAAATAAATGTTGTAGATAATTCTGTAAGCTTTCCAAGTTGATAAAGAACATTTTTTTTAAGAGTTGCCAATCAAAAGTTATGCAAGTTTTACCATCGTTGTTTTCCGTCTGTCAGATTATTAAGACAGAGATCTTCACCTGAACATTATGACTAGTAGGAGGCCGAATCAGGGGACTTGCCCAACTAGACTATTGTAGCTGGTTTTGTCGTGATTCCATAGAGCCCAAGATCACCCTGTTCCGAGTTGCATAGCAAAAGTTATGGTAGTTTTGGTGCTCTGTCCAGAGAACCCGACGTAAAAATTGATATTATGTAGATTGGCTTGGTAGGGATAGTTTATGGCCGAATCAGAAGGGCTCCCCAAGTAAGTTTATTTAGGTAATTTAATTACCTTTCCAGAAAGTCTGAGAACACGTAATTTGGATCCCGGTAGTGAAAGTTATGAATTTTATAAGTTGACTGTCCACTGAGGGGACAGATCGACGTTTAGGATTTGGGGTTGGAATCGAGTTAGACCCTTTCGCGAGTTCGAGTAGGTTGTAGTATATATATTTTTGCTTGGGCCCGCTACTGTCGCCTTAGTGTGCGTTAACTATTTATTCAGGTGGTGGACGGGTCTCTAGGGCGCTTATACGCACGTCCACGTTCTCTCTCGGTTAAGGCAAGTGTGATTATGGTTATATTAGATATTACCGAATGACTTGACCGATACATTCTATGGTTATTTATATTGTTCATGATTGATTTGGTCATATGTCTGGTAATGATCATGGACTTTATTGTTACGAGTTACGTGTTTATCATGGTTGCATTGAAAGTTGGAAGGACTATGTTTGTGAGTTTTGTAGTATGAGTAGGATATTCATATGCAATGTTGTTATGGATGTATATTATTGTCAAATGGAGAATTCATACATATGCATCATGTAGTTTATTGAAGTCTTGGTCATGTGTTGATCAAGCCAGAGTTGGGTCCCCGTCATGTTGGTGACGGGCAATAGGTCCCCATGCTTGAAGAGTATGGGCAAGGGTCCTCATACTTGCAAAGTATGGGCAAAGGTCACTGTGCTAGATGGCACAGGCATGGGTATGCATTGACAGATACGCACTTTGCATTACCGGTAAAATGCAAAAAGACAAAGATAAAGACAAGGAGCATAAAGAGCATATGAGCAGGTTGCATGTCATGTGTATGTGGTTTATTCGGTGAATAGATTTGTGATGTATAATTGATGGGTTTCTTTCTTATACTGCTGTTACCAATTATTATGCTTGCTGAGTCTTTGGACTCACCCCTTATTGTTTGTTGTATTTTAGGTACCTGTATGAGATCGGCATGCATGGGAGAAAGGAAGGGCTAGGGTAGTTGCACGCTCGCACTATATACACACAAGAGAATAAAAGGAAAATTAATTCAGTAGATGGATGAATTACCTAAAATTCTGCTTACGATCATTACTTGATTAGATTAGACTGTAATAAAGGAGTTTAAAAATTGGATACTTATGATCTACTTTCAGATGTCTATTTGACAAAGATGAATAGCCTATGTGGGTTATGTTTGGATCATTTTTTTTTAACTAGACTACCTCTTGTTTTATTTGCTTGTGGGAACCTCCAGTATAGTAACTATACAAAGGAGGTTCTGCCGTAATTTGGTAAAGAGTTTTAGTTAATTATGTTTATCTTGTTATTTTAGTAGCATTCCAAGCTCATGTTAGGCTAGGGTGTTACATTCTTGTTCTCATCCGAATGTAGGCAACGTGTCGCTACTTACTAGTTTAGCATGTATTTCGTGAATGTATGTTTACAAATGGCTAGTTACAATATTTGAAATATTTGTAATAAGAAATCAGTCATGTCGAAGCCTACAAGATTAAAAGTGCGTTACGGTGTTGGTACGATTCGTGAAGGTCCATACGGTGTTAACCTGAGTGGTTTCCCGCAAATCAGTATGGTACACCCGGACGCGGAGAATGCTCGAATCGGAGATGTCCTACGCTGGCTCACCTACAGCTTCTCCTTGGACCCCGAGGTGTGCAGTGTAGTCCTACATGGACTTTGGAGTCGGTTTGCCAAGCACATTCGATGGGAGTTGAGTAGACTGATGCGCACGATTGCATGGAAGAACTTTGTAGAAGGCTGTCATTGTCGTGGATATGAGTGTGTGCCAGTGGATCGACGACAATATCCACCCCTACGACATGTGGATGCAGCTACCACGAAGAGGTTGGCCAGGAAGGACCGCGAGGGCTGTGAAAGGTGCTTCGAAGAGCTGCAAGTGAGATGGAGGAGAAGAAGAGGCAGGAGAGGCTGCACGAGCAACAGGAGCGCGAGCATGCCAGACGACGCGAGGCCGAGATGGGAGACATCGCTGTGAAAGCTAAGGTGCAAGGCGAGGAGTACAACGCCGAGCTGGGCCGCAAGGGTAAATGGCCACGTTCTACATAGTATTTTGACCCTCTTCTTCCATATGTCACATGTATTTCTAATTCCCTAAAGATATGTGTACCGTCATTGGTTCGTTAGCCTGTGTACCATGTGACCCCCTGTCGGATCAACTGTCGTGTTGTTGCGTGTATGAATTCCCTAACTCATCGCAATATCACTTACCTTCCTACTTATGAATCATTGCTATCCCAATCGTCCTCACAAAATTCTTCAAAAATTTACCGCACTACAACAATATACAACGATCACAAAGTGTTATTGCGAGTCTAACATATTTCGTACCCTTGAGAATCTACAAAAAACACAAACAGGCCAACCAACCTTGTCACCGCACTTAATTCCCAAGATTTGCTAAATGTATTACCTACAAAAGTTTTCATTTATTCCCACATAGTTATTTCCATCAGATTGATAAAATAATATTATTACTATTTTAAATCATCCAACTGGTACGCGATTTGTCGATGTGTTGCTCAACCGTTAAGCGACTAGTACAAGTTGCTCAACCGCTAAGCGACTTGTACACTTGTCGCTCAACTGTTGGACGACTTCTATAGTCGCCCAACGGTGGAGCGACAGAGCATTATTTCTATAAAAATAAAAAATAGAGGTATATTACTGTATTTCAAAATAAAAAGGGATTATTAAAAAAACTTCCCCATTTTCTTCGACGAGGCTACTAGCCTACTAGTACTTAGTAGTTTCTAGAGGTATGGCCAGCCCGGTATGTATATGTTTAGGCACAGTTGGCCAGAACGACTAACTAAACAGGTCGTGTCGTGCTGGCTTGGGCACGATTAGCCCGACGGATCGACAGCGCCCACCACAGGCCACCGCCGTGGTCCTCCTCGCCCAATGCTTTTACCGCTCTAAGATCGAGGAGGCCGACTAGAGGGGGATGAATAGGCGATTAAAAAAAACCTTTTGGTTAAAACCGATTTCTAATGCGGAAGTTGACAACAATTCGGTTTTGCCCAATTAAAATCTAAATCAAACTAGTCTTTACTAAGTGCATCAATAATTATAAGACTATTGATAATGATATCAAGCAAGCAAATACATGTTAGCAACTCTAAGATCAAGGAGGCCGACTAGAGATTGGTGAATAGGCGTTTTAAAAATTCTTTTGGCTAAAACCAATATATAATGCGGAAGCTAATAACAAATTGGTTTTGTACAATTAAAACCTAAATCAACTAGGCTCCACTAAGTGCACCAACAATATGAATACAATTGAATGAGAGCAATCATACAACTATATATAAACAATTAAAGTAAGAATGTAAATTGCTCAAGTAAAGCACAAACACAAACCAAGATGACACAATTATGTTTTACCGTGGTGTTCGGAGACTTGCTGATCTTCCCTAATCCACGTTGAGGTAAGCCCAACCACGTTGGACCGGCTCCACAAATTAAGCCAACACCTCCAGAGGTAAGTCCAACCACTTGGACCGGTTCCCACAATAACCAACACCTCGCTCTACTAGGGTTGCTCTTCCTCCACTCCGGAGATGGTGAGCACCAAACCACTCATAACACGCAGGGCCTTCTCACAAGCTTCTTTGAGAAGATCACCGGACACGACGCCTCCATGTCGTCTAGGTGTCGGCAAACACCAAGAGTAACAAGACTCAACTTTCACTTGAACTAATCAAGTGTTAACGCTCAAGTGGATACACAATCCACTACCTAAGGCAACACATGCACTTATGGTTTGCTCTCAAATCTCACTAAGTGCAATACATGCACAAAATAGATGAGAGACTTGATCTTAGCACAAAAAATGAGTATGGCACTCAGCAACAACATCAGCAAGCATCCCCAACCGGCCAAGGTGAGTATTTATAGCTCACACATAAAAACTAGTCGTTGGAGAAAAATTCCCTCGAATCAGTGCAGGGCCAGTCTGACCGCCAACAAATGGCCGGTCGGACCGCCCATGCGCCAACGGCTATAAAACTAGCCATTGAACTCACGGCCGGTCAGACCGCCGCCAAATCGGTCAGACTGCCAAGGCTGGGCGGTCAGACCGCCCGAGGAAAATCAGCACAATCCAAGAAGGTGTTTCTCTAGAGAAAACGTACCGCGAGAACTCCGATACTTCCGCTCTCTGGTAGTACCGTTTTATCAAGGGCGGTACTTTCGCACACAACTTCAATTCAAGGGGAAATCGGTCGGACCGCCCAACACATGGCAGTCTGACCGATATGTCATCGGTCAGACCGGTGACCCCTGGCGGTCAGACCGCCAGACTCCAGAGAGACCTCACACTTTTCACTTCGCTCAAATGGCAAAACACATTCGCCCATTTGAGTGCAAGTCCAACAAGGTTTACAGATGATATTCTCAGTAAGTTGCAAAACACATTTGCCAACTTTTAGAATACTCACCACAAGGAATAAGGTACATGGACTTACACCATTTGCAAAACACATTTGCAAACTTAAGTCACATGCTACAAGAAATCAAACATAAGTATCAACTATTTGCAAAACACATTCGCAAATAACAGCATCATGCCACAAGGTTAAGATGCATGGACTTCAACCATTTGTAAAACATATTTACAAACTATAGTCCCATGCTACAAAGACTAAATGCATGAGCCTCGTCTATTCAACTCATGATCAACTCATGATCATATTTTTTTGACATCTTGATATGCATCAACACATGATGCATACTCTTCTTGAAACTTGACTTGATGACATTCAACTCATGATGTCATCTGAAGCCTCCATCATCATGGAATATAATCTATTTACCCAACTCATGGAAAATATTAGTCTCATAATGTGATTGTCATTAATTACCACAACATACCATTAACTCACAATGGTGAGTCAAACTACTATAATCTTTCTCTCTTTGGTAATTGATGATAACCATCATAATTACAAATAATTGAATATAAAGGAATATGAATATATATGAACTACATAAGTTTTATATACTTAAATGATATGTTTCAAAGTAGAGATCCTTAATATATGTAGATAAAGAAATATGGATCAATACTAATGAAACCACAAAACATAGAGTGAACTCCCTCTAAATGTTTGCATACACTAATGTGTAATAAAAACATAAGCATATGTTCAAGTCAAATATTTTGGATCCGAGGAATACAACAAGATATAAGAATATGATGTCAAATTCATACCTCCATAATTTTCACATTTTTCATTCAAATAAGACTACATGATAGGTATATCAATGAAAGTGTTAGTCTCACATAAGAATTTATCATTAATCACCAAAATACTACATTAACTCATAATGGCGGATCTAGATTCTTCAAAGAACCCACAAATTGAGCCAACACCTCGATCCACTCGGGGTTGCTCTTGCTCCACTCCGGAGATAGCGAGCATTAAACCACTCACAACCGCTCGGGTCTTCTCACAACCTTTTTTGAGAAGATCACCGACGCAACTCCTCAAAGCCGTTTAGGTGTCGGCAAACACCAAGAGTAACAAGTCGGTGACGCTCACTCGAACGAATCAAGTGTCTAAGCTCAATAGATACACAATCCACTACCTAATGCAACATATGCACTAAGGTTTCACTCTCTAAGCTCACTAAGTGCAACACATGCACATAAGAGTGTAGAGAGCTTGCTCTTTACTCAAGGGAAAGAATATGGCACCAGCAACCTTGTCTTCAACCGGCCACAAAGGGGTATTTATACCCACACAAGAAAAACTAGCTGTTGGAATAAACTTCCTAAAAAATCAGGATTTGCAGTAGTACCGTCATTGAAACCTGGTACTACCGATTTTCCGCTCAACGGTTGCAACAGTAGCATTTAGTGCTCTGAACTAGTTGTTACTCATAAAGTTGCAGTACTACTGCCAACTAGAAACAGAACTACCGTTTTCCAAACCTCATGAAATCACACAAAAACACCTTCTCTGGAATAAACGTACCGCCATCTAAAAATAGGTACTACCGCACTCCGATAGTACTGTTCAAGAATTTGCGGTCATACCGATTTTCAAGGGAGATCAAAACTCTCAAAAATGCACTCTCTGTAATTTACTCTCAAAAATGCACTCTCTGTAATTTACGTAACATCATCTATATTTCGGTACTACCAACCTACGGTAGTACCACAGTTCAAATACGGCCGTACCGATTATCAAAGAAGATCAAAACACTCAAAAGCACACTCTCAAAGAAAGATCAAAACACTCAAAAGCACACTCTCTGTAATTTACGTACCACCATCTATATTTCGGTACTACTGACCTGCGGTAGTACCGCAGTTCGAATGCAGTCATTCCGATTTTCAGAAAGGATCAAAAACACTTAAAATATGCTCTCTGAAAAATACATATCGCCATGTAAATATCGGTACTACCGACCTGCGGTAGTTCCGCCTATCACTTGCGGTCATACCGATTTTCAAAACAGATTATACACATGCTTCAACACAAGTCGCAAAATGCATTTGCCTATTGATGCGCGATGCAAACAAGGGTTAAAGGCAAGATTCTCAACAAGTTGCAAAACGCATTTGCCGACTTTTAGAATCAATGCCAGAAGGAATATGGTACATGGACTTAAACCATTTGCAAAACACATTCGCAAACTAAAGTTACATGCTACAAAAAAAATATGCATGAGCTGCGACCAGTTGCAAAACACATTCGTAAATATCGGTAATATGCTAACGAGAGCTAGAGCAAGCATTAAGAGCTATCAACACATAACTAACTCAATCTATTAGTCAAGACCCCTCATAATAGTGCAACAACCTATAATAGCAATTCGGTCTTCCAACCAAAGACCAAGATCGGTAAAAGACTAGGAACACATCCTTAACCAAGCTAGTCATACCTTTCCCTTGCACACTCACTTGAAGCTTGATGACGCACATCTTTACTTCAAATCCGGGTCCTTAACTTGATATGCATCAACTCATGATGCATCATTCACTTGTCTTCTATCAACACATAATGGTTTTCTTTACTCCAAGTTCTTAACTTGGATATGCATCAACCCATGATGCATCCATCACTTGACTTTCATCAACACACGATAGATCTCTTGGACCGGTTCCACAATAACCAACACCTCGCTCTACTAGGGTTGCTCTTCCTCCCTCCGAGATGGTGAGCACCAAACCACTCATAACACGCAGGCCTTCTCACAAGCTTCTTTGAGAAGATCACCGGACACGACGCCTCCATGTCGTCTAGGTGTCGGCAAACACCAAGAGTAACAAGACTCAACTTTCACTTGAACTAATCAAGTGTTAACGCTCAAGTGGATACACAATCCACTACCTAAGGCAACACATGCACTTATGGTTTGCTCTCAAATCTCACTAAGTGCAATACATACAAAATAGATGAGAGACTTGATCTTAGCACAAAAATGAGTATGGCACTCAAGCAACAACATCGCAAGCATCCCAACGGCCAAGGTGAGTATTTATAGCTCACACATAAAAACTAGTCGTTGGAGAAAAATTCCCTCGAATCGGTCAGGGCGGTCGCCGCCAACAAATGGCGTGTCGGACCTATGCGCCAGACGGCTATAAACTAGCCATTGAACTCACGGCCGGTCGACCGCCAAATCGGTCAGGCGCCAAGGTGGCGGTCGACCCTAGGAAAATCGGCACAATCCAAGAAGGTGTTTCTCTAGAAAAGCGTCTGCGAGAACTCCGATACTTCGCTCTCTGGTAATCCGTTTTATCAAGAGGGTACTTTGCTACAACTTCAATTCAAGGGAAATCGGTCGGACCGCCCAACACATGGCGGTCGACCGATATGCATCAGTCGACCGGTGACCCTGGCGGTCATTGAACAGACTCGAAGACCCTCACTTTTCACTTAACAAATGGCAAAACACATTCGCCCATTTGAGTGCAAGTCAACAAGGTTCTGAGATGATATTCTCGGTGAAGTTGCAAAACACATTTGCCAACTTTTAGAATACTCACCACAAGGAATAAGGTACATGGACTTACACCATTTGCAAAACACATTTGCAAACTTAAGTCACATGCTACAAGAAATCAAACATAAGTATCAACTATTTGCAAAACACATTCGCAAATAATGACATCATGCCACAAGGTTAAGATGCATGGACTTCAACCATTTGTAAAACATATTTACAAACTATAGTCCCATGCTACAAGACTAAATGCATGAGCCTCTTCTTGACTTGATGATCAACTCATGATCATATTTTTTGATATCTTGATATGCATCAACACATGATGCATACTCTTTCTTGAAACTTGACTTGATGACATTCAACTCATGATGTCATCTCAAGTTTCATCATCATGGAACATAATCTATTTACCCAACTCATGGAAATATTAGTCCCATAATGTGATTGTCATTAATTACTACAACATTCCATTAACTCACAATGGTGAGTCAAAATACTATAATCTTTCTCTCTTTGGTAATTGATGATAACCATCATAATTGCAAATAATTGAATATAAAGGAATATGAATATATATGAACTACACAAGTTTTATATACTTAAATGATATATTTCAAAAGTAGATCCTCAATATATATAGATAAAGAAATATGGATCAATACTAATGAAACCACAAAACATAGAGTGAACTCTCTCTAAATGTGTGCATACACAAATGTGTAATAAAAACATAAGCACATATTCAAGTTAAATATTTTGGATCCGAGGAATGCAACAAGATATAAGAATATGATGTCAAATTCATACCTCCATGATTTTCACATTTTTCATCCAAATAAGACTACATGATAGGTATATCAATAAAAGTGTTAGTCTCGCATAAGGATTTATCATTAATCACCAAAATACTACATTAACTCATAATTGCGGATCTAGATTCTTCAGCAGCGCGCCCCGGCCGCCAAACTTGAGGAAGGGGTGGAACCGAGGAGGAGTGCCAATCGGGGTGCCGAACCCTGCATGGCACGCCTCTTGTCGTGCCTGCATGACTATATCCATTAGCAGTCCTTGTTGCTGTTCTAGGGCTCGCTCATTCATGGAATTTTTGGCAAATACAACACCTTTTGAACCCGTATTTGTAGAAATGACCATGTGTGAGTCAGATTTGCACATATAGCAAATCTAAGCCGCACTGTGGCGTATAACAACTCCTCCACGCGCCACGTCACTCCCTTTGCGCATGGCCGCGGGCGTAATGCCTCCGTCACGCCACGTGGCCTCCCACCCCAACATCTTCACATCAGCGCTGTCGCACGGTGAAAATTGTGATTATTTTTACAAATACGGGTTCAAAAGGTACCCTATCCGCCAAAAAAATCCTCATTCATGTACCTGGGAATTATAGTACATGCACCGAGGGAGTACTATACTACAGCAATAGCCTTCTTGGATGGATCGAGAATAGTTCGTCCGTTGTTATTCAAGTGTTGTACAAGAGAGTGTACCGAGTGCATATACTAAATGACTACGTCGTCCTAACGTCCTGTCCATTGACAAACCGTAATGGCGCGGGAACTTAAAAATACTTGCAAACAGAGTGAAAGGACTTAAAGACCAACAGCTCAGTCACAATCTGGCCACTTCAAATGACAGAAGAAACTAGGGGACTACCATCAATCATGATGCAGTTCTCGGCAGACGGGCCCTGGACAGGTGGATCCAGGTCCCCTTTAGGCCTTATTTTAGATTGGCTTACTGGGCTGATCTTCAAATACTTGGGCCTTTTCCTCTCAAAAAACTAATGGTGCTACAAAGGGTGAAAATACTACCACATGCTTGCACATTCTTAGCTTAGAGGTTCCAGGATTACCGACAAAAGAATATGTGCAAGCTGTATACCTTTTGTTACTTCTCATGAGAGTCATCCAATCGAAAATCCAATATTTGAGTCGTGTTCGAAGATGAGAGCTCATGAAATCAGTAGATTTAGGCGAGCGTTTGTTTTCCATCAGACAATTCTATCTTGGTCCTGTTTCATTTCACGTAAAATTCTTGGGTTCCAAACGAATCCTACCGAAGATTTTTTGAATTCTGAAAACCTGTAAAATTCTTCCCAGTAAGACTAGAGATTCCATGGCATCGATCGGAAGCCACACAGATGGAGATGGGAGTATCGCACCAGGAGCTTCTCTGCTAACCTAGAAGGACAAGAACAGCGTCACACCGGACAAGCGGGCCCATGCCTCAGCCTCCATATGTTCCGGACTCGCCCCCACATGCACCACGTCCACGCTCTCTCTCTCTCTCTCTCATTCTGCACCGTAGTAGATCCATCGTGAAATAAAATTTTAAAATTAACCCCTGTAAATCAGAAATTCCAAAATTGACACCTTTGTTACTACCGTCCTGAACCGCAACACCTTGTTCTTTCTTGTCCACGAAGGACACATTAGTGCTAACCCATCTTGTTCTAGGAAAAAAAAATCTTAGAAAACTATTTAATAATATTTGTTGGACAATTTTTTAAATATATAAAATGAGTTCAAACAATTCGAGATTTTTGTGGAACCTCCGGCATAGTGTGTGCCTTGTGTAACTTTTAAAAAAAAATTTATGCATTATTATTTTTCTCTAAATTTTTTTAAAGTATAATATTTGTATGAATTTTCTAATATAGAAAATGAGGTCTAAACATTATGAATTTTTTTCGCCAGACTCCTTACACAGTGGACTTGATTGTGTAAATTTTACATAATTTTATATGATCGAAATTATCTCGACAAATTCGGGTTTAGGCCTCAAAATTAGGGCGAGGCGTTTGAAAATTAGGGTTTCATGATTTGCGAAGTTTGATATGACATGACTACTCTCGGTCGCTATGGTTCTTGATCACATTTCTTATGTCGGTGAAGTTAAAGCAAAGTACAAAAATTAACTTAAGCGAAGGTGAAGCGTTGCGATTACGAGAGCCCTAAAACATAGAAGAATCGATGTCGATGTGAATGGTTATATCCGGGATTCCACGGAAGAGGTATACTTTGATGGCTCGGTAGACCACGAACGAACTATGATGCATCATTCTTCTATCAACACATAATGGTTTTCTTTACTCCAAGTTCTTAACTTGGATATGCATCAACCCATGATGCATCCATCACTTGACTTTCATCAACACACGATAGATCTTCTCTTGACTTGATGATCAACTCATGATCATATTTTTTTGACATCTTGATATGCATCAACACATGATGCATACTCTTCTTGAAACTTGACTTGATGACATTCAACTCATGATGTCATCTGAAGCCTTCATCATCATGGAACATAATCTATTTACCCAACTCATGGAAAATATTAGTCCCATAATGTGATTGTCATTAATTACCACAACATTCCATTAACTCACAATGGTGAGTCAAAATACTATAATCTTTCTCTCTTTGGTAATTGATGATAACCATCATAATTGCAAATAATTGAATATAAAGGAATATGAATATATATGAACTACACAAGTTTTATATACTTAAATGATATATTTCAAAGTAGAGATCCTCAATATATATAGATAAAGAAATATGGATCAATACTAATGAAACCACAAAACATAGAGTGAACTCTCTCTAAATGTGTGCATACACAAATGTGTAATAAAAACATAAGCACATATTCAAGTTAAATATTTTGGATCCGAGGAATGCAACAAGATATAAGAATATGATGTCAAATTCATACCTCCATGATTTTCACATTTTTCATCCAAATAAGACTACATGATAGGTATATCAATAAAAGTGTTAGTCTCGCATAAGGATTTATCATTAATCACCAAAATACTACATTAACTCATAATTCGGATCTAGATTCTTAGTCGCCAAAACTTGAGAAGGGTGGACGGAGGAGTGCCAATCGAGTCGAACCGCATGACGCCTCTTGTCGTCCATGACTATATCCATTAGATCCTTGTTCTTTGTTCTAGGGCTCGCTCATTCATGGAATTTTGGGCAGATACAACACCTTTTGAACCCGTATTTGTAGAAATGACCATGTGTGTTATTACATATAACTTGCTGTGTGCAACACTCTCGGCCACGCGCCGTTCGCATGGCGCCGCAGTAATGCCTCCGCGCCACGTGGCCTCCCACACCTCCCATCACGTTGCCGCGGTGAAAAATTGTGATTATTTTTACAAATACGGGTTCAAAAGGTACCCTATCCGCCAAAAAAAAAAATCCTCATTCATGTACCCGGGAATTATAGTACATGCACCGAGGGAGTACTATACTACAGCAATAGCCTTCTTGGATGGATCGAGAATAGTTCGTCCGTTGTTATTCAAGTGTTGTACAAGAGAGTGTACCGAGTGCATATACCAAAATGACTACGTCGTCCTAACGTCCTGTCCATTGACAAACCGTAATGGCGAAGGAACTTAAAATACTTGCAAACAGAGTGAAAGGACTTAAAGACCAACAGCTCAGTCACAATCTGGCCACTTCAAATGGCAGAAGAAACTAGGGGACTACCATCAATGGCGATGCTGTGCCTCGGCAGACGGGCCCTGGACAGGTGGATCCAGGTCCCCCTTTAGGCCTTATTTTAGATTGGCTTTTACTGGGCTGATCTTTTCAAATACTTGGGCCTTTTCCTCTCAAAAACTAATGGTGCTTACAAGGGTGAAAAATACTACCACATGCTGCATGCACATTCTTAGCTTAGAGGTTCCAGGATTACCGACAAAAGAATATGTGCAAGCTGTATTACTCTTGTTACTCTCGCGAGAGTCATCCAATCGAAAACTAATATTTGAGTCGTGTTCGAAGATGAGAGCTCATGAAATCAGTAGATTTAGGCGAGCGTTTGTTTTCCATCAGACAATTCTATCTTGGTCCCGTTTCATTTCACGTAAAATTCTTGGGTTCCAAACGAATCCTACCGAAGATTTTTTGAATTCTGAAAACCTGTAAAATTCTTCCCAGTAAGACTAGAGATTCCATGGCATCGATCGGAAGCCACACAGATGGAGATGGGAGTATCGCACCAGGAGCTTCTCTGCTAACCTAGAAGGACAAGAACAGCGTCACACCGAACAAGCGGGCCCATGCCTCAGCCTCCATATGTTCCGGACTCGCCCCCACATGCACCACGTCCACGCTCTCCGCTGTCTCTCTCTCTCTCTCTCTCTCTCTCTCATTCTGCACTGTAGTAGATCCATCGTGAAATAAAATTTTAAAATTAACCCCTGTAAATCAGAAATTCCAAAATTGACACCTTTGTTACTACCGTCCTGAACCGCAACACCTTGTTGCTGCTGTCCCCGACGGCAGCACCTTGGTGCTAACCCTGTACTGTTCTAGGAAAAAAATCTTAGAAAACTATTTAATAATATTTGTTGGACAATTTTTTTAAATATATAAAATGAGTTCAAACAATTACGAGATTTTTTGTGGAACCTCCTGGCATAGTGTGTCTGCTTGTGTAACTTTTAAAAAAAAATTTATGCATTATTATTTTTCTCTAAATTTTTTTAAAGTATAATATTTGTATGAATTTTCTAATATAGAAAATGAGGTCTAAACATTATGAATTTTTTTGCGGACTCCTCACAATAGGACTTGATTGTGTAAATTTTACATAATTTTATATGATCTGAAATTATCTCGACAAATTCAGGGTTTAGGCCTCAAAAATTAGGACGAGACGTTTCGAAAATTAGGGTTTCATGATTTGCGAAGTTTGATATGACATGACTACTCTCGGTCGCTATGGTTCTTGATCACATTTCTTATGTACGGTGAAGTTAAAGCAAAGTACAAAAATTAACTTAATCAAGGGTGAGAACGCTTGATTACGAAGCCTCTAAAACATAGAAGAATCGATGTCGATGTGAATGGTTATATCGGATTCCACCGTAAGAGGTATACTTTGATGGCTCAATGAGCCACGTAACGAACTACATTGCGTCCGTGCTGACGAAGCACGCTACATGTGGTCACATGGCATGATGGTTCGACTAATTGCTTTAGTCATGGCGCTACTACTATGGTAACTTGCATAAGCCTCGGACCATGTAAGTATGCATGCCTTTAGGGGATAGTAAAAACATGGCGATGGGAGGGGACTACTACGGAATGGCCCGACCTCTGCATGGACGGGCCATTTGCCTTCCTTGCAAGCTCGGTGTTGTACTCTGCCGTGCCTGCCTCGCCGTAATTTTCCGCTTTTCTCGCGCCTCTCGCGTGCCTCGCGCTCCCTATGCCTGCACGCTGAGATGAGCATGCGTCTCCGCCGGATCTGCCGGTTCGTGCTCTTCGATTCGACGCTCCTCTCCGGATATCGCGTGCCTTTCGGCATTCCACCTCGAAGTCGATTCGCCATCGTCGCGTGGTGGATCTCTAGGTCGATCCACTTGCGGTAACCACATAGCGGCTCGGGGACTACGAGAGCGGAAAGATTGTTAGTCGTGCTTTGAAAGAGAATTGGTATGGGAACTTACTATAAGTAGTCCTTACAGATGTCGATATTGCCGTATCCTAATGATGGTCGGGATAGTCGGAGGAGTAGTTGGGACAACCCAGAACGCATGCTGGTCGGCGATGCTTGGATTTGAAGAACTTACATGTGTCCTGCACCACAGAGGGCGTCCCCTTCGGGGTGTTGCGCGAAGGCTCGGTTGGAGCGTTACGCGGGGTTCTTGCCTGGGGGCTTCATTGCGAGAGTCGCCATCCTTGCAAGTGCTCTTCTTGGGACACGGCCTCAGCACCTAACTTGTTCGCCCATCTTGTAGAAGCCCTTGCTAGATCGCGGATCTCGTCCCATTGTTTCTTGATGTTGTCCATCCCAGTGTGAAGCAAGCTCGTGTAGCTTTGGGTTTGGTTATGTGGTTTCTCTCCTCGATGTCTTCCACCTCCTTTTATAAGCTGGAGGGTTGGATGGTGTGGCTAAATTCACGTGAGTAGGCCGTGGCAGTGTTGTCTAATCTTTTGGAGAGAAGTCATATCCTATTTTTGAGTCTTTGTCCTTTGGTCGAAAAGTGGCGAGGCAGTGTTGTCACCTCTTACTTTGCGAGTCTGTGTCGTCTGCTTTGCGAGAGAAGTCATGTCTTACTTTGCGAGTCTTGTCATTTCGATCGAAAAGTCGACAAGGCAAGTGTGTTGTCACGTCTTACTTTGTAGAGTGCTGTCATTTCGGTCTAAAATGCTAACCTCATCTTGTTCTAGAAAAAAATCTTAGAAAACTATTTAATAATATTTGTTGGATAATTTTTTTAAATATATAAAATGAGTTCAAACAATTACGAGATTTTTTGTGGAACCTCCTGGCATAGTGTGTCTGCTTGTGTAATTTTTTTTAAAAAAAATTATGCATTATTATTTTTCTCCAAATTTTTTTAAAGTATAATATTTGTATGAATTTTCTAATATAGAAAATGAGGTCCAAACATTATGAATTTTTTTTTGCCAGACTCCCTACACAGTGGACTTGATTGTGTAAATTTTACATAATTTTATATGATCTGAAATTATCTCGACAAATTCAGGGTTTAGGCCTCAAAAATTAGAACGAGACGTTTCGAAAATTAGAGTTTCATGATTTGCGAAGTTTGATATGACATGACTACTCTCGGTCGCTATGGTTCTTGATCACATTTCTTATGTACGGTGAAGTTAAAACAAAGTACAAAAATTAACTTAACTGAAGGGGCTGAGAACGTTGCGATTACGGAGAAGCCCTAAAACATAGAAGAATCGATGTCGATGTGAATGGTTATCTCTGGGATTCCACCAGAAGAGGTATACTTTGATGGCTCAGCGGAGCCACAGAACCAGAACTACATTGCAGTCCGCGCGCGGACAGAAGCACGTTACATGTGGTCACATGGCATGATGGTTCGACTAATTGCTTTAGTCATGGACGCTACTACTATGGTAACTTGCGACTGAAGCCTCCAGACCATGTAAGTATGCATGCCTTTAGGGGATAGTAAAAAACATGGCCAGTAGGAGGGGGGACTACTACGGAATGGCCCGACCTACTGCATGGACCGGGGCCATTTGCCCTTCCTTGCAAGCTCGGTGTTGTACTCCTCGCCGGCCGCCCTTGCCTCGACCGCAATTTTCCGCTTTTTCTCGCGGTCCCTCTCGCGTGCCTCGCGCTCCCTATGCCTGCACGCCTGGAGATGAGCATGCGTCTCCCGCCGGATACGCTGGCTGTGCTCTTCAGTTCGACGCTCCTCCTCCGGATATCGCGTGCCCTTTCGGCATTCCACTCCTCGAAGTCGATTCGCCACTGGTCGCGTGGGTGGATCTCTAGGTCGATCCACTTGCGGTAACCACATAGCGGCTCCGGGGACTACGAGTAGACGGGAAAGATTGTTAGTGCGTACTTTGAAAGAGAATTGGTATGGGAACTTACTATAAGTAGTCCTTACAGACTGTCGATAGCTGCTCGTATCCTAATGATGGTCGGGATAGTCAGAGGAGTAGTTGGGACAACCCCAGTAACGCATGCTGAGGCTGAGCTGATGCTTGGATTTAAAGAACTTACATGTGTCCCTGCACCAACAGAGGGGCGGCGTTCCCCTTCTGGCGGGTGTTGCGGCGAAGGCTCGGTTGGAACGTTCTGGCAGGGGTTGCTGCTACAGGGGGCTTCATTGCGGAGAGCTGCCATCCTTGCAAGCTGCTCTTGCCGGACACGGGTCTCAGCAGCCCTAACTTGTTCGGCCCATGCTGTAGAAGCCCTTGCTAGATCGCGGATCTCGTCCCATTGTTTCTTGATGTTGTCCATCCCAGCGTGGTGAAGCAAGCTCTGGTGTAGCTTTGGGTTTGGTTATGTGGTTTTCTCTCCTCGATGTCTTCCATCTCCTTTTATAAGCTAGAGGGTTGGTATGGTGTGGCTAAATTCACGTGAGTAGCCGGCGTGGCAGAGTGTTGTCTAATCTTTTTGGAGAGAGAAGTCATGTCCTATTTTTTAGAGTGCTGTCCTTTCGGTCTGAAAAGCTGGCGAGGCAGAGTGTTGTCACCTCTTACTTTGCAGAGTCCTGTGTCGTCCTGCTTTGCAGAGAGAAGTCATGTCTTACTTTGCAGAGTGCTGTCATTTCGATCTGAAAAGCTGACAAGGCAGTGTGTTGTCACGTCTTACTTTGTAGAGTGCTATCATTTCGGTCTAAAAGCCAGCGAGACAGAGTGTTGTCACGTCTTACTTTGCAGAGTGTTGTCCTTTCGGTCTGAGAAGCTGGCGAGGCAGAGTGCTGTCACGTCTTACTTTGTAGAGTCTTGTCTCGTCCTTCTTTGCAGAGAGAAGTCACGTCTTACTTTGCAGAGTGTTGTTGTTTTTGGTCTGAAAAGCTGAGGAGGCAGTGTGTTGTCACGTCTTACTTTGCAGAGTGTTGTCATTTCGGTCTGAAAAGCCGGCGAGGCAGTGTGTTGCCACGTCTTACTCTGCAGAGTCATGTCTCGTCCTGCTTTGCAGAGAGAGGTCATGTCCTACTTTGCATAGTGTTGTCATTTCGGTCTGAAAAGCTGGCGAGGTAGAGTGTTGTCACGTCTTACTGTGTGGATTCATGTCTCGTCCTGCTTTGCATGGAGAAGTTGTGTTCTATTTTGCAGAGTGTTGTCCTTTCGGTCTGAAATACTGGTGAGACAGTGTGTTGTCACGTCTTACTTACAGATGGTGGTCACGTCCTATTTTGCAAGATAAGTCGTGCGGTCTTGCCATGCGAAAACTAAGTATTTTGAAATTGTCTACAACATTACAGATTTAGTTCTCGAAAATCTGGAATGTATGATTTGGAAATTAGGGTTTGATTAATTCGCACGTAAAGTATTCATAACAGAATTAGATAGAGGCATACATGATACAAACGAGTACAACAACGCCGCAAAGGCATACATCACGTAGTGCAGGGATGCATAGATAAACAGTGGATATTACAATTTTATTAAAACTGAACTTCTACTTGGCAAGAACAACAAATAATAGAAGAAAAACTGCCAAACTAGCTATGTTAGCTAATTTCTGAAGCATTTTCTCAACCCTTTCTATCCTTTCATCCAGTATTTTAAGAACATTATCTTTATTTTCCATCGGTTGATCCGATGGTCGAGACACTTGACGAAATACAGCAACACCACGGGTGTCCTCTTGCAAGACAAAAATTTTCATTGCAATGTCTCGAACCTCTGGCACAGCTTCATCAGCCCACAGCCAACCGACATGTTGTGTTCTGTAAAAATAATTGCAACTACAAGTGAAAAAATATACTGTTTGAAAATAAGTTTATTGGGGATGATCAGACACAAGTTACCGTAAGATTTGAACACTTCTTGAACACTCAGGATGGATTCGTTGGCGTATGGGAGGTGAACACATTCACCGGATCGCTACAACGAGGGCAACCCAAGTGTTGTCGTAGTGTTTCTAATTGCCTGCTCACTCAAAAGTTTGATGAGGCCGTAGACATCTCGTTTAAGACTGGAAGAAAGGAGAAGAGGAAGCGAAGAGTGAGGGAAATGGCAACCAAATCAAGCATATATATATAGCCTGCGGGTAAATTGCAATTTGATTGAAGAAAATTCGCGTCCGCGAGGTAGCGGGGCCGAGTAGGTATCGTGGGGCAGCATTGCGTTATGTCTTTTAGGTTTAGTAAGTTAAAATCAGGAGGTTGAGTTGTCGTTTGTACTAAATATTTCAGAGAACATTTTGTGTACATAAATCACAGTGTCGTAATGCACAAAGACATTACATAAATCACAAAGGCAGAATGCACAATGACATTACATAACAAGTTTTACACGGCCATGACATTAGTTAGGGTGCATCGTCGTGTCGCTTGCTGGGACGGCGTAGTTGATCCTCAGGGAAAGTGAACCTGTCAGGGGAGCGGCGTACGTCTCGAAGGTCGTAGTAGGGGCCCTGCCTTGGAGGTGAATCTGGGGTGATCTCATCGTGGGGGTCCGGCTAAAGCCTGAGCATATCGTTAACCCACTAGTGCTCTTCCTACAGGAAGGATATGATGTGAGTTAGTCATTGGTTTTGTGCAACGGAAAATCGGTGTAACTACGTTCACGCATACCTAAGTAGGTTGTTGTGTGGAGGAGCATCCTCCTTGCCAGTATGAGCCGTAGTGCTACACGGTGTACCCTCCGTACGTGTCGCTGAACC
The DNA here is from genome assembly GCA_036346395.1 of Hsuehochloa calcarea. Classification (NCBI taxonomy): domain Eukaryota; kingdom Viridiplantae; phylum Streptophyta; class Magnoliopsida; order Poales; family Poaceae; genus Hsuehochloa; species Hsuehochloa calcarea. The sequence continues at coordinate 58,179,359 of CM070593.1, read as the reverse complement.
ACTGGTCGCGCTCCCGCAGGTGCGATTGAACGTCGTGCGTCAATGAGCCGAACCCTTCATCTCCGCACTGCGGTGAGTCAGGGTCGACGTGTGGAGTGCAAAAACATCGCACCGACGAGGAAGTCCTGTCCTTCGCCTCCCTCCATGATGACGATGGTTGCAGCAGAGTGTTGTCCCCTCGTAAGTGCTGCAAAAACAAAGGGTACTGTCAGATACATCCGAAATGAGTGCATACAAAGGTACTCACGACAAGAACCGGCTGACAGATAACAAACCTATGGCCCGAGGCGGGTCGAGGCCTAGCGACCGTAGCTCCGACGACTCCCGGAGTGCGACGGGCGTGTGGAGGGTGGTGCCGACGGAGGTGCTAAGGGCGGAGGTGGAGGAGGGTGCCCTCCGTGTACGCGATGCTGTGCGTGAACGTCGTTGTGGCGACCACAAGTTATGGCTCTAATCGCAGATCTCACGCTCGCCTATGGTGCGCATCGCGCCTAGGAGACGATCAAAGGTGTTGTTGTTTCCACGGCGTAGAGCTTCAGCACTCTCACGCTGGATACGTTCTAAGCAGTAGTGCTGCAAGAAAACCGATAGTAAGTGTGAAAAGTGTTGCCGGACGAAAATTATGCGAAGAATGTTTTACCGTCTCGTCGAGGCGGGCCGCCCGATGGCGATTCGGACTAGCTAGTGCGACGTTATGCGTGCATGGCGTCCCATCGGGCGCTTCTGGTCTTGCCCAATAAGCCTACACCTAGTGCGCGGAACGTACGACCGCAAGTACGCAGCGTACGTCTGGATGGCGTAGCCGCGAAACTCCTGCACCACGTCCGTCGTAACCCTCTCGGTCCACAGCGCCGTCCACGGCTGTTGTGTCTGCCTCCATTGTCGCTCCTCCGCCCTCTCCTCATTTACCTGCAATTGAATTGAGATGTCAGAAAATCCTATTCAAACATGCCCTTAAAATGACACCAAAAAATGATATACCGGTGAGCCTTTGCTGCGAGAGGTCGTCCCGCGGGCGGTGGCACCTCCTGGTAAAGGTCGAACTGTCTCATTACCCGCTACGAATTATACGGCTCGACCATGTGCGAGAAGACCAGGTGGTAGGTTGTCAACCAGAGTGCACTGAAACGATAATCTGTAGGGGTGTGTCTTCAAGGAACCGTGCTGTCCATGGCCACCAGATGACCTCGTCCTCGTGGAGAGTCTCGAAAAGGTTATAGAACTCGGGGTACACGCGCATCGGTCTCTCCCTAGCCCACCCTAGGGTAGCACGTGTAGCAGGGCATAGCTTACCGCGAGGACTGGCTCCCCGCCCGTGCTGCACTAACAAGCATCGCACAACCCTCGGTAGGTGGCGCAAAGCACTGCGGAGCCCCAACTGTACTGTGGAACCTCGTCGGGCCAGGCGTCCGCCAAAGACTCTGCCAGATGGACGTAGCTTTGGTACACGCAGTGTCCCTGAGTGGTAGGAAACAGAATCCATCTGAACAGAAACAAAAGGTACGCGACTAAGTGTGTCATCACTTCCTCCACAGTTGTATGCATGGGGCAGGTCATGTACTCTTACAGCCAGGAATGTGTCACACTTGACGCGTTCGCAGGAATCGGGTGACCGAATCTGTCGACCATACGAACCTTCCAGTGTACTGCCCTCGGAGGTGGCACTACTGGAAGACCACGCAGCGCTAGACCTGTAAGCAGAGCCACGTCCTCTAGAGTAATGGTCATTCCCCCACCGAAAGTGAAAAGTGTGAGTCTCCTGCCTCCAACGCTCCACGAGAGCAGACAGGAGTGCTGCGTCAAACTACAACGCGTGCGGGAGGTCCAACATCCGGTCAAGGGGCAAGAGCCCGGTCTCCCGCAGCTTGGGGACGTACCGCTCGTCAAGGGGCCACCTCTCTCTGCAAGCGCTCAGGACCAGGCTGGGAGGGCCGACGCCGGCGGACCACGCCCGGCAACAGTGTCCCCCATCCCAGCGTGGGTCGAGCAGCTCGTACACGTCGTCAACTAAAGACTGCGTCATCTCCTACCGTCAGGGAAACAACATGTTAGTCCGCATGTAAAATATATTGTGTGGCACAGAAAAACAAGGTGAAACATATGGCAAAAAAGTTAACAACATAACCGTACATATGACCATAGTGAGTTCACAAATGACCCAGACAACATAACATTACGTCCGTACACAAAGGCATGGATTAACAACAACACAGCTCATTCAAGGCATTAAAATAAGCATACGACATCACAACTCAGTAATGATATCTTGCTCGCTCTGATTGCCTTTGCTTGTGGCGGGTCTGCATTTAGGCGTACCGGAGTGCCCAAATATCTTGCCTGATTTGCAATGGGGCGGCGAACCGTTGCCGTATTGTTATCGTCCATGTCGCTCTGGATGCGTCGTGACTGACGTCTTCCACGGCCGGGGTGCTTCAGTGTATCGTTGGGCACCCACTTCACCTCCCCCGACTAGAGGTCCCTATAGTGCGTGTCGAGCCCGTAAGAATGGAACTCGACACTCCAAGTGCCATAGAGGTGGGGTGGTGGATGTCGTAGTACTCCGAGATGTAATGCTCCGCGGCCTACCGCTACGCTGCGCTCGCCGCGTACACATGAGAGCATGGTTTGTGCAAAAGCTGCGGCTTGTTGCAGGTGCACGACGCTTGTTCACCAATCGTGCTGACCTGCTTACGATCCCCTCTAGCGTGGCCCATCACGTACTTCTCCCTGAGCCTGATCTCGAACTTCTGCCGGACGCCATCCATGGTACGAGCGGCGTGCGATCGAGCCTTGCTGATCTTATTCTCTATGTTGGCATACATTACTTCAGAGAATTACTTCCCATCCTCCTTATGCTTCTCAGCCATCATGGCTCTGTTAACAAAGTATCCGACGGTACGGTTGTAGCTCTCTTCCACTATCGCAATGATCGGCAGGGAGCGGACACCCTTGAGCACACCGTTGTACACCTCCGATATGTTGGTCGTCATGATCCTGTACCTTGCACCGTTGGTGTCGCGCAGCAGGGACCATTTCTCCAAGTCAGGTGAGTGCGAGTTAACCACTTTGTGAACTCCCCAACTCTCGTGGACCCTCCAGCCGCTGCCCCTGCCTCGGCATGCGCTGAGTCCCTTACATGGTTCCTGGTCTCCTCATCGAGCTGTCTCTACACCGCTTCGAACTTTCTCCTTTGGTTCTGCATGCAGAGCTTCTTGAACATCTTCATGAGGTCCTTGCTCCGAAACCTTGTGTGGAAGTTGGCCGCGAGATACGTCATGCACCAACAGCTCCTAACATCGTTCCACTGGAACGGTGGCTACATCCCGTTTTGCATCATGCACAACGCGGACATCAATCCAGCATTGCGATCTGAGATGACACACACATCTGGCCGATCTTGGACCACCGCCTACTTCACATTGCACAAGAACCACAACCAGCTATTGATGCTCTCGCTCTCAATAATTGTGAACGCCACAGGGACTAACTGGTCATTCGCATCGGCCGCAACGGCGGTGAGGATGGTACCCCTGTACTTCCCACATAGGAAGGTGTCATCCATCGTGAGCACGGGACGACAATGCTTGAACCATTCGATCTCCTAACGGAAGGCCCAGAAGACCCTTTAAAGAACAAAACAATTGGTCCCCTCCGTTGGATGCACCCGCTCAAACTTGTTTACGTACGTCTCAGGATTAGATTCCGCGATTTGATGCAGCAATCTTGGTACTAGGTTGTAAGCCTATTCGAATGTGCTGAACATTCGCTCCAGAACCCTACGTTTCGCCCGCCATGCCGTGTTGTAGCTGACCGGGATTGGCAACATTCGCCAGCAAGAGCTTTGGCGAAATGGACGCATCTGCAGCGACAAGGTGGCTTATCAGGCTGGCAACATACGAGGACGTCATGTTGCGGTGCCTGTGAAGCGGCTCAGCTAACTTGCATATGTGGTCCTTCAGCACTGTTATCCGGAAGCCCACGGCAGCGGCCGTGAACCTCTGCGCACGGACCTTGCCAACACAGGATTAATCAACACACCTGACGATGTAGGTGTCGGGGTTGAACCTCTGCACCCGATACGTTCGACCGATGTTAACAGCGTATCTAGCAATAGCATGTTGTGCGGCGCTCTTGTTAGGGAAGCGCTGGCCTAGGAGCAGGGTGTCCTCATTGAACCCACACTCAGCCCCCTCCGGACATGGCAGAACCAGCGATGTCGTTGCAACGTCGTCTAGTCGTGAGGGGATGTAAGAAATGTCAGTGGTCACAAAACCACCAACTGCACCTCCTCCCGTAGCAGCTTCTCCATCTTCTTCGTCTTTCGAACTAGTTGTTTCCATGTCCGCCTCGCTTTCCACCTCATCCACCTGGTCGGTCAGGTACTCGTGATAATCAATACGGGCTGACCATCATCTCTCTGCTCCTTCGTTGGGCTCGAAATTGACGGCACGCCTCCTCAGGTCTCCATTGCCCACGTCTCCTCCAACACCGGAGACCAACGCAGGCTCCTCACCAGCAGCTTCACCAGAACCACCCGCACCGGGTGTCCCCGTCCTCTCCTAGAACTGAACGTAGACCATCGGCCGCGCATATATCGCAGCAGCGGGGTTGCAAACAACCCCTGTGTAATTGACCCATGAAGCGTCATATGTGACCTTCATATGTTGCCAAACGGTCTCGCCTGCACCACCACCACCGAGGTATACAACGCCTCGATGCACAGCTTCTTCCTTCCAGTGGCGCGATCGAACGCGGAACGCACGCACCGCCTTAGCTCCGAGAGGCTCATGTCCTTCAGAGCCGGCGCCCGGATCACGGTCCGGTGATAATTTGACAGGTCCGCACCGTACGGTCCGTCGCGTACGAGAGCGTCCCCGTGGAACACAAACATATCTTGAATTTCCGCCATAAAGTACCTAACACATGTGCATATGAAACCGTCGAATTATCTATGGGATTTCCAAATGAATGCTTCTACAAATTTGGTTATGCACACTTTACACGAGCGTTTTGTCGTACAGGTTTTCAATCCCGATTGGAGTTCGCATGATTTTTCTATCTATGAAATGTTGAAGCTAATATAATTTGTAGTATAAAAAATTCTGTAGCCTATTCTATGTCCCACTTCTGAAATTTCCTGTGGTACTACAAAGGTTCAAACCTATTCCAAGTTAACATACAATAAAAAAGAAAACCAACAAAACTGATTTCCTTAAATTTGGAGTTAATTTCAAATAGTTATTAATTTTTTAACTAGTTCGAATTTACAGTGCAAAAATAAATCACTTCAGAATTCCTTATTGCATTTGTATATTTTCATACCCGAGTTAGACCTAGCTTACACTAATGACATGCGGGGTCTACGACATGGTATTCTTTTTCATTAAATTTCGGACATAAAAACTTACTGACAGGTGGGCCCCGTTTCTCATTCTTGCGGTGTACTGCGTAGTTCATGCACTGAAGGCAATATGTCCGGTCAAGAGTACATATACAACGCGTTTCGTGGGTCTATTTCTATTTCCTTTAACGACCTCCAAATATTTTGCTATTTTATGACCAAGTTTATGATACTATGCAAATAACCGAGATGAATTTTACAACACTATCAACAAAATGTCTGTTAAGTCAACTAATTACGGTATAATGACATTGCTAACTACTGAGTCTTCCAATTTTGCATCCGAACACTAGGTCAAAATAAACCAACTACACAACTATAACTACTCAGTTGCTACAATTCATCTAATTACATCCTAATCACATTGCTAAAACTAGCGACAACATTAGCCGGATGCGAATGCCACTTACCTTTTATAGGTGCTCGCAGTAGGCCGCACAACTTATTTGCTTCTCCCTTCTCTTCCTCTCTTCCAATAACTGTTTGTCTCTCTCCCTCGTGAAAATTTTCCTTCGCTCTCGCGCTCGAAATTTTTTCGCTCGCGCTCGTGAATTTTTTTTGCTCTTGCTTCGAAGCTCACTGGCTCCTTTTATGGACGCGCAAGCTTGCCTTGCGCATGCGCATGCCCATGTGCGACAAGCACCGGCGAGGCGTCGGCCGCGACGCCGGGTCGACCACTCCGCCTCGACGCGTGGCACAGGCGGGCAAGGTCTTTGCCGTCCATGCGCGCCTTGAAATCTGCCGCCACGGGGCAACATCACCTTAGGTGGGGCCTCCAAGTCTTCTGCGACCGGGGACGACATCACCTTGGTGCGGCCCCGATCTTTGCCCTTGGACAAGAAGACCAAGGTCTTTGCGACGGGACGATAGAAACTTCGGATCCATTCGTTAGGGCGCAAGACGTATAACTAAGGGGTCAATTTTAGAATTTCTGATTTATAGAGGTAAATTTTAAAATTTTGTTGAATATAGGGGTCAATTTTAGAATTTCTAATTTATAGAGGTAAATTTTAAATTTTCGTTGAACACTACAGTCCAGAATCCCCCCTCCCTTGTGCTCCCTCCCCTCCCCCTCTTATCACTTCCGAGCTCTAATGGCCTCACACCCCGCGCATTAAAGAACCCGCCGGTCCCGCCCACTGACAGCCCGCCCCCATGAGGCAGCCGCACCTCCTCTCGCCGCAGCATATCCCCCCCTCCCCCGTCCTCTCCTCCCACTTCTCGCCGCCGGCGCCGGGGGCCTCGCCGTGGCGGCGGCGCCACCGGCGGGCGTTCCACGCGCCGCTGTCGTCGCTGCGGGAGCCCAGCAAGGCCACGCTGCGGAAGGCCTCGCCCAACGTCCCCTTCCGGTTCGGCGGAGGCGGGAGCGGAAGCCCCAAGGACCGCCGCCCCGTCGCCGACGAGGAGGAGGAGGCGGAGGCGGGGGAGGAGGACGGCGGCGGAGCGGGGGCCGTCACCGGGACGCTGCTCGCCGGCGCGCTGTTGGTTGGGGTTGTAGGGGGGTTCGGGGCGGCCGGGTACGTGTACAAGGACCATATCAACACCTTTCTCACACAGTTCTCCGGGTTCATTGATGGTAATGAACTAATCGAGCTGTGTTCCTTAGCTGTGATTGCTTGTGTTTGTTTGAGCTATGGTGTGAAAAGTCTATTGGGTTCTTGCGAAGTCTACGTTGAAACTTGGCTGGAGTTTACATACTAGTCGCTTCACCGGCTTGAGCAAAACCATTTGATGAGTACTGGTGTTTTTAATGTCATGGGTGGGGTTTGAAAAGTTTAGATGGCATAGATCTTGATCGGTTCATGAATCATGATGGCTGTTATAAGAGTATAAATTAAGATCTTCGTTGAGGGGCACCTTTAATTGATATACTCTGGAAATATAATATATATGGTCGTTGCCCCCTCATTTCTGCACATTGTACAATATGCTTAATTCAAGTCGTTGAAGTGTGTTATGTGGCAAAATAAGGACTGAAGAACTGACCATTTGCATATCTGCACAGCTTCTTGTTTGATTAGTATAGAATTTTTCAAGTAAATGCCCTTTGGATTTTTGGCCAAATTGTGATCTCACTTTACATGGACAGGCTATGGCCCTGCTGGATATGCTTTGTTCGTACTTGCCTATGCAGGATTGGAGGTATATTCTCAAATTATCAACCTTTGATCTTGATTTTGCTGTTATGGCTTATGATCATTTTGACCTAAAGTATCTAGTCAACTACAGAAGATAATATAAGGCTCACCTTTTTTGCCTTCTCAGATGGACAGTTGGGCAATTGTTGTTCCAAAATGTTTGAAATGTTATAATCTGATCATATCAGGGTGCTGTAAACAATCTAGTATCTTGAACAAAATAGTTAGTTTCCATCGGCAAGTGTATCAGAACTCCACTTTGCATATGTAGCTGTCACTTGAGTGCCTAGGCGCTAGATACTTATATCTTCTTTCCTGGCAAACCAGTTTGAAGGGATGGCATGAGTTTCTTTGTCTATTTTCCTATTTATGAACTCTTAACATAAATTGGTCCACCTTTGATCCACTACTATGTATGCTATAGACTTCTACCATATAGATATCTAACATCAGGGTTGGAACTTTGGATTTATAACTTGATATTAATGATATGATGTTTGCTGATTCAGGTTCTTGCAATTCCAGCAATACCTTTAACCATGTCTGCGGGTCTATTATTTGGTAGTGTTACTGGTACAATTATTGTTTCGATCAGTGGGACAGTAAGTAAATCCAACAAGACGAGCATTTTTGTTGTTGTTAATTCTACCTTTTTTTTCTGAATTTTCTCATGGAACTTTGTTGATTGTGTAGCTAGCTGCAGCGGTGTCCTTTCTTATTGCTAGATACTTTGCCAGAGAGCGTATTCTTAAATTGGTTGAAGGAAATAAGAAGTTTCTGGCAATTGATAAAGCAATAGGTGAAAATGGATTTAAGGTTGTGACTCTGCTTCGCTTGAGTCCCCTATTACCTTTCTCTCTTGGGAACTACCTATACGGCTTGACTTCTGTGAAGTTCTTGCCTTACGTGTTGGGCAGGTTAGTTTCTACTCCCTCCTCACTTCTTGATTCAATTATGACATTATTTGTGAATCTAACAGAAATGACTATGAAGTTGTAAACTTCTATCTCATAGAGCATGCTGCATTCAGTGAGAAAATTGGCTGTTCTTAATGGCATGTTAATGCCATAGTTTCTTCAGCATGATTCATGATGCAGCATAGTAATTCTATTCTGGTAGTGTGTGATTTGTGATGCCAAAAGAGTGGCAAATATCATATACTGGTTAAGTGACTAACAATTTTCTGGTCCACTTCAAATTGAAACTTTATCTCGTGAAGGAATAAAAACTGAAAAATTGTCAACAGTATGGTCTTTCTCTATAATGCCTTGTTAGCTCAGGTATTTCTTTTTGTTAAAGGTATTTGTGGTATTTCCCCATTGTTATAGGATTTAGTCTTGTGCGTCCCTTGTACTCTATATATAGCCCTTTGGGATGTGCAATACAACTAACCATTCACATTTGCACCCCTCCCCCCCCCCCTCTCCATCTAACATGGTATCAAAGCAAGTCCCGAAAACCTAGCTCTGAAATAGTTTTCTGCCGCCGTTGCCCCCGGGAGAAGCAATCTCCACTCCCGAGGGCCGGCCACCTCCTAGTTGTAGTTTATTGTCAAGCAGCAGCATCGTCTCTGAGTTCCATCCCAATGGATTCGCCGTCGTTGGTTGTCTCTCGTTGGGATCCGGCTCGTCCACGCCCCAGCTCGCCGTTGGGGTCTTCTTTGGCCGGATTTGTTCTCCTCAGCGGATTCGGCTCCCTCCACCCTCCTCGACGCTGCCCCGACCACCCTCCAGCACCCTGCGGCCACCTCGCCATCGCCACACGCCAGATCTGGTCTTCCTGGCCCAAATCTGGTCGCCGATCTGGTGGCCTGCGGAGGAGGCGACGCACAACAATTCCCGCGGAGGAGGCGCGCCCTGCCATAGTCGCGCACCTCGCCACGCTCGCCCTCTGCCTCCTCTCCGCCGAAGATGGTCGCCGCACCGCCATGCTGAGAGGGAGGTTTTTCGAGCTACCCCGTCGTTCGGGCTGCCACTGTCGCCCTCCTCTGCTTCGGCCACCCCCCTTCGGCGCCGCCTCCCTCCTCTGCTTCGACCGCCCCCTCTGGCGCGCTCGCCTCGACACACCAGAGCCGTCGGTTTGCAGGCCGGTCGCCATCGCCTCCCGTTTCTATGGAGAGAGAGGGAGAGAGAAAGAGATGGGAGCATAGAAGAACATAGCCGATCTGGTTTAACCAGATCTGGCCGGAGCAGCTCTGGCTTCACCGGCTCCAGATTCTCTATCAGCTCTAGCTTCGGCTAATTTGGTCCAGCTTCTCCTTAGTTACAGCTGGCTTCAGCTTCAGTTTCTCCGGCTCTGGTTTCTTGCAGCAACTTCTTCCCCTATTAAAACTTGATGTTGCTAGTATTTGTTGCTCCTTTGAGCCCTTTTTCCATTTGAGTTCATCCAAGTCCATAACAATCTATCTTTGAGTTCGTCTAAGCCGTGCGAGTTCACAAATTTCTTGTCAGTCAGCCGATTGCTTCCTAACCCACTCCTTCCCTTTCGGATGGCAGCAGTCGCCGCTCCTCTCTGAGCCACCGCAGATCGTAGAAGTCGTTATGATGCCACTGTTTCTATCGGAGCCGCCGCCCAATGCTTTTAAGGCTACGCGCTTCTTCCACACCGCGCCTCCGCTGCGCTTCTTGTGCACTGCGCTGCCGCCGTCTCGGGTTTCGATCTGCATCACAATGCTTCTATCTATTCCTCTTCGATTTGATTTGACAGCTCTTTCTATTCCTGTCGGTTTCATTATCTTCTTTGTCGTGTTTTCGCGATCGACTTTGCTCCCGCTTGCTTCTGTTTTCTTGCCCCTACACCTTGTACTTTATGGGCTATCGTACGACCTCGGACGGGAGATTTTGATACTCAATATATTTTCCAAGAGCTACACACTACGACGATATTATCAAGACTCAGATTTTGAATTTTCCCTATTTAAGTGCCAACTCTTTCAAATGCAATGTTATTGCATATGTCTTGCATTTGAGGGGGGTGTTAAATGTATTTGTGGTATTTTCCTATTGTTCTAGTCTTGTACTCTATATATAGCCATTTGGACTGTGCAATACAACTAACCATTCACATTTGCACTCCTCTCCATCTAACACTTTTATCATTGGCGTGCAGTTGGTTGGGAATGCTTCCAGGAACATGGGCTTATGTCAGTGCTGGTGCATTTGGGCGAGCTATAATTGTAAGTTCTTAAGAGATCGATCTTTTTTGGTTCATTCATTGCAACATACTTCCGTTGTCACATTAGTCATACTGTTCTATGATACATACATCTTTTGATCCATCAAGCTCTTTTCAGCTCTTAAGAAGTGTTTTTTAACTTGTTAATAAGAATGCCTGTACTCACTGTATGCGCTCTCTTATATAGGATAGTAGCTCTCTTATACAGAATGACAATTACTTGTATATCCAAGTGCGGAACACCTTAATCCAACTCAATACATCCCTTGCTCTTGCAATGTACTTAGGTGTTGCTGTTACTGTTCAGACTGTTCCCAACTTCCTAGCGGTTCAAATATTTCATCAGAATATTAGAATGTAGTGTTCCATTTGGTAATTTTAAAGTTAATCTTTATTGTATAGTCAGGAGGATGGAACAATATAGTCACATAGTTCTGACCTAAGAGTGTTACATTTTTTGGTTTAGGGGAGTGTTACTGTCACTGGCCAAATGATCTTTCTATATGCATAGCAGCAGAGCTCATAAGGTCTGCAAAAAAAAAAAAAAAAACTTATCTAGTGGGTTGATTATTGGGATCATGACATGGCTCTCTTTTTGACAGCAAGATGAGTCGGAAATCGGTTTGGGAGGAAACAGCCAGCTATTGACACTGGGCATAGGACTAGTATTTACAGCCATTGCTGCTGCTTATGTGACAAGACTTGCAAAGGTATTGACCTTTTGCATATGTGCTTATTTTGTCAGCATTATTTGCACGTGTCCCTCTTCTTCTTCTTCTTCTTCTTCTTTTCTTCTTTTGTCAACCTCTGCTGTTGCTTCAGGGTTTTATTCATCTTTTTAAAAGGTATAATATTGCCTGCTTTTCCATCTGTTTTTCAGGATGCTGTAAAGGAGATTGATGAATAGAATGGTAGGATTCCCTAGCAAAAAGGCCATTCGGATAGTATACTAGCACAATGTACATCACTGGCATCTTTGGTGCAATCTAATCTACTAGAAATACAAGCAATTTTCAGAGGGAAAAGGATCACTTCTCGACGTGTTCATTCAGCTGAAACACTGATTCGCTCTTATACACATCCCTACGCTGAATCGACCAAAAATGTGCCAAGGAGCGTACATGCCTACGCTGGATCTACCAGTAGTCGCCGCATGAACAGACACCATCCTTCATGTGATGGAAGCAGTTCGCATCTCTCAGTATGATCTCCCTGCCGTACACCTTGGCGACCATCTTGATCGCGGCATGGCAATCGCCGCACGCCCGGAGGTTCTTGAAAACGCGGATCGGCGCGGCGGGCGGCACAGCGAGCAGCCCGTAGGCCACGGCGAGCCTCTCGCTGTGAAACGCCAGCCCCCTCTCCCTCCCCTCCGGCCCTCGTCCTGCAGCGCCCAGTCGGTGTCCGGCACGTACCCTTCGGCGCGGATCCTCTCCGTCATCTCCTCCACCTTCCGGTAAATCTCGGCCGTCCGCGGGTGCCCACGGTCCTCGACGTGGAACAGGTGCGTGACACCGTTCACTCCGACCCAGCTGCGCCCGGGCTCCTTGGTGATTCCTCTCGACTTCATCAGCACGCGGATCCTCGCTACGTCGCCCCACCTCCTCGCCCGCGAGTACAGGTTCGATAGCATTATGTACGGCACGGCGTCCGTCGGATCCAGCCTCCACACCATCTCAGCCGCCCGTTCGGCCAGCACCACGTTCCGGTGCATCCGACATGCGCCAAGCAGCGCCTTCCAGACCGTGGCGTCCAGCTCGGTCGGGCTCCGGCTCAGCAGGTCCATGGCCTCCTCGAGCCGCCCCGCCCGGCCTAACAAGTCGACCATGCACGCGTAGTGGTCCGGTCCAGGAGCAATGCCGTGCTCGGCCTCCATGGACCTGAAGTGAGCCCGGCCGGCGTCGACCAGACCGGCGTGGCTACACGCGAACAGCAGACCGATGAAGGTAACGTAGTCCGGCCTGCACCCGGACAGGACCATCTCGGCGTAGATCCCGAGCGACTCCTTGCCCCGGCCGTTCTGCGCGTACCCGACGATCAGGGCCGTCCACGTGATGGGGCACCGGACCCGCATCGCATCGAAGACCGTCCGCGCGTCGCGCAGGGAGCCGGTCTTGGCGTACATGGAGACGAGCGAGTTGCCGACCGAGAGGAACGGCTCGAACCCGAGCCGGACTCCGGTGGCGTGCACCGACCGCCCCAGCTCGAGCATGGTCGAGCCGGCGCACGAGCTCAGAACGGCCGCGACGACGAACTCGTCCGGGTCGACACCCGCGGTGACCATGCCGTGGTAGGCCCGGACGGCCGAGTCGTGGGAGCCGGCGCGGGCGAGCCCAGTCAGGAGGGAGGTCCAGGTGACCACGTCCCGGCGCGGCATTTCGTCGAACACGGCCCGCGCGGCGCCGAGGCAGGACAGCTTGGCGTAGGCGTCGACGAGGGCGTTGGCGACGTGGAGGTGGGCGGCGAGGCCCGCGCGGAGGAGGAGGGCGTGGAGCGCGCTGGGAGGGAGGCGGAGGAGCGCGGCGGAGTTGAGGAGCGGCGGGAGGGTGTACTCGTCGGCGGGGAGGCCGCGGGCGCGCATCTCGCGGAACAGGGCGCACGCGCGCGGGTGCAGGCCCGCGCGGGAGCAGCGGGAGATGGCCGCGTTGTAGGCGACCAGCCCCGTGCCGGCCGGCATTGCCATCGCGGGCGCAGACCGGTCAGAGCTCGGTTGCTGTTGACGAGGCCGTGAAACGCCGGCACGCCGGCAAGTGTGGGCTGTGTGGCGATGGCGCGCCATACACATGCTGCTTATGATGTTGTGCGCTTTTACTAAAAACAATACATTTTTTTTCGTACGCACGGTTCCGTTACCGGCGTCGCGCTCGGCGCCCTCCACCATCGCAACGCAAGCCGAGGAGGGCGTTGGCATCTCCGTCGTGTCAAGCCAAGAATTTGATCTCAGGTCATATCCACTGGAACACTCGTGTTAGATCAGGTACCAACCAGTAATCTAAATCAGCAGCAGCTCTTCTCAATCTTGTGGACCGTTTGGAATTCCTGGGGTCTCCATCCAGCGGTGAACATGATTTTTTTTTTAAAAAAAGAAGGGTGAAACCACTAAGTTTCTCTTGGAAGGTGAGGAGAAAATTATAAAATTGGAGGGTTTTGTTGTGTCAGGTGAGGAAGTTGAGAAAAGAAGGATCCATTACTGCATCTACACTTGCCTTGAAGATAAGGCGCCCCTGAATCCATCACTGTCTATGGTTTCGTGATATTTCGTTCAGGCGACCCTGGATTCCTGACTGAAAATGGCCTATAACACAATGGGTAGAAAGAACTGCGTTGTTTTCAGTGGGTGGATGCAAGATATCCTCGTGAAACACCAACGGATTTGCTAAACCAGGACGCGTTCGATGGTTAATGAACCGCGTCACTTCTTTGAAGAAGACGTTTTCTTGAAACTATGGGAAGAGAGAGCTCAAGTGCATGCATGTGAACTACCAATACCACATGGGTCGTAAAACAGCAACAACACCTGCTGGCGGCCTAACTCTTTGACTTTTGCTGACTTTGCAATAAGCTCATTGGAAAGAAGGAAAAGAAACTGAACTTTGCAAAAGAAAGCAACTTTTATTAGTTGATTTCCCTGGCTAACACGAGCAACTGAACCATACCCTTTATTCCTCCTGGACAAATATAAGTGCCTTTTCGGCAGAAAGCAGAAGAACTACTCCTTTCATATTCGTGCTGAAGTTGAAGAAAGATCTGAAAGGTCGACGTGGACATAGTCGTGCCTTTCAAAGTGCCTAACTCCACCGTTTCAGGATCACTAAAAAGAGTCGAGTAACGATCTTTTTTTAAAAAAATTGCCGTGTAACTACAGCCAGTAAAAATGACGAAACATATGGTATTTTCATTTTTAGCCAATGATGATGGGTAGTTCCAGAATTTCGCTCGCGGTCCTCGTTCCATGATAGAGGACACAGACAAAAGAGAATATGATATCCTTGTAAAACAAAATATCTGAAATGTCGCTTTGACCGGCTGAAAAATCCACAAGAAATGCAATCTCTATCGATGGACACTTCCAAAAACAAGGAAAAACCCAAGCTAGCAGCCGCCACCAAACACAAGTTCGACATGCAGGCCTCTAAAATCTAGTTCTATCCCACATTTCATCCTTTTTTTTGTTGCACGTGCACGATAACATGAGGTATCCTGCACTCATGCGTTTTTTTTAAAGAAACTCATAGAAGAATTTATTCTTCATAACAAAAGCTAAATAAAAGGAATTGTAAAAATTGCAATCCTCTACTGAAAATTTGCTGGGCTTTTTCAGAAGAGATGCCATAATTATTTTTCTAAACAGATAAAAAGTGGGACTGCATTTTCTAGTGGATCACTGAAAATAGCGTTTACTGTGAAAACTAGAGGCACCAATCACCATACTTTTTTCTAAACTAGCAGGGTGTCCCGCGCATTTGCGCGGATAAATTTTGAAGTTTGTGTAAATGATTGATAATATATTTACGTATATTGCAGGCTATTTAGACTTTTAAGATATCCTAAACATTGGAAACGATAATAAAAACTTGAAAAAAATACAATATGAGGAACATAATTGAAGTATATGCTTTCATGGAAGAAAATCATTTAGCATAATAAGTTGTTAGAATTCTTAGAAACTAACCACTCTTTATCATGCATAGATCATGTAGTTGCATGCTCTATTCGTACTCTATTAGTGTTTTTTTTCCAAATTGTATGCATGCACATGTACCTCTATTTAATCTCAAGAAATACAGGGATTATGTGTGCGACAAGTTATTTTATTAGTTTACATAGTATAACATATTAGAGTACTTTGCGTGATGCTATATATGCTCAATATCCTCTTCTCTCATGGTTGTCGTTGCTCTTCTTCAACGTTGGTCAACTCAACGTCGTGGCTTCCTCACTAACCTGTGACCTCCCATCTTTACTAATGTCGATATGTCTGTTTTAGTCGTTGTCTAATGATATGATGAATCTTTTCGCCATCACTACAACATACCTCTCACCAGTGATAGCACATTCCTAGTTACCCGATAGCCCCATATTGTATATAGCTCATCTTTAATGCAAAGCTACATCTCCTCTCTGTCAGAGCTTCCCCATCATTGAGCTTCTTTGGTTACTAACTTCTTCAACAATGTCGACACTCACCACTTGTTATTCGCGGCCATTAGCTCCTTCAACACAGTACTTTCTCTTCAATGGCTCAGTGAACAGCACGATATTGTCCTCATCTCTGTTGTTGTCGTCTCGGCTCTTCACTTCCTCGTGGATCAACGTCTTCTTTGCAGTACAAATTGATGCATTGCAATATTTCGTGGTCTCCTCCGACACCATTCGTGTTACCGGTGTTATAACTTGTATTTTTTAATCAAAATTTTATTTTTATTTTTACTTTTATTTCGTAGGAAGTAGCAATAGAAACATGTGACCTTGAGAGCGAAGGTGGCGGCTTCTTTTATGTCTCCTGCGGTACCATTCGTGTCATCCTCGTTATAACTTTTATTTTTATTCATCATTTCAGTTATTTTTATTGCAGTTTGTATACAAATCAACCTGCCAGATTTATTTAATTTATTCAGAATTTTAGTTATTTGATGATTTTATTTTGGAATACATAGAGAAATCAAATACCAAATTTTCTTTTACTTTTTATTCCGAATTTTAGTTCTTTTTTTTTTGGAATTCGTATCTGAATCCAATTGCTATTTTTTCTTTAATTTTTATTCCAAATTATAGTTATTTAGAGATGTTACTTTGGAATTTGTATTGAAATCAAATTACCTATTTTATTTTTATTCGGAATTTCTATTACTATTTTTGTTGTATTTTCGTATACAAATCTAATTTCCAACTATTGTTTAATTTTTATATCAAATTATAATTATTGGAATTTGTATCGAAATCAAATAGCTAATTTTATTTAATTTTTATTATGAATGTTAACTTT
Source organism: Hsuehochloa calcarea (assembly GCA_036346395.1). Taxonomy (NCBI): domain Eukaryota; kingdom Viridiplantae; phylum Streptophyta; class Magnoliopsida; order Poales; family Poaceae; genus Hsuehochloa; species Hsuehochloa calcarea. Next base: position 58,162,660 of record CM070593.1, on the reverse strand, counting down.
TTGTTGGATTTCGTGTACAAATCTAATTTCAATTTTTTATTTTTATTCTGAATTGTAATTATTTAAGTATTTTACTTAGAAATATGTATGGAAATCAAATTACAAACTTTATTTAATTTTTATTCTAAAATTTTAGTTTTATTGTACTTGGCATAGACTCTTTTGCTTAGGAATTTGTATGGAAATCAAATTAGTGATTATTTTTCATTTTTTTTAATTATGATTTTTTGTTTTATTTTACTTGATATGGACTCTTTTTTTAATCTAGACAGTTATAATCTGGACCCACCACGATCGATGTTGTATATTTTTCTCTTTTTTCACCGATTAATGTTGGAATTTCTAGTCCTTGAGAGCAAACGTAATGGCTTTTTTGACTCTGCTTTATTTTCTATGTTTAACTAATTTTTGTTGTATTTTGTATACAAATTTAATGCCTGTTTTTTAATTTTTATATTCTAAAGTATAATTATTTAGTTATTTTACTTAGAAATTTGTATGAAAATAAAATTGCTAATTTTATTTTAGTTTTATTGTAGTTGATATGGACTATTTTACTTAGGAATTTGTATGGAAATCAAATTGCTGATTTTATTTTATATTCTGAATTTCAGTTTTATTTTACTTGATATGATCTCTTTCTTTTAATCTAGACTGTTATAATCTGACCACCACGATCAACGTTGTAGATATTTTTCTTTATCCACCAATTAATGTGAGAATTTTTGTTTTAATAAGATAATAGATATTCATGTTGAAATTGAATGGCCACTTGCCACTTATGTGGTAAATTGAAAAGTTTACTGACAACCACTGATTCATTAGTAGTTTAGTGCTAGACTAGATTGCTGGTGCAAACAAAAAAGAATCAAGTTCTGTTCCGTCCCGTTCCCCTTCCCCTTCCCAAACGTAAGAATCCAAGTGCACCGGCAAAATAACCCACCTTTTCCTTCCAAGTTGCAACCCCGCGAATCTTCCCTTCCCTTCCCCCACCCTGCACGGCACAACACAACGTTCTCCCTCTGCTCCTTTTTGCCTCCAAATCCCCAATCCCACCGCTCCCAACTCCCAAACCCTAGCCCCCCCTCGAGATGGACGGGGAAGCCGACGACTGGGAGCTCCTCCTCACCTCCCCCACCGCAGCCGAGCCGTACAGCGGCGGCGGGGAGGAGGACGACGACGCCGGCGCTATCAAGCACGACTACTTCAACCTCGGCTCAGACGCTAAGTACCCGAAGAGGGCGTCGTCCACGAAGGAGGAGGAAGAGGAGGACGCGCTCCTCGCGGCCTCCGGCAGCACGAACTGGGTGGAGCCGGACCCTGATGACCTCGTCTTCCCTGCCCGTGACCGCGCTGCGCTGTGGTCGGACTCATCTTCGGACGGGGAGAGGCGCGAGGAAGCTGAGGCGACGGAGGAGCCGTTGGAGCCGCCCCATGAGGCGGCGGACGAGGGGGCGGTGGCGAAGGGAGGGGCGGTGCGATGGTGGAAGATGCCGATGGAGGTGCTGCGGCTGTGGGCGCTGCGCGCGGCCCGGAGCGCGTGGTCGGTGCCCGTCGCCGTGGCGCTGCTCGGAATCGCCGTGCTCGGCCGGCGGCTGTACCGGATGCGGCGGCAGAGCAAGGCCCTGGCGCGCGTCAGGCTCGTCCTTGACGAGAAGGTGAGGCCTTTCGCCTCTTTTCGGGCTATGTCTTGTGCTAGTCACTTAACCTTGTGCAGCTGTGCTTGTGTAAGCGTCTCAGTTGTCAGTCTTGTGTTATTGAGGCGTTGCTTCATGTATCACTTTTAGAACCTGATACTGAACTTAGCAACTAAAACAGCTCATTGAGAGTTGAGAGCTTATGCACTTTCGTTTTCTACAATACATGATGTAAGTGTAGTGTCACGCTGAGGACAAACTCTAGGAATCTTCCTGTATTGTTTAACCTGAACTCCTGAAGGTAAAGCAGAGAGAGAAAATATCGAAGAGCTTGTCTGGTTGTCATTCTCGTTACAGTCTTAAACAAATAATTCTGGTTTTTTCTGCCGCAATGATGCGGTATGGACTTGTATAGGGAAATGTCTAAATGCACAGAAGTAGTTTGTAAATATAACTCATTCCACAATAATTCTATGTATCGCCATGTGAATTGTGGATGACAATTTAAGTGATCCTCAATTGGAATGTTGGGCTTAAACAATTAGATAATCTTTGTTGATGTTGTTCTCGATGTCATCGTGCAACTCATTATTGCTTAGCTCCGTGTGGACTTTGCAATGATCTTCTTCCTTACCGTACACTAACATTTTCATCACCTTTGCAGAAAGCATCCCAATTCAAGGCCCAAGCATCACGTCTGAATGAATCCATCCCGATGGTGCGGCGAGCTCCCATCATAAAGCCTTTGCTTCCTGCCAATGGAGTGACCCCATGGCCTGTGCTGGGGCACCTGTGAGTTGTGATATCCACGAAAAAGAGCTAGTAATACAATTGTCCAAGTCACTGGCTTGTGAGCATACCGTGAGCATACCAAACAGTCCAGATTAAGCTGCTACTTGGAAGTACACACTTGTGGAAGACACCATGTATGTAGTTAGTAGTTTGTTCCCCCTTCATGCGGGATGCCGTTTAGGTCTTTTCTACTTGATGTTTTTCTTCGTACCTGTGTAATTTTTCTTCTGTAGCCCTGATTTACCTTATGTGCTTGAACAGTGTGGCTGTATATGACTAAGTATCCATAAATCATCACAGAATGGAAGTTTGTTTCCTGTTGCTTACCTCCAACAGGCTAATTGCTCTCTGTTGCTGTTTTCAACTCAGCCAGGTGGTTGGCATAATGACATTGTATCCACGCCCACGGCGTTGTAGTGTGTTTTTCTTTCTTTTTCCTTAATGCAATGGCGGCGCTCCTGCCCAGTTCATCTATAAAAATAATTGTCTCAGTGGAGAATGGTATTGATCTAATCATTACAGAAGTGCCTGACGAGGGAATTCAGCGCAGCCGTAGAAGGGATAGCCAAATCTACAAAATGAACCGATGTTTCTGTTTTGATACATTTTCCTATGTTTTTCATTAGAGGATATATAACTCCCTTGAGAAAAAGCAGGCGACACTGAACCGCAACTTTGGGGATTCAACATTGAACTATTTGGAATGCTACTGCTCGTTTTCATCGTCTTGTATCGCTCATGGCCAGTCCGCCATGGGAGTGAAATTACCTAGAATACTGACAATGCGTTGAGGTAGCGTGATGTTGATGTTACTTTTCATAAATATATTCATTTGGGGCGTCTGATCTACACACCAAGGTGGTCGTGCCGGAGTGGTTATCGGGCATGACTAGAAATCATGTGGGCTCTGCCCGCGCAGGTTCGAATCCTGCCGACCACGTTTTTTTTAATTTGCCTTTTACTCCATATATGAACTAGCCGGTAGCCCACGGCTAGATTAGTTTCTTGTATGCTATATAAAATTTTAAAATATTATAAACATTGTAAATGACAATAAAAGTTCAAATGAAAATACAACTCTCGAAGTAGGGGCTTGGATGGAAGAAAATGATTAGACATAAAAAGTTGTTGGATTCTTAAAAATGTAATCACTCTCTATCATCTATGGATCATATAGCTTCATGCTCATATTCTTCCTACATTAGTTACTTTTTTTCAAAATATTTGTATACACATGTGTTTCTATTTAATCTCAAATAATATATTGATTATGTGTGTGGTAAATTATCAGTAGGGGCTTGGATGGAAGAAAATGATTAGACATAAAAAGTTGTTGGATTCTTAAAAATGTAATCACTCTCTATCATCTATGGATCATATAGCTTCATGCTCATATTCTTCCTACATTAGTTACTCTTTTTCAAAATATTTGTATACACATGTGTTTCTATTTAATCTCAAATAATATATTGATTATGTGTGTGGTAAATTATCTTATTAGTTTACATGGTATTAGAAGTAGCATGCACCGATGCACCGTAGATAACCTACTTTAAACTTATCTTTCCTCACACGCCAACTGCCTCATCGAACCGTGTGTCTTCTACCTTTTCTCGCCGCTACAGCTTTTCTGCTTTAACCTCCAACAACAAGTTCAATTCTTGATCGACTCCTCTCAGCCGCTACCGCTTTCAATGCAATATTCTACCATATAGTTATATTCCACTTCTCTCCAATTATTGTTTAATGCTCGCCGTTACGACACCAAACACATGTACACATGCAACCGCCACCAATCACTTCTAGGGACACCCGCCACGCTCTCCCGTGGCCCAAGCCTAGCTCATACGATTGCACCATCTCTACTCCGAGCTCTTTGGTTCTCTACTTTTGTACGTCCGTACTTATATTCGTACAGATGCATGTATGTATATACACATACATGATGTTATGCATACTTGATGTCCTCTTTTCCTGTATCGGTCACTTCTCTTCTTTGATGTTGCTCAACTCAACGGTGTGGCTTCCTCTCTAACCACGATGACCCCTCATCTTCATTAACGTCGATATATCTACTTTAATCGTTGTTTAATGATACAGAGAATCTTCTCACCATTACCGATGATGTTGTGCCCCTAACTAGTGATGGCTCCAACGAGCAGCATCGAACGGGAAAAGGTGAGCAACACGACATTGCCCTCATCTCCACCATCGCCGCCTCAACTTTTCGCTTCCTCATGGAGTCAATGTCTTCATGCAAAATTATTTTTATTCAAAATTTTAGTTAAATTTTGTTGGAGTTCATACACAAATCAAATTACTAATTTATTCCGAATTTTAGTTATTTAGGGATTTTACTTTGGAATTCGTATGGAAATAAAATTATAAATTTTCTTTTATTTTTAGTCCGAACTTCAATTTTATTGGTTGGAATTCGTATACAATCCAATTACTAATTTTTTAAAAATTTATTTCAGAATTTTAGTTATTTAGGTATTTTACTTTGGAATTTGTATGGAAAAACAATGGCAAATTTCGTTCGAATTTGTGTACAAATCCAATTGATATTTTTTTATTTAATTTAGTTCAAATTATAGCTATTTAGAGATTTTACTTTAAAATTCATATCAAAATTAAATTGCTAATTTTCTTATGTTATTTTATGAATTTTGGTTATTTTGTTGTTGGAATTTGCATACAAATTCAATTGCTTATTTTATTTTTTTTCCTAATTATCTTCATTTATTGATTTTACTTAGGAATTTGTATGAAAATCAAATTACTAGTTTTATTTTATTTTATATTCTGAATTCAAGTCATTTCTAGATTGTACTTGACATGAACTATTTCTTTTAATCTAAACCGTTATAATATGGACTACCACAATCAACGGTGTAGATCTTTTTTTTTAACCGATTAGCGTTAGAATTTCTAGCCTTGAGAGCGAATATGTTGACTTTATTTTCTATCACTTTAATAATACCCTCTCCATTCCTTTTTACTTGTAGTTTTTTTTTTTACTTTTCACTGTCTCCGAGATGTGTCCTCGGCCGTTAATTTTTATAACTTAACATTAAGATGTAGTAATAAAATTGTAATGCTATGAAAGTATTTTTAACGATAAATCTAATAACATAATTTTTATATATCTAATCTAGATATTTTTAAATCTATTAATGATCAAATTTTAAAGCGCAGATTTTAGATGACAATCCTTGGCGACTGCTTGTTCCAGAAAATTCGGAACACAGTTAAATCACACATCGAAGCTTGTCTCGCACAACAATACGCTGCTAGGTTCGCTCCCCTACGAGTAAACGAAAACGAAAAGCTAGAACACATCCTGCTTGGCCCTTGGATCTCTTGCCAGAGGCCCGCAATCGTCGAACGTTCGCCATCTTTGGTTCTCAACATGTTGACCAGAGTTTGATTGTCCGACTCCAGCTCCAGCTCGTGGAAACCTCGGATTATATCTAGACGGAGGCCACCTCTTGCTGCCAGCGCTTCAACAGTAAACGCGTCCGGCAAATTTTCCTGCTTCCCCCGCCAGCACTCTACCAGCTGCATCCTGGATAATTGCACCAGAACATCCTGATCTTAAATATCCACTGAAAGCTCCATATGTATTAACTTCAGTCGAATCCTGGGCCGGCGACGTCCATTGAGATTTGAGCAGGCGCTCGAGTCCTTGTGGTTTTCACCACCACCCAGCAAGAAGACTATCACCCACCATGTGTTGCCACATGCCTTACTGCTGCACCTGGGCTCCGGTCTTTCTTCCCGGCCATGGCGTCGATCATTTCTTCCTGTCCACAGGGACCACACTCCACAAATAAAGAAAGTTGAGCAAAGCCTTCCAACAAGAGTATCCTTCGCCCATGTCGCTCTAGCTGGGTGCAGGTTTGGAAATTTCTTTCCTGAAAACTCCTTGACAGCTTCCCAAAAACGGACAGCATACGTACACGCCGTGGCCACATGAAACACCGATTCATCCAGGTTAATGGCTTTCATGTACCACATGACGACGACACAACCCATTTTTGAAGGTAAGAAATTACGAATAACTCGCCACCAAAAAATGAGTACACTGGGAGGTTCTTGCAGCTGCCAAAGGAGCTTCCACCACTGGTTCGTCCCAGTCGAGGAGGATGTGCAGTTCTGGCCTGAGACCTTGGCTTGCATCTGCTCATCTTTCAACACAAGATATGCAGAACGAACATAATATAACCCGTTCCTTTCATAAGCCCAAACTGTAATATCCTTAGATAGACTGCTACACAATTTGATTTGTAGAATGGAATCCACATCTAACAGAATGAACAAATGTTTGATAAGCTCCTCATTCCATCCATATCCATCAGCGTGCATAATCTCACTCGCCTTGGAAACAGTAGCATGAGGAAGACGAACAAGAGGTTTGTTTCATCGAAAAGGTACCCCTCCAACACGCTTTATTATCCCTTTCCGAAGAATTTCCCTTCCATGAGCAATGGTCTCCGTGTATGTGAACTTCTCTTCTTTCTTGTAGCAGATAAGAAATCTCCTCGAGGGAAGTATTTGCCATTGATTACACGATTGCACAGCGATTTTGGGAAGCACTTTGCTCCTCAAGAGATGTTATATCCAGAACGTGCCTCATTCGAAACTGCGACAAGCACTGATGATTTGACATTTTTGGAATTAGCACCAAAAGAGTCCGGTTATCCTCTGGCAGTTCTACTCCATCCAAGAAACCCAACACTGTCGAAATTACATTTTTGTAGGATCGGATACGACAATCAGATAATGGTGAATGGTTGTAGTGTCTTTTTTTGCAATTTACCGAGAAGAATTTGCTCCGAATTCAACCGACAATTGAATACTATGTACTCGTACGAGTTGGTCTCCTCGTCGTAGTGGTCGAAACTGTTGTGATCAGTTCTGTCAGTCGATGTTGTTGTCGACAACCGGAATAATAACACGGTACGTAATCGAAGAAGATAAAGTCGACCTTGTCGAGAGAGTTACGACCACCTAGTCGAAAGAGTTCGACTATCAGATCTCTTCCACCTTTCCGGCTCGGGTGATTCACGCACTGCAACGAACAAAAGTAGATCGAAGATGATGGACGAGAACAAGTCGAAGACCACTTGGAACAGGAACTAGTCGAAAACTGGTCAACACGAGAGCTTGTTGAAGACAGAAAAACAGATCGAAGATGATGAACAGGAACAAATCGAACACAATGCCCAGAAGCACAAACCGCCAGCGATGACTGAAATTCTTTGGAAACTACCTGATCTATTATTTCACAATCGTGTTCTGTGTCTACAAAGTACTCTCACGGCACCCTCAAACCCTAGCAAGAAAGCTCTGGAAAGCTCTCTCTACTGAAAGCCACCGCTGCCAAAAGCCCCAAGAAGCCTTCCACCAGCGTGTTACTCTTAACCTCTTCGGTCTTTATATGCTAGGGCTCTAAACTATATTCTTATCAACACGGACACATAATCATATCTCTTCCGTGAAACAAGGGAACCGAAACCCCTCAAATCACGGTAATATCTCTCAACCTTCCAGTTATGAAAGTCTTTCATAACTTTTCACGCGTCGAAGCCTCCAGGACGGCACCTCCTATAGCTTCGACCACGCATCATGCATTCATTTTTGATCTCCATGTGCCCGAGCGTTAGCACGATCATCTCGTGACATCTATGACCACCTGAACCTGGGATTTCCCCTTCCAAGCTCCGGTCTTCCTCATCATCGACCATTACCGTCTCCACGCTCAACTGCATTTGCAAAGATCAAAGAACGTTTTCCTAGCATAAGTTCTCCAACTTGACCAATATCAGTTCACACACGCAAATCACATTCACATGTATCAATAAACACGAATCAGATCATCCACGATCATAAAATTTAACTTTCAGAATATAAATCGAGACAACTCTGTAAAACCGATCGTACCACTGTGTACACGCCAGTCATATCGCTGGCCAACCAGACACGAGTACTCAAGGTACTCAAAGAAAACAAGTATTGAAGCACCCGAAGCCTACAACCACTTACCAGAAGTGTGCGATCACTTACCAGAGGCCTACGACCATGTACTATAAGTGCACGACCACCAAGTATAAACCTACGACCATTGATCGCAAAGCCTATGACCACTCAGCACGAAGCCCACGACTATCGATCAGTCACTGTAGCTTCGACCATCGATCAGTCACTGTAGCTTCTTGGCCTTCGACCATGCAACTCCGACTGCCCTTCGTACTTGATACCCACATTGACTTACGACTGAGTACATTACTCAGAGCTCTACCACTCGGTACTCAGATCTACAGCACTCAGAAAACTAACACTCAGTATTCGGAGCTACAGTACTCATAGATACAGTACTCAGAGCTACAATATTCTGAACTGTATTACTCGATTCTCAAAGCTACAGTACTCGTGTCTACAGTACTCTGAGTCCAGTCGACGAGGATCATCGAGTATTACTGATTAGACCACCCGATACAAGACATGATCTGACCATTCACACTGAAAATCCAACAACCAAAACTTTCACAACCACAAATATCAATACAACCAAATGTCAATTATTCATCATCTCAAAGTCTATGACCAGTCTACATGCTATTTTACAACCAGTCCACCTGGTCTAACAATATTTGACAAGGTCCCAGTGCCATTGAAAAAACCCGGCCGTTGTAGGATCAAGGATAACCGACTAGAGGGGGGTGAATAGGAGGTTTTTAAAGTTTTTAACAAATTAACAATTTATCCAATTCAATGACTTAGTCTAAACAAGTTATGCTCCTAGCTAGGCAATTTAATTACAATAAGCAAGCTAGAAGTATAAGTGCGGAATTGTAAAGACAAGAAATAACCACAAGACACAAAGAAGTTTTTCCCGTGGTATCGAAGACTTGCCGGTCTTCACTAGTCCACGTTGAGGAAGCTTGACCACTCAAGCCGGCTCCACGAATTAAGCCTTCCCTCAATCACTTGGGTTGTTCTTCCTCCGCTCCGGAGATGGTGAACACCAACCACTCACAATCTTGCTCGGGTCTTCTCACAAGCTTCACTTGAGAAGATCACCGTGCTTCACCGCCAAGCCGTCTAGGAGTGCGGCAACACCCCAAGAGAATAGATCAACGATCCTCGCTGACTTTACTCAAGTGCCAATGAATCAACTAAAGATGAATGCACTTGATCTCCTCTTAATGAATGCAAGAGTAAATTGGGAGTAGAATTGAATGCACAATGCTCACAAGGGTTGAGATATCTTCAATGCACTTGTAACTTGTCCCTTGTGCGGTTGGGGAGGTATTTATAGCCTCCACCAACCAATTCTAGCCGTTGGGAAGAAGTTCGAAATTTCAAAGACATATCGGAACAACCGGCGTGTTAGCATCGGTACAACCGCGCTATACTCAATGCGATATATGGCTATGTTACACGCATTAAATGCACCGATATAGCCGTTGGATTTAGTTGCGGTTCATCCGCAGCAAACACCGGATCGTCCGATTTGAGTTTTCTAAACGAGATTTTGCATCTGTTGCGAATTTTACAACCGCCAAATATATTTGGAACATCCGTATTGCGGTTCATCCGATTATCGTCTGATGCAGTAGATTCTCAAAAGAGGTTTTCAAAGGAGATTACACTCGTACTGTTATTTTCCAACCGTCGTAATATCATCGGAACAACCGGGATGCGGTTCATCCGATTATACGCGCGGTACAGCCGATTCTCAAAAACGGTTTTAAAAGGAGATTACACTCGTACTGTTATTTTCCAACCGTCGTAATATCATCGAACAACCGCGCTTGGTACAACCATTGCTAAGCCTTCGGTTCATCCGATTCCAGAATTAAAGCACTGAATTCATTCTAACTTAAATTCAAGTCCAATTTTAAATGCATGCATGATCCTAAGTTGATCCAAATGGCACAAGAATAAGCTATCAAGCTACTAGTCGTGATCCCCCTTAATAGTACGGCATTTATCCTATAATCCGGTCTACCAACCAATTCTCCTTAGACCGGTAAAATAGAAAAGGATCCTAGACTATTTGTACCTTGACTTTAAGCCTTGTTGATCTTCACATTTACCTTTAGCATGCATCCTTGCTTCATCATGTTCATCAAATGGAATTAACCTTGCACATTCTTAGTAAACTTGTTAATCCCATATTCACATATTATCATTAATTACCAAAACCATTTTTAGGGGCCTAGATGCTTTCAATCTCCCCCTTTTTGGTAATTGATGACAACACACTTAATATGTGAGAAAAGTTGTTTTGAATATACTAAGAGTGTATATTCTTTTGAAGTCTTTTGACAGGTAAAATAATCTTTGCAATGAGCATAAGTAAATTTTGAGAATTATTTTTCTTGTCAAATCCAATTAAAAGAAGACTCCCCCTAAACGAATGCATATGGATAGTGAATAATTTGCAAGCATATGTAAAGAATTGAAAATTTTGGCGGAGTTTCTTTTGCATTTATGAACTTGAGGAGGCAATACAGTATAAGATATGTCAAATAATTGATTGCATTGCATAAAAGATAATAAGACATAACCACATTCCACAAGTTCAACAAAAGTTACCAACTATTACAGGCACAAAATAGATCAACAATCAACCAGTTTTACAAAACACATATAAATCACATAAGCCCATAGCTCCCCCTAAAACTAAGTCTTCACATTTTCTCCCCCTTTGGCATCAAAGTACCAAAAACATCAAACGGGGTGGTCCTGAGAGGAAGAAGCGGGTCTGGTGGAGCGGGCAGAGGGAGAAGCGGCGGCGGGTGGAATCGTGCGAGATCCGGAGAAGGCGACACAGATGGCGCGGATCTGAGATCTTGAGAGAGTGGTAGGAGCCGGAGCTCAAACTCGATGAGGTGCGGTGAGGAGCTGGAGTAGGTGCAGCTATCCTAGGAGAAGGACCCTTGGGCGACTGAGGAGGGCGGCGAACATAACGCTGAGGGGTCTTGAGAAAATGTTCTAAGTCATTTAGGCCCTCAGACAAAGCTGATAATCTGTTATGAGTCTCATCAAAGAAGTCATTTTGGATAGCTGCCATCGTAGTAAACCTATGACGAGTCTCATCTGAAGGCGACTTGTTCACCTTCATTTCTGTAAAGTCTTGATAATAGATGCGATTTTGAAGTACTTGCGCTAGAGCACTTGCATCAGGCATAGCAGCAGCAGGAGGAGCATCAGCCTCAGTAGGGGCATTCTCAGAGACTTGTTGAGGAGGAATGGCATCTCGTGGTTTATATGGCTTGTGAGTAGATCCCAAACCACCACGGTACTCGATCTTTCTAACAATCAATGCCATGATGTAAGGAGCATAATAAATCCTTTTAACTCTGTCATTCTTGGAGGAGGCTATGCCTTGAAGAATAACATCCACTACATCAAATTTAACTCCCTCCACAATATGATCTATCATGTTCCAAACATGCCCCCGTACTGCATCGAAATTCCCACTCTTAGGGTAGAAAGTATGATTAATTATCCTGTTAATCATGCTCACTTCTGGCTTCAATCCAGTAATTGTCCCTAACTTGCATTTAGCTGAAGAGTCATAATGCCTGGCACAAGCAGGAACAAGTAGGGCTGAACTCTCAAAGATTTTGTCCCAAGAGCCGGGATGAATTCTCAATACTCTCACAAATTCCTCTTTGGTGCTTTCCACATTTCTGACACCAGTCAGAGCCATCTAAAAGTCTTCAAGTCGTGAGACATATGCAGTGTGGCATAAAACTGGCGAATGATCTTGTCATCATAATTCTGTTTTATCCCCACAAGATCATGAAGACCCACATTGTAGAAAAGCTGATAGACTCCACTGTATTTGTCCAAGGTATTAATATTATGCCAGTTAATCCATTTATGATCGGCAAATTTCTTGTGCCTATTATATATTTGCTCATACACTTGCTCTTGAAAAATTGTGTGGAATTTTGGATTCAATGTGTCATTCTTCAGAAGATATTGATTGACATGACGCTTGATGGCATAGTCATCTGCTGACAGAAGATGCAGGTCAGTAGGAGTCCCTGGAGGATCAACCAAATCATCATCTTCTGCTGTCCTTGGAGGAACTTCTTCTACTTCTTCTTCTTCTTCTGATTCGATTTCCTCAATTGATTCACTTCACGAGCTATTTTACGATTCGGTTTAGGGTGGTCTCTTTCCTTTCCTTTTCCTGCGGTGGAGGTTGAGGTGCCAAGATCTTTGTCTTGACGATCCTCGAGACTTCTTGGATGTTCCTCGCATTCTAGGCATCTATCTGAGATTGGAGTGATTAAGATGTCAAGGAACAGATTTGAATTGAATTGAATTGAAAGAAATGACAATTTACGGTTCATCGGGATAATCGGATCATCCGCCGTTATGTGGCGGAACGTCCGAATCTGCGTCGTTCCGCCTCAAGAACCGAACGTCCGATTGTCCCGACCAAAACTAGGGTTGACGAATTTTCGAGATTTTGATGGAATCTAAGAGAGTGAGTGCTAGAACTGGATGCGCAAGGGTCATAGGACACCAAAGAAACACTTTTGCCCAATTAGATTGCTAGATTTCAACGGCATTTTCAAGAAACCCTAAAAGCGCCTGAGTGCTCCAAATGCGGTAAAACTCGAATCAAGAGATGTTTTACCTTGAGATTTGAGGAAGGAGAGCCTTTGGAAATGCAAGGATCGGCGAGAACTTGGAGATCCACCGAGAAACACTCGATTTGAGAGAGGGTTTTGAGAGGCGCTACCGAGAGAGAAAGAACTCGAGCGGTGAGAAGAAAAGGAAAGCGGTCGAGCATTTGGGTGATAAGATCAAAAGGAAAGCGGACGTTCCGCTATTATAACGCCGGATGATCCGCGATCGGACGTCTGGTCGCATAACTCCGGATGTCTGATTGTCCCGAGATTTTGATAAGACTCGGATTTCTTTGGAAATTTTGAATAATTGCAAATGATCCTTAGATTTACACTCAATAAAACATCATTTAGGATCATTATGCATATAATATCTTGAAGATTATATATAAACATAGTTTTTATAATTATAGTGAATTTAATATGAGATTTGAGAAATTCTTTTACAAAATACTTAAATAACACCAAATAAAAAGCAATCGTAATAACAAAAATTTAAACAATGTTTGAATAATCTATGACATTTAATTCATTCCTCAATTTGCAAAAGCGGCCTTCATCTAATGGCTTGGTGAAAATATCCGCTAATTGGTCTTGGTTCTTATGTGGCTAATATCAATGTCTCCTTGATCACATGATCTCTCAAGAAATGGTGGCGAATATCTATATGCTTGGTTCTTGAGTGTTGAGCAGATTATTAGCTATTTTCACAAAGACTATCATTATCACACAAAGAGGCATTTTATCGGTTTAATTCCATAATCCATCAATGTTTGCCTCATCCATAGCAATTGAGCACAACAACTTCCGCGAAACATATTCGCTTCCGGTGGATAGGGCTACGAATTTTGTTTCTTGGATGACCATGATACTAAAGATCTTCCTAAAATTGACAACTACCCGAGGTGCTTTTTCTATCCACTTTGCATCCCGCATAATCGAGTCCGAATATCCAATTAAGTCAAATTTAGCACCTTTAGGAACCAAAGGCCAATGCTAGAGGAATGCTTTAAATATCTTAGAATTCTTTTAATGACCATTAAATGACATTCTTTTGGATTTGCTTGAAAGCGAGCACACATACAAACACTAAACATGATATCGGGCCTAGATGCGGTAAGATAAAGCAAACTACCAATCATAGATCTATAAAGCTTTAAATCTACCGATTTACCTCCCTCATTTAAGTCAAGATGACCATTTGTTGCCATGGGAGTCTTGATGGGTTTTGCATCCTCCATACCAAACTTCTTAATCAATTCTTTTGCATACTTGGTTTGGCTCACGAAGGTCCCATCTTTGAGTTGCTTGATTTGGAATCCAAGGAAGTAGCTTAATTCTCCAATCATCGACATTTCAAATTCCCTAGACATCATATCACCAAATTCTTTGCAAAAATCTTGATTAGTAGACCCAAAATAATATCATCAACATAAATTTGACATACAAAGAAATCATCATCTATAACTTTAGTAAATAAGGTTGAATCAATCTTCCCAATTTTGAATCCTTTTGAGACTAGAAAATCTCTAAGTCGTTCATACCATGCTCTAGGAGCTTGTTTAAGGCCATAGCGCGCTTTAGAGTTTATAGACATTATTTGGATTTTTAGGATCTTCAAAACCGGGAGGTTGTTCAACAAATACAAGTTCGGAAATTTTACCATTTAAGAAAGCACTTTTAACATCCATTTGAAATAATTTAATATCAAAGCATGATGCAAAAGCAAGTAATATCCGAATTGATTCTAATCTAGCTACGGGAGCAAAAGTTTCACCAAAATCCAAACCTTCAACTTGTGAATAACCTTGAGCTACCAATCTTGCTTTGTTTGAACAACCAAACCATTTTCATCTTGCTTGTTCCTAAAGACCCATTTTGTACCAATGACGTTGTGTTCCTTGGGTCGATCCACCAATGTCCAAACTTCATTTGGGTGAAGTTGTTGAGTTCTTCATGCATAGCATTCACCCAATCCGGATCTTCAAGTGCTTCTTCTACATGCTTTGGCTCAATACAAGAGACAAAAGAGTAATATTCACAAAAAGAAGCAACACGAGATCGAGTTTGAACACCCTTACTTACATCACCCAATATTTGGTCTATTGGATGATCCTTAGCAATTGCATTGTGGATTCTTGGTGGTAAGTTAGATGGTTGATCATCTTCCTTATTGTCAAATTGAACTTGGTTTGTAGAAGATGTTGGTGGTTCAACTTGTGTGGAGGATGATGAATCATCTTCGGGCTTTATGTCACCAATTTGCATATGCTCCATTGCCCTTCTCAAGCCTTCATTGCCTACATCATCCAAATTCTCATGCTCTTCTTGAGAGCCATTAGTTTCATCGAATTGAACATCATGTTTTTCTTCAACTAAACCGGAGTTTTTGTTGAAGACACGATAAGCTTTACTATTTGATGAATAACCTAGTAAGAAACCAACATCACATCTACTTTCAAATTTTGATAACCGAACACCCTTCTTTAAAATATAGCATTTACAACCAAAGACACGAAAATAGGAGATGTTCGGTTTTCTTCCTACAAGAAGCTCATAGGAAGTCTTTTTCAAAAGACGATGTAAATAAAGACGATTTATGGCATGACAAGCGGTGTTAATTGCTTCCGCCCAAAAACTATCGGAAGTATTATATTCATCAAGCATTGTCCTAGCCATTTCAATTAATGTACGATTTTCCTTTCTACAACTCCATTTTGTTCCGGGTGTAGGTTGTGGAAAGTTAGTGCTTTATTCAAGTTCATCACAAAAGTCTTCAACTTTAGTATTTTTGAACTCGGAACCATTATCACTCTGATTTTCTTTATTTTGAAATCAAATTCATTTTGGGCCCTTTTGTAAAGTTTTGAAAATTAGGAGGTTTCACTTTTATCATCTAGGAAGAATACCCATGTATATCTAGAGTAATCATCCACAATAACCAAACAATAGCTATTTCCCAGATACTCTTATAGGTTGTTGGCCCAAACAAATCCATATGTAAGAGTTCCAATGGTCTAGAAGTTGACATGATACTTTTGGAAGGGTGAGAATTAGCGACTTGTTTACCGACTTGACATGCACTACAAAGTCGGTTTTCTCAAACTTCACATCTTTCAAGCCAACAACTAAATCATGTTTGAAAAGCTTTTGAGTTGAATCATTCCTACATGAGCTAGCCTTCTATGCCAAAGCCAACCCAAGGAGGTTTTGCCATCAAACAAGTTTTTAAGCATGAATCATTTGAAGTGAAATCTACCAAATAAAGGTTTCCAAATCTAAATCCTTTAAAAATTAAAGAGTTATCATTTTCATTTGAAATTGTAACACCTTCTTTAGAAAAGGAACAAATTAGTCCTAGATCACATATTTGAGCTACGGATAACAAGTTAAAGTTTAGTGATTCTACTAAAGATACATTTGAAATGGAAAGGTCATTTGAGATAGCAATTTTACCCAGTCCAATTACCTTTCCTTTGCTATTGTCACCAAATGTGATTTTGTCCATTCCTTTCCCATTCTCGAATGTGGTGAACATTTTCTATCACCGGTCATGTGTTGAGTGCAACCACTATCAAGCACCCAATGTTTTCCACGGTCTTGTAGTTCACCTACAAAACAAGAATCAAGTTCTTTTAGGTACCCAAATTTGTTTGGGTCCTTGGAGGTTAGTGACCAAGGTTTTAGGCACCCAAATAGCATTCTTTTTAGCGCCTAAAATTGAAGTGCCAATAAAATGAGCAAGTATTTTACCATCCTTAGTCTTTCTAAGCATATAGCATGAATCATATATACCAAAAGATGCAATTTTACCTTTAGGACAATTTTGTTGCACATGTCCTATTTCCCGGCACTTATAGCAATACTTACCATTTTCCCTCACATACCTTGTAGGTTTATTTGCCGGCTTCTTACCTTTCTTAGGCACATACCCGAGACCTTCCTTGTTGAATGAGCACCTTTGCTCACTTAAAAGCTTGTCTAAGGTGGCCTTACCCTTAAAGCATCTTTCCAAACTTTTGCTTAGTTTATTGACTTGTTCTTTTAATTCATGGTTCTCAACAATAAGTAAAGGATCACAAGTCTTTGCTAAACTAGCAATTGAATCATCACTAGAGCAACATGGCATGGCAAGTAAATCATCACATGAAGTAGAAATGCTAGACATGGATTTTTCATTTAAAGCAATATCTACTTTAGACATCTCATTCATTAAATCACAAGCAATTCCAATATGTGAATGAGATTTTTCAATGTTCTTTAGGATGAGAGAATCATGAGCTTTCTTTAGCTCCTCAAAAGAGTCTTTTAGAGAGAGATATCTTTCTTCAAGACTTTAAATTTTGATTTCTCTTTTCCATTAAATTCATTTAATTCATCAAGCATATCCAATAATTCTTCATAAGTTGGTTCATCACTATCAATGGATTTTACCTTATCTCCTTTTGCCATGAGGCATGTAGGAGTGGAGAATAGTGAAGGAGTTTCTTTGATAGCAATGCCAACTAGTCCCTTCTTCTTGGAAGACTCATCCTCATCGGAGTCGGAGTCGCTTGATTCATCATTTGAATCCCACTCTCCAATGTGAGCTTCATTCTTGCCATCCTTGTGAAGCTTCTTGAAAAGCTTCTTCTTGCCATTATATTCTTTCTTCTTGAATGACTTGTCCTTGTCATCCTTCTTTGCGGGCAACGAGATGAGATGTGTCCTTTTCATCACAATTATAGCATCGAATGTTGCTATAACTCTTCTTGTCACTTGAATATTGTCCCTTCTTGTATTTGTCAAAGTTGTAGCTTCTATTGGGCGTCTCTTCATGAACTTCTTCATTTTTCTTACAAGGAGTGCATACTCCTCATCGGAATCTTCTCCTTCATCCTCATCATCACTTGATTCCGCTTTGGCCTTGAAAGCGGTAATTTTCTTCTTTGAGGAGGATGTCTCCACGAGCTCTTCTTTGTCCTTCTTGAACAACTCATTTGTGATGAGATTGCCCAAAAGGCCCGTTGGTGTCATCCTTGGCAATTCGGGAGAGTTGATGAAGAGCGTCACCAAAGTTTCATATTTGTCAGGAAGAGCCCTAAGCATCTTGCGCACAATATCAACATCGGAAAGGTTAGTCCCAAGGCCTTTGAGCTCATTCACAATGTTGTTGAGTCTTGAATACATCTCATTGATGTTTTCATGAGGCAACATTATGAATGTCTCATATTTAATCCGAAGCCTATGCAATTTGGCTTCTTTGACCGTGGATGTACCCTCATGGATTTCAGAGAGTTGTCCAAATAGCATGAGCGGTTTCCAAATTGCTCACTCTATTGAACTCATCCGCGTTCAAAGCGCCAAAGAGAGCATTCATAGCTTGGGCATCTAAATGAGAGTTACGCGTGTCTTGATCCGTGGGTTCAAGTGGATTAAGAGGCATAGTGTAACCATCATTTACGATTTTCCAAATGCTTGGACTCATGGCCTTTAAAAGATTGACATTCTAATTTTCCAATAAGCATAATTTGTGCCATCAAAGAGTGGAGCCCTTCCTAAAGCCATTCCTCACTAGCCATCCTTGCTCTCCTAGACGGTTAAGTCCAACAACGGAGAGACCAAGCTCTGATACCACTTGTAGGATCAAGGATAACCGACTAGAGGGGGGTGAATAGGAGGTTTTTAAAGTTTTTAACAAATTAACAATTTATCCAATTCAATGACTTAGTCTAAACAAGTTATGCTCCTAGCTAGGCAATTTAATTACAATAAGCAAGCTAGAAGTATAAGTGCGGAATTGTAAAGACAAGAAATAACCACAAGACACAAAGAAGTTTTTCCCGTGGTATCGAAGACTTGCCGGTCTTCACTAGTCCACGTTGAGGAAGCTTGACCACTCAAGCCGGCTCCACGAATTAAGCCTTCCCTCAATCACTTGGGTTGTTCTTCCTCCGCTCCGGAGATGGTGAACACCAACCACTCACAATCTTGCTCGGGTCTTCTCACAAGCTTCACTTGAGAAGATCACCGTGCTTCACCGCCAAGCCGTCTAGGAGTGCGGCAACACCCCAAGAGAATAGATCAACGATCCTCGCTGACTTTACTCAAGTGCCAATGAATCAACTAAAGATGAATGCACTTGATCTCCTCTTAATGAATGCAAGAGTAAATTGGGAGTAGAATTGAATGCACAATGCTCACAAGGGTTGAGATATCTTCAATGCAATGTAACTTGTCCCTTGTGCGGTTGGGGAGGTATTTATAGCCTCCACCAACCAATTCTAGCCGTTGGGAAGAAGTTCCCAAATTTCAAAGACATATCGGAACAACGGGCGTGTTAGCATCGGTACAACCGCGCTATACTCAATGCCGCGAATGGCTATGTTACGCGATTAAATGCACCGATATAGCCGTTGGATTTAGTTGCGGTTCATCCGCGAGCAAACACCGGATCGTCCGATTTGAGTTTTCTAAACCGAGATTTTGCATCCGTTTCGAATTTTACAACCGCCAAATATATTTGGAACATCCGTATTGCGGTTCATCCGATTATACGTCGATACACGGCCGATTCTCAAAAGAGGTTTTCAAAGGAGATTACACTCGTCTTGTTATTTTCCAACGTCGTAATATCATCGGAACAACCGGGATGCGGTTCATCCGATTATACGCGATGACGTACCGATTCTCAAAAGCGGTTTTAAAAGGAGATTACACTCGTCGTTATTTTCCAACCGTCGTAATATCATCGAACAACCGCGCTTGCAGACAACCATTGCTAAGCCTTCTGGTTCATCCGATTCGAATTAAAGCATCAATTCATTCTAACTTAAATTCAAGTCCAATTTTAAATGCATGCATGATCCTAAGTTGATCCAAATGGCACAAGAATAAGCTATCAAGCTACTAGTCGTGATCCCCCTTAATAGTACGGCATTTATCCTATAATCCGGTCTACCAACCAATTCTCCTTAGACCGGTAAAATAGAAAAGGATCCTAGACTATTTGTACCTTGACTTTAAGCCTTGTTGATCTTCACATTTACCTTTAGCATGCATCCTTGCTTCATCATGTTCATCAAATGGAATTAACCTTGCACATTCTTAGTAAACTTGTTAATCCCATATTCACATATTATCATTAATTACCAAAACCATTTTTAGGGGCCTAGATGCTTTCAGCCGTAAAGCCATCAACACCCGACGATTTATTAGGACCCATCCGAAACAAAGCTGATTCTACTTGTTTTTCAGAAAAGGCTAGTCTAGTTGTTCATTCATAAAAGAGGAAACATTTTTGGAACATGGTGACAAATAAGTTCGGGTTGTAAATAATCCTAAGCAGATAATAAACCCATGCAGAAATAACTTGCCATCTGTTCCATTTAACCTTGGTCTGTAGAAATAGAACCATCTTCTCGTTGGAGAGAAGGAATTGTGTTATTTCTTGCTCTAGCCGACGCTTTGGCATGAAAAAAGATTGTGTTACGGCCCCCCTCTCAAAGCCGCTGAGTGTGTGACATTTGCTTCATAATGGCTACCTCTCGCGCCAACAGTTCTTCTAATTGCTGCATAATATTCCTCTCCCTCCTCGTTGGCCCCTGTGAAGAGTA
Organism: Hsuehochloa calcarea; assembly: GCA_036346395.1. NCBI lineage: Eukaryota > Viridiplantae > Streptophyta > Magnoliopsida > Poales > Poaceae > Hsuehochloa > Hsuehochloa calcarea. The sequence goes on along the minus strand of CM070593.1, from coordinate 58,141,975 downwards.
CCGCCCCTGATCAACACTACTTCAGCCCGTAAGTTTTGAATTTTCTTCTTGACCGAACCAAAGATTTCTCTATCCCAAACTTTCAACGCATTCTGAATAGAACTCAGAGTAGAGGATAAGTTCTGCAAATTGCAAATGTTCATACTTGGGTCCCAAGCCTGGTTTATGAACTCCTCATATTCAACATGAACTAATCGCGGTCTAAGCTGGAGGCTACAACCAAAGGTTATGAAGCTTATTTGTAAAGAAAGAACTAATCACACAGTCTAAGCTGGAGTCGTAGTATTCATCCTTTCATGAAAGAACATGTGATTCAACCACAACATCAAATGGCCACACCTTCACATAATGAAACAAAAAAGTAATAGGACTACCTTTGAAACGGAATACTCGGTGCTTTTGACAAGGACTTTCTCCCACTCTTTGCGATTCTCAAACATGTCTTCCCAGACTGCCCATATTAACTCACCCCACATACCTTCACTTTATTGCCTCCTTGCCGTACTATTGAATAATACAAGAAAAATCGAAGTAGAAACCAAAAACGAATAATCCCCAACAGTAGACGAACATGATGCGGGGAGAAAAACCCAACAAGAATGAAAAAAAGAAACAAAAAATAGAAGAGGTATACGACACGAAGACACACTAAAACTGCATAAAAAATGGAAGAAAACCCCAAAGAGAGGCAAAAAAACCCAAATCCATGGGGAGATACCCCTCTCCACAACGAAGAACTGAAGCAAACAAACAAGTAGCACACAGCAAGGAAGAAGATAATAGTAGCCCAAATAGAGGGGAAGAGAAACGCAGCGTGTTGAAACAGCCATCGTATCCTGTGTACGTGTGTAACAATTAGTCGGGAAAGGTGGAGAGTAATTCTCGTTACACACGTTGTGCATGTAATATGTAATTTCGAATGTTATTGTTTGACATTCGAGAATTTATTTAACATGTAGAACCTGGCACTCCAGTGTGCAGGATTCTTTCCAAAACTCTCTCTTTGCTCAATTCACAAATATTTTCATGGTATTAGAGCAAGGTTCCACATAAAAAGTAATTCATCATGTCCACCAAGAGCAGTGTAGATGACACCACCATTTCCAGATGCTTCGGTTGCTCTTTCTTCCACGGTCAGACTGCTACCGACTCCATTTGTCGGGCACCTTGTCATCGTCAAGCTCACGAACTCCAACTACCTGATGTGGAAGGCCCAATTTGTTCCTTATCTCCGTAGCTAGCAGTTGCTTGGCTTTGTCGATGGCACCAACCCGCGTCCGGCCGCGATCATCACGTAGGCCACCAACAGCGGCGCAAGACAGGTGCCCAATCCGGCGTACCACCAGTGGCTCCTTCAAGACCAACTAGTGTTGATCGCCTTTCTTTCCTCCCTGTCAGAGGACATCCTTGGCCGCGTTTGGCGATTCACCATGGCGGCTGAAGTTTGGAGTGCACTTGAAGGAGTGTTCTCCTCCGGCTCTAGAGCGCGCACCATGCAAATATGGATGCAGCTGCCCACAATGAAAAAAAGTGATCTTTCCATTTCAGAGTACTACAACAAGGTCAAGAAATCTTGTAGATACTCTTGCTTCCATGGGACAAACACTGTGAGATGAAGAAGTGGTGTCCTACATGCTGGCCAGTCTCGGCGAAGACTATGATCCTTTGGTGACCTCCACCACTACTCGGGTCGAACCAATCTCCTTCATCGAGTTGTACACCCACATGCTATCTTTTGAGGTGCTCAATGAACATCACAATGTCGCACTTCAGATTTCAGTGAACAATGTGGTGTGAAGCAACAACGGTCGGGGGAGGTCGAGATGGTTCACGTTGAAGAATCTAGATCTGCCATTATGAGTTAATATAGTATTTTAGTGATTAATGATAAATTCATTTGTCAGACAAACACTTATATTGATATACCTATCGTGTAGTCTTATTTGGATAAAAATGTGAAAATCATGGGGGTATGTATTTGACATCATATTCTTATATCTTGTTGCATTCCTCTGATCCAAAATATAGGTTGAACTCCACCAAAAGTCTAACTTGAATATGCACATATGTTCTTATTACACATTCGTGTATGCATACATTTAGATGGAGTTCACTCTATGTATTGTGGTTTCATTAGTATTGATCCATATTTCTTTATCCACATATATTTAGGATATCTACTTTGAAATATATCCATTGAATATATAAAACTTATGTAATTCATATATACTCGCATTGCTTAATATTCAATTATTTGTAATTATGATGGTTATCATCAATTGCCAAAGCGGGAAAGATTAAAGTATCTTAACCCACCGTTATGAGTTAATAGTATATTGTGGTAATTAATGATAATCATATTGTTGAGCTAATATTTTCCATGAGTTGGTGAAGGTTGAGATCCATGATGATGACGACTTAGGATGACATCGTGAGTTGATCGGCATCAAGTTAAAGTTCAAGAAGAGAAGATCCATCATGTGTTGATAGAAGTCAAGTTAAAGATGTATCATGTGTTGATGCATATCAAGATCTCGAAGAGACGATGATCATGAGTTAATCATCAAGTCAAGAAAAGATCCATCGCGTGTTGATGGAGGGCACGTGGGGAAGGTCATCATGTGTTGATGATATTCATGTCAAGATTTGGGATGAAGGATGCCATCATGTGTTGATGGGCATCAAGACAAGATTCCGAGTGAAGAAGATAATCATATGTTGATGATATTCAAGTCAAGAACCCGGACTTAAAGTGAAGATGTGTGTCATCAAGCTTCAAGAGGATATGCAAGGCAAATGTATTACTAGCTAGGGCTTAGGATGTGTTCCTAATTTTTTACCGGTCTTAGTGTTTGGTTGGAGACCAGATCGCTAGTACAGGTTGTCGTACTATTAAGAGTGGTCTTGACTAGTAGCTTGAGTTAGTCTTGTGTTGATAGCTCGTCTTACTTGTTCTAGTTCTCGTTGGTATGTTGCCAATATTTGCGAATGTATTTTGCAAATGGTCGCGGCTCATGCATAATCCTTGTAGTATGCGACTTTAATTTACGAATGTGTTTTGCAAATGGTTTAAGTCCATGTACCATATTCCTTGTGGCATTGATTCTAAAAGTCGGGAAATTTGTTTTGCAACTTGTTGAGAATCTCGACTTTAACCCTTGTTTGCATCGCGCATCAATTCATAAATGTGTTTTGCAAATTGAGTTGAAGCGAAAGCCAACTATGTTTTTCTCAGAAAAGTCGATAGTACCGACGTTTTCTTGACGGTATTACCGCACAGTGGTATGACTGTGATGGTGTGCGGTACGACCTTAACCTGGTCGAACCGAACATTTGTTGGCGGTACGTGTTTTTCAGAGAGACACCTTTTTGACCTTGTTTGCTCTCCTAAAAGGCGGTAGTACCAATGTTCTTTTGGCGGAACTACCACATCGTTGTACGACCGCATATTCTGAATAGAACTACCGCACACTGAAAGTTTTGAAACTTATTTGGCGGTACATTATTTCCAGATTAGGCCAAGCGGTAGTACCGCCCTATGTGAACAGAACTACCGGAGAGCGGACCCACCAAATATTCAATGGCGGTAGTACCGTGCCGCATTTCCAATGGCTAGTTTAGATGCATTAAATTTTTCTTCTATAGCCGCTTCTGTAGTGTAGTCGGTAGAGTGCGGTAATCTGATAGATGAGCAGTATACTCGCACATCTTGATTTTTCCGAATCTATCCTCCAATGGCTAGTTTTTCTTGTGTGGGTATATATACCCTTGTGTCCGGTTGTGGGAATGTTACTGGTGCCATATTCATTCCTTTGAGCAAAGAGTAAGTTCTCTACACTCTTTTGTGTATGTGTTGCACTTAATGAGCTTAGAGAGCAAATCCTAAGTGCTTGTGTTGCATTAGGTAGTGGATTGTGTATCCACTTGAGCTTAGACACTTGATTCGTTCAAATGAGAGTCTTCGGTTTATTACTTTTGGTGTTTACTGACACCTAGACGACTTGGACGTGTTGCGCCAGTGACCTTCTCAAAGAAGGTTGTGAGAAGATTCGGGTGGTTGTGAGTGGTTTGGTGCTCACCATATTCGGAGTGGAGGAAGAGTAACCCCTAGTGGATTGAGGTGTTGGTTCGTGTTGGAGCCGGTCCAAGTGGTTGGACTGACCTCGGGGGTGTTTGGTTTAATTCGTGGAGCTTGTCCAATTTGGTTGGACTTACCTTAACGTGGATTAGGGGGGACCGGCAAGTCCCGGAACACCACGGTAAAACTTTATTGTGTCATTGTGGTTTGTTCTCTAGTGATTTACTTTTTGCAATTTACATTCCTAAAATTAAATTGCTTGTATGTATTTGTGTATTTGCTATCATTGACATAGTCTTATATTGTTGGTGCACTTAGTGAGACTAGTTGATTTAGTCCTTAATTGTGTGAAACCGATTTGATTTACACTTCCATACATAAACTCGGTTTTAGCCAAAAGAATTTTAAAACCGCATATTTACCTCCCTCTAGTCGGCCTCCTTGATCTTACACACGTGGCAGAGGCGGCCATGACAACAATAGTGGTGGCCGTGGCAAGCTGAACAACTCAAGCCTGCAGCGCAACAACAACCATCCACAGTGCCAAGTCTACGACAAGATGGGGGCATGTTGCATCGAAATGCTACAATCGCTTTGATCATTCCTACCAGGCGAAGGAGCCTCATGTTGAGACGCCGGCGACAACACCATCCTATGCGTGGATCCCAATTGGTACACTGACTCGGGAGCTACTGACCACATCACCTCCGAGTTAGACAAGCTCTCCATGCGTGATCGCTACCATGGCAAGGATCGGGTGTAGGCGGCCAACGGCACAGGTATGCCAATTTTACACATTGGTCACACTCTCATTCCTATATCTACTTGCATCCTCTTAAATTGAGCAACATTCTTCATGCCCCTAATGCCCATAGAAATCTCATTTCCGTGGATCATCTTACTGCTGATAATAATGTTTATCTCGAATTTCATCCAAATTATTTCCTTGTTAAGGACCGGGTCATGAGGAAGCTTCTTCTCCAGGGCAAATGTGAGGGAGGTTTTATACCCATCAGTGACTTCCTCCGTCGCCTTGAGCAAGCGAGCTTTCACCAGTGTCAAGGTTACTCAAGATCTTTGGCATTGTCGACTTGGCCATCCTTCTTCAGCAATCGTCCACCATGTTCTCCACAAAAAATCTTCCAGTTGCTCCAAACAAGGCTACCCCTCATGTACGTAATGCTTATAAAGAGGGCAAGAGCCACCAGCTTCCTTTTCCTCTTTCAAATAATGTATCAAGTGCTCCTTTGGAACTTGTTTTCACTGATGTATGGGGCCTTGCCCGCACCTCAGTAGGAGGATTTCATTACTATGTCAACTTCATAGATGATTTTAGTAAATTTGTTTGGTTCTATCCTATTGAATTTAAATTCGATGTTGCTCCTATCTTTGCTCAGTTTCAGCTCCATGTAGAACGATTGTTGAATCGAAAAATTATTGATGTGCAATTTGATAGGGGTGGGGAATATCAAATCTTACACATAATATTTCAATAGAATGGCATTAGGCATTTGATCTCCTGTCCGCACACCCATCAGCAGAATGGGTCTGCTGAATGGAAGCACTGTCATATTGTTGATGTTGGCCTATCCCTTCTCGCTCAAGCTTCCATGCCATGCGATTTTGGGATGAAGCCTTCACGCCTGTTTGTTTCATTATAAATAGATTGCCCAGCCGTGTTATTCAATATTGTACTCCTCTTGATAAACTTCTTGGGGTCAAACATGGTTATTCCTTGCTCAAGACTTATGGATGTGCATGCTGGCCAAACCTGGGGCCATATAACGACCATAAGCTCGAGTTTAGGTCAAAGAAATGTGTTTTCATTGGCTACAACAATTTCCATAAAGGGTATAAGTGTTTAGTTAAGCAAACTAGGCATGTCTATATTTCTAGAGACGTGATCTTTGATGAGTTGGTTTTTTCGTTCGCTCAGGATGGTGTTCCGCATCCACCATCTTTTCACTCCAGTGATGTTCTATTGCCTTTACACCTTGCAACTCCTCATACTTCCATTCCTTCTATGAGTGACAATGTGCCTGAATTTGTTGTATCAATGCCTAGTATTAGTGCCAATAACCTTGCAGGTAATGCTTTTGCATCAAGTCCTGTGGCGAGTCCAGAAGTTACTGTGGCACAACAGACAATTTAGTCTCATGGCATGCGAACTCGGTTCCAAAATAATATTCAGAAGCCCATGCAATTCCATGATGGCACTGTCAGATACTCAACCAAGGGGAGAAAAACATTCACTGCTGTTGCTAGTGCCAAGCCTGCTGCCCATGTTGTTGTGGTTGAGCCCTCTGTCATCAGGATGCTCTGCAAGATGAGAACTGACGCCAAGCTATGGATGCAGAATATGAAGCTCTCGTTCGCAACAAGACATGGCACCTAGTTCCTTTTCAGCATGGTCAGAACTTGATTGATAGTAAGTGGGTGTTCAAGCTCAAGCGCCGGGCTGATGGGATGATTGATCGTTACAAGGCACGACTTGTTGCAAAATGTTTTAAGCAAAGATATGTCTTCAACTACAAAGATACTTTCAACCCAGTTGTGAAACCCACAACAACCAGACTCATTCTTTCTTTGGCTGTTTCCCGGGGGTGGAGCTTGAAGCAAATCGATGTACGAAATGCATTCCTACATGGGGTGCTTGAAGAACACGTGTTCATGAAGTAATTGTACGTCTATGAAGATCCACACTTCCCAAATCATGTGTGCAAGCTGGACAAAGCCTTGTATGGCCTCAAGCAAGCACCAAGAGCATGGTATTCAAGGCTTAGTTCAAGATTAGAAACACTTGGTTTTGTGCCGTCACAACCAGACATGTCCATGTTCATCTACAATTACAGTGGTAGTATTATATACATGTTGATTTATGTAGATGATATTACTATTGCAAGCTCATCTACCCAGGCTACGGAAGAACTACTTAGATAGTTGCATAGGGATTTTGCAATCAAGGACATGGACGATTTGCATTACTTCCTTGGTATAGAGGTTCTGCAAGAGAAGAATGGCATTGCTTTGACATAAAAGAAGTACATTGGTTATATACTAGCAAGAGCGAATATGTCAAGGTGCAAGCCTATTTCAATGCCCATGTGAGTGAGTGAGAAGCTGTCAAGATTGGAGGGCAAGCCACTGTTAGAAGTTGAAACAACCAAGTATAGAAGTATCGTTAGTGCTCTTCAATACCTGACGATAACCCGACTAGATATATCATTCTCTGCGAATCGAGTGTGCCAATATCTTTAGGCTCCCACGCAGGATCACTAGCCAGCGGTCAAAAGAATTTTCAGGTATCTACAACACAGTCGGGTTATGGCATTTCATATCAGGAAGTCCAGCTCGAGTCTTGTAAGTGCCTTCACCGACTCAGATTGGGCAGGTTGCTCAGATGACTGTAGATCAACCAGTGGCTTTGCGGTTTTCTTTGGTGCAAATCTTGTTTCCTGGAGTTCGAAGAAGCAGCACACGGTGTCAAGAAGTAGAACCGAGTTAGAGTACAAGGGTGAAAGATCTAGACCCGCCATTATGAGTTAATGGATTGTTTTGGTGATTAATGACAAATCCAAATATGAGACTAACTCTTTTATCAAGTATTATCTTTGTGTAGTCTCATTTGGATATAAAGGTGAAACACAACGAGGTATGCAATCGACATCTCAATTTATATATTGTTGCATGTCTCGGATCCAAAATATAGGATTGAACTCAACCTTAAGTTAAACTTGAATATGTGCATATGACCTTATTACACATTTGTGTATGCACACATTTAGGGGGAGTTTTATCCTATACTTTGTGGTTTCATTAGTATTGATCCATATTCCATTTTCCACATATACTAAGGATCTTTACGTTGAAACAAAACCTTTGAGTATACAAAACTTGTGTAGTTCGTATATACTCATGTTATGAGTATATAGAACTTGTGTAGTTCTTGTATACTCATGTCAGAGTATATATAACTTGTGTAGTTTATATACTCAATTGTTCTCTCATTTATCATCATTAAATTTATGAGAATTTAAGTGGTTATCATCAATTACCAAAGAGGGAAAGATTGAGGTATCTTGTCCCACCATTATGAGTTAATGGTATGGTGTGGTAATTAATGATGATCACATTGTGGAACTAACATTTTCCATGAGTTGGATATACGAGTTATGTTCCAGATGATGAAGACTTGGGATGATCATGAGTTGATCATCAAGTCAAGAGCTTAGTGTAAATGATGCATCATGAGTTGATGCTTATCAAGAAGAGATGATCATGAGTTGATCATCAAGACAAGAGAAGACCCATCATGTGTTGATGGAGGTCAAGTGAAGGATTGCATCATGTGTTGATGCATGTGAAGACTCGGGATGGAGAAATCATCATGTGTTGATGATGTTCAAGACAAGATCCCAAGTGAAGAAATCATCATGAGTTGATGATTGTCAAAGTCAAGGACCGGACTTGAAGTGTTGATGTGCGCCATCAATCTTCAAGAAGATGCAAGGCAAAGGTATGACTAGCTAGGGCTAAGGATGTGTTCCTAGTCTTTTACCGGTCTCGGTGTTTGGTTGATAGACCGGATTGCTAGTATAGGTTTGCCGTACTATTAAGAGGGATCTTGACTAGTAGTTTGAGTTAGTCATGTATTGATAGCTCATTATATTTGCTCTAGCTCATCTATGCATGGAGCTATTATTTGCGAATGTGTTTTGCAAATAGCCGATGCTCATGCATTCAACCCTTGTAGCATGTGACTTAAGTTTGCAAATGCGTTTTGCAAATGGTGTAAGTCCATGTACCTTTTTCCTTGTGGTATGATTCCAAAAGTTGGCAAATGTGTTTTGCAACTTGTTGGGAATCTTGCTTGTGACTCTTGTTGGCATGGCTTGTCAATTAGCAAATGTGTTTTGTTATTGAAGTTGTTGAAAAAGCCATTTCTGATTTCTGTCAGGAAAATCGGAAGTTCCGGTAGTTTAACGGCGGAAGTTCCGCACCCCGGACTGTCCGATTTTCCGCGGCTTGATTTTTCCAGAGAGCGGCCGGTTTAGGGACTTAGCCGATTTTTCAAGTGCGGAAGTTCCGCAATGATATGAGCGGAACTTCCGATTAATCGGTTGCTCCGAAATTTGCGCGGTCGAATTTTTCCAGAGAGCATCCCTTTTTCGGGACTTAGCCAAATTCTCAAGAGCGGAAGTTCCGCAATGAAATGAGCGGAAGTTCCGATTAATCGGTTGCTCCGAAAACCGGCGGTTGGTTTTTTCCAGAGAAGCACCATTTTGGGGACTTAGCCAAAATTCAATGTGCGGTAGTTCCGCTATGTGTTGAGCGGAACTTCCAAGAATCGAACTTCCGATATTTAGTTGGCGGTAGTTCCGCACTAAAATCAAGCGGCTAGTTTTCTCGTCGACATAGCCGTTGCGGTGCCTTTTCTCTCTCTGCAGTGAGTTCCGCCTTTGCACTACGGAACTTCCGATTGCCCTGATTTTTCAGGGGTTTGTCTCCCAACGGCTAGTTTTTGTGTGTGGGCTATATATAGCCACCTTGGCCGGTTGAGAGAGGTTGCTGGTGCTATTGTTAAGTGATACACTCATTCTTTGAGCCAAGAGCAAGTCTCTATTCTCTTTTGTGCATGTGTTGCACTTGGTGAGATTAGAGAGCAAACCCTAAGTGCATGTGTTGCCTTAGGTAGTGGATTGTGTATCCACGTGAGCGTTGACACTTGATTAGTTCAAGTGAAAGTTCGGATTTGTTACTCTTGGTGTTTGCCGACACCTAGATTCGGCGTGGAGGCGTCAGTGTTTCGGTGACCTTCTCAAGAAGCTTGTGAGAAGGCCCGACGGTTGTGAGTGGTTTGGTGCTCGCCATCTCCGGAGTGGAGGAAGAGCAACCATAGTGGAGCGAGGTGTTGGTTCGGTTTGGAACCGGTCCAAGTGTTGGACTTACCTCGGAGGTGTGGGCTCATTTGAGGAGCCGGTCCAACGCGGGTTGGGCTTACCTCAACGTGGATTAGGGGAGACCGGCAAGTCTCCGAACACCACGGTAAAACATAATCGTGTCATCTTGTGTTTACTTGTGCTTTACTTTGAGCAATTTACATTCTTGCTTAAATTGCTTATATACCTTGTATAATTGCTCATATTATATTGTGTTCATATTGTCGGTGCACTTAGTTGAGCCTAGTTGATTTAGGTTTTAATTGTGCAAAACCAATTCGCTATTAGCTTCCGCATTTATTTATTGGTTTAGCCCGATAAAGTTTTTAAAACCGCCTATTCACCCCCCTCTAGTCGGCCACCTCGATCTTACAAAGGGTTTAGTCAATACAACATCCAAAGTCATGTGGGTGCAGTTGCTGCTTAAAGAACTCCACATATTTCAGAAGAGACCACCGTCTCTGTGGTGTGATAACCTGGGAGTGACTTATCTTTCAGCAAACCCTGTCTTCCATGCTCGCACCAAACACGGCGGTGGGGTCGGGGCGGTGCGGGAGCGACCGGAAAGACGGTGCCATGGCGACCGGCGAGGGGAGAGAGGAGGCGACGGGGATGGGGCTCCATGGTGGCGGAATGGCGGAATAAAGGTGGGGGATTGGGAGAGGACCTTCGGGAACGCGACACATTTGGCTCGGCAAAAAGTTGGCCGGAGAGGGGGATCGAGCGGAGGTGGCGGTTGCCAGTTTTGGAGACAGGGAGCTTGCGACGTCGGTTGTTTCGGGGGCAGGGAGGAGGAGAGGAGGGGGAAGGGGGTAGAAGAGGGGAGTCCAGCCTTAAATATAGGGAGAAGGGGGAGCAACGCGGCATGGGGCGCGCTGGCGGTGCACGGGTGGCACAGGGCACGGGCTCGCCGGGTGCGGAGGCGACGCACAAAGGGGTGGGTGCGCAGGGCATGGGCTTGCCAGGTGCGAAGGCAGCGGCACGCAAAGGGGATAGGTGCGCGCGGGAGTAGGGGCAGTGGCGCCGGGCACGCCGTGCTACCTGTTGGTCAGGGCATGGGTGCGGGTGTGAGTTGTCGGGACAGGGCAGCCAGGTTAGAGGCAAGAAATGAAAAGAAAGGAATAAAGGAAAAAGAGAAAAGAGAAAAAGGAAAGGATAAAAAGAAAATAAAATTCAAAAATAAAATAAATTCATTTTTTTTTTGAGAAAAACACTATTAAAAAATCCTTTGAACCTGAAGAATTCGAATAAAACAAAATTTGATTTTAATTAAAGTTTTATTTAATCATTAAAAATGTTATCATTTTCTAAAATTTCAATTTGAGCTTTAATTAATTTAATAAAATACAAATAGTTTATTATATTTTTTTTACAACTTTTTTAAAAATTTAAAAGTTAGATATTACAACGGCAAACGAAGGAAAAAGGACGAGACGGAGGTGACATATCCTGTCTCCCCTCGCCAAGGATCGGACGGTCCACACAACAGAGGTGACATGTTCTGCCTCCCCTCGCCTGCGTCCTTTACCCTCTAGGATACTTTGGTAGCATTTCATCTAATTTCTGATTACCTTGTTAATGCAGATTTGGTCATAAATTAGAAAACGGACAGAATACATGAACCTCACAGGCTCGCTATAGTAAGCAGTAACACGCCAGTGAGTCGGTGACATCACAGTGTATCCTCTGCCTCCACGTAAGCCCGATATGCCCCCAGGAAAGGCAACTCTTACTCTCCCTCTGCTGCACACTCTTGGCAAGAATAAGGGGAGATAAATTAAAAAGGCAAGGATAGAGCAGCAACGAACGAAGAACACAACGCGACGAGACGCGAGATAGCGCTTCAGGTTCCCGAGGCGGGCGATAGTGAAGTCTCCCTCCCCTCGACACCGCCCAGGAGGCCGCTCCACTCGCATGCGTCTCCTCCTGCTGCCTACAAATTCTCCCTCGCATTCCATTTCCGTCCCACCAAACCCTCGTTCCAGCCGCCGCCGGTTTCCACCCCCCGCGAAATCCGCCGCGACCCGTGCCCCGCCGCGTCCCCATCCGCCGGCCGCCTTGGAGTCCGCGAGGAGAGGTTCTCGGCGGGGGGTGGGGAGGCGAAGTTTCGAGGAGTGTTTGTTTTTTCACCACCGGGGTTGGGGTTGAGCGAGTCGGGCTCCCGCCGCCGCGTGTGGGGGGATAGGAGTAGGAGGGAGAGGCGATGGGCAGGAGGGGCAAGCAGACTGTGGAGGACATCGCTGAGGAGTTTTGCTTCGCGTGCAAGGACGGCGGCGACCTCCGCGTCTGCGACTTCAAGTAAGCCTCGCCCTTTTTTTTTGCAGGATTCTACATTTGTACTGCTCTGTTTGTGTTGGTCAGCGATGCACGTTGAGATTCCGGTAAAAAGGGTAGCATTTTTGCTTCTAGTTTTCTGTCGTTGCCCCCTTTTCTGTTGGAAAAAGGCATGGTTTTGTAGTGGTTGGTGGATTGTGTATTGCTATTGCACGTCGTTGGCTTACTCCGGTGTGTTTGGGAGTGTGCGCAATGCGGTTGGGTAGATGCTGATGCAATGATGCTGCATGGTGAATACAATTTGCTTAGTGCCTGTGATGGCTTGGAAACAGCATCTTCTGGATCATTTTCAATTAAATTGTTGCCGACAGTTTCGCTAATTATGCCTCTTGATGTCTTTCAGGAACTGCCTCAAAGCTTACCATCCACGCTGTGTGGGAAAGGAAGACGATTTCCTTAGTTCTGATGACCAATTCATTTGTGGTGAGCACTTTGTTACACTTTTTAGTATTTGTACCATGAATGACTGCTACGGGAATTAGCACTACTGTGGTGCATGTATTATTCTGCTTGCTCATGTTCGATTACTCATTCATCAGTCATGGCCAAGTATCTTAAACCATATAAACCATACCCTGCCTTTATGAAAATCCCCGTTGTTCCTGTCCTTTTTTTAAATATAAAAAAACAGCTGCTGGATGCTTAACCTTTTCATTTATTAGAGCATTTTATTTAGCCAGTTATTCCAGCATCATGCAACATGACACAGAAATGTGTACCAGCACTTCAATATCTAAAAAAAAACCTTGGGATATCTAATTGTCTGGCAACTTTTGTCTGACGTAGACATAAACCAGAAGATCTTTAAACAGTCACAAATAAGCTGAATCCTTTTTTCATGTCTTAATTCAGTATTGAATATGGCATATGTGATCAAGAAAGCCTGCCTTACACATAGCTCTACATTGCTCCGCATTTTTTCTTCTGGACTTCAGTTTCTGTTCTCAAAATGTATCTTTTAACTTCTTCCCTCTGGTAAATTAACGATATTGATTCTTGGACCTAATTGTAACTATTTACAGATTGGCACAAATGTGTTATTTGCGAAAGGAATACATACTATCAATGCTTGTGTTGTCCAAACTCCTCTGTTTGTGGCGACTGCCTTGGAGAAGTTGAGTTTGTCCAAGTGAAGCAGAACAAAGGATTCTGCAACAACTGTTTAAAGATGGCAATATCGATTGAGAAGAATGCTGATGCCGATTTTGATGGGGTAACTACATGCATATCCTCAACAAGATTTTGTATTACAGTGTTGAGCTTCCATTTTTTTTGGAAGTGGTATGAAATTTCTACCTGCCACGCCATGCCCTTCCATTAGTTAATCCTGCAAAAAATATTTAACAGGCCCGTTACTTTGATTGTCCCCTTGCATAATTTGTGTTGGATTTCTTTGTATAAAGAATGTCCGGGTGGTTTAAACAGAAATACCAGTTGACCCCTCCAATATGTGTTTTTCCCTTTTGTCTTTTCTAACAAAAGTTCATGTGCATCTCCAGGCAAGTGTTGATTTCAGAGATACGGAGACCTATGTATTTTTGTTTAAAGACTACTGGGAAGTAATTAAAGACAAAGAGGGTTTGACATTGGTTGACTTGCAAGAAGCTAGTGTTCTTCTTAAAAAAAGCCTAAATTGTAAACAAGGAAGGGATTCAGAGAAAGTTCCAGATGAAGATCACAAGGCAGATGGACATTTATTGAGTCACAATGATGATGCTGAGCAAACATTCCTGTTTGACACAAAGGACAACCCAAATGAAGTGCAAGCGTCACTGAAGAGGAAGAAATCAAACAAGAAATCATATGTTGGCTGGGGTTCAAAAGAGCTAATTGAATTCCTGTCATGTATCGGCAAGGATACAACAAAACCTCTTGATCAATTCAGAGTTGTTGGAATTTTGAAGGAGTACATCCAACAGAAGAATCTAATCCAGGACAAGAAGAAAAAATCTGTCATTTGTGATGATAAGCTGCGTTCTTTATTTAGGAAAAGAAAACTGAAGTACAATATGATCTATAGCTTGCTGGAAATACATCTTGCTGAAAATGCTGCTTCAGAGGATGAAAGTCTTGATGATTTTGAGGATGATGGCTCAATTGTGAAGAAGAAGCCTCAGAATAGTTTGCAGCCAAAGATTCCTAAGAGGGATTCAGAAAGATACAAGAGTAGCTTTGCCGCTCTTAAGCAGAATAACTTAAAGTTAATTTATTTGAAAAGATCTTTAGTTATGAATCTTCTTAGTTATCCAGAAACATTTGAACATAAAGTTGTTGGCTGTTTGGTTAGAGTCAAGAATGATCGCAAGAGTTATGGTTATCAAATGTCTAAAAAACTATACCAGCTTGGGATAGTGACAGGTAATGCTCAACTGCAAGCATTCTTCCTGAGTTTTGAATTCTGATGGTTTCTGTAGTTCATTTGTCAAGCATGTCCAGCATATTTGTAATATTAGAGTAGAAGGTCAAATCACTCTGTTACACCCTTTTGTTTTCCTTGTTAACCAGAAGCTGAAAGCTATTTTGTTCTCAAAAGTGGATAGAAGATCCAAATAGATTCATATTTCATGCATGAGACCTATCTACTGTTCTAGCCACCCTTTAGAAGGTAAACAATTTTGTTAACTGTTCATGAAAACGCCCATAACAGGCATTAAGAAATCTTCAGAAGAATACAAGATAAAGGACACATGTACAAATATTCTTTTATGTGTTTCCGATATGTGGGATGAAGTCAAGATCTCAATGCTGTCAGAGGAGGACTTTGAAGAGGTATGGTTCTATTAGTCCAGTAGCATTTATGTTAGTGTGTACCAAGCTACTGATGGAAAATGGAATGAGGGCTAACATTACTGTCAAGTAGGCTTTTATCACTCAGCAGAGTAGTTTCTGCAACATACTTTCACCTACTTCAAATATAGCTTTATATTTTTCCTGAATAGATGATGTGGTCAAATAATTTTTCTTTTGCCCTTGATAACAGGACGAGTGTAATGATATTCTTCTGTTGGTTAAGAAAGAACTCTTCAAAAGGCCTACTGTTGTAAGTTCACCTTCTGTAAAGCTTTCTTTTCCTAACTGCACTGTTTGACCATGAGATATACTGGGTGCAGCAGACTCACTATATTGTTGGACAGACAAATTCTTATTTTTACATACATTGCTTTAGTGGTAAAAGAATATTTTGTTTAGTCTGGGGTTGTTTTAAGTTTTAACAGTGCAGACAGCCTTCTTGATGCGTGTGTACATGTTATGTTGGGTGGATCACCCTTTATGTAGGTCCCTGGACCTGCTGCTAGTTAACTTGCACGTGTGCATTATTAGATATTGGAGAGGATTTTGCTGTTCATAATTGTGCATCTTATTCATTATTGAGGGTATATATAAAACATGGGTTACATGGGCCTTACGAGCTACATGAGCCAAATGGGAAGAGAGAGAGAGAGAGAGAGAGAATGTACAACTCTTAACTCCCCCTTAAAACTTAAGGTGGACCAGAAGGATCTGATGAACTGAGTTTGAGTAGATGAAGCCAATGTTGTTCTCGAGTCTGAGCTTTATTGAAGAAATCTGTAACTTGAAGCTCTGAGGGTACATCCTTGAGGTCGATGGTCGACTACTGACAATGAGATCGTGTGAAGGATGCATCAACACTAATGTGCTTTGTCAACTCATGCTTAACTGGATCACTAGCAATCTGAATGACGTTTGTATTGTCACAAAACAGAGGTGTAGGATTATCACAATAGACACCGAGATTAGCTAAGAGCCATCGAAGCCAAATGATCTCTAAGGTGGTAGCGGCAAAGGCTCGAAGCTCAGCCCAGAACACTAGAGCGTGACACCGCAGTTTGCTTCTTGAACTTACAGGCAATGAGCAAAGTACCAAGAGAGATGTAGTAGCCAGTGATAGACCAAGTGGAGTTAGAGTAAGCATGGAGCTGGAGCTGAATCGAATTGGTATAGAATAGACATGAGTGCAGTGCCCCTCAAGTATCTAATCGCACGAAGAACATGACCATAGTGGACTGATGTGGGAGCACTGACAAACCGACTAAGCACATGAACAACATGATCAATGTCTGGCCTGGTGATTGAGATAAACAATGCTCCCAACGAGCTGACGATAGCGGGAAGGATATGTTAGTAGTACACCGTCTGTAGATCGAAGCTGCAAGTGAAGCTCCATGGGTGTGGCAGCATTGCGAGTATCAGTCATCTCAGAGCGAGCAAGCAGATCCTAAATGTAGCGATCTTTGAGAGAGTAGTGTTACTCAATGAACTCTTCTTGTTGGTGTAGCTAGCTTCAAGATCCTTACTCTCACCAAGAGAGGATGACACTTGGAGATGAGGCAATTTTTCTTTGTTTATTTCTAACACAATGCCATGCCAACTTTGAGGGTTGGGGATACATATCGGATAAGAGCCGCCACCAAGTATATCCTTCACAGAGGCAATGTCTAGAGTCATCTCCAATAATGATCATATCATCCACATATAGAAGGAGAAGCGTCGACCACGAGGAGAGGTGTGAACAAAGAAGTGGGCAAGGTCGTGATCATTGGGAGAAGTTGACAACGGTGACAACAAAGGAGAAGCGGTCAAACCAAGTATTAGGGGCTTGAGAGCGGCGAAGGCAACAAACCATACAATAATACATAATACCCGTATCGTTGTATGTAGACCTCCTCACGCAACTCGCCATTGAGAAATGCATTCTTGGCGTCCGGTGAGAGATGAGCTCTTTGTCGAGCAGGGGCCACAACAAGAGAGTCGAACAATGGTCATGTGAGCGACAGAGCGAAGGTCTCATCGTAGTCACGACCATGCTTCTATTGAAAACCACACATCACAAAACTAGCCTTGTAGCGCTCAAGAGCACCATCAAGATCTTGTACACCCACTGATAGGAGTGCCGCGCGGTAAGGGCACAAGATCCCAAGTGTTAAATACGCTCCAAAGCGGCAATCTCCTCGGACATCGCGGTATCGCTCGGGGTGGCGACAACCTCATGGTAGGTCGTAGGCTCGAGAAAGAGTAGCGGGCTGCGGCCGTAGCGCTCAGGAGGCTGGCGGTCGGCGATCACGAAGATCGCATCGGGAGAAGGTGGAGCGAGGACCAGCAGGACGGAGAAGAGCTGGGAGCAGAGCGAGAAAGATGGAGGCTCATCCGGAGAAGGAGGAGGCCGGGGCGACGAGAGTAGTGCAAAGGAAATGGTGGAACCTCAACAAAAGAGTGAAAGGAAACTCGAGAGGAGAGGAAGCAAAGGTGGAGAGGGGAGTGGAGAAGGTGGAGAAGGAATCGAAATAGAAGTGCAAAGTGAGTGTCGAAAAATTCGGAAAAGAGATCGACTCAACAAGAGAATCGGTGACACTAGAAGGACGAGGGTAGTAAGCGGGGCTCATCAAGGTGGCGTCGAGAGATCCTCGTTCGGCGAGCAACGAGGTCATAGGTTCGTAGCAGCGACAACCCTTATGTTCAAGACTGTAGCCAAGAAAAACACACTCAACTGACTGAGCAATCAGCTTGGTGCTCATGAGGTGGAAGAAGGACAAAGCTGACATAGTCGAAACAACGAAGGTGGTGTGCTCGGGCTCTCGACCAGTAGAGGCGCCTAACGAGTAGAACCACGAAGAAGCGGTGGAGGCTGAATGTTGATGAGGAAAGCGATGAGTGGAGACCATGGATAAAAAGCCGTGATTGCAGGTGCAAAAATCTGCCAAATTTTTAAAATTTGAATTTGAATTTGAATATTTGACTCCATAATGTCCTTCCCTAGTTGGTTTAGGCATTCTTATGCTATTGAAACATTAGTTTTTAGTATATATTTAGCACTATTAAAACATAAAGGATGACTTTTTATGTACAACTTGAAACACTTTCTCATTAATTGGATTGCATGCAACATGCAACAGTGAGAGAATGGATTGCATCATTATTTGCTCGAGATTGGAAATCATTTAGTGACGCGATATGATTAATAAGAATCTGAAAAAGTATTTGCTAATAGTTTGTTCGTGATCTGAGTTTCATATGTACATACAAGCCTACCCACAAAGACCATAGTACGAGGACTTATTCATCATTCTCCCTAAGTCTTGTGCGTCGTCTTGTGGGAGAGTTGAACCATCCGATCCTAGAACGAGCTCGAGGAATTTTACCTCCCAAGAGGCTTGGTGAAGCGGTGTCCGCAAGGCGATCGGTGGTGTTGATGTAGCTCGCCTTGATCTCGCCTTCATCCAAGCGACCTCGGATGAAGTGGTACTTCACCCGGATATGCTTGCTCGTTCGTGAAAACAGGGTTCTTGGCGAGCAGGCGGACTTCTTCGTCCCCCCGAGAGCCACCGCTTGATCTCTGCGAGGAGATCACCAAGCGATCGAGCAAGCGGGCGCTGAGTCGAAGCGGTGGAAGCCGCTATGTACTCGGCCTCCACGGTACAGACAGAGCCACCACTGCGCTTGATCGACCGCCACTAACGAGGCACTTGTCGAGGAAGAAGAGAATCCCGCTTGTGCTCTTCTTGCGTGTCGATGTCGCTGCGTGGTCGCCGTCATTGCATGCAGATGAAGTCGCGCCGGCCGGACACCTCGGGTAGTGCAAGCCGTAGTCGGAGGTGCCCGCAGCGTAGCGGAGGATCCTCTTCACGGCTGGCGATGCTCGTCGTCGATCATTGCATGAACCGACCGACGTAGCCGACCAATGACGCCAAATCTGGGCGCGTGTGGACGAGGTAGCGAAAGGCGCCCACGATCTTGCCGCGTCTTGCGTCGCGTCCCACCTCCTCCGCCGTGCTCTCACGACTCGGCTTGACCTCTCCTCCATAGGAGTGTGGTGGGTTGCGATCGGTGAGCCCGCCACTTCGACGGTGCGCTTGGCGTGGCGGCCTGCCGAAGAGATCTGGGGCTGTCTGGTAGACCTCGATCCCGGTGAAGGAGAGAGCCCCAAGTCGCTCATCCGGAAGGCGGTCTTCATCTCGCCTTGAACTCCTCGACCTCGGCCTCCTTGGAGCCGGTGATCAACAGTCGTCGGCGTGACGCCCGCCAGCGGCGGTGTTGCCCTTTGCCCCGCCGGTGAACCGCCGCCTGCGTGTGCGCTTCTGCTGGAACCCATTTGCTTGAGGTGGAGTCGACTTAGCGTTCCATGCTCGTGGTGCTGCCGCAAGCCATAGAGGCCTTAACGCGGAGAACCTTAGCCTCCTTGCCGGGATGGCGAATCCGTGCGGTGACGTAGGCCTCCTCAGCTCAAGTCGCCGTTGAGGAAGGCGGACTTGGCGTCCATGTGATGGGCGCGCCAATCCTCTGGGCGCAAGTGCGAGGAGAGGCGAGCGGACTCCATGCGCGCGGCGGGCGCGGCGTCCTCGAAGTCGACCCCTCCCGCTGCATGAAACCTCGTGCCACCAAGCGAGCCTTGTGCTTGATGATGGCGCCGGCTTCATCCCGCTCGGCTTGAACACCAGCTTAAGGTGATCGCTCGGTGGCCGGCGGGAAGATCCGCCGGCTCCCACGTCGGTTCCGCTCGGCGGCGTCCATCTCCTCGCTTCATCGCGACACGCCATGCGCGTCTCCTCCGCCTCGGCGAAGAGCGAGGCTCGCCGTCGTCGCCGCGCCAAGTGCGACTCCGCTTCGAAGTCGTCTTCGCGCCGATCCGAGGATGGGCCGCCGCGAGATGTTGTCCATGGTACGATAAGCGTAGAGGCTCGTCGTCGTGGTAGGCGTCGACGCGGTCCTCGTCGTGAGAATGAGAGTGCGAACTCCACCATCTTGTTGCTTCGTCGTGGGCCGAAGCTATTGGGCCGATCCGGTGGTGTGGCCTCCAGTGCGGGAGAGTGGTGGCCGGTGCGGAGAGCGTGGCGTGGCCGTGCGAAAGGTGGTGGAGCTCTCGCTGAGGGCGGTGGCGAGCAAGGTGTCGAGTGGACGAGCTCGATGAAGGCGAGCCGCTAGCTCACGACTCTCTCGAAATGGGCGTAGTCGACAACAAAGTCCACGAGTCGAAGTCGAACCGCGTCGTCCGCCTTGTCCGTCGGCCGCCGCGCCGTCGAACACAACGTCACGCGAGATGCGGACCTTGTTGACAGGTCGAGGATGCGGTAGGCCTTCGAGCCTCCGTGGCCGATGAACACTCCGGTGCTCTGCCGTCGAGCTTACCGATGTAACCAAGCTCCTTGGCGAACGCGAGGAGCCAAGACCCGCAAGTGGGAGACCGCCGGCTTGCGTCCATGCCAAGCCTCGTGCGCGCCCACGCCATCGGCGCCTTGGTAGGCGGCGGTTGAGGATGTAGGCGGCCGTCCACCGCCTCTCCCGAAGGCGGCCGGCATCCCCTCTCGCTGAGGAGGGCGAGCCATCCCCATGGCCGTCTGCAGTTGCGCCCGCTCGACGACACCGCTCACTGCGGTACATGACGTAGCGAATGAGTAGCGGCGAATACCCTCATTAGCGCAAGATCGACGTGAATTCACCGCCGTGAATTATGCCCGCCGTTGTTGTGCAATCTTGGCGCTGCTTGACTGCTTGCGCCGCTCTCGCCTCCGCGGCGACTGCGTCGCTGATGGCGTCCATGACCTCTCCGCTTCTTCGCCGAGGACCATCACCCACATGTAGCGGAGAGATCGTCGACAAACAGCGAGAAGTAGCGTCGTCCTCACGGTGTGGCCGGCGTCACGAGCCACACAAGTCCCAGTGCACGAGCTCGAGCCTCTCCTTGGCTCGGAAACTTCGCTTCTTTGGGAAAGAAGTCGCCTCTGCCGTCAACACGCAGACGTCGCAGAATCGCTCCACATGGTCAAGGCACGGCGGGCCTCGCACCATTTCCATGGCAGCAGCCGCCAGGGCCTCGAAGTGAAAGGTGCCCAAAGCGCTCGTGCCATCTGCCACGCCTCGTCGTCCCGACGGCGAGACAGAAGGGTTGTGCCACCGTGCGTGAAGAATGTAGAGTCGGTTTGCGCCTCTGGTTACCTTAGCAAGAAGGCGCGCGAAGATCCCAAATCCGCGGCACCGTGCTCGATCTCGACACGCGAGCCGTTCTCATCCACCGCCCCAAGTGATGATGGAGTTCGCAGTCGGGGATGTAGTAGACGCCGGTGAGCAACTTTGTGCTCACGGACACGATGGTGAAGATGACGGAGCCGACGCCCTTGATTTCACGCGGAGGCGTCCCAAACAGACGAGCCTCGGACGCTAGAGTCAAACTCGTGAAGAACTCCGTCGACCGGTCATGTGATGGGTGGCGCGGTGTCGAGCACCACCGTCGATCTTGTCGTTCTTGGGCTATGGCAGAGAGGGCATGTGCTTTTGGCTCGTCAAGGTGGAGGAGAGCCATCTGCGGCGGTGCGGCTGGAGGTAGTCGATGCTCGCATGAGCAATGAACAGAGCCATTGCTCCTCCTCTGCTGTGACGTGGGCTGGCAGCGTCGTGGTATCGACAATCCACAGCCCAATGACCAAGCTTGCCGCGATTGTGGCAAGAGTCGCCTCGTCTTGGCTTTTGCTTGCCAAAGCGCATGCTGGCGCGCTCCACGATCATTACCCTCGGCCGTCCTCGCGCCCATGCTTGGCGTCTTTGCGCTGCTTGCGCGCTTACCATGCTTGCGGCCGCTGTCGTGGAAGAAGGCTCCCTTCTTCGCCACGCCTGGCCGGCGACCCACATTCCCGTGAGGAGGAGCTTCCGCCAATGGAGACGGGTCCCGAGAGGCGCCGTGGCTCATCGTTGTCAACAACCTTGGGCGACCGCGCCTCCTCGATCGTCATCGTGGAAGGTCAGCGAGAGACTCGATCGAGCGGGCGTGCTGCTTGTACTTCTCGGGGCGCAATGGAAGAGCTTTTCCACGCCTCTCTCCTGCGCCATAGGTGTCGTCGCCGAACCGCACTACCGCAGCGAGTGTTGAGGCGGAGAACAAAGTCATCCACGTCCTCACCGGCTTGAAGGCCAAGTGCTCCCACTCCGTCGAAGTGCAAATGTAGACTTGCGCGCGCGATCCGCCTGCCGATCGTCTTTGCGGCGATGGCGTCCCAAACCTCTTTGGCGATCCGCTTGTTGGTAGCGAAGCGCATCTCGGCGGGGCTGCGATGATGAGAGCATCGGCGCCGTCGATCTGGTCGTAGTCGGCGTCGCCGTCTCGGATCGCATCCGCATATGCCGCGCTGGAGTTTTACCTCATCACCGCATGACCACTCGACATAGTTGGTCTTGGTGAGGTAGGCCACTTTGCATGCCGGGGGCCGGCGTCCTCGACGACGACTGGTACCGTGGTGACCACGATGCCGTCTGCGGAGAGAGGCGCGTTACTGTGAAGGCCGTGCTCTCCGTCGACCGTCTGCCGCCGCCGTCGGCGCCTCCTCGAAGCGCCGTTGCGTCCAGCGCTATCTGAAATTGCCGCGCTCGTAGGCGTCTTAAGCCTTATTCGCCTTCATCGCGCCGCCTTGTTGCCTCCCTTTCAGGCTCGAGTAAGTTGTCCGCGTCGGCTATCATCGCCGAGAGATGGAGTCTTTATTCTTTGCGCGCAAAAACCTTGACCTCCGCCGCTTGCCGCAGCGCTGTACATCTGCCGCCCGCCCGCTTCCGCCTCCGCTCTGCTGCTGCCAGCTCCGCGCTACCCGACCTTGGCGCCCTTTCATTGCCGCACGTCTCTGCCGCCCTTCTGCTTCATTCGGCTTCTGCCGCAGCCGAGGCTTCGGCCGTCTGGCACGAAGTGCTCGAGGGCGACCGAAGGCCGAGCGCCTGCGGACATGGCGCTCTTCGGGGGTGTTGCGTGGAGAGAGGTTGCTTCGACAGTCTTGCCGTCTCGGAGAGGAGGAGAGGGGCAATGGGCTGCTGCTTGCCTTGCTACGGCTGGGCACAGCTGCGAGGCCGGAGACGAGATGAGCAAGAGATGCTCAAGCTACTGAGGATAGTAAGGCTCGATACCACTTGTTACTCATTTGGACTCTTCTTTGTTGGTGTTAGCAAGATCCTTACTCTCATGGAGAGGATGACACTTGGAGATGAGGCAATTTTTCTTTGTTTATTTCTAACACAATGCCATGCCAACTTTGAGGGTTGGGGATACATATTATAGAGTACGCCAACCCGACCAAGTATATGCTAAGATGCTAGTCTAAGATCTTTGTCCCATGACAGTCAAGATCTTGTCCTTAAAGTGGCGATCAAGATCTTTGTCCTATGACATCAAGATCTCGTCCTTAAAGTGGCATGATCAAGATCTTTGTCTATGATGATCAAGATCTTGTCCTTAAAGTGACAGATCAAGATCTTTGTCCTTAAAGTCTGCTTTGTACAAGCCTACCCACAAAGACCATAAATGCGAGGACTTATTCATCAGGTAGTAGCTGTTACCATCAGAATGAAACTCAATCCCTGACAAAATGGTGGTAGCTAGTGGGGTCTTCAAGAGGCTCACCATTAATAGACCGAAGGTGAACACCAAGCTTTATAGGAGTATCCACCATGCGCTGATCAGTGAGATAAGCGCGAGCAAGGATACCCAGAGTGCTCCCGAGAGAGGTAGTGGCCCTCATACGTAGAAGTGATATCTCAATCCCAAGTAAGTAATGAAGATGATCCAAATCAGACATCAAGAACTGCTCACTGAGACGCTCCTTCACAAAGGCAATGTACTGAGAGTCATCTCCAATAATGATCATATCATCCACATATAGAAGGAGAAGCGTCTGACCCTGAGGAGAGGTGTGAACAAAGAAGTGGGCAAGGTCGTGATCATTGGGGGAGAAGTTGACAACAGTGACAACAAAGGAGAAGCGGTCAAACCAAGTATTAGGGGCTTGAGAGCGACGAAGGCAACAAACCATACAATAATACATAATACCCAGGGGGCGGCTGTATGTAGACCTCCTCACGCAACTCGCCATTGAGAAATGCATTCTTGACGTCCAGCTGAGAGATGAGCTACTGTCGAACAGGGGCCACAACAAGGAGAGTGCGAACAATGGTCATGTGAGCGACAGGAGCGAAGGTCTCATCGTAGTCACGACCATGCTTCTATTGAAAACCACACATCACAAAACTAGCCTTGTAGCGCTCAAGAGCACCATCCGAGCGGGTCTTGATCTTGTACACCCACTTGCATGTGATAGGAGTGACGCGCAGGTAAGGGCACAAGATCCCAAGTGTTAGTACGCTCCAAAGCAGCAATCTCCTCAGACATCGCGAGCTGTCACTCAGGGTGAGCAGCAACCTCATGGTAGGTCGTAGGCTCAGAAAGAGTAGCGGCTGCGAAGCCGTAGCGCTCAGGAGGCCTGGCAGTGCGACGATCACGAAGATCGCATCTGGGAGAAGGTGGAGCAGGACCCAGCAAGGACGGAGAAGAACTGGGAACAGAGCCCAGAAAAGATGGAGGCTCATCCGGAGGGAGGAGGCCGAGGACGACGAGAGTAGTGCAAGGGAAATGGTGGAACCTCAACAAAAGAGCTGAAAGGAAACTCCAGAGGAGAGGGAAGCAAAGGTGGAGAGGGGAGTGGAGAAGGTGGAGAAGGAATCGAAATAGAAGTGCAAAGCTGAGTGTCAGAAAAATTCAGAAAAGAGATCGACTCAACAAGAGAATCTGAGCTGACACTAGAAGGACGAGGGTAGTAAAGCCGGGGCTCATCGAAGGTGGCGTCCCGAGAGATCCTCATTCGGCGAGCAACAGGGTCATAGGTTCGTAGCAGCGACAACCCTTATGTTCAAGACTGTAGCCAAGAAAAACACACTCAACTGACTGAGCAATCAGCTTGGTGCTCATGAGGTGGAAGAAGGACAAAGTTGACATAGTCGAAACAACGAAGGTGACTGTACTCGGGCACTCGACCGTAGAGACGCCTAACAGGAGTAGAACCCTGAAGAGCAGTGGAGGGCTGAATGTTGATGAGGAAAGCAGTAGTAGAGACCATGGATAAAAAAACCGGCCGGTAACCGGTGCAAAAAATACCGGCCGAAATTTTTAAAATTTGAATTTGAATTTGAATATTTGACTCCATAATGTCCTTCCCTAGTTGGTTTAGGCATTCTTATGCTATTGAAACATTAGTTTTTAGTATATATTTAGCACTATTAAAACATAAAGGATGACTTTTTATGTACAACTTGAAACACTTTCTCATTAATTGGATTGCATGCAACATGCAACCATGAGAGAATTGGATTGCATCATTATTTGCTCAGGATTGGATTGATTATTTAATCCTATACTTTCAAATCATTTAGTGACGCGATATGATTAATAAGAGATACGAAAAAGTATTTGCTAATAGTTTGTTCAGCGATACAGGTTTCATATGTATGATTACTAGTATCAATATACTGGCATTTGTTTGGCCAGGACTGGCCGACCAAGTCCAACTTTCATATTTCTGCTAAAAATACTAGCTTCTAAGGGTAGCTCATGTAACTAGAAAACTATCCTATTAGGAGGTGGAGTCGTGAAAGAAGCAAGAAAACAATTAATATACGACCTTTGGAAAATATAAGATAGTTAAGAATTCAAATGGACCTACTATTTCCAACTAGAGTAAATTGCATTGGATCTCCCTAAACTTGTGCAGTTGTCTCACTCAACACCCTGAACTTGCATTGTACTTTGCCGCCCCCCTAAACTTGATCATGTTTGCACCATTGATCAATCAAACATTTAGGTAATTTCACAACCATTGCACCAATGCAATTTACTCTTTCAATTGTGTGGTGCAAGAGCATACTACTCATCCTTTTGAAAAATCATGTATGCCTGTGTATTTAGAATATATGCAATATTTTATTTGGTCTATTGTCATTCCATTAGGCAGCCTTTCAATTCATCAGGGACAGACAATAGTTGCTTTGGGAACGTTTGGATCTATACTTAATTTTTCCATCCTAGGAGAGGGCAAACTAGCCTAGTTAAGCTCTTGCTTGGAAAATCAAGCTTTTTATGTACAACTTGAAACACTTTCTCATTAATACTTGCATTATTCCAAATTTAAATTTGCTAATTACCATTTTCACCATTTTTTGGTTTTTCAGCCGGTTTTTCCGGTTACCGTCCGGTAACCGGTCCGAGAAAATTCAAATTCAAATTCAAATTTTGAAATTCGAATACGGGCCGGTTTTTTTGAATTTACCGCAGAATCGGTGAAATTTGATTCTTGAATGCCGTAGTCGTCGTAGATCTTCCGATCAGAGATTTCAATCCCTGGTGGAGACAACCTCAGCCCAGAAGTGAGGTGGAACAAAAAAGTCAAACATGAGAGCACGAGCTGTCTCAAGCAAGTGGCGATATTTATGCTCAGAGGCACCGTTCTGAGTGTGAGCACTGGGACAAGAGCACTGGTGAAGAGTACCCTGCTCAGCGAGAAAGTGACGCAAAGCAGCAAATAGGTACTCGCTAGCAAAATCAACACGAAAAATACGAATAGCTGAATCAAACTGGGTCCGAACCATGGTGGCAAAACTCTACTTAATAGAGAGAATCTGACTACGAGAGGACATGAAGTAGATCCAAGTATGACAAGAATAATCATCAATAAAGATCACATAGTATCAATGACCCCTTTTCGAAACAAACAAAGACGGACTCCAAACGTTGGAGTGAACAAGATCAAAAGGACGAGTTGAGACAGAATCACTAGAGGGATATGGGAGCTGTAGCTGCTCGCCAAGCTTACAACCCCATACAAGGTAAAGAAGTGTCACTAGAAATAGACCCAAGAAGACCACGACCTAGTAGAGACGATAGTCGCGATCCACAGAGATGATCCAAACGATGGTGCCACTGAGCAAACGAGGACACAACAAAAACAGAGGCAAGTGTAGTGAATGACTGGCTGGTGGAGACAGTGGAAGGAAAGTGCAGCCAGTCGAGCTCCCAAAGACGCTGCGAATCACGACGCCGTGGGCTAGCACCAAATAGAGTTCCCGTGCGGTGGTCCTGGACACAAGAGTCGGACTCAAGAATAACACGACAGTCGTGATCAGTGATCTGACTGGCCGACATAAGTTGCATAGTAAGATGGGGAACATGAGATGACAGGAACATAAAAGGAAGAAGTGAAAAGGATGCCTCGGCCTACAACAGGAAGAGAGGTACCATCTGCAGTCTGAACAGTGGAAGTAAAAGCTGTGGGACTCACAAAAGTGAGGTGAGTAGAATCTGGTGTCATGTGAAAAGAAACATCAGAGTCCAAGATCTACAAAGACAACATATTGGACGAGGGAGGTGGAGGCAAGGAGGATCGCTGAGAAGCAAGAGCCAGATGAGCAGATCCCGACGCAAGGGCGACGATGGTGTCTTGAGGTAGGAGCGGCGGCCTGAGGCACCAGCGGCCGCGGTTGCCCGAGACGGGTGGTGGCGGCGCTAGCTAGGAACAGGGGTGGCTGGCGCACGACCTGCGGGTATGCTATCGGCGGTGCCGAAAGGTAAAGGTGCGGCACCGACGACCATGAGATCAACGGTTGCATCATGTGGCAGGGCGGTGTCGAGGCGTCCGGATCTGTAGTCTGGAGGCAGTGCGCTCACGAGCAAAAGCTCTGGGCTATGGTGCGAGCTCGAGACGGCGAGAGATTCGGTGACAAAGCTGGCCGGGTGGTAGTAGTAGGGGTGTCATTGGATCCGGGCTGGATCCGCCGGATCTGCACAGGGGCGCACGGAGTGCGTGCGGCGAGAAGGGTCGCACGCGGACGGAGGAGCACCGGGGTGCGCCCGGTGGGAGGTTCCGCGCGAATAAGCATAGGAGCGCGCAGAGCTGGAGGCGGCGCACGCGCACGGAGGAGCTCGGGGCGGCGGCTGCTCTGCTCGGGTGCGGGTGGATCCGATGGCCGAGGGTGTGGATCCACTGGTGGGAGCGGTGAGATCCATCGGTGGGAAGCTTACCGCGGATCCAAATGACGGAGAGCAAAAAAGCGAGGCGGTCGGAGGAAGAAAAAGAGCGCGCGTGCTCGCTTGGTCGCCAGTACGCATAACGCAGTGGTCGGAGCGGGCGATGGCGGCGGTAGCTGTCACGAGGAAACCCTAAACCTTGCTCTGATACCATGTTGGAATGAGAACTCTTGATAAATTCCAATGGGCCAAAAGGCAAATATGACATGTACAGGGTTGGCAATATGCAAAGAACACCCTAAGCAAATATACATTTGTAATAGAGATTTCGCTACATGCCCGCACAGGCATCCGCACTGGCCGAATGATGCGACTTAAGATAGAACTCGATGGGCATGAGCTGCTAGCCCTTGTGGACTCCGACTCCACCCATACCTTTCGCTACATGCCCTCATGATCCGGAGGACGACAGTGACCATGTTGAGATTTTGTTACATGCCCTCACAGGCATCCTCACTGGCCGCTCGATGCCGCTGAAGATAGCACTCGATGGGAATGAACTGCTAGCCCTCGTGGACTCCGGCTCCACCCATACCTTTCTGGCTGAAGCCGTCGTGCAACGCTCCGGCTTGTTTCCGACGCCACAGCCGGGCATGGGGGTCACGGTGGCCAATGGTGACCGTGTAACCAGCTCCGATGTTTGCGCTAACACTCGACTTACTATTGATCACGAAGACTTTTTTGCTGACTGCTACGTCATTCCCCTCGACGGGTTTGATGTGGTCCTTGGAGTGCAGCGGCCCTGCACCTTGGGGCCCATCTTTGGGACTTCACGAAGCTCACAATGTCGTTCTGGCAAGATGACCATCGGGTGACATGGACCGGGCTTGATGCCACTCCGGTCGGCGGCCGAATTTGCGCCCTCACTGGCCGGGACTTGATGACAAATCTTTTGCGGAGTTCGCTGTCCTCTTTGAGGAACTACACGGACTGCCACCGCCTAGCCATCACGATCACCACATCCACCTCTTGCCGGGCATTGTTCCAGTGGTCGTTCGGCCATATCGTTATCCGCAGTTATTGGAGGACGAAATTGAGAAGCACATTGATGACATGTTGGCGCAAGGTATTATTCGCGAAAGTACTTTGGCATTTTCTTCACCCATTTTGATTGTCAAAAAATAGGACGCATCTTGGCGTTTCAGTGTGGATTGTCGTCCCCCAACGACAAGACCATTAAGGACAAATTTCCTATACCCGTTGTCGACGAGCTTTTGGATGAACTCAATAGTGCCCGTTTCGTCACCAAGTTTGATTTGCGCAGTGGCTATCATTAGGTTCTGATGCATGGTCCCGATATCGAGAAGTCAACGTTTCAAACGCATCGTGGTCACCTCGAGTTCTTGGTTATGCCATTCGGCTTGACGAATGCTCTGGCGACATTCCAGCGCTCATGAACGACATCCTCAAGCCTTTTATTGGCCGTTTTGTCCTTATTTTCTTTGATGATATTTTGGTCTACAGTTAATCGTGGGCGGAACATCTTCAACAAGTGTGCACCATGCTCCAACTCACGCGTCACAACCAATTATTTCTCAAGAAGTCCAAGTGCCTTTTTGGCGAGGAATCCGCGGCCTATCTCGGCCACATCATCTCCGATCAAGATGTGGCCATGGATTCTGACAAGATCGAAGCAGTTCAAGCATGGTCAAAACCACGTACCATTAGGGCACTCCGTGGGTTCCTTGGTCTCATCGGTTATTACCGCAAGTTCATCAAGGAATATGGCTAAGTGGCAGCTCCCCTCACCAAACTACTTAAGGAAGAAGCTTTTTTTGTGGACACCAGACGCCGACCTTGCCTTTGTAGCTTTGAAGACAGCTCTTGTGACATCGCCAGTGCTCCATCTTCTCGACTTTGTCAAGCGCTTCACGGTGGATTGCAATGCGTCCGGTGCGGGCTTCAGTGCGATATTGCACCAAGATGGCGAATCAATTGTATTTTTAGTAGGGCGGTCGCCCCTTACCATGCTAAGTTGGCCGCCTATGTATGTGAATTGGTCGGTTTGGTCAAGGCAGTACGACGTTGGCGCATGTATCTTTGGGGACGAGCTTTTCTTGTTCGGACCGATCATTATAGCTTGAAATTCTTACTCGATTAGCGGCTCTCTACTATTCCTCAACATACCCGGGTGAGCAAACTTTTTGGTTATGACTTTTCAGTTGAATTTTGTCCTGGCCGATAGAATGCCGCCGCGGATGCTTTGTCCCGTTGAGATGAGGAAACCATGGCTGTTCGGGCATTGTCCAGCCCAAACTTTGCCATCTTTGCCGCCCTTCAGCAGGATGTTTCGTCGATTCCCGAGCTCGTGGTGTTGCGGGATAAGGTATTGGTCGGCATAGCCGACTCAGGTTGGACCTTCATGGACAGATTGCTCTTATACAACGAGCGTGTTTTTGTGGCGGATTTATTGCTTCTTTGGGATGATTTGCTTGCCGATGCTCATAGTACTGGTCATGAAGGCATTCATAAAACTTTACATCGCTTTCGAGTGACCTTCTTCAACTCCAGTGCTAACAAAAAGGTTTGGGAGTATATCAAAGGTTATGTGATCTGTCAGCAAAATAAGACCGAACATTTGCATCCAATGGGACTTCTCCAGGCTTTGACCGTACCATCGACAGGTTGGGAGGATATCTCCATGGACTTTATTGAAGGATTTCCAAAGGTGGGTGGCAAAACGGTGGTTGATCGTTTTTCGAAATACAACCATTTCATTCCACTCGGCCACCCCTACACGACAAACTTCATCGCCCACGCCTTCTTTGATTTCATTGTTCGTCTCCATGGTTTACCCTGTTCTATCGTGAGTGATCACGATCCCGTCTTCACCAGTAATTTTTGGACATAACTTTTTCGTCTTGCGGGTGTTAAGCTTCACATGAGTTCCGCCTTTCACCCACAATCGGATGGTCAGTCGGAAGTGGTCAACCACACCATTGCTTTGTACCTGCGGTGTTTGTCTGGCGATCGTCCTAAGCAATAGCTTTCTTGGTCAGAGTTTTGTTACAATACTTCATATCATCCTGCCTTGTGTACCACACCTTTTCGTGTAGTCTATGGGCGCGACCCTCCTACATTGTTGACTTACCAGCCTGGTGCGACGCGAGTGGCGGCTGTTGATAGACAATGGCGTGATCGTGATGAATTTCTCACCGAAATCCGCGAGGGGCTCCTTGAAGCCCAAGATTATGTGAAGCAACACTATGATAAGCATCACCGCGAGGTTCAATTTGACGTGGGTGAATGGGTCTGGCTTCATCTTCATGACCTCACGACAACTTCTATAACTGACCATCAGCGTTCCAAGTTGGATCCCCGTTTTTACGACCTTTTCTTGGTTGACGAACACATTGGAACGGTTGCTTATCGTCTTTAGCTTCCTCTGAAAACTCGCATACATAATATCTTCCATGCCACTCTACTTAAAAAGTACCAAGGATCCGTTCCTCCTGTACCTGGCCGGCTATCGGACATTGTGCATGGTCGTGTGGTTCCTTCGCCATTGTCTGTTGTCCG
The DNA here is from genome assembly GCA_036346395.1 of Hsuehochloa calcarea. Taxonomy (NCBI): domain Eukaryota; kingdom Viridiplantae; phylum Streptophyta; class Magnoliopsida; order Poales; family Poaceae; genus Hsuehochloa; species Hsuehochloa calcarea. Next base: position 58,110,267 of record CM070593.1, on the reverse strand, counting down.
GGCTTGTCTGAACCATGATACTTGGGAACTACTCGTTCAATGTTTGAGTTGTTCTTCCACCAACGCGACATGGGAGCGCTTGGGTGATTTTCAACAATGTTATCCTCTATTCTAGCTGGTCCTCGCTCGAGGACGAGCTGTTTCGTGGAGAGGGAGGTAATGTTGTGGACACATTTGTCGGGAAGACGTATTAGAGGCGCCGGCACAAGGACGACAAGGCAGGTTTGGCCGGGAGTACTGCTACCGTGTTGAACGGGAATACTACTGCCGATATGGCAAGAGCTCACGTAATGGTAGGAGATCAGGATAGTTAAGTAGTGCTTTCCTTAATTGTAGCTTCCGAAATCTGCATGTCTAATCTATAAAGGCAACCAATGTAAGAGGAGGAAGCAATCAAGAAATAAAGTAGTTTTTCCCTCATCAAGTTTCGGCAGATCAGAGCCTTGCGCTACGGCAACAATGCCGCCGTGTGCAAGGGCGATCTTCGCCTTCGCCAGTTATCGTATCATTGAATCATCCTCCCCATCTTCCCACGCCACATCAATGTACAACTCTTAACATGTATGTCATTCAAGGATAAAAAAACCGGTCCCGGTAACCGGAAAAACCGGTCAAATTTTGAAAAACAAATTTTGAACTGCTGTTTTCCTGAAACCGGTAACTGGAAAAACCGGATAAAAAACCGGAAAACCGGTCTTTTATGTTTTAATAGTGCTAAATATACTAAAAACTAATGTTTCATTACATAATCTAGTATAACAATACCTAAACCAACTAGAGAAGGACATTATAGAGTCAAAAATTCAAATTTGAATTTAAAAGATTCCGGTCGGTTTTTTTTCCCGGGACCGGCCGGGAAAACCGGTAACTTACCGGCCGGTATTTCATTCTCTGATGTCATGTTGGGTAGAGGTGGACCACCCTTTATGTAGGTCCCTGGATCTGCTGCTACTTAACTTATACATATTTTTCTGTCTAGGGCACTGAAAGTGCATGTGTAATATGCATCTGCATGCTTGCTTGTATGTGTGTAACCATTTAATGTGAATCATATTGTGCTGCTCCGGCTCATGCTTTCGTATGCACATGGCCAAACATCAACACTGTTCTGTTACCACATTCACGTGTCAAACAAATTACCCTGCAGTTCGTCTAGCATATTCCAATCATGAAAATAAAATGATAGTACTCGATATACAAGTGTGCCATGAGTATTTATGCTCCTTATGCTATGTGTCTGTTGTCAAATTGATTTAGGCCTTTTTCTTTGTTCTCTGTTCCCATTTGATGCATGAAGGATTGTAGCAAATACAGTACCTTGGAGGAAGAATAAACCAAAATTATTTAGTTATGAGCAAGGGTCTTTTACTAGTCCCATTGGACAATGTTTCTTTAACAGAGATGATGTAAAGATTACATTAATATGTTCTGTAGGTTATGTTACCAGTTGAAATTTGAACATCATATAAGCAGAAAGATAGAACATGTTGAGTGTTGCATCAGGAGAGTGCTACCCAGATATTGAAATACCGGCCGGTAACCGGTGGTTACCGGTTTTCCCGGCAGGTCCCGGGAAAAAAAACCCGGCCGGGATCTTTTAAATTCAAATTTGAATTTTTGACTCTATAATGTCCTTCTCCAGTTGGTTTAGGTATTGTTATACTAGATTATGTATTGAAACATTAGTTTTTAAGTATATTTAGCACTATTAAAACATAAAAGACCGGTTTTTCATCCGGTTTTTCCTGTTCCCGGCCGGTAAGGTTACCGGTTTCGGGAAAACTGCAGTTCAAAATCTGTTTTTCAAAATTTGACTGGTTTTTTTTCCGGTTTTTCCGGTAACTGGCCGGTTACCGGTACCGGCCGCCGGCCTGGATTTCCTCTGGGACCGGTTTTTTGATCCTTGGTGCTACACTGCTACCTACTTAGCTCATGCTAGGTCATGTCATGGATTGTCTGTTTGCTATGCTTGTTGATAGTTGATCATTGATGTATTTCTGCTACTCCCTTTGGTCATAAAAGAAATTTGGTCACCAAAATGCAATTCAGACCAACAATTTCTACTGTAATATATTGTAAAACCGAATTAAATTATAACATTATGATAGTATTTTTTGAGACAAATCTAGTCATACCATTTTTTAATGCCAATTTAAATATTCACAATTACATTATTGGCCAAAGTTCAAATAGTTTTGACTCCAAATTTCCCACGGCGACACTCTTTTTGATTGGAGGGGATATGTACTCGGAACAAACATTTTGCTGCCATGTAAACCAGCTTGTTTACTTCAGTTTGTGCTTGTTAGTTTCTGTTAGCTGTGAGATACTTAAAGATGGTTCATTCTCTCTCTCTCTCTCTCTCTCTCTCCCCTCATTCAGTATCTTGTTTTACTTAAGCATCTAGCGTGCATATGCTAAGCTCCTCTTTTAGTGCTCTGAGTTTGCACTTTTTTGACAGGTTGAGTTAGAAGAAAAAGTGGCAAGTGTACATGCGGACATAGTAAATCATGTAAGCTCACTCTGAAATTAATTTCATTTGAAACATCCTAGTACATTTTGAATAAAAATACATGCAGATATATAAATGGGAAAAACTTCATAACTACTTGGTTATCTGTAGCAATTTAGAAACAGGCTAAGGGACTTTAAATTTTATTGAAGGACATAGCGCATGCTTCAGCAAAAGATTTTTAAATCTCCTCTCTTAACTGCAGAGCAGAGTATTGAATTATCGACCTTAGCTTGTTTCCAAACTTGTACACAAATAGTTTTCATCATTTAAATGTTGTGCCCTTCTCTTTGGTTTGACACTTGAATATATTGTTCCGCTTTACCCTAATCTTGTCTTGTAGAAGGCAAAGATACATCCTATTCCAGTTATTTTTTATGGAGAAAAAAAATCCAGATAACCTATTCCAATTTGATTTGCTAAATCAAGAGCTGAAATGTGCACGTCAACGTTCACGGTGGCAAAATGACCTTTGAAACCCAACTCTAAAGTGTTATGGAAACTAGAACGAAAATGTACTAAATAGTAATTTATGTGGCAAACATTGGCAAAATACATCATCCAGTCAGAGGTTGGGCTGAACCGGGGTGCATAACTTTTTAATCAGGGATGCACACGTAGTATATATGGACTAATCTCTGCTAAATTTTTATTTTGACCCGGTGTCCTGTGACACCGGGTCCTTCCATTTAGTTCCGCCCATGGTTATGGCATTGTAAATTTAGGGTAGACCTGTTCATGGGTAGCTTGGCCTGGGTTTTCTATGCTCGTACCCAAGATTTCAGCCCATGGGCCCGTTCCGCAGCACAAAAAGTATAATAAAAATAAACATTTTATTCATAAAATAATGAATGCAATATTTTTGGAAAATAAATAAAAGAAATTTGGCCTTCGGCCTGGGTCGGGCTGGCCCAGGCCATGAACACCTATAGGGGGCAGGATATCCTTTTTTTAAGTTGGGTGGATTAAGTGGAGTTCACCTTCAGGGGGGTTATTTGGACTTCCCACCCATTCTTTTTTGAATATGGCTAAGCTAGGCAGGAGGAATATTTGGAAGTAGTTAGATTTTCGAGTGAACGTGCTACCTTCATTGCATATTAAATTTCGTACATTTGTTAGATACCATTTGAAGTCTGAAAGCAACTTTCTAAGTTATTATGCCAAACTGAATACTTTTGTGGTCCCTACTAATACATATATTCTTCCGTTATGCTTCTCTACAACTATTGACGAAGCTTCCCTTTTTTTAGTGGATTGATAAGGAACTTCAGAGATTGGAGAAAGAGATTGAAAGAGCTCATGACAAGGGGTGGCGCCAAGAATATCCTTTCCATATTTACTGATGATCATGTAGCAATAAACTAACAATGCTTGTTATTTATAAAGGTGGTCTTATTTTCTTATTTTACTATTGCCAGCCTATTTCTTGGAACTCAGGAAAGAAAGTTTTTGCAGTTCCTTGACTGGTCCTGTTTTACAATGTTCGACCTATTGTATCAAAAAAAGGTCCTAAGCACACCAGCCGAAAGACAGCGTCGTCTTGAGGAGGTCCCTGAGGTTACTCCGGATACAGAAGAGGAGAGAAAAGAAACTGAATCTGAAGCTGCAGCAAACAAACCCATACAAGGGAATAGAGGTACAAACACTTGAAATTTTGGTTCTAAAATATATAACAGAAATTTTGGTTCTAAAATATATAACAGTTTTTCCTTCCTTTCCATCTGTTTTATGTTCATACTGGTGCCAAGTACATCCAAGGTGTTACATGCTCTATCCAACAGCTTCCCTCTGGTTCCCGTTATAGAAATAAACATTACAGAAGTTCATAACCCAACATTTGGAAAATCCAAACACAATTAGTTAGATAAAGTGGAGGGAACAAGTTTTGTCTAATTGTTAGCTGTTTAATTGTAGTCACAAGTCACAACAACTATTTGGTTTTGTCAGTGCAAAATTATCTTGTGAAGCCTCACCATAGGTCTTCGATATTTTTTTAGCTTAGGCATATATTTGCCCTTGTAGAAGCTAGTTATCTATTACATGGAAACTGTAAGTCTGGGAAGACTGTGGTTTCGCATTTTGCAAGTACTTGCAATGTAGTGTTCAAATAAGTGGATTTGGACCAGGTATGGCTACTACCGAATCAATATCTGAATTTCTTTGTGTGGCTGTGAATGCAGATAATATGCTTATGGATTGGGTATATATTGGATATGTGCACACAGCCACACACAATAGGCTTTTAAAAACCACTATGGATACAAGCCTTTTTTGTTGTATATAATTCGTTTGACGTAATATCAGTATAAAGCGAATGTCAAATAGCACTCGCAAACCTAGCATGCAATTTTACTGTTCATTCACATCCATTCAGAGCTGGAATGCAGTAGTGTAGTTTATGTGCTGCTAGTTCCACCTCTCGGCTGACTTAACTATATGTTACACCGGAAGTTTTTTAACACTGAATTTGTTTGTGGTCTGAACTCTGATTCCCAAACTATTGTTACTAAACTTTGAACTTAAAGGGTATATTTGATACATTTATGGTCATGGTCGTTAAACTGCATCTTGTTTAGGTTCAGCTGTCGAGTAACTTATCGTTGCAGAGGTGTTTCAGAGGAAAGATCCCGAGGTTTTACCTCCATGAAGACATCTTTCTTCTATAGCTGTTCTTATCACCTATTTTCCCATGGCGAAACAGAATGTGTACCTCTGTGTTCGAAGTATAATTCAATACAGATCGTCTGTTTCAAAAGTTATACTCATTTACTTTTTTTGAAAAATATTTAGAATTCTACAATTTTTTATATAAATATTTACTTGTACTGGGTGTTATTAATATTGTGTGTATATTGAAGAGACCCGGTGGACAATATATATAGGGAGTACAAATGGTGTATGTCATATACAGATAATGCAATACAAAAGGCAGATAAGGAAATACAAAAGAGTTCTTATTCTAACACTCCCCTCAAATGGCGTATGTAATAACATTGTATTTGAAAAGGGTTGGCAGTTGGCACTAAAATATGAAAAATCCAAAGTCTGAGTCTTGATAATGTCGTTGTAGCATGCAACTCTTGGAAACTATGTCGAGTATCAAAAGATCTCCCATCCGGGGTCGTGCGTCAGCCCATAAATCACAAGGTGCAAGGGCTGAGAAAGTAGAGGCAAGCGGGAGAAAAGTCGATCGAAGCAACACGACGAAGAAGATGATGAAACTAACAAAAATTGAGAAAGTTGTCTAATCAAACCAAAGAGGAATAGACAGAACCATGGTGGCACAGATCAAAGTCCAAGACGGCAGCGCAGTGCACAAGAAGCGCCCGGAGGCGCAGTGCGGAAAAAGCGCGGCAGCCTTATAAGTTCGAGGCGGCGGCTAAGAGAAAGCGACGGCATCATAACGACTTTTACGATCTGCAGCGGCTCGGAGAGAGCGGCGACGGCCATACAAAAAGGAATTCCTATGCTTCTATGACTGACAATAAATTTGTGGACTCGCATTGCTTAGACGAACTCAAAAATAGAGTGGTGCAAACTTAGATTGATGCATCGGAAGAAAAAGGACTCAAAGGATAGCTAGCAATACCATGTTAAGCTTGATGGACAAGGTGAAGGAGTTCGTGGCGGATAAGATCGCACACATCCTGGAGCTGGAGGCGTCGCTGGACAATGTGTCGTTCAAGAGCATGAGCCGCGAGTGCATCACTGTGCACAGAGTGCGAGCCAGTTGCCGAAATGATCCAACGCACAAGGTGTCGCGCACGGCATCCTCAAGGAGTGCGATGTGGCAGATGGCGCCGTCCTGGAGCTCGACGCTGTACCCCGGGAAGACGATCCACGACATGGGAGGGCGGGACAGCTCGACAAGCTGGCTGCGCAGGGCGTCACGACACCGCCAGCAGACGGCGCCGAAGTGGGCGCGGTCGCCGAAGGAAGGCAGGAAGCGGAGGACCTCACCGAGTGTGTTCGCCAGGAGGTCGGGCCAAGGAACACGGCTGCCGTGATCTCCCACTTCCGGCACTGCATGCAAGTATTCGACGACCTCCGCGTCAATCGATCTGAAGATGGCCGACAGCGATGACGAGTGGGATTCGACGGGGATGGCAAGGTCAGAATCCCAAAGCGAAAGACGAAGACGAAGCCAATCAAATCGATCAGGAGATGATGCTGCTGTTGCCAGGGATAGAAATCCCAGCCGGTTACCGGTGATTTGAAATCCCGGTCGTTTTTTCCGGAGTTTGCAAATTCAAATATCAAATTTCGGTTGATTTTTAAGCAAATTTAAACGAATTTCGACCGAGTTTTTCTTGGGAAAACCGGTAACCGGCCGCCGGCCGGGAACGGTTTTTGAGTCCATGGCTGCTGCTTCTACAAGGAAAGCCTACGACTAATGTGGCCGCCCCCAGGAGCAGAAATTGCTCCTCCCGGGGGCAGCGGGTAGCGGCGGCGGCAATAGTAAACACTAACTCTAACCTTTGCTCTGATACCATGTTATGAATATTGTGTGTATATTGAAGAGACCCAATGAGCAATATATATAGGGAGTACAAGAGGTGTATTCCTATTCTAAACAAAAGAGTTCCTATTCTAACATTGGATTTGTTTACAAAATATCGTGGCGTCGTTTGATTGCACAACTTGTGTGTACATTGGCCACTGCTTTTTTGTACTGAAGTTCTTAATACACGGGGCTAACTGACTAGCCTGTGCAATTGCGTGGCTACATGTTAGTATGTTACAATGCATATCTTCAAGATTTAAAAATGCATGTTACCTTCTGAAACAACTTCTTTCAACATCATGTTATGGATGTGAGTGTTGTAAAGATGACGTTTGCATCTCGAAGAAAACGTAGAGAAGTCATAATTGCCTCCAGCGGCCAGTATCCCATATAAACCAATTTAGGTCCGTTAGCTTCTTCTGCACAAAGAGGTGCTCCCTGCGGAACTTGTGCAGCAACCACACTTTTTTTTAGAACGTGTGGCAACCACACTTGAAACTGGACGCTTGGAGGAGCTACTACCACACAAGTAGCATATGCACGTCGTTATCGATTTTTCGGGACGTCGAAGTGGCGGATGATATTGAGCGGTGGTGCACCAGTGCATGCAAGCGGAGACAAGGCCTAAATGACTTGGTCGATCAACATTTTAGTTATCGAGGCGTAAATGAATTGGTCAAACAATACTTTACCTGCTATCCGAATGATCAAACTCAAGTATCATGTTTCAGATTCTCAAGCATCATCAAACAAATATAGAAACAAATCAAAATGACGAAAGAGTACTATAACCCCAACAATCATTTTTTGATGCAATTTTATTTAAGCAACCAAAAAGACATTGATGATGCCCTAGCAAGTTTAATGATAGTGTAAAGTTTAATTAGATGAGTGGGTTTGGGCTGGATTGGCATAATATGGTGTTGATGTTTTGTAGCTTGTAATATGGCGCAAACATCAAGTCGCGTATACATAGGCATATGAGGCTCCAATTTTACATGTGAAATAAGTTAAATCCTAGTTGTAGGCGAATAGGTATTGCGTGAACATTATTGATGCCAGAGTTACTTTTCAAATTTCGTGTTTGATTATGCTTTCCCTGTTAGTTTAGATACCTACTGTAGATTTATAAAAGTACTCGAATTAATCTACACCGCTATAATCCTCTTTTTTTTAGAAGTACACCGTTATAATTTGGGCCCACTGTAATTGATTGTTTATATTTTTTCTTGTTACTCCGATTAATGAGGTAATTTCTAGCCCCTAATGGTGGACGTGATAGCTCCTTTTAACATCTTTTTAATAACGTGATAGATTCTTGATTCGCTATGCCAATGAGAAGCTAACATTGGATTATTGTGAAGGTAGCAAAATGGGCAGAGTTGCTTGTTCGAAGGATGTGGAAGAAAATTATAAAGGTTTGTTCATTTTACATGTGTTAAAGTTAGTTCTTTATTTAATACTATAGCCATTGTTAAATTGAGCTGAGTGTGCTCCATGTGCACGCCTGCAAAGGCAAGTGAGATTGGAGGCTATGTTCACACTAGAAGCTGAGGAATGCTCGTAAAAAAACCAGAAAAGAAAAGGAACAAATTTTATTCATCCCAAGTGGCCCCAAATAAAAACATTTCAACTTTGTTTCATGTTGAATACTCATGTATTATCAGTTTTAAAATATTAAAAATAATTGTTCCTTATATATTACACATTTGAGTGTTTTGGTTTGGTTGGAATTGTTTGATTATCATTGGGACCTTGACTTTTGGTTCTTGAATTTCGCTCCTCATATTTGTGAAATATGTTGTTACTTGTTTTTCATTCCAAGAATAAATTTAAAATTGGCTTATATTTTTGGCAAATCAATATAATTTGGTCTGTGATACATAAACATGTTGGTTAGGCAGCGTGTTGATTGCCACCAATGGCAACCCAGACAACCTGTGATTGCCATCTGTGTTGAGTTTTGTTTCGGGGGGATTCAAGTTTATGAAGATGCTGCAAAGGGCCTGGGCATGGATTTTGTCAACTTATTTACAACTTCCAGATAAACGATTTAGGAAATGGAAATTTCAAAATTTTGGAGTTGCCTAGTAGCATTGGAAACCTTTGTTCCTTCAATACCCATCTCCAACTGAGACCATTGGATCAATCTTATCCACGTGAAAATTCATGTAAAATTTGGTCATTTGTCAAGCTAAATAGCGACCTACATATATAGGGTACCCCTCTTTCTGCTTATTGACTCTTCTTTCATTATCATAGCAAGAGAAGTCACTTCACACTCCTGATATGTATTTGGAGACATCTGAATGTTTGCACACACAAAATCATCCTCTTGTTCTGACACGACAAGGTCACTGGACATACATGCAGCAAAATGAAACATGGGCCAATCCAATAAATCCCAAGTCAGCCTAATACAATAGGAGAGGGAATGCTTTACCCAAGCGACACCTCCCCCCCTCGTATTCTCTCGTCCAAATGTGCCGATCTCACTCTCCCTCTTGACACATCTACACAAGCGGTGTGTTGTTGATGCATTTGTTGGGCAAACATATCAACGGCGACGCCGCAGTACTGGGACCAACATTGCGGCTACGGCAAGAACATGAGAGTCCTTCCTTTGTGTGACAACAATCAAAAGGAAAGAGATACATATCTTCTATTATTAGGCTAAGCATTGTTAGGAAAGTATAATCCATATATGGATAGTTATCTTTAGTAAGTCTTTGTTAGGAAGGCTCCTATTCTATAAAGGCAGTCGAATATCTCTTGGACAAGGCAATAAAGAATTAATCAAGTTTCTAGTTCGCCTGATCAGAGCCTCTAGCCGCAAGGAACAAGTCCTGACGATATTCACATGTAGAAATCTCCCTGCACGCCCTCACTGGCATCCACATGGGAAAAACAATGCAACTACAAGTGGAAATCCAAGATGAGAAGATGCGAGCTCTTGTCAATTTGGGATCCACACATAATTTTATCGCCAAGGAGACGGCGCGCTGCCTCGACCTCACACCAGTTTTCAGCCACCCCATCAACGTTGCAGTTGCAAATGGCAACAAGGTGGCCAGCATTGGACTCTTTACCGGGGTACATGTGCGGATTGGCGTCAAAGATTTTTCGCTGGACTGCTTTGTCATTTGCCTCGCTGGGTTCAACATAGGGCTTCTGGCAATGTTCTTTTGGCGGGAAGACAATAAAGTCATCTGGAGTGGCTTGCAGGCAAACAGGAAGCAACCCAAAGAACTTACGCTGGACAGTCACAACTTGATGGCTACCCTTCTCGAGGAGTTTGCAGACGTCTTTGAGGAGCCTCACGACTTACCACTACAACGCCGGTGCGACCATCACATCCATCTTCTAGGCACGACACTAGTGGCAGTACGCCCCTATCGCTACCCCGAACTGTTGACAGATGAAATCGATCGTCCGTGCTATAATATGTTGAAGCAAAGCATCATCAGGGAGAGTACATCCACATTCTCCTCACCAGTATTGCTGGTCCGCAAGAAGGATGCCTCTTGGCGCTTCCACGTGGACTACTGTGCATGCAAATGACAAAACGGTGAAAGACAAATTTCCGTTACTAGTGATTGACGAGCTTCTGGATGAGCTCAAGGGCGCCCGCTTTTTCACCAAGCTTGATTTGCAGAGTGGTTACCATCTGGTGCGTATGCACCTGGTGAATATTGAGAAGACTGCCACTACGGGCTTGTAGTTATGCCTTGCGGGTTAACTAATGTTCTAGCTACTTTTCAAGCTCTTATGAATGATGTTCTCAAGCCCTATATACGTCAATTTGTGCTTGTTTTCTTTGATGATATTTTGGTATACAGTTTATCTTGGGTAAAGCATCTTCAGCATGTCTGTGCAGTCCTCCAGTTGATGCGATGCCGCAGTGCTGGGACCAGCATTACGGCTACAGCAGGAGCATGAGAGTCCTTCCTTTGTGCGAGAGCACTCAGAAGGAAAGAGATATGCATCTTCTATTATTAGGCTAAGCATTGTTAGGAAAGTATAATCCATATATGGATAGTTATCCTTAGTAACTCTTTGTTAGGAAGGCTCCTATTCTATAAATGCAGCCAAATATCTCTTGGACAAGGCAATAAGGAATTAATCAAGTTTCTAGTCAGGCTGATCAAAGCCTCTAGCTGCAAGGAACATGTCCTTGCCAGCGTCGAGGGCGATCTGCGCCTTACCTATCCCTTCGACCACCGCAAGCCATATCACGGTGATCCTCTTCGCTGGCTATTAGCGCCCACCCTGGCATGATGAGTCCATGATCCTCTTCTTCCTCACCTTGGTTGTTATCTTCTTACTCTCTAAAAAAAGGTTGCCATCTTCTCCTTCCTCTCCTCCTGGTGAAGAGATAAGCCCTAGCCGACCAACCCGTTCTCACCCTCTCCTTTCTCTCCACTTATTTTAACACAAACATGTAGAAAAAATATTAATATATATAGCAAAACTATTGTACAACCAATTGTATAATACCTATTCTAGACCCAACCCCCTTGCCTTGGGTGAAAACTTACCTCCCACCTTGGTCAACACCCAGTAAAAGCAAGCCCACCACTTGCCACCTCGGTCAACCCCGTCATTGAGTTTCCCTGACTTTCACGTCTCTCCACTCATCTCATCCACTCTTAGATAGTTCAATAAATCTTCTACAAATATGTACTAGATCCACACTTCTGTTGCGGTAATCTGATGCTTACATCGTCAGATCATATTCAACATGGATCTCTTTTTTTAATCTTGTTTTTTAGATAACAACAATTTAAACGGATTGCAAAGTTTGTACTCAACCACATCTCTCTCTTTCCGCTGGCCCCTTCGCGCTCAGGCATGATAGTAAATCTCTCATAAAGATGCAATAAACACCTAAGGAGGATGCAAAAATAAAAACACACACAAGAAGAATGCAACAATCTCAGTCGAATGGTGCAGTAAACATTTTTTAGAGCACTTGCTGCTGGATTTTACATCTTTCTTGCAATTTTACTATAGAAGAGACGACTATAGCAAAGATGCGTAGAACCTTTTGCTACACTTAGTTTGTATGGTTGAAACATATATCATTCTGCTCCCCTCATCGTTGGCAAGCTACCAACAAAAACTGTTCATGAATTGGAGTTGCAAATCAAAAGTTACCGCTTTCGTAAGAAAAGGAAGTTGCTAGTACTAGTTGATTCCGTTGCTATGGTTATCGATCGTGTACACATTAGTTACTAGTACATGCATGTGTGCTGTGTGCATCGACGCATACATGGTAGTAGTTATCAAGAGTGAGTAGCTAGTAGCATATCTTAGTCGCAGCAGATAGACAGTAAAGCCAATAGGCTTAGCATCCTTTATTATGTTTACACAGGGGATTACAATATATAGAGGCCCAAGGGCTGTTCACATAGCCACATAGGGTGGCGAGCAAATGACTTAAAGCGATAATAGACTAGCACAAAGACCAAAGGGATTAGCGGCCTGATAATCTAATAGACTAGCACAAAGACCAAAGGGACAAGACAAGAATCTAATAGACTAGCACAAAGACCAAAGGGACAAAGACGGTAATCTAACACCACATGATCGGAACGTCGCGTGGGACATTGATCGGAGCGAAAGTCTTGAAAAAGCGAGGTAGGCGGCCCTTGGTGAAGACATCAAGAACCGAGAAGTAGTGGGTACATGAAGTACACGGACAGCACCAATAGCAACACGTTCCCGGACGAAATGGAGGTCGATCTCCACATGTTTGGTGCGCTGATGTTGCACAGGGTTGGTGGAGAGGTAGACGGCGCTCACATTGTCGCGATGAGCGAGGCGAGCCTTGTCAAGAGGATGATGGAGTTCTGGAGAAGGCGCCAGACCAAGAAGCTTCGCCGACGCCGTTAAGAATGACCGTGCTCGGCCTCGGCTAGAGCGAGAGCGGTGGGTGCCGCTTAGAAGACCAGAGACAAGGTCGCCTCAGGAATACAAACATAGCCGGAGGTGGAACGGCGTGTGTCCGGGCAACCGGCCCAATCAGCATCAGTGTAAACAACAAGTTGTGTTGGGGAAGTCCGAGGAATGGCGAGGCCATGATCAAGAGTCCCCTGGAGATACCGCAGATCCGTTTAGCGAAACAAGATGACTCTCCCGGGATCGTGCATGTGAAGGCAAACTTGTTGGACAAACATATGCAATGTCGGGCACAGTGAATGTCAAATCTTGAAGAGCACCGCGAGGTCATGGATAAGTCGGGATCGACAACGAGAGGACCAAGCGATGGCGGATACTTTGCACAGTGTCAACGGGAGTGGAGCATGGTTTGCAATCAGCTATGCTATGACGAGTCAAAATGTCCAGTGCATACCGACGTTGAGAGAGGAATAAAGAGTCACCTCGTCATTGAATCGCCATGCCAAGAAAATGATGAAGAGGCCAAGGTCCTTCATGGCGAACTCCTTCATCGAGCATCAATAACTTCGGCGGAGAAGGCTGCTGGGAGGAGGCGGTGAGAATAATATCGTCCACGTAAAGCGGCGGATAGATACGGTCTACGAACCATGGCGGTAAACAAAGAGAGAGGTGTCGGCGAGCCATGAACCCTAGGGAGAGCGGGAATGATGCAAAGCGGTACTGCATACCATGCACGGAGCTTGCTTGTGCCATAAGCGGATTTGTTGAGTCTGCAAACATGCTTTGAGGAGAGCGAGTTGGTGAATCCGGTTGGTAAGCGATACGCCTCTCGAGAGGTCCCTTGAAGGAAGGCATTCTTGACGTCAAGTTGATGAATCGGCCAATCCCGGAGTGAGCTATAGTGAGGACAGAAGCGGACGGTGGCGGTTTGACAACAGATGAAGGGTTTCATCGTAGTCAATCTGGGGCGTTGAGTGAAGCCACGAAGAACCCAACGAGCTTTGTATCTCTCCAATAACCATCGGCATGGAATTTATGTTTGAAAACCCATTTTCCAGGTGACCACGTTGGCATTGGCGGGCGAGGACAAGCTCCCAAGTGTTATTGTCCATGAAGGCGGCATATTCTTCTTCCATGGCGCGACGCCGATGAGGATCGGCCGAGGGCATCGCGGCATGACCGGGAATGGGAGATGACCCTCGGCATGAAGAATACGAGGTGAATGTATCCGATCTTCCCACGAGTCATCATACCATGGTTGTTGTCAACCGGTGTGACGGCATAAAGACCAACCGGAGGACCATCTTTAACATACCGTGGGGAAGGTATGATCTTTGGAAGCGGCGAGGAGGAGCGGCACGGTGATGATGGTGATGGTGGAGGCGCCGAGTGTACACTTGGGTGACAAAGCGCTCAAAAGTTGCTTGCCATAGGATCTGCAGGGATGGATGGCGCTGGAGTACACGGGTGACCGGCGGTCTCGGTAGAGCTTGACCGAGGCGTCTGGGAGGAAGCAGAAGGCCGAACAAAGAAGCCGGCTGCAGCTGAGGCAAAGACTGGCGGCGAATTTGGCGGTGTGTGGAAGCACGTGAGGGCGGCGGTGGGTCTGGCTGGCCGAGCGGGGCCAGGCGGAGCAGAGCATCCTCGGATACCTGCAGTGCGGCTGCAGAGGAACTGAGCAGGGGCACCGGAAGTTGTACCTGCAGACGAAGAAGGAGCTAGCGACTCATTGTTAGTTAGAAAATCAAGCTCGTGAGGAGTGGAGGTCCGGTGTCGAGAGAAGGGAAAGGTCGTCTCATCAAAGATGACATGACGAGAGATGATGACACGGTTAGTGTTGAGATCGAGGCACCGGTATCCTTTGTGATCAGGAGAGTAGCCAATGAAGGCGCACAGGGAAGAGCGAGGGGCAAGTTTATGAGGGGTGGTTGCGGTGAGGTTGGGGTAGCAAGTGCAACCGAAATCTGAAGATCATGATAGGCGGTGTGTCTTAGTGGAAAGCAAAGTAGGGTGTGCTCATGTCTAGAGTCTTAGTGGGAAGGCGATTCGGGAGGTGGGTGGTCATGTAGCAGGGCATCGACCAATAAGAAGGGGCATGGAGGCTTGAAATAGTAGAGTCGGGGTGACATTGTTGGTGGTGCGAATCATGCGCTCGGCTTTGCCATTCTCACGTGAGGTGTAGGGGCGAGGACATGCGGCACAACACCTTTAGCGAGAAAGAAGGCACGAGGCGATGAGTTGTCAAACTCACGCCCATTGTCACATTGCACGGATTTGATGGTGCAACCAAGCCGAGTATGCACATAGGCAAAAAATTAGAAACCACGAGAAAAAGTATCGGACTTGAGGCGCAGTGGAAAGGTCCAAAGAAAATGGGAGCAGTCATCGAGGATAACTAAGTAATATTTGAAACCGGATGCACTGGTAATAGGTGATGTCCACAGATCACAATGCACTAAATCAAAATTCTTAGCTGCTCTAGAGGAAGAACTATGAAATGGTAAACGAACATGCCGCCCAAGTGACACGCATGACGAGGAATCATCGCAGGCTTTTGCCGCAGACTATGGAAGAAGACCGAGCAAGACTCGAAGGGTAGCTGCCACGGATGACCAGACGACAGCGATGCCGTAGTCGGGAGGAGTTGCCACCAAGGCGCAGGATCGGATGGAGATGCGAGAAGCCGCAAGGTGTAGAGGTCCCGAGTATTACATCAAGGAGGTGTTTTTGGAATGGAGATCCTTCACGAAACACCAAGAGGTCAAATTCAAGCCCAAATGAATTGTCGGTGGTGAATTTGCGAACAGAAATAAGATTTTTAATAATATCAGGAGCTAGAAGGACATTGTTGAGGCAAAACGGGTAGGAAGAGTGGAAAAACCGGTGCCAACTCTCGGAAGAATGGCACCGCTTGCCAACAACAATAGAAGATGGAAAAGAGGAAGATGGCGAAGGCGTGATCATACCAGGTTGGAGGCAATATGAGAGGAAGCACGAGTCAATCACCCATTCAGGAGCTTGGTGGTGGTGACGGGTGACGAGTCTTTGGCGTTGGCAAGATTCTCGGCAGATCCATGGCGACCAAGTGGAGGTGGGAGCTCTTTGAGGCGCTTCAGTAGTATGCCCCGGGATGGCGATGGAGTGAAGTATCCGGGCATACCGAAGAACGAGCTTCTTTGTGGTGATGGGGGCCGACGACGCGAGACGGTGGAGCACGAGGATTGCCGAGAGTGGACCGGGCCACATATGAATGGACCACATCCGGTTGAGGACAGAGGGCCACCGCCGCCACCTTGAGATCTGCTGGTCTTGGTTGCTTG
Source organism: Hsuehochloa calcarea (assembly GCA_036346395.1). Classification (NCBI taxonomy): domain Eukaryota; kingdom Viridiplantae; phylum Streptophyta; class Magnoliopsida; order Poales; family Poaceae; genus Hsuehochloa; species Hsuehochloa calcarea. The sequence goes on along the minus strand of CM070593.1, from coordinate 58,094,030 downwards.
AAGAGCCACCACGCGAGCCGCCTTAGCCCACGTCATGCGCGGCGGCGTCGCGGCTGCCGTTGCAGTTCTGGCCGCGCCCCGGCAATCGATGAGAGCCTTGGAGGAGCGAGAGGCGGAGGAGGCCGGCGCTTCTTTGGAGGATGAGGCGACGAGGCCGGCGGTCTTGAAGGTGGCGCCATGTTGAGCTCGGCAAAGCGGAGATCGGCCACGGACATCGATGAAAGAGGAAAAACTTGCCGAGTGACGAGCCGCGACATGAACCGAAGCGTTCATTGAGTCCGCGCAGAACGTTTAGCACCGCCAGACGGTCGAAATGGGCTCGCCAAGGTCGGCAAGGGCATCCGCCATATTCTTCATTTTGCGGCGGTGATTCGCCGATGGAGAGGCGCCTGGCGGAGGTGCGAAACTCGGCGTCGGCGGCATGGCGCGTGACTCGCGGTTGTTGAAGAAGCTGCTGCTCGAGGCGAGCCACGCCGCCGAGCGGGGATCTGCGTCGCGCTCGTGGGCGGCGTCGAGAGGTCGGGAGATGGTGTTGAAGATCCACGAGGCGGCGACGCGATCCATGCGAGACCACGCCGCGCTCGTGGGCATGAACGACATCGGCGAGGACATGGTCCTTCAGTAAGGCGGCCGAAGCGGCGAGGATGTAGCCACGCCACTTGGAGTAGTTGGAGGATGCGCAGTCGAGGACGATGGGAATCAAATTCTTGATGTTACGCACGCAGCAGAAGCTGGCCGTGGAGGCGAGCAATGGCCACGGCCGTAATGACAGCAACGCAAGTCGCCGTCGTCGGCGCGTCGTCGCGAGCGATTCGGCCATGAGCCGTTCGCGGAGGCGAGGCTCGCTTGCTCCGAGCGTCGGCCGCTCTCGCTCCGCGCTCGAGGCGGCGGCGGCGGCGCGGACGCGTTCTCGAGCATCGGCGGTGGACTTGAGAGGGCCGCCTCCTCCGAGCCTTTGGGACCGCTCGGCGTTAGAGTCCCGCAGAGGCGGCCTCGTCTTCCAGCTTCTTGACGGCGGCGAGGGCTTCGTCGCGGCTTTGCCGCGGCGGCGCGGCCGCGAGCGCGCTGAGCTCGAACCGCCGGATGGAGGAGCAGCCATGGAGAGAGAGGACGGCGGCGCGCGCCTTGCCGACGAGGGGCGCGACGGCCGTCCGTCGAGGAGCACGCGGCGCGCCTGGGCGCGGAGCGCGAGGCGTGTGCACGACGCGGCGGCGCGGTGCGAGGCGGGTGCGTCGCGGGAAAAGCGGGGGAAAGTGCAGGACCGATTAGTCTTCGATACCAAGATAGACAGTAAAGCCAATAGGCTTAGCATCCTTTATTATGTTTACACAGGGGATTACAATATATAGAGGCCCAAGGGGCCTGTTCACATAGCCACATAGGGTGGCGAACAGCTGACTTAAATAGCAGTAATAGACTAGCACAAAGACCAAAGGGATTAGCAGCACAGTAATCTAATAGACTAGCACAAAGACCAAAGGGACAGCACAGTAATCTAATAGACTAGCACAAAGACCAAAGGGACAGCACAGTAATCTAACAGCAGCTAATAACTATCTGCCATATGAGGTTAAATAAATTTTCTTCCCTTTCTAGCCAAAATAGTGCTTTGGCGCAGCTGGTGGGAGTTTGGCCTGTTTGGGATAGCATGGGAGGTGTCATGTGTTTGTGCCCTCAGATTGCTGTAATAGAAACTATTTTTCCCAACCGTTCTTTTGGCCCAAGTGAACTGAGCAAGGTGCAGACTGGAGGCAGTGGTGAGTCAATGATCAGGTAAACAACACATGTAGGTGGGTAGGGGAAATGGCAAATCCCCATGTCGGTATCGTGTCCATGTGTCTGTGTCTATGGAACATATAATTTGGTGTAATACGTGTCCGTGGAAGAAACAATTTGGTGTGACATATTCTACCAAGGCAGAGTCTTGCCAATCTCTTGTAATGCAAAAATTGTTCTAGGATAATCTATGGGTAGGTGTAGGCGTGGAGCTCTGTGTAACTTAGTGCTTCCATATTTTTTGAGCTTGATCAGGTTTATTGAATCCAGTTCTTAGTCCTTAGCGAATTTATTGAGTACTTTTTAGAGCCCTTTGGAGCATTTGCTTGTATTGTACTTTTTCTAAAAGGAACTGTGTGCTAATTTATCCATATATACATAAATTAGATCAATTTATATATTATGAGCCATTTTGTAATGCTCCTGTGTCAGGGACTGAACCCTTCCATTGCCATATTTCCATTTAGGGTGCACCTCATGAATTGTTTTCATATCAGCGCAATCGAAACTTTTGTTCTGGCCATATTTCCCCCCTTAAGAGTCCTGTTTCATTTAATAATGTGCTATTCTGCACCTCCACCTTTTCCTCTAAAATAGTTCATATTATGAACTGTAGTTGGTAGTATTACATGGAATTAACAACAGGTTTGCCTGCTCTGTCGAATAATAAGACCCGCTTACCTTTCATGTCTCCAGGTGCAACAGAGAAAGTAGCTGATTCTTTGGAAGTTGTTATAGAGGAATCACAAGGTTTGTTTTAGGTAGTGAGTTATGATGTTTTGGGTAGCTAATGCTTAGAAGAATAATTCTACCTATTTTCCTGTGTTTGTCTTTCTTTCTTTTTTGCCAATTTTCCATTTAAGGTTCACCTTACGATTTGTTTCATATTAATATCAGTGTGATTGAAGCTTTGTTTTGATCAACCCCCGGTTCCATTCTATCGAATAATATGCTATTCTGCACCCATGCCTTTTCCCCTTATTTTTAATCCAAGGAAGTGCAAAAGCTTTGCACATCATTTCATTAAGACAAAGAATACATAAACGACCAATAGAGTAGTAGAGATTAGAAAAAAACACAACAAACAACAACCAAGATGCGTGAGCAAGGATAGAAAAGTCAGTATCGGAGGATTTCCTGGCAAATGCCCATTCTCCGTTACCGACCGATAACCGGAGATCCCGGAAAAAACTCGGATGGAATTCGCAAATTGAAATTTGAATTTGCTTAAAAACCGGTCGAAATTTAAAATTTGAAATATGAATTTGCTAAACCAGGGGAAAAACCACGGTTTTAAAATCGATACCCCAAGAATCCGGTTCTGCCAAGATGTCGTAGGTTTTTCCCATGGGCGTGAGACCCTCCAACCACAACACAAAAGAAGACTACTACTACTCAGTGGGTGTCTCTAGATTCGATGCTGACACCATGCGCCAAATTCGGTGCTCACTAAGAATGCATAGGAGAAGCTGCTCGATAGAAGAGGTTTTATTATTAAAGATCATTTGGTTGCGCTCCTTCCAGATCATCCAATAGACGAGTATTATGCACGAATCCAAGTCTTTCCTGCATTGCTTAGGTGCGTAGTTTTTGGCGGCAATCCAATGATCTTGAAGAGAGGGCTGACGTACGGGAACTGCACAAAGCAATCCGACCTGAATTAAGAAACGCGCCCAGACTTGTGCCATCAACGAACAACCAACTAGAAGGTGATCGATGGTCTTCTGCATGTCCCCGTAGAAGATGCAAACTCTTTGGTTTGGCAATCCTCGACATTGGAGGCGATCAGTCGTCCAACAGCGGCGACGGATTGCTAGCCAAATGAAGATTTTGCATCTTAGGGGAGCCTTGGCTCTCCAAATGGCCTCTGCGCATGGGCTCCAAATGGAGCCCTTGAAGAAAGCCCTGTAAGCCGACTTAGAGCAGTAGCAACCCGAGCTTTCCCATCGCCAGAGAACCGAGTCGACCTTTCCCTGAGCTAACTGAATAGGTTGCAAGGTATCCCATAGACGCATGAATTCAGAAATGATACCTGGTTGTGGCTGCCCCGAAATGTCCAGAATCCAGACATTATTTGCAAGTGCCTGGGATACCGTTCATCTCCTCCTAATTGGTAGCTTCAACAACTTGGCAATGGAAGGTGCCAGGCAATGAACGGATCGACCATCCAGCCATCGGTCCTCCCAAAACAAGCAGTTCTCGCCGTTCCCAACTATGACCAAAATTGAAGCATAGAACATGTTTTCCTCCACTCGGCTGCATTGGGTGTGACGTCTCCCCCAAAGGCCTCACGGACCAACATCGCTGCAACCATTGCCATCGCATGCGAAGAGCCCGTTCAAGGATGATCAAGTTGGGCAAGCCTAGCCCCCCCAAGATGAAGAGGATGACAAACTGAAGACCATGGCACTAAACAATGCCCATCCGCAACATTCGGAGATCCTTTCCAAAGAAATGCTCAACGTCTCCTATCAATTTCTTTGATGGCCGAGAGCAAAGGGTCGAGGGCCATGAAAGTGTACACCGGCATGGCAGACAACACTGCCTGAACCATCACAAGTCGTCCCTCTTGAGAAAGGAAACCAGCCTGCTAAGCTTGAAGACGGTTAGCGGCCTTGTCGATGAGTGGTTGGAAATCTGTACGAGACGGTTTTCGCAAAGTGAGTGGCAGGCCAAGGTATTTGCATGGAAAAGCAGCAGTGTTACAATGAAAACTGTCGGTGATAAGCTGAATTTCTTGATAGTTGCACCGAATTGGCATGAAGGAGCTCTTTGCTATATTTGTACGCAGTCCTGACGCCTCGCCAAAGAGCTGAAGAATTTCATTGATGGCAAGCAAATCTCAACTGACTGGAGTTAGGAATAAGACCGCATCATCTGCATATAAGGACAAGCGGTGTGGAAGTCCTTGATGGTTGTCGATCGGTTGCAAAAGGGCAGCATTATCTGCAGCAAGCATGAGACTGTTGAAAACGTCCATTGCGATGATGAACAACAAAGGAGATAAAGGGTCTTCTTGACAAAGGCCACGACCGTGCCACACCAATTGAACCAGTTGGCCGTTGACTAGCACTCTAGTGGATGATGATCTGAGAATAATTCTTAACTAGGCACACCACCTCGGGCCAAAGCCTCTGTGCCGTAGAATTTCCATCAGAAAGGGCCAGGACACTGAGTCGAATGCTTGAGCAATGTCTAGCTTCAATAGGAGCCAATTTTTTTTGTTGATGGAGTAATCGGGCGGATTGCCTGACAAGGAGGAAATTGTCCTGTATGGAGCGAGCTTTAGTGAACGCAGATTGGTTTGGTGCAACAAGTTTGGCAAGTTCCGGTGCAAGCCTTCTGGCCAAAACTTTTGAGAAATTTTTGGCAAAGCTATGAATCAGACTGATAGGCCTGTAATCGCTCAGTTGCTGCGCTGCTTGCTTCTTCGGTAGCAAGGTTAGCAAAGCCTGGTTAAACAAATGGAAATTTGCTCCCGCTAATCGACTAAGGTCATGGAAGGCTGCCATGATGTCCGGTTTGATGATTTCCCAACAATGCTGATAGAAAAGGTCAATGAAGCTGTGTTTTAGATGGCAAGCTCTTGATGGCCTCCCAGACTTTTTGTTCCGAGAAATCAGCTTCTACCTCCCGCAGATCATGGGCTTGCAGGTTGAGGAAGTTGAGGTCCAGGGAGTGTGCTCGGTGTGCCTGCTTTCCAAATAAATTTGCAAAGTGCTCATGGAAAGCCTCTTCCAACCCTTTCTGGGTGATAACCAACGAGTCAGAGACCTTTAAGCATGCGATGTAGTTTTGGCGCCTTTTGTGATTTGCATGCAGATGACAGAACCGTTGCGTCCCCTTCCCTCAACCACCTGATGCGCGACCTTTGGCGCGCGATTGTTCGTTCAAAGGAGCATAGATTGAGAAGCTTCCTTGAGTTCCATCCTAAACGAGCGTTCCCAGGAAGATAGAATTCTCTTTTCCACCAACTATTACGAGTGTCTATTGTTAGTATTTGATGGAACAGATGGTAGGTTTCCCTTCTCTCTTTCTAATACTAACACCTGCTTACCTTTCTTGTCTCCAGGTGCAACAGAGCAAGTGGTTGATTCTTTGAAAATTGTTATAGAGCAATCACTAGAAGGTTTGTTTTTCGTAACCAATTATGATGTTTTCGGTAGCTAATGCTTAGCTGGATAATTCTACCTGTTTGTCTTGCATTTTTGACAATTTTCCATTTAATGTTCACGTCATGATTTGTTTCATATCAATGTGATTGAAGCTTTATTTTTGTTAGAATATGTGTTAGAATAGGAACTCTTTTGTATTTCTTTATCTAACTTTTGTATTGCCTTATCTGTATATGGCATACACTCCTTGTACTCACTATATATATTGTCCATTGTGCCTCTTCAATATATATACAATATTCATAATATGGTATTAGAGCGAAGGTTAGGGTTACTGTAGCGCCACCGCCTTGCAGCCTCTGCTCGTTTCGCTACCCGCTGCCCCTGGGACGAGCAATCTCCGCTCCCAGGGCAGCCTTCGACGTCGTGCCTCCCGTGTCCCCGCGTCGGATACAGCCCCTACCTGTGCCACCCCGCGACATCCCGATCTGGCCAGGGGTGATGGCGCTAGCAGGGGGATGACTTGCTCGACCTCCAGCGTCGGGGTGCCCCGAGCTCCCTCCTCGTGCGCGCCCGGTGCAGCCACTGACTCCGGATCGCCTGTCGTCTTGTTGGACCGCCGCCGTCGCCGTCCTCTGCTCGGCGCCGCCTCCCTCCTTTCCTTCGGCTGCTGGACAGGAGGGGGCCGCCTCCCCGTGCTCTGCCTCTCCGCCAACAGCCGGATCCGGACTCCTACAACGCCAAGCCACCGCCTCCGATGCTGCGTGTCGCCTGAGTTTATCGTCGCTCGCCCGCTCGCGTCGGGAGGAGCAGATTTGTCCCTGTGCCAGATCCCGACGTCGCCTTGGCTGCGCCGCCTCCCCGCCCGGATCTGCCGCCGCAGACTCCTCTTGGCTTTGCCTTTGGAGCGAGTTTCTTGCAGCGCGTGTGCGTGTGATTGCTGTGTGAGACGGGGAGGATTGATGAGGCAGTTGAGTTGTTCAGGGAGATGGAGCAGCCTGCCTACACTGCTCTGATTGAGGGGTGAGTCGTTGTCTAATTGCGTGCACGGGAGCCGTCGATTTTGATCTCTACGGTTCCTTGTTGTTGATTAGAGATAGTATCTGCTGCTAGTTATAGTTCGAGTCTTTTCTTCCTTTCTATCATTTCTTCTATTGCGTCCATCCAAGTCCGTATCACTCAATCTTTGAGTTCGTCTAAGCCATGTGAGTACACAAATTTATTGTCAGTCATAGAAACATTGGAATTCCCTTATGCATAACAGCAGCCGTCGCTCCCACCTTCTTTCTGAGCCGCGTGCAGATCGTAGAAGTCATTATGATGCCGCCGCTTCACTTTTAGCCACCACTGCGCTTTTTCTGCGCCGCCACTGTCTTGGGCTTCGATCTGCGCCGCAATGCTTCTATTTATTCCTATTCGACTTGATTTGACAACTTTCTCTATATTTATCGGCTTAATCATATTCTTCGTCGTGTTGCTGCGGTCGACTTTGCTCCCGCACCTTGTGCTTGATGGGCTGTCGCACGACACCGGATGGAATGAGATCTTTTGATACTCGACAAATTTTACAAGAGTTGCATGCTACGACGAGATTTTGGATTTTCCATAGTTTAGTGTCAACCCTTTCCAAATGTAATAGCATACGCCTTGCATTTGGGGGTGGGGGCTGTTAGAATAGGAACTATTTTGTATTTTCTTATCTGCCTTTTATATTGTCTTATCTGTATATGGCATACACCCTTTGTACTCACTATATATATTGTCCATTGGGTCTCTTCAATATATATACAATATTCATAACAGTTTTGATCATCTTCAACCACCACCCCATCCCGCGTGTGCTCCATTCTATTGAATAATATGCTATTCTGCACCCCTGCCTTTTCCCCTTAAATGGTTGCTATTATGAACTTCCGTTGTTAGTATTTGATGGAACAAATGGCAGGTTTCCCTGCTCTCTTTCTAATACTAACACCTGCTTACCTTTCTTGTCTCCAGGTGCAACTGAGCAAGTGGTTGATTCTTTGAAAGTTATTATAGAGCAATCACCAGAAGGTTTGTTTTTAGTAATTAGTTATGATGTTTTCGGTAGCTAATGTTTAGCTGAATTATTCTACTTGTTTTTCCTCTGTTTGTCTTGCATTTTTGACAATTTTCCATTTGAGGTTCACGTCATGATTGAGTTTTGATCATGCCCCCCGCCGCCCTCTCCTCCTTTGTGTTGTTCCATTATTATTTTTGGCTATTCTGCACCTGTCTTTTCCCCTAAAATAGTTTTGATCATGCTTTCCCGTTAGTGTTCTATTCCATTTAATAAATTGCTATTCTGCACCTCTGCCTTTTCCCTTAAAAATTGTTGCTGTTCTGACCTCCTTGATTTTAGTATTAGATTGAAGTAATGTCAGGTTTTCCTGCTCTCTTTTTTGTAATACCAAGACTTGCTTACCTTGCTTTTTTCCAGGTGCAATAGAGCAAGTACCTGATTCTTTGAAAGTTGTTATTGAGGAATCACCAGAAGGTTTGTTTTCTGTAATCAGATATGTTTTGGGTAGCTAATGTTTAGAAGAACTATTCCTTTTTTTACCTTACATTTTTCTTTCGTGACTAACCGTCATTTATGGGCTACTTGAATTGTTCCATCTGTCACCAGGTGCATCTGAGCGAGGTGATGCTACTTGTGAAGTTGCTTCTGAAGGTATTCTACAATGATTCTTTCAGCTCCTCACTTGAATTTTTTGAAGTACTAGTACTCTAGTAGTCATTTACCAAGGTCCAAGGGATATCTTTTCTTGTGGAGTGGCCCGCCTACCAAAAAAATCCGTCTATTTTAAGATGGGGGCATATCTAGTGCTAACCTAATTAGGTGCTATCATGCTAACTATTTGATTCGTATATCAAATAAACTCTAAAAAAACAATATGTTATACCTTCATGTGAAATTTCAATTTCAAATCAAAACTCAATTGGTGCTATGAGAAATAAAATAGTGAAATATCAGATAAATCATAAGTAAGGGGAAAAAGGAAAGAAAAAATGCAGCAAATTTCACTTTTTGTTTTTTTAGCAGCTATTGAGTTTGGACTTAAAATGTGACAAGGTAGCTGATTGTATTGAGGAATACCTCCACTATTCTTTTTAGGATTTTTGAACTAATTTAACACCGAAATAAAAATGTTCAAGATGATAGCACCTAATGACGTGTTTGCATTATATATATTCCCTTCAAGATATTAATTCAGTTGTACAAAGCAATAAACAAGTAGAAAACTTCCAGACAACAGTAGATTTCAACAGCAGTAATACTTTCTTGGGTGTAACACTCAGATATAATGTGTGTATTTGCATGTGATTATAGTTAGCATATCCACACATGAATATATTTTATCTGCTTATGAGGATTGGCGGTCATGTCCGTTTTCCACTGACTGTCCTCTTGACATCTATCTTCCACCATCACAAGCTTTCTCCTGAAATATGTATTGTATGCAATTGCTGTTGTTTGATTAGGATATTTATGTATTTTTTTAATCCATGCAGCTGCTGGTAAAACCCTTTGTAATGGTGGCACTCCTGGTCCTGGACTACATAATCAAATGCACAACGCTCAAGGTTTGCTACTCACCCTTTTTTCTAATTATGATGAACCTAATGACTTTCTGGAGGTTTCTTATGCTGCATGTTGAACTACCATTTTTCATTAAATTTTAAGATTTGGTCTTATTTATATAGTGTCAAGCAAGGAAAAAAACCGGCTGGTTACCGGTGGTAACCGGAAAAACCGTCCAGAACCCGTAGAAAAAATAACAGCCAAAAATTTCAAATTTAAATTTGAATTTATGACTGCATAATGTACTTCCTAGGTTGGTTTAGGCTTTTTTGTGGTAGATTACGTATTGTATGAGCTAAATATGCTTGAATTATTGTATGAGCAAGTTCCGAGCAGTTTTTTGGATTTGAAAAGCACATTGGATGATCGTCCCCTTGTTGCGACTTGGATGCCTGGAAACCGATTTATAACTAGACATTAAGGATTATGTATAATGATTGTTACTTCATTAGACACTTTCTAATTAATATTTGCATTATTCCAATTGCTAATTACCCATAATCGGTTTTCTCTATTTTTTCCGGTTTTGGTTCCGGTTTTTCCGGGTTTTTTGACCAGTTTTTCGGTTTTAGGCGGTAACCGGTTTTCAAAATCCTCGATTCAAAATTCAGTTTTCGAACCTCATCCGGTTTTCCCCTGGTTTTCCGGTAAGTCACCGTTACCGGCCGCCGACCGGTTTTTCCACCGGTTCCGGGATTTGGTTCCTTGGTGTCAAGTAGAATTTAGATGACAGTGCATTGTGAAATAAAATAGTTTTGCACTTAGCTAGTTAGCTTTCAGTATTGCCATTGAAACGCCTGGATTACTATTCTGGTTGGCCTGGGGTTGATCAGATCCCACCGTATGAAACTGCTATTCATTTCCATCCTAATGTTTGTTGTTGAATGCATTGAACATGCTATTCTCAACCCTGTGATTGCTGATTGCTTTTATATCGGTTTCCCTTCTATACAAAAATAATCTTGTAAAGTTAATGCAGATGGTGGCACAACTCAGGCCATTGATATGGACAATGACAAGGATGAAGATGGCTCCAGGCGTAACAACGGTGGTGATATAGTTGTCATCGATTCTGACACCGATGAAGACGAGGATCCTCACCCTGTGCCAGAACGTGTTGCACTTGGTGCTCCTGAAGCCATGAATGGGATCACTGCGTCCACACGGCGTGCTTGGGAAGCCATGAATGGGGTCGCTGCACCTCCACTCCGTGCTCCGCAAGCCATGCATAGGAGCACCGAGGGTACACCCGTGTGGAATTACCTAGATCCTCAGGGACAAGCGCGGGGGCCATTCCCAATGAAGCTAATGCGGCGTTGGAAGCAAAGTGGCTTCTTCTCTGAGGACTTCGTCGTGTGGAGGACAGGCGAGACAATGGAGCAAGCCATCTTGCTCACAGATGCCATGCGGCTGTGACATTCTAGTGCACCTTTTTCCTCCAAGTCTTGCCCGGAAAACACCCTTGGGCCATTTTGCAAGAAAGAAATAGATGCTTGTTCGTTGCTTTGCCCAACTGTAACTGAAGTGGGCATCTTTAAACTTCGTAAGTTAATGTGAATGTTTAGTTTCGGTCGGAGGTGGTTTATAGTGGAATTCTTTTTTCTTTGCTGTACACATAGCACCTAGTTCCCTCTCCAACTGCATAGCCATCTTTAGCAATTTCCGATGTCAATATCCCATCAAACAAACAGAGATGAACATACAAAATTTTGCAGTTATTCATATAGCACTGGAATTTGGATTTGTTTTATCTATGTAAATTGGACTTAGATACACACTGTCTGCGCTCCCTTCAACAATTCCTGCTGTTGATTTGTCGTTTCTGAAACTGACACGCGTAGCTCCTTTTTATACTCCAATAGAAAAGGCTCAGAAATTTCCATCCAGAGGAGAAAATTGCGTATTGTGAAAAAACCATATATACAAATCGAGACGTCTTCTTTACAGGAAGCAACTCGCACCACCAATCAATTTGCATCACTACCAGCAAAGTATCGCTACGACTACGATGGAATCTACGTCACTTGCCCAGACAGCAAGGGACAAGCAGCATGGAGCAACAATCATAACTACATCAGAAAGTAAATCCGAACACAACATTGTTAAATTGTTGGGTAAATTTAACCTCTGCCGACCTTGACGTGGCGCTGGTTGCGAAAATAGCTAAGAAGAACCTGCGCCTGCACGTACGTACCGAAAATGGTAAGCTGGAAATGTATGAAATAAGTTTCCCTTGCTAATATTCACTTCTCAAGTACAGAACTGAAAATGTTAGTTTATGCCAGCAAGGTGTAGATTGTAATAATACCTTCTCTCTTGCACGGGCTGTGCCTGATTGTGACAAAGCTACCAGAGGCGGCACAGCACCTTCTTGAAGCACTAGGCTGCAAAACCTGTGACTGTTTGTGCAGAGCTGTAGCAGGGCAGCAGAGGCGTTTTCCTTTGATCGTGCTGAGCCCAGCTCGACAACCTCAACCAGTACCGGGATACCTCCTGCCTGAGCAATACCGTTCCTTCCTTCCTGTACCGTGGCAAGGTTTGCCAGGACGGCAACAGCTTTGTCAACCATCCCAGCGGCTGGATCCATCAACTCCACCAGGTGCTTTACAGCCCCAGCTTGAACAATGCGGGCCTTATTTTCGTGAAATATCGATAAATTGAAGAGAGCGGTAACTGCATCCCTCTTCCCTTGTGGGGTCCCATCTCCCAGCAAATCTACTAGCGGTTTGATGGCACCAGAGCGTCCAATTTTGACCTTGTTCTCTTCAATGACCGAGAGGCTGAACAGAGTTGCAGCTGAGTTTGCTTTCGCTTCAGGATTCCCCGCCTGAAGAACATAGATGAGAGGCTCAATGGCCTCAGCATTTGCTATGGAAATCTTGTTATTGTCAGTTAACGACAAATTCAAGAGAATCGTCACGGCATTTTCTTGTGTGCTGGGGTCTGCAGAGTGAAGAAGACTCACCAAGAAGGGTATAGCTCCGCAGTTTGCTATTGTAATTCTATTCTCCATGCTGTGCCTAGAAAGAAGGTGGAGCTCTCCTGTCGCTAACCTTTGGAGCTCAGCAGAATCATTTTTCAGGTCCTCAATAAGTTTACGCACTTTAGACTCAACACCAGGAGAATCGGATCTTGAATCCATCGAAATTGACGATGCAATCCTAGGATCAGTTCTATCTGATTGTCGCCACCAGATTGATTGATTTCGAGAACGAACGCCACCTGATCTAGGCAGGACATCCGGCTCTATCTTTGAACATGTGGCTACTGGACCATCTTGTGTAACTTCTGATGCATTGCTGTCACTTGAGACCTGTACCCTCACATTCTCCTCACCGAGTTCAAGATGGTTTTTGCTATCGCTGCTGCCATTGCTTTTGAGATGCTTCTCCACATCAGAAACTTGAAAACCACCCTCTCTCAACTGCTTAAGAGCTTCCGAACTATCAATTCTTTCATCAAATAGAGATTTTTTTGCTGCAGTAGTTGCTACTGATAATCTCAAAGAATCAGATTCAGAATCATCTGTGTCTTCAAAAGATGAAACGCTATCATCTGAATCAGAATTCTCATGTATCAAATTAACATGAGTGCTATCATCCGACAAGCACTGTGCCTTTGGACCCAGTGCAGATAACTCGCTGTGTTCTGGTGATCCATACTTGTTTGCACTTGGAGAACTATCAGAGGAAGGAGAATTATCACTTGTAGTTCCATTTGTGAGGTTGAGGGAAACAGGAAAGCTCAAACTCAAGAGTTTCACAGGATCTGGTAGCATTATACCATGTATCTCACACCAATTTTCAATCAACTGTTTGACAGTGTAATTAGGAATCAATTTGGTGTGTCCCAGTGTTTGACGTGTCTTTGGGCAGATATTATAGCCCATATCAAGCCATTTCCTGATAAAAACCTGTTCATATGTTTGACCAGATGCCACAATTACTGGATCTGACATTAGTTCAAGGGAAAGGGCGCAACAAAAATCAGCAGGAATGGGCACTCCATTAATGCTATGCATCTGCTTTTCTTCCACATGTTTATCAAGCACATGGTTAACTAATTCAACAATACCATTAATACCATCCAATTCTGCACTATCGTCACTGTTGCCTTTCATTTTAATCCTAGTAAGAGCAACAGCTTCCATCAGCAACTCCTGATTTGTGGACAAACTCAAAGTGGCTTGAATCTTTGCTAGCGTCTCTGACTTTGGCATAACTTCCCCTGCTATATCCCTGGAAGCCTCCCTAATGACAACCGAAATTTTCTCACAGTAAGTGTGTTCAAGTTTCTGCAAATTGCAAGAAGCCCGGTGATAAAGAAAATTAGATGCTATCAAAAGAGTGTCATTGACAGGATGAGAAAAGCTTTTTCATTACCTCCAAATACATTGAAACACAACTAGTGTCCGATGGTAACATGAGAGAATTGACAACTTGGCATAATTCAAGTACATAGGTCTGCATCGTGGTAATAATTGACTCAACCTGCATAACCTGCATGAAATAATTTGCTCGTATTATACACTGAATTACTGAATGCATTGTATATGTTTTGACTAATGCACAGGGAAGTCGTAAAGGGAAAGGACAAGGGAATTACAAAATAAATCTTGCTCATCATCTGATTCCAGCCTCCAACTAGCTCAGACGCTTCATGGATGGTAGCATCAAGTTCCTCGAGCACCTTGTTTAGTTTATCATCTGGAATGATATGAGAAAAAGCTCCATCTAGGACCATCTTCATAAGATCCAGGATTTCATCAATCTTCCGGCAGTATCTCTTAACTAGCTCAGTTCTTGAAGCATTGCTGGAGGACAGCACCCGGAAATTCGAAATACTGTTGATTATTGACATTGACTGCGTCTCCTCCATCACTTGTCTGAACTCTGAAGAGCACAAAAACAAGCAAATGTCAGGTGTGGAAATTAAAAAGAAAAAGAAAAAGATAGCTTAAAAAGGTTCAGTGGAAAACTGGAGTTCTTATGTAAGAACCACAGATGAGCACGAATTCGCAAGCAAGTGCATTTCTATAAAAATGAGCCGCTAACTTCAAACCTAACACCATTAGCGTACAAAGACCAGCCGTATTGCCTTTACTTATGAACTATATGCGATCTTACGATACACATAATTCTGCCCTAACCATTGGAAACAGAGAATTTTAGGCGTGACAGCAAGGAAATATCATCGTCAGTGTCGCGAAACAAGGGGTAATCACCGATCAGAACTCAGTAGTCCAAATTCCAAACTAAGATAGCCAAGATCCCATTTTGTCCCAATCCAGCTACTACCCCTCCTAATCACAAGCCCTAACTCACTAACTGTATAGGACCATCTCAACACCTCACACCACACATGCACACCCCAAGTCCCCAATCCAAACCACAAGGCGAGGTGCGCGCACAGGTTTACGCATCTGCATACCAAATTAAGCTCGAATCGCCTCGAAGCACAGCGGTTCCCAACACCTAGGCACAAATGCAGCACGAACCGCACGGCCTGGTCCCAAGGTGACCAGGCGTGATTTCACCACTAGACCCAGCAACCAGAGCACGATACAGGCGAAGAACAGAGGAAATTTCATCGTACCTCCGAGGTCTCCAATGGTGGGTCGCGATGAGCTGCTCGCGTCTCGCGAGGCGGAGGCGTCGGGTTTCGTTGCAGGAGGCGGACACGAAGACGAGGAAGACGACTCGAGGAGGGAGGAAGAGGAGAGAGGGTGAACACGACGCGGCAGGGCAGCGACCAGAGTGGGGGAGGTTTGTTTAGGTGCCAGAGTGAAACGGGTGCACTGTGGACCGGGAAAGGTCCTCTCCCCGACAGGTGGGGTTAGCGGTGAGGTTACAGGTGGGGTGTAGTGAGCTCGGTGCATGGACAGGATAGATGCGGCCGCAGGACGGCAGCAACTGCTCCCCTGAGGCGCGGGGCCCGCCGCCGATTGCAGTGCTGTTGTACGGACCTGCACGGACTGGGAGGTGGGGCCAGAGTTTTCTCCTCAGGAGTGTGGGCCCACACGGCTCACTTTTTATTTATGCATCGAGTCATCGAGTGAGCGCTGGATACGGACCGAGGTTTGTGTACTTGACTATCTGACTGGTGGGGCTGGGGAAGTGGGCTGAGTTCTAGGCCCACACGGCAGTGATTGTAGTAGAATTTTTCAAAAAAAAAAATTGTTCGTGCGCAGAGTGTTTTTTTAAGGAAATAACACATCGGCTTTATTAAAGCTTAACGAGTACAACCAACCTCAGAAGCACAGTGCCCCTAAACTGAGGAATTACAACATTACCGTGAGGTACAAGTGTTTTTTACTATGCGTTGCTATTGTAAGTAATAAAAAACATATTACGTGTCCTAGAACTCTAAAGCCTGTGGTATACATGAGTGCTCACACGTTATTGTAAGTAAATTCAATTTCACATTTTCCCTCCATAACTCTAGTCTCCAGTAGACCCCCGCTACTCTAGATTCCCCCCCCCCCCCCCCAAGAGTTTCGAAGAATCCTCCATGTCTACTTTGCAACATCTAATTTTTCTTCACTCTAATTATGAAACATTCTAAGATAAAAACAATTTTTTCTTCATTATAACCAATAATTCAGTACACAAGCCGTGGCATGTAATGTCAGTTAGAGCAATAGTGGCATAGAAGTAAGCTAAAAAACAAATTGGTTTTGATATTGAACATAAACATTGTAAAACACAATAGCAGTTAGAAAGATTGTGCGTGTGATTGACACTTAAGAACCATATTGAATGGATCACAATCATTAATGGCGATTATTGTGTAACACTCCGTTTTCGAACAGTAAATAGTGTTTACTATTCAACCCCTGTTTTCGATTCGTAAATTGCAATTTGCAGTATTTTCAGAAAATTTCCAACTTCTTTTAGCTCGGGTTTGTGTTTCAAATCTTCCCGCACTTTCAAATTTTCAAATTCAAATCTTTTGCCTCCTTTTCGATTTTGAAGCTCCTGCCCATTTTGGCAATCCCACTTTTTCCTCATTCGGTCTCAGCCTTTTTCTCCCCTAGGCTCGGCCCACTCCCTCCCTACCCTTTCCCCCTGGCCCAGCCCACCTCCCCAAGCACGGGCCGGCCCGTCACCTTTTCTCTCAGCCGGCTCGCTCATCCCTCCTTCCTTCTCTCTCACCCCCCCCTTCCCCATGCTCCGGCCATTGGTTGCGCGCGCCTCCGTCGACGACCTGCCGACTGCTTCTTGCGCCGCTTCTTTCCCCTGCCTTGGCTCTTTGTTTCCCAACCAGCTCGGCCCAGCGCCATCTCTCCCCTCTCCCGAGCCTTCTCTCTCCCGAACCTTCTTCCCCCTCTCTCTCTCATGAGCGCCCCGCCCCCTCTTCTCTCCCCAGCACGCCGACGCCAAGATCCGTCACTCCACCACCACTGACTCACGCTCACCTCTCTGCTACCACCATCCCGCGCCCATGCCTCTGCACCCCGCGCCCATGCCTCTGCACCCCGAGCCTCCTCTCCGCCCGGACCGATCGCGGCCGCCTGCGTCAGCTCCTGCTGCCACCGCCAGCCTCGCGTCAGCAAGCTCCCGAAGTCGCCTCCGCGCCAA
The DNA here is from genome assembly GCA_036346395.1 of Hsuehochloa calcarea. NCBI lineage: Eukaryota > Viridiplantae > Streptophyta > Magnoliopsida > Poales > Poaceae > Hsuehochloa > Hsuehochloa calcarea. The sequence continues at coordinate 58,076,952 of CM070593.1, read as the reverse complement.
ATCGCTGCTCCACCTGCCTCTGCCCGGTCTTCTTCAAGTGCTGCCACCCATGCCGCCTTCTCGGGACTCGGCGCCACCCGAGCCCCTCCAGCACCTGCCCCTCCTTTCCGCCGCCTATAAAAGCCCAAGAAGCCACTCCTGCCTTCCCCACTTCACTCCCCCTCTCTCTCAGGTAAGTGCCACCGAAATTGGCTAAGCACCAGAGCTTCCCAATTCGGCCGAACCACCTCCGCCGCCGATCTACCCCTCCGGTGATCTCCCGGCGCCACCACCCCCGTCACCGCGCGCCACCGCCACCCAGGAAGCCCTCCCTCCAACCCCGTCGCCTCCGGACCACCACAGCTCCAGATCGGGCATTTCTTCCTCGTTTCCGGCCGACTCCTCCCTCGTCGCCGTTCTCCCTCCGCCGCTTGTCTCCGGCGCCATTGTCGGCTTGGTGAGTTACTAGTGCCTCCACCGACACCGTGCTTCTCCGTCTCTCTGGAAAACGGCACCCAATCGCCCCTGGCACTTCCGGCCGAGCTCCCGCCGCCGCCTCCCATGGTCGCGCCAACGCTCCGGCCATCCCCCGGCGCCGCCGCCACCGTCACCGGGACCGCCTTACCGAGGGGAGCCCATTTTGGGTAACCCCCAGCGCCACCGTCCCTCCCTCCGCCGGCGACAAGCCGTGCCGCCCTGGCTCTCCCTCGGTCGCGCGCGTTGTCTGACGGCCGGGACACTGTAGCTCTTTTGCCAAAGGGGTTACTGTGTCACTTAAGGGCTAAACCCTGGTTAGTTAGCGCTAAGTAACTCTCTGTCCCGCCGACAAGTGGACCCAGCCGAGCAGTAACCACCGAGTTAACCGAGTTATAAAACACTGAGACTGACAGGTGGACCTGCATTACTGTACCGTGAGCCGGTAGACCCATGGACCCGGTACTGTGCGTGATGGCCTTCGGCCCACGCTACAGTCCCCATTAACCGGCACCCTGTGCAAAGCCCGACACGTGTCGGTACCTGGAATTTCCCGCCTTTTTCAATTTTCTATTCAATTAAAAATCATGCTAAAAACTTTAAAATTCCATAACTTCCTCATTTTAGCTCAAAAAATTATGAATCTTTTTTCTAAAATTTTCTAAAATCAAGATCTTACTAATAGAACTGGTCTTGTTTAATTTGGAGTTCATCTGCTTGGTGATTTGTATTTATTTTGCTCTCTTTTGATGTTGTGACTTTTCCGGTACGCCCGTCCGATTAGGGTTCGAAGACGCGGAAGACCTCCACCTCGGACAAGCTCAAGAAGGCCTAGACCCTCCTACCTATAGCCAAGGCGAGTCAATACTTTGATCATATTGATCATATATTTTATGCAAATTATGTTCTTTTAAAGTATCAAATTGCATGCTTTACTTTCTATGCAAATGTATGTCAAACATCATAAGGTAGTTAAATGCCTATTTGATGATTAAATAATAATTATACCATGTCCTTGATAATTGAACTCCCAAAAACCCTTGTCACCCTAGTAAATATATGGTAACCTACTAGTTATAGGTCGTACTTAAATGCCATGCTAGACTTGTTTAAGTACCGGGGTATTACTACACCAAATCATCATCCTTTAAATCATAACAATTATTTTGGGCAGTCATTGGGGAGAATGACTGAATTGGTTGTGATAATTTGTTTTATTCTACTCCAAAACTCTAAAAACTTGCTAATACCCATCTGGGCGGACGGTATGACTGGAGGGTATATGATTGGGTACTAATGTAGCCCAGGATATTTTGTGGTGGGTATGTGGTAAGGACCGCACAGATGATCTTAAGGACTTAATCCTGTGATATCCTCCAATTGTAAAATAGTACAACCACAAGTCTATAATGGTATCGACCTGTCTAACTAATTGGCTTCCACCAGTACACGCTGCACCATTGGGGGACTCCCCTTCGCCGTGAGCCCACGAGGCTACGGGTTGGGGTATGCGACTTGCGGGACCCTAGGCGTAAGTCGTATGACGCAAGAGGGGGTCTGGGTAAGTGGTTGTCGGATCCCAGTAACCGAGACCCTACTCAAGTGAAACCTTAGCGGGTGTAGCAAATACCGAGGGATGCCATGTAAAGGTCTTGTGATAATCTCCCCTTGATTCACATGTCAAAGGTAACATATGTATATATCAAGACGATTATCTCTTGTGGGTAAAGATGTACAATCTCTGCAGAGAATAAAAACTGTTCGAACAGCCGTGCCCACGGTCACGGGCAGGCATGCGGAGCTTATAAGAATTAGTTCTATTTCAAAAACCTTTGTGGGTGGGTTGAAAAATGTGCAGGGCTCACCTAACCCTTGATTTGGATTTCCCTGGGTATTCTTACCCAATGTTGGTAATAAGTGGATATGACCACCATAAAAAAGAAGCATGAGACAGAGTTTTCGACGAAGGGAACCTCTGTTGTTGTTAATTATTGCACAATTAATCTCTTTAAAATGCAATTTGGTTAAAAATGCTAAGTAATATGACTTTCTAATATTTGTATTTATAAATGTTGCTTTACGCAAATAAAAGAACCCGAGCCATCCTTGTTACACTATGCATGTATATTATTGCATCTGTTGTGTTGGCTCGCGAACACGGTTGTTGTGCTCACCCTCGCTCTTCCCAAACCCATCAGATGATTTGGACCAGGGAGACTACGCCTATTATGAGAATCCCGAAGCTGACGGACCAGGATGTGATGAAGAATAGTGTATCTCTGTAGTATAGGTCTCGCATCAGTCTAGTAGACTTGTCAGTGCTTACGTACAACCGATATTACCCAAGACCTTAGATAATATTAGTCGTACACAAGACACCCCGGTCGCTGCCTGTGGAGAGACAAACCCTATCCCCTTTTGCTTCCGCTGTAGCCACGAGCTTTTGTGATGTAATATATTTGGCCTGACGGCCCTTTTGTAAAAACCTGACCCGACGTGATCTATGTTACTTTGATTGTCTGTAATATATATGTTGGTCTTATTTCACGCATGCATGAGATGAACCAGTAATGCACCTGTAAGCGCTACCTACTGATCCAGGGAGTAGCACAGTGTTTCACAGAGGATTCGGATTTACGAAATCCGGATCCAACATATTGGATACACAATCAGACATCTATTCACCCATATACAGTAGTACAAATATACTCACATCAAGTAATTTGATGAATGATAAAAGGAAAGCATTGTAGGCCAGGTTTTTACTTGGACAGTAGTGTGTAGTTTTCAGTCAAAAGAAACAGGAAAATCGAGAATTCGCCAACAATATCAACTACCTATAACTGAAAAGACAAATACAAAGTTTCAGCTAACCTCTCTCGGCCAACAGCTTATCAATCTGAACATGTGTTCCAGGAACAATAACAAATTTGATCAACAGTACCTTCCTGGCTTACCACTAGGCTCGACCAATCTACTGCAGCCCAAGTTCCTCCGTTCAACACAAATTGAACGCTTTGATTAATATTTGTTCCCTACTTTAGAATCCTTTCAGGGTCATGCAAAGGCTCGCTAAAATTTATTATTATAGTATCTCACAATAGGGGTCAGATTTCTCCTTGTTCCCCGATTCTCAAGGGATAAAGTGTCACTTTTTCTGTATGGAAAAAAATGTGCACAACTTGTATTCCACCTGACTACAAAAAACCATCTTTAACTTCCAGTTTTTCTCACAAAGAGCTTTTGGACCTGTGCAAGTAAACAGACAAAATTTTATATATCTGATTCAACATGTGTATACACTTACGTTGTAGTAATTATAAATTCAGCTACCAGTTTACCTGCTCCAGTGTCAAGAACATAATCACATTCCATGATCCTAGCCTAGCAAAGTTTGGGAGGAAGCCTTTGTAAAATGCCAGAGGTCCCTGCAGAGAAAAATCTTATTAGCTACCTGCTTGGAGTTCCTTTTATAACCAACAGGTATAAAAGCAGTTGCAAGACATAAACAAATTTTCCAGCTCCTAGTCATTTCTGACTACAAATCACTGCTCAAAATGTGTTTTAGCAGCTCAAAAACCTAGAATTAGTACAAAGGGGACGGAATTTTCAACATAATCTAGACTTCAAGATTTGGTTCACACACAAATCAAATGGTAGTTGCTAGAGATCAAAGCTTATTCCTACAATGGCCTGTCATGAACAAAAAAGTTGGATGTCACATGATGGCATCTAAACGATGGAATTCCACTTTTTTATTACCAAGACAAAACTTATGATCAAGTAAACAAAATACTTGCCGTTCACAATTTCTACCTAAGAAAGGCTCGGGTGGCAAAACTAACTACTCCCAGTAGAGTGTTACAGTTGGGAACCACCAGATACTTGCCACTCGCAATGACATGTTGGCAACCATGAAGCAGTTAAATTCCAAGAGAGGCTGCATAAGTGGCCAATGAATTATACAGAAAAATTCTATTCCATAAAAAAATGTCAGTATGAAATTAGAACAATGCTCTTCTCAATCACTGTCCAAATGTTTTTGAAAGATCATGTTATATGTATTTATTACTCGTCTACTTGTGACTAAAAAACATGAACAGAGTAGCAGAGTGGACCATACATCATTCTTTAGTGTCTACACTCTACACAAAATAATCAAGAGTACTTGTGTAGGCCAAGTCACCTATCATTCTTGACTTAACCTGCAAAAAGGTGCATTTTATCCGTCTCAGATACTAAAGGGAAAAAGAGAAACCTTATCTACAGGTAGAGATCTTGATGCCAATAATTCAATCACTAATCAATACTCAATAGTACATTTTTTTAAATAATGACCACAGGAAATTAGGGAGCTTCCTTGTTGTATAAAGAACGACCAGCATCCATGCAGGGAAATTAGCATATGGTGAGTATGGATGCACACATTAAAACAAAGGCACAAATCTATATAAGTACGAACCTCCTAGACAGGACTAAGAAACAGCTACAAGGGAAGACCGTGAACACATCATGAAACTGTGAGGTGTGCACAATAGAAGACTAACTGAATTTTCTTAGTTGGATCCTGGAATAGTGTATCACAGTTACATACCACCGTTGAAATAATACAAATTTGGTTGGCATGATTTCTTAAAGGGGTACTGACAGAGGTATCAAAGAGAACTGATGTTTCATCGTGTGCAATATGTCCTCAATACCGAGTGGATAGATATACCAAAGAAAGCGTCATTCGGAATAATTTATTTACGTCAGCCAGATAGGAAATAATGTTTTATACTACATCACTACAGTAGGGAAATGAACACAATAAATTGATCATTGAGCATCATGACATCTCACCACATCAACCGGAGAACTAACACAAACAACAAAGAAGCCAGCGCCCAGACCAGCAAAGAGGTGAGTCACCACATCATCTTTGAACCCAGGAAGTTTCAAAATTGTCTACGCGATAAGTAGCACAGTTCGCCTTTGCAAGTGAATGAGCAAATAAATGGACAAATCACAGACAAGAAGCATACCTGCTTCACTTGATCATAACTGGAGAACTCAGCAGCATTTATGACGGCGTTACGTGCAACGTTTGGTCCAAGGCCAATCCACAAAGCAGCAACCCCTTCCTAAAGATCATACAGATAGATAAGTGTTCCCGAAAAGATCTAATGTGAATGAATTCAGCAATAGAACAATCCAATACCAAGTTGGTACAAGAGCAGGCCCTGACCTGCCTAACAATCTTGGCATAAGCATCCATTGCCCCAGCATAACGCCGTGGCACACCAGGTTCAAGCTTCCCCTCTGCCTGAAGCCTCACCCTCACCTTGACAAGGTCAGTGGGGTTGGCCACACTGATTGAAATGGCACGTGATAAAATAAAATAAAAAGCACACATGTCAGCCGCACCATTGATTTTGCTGCATATGCCACGACGAGGTATAGTTGATCAAGAGTTTATTTGATCATGACAGTACCAGTGGTGAAGCCAGCAACTATCTTCTTGGACAAAGGCACATCCCCAACATGGTCTTCGCCAACATAGAACGATTTCACCTGCAAGGCAGGCAGGTACAAACAACACGGTGAGTTAATTACTGCATTGCATACTAAGTATTCAACAAAACGTGACAGAGGGAGAGACGAGAAATTAGGGAACGTACGGGCTCATAGAGACCAATGCGGAGGCCGCCATAGATGCACTGGCAGTGGAGATCCAGGACAATGCCCTTCCACAGCGCGGCGGCACCTTCCTCCTGAGCGATGATGGTGGTGGTGCCGAGCAGGCCGCGATACTTGGGTGTGTCGACGTCCTCAGCGGCGACGTTCTTCTGCAGCTGCAGCCTGACCTTGGCCGTGTCCAAGGGGATCGTGCACAACTCGGGAAAAGGGGGACCAAACCACCCATAATTAAATTAAATTAGGCAATGTATCAAACAACAATATGAATAGGGTATGATCCCATGAATGAATGATATGATCCCCTAAAACCACCAAAGCAAGAATTGGAGGATTGATCCTGGAAGCTAAGAAACAAGATTTAACATTTTTTTATCCTATGTTATGAAGCAAGAAATTGAGATATGGGCGATCTAACAAGGCAAGAAATGAATAAACCAGCAAGCGGTCCGCAAGATTTATGAGATCCAGACAATGAAGCTCAGTGGGAGTAGGGAGAGGTAGAAGACAACCCAACTCGGCGAAGCATGCGGCTATGGCGCTTGCGGTGAAGCGGCCGGCGAAGGAGATGTTGGACTTGGAGCCATGGTCCGGCATGCTTAACGCCACTGGCAGGTGCCCTTGCCTAGGTGGAAGACGACCCAGGGAATTTTTTTAATCCATTCCACCTTGCATCCCTTGAATTCGTAACAAATCGGCCAAAAGCCCCCCCCTTCGTCTAAACAAAATCATCAAATCAACGAAGAAACAGAGCAGAACCGATCCAAATCCACATAACCCAGTATTAATAATCTATTTCCCTTTCATGTCCATAAAAGCGAAGCAGGTGCATCCCGAGAGTGATCAGTACCTACAGAATGCCATTGAGGTGGGGGCCAGCAACGAAATCCCAGAGATGACGACGACGAAGGTGCTCCCGCGGTGGCCCCGGATGTACGGACAGGCCTCCCAGTCCCAGAACCACCCCACGAACCTCCCTCCCCCTCCCCCTCCGCCTCCCTGTCACCCAAAACCCCAACGAACAGCCTCGTGCCTCCGCCGCACCGACATCGCCGCAGCAGCTGAGCAGGATATGGGGAACCATGTGAGCAGTTGCAGCCATGGACACGACGGTGAAGGGTAAATGCCAGGGGGTTCGACAAAACCAAGCGGCGAAGCTGAACTGCGGCAATAGGGAGGGGTGGTGATCCAGCCACAAGTAATACCAATGATTTGCATTCCTAAATTGCAAATTAATACTAAAACTCAAATTTATACTATTAATACTGTTTTGCAACAAAAAGTAAAGAAAAAAATTGTGAAAGCCGAGAGAGTGGATGGAGATGCCGGTCAAAGAGAGAGAACATGCTCTCGGGATAAAACCCTAGTGCACGCGAGCGGTCAAGAAAAGATAAAAGAGCCAAATTCAAATTCAATTCCGAAATCAATACATTTTCAGTCTAAGAATTCGAAATGAATTTGGATTGGAGCATTTCCGATTCGGATCATTCTTAAAAGAGAAATTAATCTTGAAATTACTTGTAACAAGATAGTTGAATTTATTTTTAGCAATTAGAGTAGTTTAAATTTTGAATTAAAGTAGGAGTTTGCAATAAAGTTAGTTTCGGATATTGTTCATGTGGTGCTGATCACATAATCGGATTACTGTTCACCACTTGTACTACTCACCGAACTTATATATTCAGGGGTAGACCCCCAATTGTAAGCAAGTCGGAGTTGAAGAAAATACAGAAAAATCGCATGTTTATGTGGCACATAATGAGTACATGTGTTTCAAAAATTCTAATCTAGGGTTTTGTGATTGCATGAATATTGGAAGGTGACTTTTTCCCAAGATCCGTGATTTCTTGTGGATCATCTCACCAATTCGTAGCATCTTATTCTTTGGGTTTGATTTTGTTTCTCTCTTCGGATTGATTCAACATCAACCAAGTATTGTTTCTTGCTTTGGAGATACACATGTTCTTCCTTTTTGTCAAACTAGGAAGGAGAAAAGCTAGGGTTTTGCTTCGATCAAGATTGAATTATACATCAACCACACGTTGATCTGTGTCATCTTGGTATCAAAGCGTGGTTGATCACGGTACGTGAAAAAAAAATCTTGTTGATTTCAGATTGATTGTCATGTCAGGAACTAGCAACCATAGTTCCAATGGTGGATCGGACGAGGAGGAAGAGGAGCCTACGTATGGTGATACACTATTGCTGGGCGTACGTTCTCAATTTGATGATCATATCGGCTTTTTTATTCATTGCGAGAAGGTGTTGCGTCATCAACTTGATGTTCAAATTCAAGGGGTGCAAGCTACACTCAACAATCGCTTAATGCAACTGAACGGCAAATGATGGAGGGATTGGCCAATTTGAATCTTGTTATTCGTCACTTGGAGGAGAGGCTCCCACCGCTAGGAGGAGCTAATGCGTCGGTGCTGCCCCAACCACAATATAGACGTACACAACACGTTATACGTCATGCTAGAAATGATTTCTACGCTGCTGATTCGAAGGAGGCCGTTTTCGATGATTGTGGAAGACATCAACGACGTCCACAACGTGATTACTTTGATCGTCGATGTGCTAGACATGGTGGACATCATAATGGAGGTGATGAACATGAAGAAGACAGATCGTGAGAATCAAGATCTCCATACCAGAGTTCAAGGACAGACCTGGTCCGAAGTCTTACTTGGAGTGGGAGATGTGTGCTAATCAAATTTTTGACAACCACCACTACTCCGAAAAGAAGAATATTCGTGTTGCTTCGATTGAGTTCACCAAATACGTTATTATTTGGTGGGATCAATTGAATCGTGTAGGGGAACATCCTAACACTTGGGAAGCAGGAAAGTAAGCTATGCGGGGCCGATTTGTATCGGCATACTATACAAGGATGTTGTATACAAAGCTACGATGACTTACTCGAGATGCTAAGACAGTGAGCGAGGACTATCAAGAGATGCAAGTGCTCATGATCCGTACAAGTGTGCGTGAGTCGGCAGAGGCGACTATAACACGTTTCTTCGAGGTGCTGAATGAAGATGTGTGGAACCGTGTTGATTGGATGCAATCCAATACCGTGCAAGAATTACTTCATCAAGCATAGCATGCAGAACAATGGGTGAATGACACTCAAGCAAAGGGTGGCCTATAACATCCCAATTTTTAAGGCTTTTTGAAAAATTTAAAAATAAAAATAACCATTTGATTTTGTTGAAGTTGCTAAAGCTTAACTTAAAATTTTAGAAAATAAAAAATTTAATATAGATTAATCAAACTTCAATTAATTCAAATTTGGTTTGATTGGGTTTTCTGATATTTAAAGTCTAAACCTAATTGAAATTCCCTTTCTCTGTTTGGGACGGATTCCCGTCGGCCCGTTCCTATTCCCCTATTCTCTTGGTTCCGACCATCCTTTCGGTTTTGACCATCCTTTCGGTTTCGATCACCCTTTCGGTTTCGACCATTCTCTTGGTTTTGACCATTCTCTTGGTTTCAACCACTCTTTCGATTTCGACCATCCTTTCGGTTTTGACCACCCTTTCGGTTTCGGTCATCCTTTCGGTTTCGACCACCCTGTTGGCTTCAACCACCCTTTCGGGTTTAGCCATCCTTTCGGTTTCGACCATCCTCTTGATTTCGATCATCCTTTCGGTTTTGACCATCATCTTAGTTTCAACCATCCTTTCGGTTTCGACTACCCTCTTGGCTTCAACCACCCTTTCGGGTTCAGCCATCTTTCGGTTTCAATCATCCACTTGGTTTTGACTATCCTTTCAGTTTCGACCACCCTGTTGGTTTCAACCACCCTTTCGGGTTCGGCCATCATTTCGGTTTCGACCATCCTCTTGGTTTCTACCATCCTTTCGGTTTCGACCATCCCCTTGGTTTCGACCACCCTTTCGGTTTTGACCACCCTCTTGATTCCAACCAGTCTTTCGATTTTGGCCATCCTTTCGGTGCCGACCACCCTCTTGGTTTCGACCGCCCTCTCGGTTTCGACCAGACCTTCCAACCAGGTATCGACCAGCCCCGCCTGTCAGCCTCCTCCTCGCCGGTTCACCATCCTTTTTCGTTGTGCCCTTGCCGCCCATGCACGAGCTCGCGTCATCACCGCTGCCAAGCCGTCACCCCAGCACGAATCCCACCCTCTTTGTCCCTCAGCGACGTGCGCATTAAATGCTATCGTCTCCGCCGCGCTGTGCGCATTTGAAAGCATCTAGGCCCCTAAAAATGTATTTTGGTAATTAATGATAATATGTGAATATAGGACTAACATGTTTGTTGAGTGATTACAAGACTTAGTCCTAAAGACGTTGTCAACAACATGGAGATGCATGCTAAAGGATGGACTTGATTCAAGGACAAAGGTATAAGTAGTCTAGGACCCTTTTAAATTTTACCGGTATTAAGAGAAATGTTGGAAGACCGGGTTTTAGGTTAGATGTCGTACTACTAAGAGGGATCATAACTAGTAGCTTGAAAGCACATCTTTATACCTTTGGATCAAACTAGGATCATGCAAGCACTCAAAATCTGTTTTAAAGCTCACATCAACCGTCTGTGCAAAATCGGTAGTTCCGGCATTATAAGAGCGGAACTACCGCATGCCGGTTGTGCCGAAATTGTTGCGGTACATTTTTTCCAGAGAGACACCTCTTGCGATTTTCTTTGCTTTTTTGGAAGTGCAGTAGTACCAGCGGTACATGGGCGAAACTACCGCAAGTCGGCAGTTTCGATTATTTGTGTGGTACGTTTTTTACAGAGCGACACCTTTCTAGTTTTATTTTGCCTTTTGCTAGAATGGTAGTACCGCTATTGTTTTGGTGGAACTACTGCACATCGGTGATTCCGAAAAAGAGTGTGGTATGTTTTTTTTCAGAAATGGGTGTATTCGTGCTTCAACGAAAAACAGTAGTACTGCCAGTGTTTTGCAGAACTACCGATCACTGGAACTACCACATGTTCATCGCATTTAATACCTCTGTTATAGCCGTTACTGTGCTGACGCTGGAGGTGCGGAAGTACCGGCCATTACATGGCGGTACTACCGAATTCCCTGAAATTTTCTGACTTCTTCCTCCAACGGTCGTATTTGTTTGTGGGGGTATAAATACACCCCCACCAGCTCTAGGACGGAATGTTGAGCACTCATTGAACACTCTTGAGCCTATAGCATTCATTTCACACCTCATTCTCTCTTGTTGCATCCTTTGTGAGGTTGTTGAGTAAAATCAAGTGCATTCATTCTAGTTTGATCCATAGTACTTGACTGTCGTCAAGCTTACTCTTGGTGTTTGTCGACACCTAGACGGCTTGGCGAGAGTTTACACGGTGATATCTTCAAGAAGATTGTGAAGAGGCCCGACGCCGATTGTGATTGGTTCGGTGTTCACCAACTCCGGATGGGAGGAAGAACAACCACAAGTGAAATCGAGGGAATGCTTAATTCGTGGAGCCGCTTGATTGGGTCAAACTTCCTCAATGTGGACTAGTGAAGATCGACAAATCTTCGATACCACGGGAAAAACCCCCTTGTCTTCATTATGCTTATTTCTTGTCCTTACTTATTACATTTAAATTTGTAGCATATATCTTGTGATAGGTTGTCTAGTTAAAGTTTATCTTGCCTAGTTGTACAAATTGGTTAGGAATTTTAAAACCTCCTATTTACCCCCCTCTAGTTGGTTATCCTTGATCCTACAACATTACATGTCGTCGTCTTCTCAGTGGCATGTGCATTAAATGTTATCGTGCCCTCAGCGACATGTGCATTAAATGTCGTCGTCTCTGCCGCGCCGCCGCGAATCTTGCCGCTCCATCTTGTCGTCCGATCCCCCTCCTTCATCTTTAAATTGTGCCACAGGGAGCCCTTTTGCCCTCCTCCTGTTTTTCCCTCAACTCTCTCTCTCTCTCTTGCCCTCGTTTCTCCGTGCTTCAAGTTTTGCCGCCACCACTGTGAGCCTCAAGTTCGCCTCGCCTCCCACTCTCCACTGGTGCTCTTGCCGTCGGTCATCTCGTTGCCACTCTCCCTCCTCGGTCATCCCCGTGCCCTATGAAAAGGAGCATCAGGAAGTCCCCCGAGCTCTTCTTGCTTTTCCTTCATCTCCTTCCCCCATCCAACTCTCCCTCTCTTGCACTTGTTGTTGTGGTTTGCCTGAAGCCCCGAGCTTTGACTTCAAGCTGTCACATGCCTCCTCCCGGTCCTCGCCGCACCAGTGCAGCCCCCTCCTCTTCTACCCACGTCAATTCAAGCCCCAGAGCTCCTTAGCAATTCCCTCACTTAATTTAAGTTTTGGTTCACAAGAGTCGCCGTATTTCCTCTTCTTCTTCAATCCCAGCCAACCCCTTCGTCGCGGTCTTTCTTCGCTTTCGACCGTGAGCTTCCCCACCGCCGTTTGCCATCCGCCGGCCTCCTCTGGCCTCTCTCTCGGTCTTGGTGAGCTCCCCGTGCCATGTTCTTCCTCATGCTCCTTCCAACCACGTGTAGTCGAGCCTCCTTCCCACCATGTGTGGTTGAATCTCCTTCTGACCAGTCGAACCTCCTTCCGACCACGTGTAGTCGAACCTCCTTCCGACCTTTTGTTTTCAAACTTCCGAGTGTTCGTTCTCCATCATTCGAGCCCCGATTAGTGATTCAAATTCCTAAATTCGTCTAAATTCAATATCTTTCATTTGGTTCTAGTTTGGTAATTTCTGGATTTTATTTGGCTCTTTTTGCACATATAGATTCCGGTGTTTCTGAAGAATTCTTGGACCCAACGACCGAAGCATCTCAACCCTTCAACGAAGGCAAGTTATAGACATTTGAACACATCGTACCCATTTTATAAAACTATATTGATTTATATCAATCTGCATTGCTAAGTTTATAATAAATACTTTCGGGAATAGTTACATGCCTAATTGTCATTATACCTCATTGTATAATTGCTATTGACATTTACCCTTAAATGACATAACTCCTTGGACACCATAGGATGGGTTATTTTAGTTGGATATATTTATTTACCAACATGATACCATATTATGCTTAGTTGTGATGGGATTCATGATCACATGTTCTTAAATGATTGAATTTGACTAAATAAAATATGAAATTGTGACGCAACCACTGTTATTAAAAGTTGTTGTGCCATGGCAATAGTTGTCATTTGGTCGGGTTGAACCAAAAAAGATTTATACTCGAGCGAGTGATCGTGCAGTAAATGGGGAGAATTTTGGGATGTGGTTGCATCGCCTGAGTAGACACTAAGGACTTGACTTTGTGCACCATTGATCTGGGTCTTACCCTACCACCACATGTCTATATTGGGATAGATCTAGCCAACTAATTAGCAATATTTTGATTTGGTTCTGTTTTGGTGGATGAATTGGCACAAGAGGGGGTTTAGAATGGCGAAATCTTAGCGAGCAGAACCTGGTCAAAACAAAACTTTATAAGGGTCTTGACACGTGCTCTAGACTGCTTACCTAAGGTAGTGAGCGGTGGTATCGACGGATGTCAAATAAACTAGAGAAGTCGTATCCTGTGGGTAAAGTTGTATAACTTCTGCAGAGTATAAAACTATTCGAATAGCCGTGTCCACGGTTATGGACAATGTCTGGTGATTTCACACGAGGGGTAGATTTTCATAAAAAATATGGGAATGGATTGGTTGGGAAGTGAACGGGGTGGGGTGTTCACCAATTGTTTCAAAGAACTTAAATACTTATGTATTAATCTTTTGGATTATGCTTTATAATCTACTTATTGTATTTATTGTCAATGCTGCTTTCTACAAATTAAACATAAAGCTATCCTTGTTCAAGCCTTGCATGAATACTATTTGCATACATTTCCTTACAACTTGTTGAGTACTTTATGTACTCATGGTATGCACCATTTGTTGATCAGTCGCCGAAGAAGAACATGGGAGCTCAGAGTTCTATGAAGAGTAGTACCTTGAAGGTCATGCAAGTTAGGCCGCATCCTCCACTCGATTGCATGTGGGCATGTCGAATGGCTACCATGAGGTGTTTTGGTTTCGTTGCAAGTTTACCCTTTGCCTTGAGCCATGTGTAGTAACCTTTGTAAGACTTGTCTATAAGGTCCATTTGCTACTAAGTAATATTATTTTGTCTACTTCATTAGTTGTTTTGTTGTATGGATATGATTACATCGATGTTGCAACTGTGTGAGCTAGCTACTGATCTAGGACTAGTTCAGAATACATAGAGGGTCTAGGAGTTGCATATCCGGGGTCCCGACACTAGTGGTGGAAGCTACGGCTTTTTGCTACAAATATATCATGAAGGAATATTGGGAATGCATAGTTAACTCTTGGTCTGGCCACACACTAAAAGGAGTGTGTATATCTGGTCAACATTAAATACATAGATGTTTGTGGGTAAAGTAGTGGAAGTAGCTTTTGTAGGCCCAGCGTGGTAAGTATAGGCATGAACTTGATGTTCGATGTCATGTATACTAAAAACCTTATGTTTAAGACTATGTTCTAGTTGTAAGATAACTATAGGACCGCTGGTATTGTTTCTCTTTGTACTCTGATGTGCACACGTCCAGTAGAGTTATACTTTATTCGGTGTGCATGGACTATAGACTAACATGCTACCTAAGATAGTAGCATGTGTGGGTTGTCACACGTAGCTCAGACGATTGAGCCGTCGTGCGACCGCTTGCCATTTGCATTGATGGGTGGCGTTGGTCTTCCGATGTTGGACTGCCGACCGACCATCGAAGACCGGTGTATGGTGTAGATCACCAGCTTGAGGAGCCTCCGGACTGCCATCGCCATTGGTACTGGCCTCCTTTGCTCGTGGAATTGCAAGAGCCGGAAGTGATGGAGTGAGGTGTCGACTAGAAAGATGAACAAGAACCCAAATAGCCGTCACCCAAGCCTGATTGCTCCCCTGCGTAACTTAATTTGGGCTGAGATTAGGGATGGCAATTGTGCCCGATTACCCGTGTGTCCGCGGACGAATACCCTAATGGAGGTGGGTATGAGCGTCTTTCTTTGCCTACGGGTATAAAAACGGGCACAAAAACTTACCCATCGGGTAAACGGGCCCGGGCATGGGTAAGCTCCACCCGTGCCCGCTTCGCCCGTTTACCCGTCATATACACTGACAGGTGGGACCGTAGACATCCTCACCATATAAAAACACTAAAACCCTAACTTCCCACCGCCTCCTATAGTCTCCCACCCACCTCCCACCGTCCCACCTCCCACGCCCACTTCAGCGGTTTAGCCGCCTCCCAGTCTCCCTCTCGGACTCGGTCGTCTCGTCTCCCAGTCTCCCTCTCGGATCGCCCTCCCATCGCCCACCGGCCACGCGCCTCCCGTCGCCGTCCCCCTCCTGGCCGTCACCCTCCCATCGCCCACTGACCACCGCGCCTCTCGTCTTCCCTATCTCCAGATCTCCTCCTGGCCGGCCGCCCTCCTCTCGGTTGTCCCTCCCAGCTGTCCCCCTCCTCTCGGTTGTCCCCCTCCCAGCTGTCCCCCTCCTCTCGGTTGTCCCCTCCCAGTGTCCCCTCCTCCCCCCCTCCCGGCCGTGCCCTCCCGGTCGTCGCCTCCCAGTCGTCGCCCTCTCGGCCGTCGCCCTCCCATCGCCCACCGGCCACCACGCCTCTCGTATCCCCTATCTCCATATCTCCTCCCGGCCGTCCCCCTCCTGACCGGCCGCACTCCTCCCAACCGTCCCCCTCCCGGCTGTCCCCCTCCTCCCTGCCATCCCCTGCTTGGCCTCCTCCTGAACTCAGGTGCGTGAACTCCAGATCTCCAGTGGACTGTGAATTGTATGTTTCTACTGGTTTTTCACTGGTTTGTTCCAATCTTACCGCAATATGATGCTTGAATTTGTTTACCAGATTTTGTAGGGGTCAAATTTGTTGTTTGCATTAGTACTGCATGAGTTTGATTGGTCTACATTGTACCAGTACCATCTTAAATTCGGTCAGGTGATTATGAAACTGGAGTACAACATGTAATCCCTGGTGAGCCTCACATCCTATACTTGGATTATAAGTTTGATTTCATTGTGTTTGTAACATCTAGCAAGTCAACAAGTTTTATGTGAGGTGCCGCCATGTTGTGAAATTGTTGCGTTCATTTGAATTTCATTGATACCATAGGGCATCCCCCAAAAAAAATCTGTAAACCAACATTTTATTGAATGAAATCAACACTTCATCAAAGGTCGCACGCCCTCATGTTCCTGCTACTCACACAGAATAGTGTATCATTTTGGCTTATGCATCACTATGTTATGTGATAGATTAATAAACCACATTGTTTAGATGACTGAAGAGAAGAATTAATAAACCACTTTGCATGAGCTCAGAAATTGGTTAATTCTGGAACCAGGGCAACTATAGTGAACTATCACAGTGGTCTGGTTGAGATTATGCCTTAGAGCTGATGAAGTAATACCGATAGCTCTATTGAACTTTTTTTTTCTTTTGAAAGGGAAAACTGATGCAGCTATATTCATTTGAAATATTTGAGTATACTTTGCTTCTCTCTTCTCAAATTGATTTTTTGTAGGAGCATATAACAGAATGAAAACCTGAGCAGCATCATATTCTGGAGAGAGAGTTAGGTAAGGGTTGCCCCAATCTACCCATAACTAGATGAACTTATAAAGATGGGAGCATTGCCATAGGTTATATTAAAGATGAACTTGTCTTTTAATTATATTGGAAGCCCATGGCAATCCCACCCAGCAATGAAAGACACCATGTGATTCTGAAGCAACTGCACATAGAAGAGAGAATCAAGACACCAAATAAATGGTAAATGTTAGTGTCATTTGATCCATGCTTCCAATCATCAAAACATTGATCAAGGTATAGGTTGCACCAACAGAAAATAGAAAAGGTGACCAAATCAATACGTACAGCATTGGTTATCAAACAAAAATGAGTTCAAAACATTTTAACAGAAGAGAGTTGTCAGGACAATATTATAAGATTTTATAAATATTTAATGTTAATCATATCACACCTAATACACAATCAACTACACTTAGGTGAGCCAACATACCATACCCAAAAAAAAATCTAGCATGATGTAGCCATCCCTATATGTTCCTACTGGTGTGTGTATGGCCAAAATGGGTGTGTGTGAATTTATTTTGTGCTCTTTTTTTATTTTAGAAGCTGTTACTTGGAATTGAAATACGTGTCAGTCAGTGTGTGTGTCAAATTGAAATATGTTGTTGAGTTTATATATCTTTTTGATTTATCTCGCGCTTTATATTCATATCATTTCACTAGCTTGATGAACTCACAATTTTCACCAATTTCAACTCTTAGATGGCGACTCCGGGAACGGGAAGTAGTAGTCAACATGGGCAATCTTCTCAAGTATCAATACTCCGTGATCAGCAAGTAGGATCTAAAGCTGAACCTCAAATTGAAGAACAACATGCCGAAGATGCAGATGCACAAGAGGAAGACTCTCGTGGCACAAAGAGGAAACTCACTTCACCTGTTTGGAACGAATTTACAAGACTAGAAGTGATGGGTACTTGGAAGGCAAAGTGCATTTGGTGCAGCAAGTACCTTTCGGCAGAAACGAAGAATGGTACTAAACATCTACATGAGCATCTGAAGGTTTGCATCTATCGGAAGAGGCAAGGGAAGATACAAACCAGGTTGAGGTATGGATCTTTTGAACATAGGCAAGTAGCTGTAGAGAACTATGTCTTTGATCAAGAAGTTGCTAGGAAAGCTCTCTATTCCATGATTATTATGCATGAGTACCCACTGTCCGTTGTTGATCACCACGGCTTTCATAAATTCGTTAGTGCACTGCAACCTTTATTTAAAATGGTAACTCGAAATACTATTAGAAATGATATCTTGGATCATTATGATTTAGAGAGGAAGAGAGCTCTCAGTTACTTGGATAAAAGCAGTTGTCGTGTTGCTGTTACAACTGACCTTTGGACAGCTGATAATCAAAAGAGAGGCTACATGGCAGTAACATGACATTTTTTGGGACTCTTGGAAGCTTAGAAGCTGCATTTTGAGGTGATTGCAATATTGAAATACTAATCTTCTTGCTATGCTAAACCATGTATATTTATATATGTGTCATGCCCACATACAGCAGAGGTTATTTGTGAAGCGCTATATAAAAGACTGCAGAATTGGAATCTTGATTGTAAACTATCTACTTTGACCTTGGACAATTGCTCAACAAATGATAAATTGGTTGAAGCAATAGAGACAAAGGTTGGCCTATCTAATCTTTTATTTGGTGAAAAGATGCTACATATGTGTTGTTGTGCACATATTCTTAACTTAATTGTGAAAGATGGATTGAGTGTCATGGAGCATAGCATTAAGAGAGTACGTGATAGTGTTTCCTATTGGACAGCTACACCAAAGAGGTACAAAAAATTTGTGAAAGCAGCTCGGTTTGTTAAGGTTGAAATAACTAAAAAGGTTGATCTTGATTGCAAAACTAGATGGAATTCAACCTATGTTATGCGTAGTACTGCTATTCCATATAAGAAAGTCTTTGAGAGTTTGAAGCAACTTGATATGCAGTTTATTTGTGCACCAACAGTTGCTGATTGGAATTTTACCTCAACTGTTTGTGAAAAATTAAGCCTCTTCTATGAACTCACTGAAATATTTTCTGGAACTAAATATGTAATAGCTAACACATTCTTCCCAAAGATATATGAGGTCAAAATGTATATGAATAAATGGTTAGGATGTGGAGATCCAATAATTGAGGCTATGTCTGTTGAGATGATAAAAAAGTTTGACAAGTACTGGTCTGATATTCATGGTTTGATGGCTATTGCTATTATTCTTGATCCACGTGGAAAAAATGAGAATATTACATGTATGCTATATTGCCCTCTTTAGGGAAGAAAATTCTGAAGAGAATGTTACAAAGAGTTATAATTGCTTGTGTGAGTTGATGAATGAGTACCAAGTGCATAGTGGAGAAGAGGGTATGGTTACATCTTCTAGTACTAGTGTTGCAACTGGTGCTAATGAGGTGCTTTTAATATTTAAAACACTAGCTGCTAGTAATAAAAGTACCGGTGTAGTAAAGACCAAAAGTGAGCTAGATCGCTATTTGGAAGAAGAAACTCTTCCTTGCACAAATGATGAATTTGATATACTGGATTGGTGGAAGGTGGCTGGGACACGTTATCCTACATTGCGGATGATTGCCCGTGATATCTTGGCTATTCCAATAACAACAGTAGCTTCTGAATCAGCTTTTAGCACTAGTGGTAGAGTGCTAAGTGAACATCGCAGTCGTCTCACTCCAGCTATATTGGAGGCATTGGTGTGCTCACAAAGCTGGTTTCGAAATGACCTTAAAGGTATGCAATGCAACTAGTGATGTAAATATTTCAAATTTTCTACATGATTACAAACTAGTGATGTAATGCAATGTTTACTTTTCAGGTGAAGGAGGAGTTGAGGGTTTATGGATATGCCTTGAAGACATTGAAGAGGAGCTTAAAGATTGTTGTTCAATCTCGATTGTCGACTCTGATTGAACCATTTTCATATATTCTAATCTTGTTGCAAACTTAATTTGTTTATGTGTGAGGAACTATTTGTGACTGTGGAACCACATTTTGTATTTTCTTTTTATTTGTTGAACTTGATGTGTGAATTGTGATGAACTTTATTAGTTGTTGAATGTGTGATGAACTATTGATGTGAATTGAAATGAACTTGATGTATGCATTGTTTGTGTGTGATGACTGATGAGTATGCCCGCTGGCGATCAGTACCCGTGGGCGATGGGTACCCACGGGCGGCGGTGCATTGTTCGCGGGTAAACGGGCATGCCCGCGGGCGACGGGCATGGGTGAGGTTCTTCGCCTATTGTCTTTCGCGGGCATGCCTGTGGCCGTGGAGGGAAATCGGTGCCGTGAGTATGGGTATGGGTGAGCACTACCCGTACTCGTCACGTCCGATTGCCATCCCTAGCTGAGATGGAGGGGATCTTGAGCTACTGATTTATTGGAGGAGGTTGAACTCTTAAGGATTTAAAACAAAGGATTGGAGAAGTGGGGGAAGACAACCGGATGGACACCGACGCCTTGGAGTCCAACAAGCTGGTAGGGAAAAGAGGTGATTTACGCCAAAGCCCACTCTGGGTAAGACCACAACGGGAAGGAGGACAGTGAGTAACTGGAGCTAGCCGGTAAGCCGGACACCAAGAACCAGATCTACCGTCACTGACCAAAGGAAGAAGAAGAAAAGATGCAAAGAGGAACCAATATTTACAGGAGAGACTTATTTGGATGGATCCTTCACCACTCTCAACTCCGGCAGAAACCGACGAGGAGGAGGTGAGGGGCCGACGAAGGCCCTGTAGCGGAGGAAAGAGAAGAGTTTAGAGCAAACGGAGAACAAGAGGAGCGTTTCCGTTTCCGTCTCCGTCCAGATTCTTTTTCTTTCACCCTAAAAAGATGCTGGTTTTGTCCAAGCTTGTGCTGACATAAGATTGTTTATCAGAAATGTTTTTTACATGATCTCCACTATATGATTAGATTATATGACCTCTATATATTAGGATTAGGCTTGGAAATTCTGGGTATATATGTCATCACCTCGTTGGTTGGATCGGGTTGTATATATGCAACAATCATGCAAACTTTCCGCATAGATTGTTGAACAAGTAATGAGGGTGACATGACATGATGTGCATAGGACTCAGGACACATAATTAACTACGGCCCTGCTCTGTCCCATCTATGGACACAGATTATTCGCTAATTGGGCCACTAACTGAAGCAGCGTAATTAAGTACAGTGATGATCCGATTGGGGCAACCAAATCATAAACAAGTCACGGAACCATCCAAATTCGCTAATACAATATTGCATACTGAGATCACCGGGTTAGGTTAGCGAATGCTTTCATCT
The DNA here is from genome assembly GCA_036346395.1 of Hsuehochloa calcarea. Taxonomy (NCBI): domain Eukaryota; kingdom Viridiplantae; phylum Streptophyta; class Magnoliopsida; order Poales; family Poaceae; genus Hsuehochloa; species Hsuehochloa calcarea. The sequence goes on along the minus strand of CM070593.1, from coordinate 58,055,913 downwards.
CTGGAATCAGACTCCAATATACTTAGTGCCGAGTGATTAAGAGACAGCCTGGGTGCATGCATTAAACTAACAAGTGCAGATAGTACTATATGCCTGATTGCTTTCATCTTTGGAACCATCGGTCGATGGAGACTTTAAAAGGCAGCTTAGGTGACACATTAATCTATTCAGGGTCGTATCAAACCATAGTTAAATTAAATCAGTATTTGGATATGCACGCTGATGATGATGCCTGGTGCTGCTTCATGCATACGTAAACATGTACTCGTAGTAGTTAATTAATTTGTAAAGAATAATACGAGCATCAGTCATCATGCCACTGTTTATTTTTATTATTTTTTGTGTGTGTGTGTGTGGTTATCTGTACGTACACACTTTAGCCCAAGCAATGTAGTTCTTTAACTGCCATAAGGTTTATTGTACCGTTAAAAAAAACACTTGGTATATCAGCATCACGTAGTAGTACTTGTACGCAGCATCGATCAGCATTTTGCAGGTTCATTGCATATCCAAATTACTTTTAACTACAAGAGGAAGAGATAAGCATGATGTCTACATTGCCGACGGAATATCTCATTAAAAGCCTTTTTGACCGATCTACAACCGAAGCAGCATTACCTGGGCATCTTGGACACGCGCTAACCGCGAAACAACGTAGCTCTGCACGCTTAAGTAGCTAGCTACGTGCATGATTAGACGTTAGATGCACACACGCACGTATCTTCGATGACCAGCTAAGCTAGCACATAGAAAACGCAAACCATCTCATTAAACCATCTCATTAAACCATCACCATTAATGCATCAATCAAGCCCGAACAAATCACACATTGAAAACGCGCAAAACCGGTTACATAAGTTCATGTATAATATCTGTCATGTAGAATTTAGTCAGTTATCTATAGCATCTACTACGTAGAATTTAAACTGATGTAGATGAAAAAAATAAAAGAGATAGATACGATGTTTATAACCATGTAACCGACCGTATCAATAGAATCTAGAAAAATATTAAAAGACTATATGACTATAAAAACAATTAAAAAATATAGCTTATTATATGAACTACTTTTAGTACCATCTACAGATGATATGAAGAGTTATTATAAATAGTAACTATTTAAACAATTATACATGTCCTAAATAACCTTTAATTTCTTAAGACCTCACATTTGTGCAAATGCAAATGCAAATGCCGCAAGTCATCGGAGAATCTAGAACAATTCTATCCCAGCATATTCCATGCATCATGCGTGGCTGGAAGCTGGATAGATCGAAAAGGCTTAGGTACGGGTACGGGCACGCGCGTGGCACAAGTATTCCTCTCTCTTTAATATTGCGGTCCAAATGGCGATTGATGAAAGCAACGGGTATTAAGTTGCATATATTAACTAGTTCGTCTATAAGGTTAGACCGATGAGAAAACATAAATAATATTTAATAAAATATATAATATATTATAACACTCCTTTTACACTCTAGTTAGGCTCCATTAGACCTAAGATGTGACTAAAGCGAGTCACAAATGTATTTTTTTTAAAAAAAATATGAATCTTTACTCCGACAATATATTGATTTGTACGCACAAACCAATTCACAAAAAGTTAATCTACAATGAAAGATTAACAATATAGCTTAGCTTAACAACTGAGCACGAGACGAGTCGGGCGTGGAAGCAATCAAGAGGAAAATAAAAAGGTGGTGTCGACTAGCACCCTGACCGAATCGGAATCTAATGCAACCTAATCGCCTTCTCCAGCAGCTTTGCTTGAGCCAGGTCTTGCGATCGATCGATCTATCTGCAACTCAGCACACATTTCTACATCACGTGTCCTATATGCTAATTCAACACCCAAGTGCTTCCCCGGTGACCTTTATCTGTTCTTTTGTGTGCGGCATCAGAACTTCTAGGATCCGGTCACCTTTCCCTTTTGTTTGTTTTTTACCCCCTTTCAAATGCCACTAACCCCCAACTAGAGATACCTAACACACATAACTCATCGTCTCATCATCTCCTCGAGTCATCCTTATCCACCACGTCCCCACGCTCGCGCGCGCGCGCGCACACATCGCACTTTCTCGGCCGCCCACGGCTCCCCGTCCCACGTGTCGCGGCGGCATTGGCCACGCGCGCCGTGCGGCGGGCCACGTCACCCGGCCCCTTCCGCCGAAACGGAGCCCGTCCACATCAGCAGCCTCCCCCGAGCCCATCTCCGTCGTCCGCATCGCGCCCGCCGTCGTGCGCGTCCGTCCAAGAAGCCAGACGTAAGCAGTGACAGAATGGGCGCCGCCCCCGGGCCTCCACGTTTCGCGGTGAAACGGTCAGCGCGCGCCCTCGACGTGTGCGCTATCGCGAAGGCGGCCGCACGGGCCGCACGTGTCGCGGTCCGCGCCCTCTATAAATGCCCTGCTCCTCACTCGGAACAAGTTTCAAGCCTCCTCTCCTCTAGGCACTAGAAGAGCAGAGAGCAGCAAAGCTGCTTAAGAGAAGAGGAATCTTTTAGGGGGTTTAATTGCATCGTTCGATCGATCGGAAGACAAGATGAGCGGCGGTCAGGATCTGCAGCTGCCGCCGGGGTTCCGGTTCCACCCGACGGACGAGGAGCTGGCGATGCACTATCTCTGCCGCCGCTGCACCGGCCTGCCCATCGCCGTGCCCATCATCGCCGAGATCGACCTCTACAAGTTCGACCCATGGCAGCTCCCAAGTACGCTCTTCTTCTTCGTCATCTCTCCCTACGCCTCAATTCCTGCATCTGCCAAGCGATTTGATCGTGATGATTTATTGGTCTGTGTTGTTCAGGGATGGCGCTGTACGGAGAGAAGGAGTGGTACTTCTTCTCCCCGCGGGACCGCAAGTACCCGAACGGGTCCAGGCCCAACCGCGCCGCCGGATCGGGATACTGGAAGGCCACGGGCGCCGACAAGCCCGTGGGCTCGCCGAAGCCGGTGGCCATCAAGAAGGCGCTCGTCTTCTACGCGGGGAAGGCGCCCAAGGGCGAGAAGACCAACTGGATCATGCACGAGTACCGCCTCGCCGACGTCGACCGCACCGCCCGCAAGAAGAACAGCCTTAGGGTAAGCACTCGTACATCGTGCCGGCCAAAACCATATCACGCTCTCGATGAACTAGGCTCGCGAATCCGTGTACCCAAAAAAAAATCCAACTAGTTTAATCCTGAAGTTCGTACGGTGAATTGTTGCTTTCGAAATGAATTGTGGGGAGGGGGGGCAAGCGTGGCCCACGGATTTGGGCCGCGGAATTTTATAGGAATGGGCCAGGGGGGCCGCATCGGGTGCAACTTGCGCGATGCTTCGCGCGTGACGAGTTGCTATCCTGTCGCCTCGAGGTCCCTCGCCTCGGTGTGGTCAGGAGTGAAAGCATTCGATACCATCACCTCATCCCTTTCAGGGACCAATTATTTTCGCCATACGCGCCCCGGCGACGGCGACGCCCACGAAAACAACGCCAAAAGTTTAGAAAACAACTGGCCAATTCAATAATGTTTTATAAGCTTTTATGATAGGTGCGCAAAAGAATGAAGCTTTCAGATTAATTTAATTTATTGTTGGTTTCATCTGACATGTTTGTGATTTGTGTTGGTGCAGTTGGACGATTGGGTCCTGTGCCGCATCTACAACAAGAAAGGCGGGCTGGATAATCCGACGGCGCGGGCTGCCGCCGACAAGAAGCCGGTGGTGGGCAGCCAGGCGGCCGTGGTGAGCTCCCCGCCGGAGCAGAAATCCGTTGTGAGGTTGGCCCCCGGGGGCGTGCCGCCACCGGCGTTCCCGGACTTCGCGGCGTACTACGACCGGCCGTCGGACTCGATGCCGCGGCTGCACGCGGACTCGAGCTGCTCGGAGCAGGTGCTGTCGTCGGAGTTCGCGGGCGAGCGCGGGGAGGTGCAGAGCCAGCCCAAGATCAGCGAGTGGGAGCGCACCTTCGCCACCGCTGGCCCCGTGAACCCGGCCGCCGGGTCCATGCTCGACCCCGCCGGCGCCGACCTCGGCCTCGTCGGCGACCCGCTCCTCCAGGACATCCTCATGTACTGGGGCAAGCCATTCTAAGCGAACTAGCCAAGCAAATTATTTTCCTTGGTGCTGTGGTGGTATGAATCCATGTGGGCTTTGGGTGACGACTCAGGCGAGCCGCCGGAGTTTTGACTTGATGAACGAGAGATAAGATTAAGACGTTAAGGTGTGTGGCGATGAGACCTCGGAAGAAAGGCGGCGATGAGACCGTGGGTCCCCAGCCTCGTTCAGGAGATAACGTCGAGATGGACGCGTTGCATTGGTGGTCGCGTGGAGCATGTGTCTACATGTACACACATGATTGATTCGGTGCAGGGGTCTCTGTTTCTTCATTGGTTCAATTATAAGGGCTTGTAGTGTATGACATACATGATTGATTCGGTACACATCGGATTTGGATTTTTCTTATCTCGAATTCTCTATGAAAATGTTATGTTATTCTCTAAATCAGTTGATAACACTTATTTATTAATTTAACACATCAAAGTTTATATAGACTGCATCGGGTTAAGTTTTACAATAAGAGTCGAAGCGACAACAGAAGCAAAAAGGTGATAGCATATCTCTCTAAAGGCAAGCAACTGAAGAAATCTGTGTGCTTTCGATATTATCCGAAAATTCAGATAATATAGGATACATGCAAGCACCGACAGAGAAAGCCGGACTGAGGTGAGATCTAAACTAAAAGAACTAAACTACTACTCATCATCTCCTATGCCTCTAACTTCTGGATCCTCGTAGTAGTCGTAATCTTTGGGATTTCCTGATTCTGAGAGTTTTGGGAGAGCGAGAATGAGCACCACTTCTGTGATCGTGAGCCAACACACAACATGCAATAATATAAATGCAAGACTAAACAAGGATGGATTGAGTTTTTTATTTGCTAAAGCGATGTTTTCAATCATCATAATTATATATTCCTATCACTTAGCATTTACACAAATTAGATTTTATTAAAGAGAGTAATTATGCAATATTTATAATAGCAGAGGCTACCTCCACCTTTATACTTAATTTGATTGGGGCTATCCCCATTTATTCACACCACTGAGTTTGAAAACACAGAAAAATTCAATCTCAGGGCTAAGTGAGCCCACCATATTTTTCATCCCACCACAACGGTTTTTGAAATAGAACTAACTCTAGTTAAGTTCACATGTTCGTCTTTGACCGTAGGCGCGGCTGTTTAAACAGTTTAGACTCTGCAGAGATTGTACACTATACCCACAAGAGATAATCATACTCGTTACCCCCACATGATTCCGTGGTCATGTAGTTGAGCGATCGTTACAGTAACCTTTCAAAGTATCTCGCCTCTTCCGTCATCTCACCCATATGTGTTGTCCCCATTTGCGGTGGGTCTCATAGGTTGTGCAGGATGTCCACCACCACGACTTGTGTAGCTGGCAATTTCACCATTCCTTAGTGTCCCATTCAAACTGAATCGTATCCACTACTTGCACCACCTTACTCGGTCACGATGAGATGATTTCCAGGGTCCAATAAATTTACTAAGCCAAGTTGCACTTTGCAGACTTGTGGTTCTACTTGTTTCACACGGGATGTCATGTCAAGATTAAGTCCTGAGCGGTTCATTCCATACCATCCACAACCAATATTCATTGGGCTACATTAGCACCCACCATCATCTCATCCATCATACCATCTGCACGGGTAGTAACAACAAGTTATTAGGGTTTTTGATGAGTAAAATATATTAACTCAACCATCCCAGTCTTTTACCCACAATGACTGTCTAAACCACTTTCATGTATAAAGGATGATGATTAGGACATTTAATATCCCAGTACTTAAGCAAAACTCGCGTGTCGCTTAAATACGATCTATAACTAGTATTTACCATATAGTTATTAGGGTGACATGGAATAATGGATTCAATTGTCAAGGGGTGACATAATAATTAATTAATCATAAAATGAGTATTTAACTATCTTAAGCTTTAACATACATTTGATTAAATAATTAAAGCATGTAATTTTGGTAATTTAAACGAATATAATTTACATAAAATATAGGCTCAAAATGATCAAAGTATCGACTCGCCTGAAGTAAAGGTAAGAGATTCTTGATATTCTTGTGCTTGATCCAGTTGAAGATCTCCCGCTTCTTCGAACCCTAATCGGACGAACGTATGGTGGCGGGCTCCGCGGCTTGGGACACAAGGCGGCACCAGCGGTGAGGCGGCCCAGAGTGGAGGGCAGCGTGCGCATGGGCGCTTTAGAGCGGGAAGCTAGAGGTGGGTTCAGGCGGCTTAGGCGGCACTGGTGGCGAGCGCCACGACCGACAACGGAGAAAAAAGGGCGGCGACGCGTCCCGACAACGAGGAAGAAGAGGGGATGGCTTCCTCGCGTCGTGGGGCACCCGATGACGGGGTCGGCGGGCGAGGTGCTCACCGAATCCACGAATCGCCGGCGAGGGGTCTCGGCCGAAACAGGAGCGGCGGCGTCGGCTCCAACTCCGCTTGGTGGAGGATTACCAGCGGGGAGGGGGGAAGCAAGGTGGAGAAGGCAAGGGGAGGTGCCAGGGTCCTCTTGTAGCTGACGAGGGAGAACGGGGGAGGGGCTTGGTCCCGAGGTGGCATCATGGCACACTGGCAAGCTTCGGGCGGGGCGACAACTTTGCGCGGCCCAGGCGAAGAGACAGGGCGGGAGGCAGGTGGGCGCAGTAGGGAGATGATGAGGGGGCGGCGACTTGAAGGGCCGACTGATGCGAGCGTGTGCGCTAGCGCAACGTTGAGCGCGGACCGGGCGGCGAGGACACAGCAAGGACAACACGGCGACGGGACTTGACGTGGAGGAGGGCATCGAAGTCTTGGGCTACAGAGGACAGGCAGGAGTGGGTGGCGGTGCAGAGGGCAAGCGGGCACGAGGGCGGCAACAGGGAGCTTGTGGGCTCGGTAGGCGCTGACGGCAGCGGGCGCATGAGAGAGAGAAGAAAGGGGGGTGGGACTCGGGTGGGACCGGCTGGGTGGAGAAGAAGGCAAGCAAGAAGGGAGCCGAGCCAAAGCGGACTAAGGAGGAATGGAATGGGGGGAGCTGGGCCGACCCAAAGAAAGAAATGGGGCTGAGCCCAAGAAAAATGGAAATGCCAAAAAGAGAAAGGGGCCAAAATCCGAAAAGAAGAATTCAAACTTGAACTTAGTTAAAGCTAGAGGATTTTGATACTATATACTAATTCGAAATACGGTTTGAAAACCAAAAACCAAAAACCAAAAACCAAATAGTGAATATTGTTTACGTTTGAAAATAAATTGTTACAGTGCAGATGTATCTCTTTCTGTTTCTTCATTGGTCCAATTATAAGGGCTTAATCTATGCTAGCAATTGTAGTATATGGTGCTAGGTCCAACGGTAGTGTGAGCCATTCATCAAAGCAAATGGAATAAACCGTATCGTAGTTGTTCTACTCCGAAGAAAACCCGGGGGGGAAAGGGCACTCGTTCCGATTTTTTTTTCCCAAGCGAGAGCACATCACATCGGCTAATCGTCTGGACTCCAGCTGGCGAGATAGGATTACATACGAAGGAAACGTTCTGTGCCGCGGTACTGCAGGAAAAAAAAAAGCGTGTTGAAATGCAGTGCAGGCGCCGAGCACAGAGGAAAAGAGAGGTGTGGATATGTACGCTTTGAACGGCAGGTCAATGTGCACGTGTAGTTGGGCATGCAGTTTGGTCCGGAGAATTCATGGCGGCGCGGCGGTGAGGTGCGCGTGCAGCTCCAGCTGCAGCTGGGCTTTCACGTGTGAACGGACGGCGGATTCGTCCCGGTGCCTCGTGCCCATCGCCACCGGCCGGTCAATGGGCGGCGGGACGGGAGACGCACGCCCGTCAAAACGTCAAATCGAGGTCGTCTGCGCCACGGTGGGGGTTGCTAATCTTGAACAGGTCGAGCCAAAGTAGATTAGCTCAAGACTCTGTTTATTAGTACCAATTGCCGTACGTACAGTGGAACGTCTCGCTTTTCCACTCGTTAGGGTAGATTTGGGTCACCAGTTACAGGCTCCGCTTTCATTGGTAGGAGGCCGGATGCGTGTAACCTCGTGACATACTACTAGCTAGCCAGGCCCTTGTTTGGATCATCGGAGGAATCATTCAGAGTTGGCAGGATCGGAATTCTTAATGGGGCTTTTAATTCAAGAATTATTAATGGGGCTCTTAATTCGTACCAACGAATCAACCAGCTTTTCATGCGGGAAACTACCTATTCATGCGGGGATCCACCTATTGAAGGCCCGGACAATCTGGTTTGATAGCTTCTGTACCTCATTTTTCAGCTTTTAGTTCCTAATTCTAAGAGGATACACTCCTCTTGGAATCTAAAGGTTGCCGACGGAGATGTTGGGTAGAAGGTTAGTTTTTACAATTCTGAAATCGGTGCTTTCATGCAAAAAAAATATCATGCTACCCCTGTTTTTTTAACATCTAAGCTATTTATATCACGCTTATTTCTATTTGTACACAAATTTTAAAATTTTCTTATATTGTGTTTGATGTATAATCTCGTAAAGATGATGAGCCAATAAACATAGAAAATAATTCCGATATGAACGACATTGATATATGAATATTGATTTTTTTTTTCTGTTTAACACAGCATCGACGAATGAAGATTGAAATTCTTTTTTGTTTAACATGAGTGTACGGATGAATAGTGATCATGACACTACTGTTATTGAATAGCATAAAGAAACACACGCAAAATACGTACTTGAAAAGGATGCATAATAAAACTCACTGCATAATACAATAGTAGCATACCATGCGATTCCTCAAACCAGTCTTATAAATCACTGTATAGTACAATAATACCAGTGACTATTGGTATTGTAAAGGATGGCAATTGGCAAGGTTACAAGGGTGTTATCCATTCTATACATCTCGCATTTCATGTCAATTCAATCACAGTTCGGTTTCAAGGATAAGTTCTACGGCCGCAAAGTTCAAAATCATGAAGCTGGAGATCCATCGCATGTGTATAGCAAAAACGGAGAAGCTCCTGTCTGTCTGATTTTTCAGAAGGCAATCCTTGAAGCCCTTCTCCAGTTCTTCTCCATTGAGATTCCTGCCTATATGCGCAGTTCATTTGGTTCCCGCATTCTCTAAGGAGATCACTGGAAAATATCTCGTCACTAGAATTGTGATTCCTATCGACATAAAAAAAAATGAAAGGAGCGCTGATCATTGCTCTCTTTCGCCATGCACTAGCAAACTTGTTCTCAGCTCTTGCTTCCTTCGTGTCTGGTAGGGTGCCATTCGTAAAAAACTGCAATTCAGTAGTATTCATCGGCATCAACAAGTACCAACTAGTTGATCTCTCATGGTCAAGAATTACTAGTACTCACATGAACAAGTAATCAAATTTTGCTAGTTGTTATGTCAGGGGGAAAAAGCATGGAGTAACACAATATGTAGGTTCATCTGTTCACAACAAAAATTAGCACCACCTAGGCATGGAGTAGCACAAAAGTTAGCATGCAGTACAGCGAACCAAAAACAAAGAAATTACTCAAAGCCGAATCTAGGAATCGGTTTATTCTAGATCTAACAAAAAAAAAACACTACATATTCATTAGTTCATCAATTCATCAGAAATTGACCAAAAAACCACAAGTAGTCCCCCCTACAGATTATCACTACATATAATGCATTAAAAAAAGCTGTTTCATTCAAAAAAATATAGAATGCATAAAAAAGCAGATTCATTGGTTCATCAGCACACATTTGCTTGGGTGGGGGGGGGGGTTGAACGGACGTTGAAGAGGAGAAGGAATGCAAGAGGGTAGGGTGGGGGCTTAAGGGGATGTGGCGTCTGGCAAACTTTTAAGGTTTGGGGGCAACGGAACTTTGGGGGGGGGGGGTGTTGAACGGACGTTGAAGAGGAGAAGGAATGCAAGAGGGTAGGGTGGGGGCCTAAGGGGATGTGGCGTCTGGCAAACTTTTAAGGTTTGGGGGCAACGGAACTTTGGGGGGGGTGGATTTGAAGGGAAATGGTGACGTAGGGGTAAGGGATGGCACGGATACGAGGGATGTGGTGATGTAGCTGTTAGGGCGACACTGTCGGACCCGGGTTTTCTAATCCGGAATCCTCTGCGAACAACTGTGCTATTCCCTAGATCAGGAGATAGCACTCACAGATACATCACTGAATCATTCATACAATGACGTAAAACCATACCATTCATTAATTTAACCCATCAGAGTTTACATAGACCACATCGGGTCAAGTTTTACAATAAAGGCCGAACAGGCCAAACAATTACATCACAAAAGTAGCGGAAGCGACAACGGAAGCAAAAAGGGAGTGAGGGCACATCTCTCCACAGGCAAGTGACTGGGAAAACCTGTGTACATCCGATATTACCCGAAACTCAGATAATATGGGATGCACCTAGGTACCAGCGGAGTCAGCTAGACTGGGGCGAGACTAGAACAACTATAAACTAAACTACGCTTCAAGAACTCCATGGTCTTCAGGCATCTGGGTCCTCGTAGTAGTCGTAATCTCCAATATTTCCTGCTTCTGAGGGTTTGGGGGAAACAGCGAGAATGAGCACAACTACCGTGCTCGCGAGCCAACACACAGTATGCAATAGTATACATGCAAGGCTTAACAAGGATGGCTCAGGTTCTTTTATTTGCTAAAGCAACATTTTCAATTATCAATAAATATAAAGTCCTATGACATAGCATTTTAAACAGATTGCATTTTCATTAAAGAGATTAAGTGCAATATTAAATAACAGCGAAGGTTACCTCCACCTTATGCTTAATTTTGATAACTATTCGTCCACCGATTATCAACCTTTGGATAAGGCTACCGGAAAATTCAAAACAAGAATGGATGAACCCAACGCATTTCCATTCCACCCACAAAGATTTTTGAAATAGAACTAACTCAGGTTAAGTTCCCATGTCTGCCTTTGACCGAAGGCGCGGCTGTTTAAACAGTTTAGACTCTGCAGAGGTTGTACACTGTACCCACAAGAGATAATCATACTCGTTTCTCCACATGATTCCTTAGTCATGTAGTTGAGCGATCGTCACAGTAACGTTTCGAACTATCTTGCCCCTTCCGTCATCTCACCTATATGGGGTTACGCCCATACGTTGTGCGGGATGTTCACCTCAGCGACTGGGGTAGTTGAATGGAGAGTCAACCTACCCCTCAGCGACTGGCAAACTTCACCGTGTTCGGTGTCCCATTCAAGCCAGCATACGTCCTGCCGCTTGCACATTCCCTCTTTCCCACCATGCGAGACGACATTCAAGGTTTGAAAGTTTTACTAAGCCAAGTTGCACTTTGCAGACTTGCGGTTGTACTTGTTTTACACAGGAGGTCATGACAAGATTAAGTCCTTAATTCATCTGGACGGTTCATACCACATACCAACCATTCTCGTGCTACGTCCGCACCCACCATTCTTTCCATCCGTCCAGATGTGGTACTAGCAAGTTGTTTAGGGTTTTGGGAAGGAAAACCAATTAACGCAACACATCAGTCATCTACATCCAATGACCGCCAAAATCATTTTCATGTTTAAGGATGATGATCGGGACAATTATTGTCCGGTACTTAAGCAAGACTAGCATGTCGCTTAAGTACAACCTATACTAGTATTACCATATAATTACTAGGGTGACAAGGAATACTGGATTCAATTATCAAAGGATGGCTTAATAAGTAATTAATCAACAAATGGGTATTTAACTACCTTAAGCTTTAACATATCATTGTTTACCAAACTAAAGCATGCAACTTTGCTATTTTAAATAAACATAGTTTGCATAAAAATGTAGGTTCGGAATGATCAAAGCATTGACTCGCCTGGGTCAGATTATCGCAGCCTTGATCTTACTCAGGGCCTTCTCTGCCAGGGGTTTCGAATTCCGGGTCGGCGCCTTTATCCAATTCTTGATCCTGCTTGAGTCGCTGCTTCTTCGGGACTCTGACTCCTAATTACACGATACAAGCAAGAACAACAAATAAATCCAAAGAACTTCCAGAAGACCAAATATAAACAAAGCACTTTTAAATAAGTTTTCCGCTGAAGAGCTGGAGAGACGAGATGCAGCGAGGCGGGAATGTTTGACGAGGTCAAACGATTAGCTGAGTACACGAGACAAGGGTGGAGATACTCAGCCGAGGGAAAACAAGGGGGAAAACGAAGTCGAATGAACTATCGCAGGGATACTTCACTTCGGATCTGCATTGAGCGGCAAGATTAGGATCTGGATAACTTAACAAGACCGTAAATCATTTTATTAAAGACGACTTTTGAACAGGATAAAAGGATAAACAATATTTAGGCGATTTAATCTTTGGAAAGGATTACCAGATTAATAATTAGGTTTTCAAAGTAAGCTGTCGAGATTAACAGGTTAATCTCGAATAGCCTTCCAAAATATTTTGAGAAAATGCCAGTTTATTTTAAAGCATTTTACGCAACGCAAGAAATTTAAATAAATATGTTTTAACTAAAATAGACACGATTGCAGAGACGATTACGAAGGTCATTTGCATAACCTCGATTTCCCGAGATTTTGCAAATTGCGCTCTCAATCGATAGCTCTCAACTAAAAGCGAAAATGATAGTTCTACTAGTACTTGGCAATCGGCGAGTTAACCACTAACAACGGTTAATCGATCCATCGCAAGTCGTAGCAAAATCATCGAGAACAAATGTTTTGGAAACGTTTTCGCCAAAATGGATAAACTACTAGTCGATCGAGTAATACAAAACGATACATATACACAAATGCCATACGAACACAATCGCTATACAACACTTTCAAAACACAACTCTAATACACAAAACACAAATATCGCTCCACGACTACCCCGCACAACCTAAACAAAATACTCACAATAGGCATACAAATCTCAATACACAATTTCAATACCGATTTTTCCAAAAGCCAACTCCGCGACGATTCAACTGCATACAAAAATGTACACTGCATACACAATATTTTCATACATTCCAATTCGCAAAACACCAAACACAAACTGCTACTGCTACTCTGCTACTGCCTAGAGAGAGAGAGACAGAGAGAGAGGGAGGCAGAGAGAACCAGAGAGGGAGCAGAGAGAGAGACAGAGAGAGCAGAGACAGAGAGCAGGGGGCCGGGTGTGGCCGGGCCGGTTGGACCTGAGGGGAGAGGGCGGTGGACCGGGGAGAGAAGGGAGAAGGGGCGGCGGCGTCGGCTCTGCCGGCAGTGAGGGAGCTCTGAGGAACAGCGGGGGCGACAGCATCGCCGAGACAACCGGAGGAGGGGAGAAGAACCGGGAGGCGCGACGCGGAGGCTCACCGGGTTGGCCGAGGCGGAGAAGCGGAGGAGACGGCCGGCGTCGGAGAGGCGCTCGGGGGCGGCTCACCGGAGGTCAGCGGGCGAGGAGTGGTGGAGGCGGCCGGCGCGAGGCGGAGGAGGTGCTGGCCGAAGGAGGCGCGAGTGGAAGGGAGGAAGGGGCGAAGCGGGAAGAAGAAGGGGCTCGGCCTTTTATAGCCGGGGAGAGAGGAGGTGGAAAGCCGGCGCGTGGATGGGGAGAGGGAGAAAAAGCCGTCTGTGTGGAGGAGACCGGGCACAGGGTGTCGTGACGGCGGAGAAGCAAGCCGTCTGCGCGAGCGAGTCGCGCCGGATCCGGAGGAGGCGGGGGCGGCGATGACGGCGGGCGCGGGAGAGAGAGGGGGGGCCCGGGTGGAGCGAGCGAGAGAGAGAGATGAGGAGAAGAGGCGGCGCATCGCTCGGGGGAGAAATCGGGAGGGGAGAGAAAAGAGAGAGCCGGGCGGGGGAGACGAAGAAAACGGCCGGGCCGGGGGAACGGGCCGGGGGAAGAGAGAAGGAAATGGGCCGGGGAAAAGCCGGCCCAAGAAGGAAGGAAGAGAAAAGGAAAAAAAAGAAAAATGGGTTTTGATATTTTTGAAAACAGTGAATTCAAAACAAATTTTGAAATCTGAAATTTGAATGAATATTTGAAACACAAACCCGAGCTTAATGAAAACTAGGAGATTTTGGAATTTAATCCAAAATTTGAAAATTCGAATGAAAATAGGAATTCAAGGAAATAAATTTTTAATACTGAAAACGGGACGTTACAGACACGCACCTGGAGGGAGGTGGCAGCGTGAGGAAACGGTTGGCAGAGGAGGCCGACGGCTGAGGAAGAATCCTGCGATGGTGATAGGGTTGTCGCCGGTGCTCGCCCCCTCTGCGTTGCTCTTCAGTTGCTCGTGCTCTGCTCGACCTGATGCACTCATGCTCTGGTCGAATGGGAGGAGACGGGGTCGAGGCCGAAGGGGTATATCCAGTTTCACTTCTTGCCCCTACAGCTCCCCACGAAAATCTACCTTAGAGTGGCTCCGAAAAATGCATCTACGAGCTGCTCCGCTCTTGGTCAGATCCGGATTCTCCAAAACTAGGGGCAGCGGCGTTTGACTTCGGTTGAGAATTCGAGAGCTGGAGCCCTACCACAAGTGGCCTAAGGCCCTGTTTGGTATGGCTCCAACTCCCAGCTTCTTAGTTGGAGTAGGTGGAGCTGTGCCAAACGGGCTAACTCCACAAAACCATTGGAGTTGGAGTAGCTTGGAGTGGAGCAGCCCTCTAGTGCAAATTGTAGGAGCAGATAAACCCTTGCTCCAAGTGAGAAGTTGTGGACTAGTATAATAAAATACCTATAGAAGTTTCAAATATTTACCCACAAATTGCCACTGAACTATACACATCCCGAATTCACAGCCCCCCTCACTGAGCCCGCCCGTCCTTCCCCTCCCCCACCCCTGTTTCTCCCGACTTCTCCGCTGCTCGCTGAGCCCGCCCGTTCGTCTTCCTCCCGACTTCTCCACTGCTCGCTGAGCCCGCCCGTCCTTCCCTCTGCCTCCGCCTCCCTCCGCCTCCGCCCCCACCCCTGTTGACGGTGGTGGGTGTCGGCACGGCGGTGATGCTGTTGAGGAGCGACGTGAAGCAGTCGGCCGCCTTCCGCCGCAACGTCCGCCACATCATGCAATCGCTCGAGGAGGAGTGCCGCCGCCGCCAAGTACGCTCGCTTGCTCACCTCCCCGCCTTGACCTACCATCTTCTCGCTCTCGCTTGCATCTATCTCGGTCCCTTTCGTTAACTGTGCTTCTGATTTGATGTCAGATTCGACTGGATTAGACCTATATGCCGGGTTTTTTTTTGTAGTGATCCGAAGTGAGGAAATTTATTTAGGAGAGTTGTAGTCCAGCCTTGCTAAGGAAATTGTGATTGAACTTGAGGGATCGGATTAGATATTAGTTTCAGGTTGCTTTGCTCTCTCCGAATCCACAATGAGACGCGTTTTGCACATTATGTACTATATGAGTTGAGAAGTTATCGATATGTTTTGATCTGTGGTTGACTAGTAGGTCATTATTATTAGAGTTAAGTTATGGATCTGTGTTCATCTGAGGTAGCTAATTGCTATTTGAATTTTGAAGCGAATTTATTGAATTTATACATGGACCTGTTTTTAAATGAAGTAGTGATGAGGTGTCCGTGATGCACAAGAAGAGATACGTTAATTATCAGTGCTAGTTGTATTGTGTCTCCCATTTCGCTTCCGCCTTTGCGCTTGGAGATCGTTCCTGCTAGTGTCTTTGCGCTTGGAGATCAGTTCCCACAGCAGAGGATAAAACCTTTAGTTTTGTTTCACCTGTTCCTGCTAGTGTCTTTGCGCTTGGAGATCGAGTACTGCTAGTATTGAAAAATGTAGCTTTCTTCCAGATACATGCTTTTCAGTAGCTTTCTTCCCGAAATGTTTCAGTAAGGCTCCGTTTGGCAATGACCAGTAGTTGTGATTTTGTGTAACAATTGCTTCCACCATATTGTTACAACATGCGGATGGCGAGTTCCGTAAGTGGAATGATGAACACCTTAGGGTAGTGTGTGAGTTGTTTGCGAACAAGTTAGGATAGGAATCGGCCAAACACCCACTTGAACAACATAGGATATGCCGAGGTAGCTAAGGGCTTTAAGAATATAACAGCCTTGATTACACTAAGACACAATTCAAGAATAAATGGGATAAGTTGAAGTCCGATTCGCCATTTGGAAAAACTTACCACAAGGAGACCTTACGGATGGGACAATGAGAAAGGCACAATTTCTCAACCCCTTCTATGGTGGAAGAAAGTTAACATAGTAAGAGTTATTTTTTATTTTTATTTACTTTGGCAGCACACACTTTTTATTTATACTAATTGGTATCCCATTTTTTCATAGGAAATTCCAGGGGCAATAAAGTTTCGCAAAAAAGGTCTTCAAAATGACGGCCTTCTTACAACAACTCCAAGGGTACTCTCGTCAGTGTACTCTCGTCATCTCACCCAAACCAGAAATTACAACAACTCCAAGGGTACTCTCGTCATCTTACATAGATCATTCTCATTCATGGAGTGGGAGTTACCTTTCTAACCAAACACCTCCTCAGACTACTCCAACTTCTCAGAGGAGTAGATCTAAGAGTGAAGCTGGAGTTGGAGTTGCAAAAACTTGAAGCAGAGCCATACCAAACAGAGCCTAAATCTGGAATTGTCAGGAGCGAAGCGAAGCTTGGCCAGAGCTGCAGCCGCCGCAGTTCCGTGGAGATCATCTCCTGCTACGTATGCACACGGGCACACCGCTTTAGTTCTTTGAACACAGCTGTGACAAAAAAAAACAGCTGACCGCTCCGGCTAAGATAAGGGTGATTTGGTACGTACATACCGACAAATGGTGGCATGTATCACTTTCCTCGAACTTTCGAGTGACATGTTTGTCCGGTTGGGCTAGGAATTCTACGGTAAGTCTCCAGTTGTGCATTTCTTTCTTGAAGCGATTTATCAATCGTGTACCGGTTCGACCCGAAAGGCGGCGCGAATTGGTAAGTTCAAAGTTTTGTTGTTGTTGTTGAGGAGCTGACAATTCACAAGAGGAAGCTTAAGAAGCTCGTCTTAATAAATTTGCTAGACTCGTGGATCGGACCAAGGGCCCGTGCTGCATGTATCCACGCGTGGATAATGGGCTGGGCGTGCTAGTCCTCATCTTTTTGGGTCAAAATGCCCACCGACCATGTAAAATAAGGCCCGCTTATATTTCTCGGGCCGCAGCCCATTTCGTGTGTGGCCCTTTATCGTTGACACATGCAGCCTGATGAATAAACCCTGGCGATCTTTGTTGTTTGCTTGTGTCATCGTCCATCATGGATTCACTGGCCAACATAATCGTTAATTTTGAGCAAACAAGTGCCCACCGGTTCAGTGTATTACCTCGGGCACCGGCACGCTCGATTCGCCCTATATGTTCAGTGCTCCTCCAGGAGTAATTTGGTGGGTGGTTACCAAAGCATTGAAGCACTTGGCTAACTCAAACGGAGCTGGCTGTCATTTCTTTAAAGGGGCTTGTTTAGTTATATTATAACTAGCAGGGTGGTCTACATGTTTTGCACGGCTAAATTTATTTTAAAGTTTGTGACGATAAATAATATAACTTAGATGCTTCAGAATATATTTACGTATATTGTAGCTATTTAGGATTTTAAGATATCATAAACATTATAAAATTACAATAGAACCTTGAAGGAAAATACAACTTGAGTAACATAATTGAAGTATGAGCTTTGATGAAAGAAAATCATGTGTATAATAAGTTGACCACTATCCATTATGTATGCATCATGTAGCTGCATGCTCTTAACTCTTTTCCAAAATATTTGCATGCACATGTACCTATGTTAATATCAAGCAATACATTGATTATGTGTGTAACAAAATTATCTTTTTAGTTTAGATGGTATTATAGCACCTTGCTAATGTATATACCGATGCACCATAGTCGACCTACCTTGAACTTATCTTCCATTGTGTCGGTTGCCCTACCGAACCGTGTGTTTTACATCTCTTCTCCCTGCCACAATTCTTTCTACTTCAACCTCCAAGAGCAAACCCAATTCTTGATCGATATCTCTCAACTACTACCATTTCCAATACAATACTCTACCACATAGTTATCTTCTACTTCTCTCAAATTATCGCTTAATGATGACCGTTGTGGCATCTGCACGTATATACGTGCAAATATTGTCAATCCCTGCCGAGACACCCGTCGCACTCTCTCTAGTGGCCCCAAGCATTTTCCTTACCGTTGCGCTATCTCTACTCCGAGCTCTTTGCTCCTTTGTTTTTGTACGCCCATGCTTCTATTAATTCGTAGGATGCATGCATGTATATACATATGCACGGTGTCCTCTTCTCCTATGTCGGTCGCTCCTCTTCATCAACGTTATCCAACTCAACGATGTTGCTTCCTCACTAACTACGATGACCTCACTGATGTTGGTATGTCTGCATTAGTCGTTGTCTAACGATAGGGAGAATTTTCTCGCCATCATCGGTGATGCCATGTCACTCACCAACGATGGCATGCTCTTAGCTACCCGATGATCACATATAGGGATGGCAATTGTGCCCGATTACCCGTATACCCGCGGGTAAATACCCTAATGGAGGTGGGTATGGGTGTATTTCTTTGCCCACGGGTATAAAAACGGGCACAATATTTTACCCATCGTGTAAGCAGCGCGGTATGGGTAAACTCCACCGTGCTGCTTCACCCGACACCGTCATATACACTGACATGTGGGACCATAAACCACTATATAAAATACTAGAAATGTGAAACCCTAATCTTCTTCCCCCCGCCTCCCACTTCAGCCGCCTCCCACAGTCCTCCACTCCTCCTCTTCGGCTTCCAGACTCCACTCCAGTGAGTCTTCCCTCTTCGGCTCTTCCCGCTCTGCACCGGCCACCGTCTTCCCTCTTCCCTACCTCCGACGCTCCGTCTCAGTCCACTCTCCCACCACCACCACCGTCCGTGGCGTCTCCACTCTCCCACCGCCTCCCATCGCGCGCGCCGCCCCGACTCCATTCTCGATCTCGCGCCCGCTGCCGTCCCGCCGTGGCCGTGGCGCCGTCCCCCTCCCGGCCTCCACTTCCACCGCCTCCACGCCTCCCATCGCCGCCGCGCGCCTCCGTCTTCCTCCGGTCCGGCCATCCCACCCAAGGCCCCACTTCCAGATCTTCCATCGCCCACCGCGCCTCCGTCTCCCTCCGGTCCGGGCCTCCGGCCGTCTCCACCGCCAGACGCCCACCGCGCCTCCGTCTCCTCTCCCGGTCCGGCCGTCTCCACCGCCAAATCTCCCACCGCCAGTGCGAGCGCCTCCACGCGCAGATCTCTCGCCGCCCACCGCGCCTCCGTCACGCCTCCGGTCCGGCCTTCTCCACCGCCAGACGCCCACTGCGCCTCCCGTCTCCCCTCAGGTGAGCATATAGGAATGTGGCAGTCTTGTGGATGCTGTCAAATTTTCAGATAGCAGAATTCCCGTGGATCCTTGTGGATGCTTGTGGATGCTGTCAAATTTTTCAGCCTCCTCCCGTGGAGTTGTATTTTCCTCTGGTAATTCACCAATTCCCATGATAGTAGTTGGATTGTGGTGTATCCAAGTGATGACTGTCGATCGGCCTTCGATGAGTAAGGTAGTTGAGATGCTAGAGACTAGAGAGTAACCTGAAAGACATCAGTTTGTGAAAGGATTAAACAAATTGCTATCGATTACATCTTTGTGTGTGGTGAGATTTTATGGTTACAAGGGCATTTGGTGGTGCAGGTTTGGTTTGTGTGGTGAGATTTTACAGTTACAACTTACAAGGGGCATTCCCATGTAACAATGGCTTGAAGTGAAAGGATTAAACAAATTGCTAAATGGGCCAAAAGAACAAAAACCTGTCAGGGCATCTCATATTGTTTATCACCACACCAACTATGCATTCCATGAGAAGTTTGTCATGAAAAAGTTGTTATTAACATCTATCCCTAGAAATATGTTGCAAAATATTTTGGAATGTAATCTCACGAAACATGTGTCATTAAATTCACCATGATAGGTTGCAATGTTATGCATTAAGACCAGTTCTTGAATGCAATCGAGCTTCCATTTTCCTAAAGTTCGACTTTCTCGGCTTCGCCACTTCGAGTTTCTTGTGGGTTTCCATGAATGCTTGTTTGTGCCTCCACTTATCCACAAATATTTTCAACTCTTGTGCCTTCTCAATAACCTGCATTGCCATATCAAAAAATCCACCCTTGAGTTCTCTGTAATGAGCCATGAGCTGACAGTGATGCCATGAGCACAGGCCGGTTGTTCTCTGTCAAGCCTGTCAGTGAATTTTCAAAGTTTGAATCCGAAGTTTATATTTCAGTGATCCCCAAAAACTGCTGTTTTATTTTTCGAAAGCTGATCGACAACAATTGAACTAGATTGCTGGCATTCATTGCACTTCAAATCTATTTATGTTTATTAACTGTTAGAATATGAGTCAGTGTGTCAAATTGCACGGGCGATGGGTACCCACGGGCGGTGATGCGTTATTCGCGGGTAAACGGGTATGCCCGCGGGCGACGGGTATGGGCGAGGTTTTTCGCCCGTCGTCCTTCGCGGGTATACCCATGGGGGGAATTCGGGGTCACGGGTACGGGTATGGGCGAGCACTACCCGTACCCGCCGCGCCCGATTGCCATCCCTAATCACATATCATCGATAGCTCATCTTTAATCCAAAGCTTCATCTCCTCTCTGCTATGTATTCTCCATTATCGAGTTTCTTTGGCCATTGACTTCTTCAACAACATCGATGCATACCATTCAACGTCACAACACTTGGCTCCTTTTACTTCGGTCGTTCTCTTTAACTTATTACAATGACGATCGATATTGTCCTTGTTAAACAGCTAAGGTGAGCAGCATGGAACTGTTCTCATCTTCGTCGCTGCTACCTCGACTATTCGCTTCCTTGTTGATCAATATCTTCTTGTAGAGACAGATCGACGTCATTGCACTCTTTCGTGGTCTCCTCTGACACTATTGACAGTATCTTCATTATAACTTATATTTAATTTATTCAAAATTTTGTTATCAATATATTTTACTTTAGAATTCGTATGAAAACCAAATTACAAATTTTATTTTATTTGTTGTACCTAATTTCAATTATTTTGTTGGAATTTGTAAACTAATCCAATTGTTAATTTTTATGCCCAATTACAGTTATTTATATATTTTACGTAGGAATTCGTATCGAAATCAAAATTCTAATTTTATTTTAATTCCAAAATCAATTTTTTGGTGAAATTCATATACTAATACAATTTCTATTTTTGGTTTATTTTTTTTTTCTCGAGTTATATTTATTTAAGAATTCGTGTGGAATTCAAATTGATAATGTTTTTTGTTCTGATTTTATTTATTTAAGTATTTTACTTTGGAATTCACATAAAAATTAACCCAATTGCTATTTTCTAGTTTATTATATATATATATATATATAGTTATTGGTGATTTTACTTTGTAATTTGTATCGATATCAATTTGCTAATTTTTTTTAATTTCAAATTCTAGTTATTTTTGTTGGAATTAGCATACTATTCCAATTGCTTTTTTAAAAAAATTATTTCAAATTATGTTTATCTAGTGATTTTATTTAGGAATTTGTATCAAAATTAAATTACTAATTTTATTTTATTTTATTACAAATTTAGGATATTTTTGTATTGTACTTGAGATGAACTCTTATTTCTATATTGTACTTGACATGAACTCTTTTGTTTAATCTAGATCGTTATAATTTGGACCCATCACGATCAACGGTGTAGATGTTTTTCTTTTTTTACCGATTAACGTGGGAATTTCTAGCCTTTAAAAGCGAACATGATGGCTTATTTTTTATTACTTTAATAATATAATAGATTTAACTCAATCCCTTTAAATTAATTAAAATTTAAACTAAAATACTTTCCAAACCGAAAGGATTAACTCCGATCTCTTCGTTTCCAAACAAACTTTAACCGGTCCGGCTCCCTCCGCTCATATATATGGGTGGAACTAGTAAACGACTTGTCCCGATCATGAGAGATGCGTCGAAAACAGCAAAATGTCTTGTCAGAACCGGTCAAGCCAAATTGGGATGGAAGTTGGAAGTAGTAGCCATGGCTAAGGGACGGTCGCAGATCGGTAGATTTCCTCTTTGTGGTCGGATAGACGCGCACTCTCGTTTGCTACAGCCCTTCGCAGAAGAAAGGCTAAAAGAAAAGCCAAGCACATGCGATTGGCGTGTGGTTGTCATGTGAAAAAAGAAAATTCTGTCAAGGCGCTCGGTTGTGGAGCGCCCAACTTCGCAATCAAGTGCGTTCCAAGCAACCGAAACATCGCACCTTCTTTTTTCGTAATCTTCTGCAGCTAATTGGCGATTAGTGTTCCCTAGCTGCCTCATTGATCCATCAACGCCAGGAGTGGTACTAGATGTAGATAGACGGAGTAAAAGTTGAAAGCGATTCTTTTGCTGAAATTAAGTTCTTCTGCGGCTGTCGTGGCCAGTGTCGCGCTACAGTAGCGCTGTGCAGTGTTCTCACGTGATCGTTGGTTTGATCTGCGTGTGAGTAAGTTTAAACGATCAGCGGATCAGCGAGCACCACGGAAACCTGAAACACGAGCGAGCGGATCCTGTTGGGGAGCGTGATGCTCGCCGGTTGGGCCCCTCGATCGTGTCGCGTCCTTGTAAAGCTAGCTTTTCCATTTACCTTTGCAAGATGGGTCGATCTCCGTGCACCACCACGCGATACCTATAGCCAGGTCGCTCGCTCTGGATCGATCGGATCCATCCTAACTCTGCAAGCTTCGGATCTGGGGTTTTCTCTGTTTGACACGGCGATCGAGACCCTGCTTTCCCAAACCGATCTTCACGGCTTCACCTGTGAAAAACGCTTCTCTCCTTCTCGTCGAGCTAGCACAATTGACCTGCTACTGACAAAGAAATTACTGCGAGTACCTTTTGCGAATACACTGTCCACCGGCGTGATCGCAGCTGCCAGCCGTATGTTATACGGTAATTGAGTTCTGTATGCGGAGAGGTTCTGTGTTATCTCGTCTTGTACTACACGATTACCATGACATTAATCACAGCATGCGCCGCTGCAGGAAAGGAAAGAATATTGTACAATGATTCACCAGCATGCTGGAGGTCAACGAACTCCCTGACCTAACGAACGGAGTGGCAGTCGACGAACGAGGTTCTCTGATACGACGAGTAGAAAGACCCCTTTTGACTCTGGGAGCCGGCAAATCTCACTAGTGCTGCTACTACTACGAAGTCCAAATTGGGAGGTAGTTTGGTGCGCCTCAACCATACAGAAGAGACGAGTACCACTCCACAACGGCCAGGTAGGTAGGTCACGCCGCATTAGCGAGGGGGCCAACCGCGCGCTGCCGCTCGCCGACGCACGCGAACGCGACCATCCCGCAGGCTTCGTCCCCAACCTCAACCCCGACCGCACCACGGTACCACACCTACCGCTGCCCCCGCAGGACCACCGTAACGGCACCGACACCGGCCGCGCGAGGGGAGTTTACGCTGCGCCGCGGGGTCCGCGTACCGCAGTGGATGCGCTGGTGCGCCTGGTTCTGTGGACATGTTGGACGGTCTCTGGAGCGGCGGGCCTACGTGTCGGTGGGGGTGGCGCGGTGGACGAGGCGCGTGCGGATTTATGGGCCGTGGGAGACGGACGGGGCTGTGGGCCCCCTTCCGCACCCGCTTCCACTCACGCCTTCGGCCTTATTTTCCGCGCTGTGCTGAGAGGAAAGCGGCCTAATCTTTGCATCCCCACCCTTACAAATAGTTATTTTGCATCTTGCGCAAGATGCTTCCCAACTCCTTTGTTTTTCTGAATCGGCGACTTTACCGCTACAACTCGCGAGACGAGTTCTGATTACTTTTAGTCAGTGTTGTAAAAAATGGTCGAAACGGATGATTACCACTACAACTCGTGATACGAGTTCTGATTACTTTTAGTCAGTGTTGTAAAAAATGATCAGAACGGTCAATTAATCGTCCGTTTAATCGGAGTAGTCAGGTAAAACATCACGTATACATGAATTGAAGTAGAGTTAACGTTTGTGAACATCAAATCGGCCGTATTATCCGATTCGTCCATCGTTTTCGTATAGTCACCCCGCATAATCCGCATAAACGGACGATTAATCGGCTGTTCCGATCGTTTTTTACAACAAGAAATCAGCAAAACGTAAAAAAAAATTGTCGCACAGAATATCTCCAGTCGTGGTTCCAAATATACACTACTAGCAATTGATGAAAGTGAGAGTGACAAGGAGTTTGTTGCCTCTTAAGAAGATTTCCTTGCTTCTGATGAGAATGAGGCCGAAGTGTCTGGTGGTCATGTTGTGCTTGACAATAATTCAAAGTAACTGATTCTCTCGTGGTTATATGACATTTTGTGTATTTTAATTTAAAACTTAATTCTTTTGGTCGTCGTCTCGCCAGTGTGTTCAGTTAGTCTAGTCTATGTGGCAATGCATGTTTTTAATTTATTATTTAAATTCGTTGTAAGTCACACTTTGGTGTAGAACTATAATAGTCCGCCGATCAACCTCGTTATCTTTTGAGTTAGTAATAAAGTTATCATGTACAATTATATCCAAAACTAACATTATTATCAAATATGTGAGAACATCAAACTGTCCGTATAATTTTGATTAATTATCCGTATTCCAATTAATCGTTTGGCTGTATTATATTCTTCCAACAACCGTATTCTATTTTTTACAGCATTACTTTTAGTAGCATTCGGTAGCACTACTGCACAATTATTAATGTATATATACAAATTTACCCTACGAAAGAATTGAGTATAGACCGACAACACCCCTCACACCGGCAACACAAATAAAAAAAGAGTATTACATACGAAACTCACACAGGCAACTCAAATGCGCCACGCAAAAAAAAGGGTTTGTAACTGGACTGACAGCAGTTGAGCTAGCTTTTCGTACGTATACTCCGCAATAGTACACACGATTGCTCCACTATGATATGCACAAATATAGTTTACCTTTAACCTTCTTTACAGTGACAATTTTAGAAATATCTTCGGTAAATGTGCAACTAGTCGAGCGTGGACGAAGAAAAGTACAAAGTCCGCATGCAATAATGCGATACTGAAAGGGCAGATCTGCAAAAGATGGTAACCCATGAATACAACAATTTTAGCCAAAATTTTCCGACTAATTTAACCCGAACGTACCCCAGCTGCCAGCTCCCTTCACTCACACTCTCGAGTCTCGACACACTCCACTGCTCGCTCCTCCCTTGCGCTAGCTGTACGCTGCTTTTATAACGCGGCGAGGCCAGTGCCCAAGAACGCCTCGCCTCCTCTCCTCCTCTCTCCTCCGCGAGATCCGCTAGGAGCCCAGCTCCCGCGGTCCCAATCCCGGCAGAGGTACGAATCCACCGCCTCTGCATTGCCGCCTCGCTCTTTTCCTTGTATCCGTTTTCGGGCGCGGATCTAGCTAGCTGAGCTTGTTCGTTCGTTCTATCGATTAGCTAGTGGTTTAGTATACTTCTTTTCTGATCAGTCTACCGTAATTAGTTCGCGTTTGTACCCAGCTCTGAACCAACTCAAGTCATAGATCTGGTTGCGATTTGTGCAAGGAATAGAACTTTCCAGATTTCCATGTGTTGAGGTGTTTTAATGCACGCGCTTGTAGTTTTGTTTCCATGTTTGTTCATACGGGGAAATTTCTTCGTTGTTGGGTGGCTTTCGTTCTTGGAAAGAGTTGCTTTACTAGGAAAGGAGAAACAAATAGTAAAAAATAACGGATTTTTTGCATTGTTGAGTTGGTATTTGCTATAGCAGATCTAGTGTTTCCTTATTTAGATCTAGTGATTGATATGGATTTCCTGTGCTTTGAGTTTTTGACAAAGTGTAGCTTGCTCTAGGTGCGCGCGGGTGTGGCCGAAAGCAGCGAAGCTGCAAACTTTGGGGTTCTTGTTCGCTCGACTTGATACAGACAAACGGCCTGGAGTGGGGGTGATTCTGTACATGCGAGAGTGGGATCGATGGCATTTGGCCGAGGTGGAAAGATGGACGGCAGGCGGCCCTCGTCGTCGTCGTCATTCTGCACGACGACCACGGTCGTCGTCTTTGTGGCGCTCTGCCTGATCGGCGCGTGGATGATGACATCTTCCACCGTCTTCCCGCTGGAGGTATCGTCCAATACGAAGTCGGAGGTGAAGCAGCAGCCCCTACCAGTTGACTTTGGTGCATCCGAGGATGCAGCATCTCGAAATGCTGTTGAAGGTTCGGAGAAATTTGGGGATACCGATAATAACGATAGTGCAGTTCCAGATGAGTCCAATAATGACAAGGAGGCTCCTGAGGAAGAGAAGTTCACTGAGAACACAATGGAGAAACCTGTGGAGAGGACTGGAGAAAAGGAACCACAAAAAGAAAAGGAGAGTAAGGATACATTCGATGATGCAAATGGAAAATCAGAAGGGCAGAGCGCCAAGGAGAGTGGGGATGCTGAATCTGGAGCTGGGCAGTCTGATGGTGTAAAGAGTGCCGATGAAGAGAAGAGCGAGGAAAGGAAAGATGATGAGACCACAACTGAAAATGATGGTGATCAATCTGATGGCGAGAAGAAAGAAGATCAAGAAGAAAAGGTTGATGGTGATGCCATGCAGGATGCAACTGAACAACCTCAAATAGAGGAGAAAGTGGAAGAAGGCGGAGAGAAGGAACAGGCTGCAAAGTCTAATGAGGTATTTCCTGATGGGTCTCAATCAGAACTTCTGAAGGAGTCAAATACCGAGAATGGGTCATTCTCTACACAGGCTGCAGAGTCAAAGAATGAGAAGGAAGCACAAGCATCACCAAAATCTTCAGGTGATGAAACCACCTATAGCTGGAAATTATGTAATAGCAGTTCCGTGACAGATTACATACCTTGCCTTGATAATGAGAAGGCTATCAAGAAGCTTCGATCCACCAAACATTATGAACATCGTGAGAGGCATTGTCCCGTGGAGCCTCCTACCTGCCTTGTTCCCCTTCCGGAAGGATATAAGCGCCCAATTGAGTGGCCCAAGAGCAGGGACAAGGTGCTTCTGCCTTTTTATAATGTTTTCACAGCATTGAGTAATCTTTAGCTGATCAAGATTGCCTTTTGCTTATTACAAGTGGCACTATTTTTGCAGGTATGGTATAGCAATGTCCCTCACACCAAGCTTGCAGAGTATAAGGGGCACCAAAACTGGGTTAAAGTTTCTGGGGATTATCTTATGTTTCCTGGGGGCGGGACTCAGTTCAAGAACGGCGCACTACATTACATTGATACTATTCAGCAGGTTTATAATCATTTCCCCAGCTGCCCTTATTATGTGTCATCCTTTAGTTTGATTGATATGCCTCATACTTTCATGTACAATTGATTGATTTATGCCATTTCACATACACAAGTCTCGGGGCAAGTGCCACTATCACTTCCTAAAAGAAGTTTGCACTAGTGGAAGGAAAATCTGAATATATTCAACTTAATGACGACTGATTTAGTAATTTGTACTTTACTTTCAAGCACCCCTTTTAAATTTTAGGGTAAATTTGTTCAGTGCCGTCGCAATCGTTCGTGAGTTACAAAATACCATCGCGATTGAGGTCGACTGGAAATATTATCACAAACACGAAAAACTATGAAAAATACCATTGCTGTCACGTTTTCCGTCCCAAGGGTACGAAATGACTCTTCTACCCTCACTTCTATTTTCTATTTTTTTTGCTAAGGCCGGTCCCACATGTCATTCTACCCCTTGCTTCTCCTTCACAAGTCGCCACCCATGATGAAGGACAGTGGTGGCGAGGGTTGGCTTGGGGGATAGGCAAAATGGAATGCGGTAACATCCATTTTTTTGGAAAAATAAGTTAAAATAAACAATTTAATTGTATTTCGAAAATAAAAACTAAAATTGTATTTAGAATATTTTAATTAATCCCAAAATACCCTATTTAACTACTTTGGAATTTTTATAGCATTTTTAGAGCTATTTTGCTATTTTTCTTATAAAAAAGAATTTAGCTTTTAAAAATTATTTACTGTGTAAAAATAGAGACCAAATTTAAGTTGAGAATATTTTAATTAATATCAAAATGCCCTATTTAGTTACTTTGATTTTTTAAAAAGAATTTTTAGAGCTATCTTGCTTTTTTTCTAGTTTTAAAAGTATTATCAGTTTTTAAAATTATTTACTGTGTAAAAATAAAAACCAAATTTAAGTTGAGAATATTTTAATTAAGCTCAAAATACCCTATTTAACTACTCTGAAAGTTTTATAGAATTTTTAGAGCTATCTTGCTGTTTTTCTAGTTTAAAAAGTATTTTCAGCTTTTAAAAATTATTTACTGTGTGAAAATGAAAACCAAATTTAAGTTGAAATTAATTTTTATAACTGCAAAATGTCTTGGATAATTTTTTATGAATTTTCCTAGAAATTTTTAGCTTTGTTTAGTATTTTTGTGGATTTAATATTTGTTTTCACAAACTATTCTCTACGAGGGGTAATGTTGGCATTTCTGAATTTTTCTCTCTCTAAGAAAGGCTCTAACAGCTGTTTTGGATGGAAAACGTGACGGTAATGGTATTTTCCAGAGTTTTTCGTGTTTGCAATGGTTATTTTCAGTCGACCTCGTTCGTGATGGTATTTTGCAAATCGCGAACGATTGTGATGGCACTGAACAAATTGACCCTAAATTTTAATAACATTCCAAGTTGGATTTAGGGAAATTCAGCTAAGTACTCGTTTGTTGGTAAGCCATAAGTGTCTCCCCTACTTTAATCTATAAAGAAAACATAGTATTAAACCATGATTATGACATTTCCATCTTGTGTTTTTGATGTAAATATTATCACCATATCACGTATGTTCACATTCTTTGCATTTACATGCTTTGATGTTTGATCAAGCTGCTGTGTGCAGGCATTACCTGATATTGCATGGGGCAAACGAAGCCGTGTCATTCTAGATGTTGGTTGTGGAGTTGCCAGCTTTGGAGGCTACATGTTTGATAGAGATGTGCTCGCAACGTCATTTGCTCCAAAAGATGAGCATGAAGCTCAAGTACAGTTTGCACTGGAGAGAGGAATTCCAGCAATATCAGCTGTAATGGGCACCCAGAGACTTCCATACCCCAGCAGAGTTTTTGATGTCATTCATTGTGCTCGCTGCAGAGTCCCTTGGCACATTGAAGGTTTGTCTTGTTTGTGCATGTTTTCCTTTCTTTTATAGAACTGCTCTAAATACTGCTGGTGACAACTGGTTACTTTCAGGTGGCATGCTTTTGCTGGAATTGAACCGCCTATTACGTCCTGGTGGTTACTTCGTCTGGTCTGCCACTCCTGTTTACCAAAAGCTCCCTGAAGATGTTGAAATTTGGAATGGTATTGTACTGACCACCTCTTTTAATTTCACTCTACTGAATGAGGCTGCAATATCAATGCCCACATGCCAAAAGAAAGATCCTTTATTTTCTCATTTTGCGAGGAACAGTTCAAATCCATGAGTAGAATGAATGAGTGATGCATCAGAACAAAATGACTTACTGCCTCTGAGATCTAATACAGCATCCAAGCTGAATGGTTATGCCAGATTTTCTTTCAAACACTGCACCACTTATAGAAAGACCATGCTGTTGCTTGTAACAAAAGCTCACAAGTTGTATATCCTCTTTGCCTTCCTTTTCCCTATAATGACTACTGATGGACAAGTTGAGCTTATTATCACAAATAGAATTAATCAGTGCTAAGCATTAGATGCACCCAACGTCATGAATTGGCCAGGCTTGTACCTTTTTTATAAGATCATGCTATGAGCCAGCTGCAAAGTTTTTCATCCAGGTGGACCAGGTCTAACACACAATTCCTTACTCTTTTCAGCCATGTCTTCTCTGACAAAATCCATTTGCTGGAAAATGGTTAGCAAGACAAAGGATAAGTTAAATCAAGTTGGTATGGCCATATATCAGAAGCCAATGGACAACAATTGCTATGAGAAAAGATCGGAAGGCAGCCCGCCTTTATGCAAGGAAACCGATGATGCAGATGCTGCGTGGTATGGTTAATGTTCTTTCAATGGACCGTATTTCCATGCGTGAAGTACTTCTCTACTTTGCTTAAACAACCTTGTGTTATGCAGGAATGTACCTTTACAAGCGTGCATGCACAAATTGCCTGTTGGTCCATCAGTACGCGGATCAAAATGGCCAGAGACATGGCCACAAAGGCTTGAGAAAACCCCCTACTGGATAGATGGTTCTCATGTTGGAGTCTATGGAAAACCGGGAAATGAAGACTTTGAGGCAGATTATGCACACTGGAAACGGGTTGTAAGTAAATCATATGTGAATGGCATGGGAATCAGCTGGTCTAAAGTGAGAAATGTCATGGACATGAGAGCTGTATATGGAGGGTAAGTAAATGGTTTGCTTTCTCAATCCCATTGAACAAATATTTTTGGTAGAATCATTACAATTTACAGATCACATATATATGGAAATTCATTGGCCAAGGTTTGGCTGTAACAGCTTTTAAAAAAATGAGAGATTTGTCAGTGAAAGGTAAACCCCACACAAATTTAACTTTGAGTTGCAAAAATTGTCATTACTCATTAATTCAGATTGCACTACATTGCTATTGGTCCGAGTTGGCACTGTGCTAGCAGCAAACATAATGGGTAACTTGTACCATGTCACTAATCATTGTTCTATTTTCATGTAAGTCGGGGGAGATGTAAAATCATTTGTCTATCTCTTGATGATGCATTTGGATATCAAAATCCATTCATTTCAGTGTTTTATTGAAGACCGCTGACAATGAGAACACATTTTGGTATCTCATTTTTATTTTCATTCCTTAGCTAACGTTTTACATTGTTGCATTTCAGTTTTGCTGCAGCTCTGAGGGACCAACAAGTCTGGGTTATGAATGTTGTGCCAATTGATTCACCAGACACACTACCCATTATTTATGAGCGTGGTTTGTTTGGTATGTATCATGACTGGTGCGAATCTTTCAGCACTTACCCGAGAACATATGACCTCCTGCATGCGGACCATCTGTTCTCAAAGCTCAAAAGGAGGTCAGTATTTTATTGTCTCCGTGATCACAGTTGCTTCACGCTTGCCAGTAGCTTAGCTTTAACCAAAGCAAGCAATGGAGGATTTATATGTTTTCCAGTAGCTTAGCTTTAAAAAATGAAATGTATCGAAAAACAAATTCTGTACTTGAAACAAAGAAACAATTGCAATTGAAAGCAGAAAAGGCAATAAATTCAACACCAAATTTTAAATTTTACTGGCAGGATTTGATCTTTTATTATACTTAGAATTTAAAATGTTTAGTGAGATCAATACACGTATAGTACAATTCAAATCTATAAAATATAGCAAGTGAGATTATTTCACTAAATATTTGCTTTATTGACATCCATGCTTTTAATAACAGGTGTAAAAATATTATTTGTTTCCTTATTTACTACGTATTAATTGACAGTAGTATCTATTACCTCCAATGGGGTAAATACCGTAATAGGAATAGTGACCCTTGGATCAATACACATTGGACGATTAACACTTGGGTGTACCATAAAAAAATCCTGCGCGGATAGTTCAGCTAAAAACACTAAGCATTCGAGTCCTACAGGGTTCTTCTATATGTGGCGACAGCATGTTTGTGCTTATTATACTCGTTGCATAATTGAATCTTCTTAAGCAATTGTATTGTTTGTTTGCAGATGCAAATTGTTGGCAGTGTTTGCTGAGGCTGACCGGATATTGAGGCCAGAAGGCAAACTGATTGTGAGGGATAATGCGGAGACAATAAATGAACTGGAAGGCATGGCCAAGTCCCTGCAGTGGGAGGTACGTATGACCTACACCAAGGGTAACGAGGGGTTACTCTGCGTCCAAAAGTCCATGTGGCGGCCCAAGGAGATTGAAGCAAGCATGTGAAATACATGTTGAAGAAAACTGTTACTGGTTAGGGGTACATTAGACTGAATTTTGGCTCTAGATAAGCATATGATTCTTGTTGATGCTGAAAAGGCAAAAGCTTTGGTGTAATTGTAGAATAATGTATGCGTTTTTTTCGCAAATGAATGCACTCTTGATTCTTTCTGTGCTTGCACAACATTGCTGTAAGGTTGTATCTGGAAGCCAGTAGGTAGAGCCATAGAGGGTATCTATTCTTTAGGAAAGCCTCACTACAGGTGCTATAGCAGATTATCAGTCCAATATTCTTTGAATTCATGGCATCTTTGAATTCTTTCATGAGTTCTCGCTCAACACTCTACAGTGACATAATTGGTGCGTTTGATATTCCTATGGTTATATTCTGCCCAGCAGCGTGACAAGTTTCTGCATCTCTGGACATTGGATTTAGTGGAGTAGCTGAAGCTAAGTTGGTGCAAGTTATCAACTCCTGTGAGAACATAACCGAAGAGTAGGAAAGCTACAAAAATATCCAGGATGTGGCATGGTTGGAAGTGGTTGAATGAAGAGATCAAAATGCATTCAGATATTTCTGTGTCAGGCATGGGTGTTTCTTTGGAGATGCAGTCCTCAGTAGTTAATTTGTATTTGTAGATTTACGGTCTTCTGCAAAGCCTAAAAGCATGCAAAATTATTCTTCGCAACTGGCGTTCTTGAATAAATCCTGGAATCTAGTAGTCCGTCTCAGAAGAAATTGGCCATGTCAGGCCCATTCGCAAACAGGCTGCTTCCGAACTTGCAATTGCAACTCACTTCCTGCATCCGGGTAGGGTTGAACCTCAACTCATTTCCTGAATTTGCTTCTGCAAATGATGTACTACCCCAACTCATCGTAGCTCCTGGATTTCGAGACGCGTAGACTGCGATTACATTTCCGAGCCAAAAAGCACCCTACCTCATCTTCGTCAGCTCCGGTGGCTTACCGACAATCCGTTCCAAAAGAGCAGCTCTAATGAAGATAACCGCGAATTGATACAATTTCCATTTTTTTTGTTTGTTCTATACGAGACCAAAAAAAATTGGGGGCCATTATTTTTCCTGACAAGCGGAGAAGCGAAGAACAAAGTGGTTGTCCTCCGGCCGGCCCCACCAAATATTTGGCGCGCAACGCTACGGAGCAAGTTGGTAATTTCAAGAGCCTATTTGCGTATAAACATCCATCCATCCATCCATATATTCTTCTTACTTATATGCGGCAGCTAGGAGAAGGGGGAAAAAACAGAGAAGAAAATCCACGCGTTTACATCGGAGCAGAAGACTACAGGGAGCGCCACCGTCCAAAAATGGAAGGTGGTGTGGGGTCCGCGGGCCACGTGGGCTCCACCTCCACCGGGCCCACCGCACCTCGGGCGCACGTGGCCAATTCCGACAAAAAAAAAATCGCAGGGAATGAATCGATGGATCGATCAAACCGCCTCCTGGGCCGTGGCGGCCGGGCCGTGGGGGGAGGCGGCGCCGGCGGGGTGGCCGGCCGCGGGGCGAGCCACTGGGTGAAGGCGTCGAGGGTGCGGGTGTCGGCGCGGTAGTGGCGCTGCGTGAAGCGCATGAGGTCGGCCCAGGTGAAGTCCGGGTACTGCCGGGGTGAGGCTCCGCTCGGCGGCGGGCGCACCACGCGGTCCTCGCGCGGGCACAGGAAGAACGCCAGCGACCGCCGCTCATGCTGGCGGTTGACCACCGCGCGGTGCAGGCAGCTCTTGTACCGCCCGTTCGACAGCGCCTGCACGGATCGATAAACACCGGTTAGACGCGCGTAACAACATTTGAAACAGCGACTTTAGTCAGATTTTTCTTGAAAGGTTATCCAACTTGACGATTTTACTAAATACGGGAGATCAAAAAAAGAAAGGAATTTTTTTCCCCATGCGTCACGCGGGCGCACGACCGACGTGGCCGCTAGCGGTAGCACCCACACGCCGCGCCCGACGCGACTACGGGGCGGCAAGATCGATCGGCGTGAGCGCGACGGGGCGCAGGAACGCGGTGGAAACGACTAGAAAATCAAGTGGCCGAGCCGTCAAACATCTCGCCAATCGCCTTGGGAGGAAGGAATACAACGATGTGGAACCGAACCTTGTACTTGTGCGGCCGCGCGTGTGGCGCACAGCACAGTTTACACACGATACGATACGATACGATACGATACGGAACTAGAACAAGCAGAGGAGATCAGCCTCCCTCCATGCCAGGGAAACGACGAGCGCGCGCACCTGGGTGGGCGGGCCTGCCACCGAAAGCGCCACCATGCGCATCCGCATCCACCCTCCGCGCCGCTACTGTACAAAACCCCTCCATAAAACTCCAAGAGAACACAAACAACGAAGACTATCTATCCCCTCTCCTCTCCTCTCCTCTCCCACATGGCTTATCTATCTCCGACTCGCTCGGCTCCAAGTGCTCCGAGGCAGGCAGCTTTTTCTGCGGAAGGCTCAGCCTTGGATGGATGGATGGATGGATGGAGCCCTACTTTCTAGATAGTTAGAGCCCACTCGAAATGGAAGCAGCTCACATGTATGTATGTATGTATCGTATGTCTACGTTGCATCGGATGTGTTAAGCTGCTAACTCCCCCTTGTCAGTACTAATCAATAGTGTCCCTAGAGAGGCTGAGGTGGCATTAGGTATCGCGGTGGGATCAAAATCGACATTCGCGATCTATTTTTATGTCGTTTAGACGGCTCACGACAAAACTGGCATGTTAGTACCGAGAAGGGGAGCCGTGTAACGCAACATGTACTGCACGTACATTTAATTGGATTTGTCTAATAAACTGGAGCCGTGTTTGCAACAGAGAAATCACGTCATGTCAGCTCCCTGCGTTCCACTGTAAGTCCTACCACAATCTTTTCGTTTGTTCCAAAACAGATTCCTCAAAGAGTTGGTTCTCATGTTAGGAAACAGAGCAAGCAAGGACAATAACAGAGCAGCATGCACTAGTTAACTGAGAGGGTAATTAAACTAACCGCTAATTAAGTAGCAATCAGGGTGATCGAATCGGTAATTACCATGAATGTGTCGCCGATGTTGATGACCATGGCGCTGGGGACGGGGCGGACGGGGCGCCAGTCGCCGTCGACGAGGACCTCGAGCCCGCCGACGTCGTCCTGCAGGAGTATGGTGAGCGCGGTGGGGTCGCAGTGCGGGCCCGTGCCGAGCGTGCGCTCCGGCTCCGGGCACTGCGGGTAGTAGTTGCACCGCATGATGGAGCTGCTGTCCGCGAAGAACTCCCGGTAGTAGCCGCGCTCCACCCCCAGGCTCAACTCCAGCAGCCCCATGATGGTCAGCGACAGTTCCTTCATCTCCTCGCAGTACTTCTGGTACACCCTCCTGCACCGATTCATATACGTACGTACGTACGCACGCCATTCATACCACGTACTATTCAGTATGATGGATGGATCGTATACATATATATACACACGACGACGTATACGGATGTACGCGTTGAAAAATGCAATGCCAAGATCGATCGACTGATAGGATAGGGGTGAATGGATTACCCCATTGGCTCGAAATCCTGGCCGAGGGTGCTGGTGAAGTAGTCGACGACGACGGGCCCGGCGCCGCGGTCGTGGAAGCCGAAGGAGAGGGTCTCCTTCCAGGGGAGCTTGGAGGCGAACCGGTCCGCGTGGGCGCTCGTGTACCCGGACACGGTCCCCGGGATGCGCCGGGCGCGCTGCTTCTCTGCCAGCGGCAGCCGGAAGAAGTCGCTGGCGCCGTCCAGGGCCGTGCGCGCCAGGGCGGCGTCCACGCCGTGCCCGGACACCTGGAAGAACCCGTGCGTCGCGCACGCCGCGGCCACCTGCGCCGCGGCGCGGCGCAGCCCCGCGGCGTCGCCATTGCGCAGCACGCCCACGTCGACCACCGGCACGCCCAGATCCTCGGCCGAGGTCGGGCGCACGTCGGCGTGCGGCCACACGAATGGTGCCGGGATCTTGGGCTCGCGCCGGAGGTCGTAAACGGCGGCGGAACCCCCCTTGCCGGCTGCGTCCCTGTCCTTGGTGTCAATGCTGGGAGCGGGAGCGCGGAGGAGGAGAGGATGCGAGGGGCTGGTGGCGTCCATGGCCGCAGCTGGGCGGTCGGTGGCGACGCTCGGCGAGGTGGAGCAGGCAGCGATGGTTCTTGTTATGCGGGCTGAGGCACCATGAGATGAGATGTGTGAGCTAGCTGCGAGTGTGCAGGAGAGCTGTCTGGGATGGTGGGGTATTTGTAATAGGGGAGGAGAGGGAGGGAGGGAGGCTGCTTTGAGAGCAGCGAAGACAATGGAGGGAGAAAATATTTGGAGGGAGGCGACCGCGGGGCCCACCACAAGAGAGTGCATGCCATGGAGTTAATCTTAGATAAACTAAAATCCTCACTAAACCATCCATTACCATTAGTACCCGGTGGTTTTCCATCTCAAAAAAAAGTAGTACCCGTTGGTTTTTGGATCTGATTCTGCAAGCAGACACAATAGGATAATCTTAGATTAATTAAAATATATTTAAAAATAATTTTCCGTATCAACTGTTTATGATATTAATTTTCTCTATTTATGTACTATCATATTGATGTAAGTGAGACGAAAGAGAAAACCATGCCAATCATTATCTTACCCCATATGCTTTGCCAGAAAGGTTCTCTTTTTTTTTTAATGTTCCATATTCTTTGAACTCCACACCAATTATTGCAATACTTCTACAGTTTCTCCTCTTATACATGTTTTTTTTTAAAAAATATATATTTTAGTAACAAAGTTGCCACAGAGCCCAAATATTACTACAGTCCAATGATGTGGAAAGCATATAATTGAACTACAGCTAATGAAAGTACCATGCACGACGCACATCTCCAACAAAATCACCATTCGCTTGCAACACAATGGCCATCGATCAACGTAAGGTCCCAACATTCGTGTTGGGTTAAGATTTTGCAATGAATGAGTTCTCACCGCGCATAGAACGGTTTTCATTTTCAAACAGTACAGCGTACCAACCCCCCCTGTGTTTTCTGTAATCTTCATAGCAAACAGCAATTGCTAGTCATGAGTCCTCAACCCGATACAATTCAAAGCACGATACGACACAAACGGTGATGGGTTGGACCAACACAACATGAATGATAGAGTCGGGCTGGGCCTTTCGAGAAAGCACGATGGGTGGCACGACATGACACACCTGGTTGGGCCATGCTTGAGTAGTGTTTGGACCGGCACAGCACGAAACATGCCCGACGGCTCAAACACGGCACGACACGACGGCACACGGCATGAGTGTGTGGCATGCAGCCTGCCGCAGCACTGGGGAGGTCGTCGCTCATGCAGTTGTCATCACTGGCTCGCCAGTCATCAGTGCTGAAAATGAAGAGTGAAAGATGGAGAGGCAGAGAGGTACTAGCCACCGCAGGTTGTCATTGTCATCATGCGCCGCCGTGGCCAGAACACATATACCGACCTCGCCACAGTCACCGCTCGTGTGCCGACTTCACAATTGACAACACCGTATGTGCCCCGACCACTACGCTGACGTCTTGCCCAACACGTGCGCTTGGACCTCGCCGTCGTCCCGATCGGGACCGTGTTGAGCCACGACGCCTCTTCTCCCTATTCGCCATTGGCGCGGCTACCTCCCCATGCCAGATCTGAAGCTCGTCATCGCTACCTCCCCGCTCGCCGTTGGTGTGTTTGCCTCCCTGCACCAGATCTGGAGAGCCAAGCGGTGGGGTGGGGCGGTGGAGCTCGACCTAAGCGTCGTCCTTCACACTCGCCGCACGCGCACAGATCTAGAGCGGTGGGAACAGTAGGGGAGGGAGAGAGACCAAGCAATGCGACAGTGGCGAGAGAGGAGAGGCGCGGGCTCGGCACGGTCTCGACTGGGACGACAGGGAGAGAAGAAGAGGGAGTAGCAGACGTGAACCATGACTTGAGAGGTTGAGACCTATTCATGCGACCATGCAGTAGGCTCTAGAGCAGCAGACAACAGTGGCAATGATTGGTTGTTGCAACTGGTTCTAGAGCAGCAACGCAATGGGCGCATGTCCATGCTTTTACAATGACATGACAGAGCGGAGGAGTGGTGAGGCAGAGAGGCAACGGGCGGGGAGACAACTTTTGCAATGGGCAGAGGAGCGAGATGATGCATGTGAGGCAGAGAGACAACGTTCACCTCCTCCATTGCTATAAAAATCCTCTACCTCCTTGTTTCTTCACCATATAGCCACAAACTCTCTCTTCTCTCTTTGCAATCACAAGTTTAAATATGTTTATCAAGAATAAGTCACGAGGGGGGGGGGACATCACACCCTCGCACCCCTAGTCCTCCTCCCCATGAGCAAAAGCTCAATCCTAGTCAACTCTCCTCAGGAATGAGAGACTATGATATGTATGACCGTCATATAGACAGTATGGAGGGCTTTGAGGATGTCCACTTATCCACCCTGAACGCCGAGGTCAGTGCATCAGTGCAAGAAGTGGGTGGAGGCTCCGACGATAGACATGCATGGTGTTGGCAGCATATGGATTACAACAAAGAAATAGAGGACGAGCGTCAGGTAGCATATGCCACTTATAAATATTGCCATGTTAAATTATCCGCACGCTCAGGTAGAGGAACATGTTATCTTCAGCGGCACGCAGAGGTATGTTTGAAGAAGATAGCGGCTGGACAGAGGCAAGGAGGGAATGTCTAGACCCAGCTTAACTTTAGGGTCTATGGTTCGGTGAGTACATAGATGTACAACTTTCAGGTAGCTAGAGATGAAATTTCTAGATATATAGTTACTGGGAATCTTCCAATTAGGATGTGCGGAAGCTTTAGTTTCGGGAGAATGATCCAAAATGGTTTTTGCCCACAATACCGACACGTCAATATGAGAACAACTACCCGTGACATAGTAGAACTCTGCGACATAAACTATCAAGTTTGAAAGGGAACTTCTTGAAAGTTACCTTTTTCTTTAACCTCATATATATGGATTGCATCCCACCAAAGGGCAACCTATCTTGGTGTTGTTGCATATTACTTGGATGACGATTACAACTTAAACAAACGAGTCATATGGTTCAGGCCAATCAACGAGGCATACAGCAGAGAGGCCATCGCACAATGCGTATTAGAGGTTATTCATGATTTTAAAATAGAGAACAAAATTATTGCCATCACTCTTGATAATGCCTCGGCTAATACGACAGCCATGGAGGTTCTCACACCGCATCTGCAGTCCTACACTAGTGGTTTCGTCCTCTACTAAAGATGCATATGCCACATCCTTAATTTTATCGTGCATGCAGGTTTGAAGGTAATGAAGCCTAGTTTAGACAATATACGCGATGCTATCCAGTTCATTACATCTTCGGCTCCAAGATACGCCCAGTTCGTAGACCACTGTAGGACCAACAATAAGAGGCCAAGAAGATTCAACCTCACCATGAAGGTGAGGTGGAACTCCACGTATACTATGTTGGAGTGGTGTGTAAAGTATGAGCACATCATCACTCTCTTTGTCAATACTAATTCTAGTAAGTAATTGGCTACTGAAGTGGGTTGAATAGTTGTTGGTCATTTTTGTGAATTTTTTTAATGTTTTTTACGATGCAACGACAATTGTATGTGGTGTTTACTATCCTACTTCTTGCTTAGTCATCGAGTGATTTTGGACTACTGATAGCGCTTTCAAGGAAAACGTAAACGATGTCATTTCAAAACCTATTATTGAACCAATGGAGAGAAAAATTTAAAATATTTTCAAGCTATTCCACATCTATTCTATTTTGGTACTATTTTTGATCATCGGATAAAATTAGCAAATATGAAGGGGGCTTATGAGGGAATTAGGGGAACATTTTATCTTGATTTTCTGAGGCTTACACTCACATTTATGATGAGATTTTTTTGAGGTTTCGATTTGTATTATGAAAAATTTGGCAGCACAATTCAATAGAGAACAAGTGCTTCAACAACGCAACAAGGACACCACAATTTGAGCGCTTCCAACGCGTGGAAGAAGCTGAAAGGCCCGACATCTAGTTCATCCTTTCATACGCCGAGCAAGTCGCAATGGAATCAAAGAGTAGAGATCAACCAATACCTCGACACACCTTTTACAGACACCGATATTCACCTCACGGAGGTCAATGATGTCAACCTCCTATTGTGGTGGAAGAACCACCAGCGTATTTCTCTCGTGCTGTCACATTTTGCACGAGATGCCCTTGTGGTTTCGGTGTTGACTGTCCCATCGGAAGTCACTTTCAATATGATGGGGAGGATACTCGAGCCAAAAAGGTCGTCTTTCACACCTGAGATGGTTGAGGCACTCACATGCCTCAAAGACTAGGATAGAACAGATGAACAGACGCAACATCAGCTCGAGGATCCAGAGATTGTGGAGGTAATAGCCGACGTGGAGAATCTCGACGTTAACTAGTCTATGTATGTCATTATGTGCATGTAGTTATTGTACTCTTTTCCTTTCCGAGGGTACCCTACACTAGGGTGTATGGTTTTTAACGATGCAGTAACTTTGTATATGTACCCAACAATTAATAAAATTTATTTCCTTTTCTCACAAATATTTGTGTCTAATATCCATTACAATTATACATAATTAATTCCAATTTTCATTTTCTACACCATCTTTTTTCTTCTTATTTTAACTTTTCCCATTTTCCCATTCCCTCCACTTCTTTACATTCCCCCCTTCCCTTTCCTCTCTCGGCGTCGAGAGGACAGGCCGATAGAGAGACATAGAGGTCTCCAGTCTCCACTCCTCTAGTCCTCCTCCATGGTCGTCGGCCTGCCACCCCCCTGCTGCCCACCGACGCCTCTACGCCCCCAACCCGTGCCGCTGGCGTGCGCTCCTCCTTCATATGGCTACTGCGGAGCGTGCAACCTTACGGGGCCATGACCTCATCTCAGTATCGTCGCCCAATTCCATTGCACCCACCCGTCACCTCCTCCTCACTCGCCTCCACTGTCGCCCCAACCTCTCCGCCGATGGCCATGGAGGTCACGGGTCTGACCGTCCGAGTGGCCATGGTCTGGATCTGGAGGCGTCCTCCACGGCGACGCTCATCAACTATGTCGGCAACCACGAAGATGTTGGTGCTCCTCCATGGCCACGACAGCGGCCACAGCGAGGCCCTCGACGACGGCGGCCCAGCCCAGGTGCCCCACCACCCCGCTCCCTCTAATCCTAGTTGCCAACTTACGACCCCGCCACAATACAAAAGGGTCGGGCCTGGGCTGGCACGACAACGACTTTGTGTGACAACGGGTTGTACTTGGGCTTGCCGGAGGCAAGGTGGACCATGCAGGCACACATGGTTGTAGCCCACAACCCACTCGGGCCGGGCCGTGCCGGCCGGCAAGGCCCAATTGTCCCAGGTCAAGTCCTGGCCATTTTTTTTTTGGTTGCGATATAATATGTTAGCAAAACAAGTTGGTGAACAATGCATGCATGGTCAACGGCGCTGTCCACGTGAGTTTCCAACTAGTACGTGGAACTGATGGGGGTTAAATTTCGACTTAAGCTGTAGCCATGCATCCGATCGAGCGTGGTTGAGCGGTCAACATGCAGGTGCACTAGCTGCATGATCGATGCATGCATGAGGCGTTGGAGTTAGGCGCGCCCGTACTTGCATGCGCGTCGCGTGCAAGATTCGGAGCAGATTGTTACTTACCGCGACCCCGGCCGACACGTCAACGATAGAAGAACAGAACAGAACAGTATAGTACAGTACAGTACAGCCTACCAGTTCAAAGATGCGCGGCGGTAAGTTACTTTTTTTTTTTTTTCTCTCTCTCTCTCTCTCTCCGGAAAATAGGTCGGTAATATTTTGAGAGATATATGGAAGAAGCGAATATGGTTTCATCATGTGGGTTGAGCTTAAGCCAACACGTCAAAGATGCGTGAGCACCGACTATGGCCGTCTAATTAGCTGCCGAGGACCGCATATGTGACCAGCGCTGCTAGTAGTTTTTTCTTCTTCTTATTTTCCTTGTCTTTTGGATGAAAGGGAGTGAGTTGGAACCAATATGCACACATTGGAGAGGTCGAAGAGAGGGGATGGGAATCTTCCCCAGCTATAGTTGTTTTGAGAGCCGAACTGAAGCTAGCTAGGATTTAGCCAATATGTTCTTTGCTTTAACTCTACCTCGATCAGGTCTTCCTTGCTTGGTGTACTGTATATAAGTTGATGCGTGGTTGGTGCTTTGAGGGAAGCCACACAGATGAGATGTCCCATTTGGTTTCCCTTACCCAGCCAAATTAAAGCTCTGTCCTTCATCCACATCGGATCACTTTCCACCCAAATCTCATTTCTCCTTTTGTCTTCATCTTTTCCCACTTTCCTTCTCCCAATCATTTAGGTTTGCCGAAACTAAAAGGTCATGTTACCTGAGCTGACACTATATTATAAGAAACACATATTTGATAAGCCAACATATATACTTTCAAATATTAATGCTAGGGACATCATCTCCACGTCACATTAGTACATTCATCACTGTTCCCTTCAAAGTGAGACGAATATATATATATATTTTTGCATGCTTTCAGCTCACGACATAATACGTGCCGGACATAGGATTTTCAACTAGCTAGGTAAGAAGACTCAGATGCTCGACGATCATGGCATAAATGAGGTCCGCAATCTCTAAATGCTCTTACGAGTTATTAATTGCAACATCTGAATAAATAGCACACAAAAGAGTGGAGCTTTGCTACGTCCACTAAACCTGATGAGCCTAGCTAGCTTGCGATATAAATCCAAATTTTGTCTGCCTGCCCTTCAATCATTATGATCTCTTTTTTTTTGCAACAAGAAAAAAAAGACTATTATTTCATTTTTTTCCCTAGCAGAGTGACGTCTTTTTTTAAAAATGTTAATCGTCTCTCTTTATTGTACAATATCATGGTAATTCATGATGAGGCTATCTCCTTGTACTAATTTGTTCGCTTATTTGTTATTCGAAAACTCGTA
The DNA here is from genome assembly GCA_036346395.1 of Hsuehochloa calcarea. Classification (NCBI taxonomy): domain Eukaryota; kingdom Viridiplantae; phylum Streptophyta; class Magnoliopsida; order Poales; family Poaceae; genus Hsuehochloa; species Hsuehochloa calcarea. Next base: position 58,012,971 of record CM070593.1, on the reverse strand, counting down.
ATATTTCTCTACGTTTATTCATACAGAGTCTAAGATGTTGATTCCTGTGAGTAGTATTTATACTTACTCCGCTAATTCGTTATTTTTCTGGTACGCCGGTTAGCTCGAGGAATGCCGATGAAATGGATACGGAGAACTCAAGGAGAAAAGGTTGATGGAAAAGTCAAGCAGCATTAATTCAGTTTCCCAAGGTGTTGGTACCATCGATCATTCCCAAACCCTGAACGAACTCTTATTGAGCTTGCAAGTGGGCACACACACACACAGAGAGAGAGAGAGAGAGAGAGAGAGAGAGAGGGACTGCCTGCCATGTGAGGTCTCCATCTACGTTCCTCTTTTGTCATGCAAATATGTTGTTTGATGTGTACGTACTTGCGTGTGTTAAATCAGATGGGTGCGTGTCTTATCAGATGCTGCTCGATCTGCATCTGGTCGCTGACAGGCTAAAATGTGGGGATATCTATATAATATACGGATTTCAGTCGATGTGAGTAACACTAGCTAAGTAGTAGCTTACAAACACTCTTGAGCTGGGAACAAGAGAATACGAAGAATTCAGAATTAGAGCTGCTGTTGCTGCATGCCGCCATGTAAAATGGCAGTACTTGCAAGTTGCAAGTGACCACCTCCATTTCTGTGAGCATGCATGTCAACTAATGGTCCCGGAGATTGCTTGCCTTTGCCTGGCTCCAAATCGGGTGGACATCAATCGACTATGCATGTCCGTGTCCTGTCGTGCCCCAGAGAGAGAGAGAGAGAGAGAGAGGGCAGGCCCACCCATCATCATCTAGTCCTTGCTGCCAGTTAATGGATATTTGGCCTACAAAGACTTTTCCTCGTGTAGCCCGATCTCCCCTGTTTCCTTCCGACAAAATGTAGAGAGATACTGTAATAGCTCGGCGGTTAAGATTTTAACAGAGCTACTTGTGGTGTCACCATTGGTAGGTAGAGTTGAAGATTCAAAGAAATTAAAAAGATATATCTTCATCTCTAGCGGAACGGATAATTCATTACACCACTTAAGGAAGGGTACTAGGATCCCTAGGCAAACCATTTACCGCCTTTGTCCTTGTAACATAGAACTGTGAAGTCACACCTTCCTTTGTCCACCAAAAATATATGTCGGGCCAAAACTTTATGACTGTTTCGGTGCTATTTCAAAAGAAACCGTGCGTGATTCTAAAGCGACCGCGGTTTGTATATAACACGCAGTTGGTTAGGTTCCTATCAGCGCCGGCTTCAGATATTGCTTCACAGTTCGCGCACTTGCCTTTCAGAGAGCAGTACATCAACAACTTTTTACAGCATAGTCGACCGGATTGGAGGATCTAGCTGCGATTAACGTGCAGTTAGATCTAACTAAACATGAGTGAGTGGATAAATCTGCGGAGCATTCAATCATGCAGGGTCATGGTGGGTCAAGGCAGCTAAGACACAACCTACGATCGCAATCTGGAATTCGTGGAGGTGCCTGCTTATTGCAAGCTCATTCGACGCTGCTTCTCCTGCCCTATCTGTCTCTTCAATTTCTCCCATTTGTTATACATGAATAATTGATAAATAAACATACCTGCAAATTGTTTTTTGTTTTTATCATGTTTTTTTTGGGGGGGTCCATTCTGAGCTCCGAGGACAAGAAGAGCCCTTGCTTGAGATGGGTACGATATATTTTCTTGAGATCCTACACGCTACGGTACAAGATTGTTCTCTTGCCTACGATTCAAGGTACGTGCGTACTAGTGCATTGTACTATTTGCCGGCTTACATCCGGACGAATAGCAGTACAAGATGCAGGACTGATGGCTAGATTCTCACTTGGCAGCATTGATAATGTGCAGATCCAGACCAGGCCAGGGAAGAAGAAGAGATCGATCGATCGATCGATCGGTTTAGTTCGCAATAATGCCATGTTTCCATCGCATTAGAGGCCAATATCGGGCCTTAACTGATCAATCCTTGGGCTTAATTACAAGCTAGGCGGCGTCATGTGAAACGCGCCGTGCTTGCTGGATGCGCATCCATGCGAACCCGCCCTGTCCTTGAGGACAAACCCATATGTACTGTGCTGTGCGCTCCCCCTCTCTCTCTCCCCGGCAGCACACGCATGTCGGATGCGCACGCATCGCGGCACCACCGTACGCGCCATACGTGGTGTGGAGCCATCGGAAACGCCGAGCTCCATAAACCGTCAAAATGGTGTCCCTGCTGCCATATCCTGCCATGACGCGAAAGAAATCCTTTTATATATAGCTCCGATCTTTGGAGGGGCGCCGAGTTGGTGAGTCGCTGATAAGCGGGCCCCGGTGGCGGTGGAAGCTCGGCGGGGCTATCCGTCGGCGACTCGTGAGAGGAGTTCATTATTGACGAAGGGTTTTGTTTCGATGATTTCGTCCAAACCGCATGCGATGTATAGGAGTTTTGTTACAGGAGCTGCCAAGAGGACAAATGATCAACAATGACCTGCCCCTGGAGAGTAGGGAACATGTAGCTAGGCAACACTGTTCGCTTGATTTTTGTGCTTGCAACTTGTGCACCCGAGCCGACCTCCCACGCTGTAGCGACAGTGCCAGGGAAGATCCCACCTTGCCCTCCCTCTCACCGGGAGCTCGATCTACTATCCTCCTTTTGATTGTGGTTATTTATTTTTCTTTTGCTTTATATCATATAATAATTTTTTTTAAAAAATCCAATCTTTCCTACATGGGTAAGCTAGCTAGGGTTGCACTTGTCCTCTTCTGGTTTTAGCACGGTCCCCTCTCCAGCCACCAGCGTTGCTGCCTGCCTGACCTCCTCTCGGCCATGCAAGGCCAATCCTACCTCCCATTGTTGATCGAAATGGATCTCGACGGGATCCCGGCCGTAAAACGGCAGGAGTAGCAGACTCCAGTTGCAAACTTGCAACAGTCACTGCTATGTAAAGCTGCCGATGGTCAACAAATCACCGCCTTTTCTCGCGATAACAGTGCATTAAGCAGGGGGGCATCCCAGCAAAGGAAAGGACAGGCCGCGCGACAAGATGCCGCCTCCGCTCCCGGCATATCGGTGTAGTAGGGCTGCGTGCATGGCCGGCCGATGGGCTCTCCCCTCCCGCCGCCTCCAATCCGCCCGGAGGGGTTTAGCCCGGCCTCCCTCACCTACTGGCACAGCAGACGGCAAATTGCGTGATGGGGACGTGAGATCAGCAGAGCTGCGCATGTTGCGTACTGACGACAGTACAGTGCCGCACTTATCGGTTGCTCGGCCGCGCGGAACCCATCTGGCCCGGCCTGACATGACGGGGGCGCTGTTAGTGTGGGCGTGAGTGTTTTCGTGACAACTGACGACTCCTGTTATTAGCACTTATTTAGCAACAAAGTACCGCGACATGTGTTGCTTCCTGATAGGCTGCCCGCTGGTCCTTATTGGGCAATGCCCTTCAGGCTCGCTTTTGGGTTTCGATCCAGTTGCAATCAGAGGACGCCCAGCAGCGGTTTTGGTTTTGATCGTCCGCCGGCACTGTTTACTACTCTTTTTTTCCCTTCCGTACTATATATATATATATATATATATATATATATATATATATATATATATATATATATATATATATATATACTCATCTTAATGATCTCAAAATCTGAGGCCGTTAAAACTCTTCACAACCGTTCAGGATGTGCAGTTGCGAAGTAAGAAGTGTCTCAAGTAAGCTTTCGATTACACAAAATCAAGCTTTTATTACATAAGAGTAAGGTTTAATAACCAGTTTTGACGCAGACATGGGCTTCCAAGACCAAAGCTAACATAATACAAGATAAAAGAAAAACACACCACAGGCACGCTTGAGCACGATCGAGACCTAAAAACAGTAATTACTGCCTTCTGGGGGCCCACTAAAATTCTGCTCATTGGGGTTTTCAGCACTTTTCCAATCTTCTTCTGTGGAGGGGTTGCAGATTTTACAAGAATGAGTACTACTACCGTACTCAACAAGCCACATGGAAAAGCTAAATAATTACATGCAAAAAGTTCAATGGATGGTTAGGGTTTACCTTAACAGGCATCTGTGGATGCATTTTGCAGTTTAAAGCAGTTTAACTTTAAAACAGTAAAACAATAATAAATAATAACAATAGGGGTTTCTCCACAAATGCACCAACCAGATTCACATCTCAAAAACTATACTTATGCCTCATGTATTGGAATCACCCATGAACACAGCTTCATTAACCGGAAGCACGGCGTATTCGAATACCATTTGATACACTCTGCAGAGTTGCTCAGTTTTACCCACAAGATACCTCATGCTCGTACTGTCAGATCATAGACACGCAACATGTTAGCGTGCGACTGAGCTGAGATAACAAAGCTTTTTCACCGCTCTACCTTTCTAGTCTCTACCCGGTAGGTTTTATCTCATACAGCCCTCGGGAGACTCCACTGGGCGCAGCTATGGATCTTTCACCCCGATGCTGATGAGCCCATACCGTTGTTTAGACTACCGAGTGTCCCTACAGGCCCACTCCTGTCCAACCCCAGTTCCGCGCTGCTCTACCACATAAGAGCACACGCCTTTCCATGTAGATATTCGATTGGAAGAGCAGTGTACTAAGCTAGCGAGTAATGACCACACCTGTGGTTGAGCGGTTTTCTGTGTCTGTTACTTTGGCACAAGGTTCTTGTCCTTAGAAGTCTCACAGTGAAGCGATAGACCAACACCAACACGTGGTTGTCTATCCTCCGAGCCTCACTTGCGACTCACTTTTTCCAACACAAGTCTATTGGGTTGCCCAACTTCCTGGACAAACCAAAACCATTGATGAACCGCCAATACACTCTTTTGATTGATAACCTCAATTTTGGTGACAAAGCTATTTGCATAGATAACATTTTATGTGGACTTGTCAAGGTGAATATGGCTTACAAGAAATCTTAACCTTGTCAAGGTGAATATGGCCTACAAGTGTTGGGTGGGTTTGTATGTGGGGTATTTGGAATTATCTAAACATCATGGCATTCCAAAGTATTATTTCAATATTTGAAGTAATTGGCACAAATAATAATGAAAGTAATATTAAATATAAGAACTGTAGGTTCAAAATGATCAAAGAATGTGGCTTGCCTTCTGGCACAAAGTCCGGTAGATCCTGGTCTTGTCTGACGTCTTCTGCAGTCTGGTCTTCAATACCGTGACCTAACGGGAAGCAACACAGTAAAACAACCAAGTAAAATCCAGCTCGACAAGGAATGAGCTGGGAACAACATGCAAGTAAAAACAAATGGAAAAGAAACACAAAGAAGGTGGCGAGGGAGGGTGGGAATTTATCTGGGGTTTAATTGGACTGAATGGAGTGGAGAAATGGGTTTCTGGGCTCAAAACGTACAAAATGAATATAATATGCTGAATTAGGGGTTTGCGGATGAATAGTAACATTTTACTCTTCATGAATGAAAATATGGCAATGAATAGCATTGTGATTACTGTTCATGGTAATGAACAGTAAAAACTGGATTTTTGGATGAATAGCGATTTAATTGGAATTACTGTGCTATGAACAGTATTTGGGCTAAAAATAGATAAACAATGAAAGTCCGGCCTGGCTACTGTGCGGCCTGAGGCCCACTTCGGCCAGGCCGAACCGGCCCAACTGGCCAGGCCAAAAGGCCTAGCCAGCTCGCGCTCAGGCTCGAGCTACACGGCCGAAAGGCCTGCGCGCTCGCCCGAGACGGCACTTGCGGCGGTGGCCGGCATAGGGAGCACCACTGAAGTGAGCTGAACCCATTTTGGGGTTTTGTGGGGGCGAAGGGGGTGCGGAAATGGGTGGCGACGGCGACCGAGAGGTGGCAGCGGAGGAGCACGGTGCCGGCGAGCTCCGGCGAGGGAGGAGGTGGGGTGAGGTGGGGGAATGACTGGCGGTGGCGAGGGGGTGCTACCGCCTGAGGTGGGAGGGAAGGGGAGGAAGGAGGGCGGCCGATTACCGAAGAACTCGCTTCGGCGGAGAGAAGAGGCGGCGGCGATTTCTTTGAATTCACCGGCGCCGGGGAAGGAGGGGGCTAGGGGAGGTGCTGGAGGTGGGGATGAGGAGATGAGTGAGCCGGGGCGCAGCTTTTATAGGCTGGGGAGGCGGTGGCGCCAGTATGGCGGCGGGAGCAGTGGCGGCGAGGTGGCAGCGGGGGAAGGATCGGGGCAGCGCCGAGGGGAAGAGGTGGCGGCTGGGGCGGGGCTAGGTGGAGGCGGTGGAAGGCTCTGGAGAGGAGAGGTGGTGCGGGAGGTGGCTGCTGACGGCAACGCGGGAGCGGTGATGGCGTCGGCGCTGACGCAGGGGAGAGAAGAAAGCGGGGAGGAGGAAGAAGAAGGAAGCGCTGGGAGGAGAAGGCTCCTCCGGCTGAGGAGAAGCGGATTTCCAAAAGAGGAAAGCGGGTTTTCGGCGAGCGTTTCTGAAAACGGAAAGAATTCGAATTTGCACAAAAAGGTTTCAAATTTTTTTCAAATTTTCGACCTGTTTCACATACCCTTCTCAAGTCTACATCATATGTCCATCGCTATAATTCACTTGTGCTGCACCCAATCGAGCAACACATGGCTCGCCAGGCTTCGCCAGGCTTCGCCATCGTGCTCGATGTCGTGCCTCCACCGTCGTGATCATCCTGTATCGCACTTCCAGCGTTGTACTCGGCCTACACCGTGCCCAGTCGAGCTATAGTGCGGTGGACATTGCGCCTCCACCAATGCGCTCGGCTTGTTCCGTGTCTCAGCTCCAACCCTCGCTTGCAGTAAGTACTACTATAGAAAACTATTTTATTATATTGCTAAGTAATAAACCAACATTTGAAAGAACACATTTTATTTTCTTATTTTCTTTTTGTTATAGGATTGTATTCATCTCTATCGCTCCGAAGTTTTCAAAGTTTCTGTTGGTTCTTACATTCTTCTTCCTTGTAGCACGTCTCGAGTTCTTCAGCCTCAACCATACTTCAATAGTTTCCATGAAGGAAGTTGACTATTAGGATTGAAACAACTGAGATAATCTTAGTTTGAGAAAGTAACATCATCAATCATAGCTGAGATAATCTCACATGTAATAAATAAGAAAAAAATGTATGGAAGTTGCAATGCGATCTGATCAAGGATTTCAGAATAAAGTAACAACAAGTGATATGTGAAAGTTCCAATCTTTTCAGGGATTTCAGATGCGCTTGCCACGAAAAAAATCTTTGCACTAATAAAAAAATATCGACGCCTTTCCACATATATAGCTAGATAATATAACAATTGTTAGCACTTTTGTATTAAGGCATTAACAACAAAAACAAAATAAACAGGTCAGCAGTAGATGCACATTAGATTATCTCATCAAACAACAAAATTTGGGAAAAAATATATTAAGTGAAACAATCCATCTATCCCGCCAGTAGGATCAAAAGCAATGTTTACAACAACTCCCCGCTGCAGTGCAGCATGCTTAATTATCTTACCCCTTCGCGCCCGCTACAAGCTCCCATTCGGTTTCCTCCCTGCTTGGGAGTTGGGACCTCTGGCTCGTCGGCTCATGATTGGCCTCGTCTGCTTCTCCGGCTACGACGGCGCCGGATTCCGCACCGTCGTCGGCAACCCTTTCATCAGGCTTGGCGGGTGCTCCCGGACATGCATTACAACCAGCAGCGACAGCTGGTGCTTGCAGTCGATAAGAAACATTGGTCGCTCAAGGTAATCACTGCGAGCGATGTGTACGGGGGACAAGACTCTCCCCACTGAGGTGTATGATTCCAAGGAGGATATATAGATGGCCGGTGCACCAGATGATGCTTGCCGCGGACCTGTGCTCGTCGAAGATGGCATTCTGCGACTCCAGGCTGTACCTGGGACTTGGGCCGTGCTTTTGGGCCGAGCACGGCACGAGCTGTCTCTAGCACGGCCGGCACGCGCTTGCGTTAGGCGGCACGCGGCGCGCGATCGGTCGGTTGGGCTGCTTGGGCGGCGACGAAATAGCCCAACCTTTCCGTTCTAGCCCAATCCTCCTCACCTAGTCCAATCACTCCCCACACGCGCCTAGCCTCCGTTCTAGCAATCCTCCCTTAACCTAGTCCAATCACTCCACACCGACCTGCCTAACCAATCATCCGCTTCGCCACGACCAATCACGGTGTCTTTGTCTTCTGAGCAGTGGCGGCGGTTATCGTCTTCTCGGCGTCTATAGTTACTTAGGGCGGGCACGGCGACGGCGGGCTTTGGGCGTGCTTGGGCCGACTAGAGGCGAGACGGGCCGCGGCACGCACGATAGAATGACCGGGCGGTGCGGCATGACAACGGCGCTGCCGCGTGGGCTGGGCGTCTGCGGCACGCCCCAATGCCCACCTCTACTCAGTGTGCTGAGACCCTCTCGTTGCTTGGGCTGATGATGTAGGGTGGCGGTGGCTGCTGTCCCCGTGCTGCGATCTGAACTATTAGTGCTCCGCTTGCATTTTCAAGTAGTAGATATTTGGATCGAGTTAAGCCTGAAGTTTTGTCATGTTGTTCATGCATAGGACCTTCCTCTCTACATTCTATACTATTTCTGGTAATATTTTGTACGAGGGGTACGTGCATCAAAAGGGAGAATGCATGGGTTATCCTTCCTCGTAACCTCATATTTCGTATCCTTTGTAACCGCAAGGGACATCTCAACGGCACATAAGCCGGTCAGTCCATGTTTAAGTTCCCGAGTGATGATAATTTTGGTTATTTACATTATTAAAGGGTCCGTCTAGCAAATATGTACCTGATTTTTCCTAAAATATCATGTACCTTTCTCACGACCGATTGAGCAAATTAAGCGTCCAAACCTAAATCCCCACCCATACATGCCTCTCGCTGCACCCCCGCCGCCGCCGCCATGCATCCTCGTCCCTACTGCATGCCTCCTCATCGTCATAGTGGGCATACCCTGAGTTAGCACCCGCCGCCGCCACCAAATCTTGGGTTGGCCTTGTCGAATCCTAGTGGTGCAAATCTGACAACAAATATGGATAGCGAAGCCCGATTGGATGGCCACAGAATCACCTGATCAAGCGTGAGAAATCAGGTACCCACTTAACAGATCCCTTATTTAAAACTTGTGGCACCAGTTAGGTAGAACTAGAAGCATTTGCAAAAAAACCTACATCTACGGTGCACAAGTACTATTTGGTGCACCATGCATGGCACCATGTGCACAAATTTTTTAGTTTGTGCGTTAAATAAATATAAAAAATCCAACAAAAAAACTCTAGATGTAAACTATGGTGTGTTGTATGACCTTTTAAAATTTGAAGTTCAACCCAAAGTACGTCAAAAGAAACAAAAAAAATAAGTTTGTTGTGAATAATAACACTTGTTTTCACTACCAGAATAGTGATCTTTCGCGACGGTTTATAATTTTCCTGATGGGCCCACAGTCAGCAGTGAGAAAATAATATTTTTTGTGATGGGTATCATAATTCCACCAGATAAAAGACATTTTTTTGTGTGTCGGTTTGAAGTTAACCGATAGTAAAATTGCTTTTAAAAACAGTGAAATAACCCTCAAAGCCCAAGTCCCCCATCATTTTCCCCAAATCGACCCAATCCACCACCACGCCACCTCCCCACCGTGTCCTCCCGCCGCCACCTGCCTTCCCATTCGTCGATCGCCTCTTCCCCACTTCATCTGCCTGCCGCCACCTCCTCACCAAATTCGTCGTCCTCCTCCTCTCCCTATCCGCTTGTCGCCGTCCACCCTCCCTATTCGCCTTCTGCCTCCTCCACATTGCATCCCATGCCGACCGCCACCTCCCCAGCAAATCTGACCGCCACTGCCTTCTTTCCCCATCCTGTCGTCGCATCCCCTCCCCGTTCACTAGCCGCGTCCTTCCCACCGCATCCCCCGCCTCCCCTTCCCATCCGTTGGCCGCCACCTCTCCCCATCTGCCCGCCATCGTCTCCCCTCCTCATTCGTTGGCCGCCTCCTTCGCACCGCATCCTATGCCGGCCGCCATCTCCCAACCAAATCTGCACGCCATCGCCTCCTCTCCCCATCCTCCCGATGCCATCACTACTACACAGAACCTCATCACAGACGGTTCTAAACCATCATCACAGACGGTTTTTAAACCGTGCAATTATGTGCACAGACGGTTTTTGAACCGTCAGTGAAAAAGGCTATCACAAACTGTTCTATTCATGAACCGTCTATGATAGTTACTATCACAGTCGAACCGTCTGTGATAGTCTATTTTCACAGATGGTTCTGAACAAGAACCGTCTGTGATAGTTCTGTGATAGCTTTTTCTATTGCAAAAAAAAAAAAAACGGGTTTTCACTTCGCCTAGAGCCTCCCGAGCCTCGCGAATGAATCTGATATGGATTTCCGGATTGAACTTTTCGTTAGCTTTCCCACAATAGCCATAGCATTACAGTAGCATCAACTCAATTCATTCACAGAGCACTAAAAACAACACAGCATCACTCGCATCACAGTAGCATCAACTCAATCCATTCACAGAGCACTAACACATCACAGTAGTAATCCACATCACAATGCAAAATGGGGGGAGTAGAGAGAGTGAGGTCGTGGGAGGCTGGGGCGACGAGGTCGTGGGAGGCCGGCGACGACGAGGCCGGGGTGAGGAGGAGGAGGCCGGGGGCGACGAGCTCAGGGGAGGATGGGGCGACGAAGTGGAGGAGGCCGGGGGCGACGAGCTCAGGGGAGGACGGGGCGATGAAGTGGAGGAGGCCGGGGGTGACGAGGTCGTGGGAGGCCGGCGACGATGAGGCCGGGGCGAGGTGGAGGAGGCCGCGACGACGAGCTCAGGGGAGGACGGGGCGACGAAGTGGAGGAGGCCGGGGGCGATGAGGTCATGGGAGGCCGATAACGACGAGGCTGGGGCGAGGTGGAGGAGGCCGCGGGCGACGAGCTCGGGGGAGACCTATCAGCGAGCACCCGTGAGTACTGCGGTGGCAAAGGTAAAGACCCTTGACCCCCAGGGGCAGAGTTGGCCACGGGCCAAGCCTTAAGCCGGCCCAGCTGCTTTTGGCCTAAAGTCGTATTTTACTGATTTTTTTAAGAATTTTTACATGGCCTTTTGATCATAGGACTCGACCATTGCCCTAGAGGTCCGAGGTCCAGCTCCGCCCCTGTCGAGCCCCATCTGAGAGATGTAGTGAGGTATATGGTTTTTTCTTGGGATCCTGGAGCCATGCACATGTTCTGGATGTTTCTAGATGTATTATATTTATGCATGAATGTTTGTTGTGCCTCTCTCTCGGTTGATATGAAATGCCTAGTCTAGCAGGTACCTTTCATATATCTAATTGTGTCGCTTTTGATTTGTAGCTTTTCCCGTGGTTCTAAGTGAGAGATATTTGTTCATGTATGAATAAGTTAGTGATACAACAATCTTATAAGACAATGAATTGCAATTACCTGATATTGACATCTAATTCTCTGTTGATATGAAATGCCTAGTCTAGCAGGTGCAAGTTTGTGTTGTTGTTCGCATATCTTGTTTGTTGGATAATGGGCAGACCAATTTATTAGGAATGTATCTGTTAGAAATCCAAAATTGACTTATACTTTTTTCTTGTACTTGCTATGCATCTTTGTTTCTAGACTATGCTATGCATCTGTTTTAGACTTCTACTATTAGTAGGGACTAGGGAGTGTAGCTAAAGTGGATGCATTGCATTGGCACCAGGGTTGTTTAAAATGTATTTATGGGTGTTATGTCAGGAAGACGGAGGTGTGGTTGTGCAAGAAAAAGAGTCTGCTTTAGTTTAACTTTGCTACCAGTTTCTCTAGTAGAATGATGTTTATTTAACCTTGGCATGCCATATTTAAGAAAAGTGACTTAATGTCTGAATTGTGATGTATAGTTCTATAATGTTTCTTTGGACCAAATTCAGTTTGCAAGCATTTCTGAACTAATCTCTTCTTTGTTTTTGGTACACTGCATCAATTGCAGGTGATTTTCGTACAATGACTAGCGACAAGCTACTGATGGTAGAATATACATGTTGTGTTTTGAGGCATTGCATACTGTGGGCACCATTGAAATACTAGCTAGCACGCCATGGCAAACTAATTGAGCCCAACTATACATTTGACCACTGCCTAATCTTGTAAGTTTATAACTTTATTCTTGAGAAAATTTTCAACTGAAACGCATATTTTCCTAGCAGATGTGGAGTTCTCAAGCTCATTGGGAACAAATTCACAATTGATGTAGAGTTCTGAAGGTCAGTTCAGAAACATTTTTACATCTACATCCTTTCAGTCATTATACTAGGTGATGTGTTCTAGAGCTTTTTGAAAAATGCCTACACAAATTAGCACTACCTTCGGGATAAAATATCTTAATCTTTTATTTTGTTCGTATACATTGATCATTTAACACTTGATGCATGCATGCAGCTTGTTAGGAAAAAAAAACCACTTTATAGTAGCTCTGCAGTTTCTTATGGTCTGTTTGAATTATGAAGCTCTTTTCAGGCTTCATCAGGCACTACTGTGCTTCTAGTCCGTTTTCTAAGGCGAGCGCGTTCTATTTGATAACTTGACATTTGTATGAAGGTTTTTTTTAATCTTTGGTTATGTGTAGTTGTAAAAATTCTGATCCTGTATCCCTGTTAGTAAAGTGTATAATGATTGACATCATTTTGTGAATCTATATTGTGTTGTGAAATGCAGATTACGACAGTGAGTAGGTGGTATACTATAACCACATATAAATGGAATTAGTAATTATGCCCTGAGATAAGTCCCTAGATGTATAGCTAAGGGTCACCACCTTGTCATAGAGCAAAATAATTTATGGTGCTAGTAATTTTTATGCTTGTGGATGAATCCTTATGCTACAATGTGATTTTTTGTATTTATTTTTTTATTTTTCCTGACGGTGTAACCAATCCATAGGGAAAAATATTTTCATGTCGGAAACCGTCGAGAAATAGGTCTAGTCCAAATCAGACGATGGTGAATTTTTCTGTCAGTAACTGTCGGGGTTTTTCATCAGTAAATTGTTTCATGTTGGATGACTGTTAGCCAAATTGAATTTCGGCGGCGCTCTACCCCTGACGCATATTGTCTGACGGTTACCTGTCAGGGGAAAAAAAATCTCCGTTGGTTTTACCTATTTTCTTGGCGGTTTTTATCCGTCGCGATTGGTTCGTTCTTTACCAGTGTTGTTCTATTTTCCCTTTTTTGTTTTTGATTTATCATTTTGTCAGAAAAATCTCATTTTTGTTATTCTAAATATGAAATCGTTTCCAACTTGGAATTTTATATATAAATAGAGTAATATTAGAACTACATCTACAAAAAAAATCATAACTTTTATGCTAATTTGATACCAAAACTAAAAGTTTGTGCACGATGTGCACCAAATGGTGCTGGTGAAGTACAAGATATCTTCCCTTGAAAAAGAAACATCCTTTTTAAAATTGAAGGAGACCCGTTGCATTTGGAATTGGATTACCTAAAAATGGTCGGATCTAGACTATACTTGCTGAAATTATATTAGCTAGTCTCATTCAGCGAGTGATTATTCTCTCAGTTTTAGTGGACAAATGGGTTGTATGACTTTTCAAAGCGCTTCCTTTCCTGATGCAAGATGATGAGAGATGATTAAGGTAGTTTGGGCATCTCGTCAGAGTGTGCTGCCGTTGCAGAGGGCAAATCACCATGATGAGAAAAAGGGTAGCTGGCGGCTGTCACTATCCGGCAGACCGACCCTGAGCGAGTTTTTTTTTTTCTGATTTAGAATATCTTTGAAACACAATAGCAAAATTAGAATTATGTTTCTAAAATAACAAAAATGGTATTCTTATCATCGCTGCTGCGCATGTTCCTGTTGCACCTACCTACCGACCTGTTGCGGTCTGCCACGGTCGGAGTGCGTGGTAGTCTTCATGCCCCTGGCTTGGAGCTCGACAGTTATCCTGTTATGGACCGGGTGAGTGGCACGTGGTCTGCTGTGGCTATTTCGCACAATAAAAATACTATTTTATCATTTCATATGCAGTGGAGCTAGTTTTACTATTTTGTTAAAAAAAAAACCGTTATTTCAGCCCTGGACTCTGAGGCGCCGAGTGAGATGAGATGAACTAACTGCTGCAGCTGAACTGAGTTGAAAGGCAACTGTCCCAGTTACAGCTTGGGTATTGGTGGGTCTGGGCTGAGGCCCAAATCAACCCATTTCTATTGCCCTAGCTCTCACATGAGGACACAAGCCTTCACCTGGGCTTACAGTGAGTGGTGGGCTCTATGACTACGAGAGGGAGGAAATGGAATAATGGATGGAGTGGAGTGACCAGGTGTTCCTGAATTCCTGAAGGAAACTACAGTTAGTAACACTCAGGCATAGTGGCCGTGCAGTAGCGCGTCTAGATTGACTGTTAGTGATGATCTTTTTACAGGAGTTGCTCGTACGCAGGGTGTTTCTGCTTTGTGAGCAAGCTTGCTATCCTGAAAGACAGCGAGCTCGTCTCGCCTTTTCCTGGCGACATGCTCCATCCTGTACATATATGCCACCTTCCATTGTTCCCCCTTCCATTGGCTGACTGCGTTCCTGGTACGACAGGATGGAGCATTCCTAGCTGGGGTAATCAATCACGTAATTGATCTCGGCCGTTTCCCACAATTGTTGAGTTATTCAGTCCTCTGCGATCTGTGTCAATCGTCTCATGAAAAGATTTTAGCTTTTGAGAAAGGTCGATTAGCCCACACAGATCTCCATTTGAAACACGGTAATTTCGAAGGAATCCTGCGAGATACTGCTGTTCACTCTGCGTGCCTTTCTGATATAATACAGTACAACAATGACCAAAGCAAGCCACACTGCGAGCAGCCGTTGCTTGTGTGGTGTCCAGGGATTGAAATCTCGCTACCGGATTAAATCCCGGCCCGGGGCCGGTAACGGTAACCGGCCGGTTACCGGCCGGTTACCGGAAATTTCAAAAAAAACCGGGTTGAATTCAAATTTTGATTTTTTGAACTCCAAATTTTACCGGCCGGTAACCGGTCGAACCGGGGAAAAACCGGAAAAACCGGAATTTGGGGAAAATGGTAATTATGAAATTTAAATTTAGAATAATGCAAATATTAATGGGAAAATGTTTCAAGATGTACATAAAAAGTCATCCTTGGTTGCTTCACTCTCCAGAGCAGTCCTCTCGTCCAAGTATTCTAAAGCATGTAACACAATAAAAAACATAAGCTAATGATAATGAACGATAGCTTGACTAGCATACAAAAAACAATAATGAGAAGTAATTCATACCAATACATTGTCGAGAAACGCGAAGGTTGTGCAATGTAGTCGTTGTTATCATAGAGTATAAGTCCTTCAAATTGTGCTAGGTGAGCCTTGTATTGATCCCAAGTGTGTGTTTCGTGTGCATATTGTAACCAATGATTGTAAAGTTGTTGGTAATATGTGGGTTCGACCCACTGGTAAACGTTTCTGGCATTGGTATTGAAGGACACAAGGCCGTAATGGAAACTAGGATCAGAAGAGACGTCCGACAAATGAGAATCATCTCCAGAAGGCAATAGATTGACATCTCGACGTCCATAAGTCCGAGTGGATCTTGAGCTAGCATGTGATTCATAGGAAGAAGAGTCATGTGGCTGAGATTGATCTTTTTGGCGACCCTTACCCCTCGTGTAGGTCTTATGATATTGTTTTGAAGCATGAGAACCGTGGTCTTCATCCTGAGTAGCATGCGTGAAGTTTTGCTCGCATGTGAATTCCAATGGTTGGTCTTGCCCTGCATCATGAGCGATCCACCATCGCACCATCATCGGACGACGGAGAGCTACTATCACCGGACTCTTGGTAATCGGACTTCATCGATGGCGGACTTTCGCTTCTTCGCCGCTTGCCACAATATCCTCCTCAATGGTCTTTTTCTTCTTCCCGTCAGCACTTGTTTCCCTGTTTGTGTAAGTGAGGCAAAGTCTTGACCAATTTTTCAGCTTGGTTGGCTACAATATTTCCTTTTCCCAAGATGACTCTTGCCAATATTTTTCTTTGCCCACCGCTTCAATGGTTCATCATC
This sequence comes from Hsuehochloa calcarea, assembly GCA_036346395.1. Taxonomy (NCBI): domain Eukaryota; kingdom Viridiplantae; phylum Streptophyta; class Magnoliopsida; order Poales; family Poaceae; genus Hsuehochloa; species Hsuehochloa calcarea. The sequence goes on along the minus strand of CM070593.1, from coordinate 57,996,941 downwards.
TAGTGCTTTATTCAATTCCTTTGGGATAGCATCAACTACAACCAGTAGATGGCATGGGGGCTCACCTTCCTCGCCTAGTAGGGGCTCTGATTGTATCATGGAGCTATCAAGCCACTCGTGGATTGGGTTCTCTCGTCGTGAGAGTGGCATTGATTAGATCGCCAAAAGGATCTACATCCCTATCTTCATTTCTAGTCTCATGCTCTTGCAAGCGGAGCCTCAGTTGTAGTGGACATACACGAGTTTATGTAGTTTCTTGTATCCAAGACGGTTCCTCAATTGTGTATGTACCAATGCAAATGTGCTCCAATTTCGTTCACATCCATCGGACGAAACACATTGCGAGACAATCCGCAAGGCATATTTTGTTAATGTCGGTGTCTGGCTCCAAACGTCATCCACCATGTAGCTACAAGTAACATAAAATTTGTGTTAAACTAATAGTGATGGGTCATTTTCCATGTATATGTATGGTCATAACAACCTACTGCAGAATGACGACTAGCACTCATGTGAGCCTCATTGGAAGCAAATAAACCTCGCCGATTCACGGTATTGTTCTAGCTCGCCTAGAGCACAGCTCACGTCATCGGGTGTATCGGCTAGTCTTTGAATCGCCAATGTCGAGGAAGCGACGAGGGCTGGATTCTTCCCCACATTATAGAAGCGGGTCTCATGGTTCAAGAACGATGTTTGTGCAAACAAACACACTTAGAGAGTTAGAAAAAAATATACAACAAATATGTGATATTTATTTTGATTTAGGAAACTATGAACTTGCCTGGAACTATGTACGTGCGGTCCTTCATCATTGCAATTCTCCTATTAACAATCTTTATGACACGACAATAAGTGGCATCATCTTCTTCAAGACGTCTTGAAGTTCGAAATTGAGTTCGTACGTCTTTTCAACCATCCCTGCCACTGTTGCGAGTTTCTGTTGGTCGACATATCTGAGTAGTCGGTAAATTGGTTCTACCAATTTTATGACCCAATCCATACTGGACCACCATTGTCTACTTGTGAAGCAGGAATACATATATTCTCCTTCCTCGGTCGTGCTCAAATGGTTGGAGCTCCATACATCTGACACCATCCACTTCGTGAACTTTGCTTTTCTATCCCTAAAACTTTTCAAGAAAATGAATGTGGTTCCAAACCTTGTATGCTTTGGACGAACTATCTCCCCTCCAATTTGTTGGCGCATTTCATTATGGAGGCGACTGTGGTTGTATAGGAACCGACAAATCCTCTTAGCCGCCTTGACAACTGCATCAACCTCCTCGAACTGACCAATATCCTTCAACATGAGGTTGACGGTGTGCGCTGCACATGGCTGCCAGACTAAAGTTGGGTACTCTTCAATTACCAGTTGGCATGCTTTCTTATAGTTCGCACCATTGTCAGTCACAATCTGCATGACATGTTTAACTCCAACTTCTTCCACAACTCTACGAATCTCACGATACAAAAAGTCAGCATTTTGTATGTCACGAGTTGCATTCACTGACTTATGGAAAAACATTCTTCCATTGCAGTACAACATGAAGTTAACGATACTCATTTGTGTAGGCCCAGTCCAAGAATCACACATAATAGAGACTCCATATATATCCCAGTCTTCTTTGAACTGTGATACGTACTCCTTGACCTCTTGTTCGTTGGCATCAAGATATGTCCCATCGATTTCATGCCCTCTTGGTGACGGAACCCCTTGGCCAAGTTCTTGTGTCTCTTTGATGGCGGCACGAAAATAAGGACACTCACTCTTAACTCGAGCAATGTCATTACTATGGAACCACTTTGACCAAATTTTCCCAAGTTTTGACTTTGCTTCTCCGCGAAGTGTTGTATCAATGCGGGTTGGACGGTGCCCGATCACGCAAAATATCGGGATCAACTCTCATGGATCGTGACTGCCAAACATCCTTGAAAAAGCATTGCTTCTGTACCACTACCTCCGCCACTTCCACTTCCCTTTCCACTCCCACTTCCGTACCACTTCCACTACCACCACCATGTTCAAACGTCGCACCCCTGGCTCTAGCTCTTTGTTGCATCTGATGTAACTCTATCGACTCCCGACGAGCCCATTCCATTTGCATTTCCTCGTTATCATCAAATGCATCTTCATATGATGGACCACGAGCTACTGTGCTCTCTTGCGGCTTCCTCCATTCGCGATCGTTCATCTTGAAGAGATTTCTTTCTTGCCTTCGCTTCTTCAAGACTTGCCAAGATGAGCCTTCTGACTTCACTGAACCCCATTGCAAGCAACAACATCTCCGTGTCTCCCAAGAAGATGTTGTTTTAGGCGAGTGACACCTCCTTTGATTTTGTTAGATTGCAATATCTCGCACTTCCAACCAAAGACCTCCTAGTCTTTCTCCATGGTCCCAAACATTGATGGATTTAGAAGTCATCACCTACAATAATCCGCACAGGATGAAAATTGTTAGTCATGGATCATATTGACAAGTGATTTCATCTTCCGTACATGGATATATGCTATGCAGTTATCAAGGCATATATGTTGTTTTGTGAATGGATAGCATTCGTAGTCTTGCATACACCGATACACAACATGCATGGACAAACATTATGTGGTCTTGCATACACCGACACGCACAAAGATGCTATAGCCTTTCACATGACCACTAGTAATCCAAATGTGCAACCCTCCACAAATGCTAACCACTAGTAATCCAAATGTGCAACCTCCACAAATGCATTCAAGATGGTTTTCTACACTACAATCTCTACTTAGTCCTTACTCCCTACAAACAATGAACTCAAAACTCGACAAGTAGAAAAACTTTCGGACCGCTTGTGCTTGTGCTTGTGCTTTGCCGCCCGCTTCCTTGTGCTTGCCCTTGTGCTTGCTTGTGATGGGTCGACTTAGTGCTTGCTTGAGCTAATGGAGAATGAGAGGAAGAGATGCTACTGAAATGGAGAATGAGAGGAGGAAGAGGCCAAGAGGAGGCAATAAGTGAGCAAATAAACAAATGGTAGTGGGTGGGGTCAACTACTAGCAATAAGTGAGCAAAAGGGATGAGGGGGTCACGCCCACATGGGAGAAAGCAAAGACATCAAAATGAGCCAAAAAATTTTTCTACCGGTTTTTCCGATCCCGCTCGGGACCGGTAAACCGGTAACCGGCCGGTAACCGGCGGTTACCGGCCGGTTTTTTTATCTCTGGTGGTGTCCTTGCGAACACGCTAGCCAATTCTACCAACTCTGTAGCTCGAACCAGTAAGATGTCTAACCATGCGTCTCAAGAGGCAGTATAGATCTCCAGTAAAAAAGCCAAGCAGAATGCAGCAAGGTTAATCCCCGTAGAGTTGGAATACGGGTAGGCTACACAAGCGAACAATTAAAAATTCTACCACGTGAACTAGAAAGTCATACGAGTAAGAGATCATAAATCGTTACTACTAGACGCGGAGTGCATCAGAAGAAGAGTTGAAGCAGTTTGATCCAACTTCATGCGCGTCGATGTAATGAAAGTAGTTGATCGTCTAACAGCTTTGGTCACCGATCGTCTCCTCCAGTAGTCTCTCACGTTCCCTATGTAAGTTATGGATCGTCCTCGATCAGCGCAGCAGCGCCTCTATGGTATCCACACGTCTAGAGGTGGAACGTCGTACACCGGTGTGCTAGCTCCAGCGCACATAGCAAGGCTTTAGGGAAAGTGGTGACCGGGGTTTCGGTGAGTGGTGCAACTCTTTACCCCAATAGCATCACGCTTTCCCTTATAAAGATCCTATAATGAATCCAATCCGAACTAGTTTGTTATAACATGTTAAGTGTGTGACCCTGTAGGTTCATGTGTAATCGGTCGTGACCCGAAAACTCTTTACTAGTCCACAAGTCGGCAGCGGTTCCTAGCAGAACATAGCGACTCCCGAATACACATAAAGATCAAATCGGACGAAGCTTATGCAATATGATTTGCGATCATATCCTTATCACTCACAACCAGTTCGTAACTGCTTACGACACATTTGGTCACAACTAGTTTGTAACACCTTACGACCAGTTTGTGATCATGTACGACCATCTCACAACCAGTCTATATCCCCATACGACCAGTTTGTGTTTGGTTGGACTAAGCGATCTGCTTGACTATTCTCCTTTTGTCTCACGATATCTGGTCAAACTCCAGGTAAGATATATGTCATCTATGAACTGTTCAATCTTTTCTCGATCTACCGAGGGATAATTTCGTGTGGTCGACTCTTCGACCAATTGTAGCGCGGTCATGCACTTCCTTTATCCGGGCTCATCGAGAGCCCCAGATATCTCTCTCCTATTATTCTAGGAGACGCAAATCCTATATACGACCAGTCACATCTCTCTGCATGTTTCATAACATACTCGAAAACTACCTAGTTACGGAGTAGCGTTTGATAACCCCTAATTGTAGTTTTACACATGTAGGAAACCATATTGATATAAGGTCTAAGAATTATACATCATCATTGCTTGAGACTAACTGATGACACATAGAATCTAACAATGTCAACAATGTCTCAAGGTGGGTCAATCCAACATCATGTTCTCTAACATGTGCTCATACTATTGATTTGATATCTCATATAGCTATGACCGGTGAAACATGACTATCAATCAATACATGTGTTGGTCTATAAGTCATCAATGTCCCGACCAGTGATCCTTTTTGAATGACATCATACAACTATTAAACAATTTTACCAAGAAGTCACATACTTGTTAATATTTATAAATGATAATTCATCCGTGGAACATAATAATATTTATTTTATAATTCATAAACATAGACGTGATACAATCATCTCCATGATTGACTGTTAGGGCGTATCAGTGACATGTAGCTGATGGTGTTAGGATTACTGTTACTAGCGGATCGTTAACATGTGAGCCTGCACAGTGCAGCCTCCAGATGAGAAAGCAATGGTGTTCAGAGTGTAGTATAGCGAATCCTAGTCAGGATTCAGGCCAATATGATCATATTGAATGGTGACCTGAGGCAGTTTCAAGAAGTGATGTTTGTCTCTAACCAGAAACCATCCACAAAATTGTACCTGCAAGCAAGCGCATAAGATAGAAACTACACCATTCCTAATGACTCGTGAGGTACTTTAAATGGTAATATCCAACTTTTTTTAAAGATGACGATAATATTCACCTAAGAGGATGATATTGTACTAAGCATCCTTGAAGTTCAGATGCTGAGAAGTTCTTTAAATATGACCTCACAAAGGTTAAGGAAATGATAACAAAGAGCGACAACCTAACGGATCCTTATTCTCTACCATTAGTTCAAACGACACATGTTGTTCGCAGACCCTCGGCTGCTCAATGAGAAATCAGCAATTAAATTTCTGACATGCCGTTGTCCTGACCATCGGTTCTTCAACTGGACAGCTAAGTCTCTCCGAATAGCAAATTTGGGCAGCTTGAACTGACAACGGAGAATTCGGATCCACTTACTAACCAAAAGAACACCGGGACCATGATATAGCGGTTGGTCTTTGTAAGGGCTTCATCGTAATTTCTCATTTTGAGAAAATATTTAAAAGAAAAGGAAAGAATGCTTGAGGGCCCCACCTGTCGGTTTGATAAGAGACATGGAGGAGTTGTGTTCCTTCAGGCTTTTCTCTTTGCCCGATTGGGATTCCAGGCGACCTTGGCCGTTCGTGGTTTTGCTCTCACGAGCTTATCAGCGATTTTGGGGAGAAGATGGAGATGCTGGAGGGCCAATTGCCCCGCGCGCTTCGGGCGGCGGCGGTTGACAGCAACTGCATATCCATCTACTTGCTTCTTATGGGGCTGCAACACTTCTTTCTCGGGTAACAGATAGAACCCTAGAACTAAGAAATATCCCCCTTTGATTCAGTTGCTTCTCCTGGGTGATTGGTTTCAAGATTGAGAGGATTTGTTGAGCTCATTGGCGCGGTGATTTATTTTCCCCGTCGGTGATCTCTTGACTTTCTTCGGTTTTTCTCATCCGGTTGGATCCTGTTCTTGCGCCATTCTTTGTGTGGGATCTCAAGGATCACTGGTGAGGTTAATTGAAATGCTTGTGGTCCTCTTGTCTTGAACTGAGAAGAGGGAGGCTGTCAGATCTTGTTCCTTGTGGTGCTCTATGAAGAGGGGTTCTTCGGCCAAGTGTCCCAGTGACTTGTGTGGCTCCTCCTGTACCTCAACTTCTTTCTTTGGTGTAATCCAAAGGAAGGAGAGTGGCATTGTATCTCTGGATACCTTGGCAATAGGTTTTCTAGGACAACTTCTGTAAGACATGCCTTGCCTTGATCTTCATGGTGTTTTTGAATATCACCGGCTCTGTGAGTATCCATTTGATCCATTTGCAGTTCACTTTGATTATATGTGTGTGTATGTGTGCGCGAGCACACTGTTCTGAATTGATTCATGCATTGTGAGATATATCAAAGTGAATTATGTGTGCTTAAGTTTGCCCTGTGATTTAGATGGTCTAATACTGAAATTGGTAGGATTACTAGTTCAGTTTTGAGCTCTACAGGTTTGCTTGTTGCTGTCAAAGTAATCACTAGTTTGCGTGTTGCTGTCAAATTGTATTTAGAAGTTCCATTACTTCTGTAGTGCTTTACTTGATCACTTGATCTGTTGTCCTGCTAATTTTCTTTAACAACAGAAAGCATTACTTGAATCTGTTTTGTTTCTATGAATTCATTAAGTGTCTGTTGGCTTTTGATTTGAAGTAATGAATTCTGTGATTCTGGTCATATTCTTCTTGGATTGTAGTAGTGGGTATTTGTGATTCTTGACGATCTTTGGTTGACAGAAAGTATCAGTTTGAACTTCTTATGCATGTGATTGTTCTGTCAGTCTAGTTAAGCATTGATTAGAACTCAAAATCTAAATTATAGTTTTCTTATCCAATTTGTGAAGAGTATAGACTAAAGGGTTGATATGGCAAAGATTGTTCTGGCTGAATTATGCTAAAATGTCATTTATTTTTGCTGGAATTAATTTTGATTGTTTGCTAAAACTGCACTAGTTACAACAGCTTCCAGTTGAAACGGATTGCACAGGAGGCTCAACGCATGAAATGTGGCACGCTGCCATGCACCTATCGCATGTGAGCAAGCTGTTACCTCGAGCTTGTTTTCCACGTTGGTTGCATGTGTTGTAGTTTTGTATACCAAAAATCTTTGTTGAATCTGGTCGGCTCAATTGGATGCAGCCATGTGAGGTTGAGGGTTTAATTGTATTCAATTTGATCAAGGCCTTTGGTTTAGAGCTGCTCACCACTGCTTGCTGCAAAATAGTATAACATTGAGCAAGGCAAGCAAGGGCATCATGTGAATAGCAAAGCAATACACTCGCAAATCACAACAAAACACTCACCTCGAGCCTATTTTTACCATCACCTGATCCTTTCTCTCTTCCAACCTAAAGAATATAACACCAGACTTTAATGCAAGGGGGCTGCTTGTAAGATCGAGGAGGCCAACTAGAGAGGGGGTGAATAGACGGTTTTAAAATTCTCTTTGGTTAAAACCAATTTTTAACGTGGAAGCTAATAACAATTTGGTTTTGCACAATTAAAACCTAAATCAACTAGGCTTGACTAAGTGCACCAACAATATGAATACAATTGAATACAAGCAATTAACCAAATACAAGTAAGCAATTGAATTATATAAAGGTAAAATGCATAAGGTAAAATACAAGAACAAACCACAATGACACGATGATGTTTTACCGTAGTGTTCGAAGACTTGCCAGTCTCCCCTAATCCACGTTGAGGTAAGCCCAACCGCGTTGGACCGGCTCCTCAATTGAGCCAACACCTCCGAGGTAAGTCCAACCACTTGAACTGGTTCTCACAATACGGACAAACACCTCAATCCACTCGGGTTGCTCTTTCTCCACTCCGGAGATGGCGAGCACCAAACAACTCACAACCACGCGGGGCCTTCTCACAAGCTTTTTGAGAAGATCACCTGTCCATGACGCCTCCACGCCGTCTCGATGTCGGCAAACACCAAGAGTAACAAGTCTACGACTTTCACTTGAACTAATCAAGTGTCTAAGCTCAATAGATACACAATCCACTACCTAATGCAACACATGTATTTAGGGTTTTCTCCCTAAGCTCACTAAGTGCAACACATGCACATAAGAGATGAGAGGGCTTGCTCTTTGCTCAAGAGAATGAATTGAGGTGTCAAAGATTATTTCCCAACCGGCCAAGGTGGGTATATATAGCCCACACACAAAAATTTACCATTGGAAACAAACTGCTAAAAAATCAGCACAAATGGTACTACCGTCGTTCAATGGCCGATACTACCGCACCTACACGACAAGTACACTAACAGCTATATCAGACGAGAAACTAGCCGTTGAAAAGTGCAGTGCGGTACTACCGCCAACCAATACACGACAGTTCTGATCTTTGGTCGTTTCGTTTCTGAAGGGCGGTACTACCTCTTTCACTTAGGTCCAACACAAGGCACCTACTGGAAAAAACATACCGTCGTTCATTTTTTGAATTTACCGATCTACGGTAGTTCCAATGAAAGCACAGCGGTACTATCGACTTTCAATGAGCAAACCAAAACTCCAAAATTCATCATTCTGTAAAAAATGTACCATAAGGTTTTCGGTACAACCGACTTGCGATAGTTCCGCCCAAACAACGCCGGTACTAACGCATTTCCAAGAGAGCAAAACAAACTCGAAAAACATCTCTCGAAAAATACGTACCGCATGATTTTTGGTCCATCCGGGTTGCGGTAGTTCCGCTCCCAACACACCGGTACTACCTCACAGCGGTCGTTCCGCCTACTTAACGTCGGAACTACCGATATTCCTGAGAAAAGCTCAATTTGCAAAACACATTTGCCAATTGACTTGTGATTCAAATAAGAGTTAAAGGTAAGATTCTCAGCAAGTTGTAAAATATATTTGCCAACTTTTAGAATCATACCACAAGGAATAAGATAAATGGACTTAAACCATTTGCAAAACACATTTGCAAACTCAAGTCACATGCTACAAGACTCATGCATGAGCATCAACTATTTGCAAAATACATTCGTAAATAATAGCATCATACCACAAGGCTAAGGTGCATGGACTTCAACTATTTGTAAAACTTATTTGCAAATTATAGTCTCATGCTACAAAGATTAAATGCATGAATCTCAGCTATTTGCAAAACACATTTGCAAATAATAGCACCATACATAGATGAGCTAGAGAAAACACAATGAGCTATCAACACAGGACTAACTCATGCTACTAGTCAAGACTCCTCTTAATAGTACGATAGCCTAAACTAGCAATCCGGTCTACCAACCAAACACCAAGACCGGTAAAAGACTAGGAACACATCCTTAGCCCTAACTAGTCATACCTTTGCCTTGAACATCTTCTTGAAGCTTGATGACACATATCTTCACTTCAAGTCCGGGTCATTGACTTGATAATCATCAATACATGATGATCTCCTTTACTTCAAGCTCGTTACTTCAATATCATCAATACATGATGATCTTCTTCACTTCAGGATCTTGTCTTGAACATCATCAACACATGATGATTTTTTTCATCCCGAGTATTGACATGATGACGATCAACTCATGATGTCATCCAAAGTCTTCATCATCCTAGAACATAACCTAATCATCCAACTCATGAAAAATATTAGTTCTACAATATGATTATCATTAATTACCACACAATACCATTAACTCATAATGGTGGGACAAGATACTTCAATCTTTCACTTTTTGGTAATTGATGATAACCACTTCAATTGCACATAAATTGAATGTAGATAAATAAACATAGAGCAACATGAGTATATACGAACTACACAAGCTATATATACTCCAAGGATATGTTTCAAAGTAGAGATCTCAAGTGTGTGTGGAGAACGGAATATGGATCAATACTAATGAAACCGCAAAATATAGAGTAAACTCCCCCTAAATGTGTGCATACATAAATGTATAATAAGAACATATGCACATATTCAAGTTAAACTTTTGGTTGAGTTCAACTTATATTTTGGATCCGAGGAATGCAACAATATATAAGAGTATAAAGTCGAATGCATACCTCCATGGTTTTCACATTTTTATATCCAAACGAGACTACACAAAATCATACTAGATAAGAGAGTTAGTCTCACAAGTAGATTTATAATTAATCAATGAAAGGTGCTAGTCTCATATTTAGATTTATCATTAATCACCAAAATACTCCATTAACATATAATGGCGGGTCTAGATTCTTCATTGCTACACAACGTTATACCGTTGGAAACACTTCCAACGGTATAGTAAATTTACGCTGAGTTTTAATACAATGCAACAAGTTTCATGTGAGTTTCAATGATGCAAAAGCTTTATGGAAGTTCTAGTTTTAAACGATCAAAGTTTCAAGAAAGTTTCAACAAAAGTTTCAAGTTTTTGTTCATTTTATTCTCATGATCATTTCTTTACTATGGCTACCATTGTTATATCTTATTATAGAGAGCCCATCCTCTGTTTTTCTATTTGTATTAAAGTACAATGAAAGATCAGTTCTTCACTCTTCCAATGATAATTTCCCAAATAAGCGCAAAAGCTCACAGAATAACATCATTTTTAAAGGGACAAAAAACATATCATATTCACACAAGTTTAATAAAAAATTCCTAATAAAACTAGAAAAATACACACTGAAAAATAGAAAAATGAAACACACAATATAGTGCCCCTCTTTTCCTATCATTAGATTTTCTTTATATTTGCCATACAACTTTTTCTTGTTTCCATTTTTAGAGTAGCTCTTACAACATAAAGCTTATGATGATACTTGTTACAACTTATTAAGTGCTCGGGTAAAGAATGTAGGGGAAGGTCCTGGATCCCTTCGAGTAGATGTGTGGTGAAGAGGAGGGGGATGAAGAAGAAGAAGATAGAGGGTAGGGAGGAGTCAAACAAAAGGGGCAGTGAAAAGATAAATGGTAGGGAGGTGTCAAACAAAAGGGGCAGAGAAATAGAAGCTTGTCAGGGAAGGAGGGTTCGACAGGGGTAAAGAGGGAGATAATGCTACTTTCAACTGGAGCAAGGCAAGGGCGAACCCAATTGGCGTCATTTCAAGGAGTACATAAATTTGTGGTTCAGACCATCGATATGCCACAACCCATTGGGCGAGCTTAAGGACTTGACGCAGTTCGACACAGTTGAAGAGTATTAAGAAAAGCTTATGGATATTCTTTGCCGAGTTGATCATCTTCAACCTAGGCAGCAGGTTCAATTGCTTACACCCGCCTCCAGGAGCCTATTCGGTCCGACATCAAATTACAGAGTCCTGCTAGCCTTCAAATGGCAATGGCTCTTGCTAGGACATATGAACGACGAGCACAAGCTACGGAATAAGTAGTGATCCAACCACCAACGCGTCCGATCACGAAAACTACATCGACTACAACAACAATAGCAATCAAACCTGCCCTGCTCGCTCTACCAGTCCCTGCAACTAGCGCAGGACCAGGCACAGCGGCCGGTGCGGCTCCAAGCGTAGCACCCACCGTGGCGCACTCTCGTCGTACTATGCACCGCTGTTATTTGACTCCGGAAGAGATGGAGCAGGGGCGTGTGGTTGGCTTGTGTTAGAACTGTGAGATATTTTTTTTACCCCGAATCACTGTTGTAAGTGTTTGTTTCTGTTGTTCTCTCTTAGTGGTGGTCCAGACAGCGAGGATAACTACGACATCGATGACAAATTAGGTGAGCTGGGCATCTCCCTGTACACCATAATAGGCATCAAGTCACAGGCCAGCCAGACCATGCAGCTCAGGGTGACAATCGGCAACGCATCCCTATTGGCAATACTTGATTCCGGGTCTACACATAACATCATCACCCCGATAGCGGCTCGTCGCGCGTGGCGTGACTATTAAACCGCTCCATGGATTGCGCGTGACGGTGGCCAATGGAGACGGGGTACCCAGTGTGGGCTTGTGCGAAGCAATGCCACTGCAGATCGGCAGGGAACACTTCGCCATGGACTATTAAATGGCATTGTTTCGATGTTGTGTTGGGCGTCAAATGCCTCCTCACTTTGGGCCCGATCCTTTGGGATTTTCACACCCTATCAATGGCCTTTTGGTACACAGACCACAAAAGTGCAATGGCACGGTTTGGGTGCAGCTTTGGAACAACCGAAAGCTTTCCACATCGTCAAGGCATAGTTGATGGGGTGCTCTAGACCAAGTTCGAAGACATCTTCGTTGCGTAGTACATCACCTTTCTCTTCGCCAGTACTACTTGTTAAGAAACATGATAGCACATGGTGCTTTTGTGTGGATTACCGTTGTAAGATCGATGAGGCCGACTAGAGGGGGTGAATAGGCGGTTTTAAAAATCTTTTTGGTAAAATCGAGTTTTATGCAGAATTGTAAATCAATTTGGTTTTGCTTAATTAAGGCATAAATCAACTAGTATTGACTAAGTACACCAACAGTATAAGACTATTGATAATGATAACAAACATACAAAGACTATAAATAATTTAATTCTAGGAATGTAAATAGCACAAAGTAAAACACAAGAGAAATAAACCACAATGACACAATGGCATTTTACCGTGGTGTTCGGAGATTTGCCGGTCTCCCCCAATACACGTTGAGTTAAGTCCAAACTAATTGGATCAGCTCCACGAATTAAACCAAACATCCCAATTCCATTAGTGATGGCTCTTTCCCGCTCCGAGTAGGTGAGCTCTAACATTCACAACACGCTGGGCCTTCTCACAAGCTTCTTGAGAAGATCACCGGTCCACGACGCCTCCACGTCGTCTAGGTGTCGGTAAACACCAAGAGTAATAAGTCAAGCCCCTTGCTTGACTCTCACCACGTGCAACGAATGCACAAGCTCAAGTGGATGCAAAATCCACTTCTAGATGCAACACATGCAACTAGAGACCTTTCTCTTTGCTCACAAGGTGCAACACATGCACAATTGAGAGAAGAACCTCACACTAGCTCAAGTGAGTGAAATGAGATACCAAAAATTATCTCTCAACCGGTCAAGGTGGGTATTTATAGCCCACATACAAAAACTAGCCGTTGGGAGCAAAAATCCCTAAAAATTAGGATTTGCAGTAGTACCGTTGTACAAACTACGGTACTACCATTTTTACTGTTCATCGATCGCACGGGTGCATTAACGGCTCAACAACTTGCCGTTAAAGACTTTAGTGCGGTAGTACCGCAGTACAAAGGCCGGTACTACAGTAGAATGGTAGTACCTCTCTTCTTGGGCGGTATTACCGCAGTCCAATTTCAGTACAGACGACACTCGGTAAAAAGGTCATAACTTTTGACTCCGATGTCAAAATTGAGTGATCTTGGACTCTATGAAAAGCTTATTCAGAGGGCTGCAAAACTTACCTATTTTATTGATCTCAAACTGTGGATTTCATGGGGATATGTCCCAGATCTTAGGATGATATGACAATTGGCAATGGCGTTTACGGTTTGTCGTTTCACGTGTTTTCGACAAAGTTACAAAGCTTCATCGATGGGCGGTCCGACCGGTCCTTGCACGGCGGTCCGACCGGTCCTAAAATCGGGCCGGACCTACCATGTAGGGCGATCCTTGACCGCGATGACCAAAGTGGTTAAAACGAGCTGGGCCAAAAATATGTGTTGTAGGCAAGTGAGGGGATCCCAATGCACTTGGTCTCATGATTTTTGGAGTCTCCAGTAAAAAGTTCTATTGGCTTAAAGTTTCCAGAAGGTTTCGGATTTTCAGGGGTTGAAATTCGGCTAAGTCCTAAGGGGCGGTCCGACCGGCTCACAGGGAGCGGTCCGACCGGCCAAGGGGCGGTCCGACCGGCTCACCTTGAGCGGTCAGACCGGTTTCTACTTGAACGTCAGCCAACTTCGTGGCGATGTTGTTTTGTTAGGTCAAAGTCATTAGTATCGTGACATATGGTTTGCATGATGCATGTTTTGACTAACATGGGTCAAGTTGTGAAGAACTTATTCCCGAATTCGTGTTTGCTTGTCTATGGTTGTGCAGGTAGCTTGGTGGTCAACGACGGTCAACGGCGAGAAGGATCGGGACTAGACTTGGAGAGTTGAGGTCCAGAACGATTGACGATGCCGGGTGAGGTCAACGACTCAAGCGTGACACAAGATGGACAAGGGTGACCTATTGGCGAATCCATGGCGCATGGTGAAGCGGTTTAGATCAAAAGGTTAAAGACGGCGCTTTGCAAAGCGTGCGTGTGTGACCCGTTTGTTAGTGGGCCTTAACGGGAGCCCAATTAAGTCAAACCCTAGGAGTTCTAGGCCTCCACTATAAATAGGAGGAGGTGGTGGCTGCACCCCTTCCTCTCTCGCCTTTTTATGTTTCAAAACCCTAATTGTCTTTAGGGGAGTTGAGGTGGAGGCTAGGGCTCTTGATGGTTTGTGGTGAATTTCGTGATCTTTGATTGTCTACTGATTCATGATGGTGTGGATGTAATCCAGCATCAACCACGAAATCAATCTATGCAAGGTTTGCTTGAGATAAGTCTCTTTTCGTTCTTGCCTTCAATTTCGTGTTTTTAGGGCCTTCTTTGATCCGCGAGTTTGTGATTGATTCTTTCACGTGAATTAGCTTGCTGTGATATGTGTGAATCTATCTAGCATCATCTTGATCATCAATCTCTCACGAACAAGCTTTAGGATCAAGTTTTCGTTCTTGCCTGTTTTAGACCTTCGTTAATCAATTGGCAATTGCTCAAGATCGTTCCAAGAATTATCATAATATTCGATTGGAATAGGTTCTCAATAGCATATAGAAGGTGTGTGCAAAGTTTCATAAAGATTGGAGTTGAGAATCAAAGTTTCACCTAATTGCAACCGTCATCGGTGATTTCTTCATTGCGCGGTTCGATCGTCGGTGAGAATCAAAAGTTTCACCTAATTCAACGACCCGATTTTGGGCGATTCGACCTACATGTTAGACCGCCGGACCGCACAATCGGTCCGACCGGTTGGGTACAGCGTTAGACCGCCCGTCTGAGTCTTTGCAATCTTAGTTGAGTTTTTATTTTGCTTAGGGATTTAATTGATTCAATACTAGTCTTCCTTGGTATATTGATCTTCATAGTTTCATCATAGCTATTGGAGTGAAATTGTGTTGAATTCATTATTTGAGAAAAAGTGAGCGTGCTCCTATTCACCCCCCTCTAGTCGCCTTTTCGGTCCAACACAAACACATTTGATAAAATCAAAAGGCACAACTCCAAATAGCCACTACCATGGTCTAAGTCCAAAGAAATCAACAAACAATCTTAGACTATGCCAAGGGAAAATGCATGAACCCCAATAATTTGCAAAACATATTTGCAAACTTAGATCATGTCATTAAGGAGTAGATACATTGACTTAAACCATTTGTAAAATACACTTACAAAGTATAGTCACATGCTATAAGGATTAAATGCACGAGCCATAACTATTTGCAAAACACATTTGTAAATAATAGCATCATACCACGGAGAGCTAGAGCAAGCAAGATTGAGATATTAACACATGTTGATACTCAAGCTATTAGACAAGACCCCTCTTAATAGTACGACAAATCTATACTAGCAATCTGGTCTTCCAAACAAACACCAAGATCGGTAAAAGATTAGGAACACATCCTTACCCCTTGCTAGTCATACCTTTACCTTGACTATCTTCTTGAAGCTCGATGACACACGTCTTCACTTCAAGTCCGGGTCATCGTCTTGACATGCATCGACACATGATGCATCCTTTACTTGACCTCCATCAACACATGATGGGTCTTCTCTTGACTTGATGATCAACTCATGATCATCTCCTCTTCGAGATCTTGATATGCGTCAACACATGATGCATCATCTTCTTGAACCTTGACTTGATGACAATCAACTCATGATGCAATCCAAAGTCTTTATCACCCTGGAATATAACATATTCATCCAACTCATGAAAAATGTTAGTCCCACAATGATTAACACTAATTACCAATATATATCTACAATAAATGCTTCTTAATAAGTCGTTGCAGAAAGGTGCGGTACTACCGTCGTTGATCATGTGGTAGTTCCGCTCTTGGTAGTTCTGCTCACATAGGACTGGTACTACCGCTCCCTTAGAGATCCAAAATTGGCCCTCTCTGGAGATAACGTTCTGCCAACTAAAATTCAAAACTTCTGGTGTGCGGTAGTTCCGCTCCGTAAATATGCAACATCGTCTGCGATGCGAGAGTTCCACAAAAGAACTCCCAGACTACCGCTTTCCATGGGAGCACTCAAGCTCTAAAAAGGTGTCACTCTGGAAAACACGTACCGCCAACTAATCTTCAGTCCGACCGGGTTGCGGTAGTACCGCACCACTTTCCCGGTCATACCGCTGTGCGGTAGTACCGCCAAGACAATGTCGGTATTACCGACTTTCACTGAAGACTTTACCAGAAGCAAAACAAATACAATGCACAAAATAATCTTCAAGCCACTAGCCATGATCCCTCTATTGTCTTTGCATTGCCATTTCCATGTTGTCTTCCATAATCTAGGACTAAGCCTTTAAAACAACTTGGCACGCACATTAGTCTCATAAACACAATTGCAAATAATTGAATATAAAACGATATGAGTATATATGAACTACACAAGTTTTATATACTCAAATGATATGTTTTAAAGTAGAGATCCCCAATATATGTGGATAAAGAAATATGGATCAATACTAATGATACCACAAAACATAGAGTGAACTCCTTCTAAATGTGTGCATACACAACTGTGTAATAAAAACATATACACATATTCAAGTTAGACTTTTAGTGGAGTTCAACGTATATTTTGGATTCGAGGAATACACCAAGATATAAGAATATGATGCTGAGTGTATACCTCTATGATTTTTACCTTTTTATCCAAATAAGACTACACAATATGTATATCAATAAAAGTGTTAGTCTCACATATAGATTTATCATTAATCACAAAAATACTCTATTAACTCATAATGACGGGTCTAGATTCTTCAACCGTTCCCAGTCTTTGAACAATATCTGCACTTCCAGTACGTTGTCTATTTTCATCAACCTTTATGTCGTGCTTCCATGCCTTATCCCTACTTTTCCATAAAACATGTGAAATCTGCAAAATTAGAAAGTATTAAATAAATGTACAAAGCAGGCAAGACCAAATTCTGTCATAATATATCGAGAACAGCCAAGCCATAACAACTGAATGCTCTTAATAGAATTTCTAGGTCAAGGGAAACATCAATTGTTGAAGTAAGGTGAGAAGGTTGTAACAGTTGAAACGCCGGTCGACCGCCTGACAATCGGTCCGACCGGTTGGGTACAGCGGTTAGACCGCCCGTGCTGTGAGTCTTTGCAATCTTAGTTGAGTTTTTTATTTTGCTTAGGGGATTTAATTGGATTCAATACTAGTCTTCCGCTGTACTGGTATATTGATCTTCATAGTTTCATCATAGCTATTGGAGTGAAATTGTGTTGAATTCATTATTTGAGAAAAAGTGAGCGTGTTCTATTCACCCCTCTAGTCGCCTTTTCGGTCCAACACAAACACATTTGATAAAATCAAAAGGTACAACTCCAAATAGCCACTACCATGGTCTAAGTCCAAAGAAATCAACAAACAATCTTAGACTATGCCAAGGGAAAATGCATGAACCCCAATAATTTGCAAAACATATTTGCAAACTTAGATCATGTCATTAAGGAGTAGATACATTGACTTAAACCATTTGTAAAATACACTTGCAAAGTATAGTCACATGCTATAAGGATTAAATGCATGAGCCATAACTATTTACAAAACACATTTGTAAATAATAGCATCATACCACGGAGAGCTAGAGCAAGCAAGATTGAGATATTAACACATGTTGATACTCAAGCTATTAGACAAGACCCCTCTTAATAGTACGACAAATCTATACTAGCAATCCGGTCTTCCAAACAAACACCAAGATCGGTAAAAGACTAGGAACACATCCTTAGCCCTTGCTAGTCATACCTTTACCTTGACTATCTTCTTGAAGCTCGATGACACACGTCTTCACTTCAAGTCCGGGTCATCGTCTTGACATGCATCGACACATGATGCATCCTTTACTTGACCTCCATCAACACATGATGGGTCTTCTCTTGACTTGATGATCAACTCATGATCATCTCCTCTTCGAGATCTTGATATGCGTCAACACATGATGCATCATCTTCTTGAACCTTGACTTGATGACAATCAACTCATGATGCAATCCAAAGTCTTTATCACCCTGGAATATAACATATTCATCCAACTCATGAAAAATGTTAGTCCCACAATGATTAACACTAGTTACCAAGATATATCTACAATAAATGCTTCTTAATAAGTCGTTGCAGAAAGGTGCGGTACTACCGTCGTTGATCATGTGGTAGTTCCGCTCTTCGGTAGTTCTGTTCACATAGGACGGTACTACCGCTTCCCTTAGAGATCCAAAATTGGCCCTCTCTGGAGATAACGTTCTGCCAACTAAAATTCAAAACTTCTGGTGTGCGGTAGTTCCGCTCAGAATATGCAGTCGTACCGCGATGCAGTAGTTCCACAAAAAGAACTCCGGTACTACCGCTTTCCATGGGAGCACTCAAGCTCTAAAAAGGTGTCACTCTGGAAAACACGTACCGCCAACTAATCTTCAGTCCGACCGAGTTGCGGTAGTACCGCACCACTTTCCCGGTCATACCGCTGTGCGGTAGTACCGCCAAGACAATGTCGGTATTACCGACTTTCACTGAAGACTTTACCAGAAGCAAAACAAATACAATGCACAAAATAATCTTCAAGCCACTAGCCATGATCCCTCTATTGTCTTTGCATTGCCATTTCCATGTTGTCTTCCATAATCTAGGACTAAGCCTTTAAAACAACTTGGCACGCACATTAGTCTCATAAACACAATTGCAAATAATTGAATATAAAACGATATGAGTATATATGAACTACACAAGTTTTATATACTCAAATGATATGTTTTAAAGTAGAGATCCCCAATATATGTGGATAAAGAAATATGGATCAATACTAATGATACCACAAAACATAGAGTGAACTCCTCCTAAATGTGTGCATACACAACTGTGTAATAAAAACATATACACATATTCAAGTTAGACTTTTAGTGGAATTCAACGTATATTTTGGATTCGAGGAATACACCAAGATATAAGAATATGATGCTGAGTGTATACCTCTATGATTTTTACCTTTTTATCCAAATAAGACTACACAATATGTATATCAATAAAAGTGTTAGTCTCACATATAGATTTATCATTAATCACAAAAATACTCTATTAACTCATAATGACGGGTCTAGATTCTTCAACCGTTCCCAGTCTTTGAACAATATCTGCACTTCCAGTACGTTGTCTATTTTCATCAACCTTTATGTCGTGCTTCCATGCCTTATCCCTACTTTTCCATAAAACATGTGAAATCTGCAAAATTAGAAAGTATTAAATAAATGTACAAAGCAGGCAAGACCAAATTCTGTCATAATATATCGAGAACAGCCAAGCCATAACAACTGAATGCTCTTAATAGAATTTCTAGGTCAAGGGAAACATCAATTGTTGAAGTAAGGTGAGAAGGTTGTAACAGTTGATGAAATAAATACTCAAATATCTAGACAACAAAAGCTTGCTTCCAAAGAGTCCATTAAAAAAGGGTCGAGCAAAGTGTAATATGGGTGCAAAAAATGTGTTCCCCAACAAAACAATAGGTGAGTAGAAGGCATGTTGTATTTTTAAAAGAAAAACTACCATGTCATAGTTGGAACCAAAGTGTGTCAAAAGTGATCACCAATTGCACCAGTGAAACTACATAATTTTGTAGAATGCACCAACACAAGCAACACTACAATGCTAAAACAAAAAGAATCACAGCAGGTGCTAATTGAGTGAGCAAGACATGGTAACTAAATTTTGGTGAGTGAGCCATCACCAAGATTTACTCGGTAACTCATCAACATAGTTTGGGCAATACATCAGCAACTAAAGAAAGAGGTTTTACCCTACACTCACGAACTCTTTCATTTTTCTAATCCCCTAACTTGAAGTGGCAATACTGGTAACTCATATGCTATTGAAAAACACAACCTAACAGCTGCAAGATACATATTAGTGATGCCCTTGCATGAGCATTGTCATGCAATTAGGAGATCCTACTCTTCTAATCGCACATCATCGGTATAGAATCGGTCCAAAGAATCCACCATCTCCATGCCATTTCCTCAATCTCCCATATCAAAATAGAGACTTTGACAAGTCCACAAGCTACAAATGCTAACATAAGCAAAGTCCAAGTCACTCAGAACACTAAATAATACATCATGGCTCATAGAGAACTGCTATCATTTTTAAATGTAACACGGGATATTCTAGATTTCTATTCAACTGGTTAGAAGAAAAGATTATACATGCTGCTCCGGCACATCACGACGCTTGGGTTCTAGCTTCGGCAACCGACGCCTCATGTAGGTTAGGACCCTGGGACAACGTTTCCCTGACATGCAGCTTCTCGGCACCCATCTTCCACAACAGATATCTCAGACTTTCAGCCAGGGGCGGATCCAGTAAGGCCCAGCAGGGTGTACAGGACACCGGGTCGAAAATTAGGTTATATATATATATATCCTATGTATAAACAGTAGTAGACACCTCTCAGGTCAAATAAAGGACACTCGAACCAGCCACAGCGCAAGCCATCTTCCCAACCGTAACGTGGGCGCGTGGGTGTGCGGCCAAACTTCCCGAGCGAGCGCGCAGGGCGTGGCCCGGTCGAGGCGTGCACGTGAGACGCGGCCCAGCTGCCCAGCCAACTAGCCAAGGCGTCGTTAGCATCTGATGAAGGAGGCAAGGAGCAGGCATCACTCGTGCCATCTCCACTTCACAAGAGTGGGTGCGGGACTAACTTGGGACCCACACCGCCACACGTCATTGCTTTATACTAGTGGGACGAGACCTAACTGCAAATCGGCAGGCTGTGATGTTAAATGTCAATGTATATTGTCACACTGCTCCTTGGTTTGGGGCCTTTGGGCCCGGAGCCACCATCCGGAGGCGGCGCTGCCGAGGTGCCCGTGGGGAGTGGCCCAGGCAGCTGAAGAGGCGTGCGTCGGTGCGTGCAGCGGCAGGCGAGAAGTCGGTCAATCGGTCGTGCGGGCGGGCGTGCAGTCGCTCGGGAAACAAATCGACGTTCGCCAACTCGCAACTTCGCAAGGCCAAGACGGGCGACGGCAAGACGAGATGTAAGACGCGGTCACGCGGCCACACGATTTCTAGGCTCTAGCGGCGAAGCCATCACACTATCAAAGGGTAATTTCGATCTCTCTCGGTAGTCAGTAATACGATTTATCTCAAGCACAATTACTAATTTTATGTTTTAGGTATTTGATGTGTTAAGATTTGGATTTGAGGTTTTGACTACTTGAGAGTTGAGACACAATGTCAAGTAAGTAAACCTCACAATCTTAAATAATTGACTACAAATGTATGCTTGTATTATTCTATAGTACAAATATCTAATGGAGTATTTAAATAATTGGCAAATGACACTATGACAGGTAAATTTATGGAAAGGTTTCTTAAAAGGAAAGCGCCACCACGAGAGGAGAATGACGTCCCATCACATGAACAGAACGATGGCCCCTCCCACGAAGAAAATAATGCCACTAATGTAAGGAGATCACCTACAGAAGTAATCAATTGGGAAGAGGAGATTCAATTTGATCTCGGCAAAAGGAGAAGAATAGAGGAGTACCTTCCTAATCAAAAGGATGTAATTCATCACTTCTAGAACTTAAGGGAGCGTAGAAAGAAAATATAAAATATAATATACTTATCTTTGTTTCGATAAATTCATGATTCTTTTACCTAAAATTTTACCAAGTGATTTATTCTACTTTTTGTAGGCTATCAAGGTCAAATGTTTTTTGCCGATGCCGACCATATTTTTTCCATGGTTTGGAACTTTATTCATCATTTATTCACTTTGCTTCAATTAACCAAAACTACTACTATGAGTGTAGAACTATTTGTTTTGGTAAACACTTTGATGGCTATTTCTTTATATGTCATGTAGAATTGTTCAACACATTACTATTCTAATTTCAATACAACATTACTTTATAATTAGACATGTGTGATATGTATGGGACACCCGGTCATTTTCATTTTGGATCCGCTCCTGCTTTCAGCCCATAAACCAAGAGACCCCCCAAAAAAAAAAGAATCAACAAGAGAACTCAAAACTTTGGGGGGGGGGGGGAACGTATTTGAACGGGTAGGAAGTAGTGACCAAGGGAAAATCGGGGGAGGATTTCTGAATTGGCTGAGGAAATAGAGGGAAATGTGAACTTACTCTCTTATGTTGGATATAGAGCAGCGAGGGGAGGAGGCTGACAAAAATCCGGCAATACCTGGTGAAAGTTTAGTGCCCTCCCTTTTCTTCGCCTTTCAGGCCCCCAAAACAGTTGTGCTTCTATTCCAGCCTCTGAAGCACAACTCCTGGGATCTTTTCTACCAAAACTATGCTGGTATAGGTGTGATGCATGCAATGCCTTATATTATTTGTCTCTACACTGCATTTCTGTATTTGGTCGTGGTTCCAGCACATTGATAACTGAAAGAATGATGCAAAATTTTGTCCTGACATATATTAGTGCCGCGACTCAGAAGGATCTGAAAAATCTTGATGATTTTGCTCAAACTTTTAAAACACACAAGATAGGAATGTGTTTCTTGTAGCTTTTTTTATTTTTGGCTGGATGCATTAACGGTTTCTTCTAAACATAAGTTGTTTGAGAGCCATGGGATGTGGAGCACTACTGGATTAGTAGTAAGTGTATTAGTTAGTTTCTTGCCAAAAAGATTGCCACTGCTCTTCTTGTTCCTTTCTATGTTCGCCATCCCCAGCGATGTATGTGCCACCTGTACGTGAAACGGCAATGTGAAAAGGCTCATCTTTCTTGACCAAAACAAAACAAAACCAACGGGAAGCTTCTTTCCATTGAATTAAGGCCTTGAATTAAATATGTGCATATCTTTTTGGCTAGTTGACTACATTAATTTCTTTCTTGGTTCATCCCAGAGATTTCCTTCTTGGTCTTCTATTCATTGTACTGCATAAATGCCTAGTTGCCTACTATATCAAGAGACCCGATGATGCAATCTGATCTGTTGGCAATATCTTCCCACATTTGTATATCAACATATACAAACTGCAGGGCTAAGTTGTTGAACACATGTTTAGTACCTTTGGCTTACTTTTAGTACCTTTGGTTCATGATCAACATAGAATACAACAAGAGATATTTAACAGCAAGATGGGTTAAAACTTAAAAGTTTCTTTTTCCCTTCTCTTGCTCTTTTGCTTTGTTTTTTTTTTTCCCGTTGATCATGCTTTCTGGTTACCATGACACTGCTAGTACTGACAATTGGAAGCCTCCCTTTCTCAAGCTGTCCCTTTGGCAAAAAAAAAAGTTCAGGTAGTTACTGATATGGCCAAAACTGAAGCTGCTAGTTTCTTGGGCTGGACGTGCCAAATTGTTTGTTAAGGTTAATTGGCATGAAGCCATGAACCAACAAAGGTTAGCAGAAAAGAGCATGCAAATTCTGCAGCGAACTTTTTTTAGGGAATTGTGCAACTTGATTCCATGATTATGGCAATGTGGAACCTCTTGCATACAAATTAAGCTACAAGAAGAGTAGTGTGAAATAGCAAGACCTTCACAAAACTTGTTTGTGACAGTTCTTCCTTGAGTGTTTTATCTTCCGTTTGTCCTTATGTTCCTTCTTTTTTACTTTTCGTAAAGTTTTGAGGTTTTAGGCGCATGCTGCAACTTCAGAAAATTTTAGGAACTTTAATCTTTGCCAGAATTGTAGGATACCACAGAACATTCAGGGGTAGAGCTCACAAGAACATGTCAGTATTTGTTGAAAAATGCACTGCCCCAGGACACATATTTCTCAATAGTATTACATTCTATTTTTCACATTTTACGAGAACACGCAGGAGAGCTATGTATGTTTTCATTAATAGGGATAGAATGCCATACAATTTACAGAATGAGTCCCATTTGCCGGCAATTGAATTGTCCAACAATGGACTGGCCCATAGTTCAAAAAACCGGCCGGTAACTACCGGTCCCGAGCGGGATCGGAAAAACCGGCCGAATTTTTTTTTTTGCTCCTTTGGATTCTCCTGCTTTCTCCCATGTGGGCAGCAGCCCCCTCATCCATTTTTGCTGCTGCATGTACCCCACCTACTACCATTTGTTTATTTGCTCACTTATTGCCTCCCTCTTGGCCTCTTCCCTCCCTCTCATTCTCCATTTCCAGTAGCTTCCCTTCCTCTCATTCTCCATTAGCTCAAGCAAGCACCAAGGCAGCACATCACAAGCAAGCACAAGGAAGCAGGAGCAGCAGCACAAGCACAAGTAGCAGGTCTGAAAGTTTTTCTACTTGTCGAGTTTTTGAGTTCATTGTTTGTAGGGCGTAAGGACTAAGTAGAGATTGTAGTGTAGGAAACCATCTTGAATGCATTTGTGGAGGGTTGCACATTTGGATTACTAGTGGTTAGCATTTGTGGAGGGTTGCACATTTGGATTACTAGTGGTCATGTGAAAGGCTATAGCATGTCAGTCGTGTCGGTGTATGCAAGACCACATAATGCTATCCTTGCATGCTGTGTGAAATTGTGAATCAATGTGTAAGTCCATGCATGTTGTGTATCAGTGTATGCAAGACTACAGAATGCTATCAATTCACAAAACAACATATATGCCTTCAGTAACCTGCATAGCATATATCCATATACGGAAGATCAAATCACTTGTCAATATGATCCATGACTAACAATTTTCATCCTGTCTGGATTATTGTAGGTGATGACTTCTAAATCCATCAATGTTTGGGACCATGGAGAGAGACTAGGAGGTGCTGGTTGGAAGTGCAGATATTGCAATCTAACAAAATCAGGCGGAGGTGTCACCCGCCTAAAACAACATCTTGCTGGGAGACACGGAGATGTTGTTGCTTGCAATGGGGTTCCGGCGGAAGTCCGAAGGCTCATGCTGGCAAGTCTTGAAGAAGCGAAGGCAAGAAAGAAATCTCTTAAAGATGAACGACTGCGAATGGAGGAAGCCACAAGAGAGCCTGTAGCTCGTGGTCCATCATATGAAGATGCATTTGATGATAACGAGGAAATGCAAATGGAATGGGCTCGTCGGGAGTCGGTAGAGTTACATCAGATGCAACAAAGAGCTAGAGCCAGGGGTGCGACGTTTGAACATGGTGGTGGTAGTGGAAGTGGTACGGGAAGTGGGAGTGGAAAGGGAAGTGGAAGTGGCAGAGGTAGTGGTACAGGAAGCAATGCTTTTTCAAGGATGTTTGGCAGGTCACAGTCCATGAGAGTTGATCCTGATATTTTGCGCAGTCGGGCACCCGTCCAACCCCGCATTGATACAACACTTCGCGGAGAAGCAAAGTCAAAACTTGGGAAAATTTGGTCAAAGTGGTTCCATAGTAATGACATTGCTGGAGTTAAGGCTGAGTGTCCTTATTTTCGTGCCGCCATCAAAGAGACACAAGAACTTGGCCAAGGGGTTCCGTCACCAAGAGGGCATGAAATCGATGGGACATATCTTGATGCCAACGAACAAGAGGTCAAGGAGTACGATCACAGCTTCAAAGAAGACTGGATATATATGGAGTCTCTATTATGTGTGATTCTTGGACTGGGCCTACACAAATGAGTATCATTAACTTCATGTTGTACTGCAATGGAAGAATATTTTTCCATAAGTCAGTGAATGCAACTGGTGACATACAAAATGCTGACTTTTTGTATCGTGAGATTCGTAGAGTTGTGGAAGAAGTTGGAATTAAACATGTCATGCAGATTGTGACTGACAATGGTGCGAACTATAAGAAAGCATGCCAACTGGTAATTGAAGAGTACCCAACTTTAGTCTGCGACCATGTGCAAACGACACCGTCAATCTCATGTTGAAGGATATTGGTCAGTTCGAGGAGGTTGATGCAGTTGTCAAGGCGGCTAAGAGGATTTGTCGGTTCCTATACAACCACAGTCGCCTCCATAATGAAATGCGCCAACAAATTGGAGGGGAGATAGTTCGTCCAAACGACACAAGGTTTGGAACCACATTCATTTTCTTGAAAAGTTTTAGGGATAGAAAAGCAAAGTTCACGAAGTGGATGGTGTCAGATGTATGGGGCTCCAACCATTTGAGCACGACCGAGGAAGGAGAATACATGTATTCCTGCTTCACAAGTAGACAATGGTGGTCGAGTATGGATTGGGTCATAAAATTAGTAGAACCAATTTACCGACTACTCAGATATGTCGACCAACAGAAACCCGCAATGATGGCGGTGAATGGTTGGAAAGACGTACGAACTCAATTTCGAACTTCAAGACGTACTGAAAGAAGATGATGCCACTTATGGTCGTGTCATAAAGATTGTTAATAGGAGAATTGCAATGATGAAGGACCGCACGTACATAGTTCCAGGCAAGTTCATAGTTTCCTAAATCCAAATAAATATCACATATTTGTTGTATTTTTTTTCTAACTTTCTAAGTGTGTTTGTTTGCACAGCATCGTTGCTGAACCCGCAGAGCCGCTTCTATAATGTGGGGAAGAATCCAGCCCTCGTCGCTTCCCTGACAATGGCGATTCAAAGAATAGCCGATACACCCGAGGACGCAGTGCAGGCTCTAGGCGAGCTAGAACAATACCGTAATCGACGAGGTTTATTTGCTTCCAATGAGGCTCACATGAGTGCTAATCGTCATTCTGCAGGTAGGTTGTTACGAACTTACATATACATGGAAAATGACCCATCACTATTAGTTTAACACAAATTTTATGTTACTTGTAGCTACATGGTGGATGACGTTTGGAGCGCAGACACCGACATTAACAAAATATGCCTTGCGGATTGTCTCGCAATGTGTTTCGTCCAGTGGATGTGAATGAAATTGGAGCACATTTGCATTGGTACATACACAATTGAGGAACCGTCTTGGATACAAGAAACTACATAAACTCGTGTATGTCCACTACAATCTGAGGCTACGATTGCAAGAGCATGAGACTAGAAATGAAGATAGGGATGTAGATCCTTTTGGCGATCTAATCAATGCCACTCATGACAGAGAGAACACAATCCACGAGTGGCTTGATAGCTCCATGATACAATCAGAGCCCCTACTAGACGAGGAAGGTGAGCCCCCCATGCCATCTACAGTTGTAGTTGATGCTATCCCTCGAAAGGAATTGAATAAAGCACTAGATGATGAACCATTGAAGCAGTGGACAAAGAAAAATATTGGCAAGAGTCATCTTGGGAAAAGGAAATATTGTAGCCAACCAACCAAAAATTGGTGAAGACTTTGCCTCACTTACACAAACAGGGAAACAAGTGCCTGATAGGAAGAAGAAAAAGGCCATTGAGGAGGATATTGTGGCAAGCGACGAAGAAACAGAAAGTCCGCCATCTGATGAAGTCCAGTACCAAGAGTCTGGTGATAGTAGCTCTCCGTCGTCCGATGATGGTGCTGATAGTGGGACTGCTCATGATGCAGGGCAAGACCAACCATTGGAATTCACCTGCGAGCAAAACTTCACGCATGCTACTCAGGATGAAGACCATGGTTGTCATGCTTCAAAACAATTTCATAAGACCTATACGAGGGGTAAGGGTCGCCAAAAAGATCAATCTCAGCCACATGACTCTTCTTCCTATGAATCGCATGCTAGCTCAAGATCCACTCGGACTTATGGACGTCGAGATGTCAATCTATTGCCTTCTGGAGATGATTCTCATTTGTCGGACGTCTCTTCTGATCCTAGTTTCCATTACGGCCTTGTGTCCTTCAATACCAATGCCAGAAACGTTTACCAATGGGTCGAACCCACATATTACCAACAACTTTACAATCATTGGTTACAATATGCACATGAAACACACACTTGGGATCAATACAAGGCTCACCTAGCACAATTTGAAGGACTTATACTCTATGATAACAACGACTACATTGTACAACCTTCGCGTTTCTCGACAATGTATTGGTATGAATTACTTCTCATTATTGTTTTTTGTATGCTAGTCAAGCTATCGTTCATTATCATTAACTTATGTTTTTTATTATGTTACATGCTTTAGAACACTTGGACGAGAGGACTGCTCTGGAGAGTGAAGCAACCAAGGATGACTTTTTATGTACATCTTGAAACATTTTCTCATTAATATTTGCATTATTCCAAATTTAAATTTCATAATTACCATTTTCACAAATTTCCGGTTTTTTCCCGGTTCGACCGGTTACCGGCCGGTAAAATTTCGAATTCGAAAATTCAAAATTTGAATTCACCCCGGTTTTTTTTGAAATTTCCGATATTACCGTTACCGCCCCCGGACCGGGATTTCGTCCGGTACCGAGATTTCGATCCATGGACCGGCCCAGTGGCCCAAAACCTACAGGCTATTGTTTCACATTCTTGGGGCAAGTTCTGAACTCATAGCACAAGCAATGTTTAGATACAAGAAATGTCATGCTCGGATGCTATATTTTATAAATTTAGTAAGCTACTCAAAATTGTCCTCTATGAAAACCCACTATCACTAATTATCATGTCCACACAGACTAGAGTAATTAATACTTTATTGATGATGTTTATATTATTTTTGCCTCATAAATGTTGGACAAAAGGGGAACAAGGCTGCTTAGAAAATATAACGAGTTAATAGCAGCATTTCCTCGAATGTTTAGGTACCTGAATAAAAATTTCAGCGATGCCTCAGTTTAAGTGATCTGGGACTGTTACTGACAATTTACCACCTTCAGAGGTAGAACACAGAATCATTTCACGTTAGTGTTAGTGGGGTCAAGATGAGCAACCTGCAGAAAAGTGTCACAAATGTATCAGCTCATGAACTCCATTCTCTCCCCTTTTCTGTAAAAGATTTAAAGGAAAACTCCATGGTAATGATAATTTTGATGGTTTCAATAAATTTGCAAGATTTAGATCACCTTAGCTAATAGCTATCATTCAGTTTTCGTTTTTGCACATTTCAGGTGCTGTTTCTTCAGTTTTCAACTTTTGGAAAGTGCCAAAGGTATTCGAAAATGCCTGCTCACTGAGTTAAAAGCTTTTCTGTCAAAAGCAAAATCGGTGCAGGTCACAATTTCTGTAGCCCAAAGAAAAGTTGCAAGCAAGGAAAAACAGTTACTCAAGCCCATCTGTAAACACTATAGCATACATGGGAACCCTTTTCGAGAAAAAAAAATGTAAGAAAACAATGTGACATGAAAAAAGATGATGTCATGCCGGCTGATAGAGATGAAAAAAAAAGGCCAGTGCTAGTCAAAAGCAAAGGCACCAATTTGCAATAACCAATTGTAGCAAGGCTGTTCAACTTCACATGGTAGTTATCAAATATTGCCTGGAACTGGCAGGCCTGCTCACACATTTATACATTACACAACAAGCACAGTACCGAAGTACCTGTGACAGGGATCAACTTTTCTAGGAGATAATTTAGCCAGAATATCTTTCTTGTTTATGATGAGCATTTTGTCCCAACAATATGCAGCAACACTTCTATTCTTTTCTGATTTAACAACTCAGATACAACAGCATAATGTACTCATAAGATATGTAGAATTTGTTCTTGCAAATACTATATCTTGCAGAAGCAAGTTCATAGCTTTACAGAAAGATCTTTCTGAACAGAACTCTACAGAAAGATAACAATACAATACCCGTATTACATTGAACGACAGTACAACTACAATAATGTAGAAACCATTGAGTCCTTTCCACAGTGTTCTTTCAGCTGACAACTTATCATGAAGTATCTGTTAAATGGGATTCGAACAATAGTGGTATGTGACTGAACAAACCAGACAAAATGTTGACTCCAGCAGAGAACACAGAGAGTGTGCTGATCTTTGAAAGGCTCGATGTCAAGAATACTCTTAAGGACACCTGCTCCTGTCCTAAAAAAAAATGAAATCGAATTTTCCTTTTACAAAAAATGTAGCCTAACTGCAGGTGGTGTTTCTTACTTTCTACCAAAAAAATTGAAGGCACGCATGTATTGTCTCGTCACAAGGAAACGTGTATGTTCTGTTTCCACCAGTCTTTTTTATAATTCTGTGAACTGTCAGTACAGTGAGCCACTCACAGCATGCACAGTCCAATGGAACTCGAATTATTAGAGTCCTGATTAAGACCCTTTGCAGCAAGCCTACCAAAAAAATACAGAAGTATCAGCATTTGGTAGTTTGATAGAATTAATTGGTTTTAATCATTTTGTTATAGGAATACCCATTTGGTACCTATTAAACAGGTACGGGTTGGTAAATATAAGTCCGTCCAGAATTAGTACGTAACTAGTAAATACCATGGCATTGCCAACTGTAATCTACAAGTGCTACAGATTTCAGCAGCAAGAAGAAGAAGAAAGCAACGAAAATAATCTATCAAAGATAAGATACTATAAATTACAATGTCTGCATTCGTTTGGCATTTCTGGACAAGCTCACACAATTGGGCAAGAAAATAGTAGGATAGGTAATTAACAAGGTGTAATAGTGCCTCAATCTCCATGCTAGAAAGTCCACTTGTGTCTTCCCATGCTAGTGCAGTGCGATATCGCAATTGAATCAGAAGCAACAGATTCGGCATCTTGGCTGCCCAGTCCTGCCTCGTTTAATTTCTGGGGAGTCCTGGAGAACATGTATTGAACTTTTGAAAACACTAGCGGTAGGGAATGAAGAAACAGTTGGCTTGGCGCGGTTACCTCGTTCGTGTTGGTTTGGGGGAGGCGGTTTCTGGGTGGATGGATCGGCGCCGGCTGAGGGGGAGCTGAAGGGGTAGGCGCGGGCGAATGGGGAAGAGGGAGAGCCGGAGAGGTGCTCACTGCTCAGGTGGTGGCGTGGGGTTTAGTGGGAGGAGGGCGCGTTTCTCGGGGAGGCGGCAAGGAGAATTGGGGATCGCGTCGCACGGCAGAGGCGACTGGCCGGCGCCACGCCAACGCCGACGTCTGCCCGCTTGTGCGTGTTCGAGTTTGCCCGCGATGTGGATGGATTTCGAATTGGTGCCGCTGCTCGTGTGCCCGTGCTGGAAAGGCACGGGATGACTGGACGGGAGGCGCCAAGGAAGTAGCGTCTCTCGCCGTGCCCGGCGAGTCGCAAGCATGGCACGGCTAACACCAACAAAGCCCCACATTCTGAAGTTGTATCTACGCGGGTGCGCACTTTCTTGACAAGGCACCCAGCTACCGATGCAGGCAATCTGATTCTTGCTGCCCAGTGAAGGTTATTCTCTGGAAGTGTGTTGTTTACTGGGGGTGCTTCTATCGCAGACCTGATTCTGATTCTCACGATGAGTGTGATCAAACTGACTTCCACACATGGACAGGAGAAAGATATCACTGCCGGTGGTAGGGCAATTCTATGACAATCACACTGAGTAAACAAGTCTCAACGACCAGAAACAGGACGAACACATAATATACAACCAATATTAGGGGTGGAAAGGAACTATGCAATCATGAAAAATTACAAATGACCAATGCTATCCTCTCCACTAGGATATTTGTTACAGCATCCGGCAAGGGCCTATGAGGAGAATTAAATTTTGGGATGTTACACCGAAATAATCAGCTAGGTTGTTGATCATAGCTAGGGAGACCAAGCACGGGTACAGTTGCCTTTGAGAGCAGGCAACTAGCATTTGCCTCGTCTGCATGCTTCGGGGGCTTTTGCTTCTCACCACCATGTTGCGAGGGGGCCTTCAGCAGGTTAGCTTGTGTATCTACAAGATCAGATTCTGACTTTCTTTTCTTCTTCTTCTTCATCTCGCCATCATTTCTGTTGCTGTCATCAGGGACTGCACTGGTACTTATTTCACGAACCCTTTCAAAACCTTTTGATCCCTGGTTCTGTCCAGAGTTCGTCACAGGGTATGTGGTAATAGGGTTTGTTATGGGTGGTTGTGCGACTTGCGGGGCCAGTGCACTTTGCATTACAACAGGGTAGCCATCTTGCTGTTTAGCTGCCGCGGCCAGCCTTTTCCTCTTCATTCTCTCCTCATTGCGAACCTGGTTTAATTCAAAAGGAAAAAATAGTGAGCTACAGCATGTGCATCTTACTTTGAAAAGCAGCATCTATAACGGGGTTACATCACAAAATGAGTTTTTCAGCAAAAGTTACATGAACTATTCAATTGCAATGTGATAATTGTCAAGATAGCGGGTTTCATACCAACATGGGATACCTTTAATCTATAGCTATGCATCATTATGCTGCATCTGCTATAGCTTTTAATTCTACCCATGTATATTTAAAGAATGAAAAAGGACATGTATAATAATAACCTTCTGCTGGTTGTATAATGATCTCCTTCGCTCCTTCGCTCTATATATGGCATCTTTGATTCCAACATTATCCATGTACCCTTGTGGCCATAACTCTGCAAGCTGGTGCAAAAAATGAAATTATATAAGCATACTAAAGATAAATGCAGATTGCCCACGAGATAAATGGGGCCTGGAAAAGATAACCGGCCGGTACCCATTTACCGCCGGCCGGTTACCGTTCAAACCGGAAACTTTCCGGATGAAAATCGTTTGAATTTGATTAAAAACCAGCTGAATTTTGAAATTTGAAATTGCAAAACCAGATAAAACCAGCCGGGATTTTTAATCCCGGATCCCGGCCGGTAACCGGCGGTTACCGGCTGGGATTTTTTTCCCTGAATGGGGCACTTTCAATAATAGCTCCATCAAAAGCATCCCTTACTCAAAACAAGTAACTAAATTGAAATCCCACTTCACAAATCATGATCCACAATCCACATAACTATAGACTGTATACAACAATACAGCTGAAAAAATGCCTATTTAAAATTTACATCTAAAAGCAGTTAGAGGCATTATTTGACAACTCTGGATTAATCATCTTTCTTCGACATAAGACCAAGGATACCAGCCTCGTGAAACAAATTGAAAGAGCAAGTAGAAGGGGCGTTACATTTAGCTTTAAGACACTATCAGTCCACCAAGAGAGGAACAAAAGTGTGTTTCTTTTGAGTTGCCAAATTTGTATTTGTTTGCTACATCAAGGAAAATGGCAGTTTGGCCTTGCTTTTTGCCAAAAGAAAAGCACTACAAGAAAACGCGCAAATGATAATGAGTAATGACAAATATTTCCAAAATTGAAGAAGGGAAAAGTTTTGAAGCGCAACGTGGAAGGGATACTAAAGCAAAGAAATCTCCTATACATACAAAAATGGTAATATTAAAATAGAGTCAGTTTGGTAACAAACATCACAATGGTCATTTTAGACAGATGATTTAAAGAATCAAGCATGATTACTGTTTGAATATATCAACTTGTGTATTCCAATGGGCCAAAGGCCAATATATAACATGTACAAGGATGGAACAAATGCAAATAACACCCTACACAATATATATATCTAACACCCCCCCTCAAACTCATGGTGGATCAACAACACTGAGTTTGGAGAGGTAGAAGTTATGCTGAGCTCGAGTCAGTGCCTTAGTAAAGAAATCTGCTAACTGAAGTTCCGAAGGCACATACTGAAGAGCAATAACTTGGTCTTGCACCTGCGATCGCATGTATGAAGCATTCACTCCAATGTGCTTGGTAAGCTCATGTTTCACGGATCACGTGCAATGCTTGATCGCACCAAGATTATCGATAGAAGCGAGTCGGTCTTTGAAACGAAACGCCAAAATCGCAAGGAGCCACCGAAGCGGTGATCTCGGTATCAAGCAAGGCCATGGCTCTCAACTCACCTCGGCCAACGAGAAACTGCGCTTGCTTCTTAGTCTTCCGGCAATCAAGGAGGAACCAAGGAAAACACAATAGGCGAGAAGAGACCGCGATCGAATGATCGCTAGCCCAGTCGCATCGTAGTACGTCTGTCAGTAAAGAATCGGAACGAGAAAAGAAAAGACGTCAGTGAGGGTTCCACGAAGATATCGAAGAACACGAAGAAGGTGATCAGAGTGGAGCCGAGTGGGAGCGAGACAAACCGACCGAGGATGTGAATCGGGTGAGAAATGTCGGTCGAGTAATCCCAAGGTAGACGAGGCTCCAGGCAATATGGCGATAGCGAGTGGGATCCTCAAGAGGCTC
Source organism: Hsuehochloa calcarea (assembly GCA_036346395.1). NCBI lineage: Eukaryota > Viridiplantae > Streptophyta > Magnoliopsida > Poales > Poaceae > Hsuehochloa > Hsuehochloa calcarea. Next base: position 57,962,663 of record CM070593.1, on the reverse strand, counting down.
ACCATCGAGAGGCGAAGGTGAACACCTAACTCCATAGGAGTATCAGCTCTGCTACCGATCAGTGAGACAAGCACGAGTAAGGATATCCTGAAGGTACTTCTCTGGGAGATAGTAGCCCTCGGCGTAGAAGTGATCTCAATCCCAAGGAAGTAACGAAGAGGCCCAAATCGGACATCAAGAATCTTCTTCGAGACGCTCCTTCACAAAGGCAATGTAATTGAGAGTCATCTCCAAGAATGATCATGTCATCCACATATAGAAGGAGGAGCGTCAGGCCGTGGAGAGGTGTGAACAAAGAGAGCGGTCGTGAGCACCGCAGAGAAGCCGCAGCGGTGACAACAGAGGAGAAGCGATCAAACCAAGCACGCGGGGCTTGTTTTAGCCCATAGAGAAACGACGAAGGCGACAAACCGCACCATCGAGATGAATACCCGGTGCGCGCATGTAGACCTCCTCACGCAACTTGCCATTGAGAAAGGCATTCTTAACATCCAATCGAGAGATGGGCCATCGGCGAACAGAGGCCACAAGAAGGAGAGTACGAGCAAGGGTCATGTGAGCAACAGGGCGAAAGTCTCATCGTAGTCGCGACCATGCTCCTGCTGAAAACCACGCGCTACAAGACGAGCCTTGTAGCGCTCAAGAGAACCATCCGAGCGAGTCTTTATCTTGTACACCCATTTACACGTGATAGGAGTAACATGTGCAGGCAAGGGCACAAGATCCCAAGTGCTAGTGCGCTCCAGCAAGAATCTCCTCGGACATCGCAAGTCGCCACTCGGGGTGGCAAGCAATTTCACGATAGGTCGTAGGCTCGGAAAGAGCAAGGCAAGAAAGCCGTGAAGCGCAGCGGCTGAGCAGTGTGACGATCACGAAGAGCATATCCGGAAGGAGAAGACGAGCCGGACCCGGAATGATGGAGAGGAAGGAGGAGGCCGAGGACGGCGAGAGTAGTGCAAGGGTAAAGATGGAGCCTCAACAAAGGAGCGAGAAGGAAAATCCGGTGGAGGCGGAATAGATGAAGCCGGAGGGGGAGTAGATGGAGGATGAGGCGAACAAAGGTGGAAAGCCGAGAGTCGAAAAATCGAAAGGAGATCGACTCAAGAAGAGAATCCGGACGATGGGGAATGAGGGTAGTAAGGGCGGGACTCGTCAAAAGTGACATCCCGAGAAATCCTCATCCTACGAGCAACAGGGTCATAGCAACGATAACCCTTATGCTCAAGACTGTAGCCAAGAAAAACACACTCAACTGACTGAGCAGTCAGCTTGGTGCGCTCACGAGGTGGAAGAAGAGCAAAATGCAGACCACGACCAAAATCTGCGAAGATGACTCTGAGCTCGACCAAAGAGACGCTCAACAGAGTAGAACCACGAAGAGCATAGAAAGGTCAGAGGTTGATCGAAAAGCGGCGGTAGAAACACCTCGGCCAGTGAGGGGAGCAGAGGAGGCAAGCATGAGAGCGAGCGGTCTCAAGCAAGTGACGATGTTTACGCTCGAGACACCATTCGGCGTGAGCACCGGACAAGAGTATCGAGGAAGAGTGCCTCGTCGGCGAGAAAACGACGCATAAGCGGAGAGAGATACTCACCAAACAGAGTCGGCCACGAAAAACACGAATGATGAATCAAACCGAGCGCGAACCATGGTGGCAAACATCGATAAATAGAAAGAACTCGGCCGCGCTTTCGGACATGAAGTAGATCCAAGTATAACGAGAATAATCATCAATAAAGATCACATAATAGCGATGACCCCTTTCAAACGGCTGAGCCGACCCCAAACATCGAGTGAACAAGATCAAAGGACAAGTAGAAATAGAATCACTAGTGGGATAGGAAGGCTGCAATGCTTGCCAAGCTTGCAACCCATACAATGTAACGATGTGTCCCCGAAATGACCCAAGAACACCACGACCAACTAAAGGCGATGACGCGAGCCACAGAGATGACCGAGACGATGGTGCCACCGAGCAAAAGATGTAGTGGAGGACGCAGCAAGAGCAGAGGTAGTGGTAGTGGCCGATTGGGCCGGTGGAGTCGTGGAAGGAAGATGGCGGTCGAGCTCCCAAAGACGCTGCGAATCATGGCGCCGAGGGCCGCACCAAGCGAGAGTCCCCGCGGCGGTCTGAACACAACAAGAGTCGACTCAAGAACAACACGACGCCAGTGATCGGTGATCGACCAAAGGCATAAGCCGCATAGTAAGTCGAGGAACATGAGAGACTGCAGGAACATGAAAAGAGGAAGTGGAAAGGATGCCTCGGCCAGAATGTGAAGAGAGGTACCATCTGCGATCTGAGCAGTGGAAGAAAAATCGGTGGACCGCATGAGAAATAAGGTGTGTAGAATCGGTGTCATGTGAAAAGAAGCACCAGAGTCCAAGATCCACGGAGACAAGATACGATGAGGGAGGAGGCGGTGGCGGGGAAGATTCTTTGAGAAGCAAGAGCCGACGAGCGTAACCCGAGGAGTCCGAGGATGAGCCGACACCGAGGCGCCAGCAGAGAGAAGGCTGCGTGTGGCGTCACCAGAGGAGCCACGGCGAGAGGGCCATCCACGAGGGAGAGGAACCTCCAGAGCCTTCGGGGGCGTCCGCCCGACGACTCTGGTCCTCCTCCGCTTGTAACAATCCACGATACACTGTGGCCAAAGACGACACAAGAGGTGCAGATGAAGACCGCAGAGAAAACAAAGCCCACCGGAGGAGCCGGAGAAGGGTCCTGATCGGTCTTGAAAGAGGCGGCAAAGGAAGCGATGCTTTGAAGCGCACAAAACAGATCAGATCTCGAGCCATGCCACGGTGACGAGTCTCCTCGGACGCACACTCGTGAGGCCTCCACCAAGCTTCGGGCGCGAGTGGCGAGTCAGAGCCGAGCGCGCATGATCTCGAACTCGGTAGGAGACAGCGTCAGAAGTCGTAGAGGCGGTGAGTCTCTGGTGAGCGCGGCCGCACACACAGGGACAGTCCGTGAACATCCGCCCAGAGAGTCAAGCCGACGCCACACCTCGACAACTTCGGTAGAAGTCATCAGCGGTGGCATCAAGTCGCCAAGAGAATGTGCACAGTGCACAACGGAGAGATACATAGCATCGCTCGTTTACCGGTAGTGAGCTCGGGCGCTCCCACATAAGCCGTGTCGTTGGCGCCCGCCACATCCATAGAGATGGTCACGGGCATGCTACCCACTAGGATGGCGGTAGCACGAGCCTCGACCTCCTGCCGGCGCTCGTGGCGTGTACCTCGGTGGTAGAGCTCTAGCGCTCTTCCAGTCTGAAAGATTGTTGACCTCAAAGCCCGTCCGCACTCAGCAGAGAGAGTTGGTAGTCTTGGCGGTGTAGGACGAGGCGACAGTGCTCGCCGCCATGAGATGACCCAGAGACGCTGGCCGCTGAGGTGAATCTTGAGGTGAACGCCCACTCCGGAAGTTCGTCCCATCAAAACGAATCGTGGGGGCGGGATGGCGAAGAGCCTCGGTAAAGCCATCGACCGATGTTTTTTTTTCTTTTTTTTTGCTATTTCTTTTCTTTGGGCCGCTCGGCCAAAAAAAAAAAAAACTGAGGAACCTTTAGGGTTCCTCTGAGCCCCTGAAATGGCGACGCAGCGCACATGGAGGCATGGAGCGGCGGCATGGCAGGCAATGGGCGACGGCGCTGGCCATGGAGGGCGACGCATGGCGGCGCGAAGGCAGCGGAGGCGCGGAGGCGACGGCGTGATGGCGTGGCGCGAGGCGGCGGAGGCGACGACGGCATGGCAGCGCGGAGAATGCAGAAGAAGGACCCTCCTCTCGCCGACCCCAACCTCGCTTTCTTCCGGATTACCTCCGCAGCTTAGGCGCAGAGTCGCCGCCGCCACCTTCAACAAGCGATCGCAGAGCGACGCAAGGCCGCCCGCCGCGGAAGAAGCGGCGCTTCGACCGAGTGCGGCGGTGCTCGGCCGGAGAGAGAGGGCGTCGCGCCGGCCATGGAGGCGGCGTCCTTCGACCGCGCGTGGATCCGAAAGCGAAAGCAATGGACAAATGGCGGCAAGGCTGGACATGACAGCCAGCGGGCTACTGAGCGCATGCATGGCGGCTACAAGGATGGCATGGCGGCTACGGGAGAGGTAGGGTTTCAAAACCCTAGCTCTGATACCATGTTTGAATATATCAACTTGTGTATTCCAATGGGCCAAAGGCCAATATATAACATGTACAAGGATGGAACAAATGCAAATAACACCCTACACAATATATATATCTAACAATTACTTCATCAATTCAGAATTTCAGATGCCTAAGAATCTTTTTAAAAAGAAAGGAAAACGAGGAAAAAAAATTCAACAGTCAGGGCTAGTACCTCTACATATAACTTCCTGCTTTGCGGGCCCTTGTCTTCATCCATATCCTGACAAGCATGCAGCCAGACATTTATCAACTAAGTCAAACAAGTTTAAGGAGGAACGAAGCTAGGATCTCAATCAACCTGCTTTTGTTCTAAAGCAACTCTGCTACTTGTTTCACTAATAAAAAATGATATGGAATAAACAAGACTCAAATGTACCCACTAACACCCAAATGATAAACCTAATAAATAGACAAAAAATTATCATAAAGATTGCAAATTGTCCAAATTTCAAAATGGTCATATGTTTACAGGTTTATACCTCAACATACAGATCATACAGATCACATATCCTGTCCTCCAATACAGTATCCATTACAGACTTTCCTTTTAAAGCTCTTCTTTCATCATTGACAACCTGAAAATCATCAGCTGAACCATCCTGTTGTTCATTGACCTGATAGTACATTGATAACAGAACATCAACATCAAAAGTAAAAAACAGGAATGCTAACTTCAATAAGATCTTCAGTTCTTAAGTTCTTTACCTTAGCCTTGGCAGCCACGCGTGCCTTGATCATTTCATTGATCTCCATTTTTACATGCTGCAACCTATCGGCCTTCTCTTGTTTAGCAGAAAGACCTGATTCTACCATTTCTTTCATGTTTCTCTGTTCGAAAATAACATGAGTTAGAGACGGGGACAAGCGATGCACAAAGGAGTGATATTGTCATGGGCACATAGTTTGAGTGAAATCATTCGGTCACTCTACAGGATCAGTACACCACATGGAATATCAGCATAAGCATGACTTAGAAACTACAAATTAATGGACAATAAGAAATTCTCGCTAGCAGCATCTCAGAATATATTTTTACTGCAGACACATCAAAACAGTAGATTTGTTGCTCAGTTGTTTTTCTTTTTCGCCAATATTATTATATTGACCTCATGGTGGTGGTAGTTGTTGTGTTTGAAAGGATCTACCGTAGATAAATTGTGATTCAGTTTCTCTGATTACCATAAACTTTCACAAGGTTAAATAAGTATCAAAGATAAATATAGTAAGGACTTGTGCAGGTGTCCTTCAAAAGGTTTCTCATCCTAATTATACTATATCTAATTTGATGAGAAATACCAAATTGAAATGTACTACCAAAATTAGTTGTCATAAACTAAGTATGTCCAAAAATACATGACATTTTAGATTGTGCGAAATCAAAATTGATCATGTGAAGTGAAAAGGTAACATTAGTTTCATCATGAAAAGGACTTTCATAATATAATACCTTATGATTGTTTGCTATCACATTACTATAAAAATTGATGGTTGATGTTACTTATTGAGATCATGTCGGTGTCCAAAATAACGTATATTTTAGAACAGAGCAAGTAACCTTTTTTCAAATTTGAAATATACAAAAGCAATCAGTCAAATAGATGGATGGCAGATGAAATCAATCAGTGTCCAACTCTACCAAAAAAGTCTGGTGCCAAGTGTTATGAATCGTGTATATCATTGAAGAGGCCCAAAGGGTAATATATATAGATATGTTAGAGATAGATTCTATCTCTAACATATCTCTAACACCAAGGACATGTTTGTTTACTTCCATTACTCACCCTGAGTGTCCTACGCTGCACAAGGTGTCCAACTATGCCCATGAGGCGATCAATCAACTCATGTTCTTGGATCTTTCCCTGATTTGCCTGCACAAATCGACAGCATTACGAACAGACGGCGGATACTGTGCCGTTTATAGTCAGGCGGCACAGGCTAAAAGTTCATCAATGTGAGCAGTCAAAAGGGCTCTGATAGTTTAAAGTTTGATATGCAAACTGAAAGTACTAGCAATTAGTGCCAACAAACTAATATCCCACTAACGCTGTATTGAAATAGTTGATAGTGTTAAGAGTGTTGTATATTCTACATTATCTCTCTCTCTCTCTCTCTCTCTGCCCATGTGGCCCTTGTAGCCCATGAGGCCCATGTAACTTTGTCTATATATATCCCCTCCATTAATGAATAAGATGTAGAGTTGTGAATAGCAAACCCTACTCTATAATCTATCTAACAGACAGCAGTATCACAAGAATTTTAAAGAATTGCACTAGTCCAAGGCCCCCTGTTAAATATAACTTCAGAGAAAGCAAAAGTGCATAAGGAGGGTGCATATATATGTTTGGTATATAACCATGAATTTTCGAAGATACAAGGTTGAAGACATTCTGGACTCACATGATGTTTATTCACTAGTCAAGGACATGTATTGTACACATAAGAAATCACATGGAATACAAGATTCTGAATTTCAGATGCATTTGAATCACAAGTAAATTTGATTGTGCTACTACATACCGATAGCCTTGCAACCTTGGCAAGCTTTTGTTTTACTTCTTGAGGCAACCGTCTTTTAACTGCTGCGTGACCATTTGGGTCTACCTCATTAATATCGATAGCTGGTGGTCTGTCTGCAAGGAGAAATTCAAGCATCTGAAATTACTTACATCACTACTCCATGGTCAACAGAAAGACTCCAGTATAGAAGGGGAATGCTATGCAATACTCACATTCGGCAACATGCTTTTGGAGATCCCGAATGGCTCGCTCTAGCCTGGTGCCTTTAGGTTTGGTACCTGAACCCTCTCTAGCAATGATTGGGTGCTGAAAAATCAATACAAAATGTGAGTTAGCATGCATGTCTCTAAACATACAACCATATCTAATCTATGGGAGTGGTTTGATGGTTATCTTTTGTGTAAATGTGTTTGCTGATATGACTAACAGAATAGAATTTTTACCATTGCTTGTGTAGAAAAAACAGTACCAGTCATAGCCACGCCAGGGAATTCACTCATTCCATCTTTCTCTTTGCGATGTATTTTGTTAGATGGATCTTGATTTTCTCCACTATAAGCCCTTTTTTGTTGGAAATCAAGTTGCATTGAAGAATCTTTATCCCTGTATGCTGAATAAGCACAGTCATATGTATCACTGGTTCTTGACTTATGAGCAAAATCAGTAAGCTGGAGTGCTGCAGCTGTATGCTTTTCCAAGTCTTTTAGCTCTGAAGGAGAATATGACACATCCTTACTAGATATCCTTGTATGTGCTGCAGTATCAACACCCATGGCAAAACCAGTAGATTTCCGTTTTGGGACTCCTCCAGGAGCGTTGGTTTTATTCTTCACCACTCTGCTGTCTTCATGATAATATTCACCATAAGAGCCTAAGTTGCTACTAGCTAATTTCTTCACAACATGTGCAGCACCTCTTGCAGAGGATTTTCCAGGCACGTTACTGATGCTCAAATAATCACCTGGAGCACCCTGATTGTTTCCAATATAGGCACTTGAGGAGTCTTTTCTTCTCCTTTTCTTTGGGGCAACATATGTTGATGTACCAGGTTCACTGCAAAAGGAGGTCACATTGACGTATATCATCCATGCTACCATATATGTAATGCATGAGCACAAGTAAATATGTGTCGCTATTGTTTTGATCATTGCTTTGATTAAATTGGCACAAATCATCCATGCTGCCATAAATGAAAAGATGTGCACAATCATGTTTTTTTAGTTTGATATGTAGCTTTGACTATTATAAACTTGTCGTGTTGTGTTTTTTTATGTCAACTGGCACAAATTTGTATAGTGAATAACTCAAAAGTCAAAAGTAGCCACAAGTACTCCCAGGGCCGTGGCTTCTAAAGGTTTTTGTAATCAGGAAGGTGACCCCTATGCATCCAACAAGATATCATACTAAAGAAATTTAACGTCCGTTATGATGGCATGGCAGGATGATATCTACCAGCATTAAAAGATTACAAATGGAGCATGAATTTTGAATCTCGATTGACTCCAAACTACAGAGTTTTGAGGAACCTTACATCTGTTCCAACTTCCCTTTGTTCACAAAATACCCATTGTGCTTAGTCGTCAAATTATCAACTTCAAAATACTCATCCTGCAAAGACAACATGAAAGCAATCACCAATGACAATTCATTCTCAATGCATATAACGAATTAGCAATGCAGAAAAATGTTTCAGCATGTCACCTCACATGGATAAAATCTCTTAGGCATGCTATTACACGTATAAGCTGGCACTATGACTTGCACATAAACTTAGTGTAAGTAATTAGACAATGGGTTATCTAATATTCTGCGAATATTTGAGTGCCATCGTTTCCAGACATATAAGTCACATTATGTGTAGACAAAGAACCAACTATTTGTACTGCTGTAGCGGCCATGTCATATCAAACTATGGAAAAAGAATTTCTCTTAGCAGCAAACCCAGAGTTCAGACAGCCGCAGAACAGAGAAGAAAAAAAGGGTACAGATTGGTAGTAAAAATGGAGTGGACATTGACAGTAAACCAAGAGTTTATCTTAGCATATTATTTCATGTGGTCTGCATCATCACACCACAACATACACAGCAAGTACCATGGTAGACATTTAACTAGCAGTGCACAGAAATGAGATCAGAAAAGATTCAGAAGTAACAGAATCATACAATTGTTTCCACGGTGCAAGAAGTGCAAGATGAGACTAAAAAAAGATGAACAACTAACCAATTCAGCATCATCAATAAAAGAATCCTCAGTGTCATATTGATCATCATCTGGTACATCATCAAGATCTTCTTCATCGCTGCTATGTTTACCCTGGTAATTTGAATACGGAGTCAAAACTCAATGCATGGTATATATGGAGCCAAATAAACAATTGGTACCATGTAAAGACGCTCGATTTTCTCAATAACTGCACTGAACCGATTTGGCTGCGCCGGATCCTGTGTGTCATTTTCTGCAGGGTGTGCCTGATTCAAATAATAAGATAAGACTCAATGTTAAATACAGCACTTCTTGAATGTCCAGCATACACATATTCAATGCGCTCTATATGCAAAAACAAAAGGTTTGGCTAAGAGCACCGCCTATGGGAATGATAAGGTTGTGGCATAAACAACTACCACAAATTACAAAGACAGGAGGAAATGTCACTGAAGTATGGCACAGTTTGCTTCTATAGCAGCACCCTTAAACGTTCTGGTCAGTAAAAGCTGGTCATTAGTTTCGAAGAGAAGGTTAATCCGAAGTAGACTTGTTTCAAATACTGGGCCAGTCTTCGGGCTGGGCCGGCCTAGAAAAGCCCGGCCTTGAATGGACATGCCCGAAAAAACACTATTTTCCAGTTTTTTATTTGAAAAATATTTTTCCAAATAAACTATTGTTTTTAATTATTTTCCTGAATAAAAAACAATAGTTTTAATCATTTATTTAGTTTTTTAAGGCTTTGGGCTGGAAATTGGGGGCCAGCCCAGCCCGAGACCGGAAAAATCAGGTCGGTCAGGTCAGGCTGACGGTCACTGACCGGGCTGGGCTGCCCATTAACAGGTCTAATCCCAAGGTAACACAAACAGGCATTACAAGTTTACAGCCAATATCATAGCAGAAATATGAAATGAGAACTCCAGTATCTAACCAGGGATAAACACAGCCACCTGCTCATAAATCAGATTCTGGCAATTGACTAAGAATGCATCATTGTTATCACCAAAATTATGCATAACAGGTTACCACACCTCTTGATACGTAAAACGGCGTAGCTTTTATGCCCTGTACCCTCGCCCTACCAAAGCTAATTTCCTATAAGCAGCTCAAAAGGACCAGTTTTCCAATTCCGGATATAACATTAAGGCTTCAGTGAATCCTTCTAGTTCTAATTTTCCATCTACTCGCAAAGCGAACCTAAGCAGCGCACAAATTACAACAGGTAACCAACAGACAACAACATCAGCAAGAGTGCTGCTTACCGCACCGGGTGGTCCCGGGTGTGCAGCAAACGCCGGCTCGGCAGTCCCCGCCGCCGCCACAGGTGGTGACGGCGGAGAGGTGGCCGCGTGGCCGGCCTCCTTCAGCAGTTTCTTCCACGACACGATGGTGGTCTCCCAGGGCCGGAGCTCCACGGAGAACACCTGCCTCCGGCACGCCGCAGCGGCTTCCGGAGCCGCCGTTCCCACCGCCGGGGCGGCAGGCACCTGCTGCGGAGCGAGAGGGGGCTGCGCTACGGCGGCAGAGGGCGCGGCAGCCGGAACCCTAGCTTCTGCGGCCACGGCGGCGGGGGCGGGGGCGGAGGCGGAGGAGGAGGGCACAGCCACGGGGTCTTCCATGGCGAGGAGGGGGGGTATTGGGAGGTCACAGCATTAGATCGAGGGGCGGGAGCTAGGGTTTTGGAGGGCTGGGTTGGGGAGTGGAGGAGGAGGTGGGAGTCTGGGAGGAGCAAGGAACGAGTACACCCTCGGTTTTGGTCGGGGAGGACGCGGCGGGCCGCGCGGGATGGGAACGCGGAACGGCGGGGTGGGGTGCGGTGAGGTGGGTTACCCGCCGTAGGTTTTCCTCGACGTCTCGCCGCCGTTTACATTCCTCGTCCCGGAATTCGGAGGGACCATCCGCATAGCCTCCTACCGCCCACCCCAAGCCCACGGCCCACGGCCCACGGCCCACTAACTAGGGCAGCTGTTTTTTTTAGGTCAAAACCCAATAGGCAGTAGCCAGCAAGCACATCAGATTCGCTGATTCCCGCGAGATCCAAACAAATCAGCGAGCTATACCATAAGTAAATGGAAAGAGTTATATCGGCCGCTTCCGACTTCCGAAACATGATTACGTAGGAACACTTTATCCAAATAAAAGTCTATTAGGTTGTTGGCCGGTAAAACTTAACAGTTAGTTTAGTATCATGTTACTTATTTATGGATGAATAGAGATCTCTTCCGCCAATAAAGGGGGCACAGCTTCTCAATGTGCAGGCAGGCCTACGAGCAAATATATTAATAAAGAGAAAGCTGGGAATGTTATTTATTATTTATGAGTTGAGAGATTTGTTTGTCGGCAACGTGACCTCAAATATGTTTGGTTATCAGTTAGAGTGGTTTCATACCCCTTTTCTCTGTCTTGTTTCCCTAGCACAATATTTGTAACATGAAAAGTGGAAAAAGTTTTCTCTATCAACCGTCCCTCTGTAAAATCTCTTCTACATAGTCTAAAATGAGAAATTATCATATAGAATGATGAGTTATAAGCCACCATAGATTTCAAATCCTAGAAGCACAAACTCGTTTGTCATAGCTACAAACTAGACAGTAGAAAAAGAGGACCCTGAGATTCCTGTAGATGCAAGGGGGAACCCTGGATATCCTCAAAGGTGGGGGAAATGGTGTTAACATATTAAAAGGTGTGTCTTTGTTGTATTGGAAACTCCTGCCTTTATTACATGGGGAAATGACCTATTTACAGTGTTACATCAAAGATACAGGAAATTACAATTATATCCCTAAAAAGTCATACACTCGTAGGGACCGCAGGGTCTTTTTCCCCCTCCCCCCCAGGCGTAGCCTCCGATGCATGATAGACCCTCTTGGCCCTGGTCCACCATACCTGTACTGTTGGTCCACGAGTGGCCTTGACTCCTATCGCTCCATGTGAGGCGGCCTTGGAGAGAAGGACCCAAGGAACCCCCTCGCCCCCTCCCCCCCCCGCGAGGTGGTCTCAGGCAAGGGCTCTCAGGGGGCCCTTTGCTGCCAGGGTGCATGGCATTCTTTTGGCGGGGTTGCCTTCAACTGCCTTTCCTGTACTGTCATAGCAAATATACCAAACAGTATAAAAATGGGGACTCTGGTTGCCGCGAGGGGAACCAGGGGATCCTTGAGAAAGGGGACCGATGCCAAGAGAGGTAAATGTGTATTAATTTTCTTGAGAAAAAGTCTTCTCTGATTACATGGGGGTGACTATTTATAGCCTTCCGACCAGGGCACAAGAGATTATGGCTCTACCCCTAAAAAGACCCTACACCTGTAGGGCTATAGGGGTTTTTCATTCTTCCTCGCGTAACCTTGGGTTTACGATGGACCCTTCTGGTCCTGGTCTATCTGGTCGATACGCGTAGTCCACCGGCAACTCTTCCCCTTCGCACCGTGCGGGGTGCACCCGGGCCGAGCGGCCCTAGATGCCCTTTGGTGCTTTTGACAGGATCCTTTTTGCCCTTCACTTCCAGGGTACCCTTGGTACCATTCGGGAGGAACGTGTAACGTGTCTTTGCTTGTGGTGCTTGGGAGCCTTCCGGTGGCTTTCGGGGACCCCTTGAGGCTCCGTCGAAGGTATATCTGGTGTCTTCCGGGGGTCTTTGTGTTAGTGATATACCCTAGAGGCAATCATATAGATGATTGTATCATGTCTATGTTTATGTGTTATTGAATAAGTGTTATTATATTCTTTGAATGAATCATCGGTTATAAAGATTAACGAGTATGTGACTTGTTGGTGTAGCTCTTTTAACTTATGATAATATCATTCTAAATGTATCTATGGTCGAATGTCACTGGTCGGAACTGAAAGCATCTAGCTCCCTAAAAAATATTTTGGTAATTAATGATAATATGTGAATATGTGACTAACATGTTTATTGAGTGTTTAAAAAGGTTTAGCCTCGGTGGCGAATACAACAACCTGAAGATGCATGTTAAAGGTCAACATGAAGATCAATATGGTTCAAAGACTAGGTACAAGTAGTCTAGGATCCTTTATATTTTACCGGTCTTAGGAGAAAAGGATGGAAGACTGGATTTTAAGTTAAATATCGTACTATTAAGAGGGATCACGACCAGGATCATGCATGCATTCAGAATTTGTTTTGAAAGTCAACTGTGTTTTTTCTCATGACGATCGGTAGTACCGAAGTGTTCATGGCGGTACTATCGCTCAGTGGTCTGACCGGGAATGTAGTGCGGTACTGCCGCAACCCGGTCGGACCGAGTTTATGTTGGCGGTATATTTTTTTTACAAAATAACGCATTTCTAAGGTTATTTGTTTTCTTGGAAGTGTGGTAGTAGCGCAGTTGTTATCGCAGAACTACCGCAACTCGTACAACCGACTCATGAAGCGGTATGTTTTTTTACAGAATGGCTCATTTTGGGGTTATTTGTTTTCTTAGAAGCACGGTAGTACCGCCGTTGTTATCGTAGAACTATCGCAACCCGATATAACCGAAACTTTTGAAGCGGTACGTTATTTCTAGTAAGGGTCATTTTTGGACCACAAAGGAAGCAGTCGTACCACCCTAATTGATCGAACGACCGATAAACGGAACTACCGCTTGATCAATGGCGATAGTACCGCACAAAATTTCCAACAGTTCTTTTAGATGCATTAAATGCTTCTGTGATAGCCATTATTGTGCGCTTTTGGAGGCGCGGTAGTACCGACCAGTGAACAGCGGTACTACCGCTTGTGCTAAAAATTCATGTATTTTGCCTCCAACGGTCGTTTTTATTTGTGGGGTATATATATACCCCCACCAGCTCAAGGACAAATAGAGAGACTTCATTTAACATCTTTGAGCCAAGAGCATTCTCTCTACACCTCAAATACACTTGTTGCAATCATTGTGAGGTAGTTGAGTAAAATTCAAGTGCATTCATTCTAGATTGATCCTTAACACTTGCTTGCCTCAAGCGAAGATTGTGATTCATTACTCTTGGTGTTTTGTCGACACCTAGACGGCTTGGCGGGAGTTTGCACAGTGATCTCTTCAAGGCGTTTGTGAAGAGGCCCGGCGCTAAATTGTGATTGGTACGGTATTCACCATCTTCGGAGCGGAGGAAGAACAACCACTAGTAAAATCGAGGAAGGTTTAATTTGTGGAGCCGGATTGATTAGTTCAAGCTTCCTCAACGTGGACTAGTGAAGACCGACAAGTTTTCGATACCACAAGAAAAACTTCTTTGTCTTCATTGTGGTTAATTCTTGTCTTTACTATTTCGTATTTACATTTCTAGCAATTCTTTTACGCTTGATTGGCTTAGCTAGAATTGTATCTAGTATTGACATTAGCTCTTATTTGTCTTAAATAGCATAGTAGTATTATCATATTATTTGTGCTAGAAAGCTTTGTTAGAACTATCTTGCTTAAAGCTTTTAAATAGTCAATTAGTTTTACAAACCTCCTATTCACGCTCCTCTAGTCGGTTATCCTTGGTCCTACAAGTGGTATCAGAGCTTGGTCCCTCATTAAATTAGACTTAACTGTCTAAGAGAGAAAATATGGCTAGTGAGGGAATTGCTATAGGAAAGACTCATTTGTTTGATGGCTCAAATTATGCGTATTGAAAAATTAGGATGTCTATTTATTTAAACGTCATGAGTCCGAGCATATGAAAAATTGTAAATGAGGGTTAAATCATGCCTCTTGATCCACTATACCCCACGGAACTTGAGGGGTGTAATGCTCATTTATATGCTCAAACAATGAATACTCTTTTTGGTGTTTTGAACGCGGATAAGTTCAATGGAGTGAGCAATTTGGAAACCACTAATGGTATTTGGACTACCCCCTCGGAAATCCATGAGGGAATATCTACGGTCAAAGAGGCTAAATTGCATAGACTCCGGATTAAATATGAGATATTTATAATGTTGCCTCGTGAGGATATAAATGAAATGTACTATCACCTCAACAACATTGTAAATGAACTCAAAGGCCTTGGCACGTCACTAACCGATGTTGATATTGTGAGAAAAATGCTTAGGGTCTTGCTGGAGAAGTATGAGACATTGGTGACTCTATTTCTAAATTCACTCGAATTATCAAGAATGACGCCAACCGGTCTCTTGGGAAATCTCATCACAAATGAATTATACAAGAAAGATAAGGAAGAGCTTTTGAAGTCATCTTCCTCC
Organism: Hsuehochloa calcarea; assembly: GCA_036346395.1. Lineage (NCBI taxonomy): Eukaryota > Viridiplantae > Streptophyta > Magnoliopsida > Poales > Poaceae > Hsuehochloa > Hsuehochloa calcarea. The sequence goes on along the minus strand of CM070593.1, from coordinate 57,947,593 downwards.
AATAAAAGATCACCACTTTTAAGGCGAAAGCGGAGTCAAGTGATGAAGATGATGAAGAAGACTCCGAAGAAGAGTTTGCTCTCCTTGTAAGGAGAATGGAGAAATTCACGAGGAAATGCCCATATCGAAGCTTTAACTTTGACAAAAGTAAGAAAGGGTAATACTACAATGACAACAAGCGGTATAGCAATATTCATTGCTATAAGTGTAATAAGAAGGGGCACATTGCCTCTCATTGTCCCACAAACAAGGATGACAAGGGTAAATCATCAAAGAAAAAGGAATACAATGGCAAGAAGAAGCTTCATAAGGATGGCAAGCATGAAGCTCATGTTGGATAATGGGATTCCGATGAGGAGTACTCGGATTCTGACTCTGATTCAAATGATGAAAGATCCTCCAAGAAAAGAGGACTTGTCGGCATCGCCATCAAGGAAGCGTCGTCACTATTCTCCACTCCTACTTACCTCATGGAAAAATGAGATAAGGTAAAATCCATTAATGATAGTGAACCATCATATGATGAATTAATAGATATACTTGAAGAATTAAATGAATATCTTGGAAAAGAGGTGTCAAAATTTAAAGTCTTAAAGAAAGAGTATATATCTCTAAAAGACTCTTATGAGGAGCTAAAGGAAACTCATGACTCTCTTCTTCTAAAAGATATTGAAAAGTCTCATTCGAATGTTGGAATCATTTGCAATTTATTGAATGAGATAGCTACAGTAGAAGTTACTTCAAAAGCTATATCCATGTCTATCACTTCTACATCATGTGATGTTTTGTTATCTATGCCTTGTTGCTCTAAAGATGATTCAATTGCTAATATGATTAACACGCGCGATCCTTTGCTCATTGTTGAAAATCATGAGTTAAAAGAGCAAGTTATCAAGCTGAGTAAGAGCTTCAAAAGATGCTTCAAGGGTAAATCCACCCTTGATCACCTTTTGAGTGAGCAAAGGTGCTCATTCAACAAAGAAGGACTTGTGTATATACCCAAGAAATGTAAGAAACAAATTTACAAGCCCGCAAGGTTTGTAAAAGAGAATGGCAAATATTGCAATAAATGTCGTAATGTAGGACATATGATAAACGCATGCTCAATTGCTAATACTAGGTCTTATGACATTTATTATTCATGTTATATGCTTAAGAAAACTAAGGATGGCAAAATTGTTGCAAGATTTGTTACCACTTCAATTTTATGCGATAAAAAGAATGCTATTTGGATGCCTAAAATCTTGGTCACTAACCTTCTAGGACCCAAACAAATATGGGTACCTAAAAGAACTCCATTCTTATTTTTACAGGTGCACTACAAGATCGGTGGAAAACATTGGGTGTTTGATAATGGATGGACTCAACATATGACCAGCGATAGAAAAATGTTCACCACATTCGAGAATGGAAAAGGAGTTGACAAGATCACATTTGGTGATAATAGTAAAGAAAAGGTAATAGGATTGGGTAAAATTGCTATCTCAAACGGTCCTTCTATTTCTAATGTATCTTTAGTTGAATTACTAAATTTCAATTTATTATCTATTGCTCAAATACGTAATCTTGGATTAACTTGTTCATTCTCTAATGATGGTATCACAATTTTAAATGAAAAGAATAATTCTTTAGTTTTCAAATGATTTAGATTTGAAAATCTTTACTTGTGTGGATATCACAGGAATATGTTCATAATCTTAGTATGATGTTACAATTGGCAATGGCATTGAGGGTTTGTCGAAATACGCGTTTTCGGCAAAATTTCAGTTTCTGTTAGGCAGCTGGCGGTCAGACCGGCCAGGGCGGTGGTCTGACTGGCCTATGTGGCGATCAGCCGGCCGCCTCTGGCGGTCAAACCGGCCAGGATTTTGGCTAAGAGACTGGCGGTCAGACCGGTTAATGGGCAGCGGTCAGACTGGCCATAAAAGTAGCTTTGAGTTTGGAGCTGAGCCAAAAATAGAGGGTGTAGGCAAGAGAGGGGATTCTCCTACACTTGGTCTCATATTTTTTGGAGCTTTGGGTTAAAAGTTCTATTCGTTTGAAATTTTCAAAGGGATTTCGGATTTCCAGGGAGGAAAATTGGCTAACTCCCTTGCTGGACGGTCAGACCGGCCAGGGGGTGGTCAAACCAGTTTTGACTTGTTTACCGGCCAGCTTGGCGGCAATGTTTGTTGGTTAGGTTAAGTTCATAGGTTTCAGTGCATATATGTTGCATGATACATATTTTGACTAACGTGGGTCAAGTTGTAAAGAATTTGTTTCCGGAATCGATTTCTTTATTTATTGTTGTGCAGGAGGCTTGGAGGTCAACGACGGTCAATGGCGAGGATGATTGGGACTAAGCTTGGAGAGCTAAGGTTCAGAACGATCAAGGATGTCGGGTGAAGTCAATAGACTCAAGTATGGCGCAAAATGGACAAGGATGACCGAACGGAAAGTTCGGTGCGACGGGTTGCATCAAGTGACGCGGGGGTCGATGCAAGTGCCATGGTGATTTCGGTGGGAGTTAGATGGGGGAGACTTGCCAACAAGAAGAGAGCTGTTGATCAACCTACACGTGTCGAAGCATGGGATTGCTTCATGAAGTTTGGACTCGGTCTTTGGAGAAGGATCGAGAAGGGGTATTTTGATAACTTCACCAAAATACCACCTTGATGGCTTTTGGCTAAACTGCAGCGCAAGACGACGCAAGGAGAAGTGGTTTAGGTCAAGAGAAGATGAAGACAGTGCTTTGAAATGTGTGTGTGAGGTAACCCATTTGTGTGTGGGCATAACGGGTGCTCATTAGGAATATCCTTCTAGAAGCTAGCCTCCACTATTAATAGGAGAGGGTGCTGGTTGTGCACTTCTCAACCCTTGTATTGAAGAAACCCTAGTTTGTATTTAAGGAGAATAGAGTGGAGAGGTTAGAGTTGTAGAGAGTTGGATTTCTTGTGTGCTCAAGTGTTGAGTCTTTGTCCTCCAGGATGGAGTGGATGTAAACCAACATCAATCCCGAATCAATCCGAGCAAGATTCCTCAAAATAAATATCTTCTTGCTCTTGCTCTCTCTTTTGTTATTTTGGGGATTTCTTTGATCCTTTCGTTTTCCTTTGGTTTCTAGCCTGCATCGTGCTTGCTGTGACATATGGAAATGCATCTAGGATCATCTATCACCCACGAGCAAGTTTTTGGATCATATTTTAGTTTTAACTCAGTTTTGAAGCAACCTTCACTTAAATGAAAAAAGGTTATAATTTTGGTAATGATCTTCATGATCCTTGATTGGAATAGGTTTCTGACATCCTAGAAAAGGTATACTTCAAGTTTCGTGAAGTTTGGAGTTGTGGATCAAAAGATTAACCAATTTATGATTTTGAGTTCGTACTGATTTTACTGTTCATCGTGCTGGAGGTCAGACCGCCCCTTTGGAGAGGTCATACCGCTCCATGGAGAGGTCTGACCGCTAGGCTGAGAGGTCTGACCGCTCAACTCTTTGTGAATTGAGTTTTTGGTATTTTTGGCTGTTTTTCTTCGGGGTTTTGATTGGATTCAATACAAGCCTGTCGCTATGCTTGTACATTGATCTTCATAACTCTCATAGCTATTGGAGTGAAAAATGTGTTGAATCCGATCAACGTGAAAAAGAGATCGTGCTCCTATTCGCTCCCCCTCTAGTCGTCGTTTCGGTCCAACAAGTGGTATCAGAGCCCGATTAGTTCAATCTTGATCCTAACCGGTCACTGAACTTGGCGATGGAGAAGTACTCCACCAAGCTACATATCTTCGATGGGCTCGACTATGCCTATCAGAAGAATCACATGTGTGTCTTCCTTTAAAGTGAAGGACAAGTTGTATGGGAGGTTGTTCAAGCCCTTCTCGTCTTTCCCGAGGTTGCTACGCCGGCTTCAGCAGCCCTCTTGGCTAACAACCACAAGGCAAAGAACCTTCTGTATGCCGGGCTTGGTAGACAGGAGTATGACAGGATTTGTCACCTTGAGACCGCGCACGAGATTTGGCACACCCTCGAAACCTACCATAAGGGTTCATCCCAAATCAAAAAAGTACACCAAACGATCTTTAAACGAGAATACAATAAGTTCGAGATGCGTCATGGAGAGAGCATCGATGATGTATTCACTCACTTCAACAAGGTGCTCAATCAACTGAGAGCGGTCGACATCGAGTATTCTCAGTTTGAGAATGCCACCCATATCTTGGCTGCAATCAACACCAAGGAATGGAAGATAAATGCTACTATCATTGAGGAGAATGTCAATCTCTCTTATCTCATTTTGGAGTTATTTTATAGCAAGCTCAATACCCATGAGATCAAGAAAGTTGATCATCCTAAGAAGGAGAATATGGCTTTGGTCGCTGACCCTCTCAAGAGGACTTTTGATGGCTCTTCTGAATCTTCATCTGGATTTTCACTTGTCTGTTTATTTGAAATCTATGAAGAAGAACTTCAGAGTATCACTGAGGCCGAGTTAGCCCTCCTAGCCAGAAAATTCACACGGGCCTATAATAATGTGAGAAATAAGAAGATAGGTGCCCTGTGACATGCTATGAGTGTGGAGAGCTCTACCATATCCGGGAAAATTGCCCCAAGCTAAAAGGGAAGGGTAACAACAAGGAGGAGAAGACAGCTTGGAGGAAGCCTTATGGGAACAAGCCCAAGTTTGATGCTACCAAGCTCATGAAGGCTGCTTACCGAGTCCTTGCCACTTTTGGAGAGTAATCTATGAGCGATGTGGACTCTGGGAGCGAGGAGGACAAGGAGGAGGAGCTACCTCAAGACAAGAAGAAAGGGAAGGCAAAGGACTTCACCGGCATGTGCTTCATGGCCGACTCCATCGACGCCGATGACATCGATGAGGTACCTCCATCTATGACGTTCTCTCTGCTAGATGTGATACCATCTTTGAGCAACTGCTTAGCCAGGATAAGTCATTAGATTTGATCATGGCTATGAATAAGGACTTAGAGTCACAAGTTGATAATCTTACACTAGAACTTGTGAATGCTAAGAACCTTCATGCTGATGAATGTTCATCATATCATGCTTTACATTTTGAACGTGCTAAATTGTAAAATACTCATGATGCTACCTTGCACCAACTAGAAAATGTTAGAACTAAGTTAATTGAAGTTAAATTTGCTCCTTGTGAAAAATACTTAGAATCTAGCAAGTTGATCGCTTCTGGTAAGACTGAGTCTAGCACTTGCTCTTTCTCCCTAGAACGTGAACATGAAGTAAAAGATATATGTGGATATCATGGGGATATGCTCATGATCTTAGGAAGATGTTACAATTGTCAATGTCGTTGAAGGTTTGTCGATTCACGCGTTTTGAAAAAAATTCGATTCTATCGGTCATTGGCGGTCGACCGCCGAGGCGATGGTCGAGCGCGGCGATGGCGGTCGACCAAAGAATGGGCGGCGGTCGGACCGGCCATTATATTTATTGGAGTTTTGAGCTGGGCCAAAAATAGAGGTTGTAGGCAAGAGAGGGGATTCTAATGCACTTGCTCTCATAATTTTTAGAGTATCCAGGTAAAAGATCTATTCGTTTGAAATTTCCAGAGAGCTTTCGGATTTCAGGGGTTGCAAATCGGCTAAGTCCCTTCTGGGCGGTCTGACTGGCCACCCCTGGCGGTTCGACCGGCTCTTGAGTGGCGGTCTGACCGGTTTCCACTTGTTTCGTCGGTTTTTGTAGCGACAATACTTGTTTGTTGAGTCAAGTTCATGGGTTTCAGTGCATATGTGTTGCATGTTTTGACTAACGTGGGTCAAGTTGCAAAGAACTTATTCCCGTAATCAATTTCTTGGTCTATTGTTGTGCATGTTGCTAGGAGATCAACGACGGTCAACGGCGAGGATGATCGGGACTAAGCCTGAGAGCTGAGGTTCAGAACGATCAATGGTGCCGGGTAAAGTCACTGGATTCGAGCGTGGCGCAAAATGGACAAGGATGACCGAATTGGAAGTTTAGTGCGACGGGTTGCATCAAGCGGCGCGAGGGTCGGTGCAAGTGCCATGGTGGTTTCAGTGAGAGCCGGATGGGAGAGACTTACCGACATGATGAGAGTCGTTGATCAACCTACACGTGGCGAAGCATGGAACTGCTTCATGAAGATTGGACTCGGTCTTCGGAGAAGGATCAAGAAGGGGTATTTTGGTAATATCAGTAAAATGCCACCTTGATTGCTTTTGGCTAAACCGCAACGCAAGACGACGCAAGGAGGAGCGGTTTAGGTCAAGAGAAGATAAAGACGGCACTTTAAAATGCGTGAGTGAGTTAAACCCGTTTGTGTGTGGGATTAACGGGTGTCCAATAGGAACTCTTCTAGAAGGTTAGCCTCCACTATAAATATGGGAGGGTGCTGTAGCATCTCCTTGATCCTTTTGCTTATTTTGTAACCCTAGTTTGCTTTTGAGATTAGCGAGTGGATAGGTTAGGATCCTTGAGAAGAGATTGATTGTATGCTTATGTATTGAGTTTTGTCCTCCTGGATGGAGTGGCTGTAAACTAGCAACAATCACAAATCAATCTATGCATGTTATCTTGAGATGAGTCTCTTTTCGTTCTTACTCTCTATTTTATGATTTTGGGGCTTTCTTTGATTCTCAAGTTTTCTTTTAGTTTATGCCCTCAATCTTGCTTACTGTGACATGTGAGAACTCATCTAGGATCATCTTGATCATGTTTAACCCACGAGCAAGGTTTTAAATCTAATTTTTGTTTTCACTCGGTTTCGAACCATCCTTCACTCAAACGTGAAAAGGTCAGAACTTTGCCAAGGATCTTGACGATCTTTGATTGGAATAGGTTCCTGATATCCTAGAGAAGGTGTGTTCCAAGTTTCATTGAGTTTGGAGTTGTAGATCAAAAGTTACACTTATTTACAACTTTATTTTTCGGACTGTTTTCACTGTTCATCAGGCTGGAGGTTAGACCGCCCAAGGTGACCGGTCCGATCGCCATTGACATAGAGGTCAGACCGCCCGACACTTGAAAATCGAGTTTTGGTTATTTTTTTGTTGTTTTGCTCCGGAGTTTAGATTGGATTCAATACAAGACTTCTGTTGTGCTTGTATATTGATCTTCATAGCTCTCATAGCTATTGGAGTGAAAATCGTATTGAATCCGATCTTTGTGAAAAAAAAAGATCGTGCACCTATTCACCCCCCTCTTGTCGCCGTTTGGTCTGACAACATATTAAAAGGAGTTAGAGCTAAGTATGGCAAGCTTAAGGATAAAATTAATTCTGCTCCTTGTGCTTCATGTGAAGTTCTTAAGCTTGAAGTTACTATTCATAAGGAGAAGCATGCTAGCGCTATTAAGGCTAAATCTTGTTAATCATGTTTTAACATTGGAAAAGAGAATGCTTATCTTACGGATACATTAGAAAAATTCTCTAAGGGTAGGAAATAGTTAAACATGATTCTTGACAAGTCCAAAACTCTTTATAAGAAGCGAGGGTTAGGATATAACTTTACTTAAGACAAGTCCAAGCCAAATATCATTCAAGTCTTGAAAAATGACTTAGTTGACTTCAAAACCCAACCTGCAAAAACTATTTTCAAATTTGCAGGTTTTGTCCAACCATCTGTTGAATCAAAAGGTGCTTCTCCCAGAGGTACTAAGTACCATTGCACCTATTACGGGAAGGATGGACATTTGCTTGAGTTCTGTTGGCGTAGGTTGAAAAATACTAGAAAAAATCTTGCTAGAATTTTATCTCATCAATCTAGAGCTTTCATGAGATATGGTCATCTAGAAAAGAAGAAAGATGGACTAGGATTTGTTTCACATGCTTATCATCATCATATTACTAGACATGATGCTTCTCATATTCGCGTAACCATTACTCATGATAGAACCTCAAGTAGTATCAAGGCTAGCAATTCTAATGTTTATACTACTCGCAGACATGTGTCTTAATACTGGGTTCTCAAGTCACGTGTAGCTAACCCCAGTATTGAGACACATCGATCTTCTGTGGCTTGATTTTTAGGATCACCGCGGAAGGGGGAAGAACACGTGGTTCGTCTACTGTGGCTGTTCACGCCACATGACTGGAGACTCAAAATGGTTCACCTCCTTCACGCGATCGACGGGTGATGACTTTATCACCTTTGGAGATGATACACAAGGGCGGATTGAACGAACAAGTCGATCAGGGTCAACGATAAGTTCATCCTTAAGTACGTCACCCTTGTGGACAAGCTGAGGTACAACTTGTTTTCTATCTCGTTGCTTTTTTATGATGGCTATGAGACTAGATTTAAGAAAAATACTTGTCGTGTGCTTGATTCAGCTGGTGAGCTTGTTTTTGGGATTTTTAGAGTTGGTAGGATCTTTGGAGCTGACTTTTCTGAATCTATTATTGGATCTCTCAAGTGTTTGATTGCATCTTCTTCTGAATTCTGGCTTTGGCACCGTCTTTTTGGGCACATTGGTTTTGAGCATCTGACGTGAGTTAGCAGCCTTGGTCTCATCAAAGGTTTGCCCAAACTCAAAGCTGTCAAGGATATTGTATGTGCGCCCTGTAGGCATGGCAAACAAGTTGCCACCTCACACCCTTCGTTGATTATGGTCATGACTGACGGACCATGACAGTTGCTTCACATGGATACTATTGGTCCTGCTAGGGTTCGATCAGCCAGTGGCAAATGGTATATTTTTGTCATAGTCGATGATTTTTTAGATACTCTTGAGTGTTCTTTCTTGCTTCAAAGGATGAAGCTTTTGATCATTTTTATGATCTTGTTCTTTGTTTGGCTTTTGAACTCCCCGGTGCTCTAAGAGCGATTCGCAGTGACAATGGCACAGAGTTCAAGATTTCCTTTTTTGTGCTGTGCGTGGTATTGAGCATCAGTTCTCTTCTTCACATGTTCCTCAATAAAATAGCGTGTTGGAAAGGAAGTACATAACCTTAGTCGAGATGGTTAGGACGATGCTAGGTGAGTATAGCACTCCGAGGAGGTTCTGGGCCGAAGCTATTGCTACAGCTTGTCATATTGCCAATCGTGTCTTCTTAAGACCGTCTTTAGGCAAGACATCATATGAGCTTCGGTTTTGTAGAAAACCATCTGTTTCTTATTTTTCAAGTTTTTGGAGTTAAGTGTTTCATTCTCAAGACAGAAATCTAGATAAATTTGAGTCTGTAACTTTTGATGGCTTATTTCTGGGTTATCCTGCACATTCGAGGGGTTTTCAGGTTTTAATGTTGAGACTAACGTTGTGTAGGAGACATGCAATGTCACCTTTGATGAGACTAGCCCTGGAGCTAGATTATATATTTCAGGTGACACACAGGTAACGGAGAGCATCTTTGTAGAGGAAGATGATGATAGAGTCAATGATGTCCTTCCACTTGTTGCTGACGCTCCTATTCCAGCTCAAAAACTCATTTCGACTACTTCACCTCTAGTTGAGTCTCCTGCTGCATCTTCATCATCAGCAGTACCAGCGGAGGTCGAAGAGATGCTATCTCCCCAGGGCGCTCCACTTCACATTTAGAGGTGTCACCCTCCGGATTAGATGATTGGTCATCTTCATGAGCGAGTCACTCACTCCAGGTATCACGATCCGAGTCTTTACTCCCATTATGCATTTGTTGCTTCTTTCGAATCCCGCGATATATCACATGCCTTATCTGATTTTAGCTTGGTCGATGCCATGCATGAGTTAGAGAACTTTGAGAGGAACAAAGTCTAAAACCTAGTATAGCCTCCTAGTGGTCATAATGTGATAGGAACCCGTTGGGTGTTAAAAAACAAACAAAGTGAGGATGATTTTGTGGTTAGAAACAAGTCTAGATTGGTACCTCAGGGTTTTAGCCAAGTTGAGGGGTTAGATTTTAATGAAACATTTGCTCATGTTGCTATATTAGAAGCCATTCGCATTCTGCTTGCATTTGCTGCATCTAAAGGCTTTAGGCTGCACCAGATGGATGTCAAGAGTGTATTTCTGAATGGTTACATAGAGAAGGAAGTGTATGTTAGGCAACCCCTAGGCTTTGAGAATTCCAAGTATCCACATCCTATTTTCAAGCTATCCAAAACCTTGTATGGTCTTAAGCAAGTCCCTATGGCCTGATATGATAGACTTAAGACCTTCTTGCTTAAGAATAAATTTGAGATGGGTAAGGTAGACAAGACTTTATTCATTCTTAGGCATGGTAATAACTTCTTACTTGTTCAAATTTTTGTTGATGATATTATCTTCGGTGGTTCTTCTCATGCTCTTGTTTTTAGTTTTTTTGAGACCATGTCCAGAGAATTTGAGATGAGTATGATGGGAGAGCTCAACTACTTTCTAGGGCTTCAAATCAAGCAATGCAAGAAAGCGATCTTCATCCATTAGACAAAGTACACTAAAGATCTGCTCAAGTGCTTCGAGATGGGTGACTGCAAGCCGATCGTCACTCCCATGGCGATTCGATTGCTTTGGATCCAAATGAGGAAGGAGAAGTCATGGATCAACGCGAGTACCGTAGCATGATCGGCTCCCTCCTGTACCTGACAGCCGCAAGACTAAACATCCACTTCGGGTCTGCCTCTGTGTAAGGTTTCAGGCGTCTCCGAGGACTTCTCATCGCCAAGCCATCAAACACATTTTCAGGTAACTTCATTCTACCCTCCAGTATGGAATTTGGTATTCCCGCTCTTCTTCTTTGTCTATTCGAGGATTTTCTGATTCTGATTTTGTGAGATGTCGGCTATATAGGAAGAGTAGCTCAAGCACTTGTCACTTCTTAAGCACTTCTCTTGTCTTTTGATCTTCTAGGAAGCAGTCCCATATTGCACAATCCACTGTAGAAGCTGAATATGTAGCTACCGCTAGTTGTTGTAGTCAGATTCTGTGGATGGTGTCCACTCTTAAGGACTATCGGTTAACTTTTGCCAATATTTCTCTTCTCGGTGATAACACTTCAGCCATTAATATTGCTAAAAACCCTATGCAACATTCTAGAACCAAGCACATAGACATTCGTTATCACTTCCTTAGAGACCATGTTCAGAAGAGTGATATTGTGTTAAAATTTATGGAGTCCAAGGCTCAGTTAACTGATATCTTTAGCAACCCATTAGACCCAACTAGGTTTGCCATCTTGAGGAGTGAGTTAGGGGTAATTTACCCCTATGGGTTGGTTTGAGGGGAAGTTGGTTCTCTTTTGAGTTTTCCTTGTTCATCTTATTTTTCCTTGATCTTCTTCTGAACTTGCTAGTTCTTTTTTATCTTTTCATGTTTTTTTTAGTTTTTCTTGCATCTCATTCTATCATATTGCATTCATATAAAAATCACAAAAGGATGCATTGTTATATAAGCTTTATTGCTTGCCACTTAAACTGATGAAGTTTTGCTTATTACCCTTTTGAGCTTTAGTGTTTCAACTTTTGCTCAGTTCCATGTTTAGTTCTTTGACTTGCTAGAATTATCATGCTTTCACATGCGTAGCTATGTCTTTGCTAAATGAGCTAGAACTTTAAGACATCCTGAACTAAAAATAGCAATTTGTAAAAATTAGGTAATTGAGGTACTTTGAGCAAAATGATTCAAATTCAAGACTTTTTTGTCTTTAGGATGATCATTGTTAGTTTCTTGATCTCTCATTGACATTCTAACATGGCCATTATCTCTTTAAGATCTCTATTGATGAACTTACTAATTTTGAACCTTTGCTTAAATTGTTACAATTCATCACTTTATATTAAACCTTATAGCTTAACTTTGATATATATATATATATATATATATATATATATATATATATATATATATATATATATATATATATATATATCTTAACATGATCTTGCTAGCACTTTCAAGCTTAATATGTATTGAGTAATAATAGAAATGCTAGTTTGCCCTTTTGGGTAATCTCCAAAGTTTCTTGTACTCAAATTACAAAATTCAAAAAATGAAGTCACTCTTTTGCATTTCATGCATGCTTTTTCTTATGCTTCTTCCTTATTTCTGCACTTGTCATTTCTAGATGAGAGGAAGATGTGATTCTTTGATGACTCCATTGTCAAAGGGTGAGAAGATATAACAAAAATAATAGAAGGGGGAGCCTTTTGGAGAAAAAGAGATAAAATAATTTTTTTTTGAAAAATGGTGATTATAGTGAGGGGGTATCTAATTTGCATTCTTATGATTTTATTTCCATTTCTGAACTTGAATTGCAATTCTTGGAACATCACAATGATCAAAGGTCAAATTGAACAATTGTTCTTTCATATAGACCTTAAGTGAGATTTTTTTTACTCTTCTATGGAAATTGAAGCTTTCTTGCTTTCTTTTGCCTTATCTTTCTTGCCATGCTAATATGAAGTCAACTTGGTTATTTTCATTGCGTTCTCTTGCTTTTGGACCAAGTTGTGCCTTTGCGCAAAAACGTCGAGTATTTTCATTTTCAAACCTCAAACTTATATTTTCTGAGAAATTGCCAATGTGTTCTTCAAGGAGAATTGTGGATATCATGGGGATATGTTCATGATCTTAGAATGATATTACAATTGGCAATGGTATTGAGGGTTTATCGAAACACACATTTTTGACAAAGTTTCATTTCATTAGGCGGTGGCGGTCGATCGCCAAGGTGGTGGTCCGACCACTGTGTGGCGGTCAGACCGGCCACCTTTGGTGGTTATATTGGCCTAGGTTTTGGCTAAGAGACTGGTTGTCAGACCGACCAATGGGCAGCAGCTTGGTCGGCAAAAATAGAGGGTGTATGCAAGATAGGAGATTCTTCTACACTTGATCTCATATTTTTTGGAGTTTCGAGTCAAAAGTTCTATTCATTTGAAATTTTTAGAGAGGTTTCAGATTTCATGGAGAAAAATTGGCTAAGTCCCTTGCTAGACGGTATGACCGGTTTTGACTTGTTCGCGGGTAAGCTTGGAGGCGATGTTTGTTGGTTAGGTCAAGTTCATGGGTTTCAGTGCATATGTGTTGTATGATGCATGTTTTGACTAACGTGGGTCAAGTTGTAAAGAACTTGTTCCCGAAATCGATTTCTTTGTTTATTGTTGTGCAGGAGGCATGGAGGTCAACAACGGTCAACGGCGATGATGATCCGGACTAAGCTTGGAGAGATGAGGTTCAGAACAATCAAAGATGCCGGGTGAAGTCAATGGACTCAAGCATGACACAAAATGGACAAGGATGACCGAACAAGAAGTTCGGTGCGATGGGTTGCATCAAGTGGTCTGGGGGTCAGTGCAAGTGCCCTAGTTGATGAGTCACGGCGGTCCGATCTTCCGATAGGTTCGATTTGGTTCGTCGTGAGGACATTGACGCTTTGAGGCTTCCGATCAACAGATCGTCACCTCGCAATTCGCTACACCCGCACGCCTGTCGTTATCGACCACGCTTGCACGCGATCGACCTTACCACGAAGGTTATTGTTCCTGCAAGCAATCGAAGCAACTCACAAGAACAAGGTAGATGCAATCTGAATTGTATTGCGGATATAGATGAAGTTTACAAGTAGGGTTCCTCAAACCGATAATCGGCGAAACTGCAATTGGCAGAATAATCTAAGAAAAACCCGCCTCTAAACTATGGCGGCTACTGTATATATATAGGGGAACGTGAGGAGATCGACCTAGGGTTGTGCGGCCGTGGGATGAAGCGTACACAACCTGGACTCCGATCTCATCACGTTTACAAAGTCTTATTAGTTTCAAAACGGTGACGCAGCACCTTGTGTTGCGTATTTCTGGTCGAAGATCTGGTCGTAGAACTGGCCCTAGGGTGGTCTTGAGGAGTCCATGCTATCTTTGGTCGTAGATTGTGTCCAACGAGTACTGTGCTCGCTTTTCTGGTCGTAGATTGCTCCAATCGAATCAACTAGTCGTAGGTCTTCTTGTAGTGGTCGTAGACCCTGCGGAACTAGTCGTGGACCTTCTTGAAATGGTCGTAGGCCTTGATTCCTGAGTACAAGTAAATCATCTCCATTAGGCAGCATCATAGAGTTCTCAGATAATACACTCAGCCCTAGAAACGACTTTACCTGATCGATTAAGTGACGTGCTCTAGCTCTTGTCATAGGACCGTGTAGTTCAGCACCCAGATCTGGAGGGTCTTGTGTAGTGCGTGTATCCGAAGGAGGGATGTCCTCATCACTAGTGGTTTCAGTGGGAGCTGGATGGGAGAGACTTGCCGACATGAAGAGAGCCGTTGATCAACCTACACGTGGTGAAGCATGTGACTGCTTCATGAAGTTTGAACTCGGTCTTTGGAGAAGGATCGAGAAGGGGTATTTTGGTAACTTCTCCAAAATACCGCTTTGATGGTTTTTTTGCTAAACGACGACGCAAGACGGTGCAAGAAAAAGTGGTTTAGGTCAAGAGAAGATGAAGACTATTGAAATGCGTGCGTGAGTTAAACCCGTTTGTGTGTGGGCTTAATAGGGGCCCATTAGGAATGTCCTTCTAGAAGTTAGCCTCCATTACAAATAAGGGAGGGTGCTGGTTGTGCACCTCCCAACCCTTGTATTAAAGAAACCATAGTTTGTGTTTAGGGAGAATAGAGTAGAGAGGTTAGGGTTCTAGAGAGTTGAATTGTTTGTGTGCTCAAGTGTCGAGTCTTTGTCCTCCAGGTTGGAGTGGCTGTAAACCAACATCAATATCGAATCAATCTAAGCTAGATTCCTCAAAATGAGTCTCTTCTTGTTCTTACTCTCTTTTGTAGTTTTGGGTCTTTCTTTGATCCTTTTGTTTTCCTGTTCCTCAAAATGAGTCCCTTCTTGTTCTTACTCTCTTTTGTGGTTTTGGGTCTTTCTTTGATCCTTTTTTTTCTGTGATTTCTGGCCTGGATCTTACTTGCTGTGACATGTGGGAATGCACCTAGGATCATCTTGATCATCTGTCACCCACGAGTAAGTTTTTGGATCATATTTCGGTTTTAACTCATTTTGAAGCAACCTTCACTCAAACGGAAAAAGATCAAAACTTTGGAAATGATCTTCATGATCCTTAATTGTAATAGGTTCCTAACATCCTAGAGAAGGTGTGTTTCAAGTTTTGTGAAGTTTGGAGTTGTGGATCAACAGATAGACTAATTTATTTTTTCGAGTTTGGCTGATTTTACTATTCATCGTGCTGGAGATCAGACCGCCCCTTTAGAGAGGTCAGACCGCCCCAAGTAGATGTCAGAACGCTAGGCTGAGAGGTATGACTGCCCAACTCTTTGTGAATTGAGTTTTTAGTGTTTTTGGTTGTTTTGTTTCAGAGTTTTGATTGGATTCAATACATGTCTTCCGCTATGCTTGTACATTGATCTTCATAGCTCTCATAGCTATTGGAGTGAAAAACGTGTTGAATCCGATCAAGGTAAAAAAGAGATCGTATTCCTATTCACCACCCTCTATTTGTTGTTTCGGTCCAACAACTTGGTAGACTTTTCTTTAAATGATTCATGCTTAAAACTTGTTTAATTGTAAAACCCTCTTTGGTTTGGTTTTGGCATAGAAGGCTAGGTCATGTTGGGATGATTCAACTTAAAAAACTTTTCAAACATGATTTAGTTGATAGCTTGAAAGATGTGAAGTTTGAGAAGAATGGACTTTGTAGTCCTTGTCAAGCCGGAAACAAGTTGCAAATTCTCATCCTTTCGAGAGTATGATGTCAACTTCTACACCATTAGAACTCCTACATATGAATTTGTTTGAGCCAACAATCTATAAGAGTATCGGGGGTCATAGCTATTGTTTAGTCATTGTGGATGATTGCTTTAGATATACATGGGTATTCTTCCTAGATGACAAAGCCGAAACCTCTAGTATTTTCAAAACTTTTGAAAAAATGGCCCAAAATGAATTTGATTTCAAAATTAAGAAAATCCATAGTGATAATGGTTCCGAGTTCAAAAACACTAAATTTGAAGATTATTTTGATGAACTTTCCACAACCTACACTGCAGAGCAAAATGAAGTTGTAGAAAAGAAAAATCGAACATTAATTGAAATGGCTAGGATAATACTTGATAAATATAATACTTTCGATAGATTTTGGGCGGAAGCAATCAATACAACTTGTCATGACATAAATCGTCTTTATTTGCGTCGTCTTTTGAAAAAGTATTCTTATGAACTTCTTGTTGGAAGAAAGCCAAACATATTTTATTTTTGTGTATTTGGTTGCAAATGTTATAATTTGAAAAAGGATGTTCGTCTTTCAAAATTTGCAAGTCGATGCGATGTTGGTTTCTTGCTTGGATACTTTTCAAATAGTAAAGTTTATCGTGTCTTCAATCAAAACTCCGGTTTAGTTGAAAAAATACGATGTTCAATTTGATGAAACTAACGACTCTCAAGAAGAGTAAGAGGATTTAGATGATGTAGAAAATAAAGCTTTAAGATAAGCAATGGAGAACATGCAAATTGGGGATATCAAGCTAAAAGAAGATCCAGATGATCAACCATCTTCTACTCAAGTTGAACCACCTTCCTCTTCCACAACAAGTCAATTCAAATTCATGAAGAGGACAATAAGGAAGATGATCATCCATCCAACCTACCACCAAGAATTCACAATGCAATTACAAAAGATCATCCAATATATCAAATATTAGGTGATGTAAGTAAGGATGTCGTGTCGCTTCTTTTTGTGAATATTACTCTTTTGTCTCTTCTATTGAGCCAAAACATACAGAAGAAGCACTCGATGATCCGAATTGGGTGAATGCAATGCATGAAGAACTCAATAATTTCATTCGGAATGAAGTTTGGACATTGGTGGATAGGTCCAAGGAACACAAATTTAGAAACAAGCAAGATGAAAGTGGAATGGTTGTGAGAGACAAAGCAATGTTGGTCGCTCAAGGATTCTCTCAAGTCTAAGGTTTGGATTTCAGTGAAACTTTTACTCCGTAGCTAGACTTGAAACAATTCGGATACTACTTGCTTTTGCATCATACTTTGATATTAATTTATTTCAAATGGATGTTAAAAGTGATTTTCTAAATGAAAAATATCTAAACTTGTATTTGTTGAACAACCACTTGGTTTCGAAGATCCTAAGAAACCTAATCATGTCTATAAACTCTCCAATACGCTATACGTTCTTAAACAAGCTCCTAGAGCATGGTATGAACAGCTTAGAGATTTTTCTAGTTCAAAAGGATTCACAATTGGAAAAATTAGTTCAATTTTATTTACAAAAGTCTTAGATAATGATTTCTTTGTGTGCCAAATTTATGTTGATAATATTATTTTTGGATCTACTAATTAAAATTTTGCAAAGAATTTGGTGATATGATGTTTATGGAATTTGAAATGTCGATGATCTGAGAACTTAGCTATTTTTTGGACTTCAAATCAAGCAAATCAGAGATTGAATCTTTGTAAGCCGAACAAAGTATACAAAAGATTTGATCAAGAGGTTTGACATGGAAGAAGCAAAACTGTCAAGACTCCAATGGCAACCAACGGTCATCTCGGCCTTAATGAGGGAGGTAAACTGGTAGATTTAGAGCTTTATAGATCTGTGATTGGTAGTTTGCTTTATCTTACCGTATCTAGGCCCGATATCATGTTTAGTGTGTGCATGTGTGCACGTTTTTAAGCAACACCAAAATAATATCATTTGGTGGCCGTAAAGAGAATTCTAAGATATTTAAAGCATTCCTCTAGCATTGTCTTATGGTATCCCAAGGTGCAAAACTTGATTTAATTGGGTATTCGGATTCCGATTTATGCGGGTTGCAAAGTGGATAGAAAAAGCACCTCGGGTAGTTGTCAATTCTTAGGAAGATTCTTAGTATCAAGGTCCTGCAAGAAACAAAACTCCGTAGTCCTATCCACCACCGAAGCCGAATATGTTTCTCAAGAAGTTGTTGTGCTCAATTGCTATGGATGAGGCAAAATTTGATGTATTATGGAATCAAATTTGATAAAATGTCTCTATTGTGTGATAATGATAGTACTGTGAAAAAACCAATAACCATATCCAACACTCAAGAACCAAGCATATGGATATTCACCACCATTTCTTGAGAGATCATGTGAGCAAGGGAGATATTGAAATTAGCTACATTCGCACTGAAGATCAACTAGCGGATATTCTCACCAAACCATTAGATGAAGGCTGCTTTTGTAAGTTGAGGAATGAATTAAATGTCATAGATTATTCTAATGTTGTTTAAACTCATGCCTCATGCACTCTGGTTCTACTTTGTGTTATTTGAAGCTTTGAAGAGTAGAATTTTTCAAATATTTTTCTAAAAACCTATATGTTCATAAAAATTATATCCTTAGATAGACATTAGTCTTTTAAATGCATAATGACCCTGAATGATATTAATTTGAGTGCAAAACTAAGGATCATTTGCATATTCTTGAAAATCCAAATTGTATCTCTGAAGTTCCAGAACAATCGGAACTACCGGGGCATATCAACGGTACTACCAGTATGAAACCTACGGTACTACTGCGTCGGTTGTCAAATGTCATTAACTACAATCGCTCGGTTTTTACCATTTACCCCCTTCCTGAGCGGTCATTCCGCAGTTTCTTACCACAACCTCTCCTTCTCTCTCTCTCACCAAAGAACCATCAAGCACTCTCGAAAAATCTCTCAAATTTCTTTGGGTTTTCTTCAATCCTTGTGGATCTCTTGCAACCTTAAGGTTCCTCTCCCTCGGATCTCAAGGTAAAAACTCGTTTCATCTTCGTTTGCCCTTCCATCAAACCTTATGTCACAATTAGGGTTAATTGAAAATGTGGGTGATTCAATGTGTTTTTCTTTGGCAAAATTACAAATCTAGTATCTCATGTTGTTTGAGCATCCATTCCATGGATTCAATCCATTAGAGACACTAAAAATTCAAGAAATTTCATGACCGAGAACATGTTCAAAGAAAGCGATACTAACGCTCGTCGTGTGCGGAGCTACTGCGATGCGGTCATACCGGCCAGTGAACAGCGGTACTTCCACATCCCAGTACTACCGGCACTTGAACTTTACAGAATGGCACATTTTTAAGGTTATTTATTTTCTTGGAAGTGCGGTAGTACCGCATTATTATCGTGAAACTACCGCGAACTTGGTATAACCGACTCATGAAGCGATATGTTTTTTTTAACAGAATGTCGCATTTTTGAGGTTATTTGTTTTCTTGGAGGTATAGTAGTACCACCGTTGTTATCGCGAAACTACCGTAACCCGGTATAACCGAAACTTTTGAAGCGGTACGTTATTTCCAGTAAGGATCATTTTCGGACCTCAAAGGAAGCGATCGTACCGACCTAATTGATCGGAATGATCGATAAAAGAACTACCACTTAATCAATGGCGGTAGTACCGTGATAAATTTCCAACGGCTCTTTCATACGCATTAAATGCTTCTGCGATAGCCTTTACTGTGCGCTTTTGGAGGCGCGGTAGTACCAGCTAGTGAACGACGGTACTACCGTTTGTGCTGAAAATTCTGTGTTTTGCCCCCAACGGACATATTTGTTTGTGGGGGGTATATATACCCCCACCACTCAAGGACAAACATAGAGACTTCATTAAACATCTTTGAGCCAAGAACATTCTCTCTACACCTCAAATACACTTGTTGCATTCATTGGTGGTAGTTGAGGAAAATTCAAGTGCATTCATTCTAGATTGATCCTTAGCACTTGATTGTCGTCAAGCAAAGATTGTGATTCATTACTCTTGGTGTTTTGTCGACACCTAGACGGCTTGGCGGGAGTTTGCGCGGTGATCTCTTCAAGGAGTTTGTGAAGAGGCCCGACGCCAAATTATGATTGGTACGATGTTCGCCATCTTCGGAACGGAGGAAGAATAACCACTAGTGAAATCAAGAAAGGATTAATTTGTGGAGCCGGCTTGATTAGTTCAAGCTTCCTCAACGTGGAACAGTGAAGACCGACAAGTCTTCGATGCCACGGGAAAAACTTCTTTGTCTTCATTGTGGTTAATTCTTGCCTTTACTATTCCGCATTTATATTTCTAGCAATTCTCTT
Organism: Hsuehochloa calcarea; assembly: GCA_036346395.1. Lineage (NCBI taxonomy): Eukaryota > Viridiplantae > Streptophyta > Magnoliopsida > Poales > Poaceae > Hsuehochloa > Hsuehochloa calcarea. The sequence goes on along the minus strand of CM070593.1, from coordinate 57,927,620 downwards.
ACGCTTGATTGGCTTAGCTAGAATTGTATCTAGTATTGACATTAGCTCTTATTTTTCTTAAGTAGCATAGTAGTACTATCATATTATTTGTGCTAGAAAGGTTTGTTAGAACTATCTTGCTTAAAGCTTTAAAATAGTCAATTAGTTTAAAAACCTCCTATTCACCCACCTCTAGTCGGTTATTCTTGATCCTACAGGAACACTAGTGACTCTATCGACCAACACATGTATTGATTGATGACCATGTTTCACCGGTCATGGATATAGGGATATCGAATCAATAATGTGAACACATGTTAGAGAACATGGTGTTGGATTGACCCATCTTGAGACATTGTTGAGATTGTTATGATTTCATATGTCGTCAGTTAGTCTCAAGCAATGATGATGTATAATTCTTGGATGGTTTTCTACATGCGTAAGAGTACACTTTGGGGTTGCTAAACGCTACTCATAACTGGGTAGTTGTAAAGGTAGCTTTCGAGTATGCTATGAAATATGCAGAGGAATATGACTAGTCAGATATGAGATTGCCCCTCCTAACATAACAGGAGAGATGTCTCTGGGCCCCCTCGATGTGGTCGGATAAAGAAAGTGCATGGCCATGCCACTGATGGTAAGAGTTCGACCATATGAAGTTATCCAACACTCGATCGAGAAAGTATTGAACAGTCCATTGATGACACAACACCACACTTGGAGTTCAACCAGATATCGTGAGGCAAAGGAAGAATGCATGAGCAGATCTTTCAATTCGATCAAATACGGACTAGTCGTATGCAGATACAAGCTGGTCGTAGGTTGGTCAAACATGATCAATAAGGAGTTATGAACTGGTTGAGACCAAATATGAGCTAGTCATATAGAAATACGTGCTGGTGGTAGATCATATTACATTAAGGTTCATTCGATATAATTTATGTGTATTCGAGAATCATTATGGCCTGCTAGGTACCACTAACGACTCGTGGTCGAAAAAGGTTTCGAGTCACAACTAAACTACACATGAATCTACAGAGTCACAAACTTAACGGGTTGAAACAAACCAGTACAGATATGGTTCGTCAAACGTGTTCGGATAGGATCCGTCACGGGCACTATATAAGGAGGTTATTGAGGCTATTGGGAGTAGGACGAGAGGAATCACGACAAGAGTTGATGTGAGTTGCTCTAAACCTTAGCAACCATCTTCTTGAGAGAGCCTTCCTCGTGCGACTTGGTGCTAGCACACCGGTGTGCGGCGTTCCTGCTCTAGACGTGTGGATACTGTAGAGGCACTATTACGGTTACTATTGCGCTTGAGGACGATCTGCGACTTTGCGAGAAAGCGATCGGTTGGTTGAGAAGACGATTGACTACGTGAACGATCGACTACGAGGACGATCGCCATACGAGGATGATCGACTACGAGAACGATCGACTATGTTGGACGATCGACTATGACTACTACAACGACACGCTCTTCGTTGGACCAGACTGCTCCAACTCTTCTTCCGCTGCATTGCGCGTCTGGTGGTAACGATCTGTGATCTCTTGCTTGCATTGCATCCTGGTTTATGTGGTTGAATTTTTGAATTGCCAGCTAGTGTAGCCTACCCGTATCCCAACACTATAGTCGCGCCTTCGGTCTTGGTCCCCATGATCCTTTTGGTGGCCTTTCCAAAGACATGTTTGGTGCCCTCCGAGAAGGTAACTATTCGTGCCTTCGACCTTGGCTATCGGGGGCCTCCCTGTGGCCTTCGCCTGGTCATTGGGGCCGGTGGCCGCCTTACGACATGTACCCTTCAGCTGTGTGAGGGGGTACCTGGTCCCCGTTTGGGCCAAAGTGCATCGTTGGCTTGGTGCCTTCAACGCCTTCTTGTATCGCTCGACATGTGTGAGGGGGTAAGTGATACCCCTCGTCTAGGCTGAGGTACACCCTTGGCTTGGTGCATTTGGCAACCCTCTTGGTACCTTTGCCAAATCATTGGGGCCGGTAGACCACGCCTACAACATCGTCCAATCATGCCCCATCTGTGGAAGCATTAATTCTCTTTGTTGATTTTATCTCTTTTGACGGAAAACCCATAGAGTTAAAGGATCTCTCTCAGTCAAATACTCATTCTTGATATCCTTATTCAAAACCCAGCGCGGAGGCGACGAACGACATCTAGGTGCCCTTAGGGCATGGCGCACGAGGAGACGTGCGACATCCCGACAGTAAGTTCGGCAGCATCCACCCGTTTGAATCTGTTACAGCGCACACGCAAGGTGTGCGGTCGTCGGCCGGTGACATTATAGCCGCGACACACACGAAGAGGCATGTGGCTAGTGGCGCCGTCGGTGGTGGTGTGACAACGTGTACACGGAGGCGTACGACCGGGCGGTTGGGAGAAGGCACGGTCAGCACGTACGCGGAGGCATGTGCCCGGTTGACCAATGGTATATGTGGTAATGAATAGTGGAAAAATAATCTATTAAAAAAGCATTACCGCTAGAATTGAAAACTCATATCAAATCACCGTACCAATAATCCTTAGCTTGGAGCGCTATCGTGCTGATAACGTGTTGTATATTCAAGACCGCGTTGCCGACGAACAAATCTCTTAACTCGCAAATAATAAATAATATTATAGAACATAAGGATGTATTTATAACTTTTTTTTATTGATATCTTTGCCCGTAGGCTTATGTACACTGAAAACTCCTTACCCCCTTGATATATGGGGAGGAGGTTCTCTTCGTGTATGAATAAGCAATATAGGGCTAGACGGACTAATGTGTCTTGTGGGCCAACGACCCCTCTAATGAATCTTTGCTTAAGTAAAGTTTTCATGCATAATTTGGTTCCGAAACAATCGATATACAACAATTAAGACCCTTTTCACCATCTTTAGGATATGTACAATAGTATAGACAACAGTTATTTACAGTACTATTAATATCTTCTAGAGGCAGCGCTAAAGATATCTCCTATAATGATTGTCTTTTTACATATCTCTGTAGACAACTTATTTATATACAATTTATCTTATTTTTAGTGTTACAATTACCTACTAATTAAAAATAATCTAATTATCTGTATTTTTTTGCTCATCTATATCATCTCATGTATTACATGATAAGACTTATGGATAGCTATGATAACAAATCAAATCGGATATCGAAGAAGCCAACGGAAGCAAAGAGAGCATTTGCCGTTTCCGGCTTCCCCGCTGAACTAACCCGAAAGCATCCTCATCACCATTCCTCTTCCTCCCATGGCGCCCTCCTTTAATCTTCACCCACCCCCACCACCGCCTCTCCCAACCACACCGCACCGACACCAACCAAGCGGCTCCAGCCCCCTCAAGAACGCAAGGAGAAGCAAGCTAGCCCCTTCTTGTGCGTCGCTAGCTGGAGGAAGGAGGAGAAGGAGGGATGGGGCGCGGGAAGATCGAGATCAAGAGGATCGAGAACTCCACCAACCGCCAGGTGACCTTCTCGAAGCGCCGTAACGGGATCCTCAAGAAGGCGCGGGAGATAAGCGTGCTGTGCGACGCCGAGGTCGGCGCCGTCATCTTCTCCAGCGGCGGCAAGCTCTACGACTACTGCTCCCCCAAGACCTCGTGCGTGCCGTACCTTCCCCTTTCTCTACCTTCTTGGCTAGCCTTTGTTAATTTTGTGATGGTTGCGAGCGTTTTAGTTTTGAGGTGAAATTTCAAAAGAAAAGGGGATTTGATGTTGTGCTTCGCTGTTAGGCACATATATGCAATTTTTAGCTGTTTGTCGTTGTTTGGACCGGGAGATAGATGGAGCGGAGCGTCACTGCAACTAGGTAAAAGATTGGATTTTTACCACTACCGCTGCTATTCATATCGTATCATACCAACTTACCATGAACGGAATTGTGTAGGTCTTGAAGTTTTTGGCTTGATTAGTTTCTTTTTGTAGTTAAACAAGTCATACTTCTCTTTTCCTAGATTTGATATGGATTTCGGTATCTTAAAACCACTCGGTTTCTGCTGTACTGACACGTTTAGCACCCTGTATTTGTGTATCACTTTGGTGGGACATAGGCTATCAAGAATCTTGGAGAAGTACCAGACCAACTCGGGGAAGATATTGTGGGATGAGAAGCACAAGGTAGTTCTCGCTCTCCAAACCAACTGAATATTTTTTTAGAGCTAGAAGAACACATTTTTGCAACTCTTCGGAATCAATTGAGAAGAGTGATTTATCACTGATGAGCACATGAAACGTTTCAGAGCCTTAGTGCGGAGATTGATCGAATCAAGAAAGAGAACGATAACATGCAGATCGAGCTCAGGTAAATGCTTCAGCCTTGAATAGATTGCTTATTTTTCCTTGGAAGTTCAGTATGTTTGTCTATGGAGATTGTGGTCACCCATTGTGATGGTACAGGCACTTGAAAGGTGAAGATGTGAACTCGCTGCAACCCAAAGAGCTGATCACGATTGAGAAGGCACTTGAGAATGGGCTGACAAACCTGAACGAAAAACTGGCAATATGTTTGCTCGATTTTTTGGTCTTGTAGTGTTCGACGCTATAGGTATTATCTCCTATTGAAATGTTTTGGTTTCTGATGTTGCTTTGTTTTGTTGGTGCAGATGAACCACTGGGAAAGGCTCGTGAGAAATGTATGACCTAGTTCTAAATAGATGATTATGGGTCATGCATTTTTGTTGATCATAGAACAGCTGTTTTATACTTGTCCTCATCAATTGTTTTCTTTGTTGACTGCAGGGTAAGATGCTGGAAGATGAGAACAAGTTGCTCGCTTTTAAACTGGTAAGTGACCTTGCAGAATGGTCTTTCATTTGTTGAAATTCTAATTGAATAAGTTGTATCCATTTTCACTTGTTATGTTTGTTTGTCCCATGCGGTCTGGTGTCTGGTGCTCGGCATCCTGTTTCATTTACCGTAGTTTACTACTATGCTGTAACGTCTCTTTAAATTTTGAAGTTTTTACTAGCTGATGGTATGATTGTCTTCATCAATATTTGCATGAACACTCTTCAGAGAGTGGGAATTATATGTTTTAGAAGGAACGTATGGTTCTTTCAAAAATAGAAGGAACACATGGAAATTTCTTAAATAAATGAGTTGAAAGCACATAAATATCCTTCCATCCATAATGAAGGTTAGCAATTATACTGTAATACCACCTGATTAACCAATCAGAAGGTTTCAATGCTTATTGGCTCCTGATTGCCATTACTCATTTCCAGCACTATTTTTTTCTTTTGCCTTATACTATCAGTATCATCAGAGAGCCTAAAACCAGGCTCCTGTTTAAATCGATACAATCACATAAATTAGCCTTTTTGGTTTACAATGTTATGTAAAGGTTTTCAGTAACTTTGTAAGTTACTGAAGTAGTTACTCTCATCCAGCTGGTAGTTACTGAAGTAATTTTGTAAGTTGAAAGCTTACCTAAGCCACTGTTTTTCTTCCTTCTCATCCAGCACCAGCAAGATGTCGCCCTGAGTGGGAGCATGAGGGATCTTGAGCTTGGGTACCATCCAGACAGGGACTTTGCAGCGCAGATGCCAATCACCTTCCGTGTGCAGCCCAGCCACCCCAACCTGCAGGAGAACAACTAGGCTGCTGAATCTCCATACCACTTCATCTGATGATATCATCCATCACTGGCTTTGTATGTCATCATGCGTTGCCAACTGTATCTCTCTTGTCATGTCTGTGTGGATGAACAATTGAACATGTTATATGTCAGTTACTTGCTGTGCCGATATAGTCGAGCTCTAGTACACACTCTGCCTGCCGGTCTGCCCTTATTGTAAATGGCACCAGCAATGAGACTGAATTTTCAGTAACGTGGTACTGTATGTTTGTGTAATTACCGCATTTGTTGGACGGTGAATACTTTGTGATGGTAACTAAAACAGTGTGACAAAGTTTGATTTGATGTTAATGCCATTTCATTTCATCATTTCGCCACTGTGGTGGTCCTTAGTTGGGTACGGGTCCGAGGATCGAGGGTAGTGCATTCGTCCTTATCTAACAGTCGGAAGGGCTCTTATTAGTCGAGGTAGCGAGGTTCTAAAACCTGATTAGTCAAGGAGGTGAGAGATCACTCTCTAAGCTCGGTCGAGACTCTTCTCGATGGACAAAGAGACTGGTATTCAACTAACTGGTTAGATATCAACTTTGTTTATTTCTTTTTTGATTGATAATAGATACATGCTATCCTTTTTTATAGGAATGACCGAATTTTACTTCCAGGAAATAATCTATTAGAAAAATTATCTTTAACGATCTAATATGATAATAACTTGCTTAGCTAATAAATAATATCAAACATATAATAGAAAGACTTCAAATAATAAATCCTTCTTAATAATTGCGGGTAGTATTGTTAACGTGCTTGTTACAATGTCTCATGCCTTAGTTCATAATATTACATCCCTCGTGGCGAGGCAGCTCTTCCTCAGACTGCCATGGTGGCCATTTCATCTCATCATTTCAACACTGTTATGGTCATTGGTTGGGTATGGGTTCGAGGACCGAGGACAGGACATTTGCCCCTCATCTAAACGTCGGCAGAGCTCTTCCTTATCGAGGTAGCGAGGTTCTGAGGCTTAATTAGTCAGAGAGGCAAGGATCACCCTCCAAATTCGGCCGAGAATCTTCCCGATGAACAAGGATGCTCTAATCTTTAGTTAACCGGTTAGGAACTAACTTTTTTTTTTAATTTCTTGTTTGATTGATAATGGATACGTGCTATCCCTTTTATAACGATGACCCAACTTAATCCCTAAGAAATAATCTATAAGAAAACTTATCTCTAACAATTCAATCTAATAATAACTTATCTGACTAATAAATATAGGTGTGTTTACCCATCATTCAAATTAGTATGACTGTTTTTTGGGTTAAAATCATTCAAATTTCTCAGCCATTGGATTGAGATCCAAAGGCCATCCTTGCCCCAACTTCCCTATTAAAGCAAAATCCTCATCTCCAGCCTGTTCCCGTCTCCCTCCTACCCTGCTGCCACTTGATGCAATGCTTCCGCCACCGGCCTCCTCCTATCCTGCCTCCCCCGCTGCAGCCTTCTTCCCCGTCTCCGACGGCTACCACCGTCGGATCCGCCATCGCCACCCTACCTCCTAATTTCTAGTCGATTCCCGTCGCCCTGCCGACCTCCACCACCCACCGCCCTTCTCTAACCAGTGGCCGGTGGCGCCACTGCCACCTCGTCGCCCCTCCGCCACCGCTGCCCACCGCCGTGCTCTGCCACCCCTCCCTCCCTTTATAGTCGGCTCCTGGTGAACCTTAGCCCTAATTTGGCGAAGCCCCGCCCTAACTAGCTGCTGCCGCCGCCACCACCACCGCCAGAGAAGACGACGTTGCCGGCTAAAGCACGAATCTCTAAGCAAAATTGTAAGGCCAGAAATTCGATTGTTTTCCCTAAAGAAACATGCAATAAATTTTTAGCAATTCCGAATAAATAATACCAAATATCTAACAGATAGATGGCTAAATAATAAAGCATTCATAATAATCTCAGGTTTATGTATCACTATAGTAGCCTATGCCACTTTTCACACGCCGGCTGCTATAGGACCTACAGTACTGTTTACGCGCCTGCCGGAGTGCCTCATGTATCAATTTACATCAAGAAAAATAAGAACTCTGAACTTTAGTTAGCCAGCAATTACAAAAGTGCAGTATGCAAAATGTAAGTACATCATCTGATATTCTGATTCCAAACCCAAACATCAATCTCGTGGCATCCATCAACACCACTGCCTCGCTCAATATCACCGAGGCATATCGCCAAAGTCCAGAATGAACCACTCAGCACCGATGAGGCGCTGAAATTGCTGTCGCCTTCTTCGAACACAATCCGCTGGCCATATGGCTGCGGCCGGTCTGGCAAGTCGGGCACGTCCATGTCCCCTTCCAGCATCCTCAGCGCTTCCGGCATGGTCGGACGGCACGCCACCGTGACGTGCGCGCTCAGGATCCCGACAAGCACTAACCTCTCCATGGACGCCACGCTCGGGCTCTCCCCCTTGCGCAGCGGCTCGGCGAGCACCTCCCTCGCCCGCCCGGCCTTGACGAGCGTCCATGCCCAGTCGGTGATCAGGACGACGCCGGACGGGTCCGAGAGGTCGAGCGCGCGCCGGCCGCTCATCACCTCGAGTACCAGCACGCCGAAGCTGTACACGTCGCTCTTCTCGGTGAGTTGCCCGTAGAGCGCGTACTCCGGCGAGAGGTAGCCGTGCGTGCCGGCCACGCGCGTCGTGAGGTGCGACTGCCCGTCCCGGCTCCGGCGGGCCAGGCCGAAGTCCGCCACGCGCGCCCGCATGTCCGCGTCCAGGAGTATGTTCGTCGCCTTGATGTCCCTGTGGTAGATCCCCGGCTTGACGCCGTAGTGCAGGTACTCCAGCCCCCTCGCCACGTCCAGGATCACGCTCCTTCGCTGCGCCCACGACAACGCCAGCCGCCGGCCGCCTTCCACGTCCTGGAAGATGTAGCGATCCAGCGAGCCGTTCGGCATGTAGTCGTACACGAGGAACATCTGCTTGCCTTGGTCGTCGTCGTCGTCGGCAATGCAGCAACCGCGCAGCGGCACCAGGTTCCGGTGCCGGAGGTGGCTGATGATCTCTACCTCGTTGGTGAATTCCTCGTCCCCGCCCTCCACGTCCGGATCGAGCATCTTCTTGACGGCGACCACGGACCCGTCCGCGAGCACGCCGCGGTACACGACCCCGAACCCGCCGCGGCCGATGAGGTTCCTCTCGGTGAATCCGCCGGTCGCCTTAGCCAACTCCCCGATGTCGAACAGCACCGAGCCGGTGTTGGGCCTCGGGCGCGACATCCGCCGCTCCTCGTGGAAACCGTAGTTTTTTATCTTGATGCCGTCACGCCGCTTCCTCCAAACAAGCAGAGCTATGAGGGAGATGAGTAGGACGGAAGCTATTGGGATGGCAGTGGCTACTGCGATGTTTGTGTGGTTAATGGAGCTGGAGGTAGGCGAAGAAGTGGGGGAAGTGTTTGAGATTGCGAGGCCGAGGACGCAATTGGCAGTGGCGGGGGAGGTGGGGCCGGCGGAGTTGGCTATGCCGGCGGCGTAGAGGACGGTGAGGTAGAAACAGTTGAGGGACTTGGAGCCGTTGCCGGCGGCAACGGTGAGTCGAGCTGAGGCGTCGATGCCGGCGGAGAGGCAGCTGGAGCAGAGCGACAGCGCGGTGAGATTGGAGCCACAGGAGGAGTTGAGCTTGGCAACAACGGAGACGTTGCCGACAGCGGCAACGTACTGTGCTGCGGTAGTGACTCCGGCGCAGTAGGACGGGGAGATGGCGAACTGGGACGAGACCGAGAAGCAGGTGGGCACGAGGGAGGCCGGGAGCGAGAGCGGCGGCGAGGCGAGCGCGTCGGAGAAGGCGCTGAGGCAGGCGGCTGAGGCGGGCGCGGTCGGGAGTCGGAAGCGGCCCGTGGCGCGGAGGCGCGCGGCTAGGCCGACGCCGAACACGGAGAGGAGCGTCGTGCAGCAGGTGGTCTGGTTGGACACCTGCGGCGCGCACGGCGTGCGGTCCCACGGGATCGTCTGCACGTAGCCCAGGTCGAGCGGGCACGCCGTCGAGTTCCCGCCCCCAGCAGCCGCCGCCGCCAGGACGCGCAACAAGAGGACGACGACGAGAAGTCTGAGAAGCCCCGAGACGGCCGCCATTTCGGCAGACGAGTAACTCGGAGAGCGCGAGCAAACGAAGGTGAAGCGAGGCGGCGAGGCTACAGCGACCGGTTCGGAGGGATCCGTGTCTCGAAAATTTTAAGCTCCATGGGAGTCTATGGCTCGTGGGGCCATCGTGGAGTGTGCTGCAGTGCTGGGCTGATCGGGAGTTGGCGTCGGCTTGGACTTCTCTCTTTTGGTTATCTTCTCCGACCTGCTCTCTAATCCCTCATTTCCCACTATCCAAACGCCCCCGCGTTTCCTAGGCAAAAGATGCACCAGGAAATTAAGGGCTCATATGCATGCCATCAAGTGGCAGCAGCTGGTCTTCTTCACTCACGGTGAGAATCATGAGAAAGTTGGTTCCATGTGGCAAAAAGACGCACTTTTCTCACGGTCACGGGGTAGCTACCTTCGCAAGAGCAATTTGATGTGATGATGACGATGTTGGATCAAGCGATAGAACTGATTATTGATTGTCTATCGTTTTCTAGTCCTCATGCCAATTGGTTGCCTCCATTAATTATCATTGCTGCTGGGTAGTATACATGTCGGTTTCTCGTTCCCGAGACATTGCTACCCTTGAAAGGAAAGGATAATCAACCGACATACGATAAAAAGCACGCACTGCAGTATTTGCGAAAACACGCGTACGTGCAGCCCCAAATTCTGGTCATATCTTAAGGTATTATGTGATGTTAGCTGCCCGTAAATTTTGCAATATAGAATACGAGCATAGAAAATTAAGCAATAGTAGTGAGAAATAAGACACATTGTATACGGAGTTGTATATATACACACACAAACAAACTATTACATAATCTGTCTTTAACGCTGTCTGTAGGGTACTGTTCCGTTGTAGGCGATCGCATTTAGAACGTGGAACGGTCATGCCTGATTGTCTCGACTGTAATGGGCTACGTTGTAGGCAGCCTGCTCGGCCGAATGCAGGCAGCCCATTAAAGAGCCCATTTAAGAGCATAGCAGCTTACACTTTTGAGTGACACTTTTATCGGCCCATGTAGGCGTGCACGCATACCCAATATCCAATGGTCAGTGGATCATGTTCGATTAAAAAGCATAAGAGCTAGTACTTGTTTAGTTGAAGCCCACAAAGCAGTGTGATTGCATGACGCAGATCATAAGCGATAAGACCACTGCTGTTATATGTTTGAAAGGACGAATCTAGTCTATCACAACATGGTAACTAGGCCCGGTTTGATGGAGACTGAAATTATCAAGCTAGGCAGATCACTGGACTAATTTAACCTGCATGAATCATGCATGACAGTCAGCTACAGCGCTGAGAGCACAAACGCTGGCCAAGACAAAAAGTCAGCCACTGCTTTCTCTCTCTCTCTTCTCTCTCTCTCTCTGCCCCAAAAGCCATTGTCCGGAACTGAAGGTTTCTTTTTTTTCTGCCCAAGCAGTGAGGGGCCCTGTCTTTACTTGTATGAATGATCGCTCCAATGTTTTACTTCACAAATGCACGCACGTTCTTCTGGCGTCTGAAAGAAAAGGATTCTGAACTAGTTTTAATAGTCAATCGCGTTAGGTTATCATCATATGATTCCTGGATCATGCCATGCATCTGTTTGTGTTATAAAATAGTTCATGTATGTCAGCATTCATGCTCGCACGCACGGCGATTAACTAAATCAATTCGTATATAGGTGAGCATCTTTTGCACACCAGGCCACTCTTGAAAAAGAACGGCCCTCCATGACAAAGGCATAGTTCTATGTTATTCGCCATTGCTTTTTTCAGTTTTCCGTCCGGGACCGGTCAAACGGAATATATACAGGCTACCAAAATTCAAGAAGAAGAAGAAGAAGAAGAATATAGGCGTACCAAAAGTGATCACTGGTGATTCCATGAAACCTAAAAACCGCGGTTAAGTACTGGAAGGATTATCTAATGTAGCCATCTCATGCCACAGTATATATATATATATATATATATATATATATATATATATATATATATATATATATATATATATGATTACGGATCTCGGTGTAATCTTGAGCTATATATGAAACAGCAATACCTTGAGTGGTTGCCTTTTGCCAAATACTGATAAATGGCGAAACCAATTAACTCTAGTCATGGCGTATCATCGCCGACCGTAACTACATCGCCGCGATGTCGAGTTGCCGCGCGCAGCCTCCATGGTGAATACCACACCGTCGACCCCAACTGGTACGCAGACACCGGCGACTGATCACATAACCAGTGACCTCGAGCGTCTGTCGACCAGAGAACACTACACCGGCAATGATCGTGTGCAAGTCGCCAATGGTGCAGGTTTGTCCATTGCTCATGTTGGTAATTCGTCAATTACTGCTGCTCGTCGTCCATTACTGTTGAACAACATTTTACATGTTCCTAGAATCAACAGACATCTCCTATCTGTCCACAAACTTGTGTCTGATAACAATGCCTTCATGGAATTCTATCCTGACCATTTTCTTGTTAAGGATCAAGCCACGAAGACCGTTCTGCTTAAAGGTTCTTGTGAAGAGGGCCTCTACTGTGTTCCAAATAATTCAACCAGCCGAGCCTTCCTCTCTGCCAAAGTCTCATCTGAAATTTGGCATCGCCGGTTGGGACACCCTGCTCCTTCCATTGTTCGTCAGATTCTAGAAGAAAACAAACTTGATGTAGTCCCTAATAATGAGTCGGCTATCGTTATTATGTAAGCTTTGTTGATGACTACAGCCGGTTTGTTTGGATTTACTTCCTCAAGAATAAATCTGATGTGGAATCCATTTTCTTCCAGTTTCAAAATCATGTCGAACGCCTTCTAAACAAAAAGATTCTTGCCATTCAGTCGGACTGGGGTGGTGAATACCACCGATTACATAAACACTTTGCTCGTGTAGGCATCACACACGTAATTTCTAGCCTCATACACATCAATGTAATGGCCGGTAGAAAGAAAACACAGGCACATAGTTGAGACCGCATATCTCTCTTAGCCCACTCCTTCATGCCAATTAGGTTCGGGATGAAGCCTTCAATTCAAAGATGCTTTCGATCAATAGAATGCCTAGTCGTGTGATTCTTGCATTTAGTCGTCTTCGATGAGGGCGATTTCCTTTTCAAACCTTGTCGACCGACAATGTAAAGTGTCGGTAATATTCCTCCTCGTGAATCTTCGAGCATCCAAAGACTTGACGTCACACTCTCAAGTGAAACCGACTTGTCTTCGGATATACAAAGCAGTCAGGCATGCAAACTAGCCAAAGGAATACAGTTGTGATGATACGATACCACGGTCGAGAGCCATCGAACACACGATCAATGATGTGATCCCCAAGTGGGCGAAAAGAAGAAATACCGAACCTATTCCGTGGAAGCAAAAAAGGATGGACGAAAACTCGAAATGCCATCACCGTGGGGTCCTGAGCCCCCAAACACCCTCCCTGCCATTCATGCACGCACAGAGCCTTAAGCTACCTATATAAACGAAACCGATGCAGATGAAACACCACACCAGTTTTAAGTTCAGTAACACCCATCAAGTTGCACCGTTTCCATATTATATTCTCTCCACCCTCTTCATCGATATATATATATATATATATCTCTTCTTCAATTGCTTCGTTAATCCTTGCAAGAAGAGAGAGAAGCGTACGTACTACCAGGAGAGGCCGGAACAGTAGCTCCTGCGAGAGAGGTAACAAAAAAAAATGCATGCGCCAATAAGAGGTAGTGGTAGCACAGCACGTAGGACACTGTTGTCATCTTATCCTATAGCTAGCTAGCTTTTGGTTTGGATGCAATCAACTTGGATCTTACAGTAAGGTTTTGGCGCCTCTCTGACTTGTGCGCGTAAGTAATGCGGTTTTCCCACGATCTGATCTTTGATGATCTTGTGTGACCGTCTATGTATGTCAGGATCCGGATGGGATCAACAGTGTGCAAGCAGGTATACGCTGTTTCCAGTTGACCGTGCGAGCCCAACGTTGCAGGCTCAATCAGCTTGTGTCTGTATCACGAGCAGGTTTTTCGTTACTGGTATTTTTTTTAAAAAAAATAGGGGTAAGGCCGGTTTGGCAAAAAAAAAAAGAGGCGAAATTTTCATTTTATTTTATGGTTTTTTTAAATTTTAAATTAAAAAATAATAATCAAATTTGAACAAAATTCAAGTAAATTCGTTTTTTTTTTACAAAATTAATCCAAACCAACAACGCCGACAGGTCGGGCGCCCACTTTGTGCAGGCTCCTATAAATTGCACCCCCACCCTCCCGTACATATCCAGGCACCCACCACCTCGTTCTTGCAGATTATTAACTCGATCTCTGCAGATCGCTGCAACAATACGCACAACTCTAGTCACATGCGTCTGTTGTCACACGCAGGCTACGTACGTACATCTGTGATTGAAGCGTGCCGTGGTCTCCCCGATCGATCGTATCTCTCTTACCCGCACGCTCGTACTCTCTTTGGGCAGCAGCAAATTAACCGAGAGGTCGATATATCGAGATGGGGGAGAACGTTGTGGGCAGGTACTACTACCCGGCGGCGGCCATGGAGGTGTCCGCGGCCGAGCTCGGCCAGACCGCGGGGTCCAAGTGCTACGACGACGACGGCCGCCCCACGCGCACCGGTAAGTTTCAATCAAGAATTAAACGTACGGCTCGTGAAGGATGTACGTAACGTACAGGCGTGAGCGTGTGTTGTCTGCTGCCAACGTGCGGGTGGGTACGTGCGCGCAGGGACGATGTGGACGGCGAGCGCGCACATCATCACGGCGGTGATCGGGTCCGGGGTGCTGTCGCTGGGGTGGGCCATCGCGCAGCTCGGCTGGGTGGCCGGCCCGGCCGTCATGCTGCTCTTCTCCCTCGTCACCTACTACACCTCCGCGCTGCTCGCCGACTGCTACCGCTCCGGCGATCAGACCTCTGGCAAGCGCAACTACACCTACATGGACGCCGTCAATGCCAACCTAAGTGCGTGCATTAATTACTTCCAGCTTCGTCGTCCTCTCGTACCATGTCTCTGCCTTGGACTCTAGAGCTTACATATTAGTACTCTGTTCGCTTGCGATTCCGTCGACCGATGGAACAGGTGGCATCAAGGTCCAGATCTGCGGGTTCCTGCAGTACGCCAACATCGTCGGGGTAGCCATCGGGTACACCATTGCCGCCTCTATCAGCATGCTGGCGATCAAGAGGGCCAACTGCTTCCACCAGAAGGGGCACAGCAACCCGTGCAACATCTCCAGCGTGCCCTACATGATCATCTTCGGCGTGGCCGAGATCTTCTTCTCGCAGATCCCCAACTTCGACCAGATCTCCTGGCTCTCCATGCTCGCCGCCGTCATGTCATTCACCTACTCCTCCATCGGCCTCGGCCTCGGCATCGTCCAAGTCATCGGTACACGTGAACACCGATACATCCGTCACTAGTCTGGCAGACTCAGCTGCGCCAATGCGCACACACGGTTGCACTAACCAATCATGCGTGGTGTTGCATGCATGCAGCGAACAAAGGTGTCCAGGGCAGCCTCACCGGCATCAGCATCGGCGTGGTGACCCCGCTGGACAAGGTGTGGCGCAGCCTGCAGGCGTTCGGCGACATCGCCTTCGCCTACTCCTACTCCCTCATCCTCATCGAGATCCAGGACACCATTCGGGCGCCGCCGCCGTCGGAGGCAACGGTCATGAAGCGCGCCACCGTCGTCAGCGTCACGGTCACCACTCTCTTCTACATGCTCTGCGGCTGCATGGGCTACGCGGCCTTCGGCGACAGTGCCCCGGGGAACCTCCTCACCGGCTTCGGCTTCTACGAGCCCTTCTGGCTCCTCGACGTCGCCAACGCTGCCATTGTCGTCCACCTCGTCGGCGCCTACCAGGTGTACTGCCAGCCGCTCTTCGCCTTCGTCGAGAAGTGGGCCGTGCAGAGGTGGCCTGAGTCGCAGTACATCACCGGGGAGGTCCAGGTCCCGCTCTTCCCGTCGTACAAGCTGAACCTTTTCCGTGCGACGTGGCGGACGGCGTTCGTCGTCGCCACGACGGTGGTGTCCATGCTGCTGCCGTTCTTCAACGACGTTGTGGGGTTCCTGGGCGCGCTCGGGTTTTGGCCGCTCACCGTCTACTTCCCGGTGGAGATGTACGTGATGCAGAAGAAGGTGCCCCGGTGGAGCACCCGGTGGGTGTGCCTGCAGATGCTCAGCCTCGGCTGCCTTGTCATCTCCGTGGCCGCCGCAGCAGGGTCCATCGCCGGCGTCGTGTCGGACCTCAAGGTGTACCGCCCGTTCAAGACATACTGATGATCATGGAAAAGGGTTATGGCGTCTGATCAAATTCACTCTACACGATGGAAACCAAACAAAAAGAAATGAACAATCACACGCTAGAAAAGTGTCATCATGTCACTGTTCTTGTGCTGTAGAAGCTAATTTTATTCCTAAAAGAAAAAGAAATCGAAATGTCTTTCTGTCGCTCGGAGCTCTGAGCCGTGTCGGTGAAGTCACTATTGTAAGGAGCGTCTAAGTTTTAGGTGGTTGAATTTTTTTTTTATCATTCATTTTTCTTAATCGTATAATTTTAATTTAAAGGGATGCCACAAGTTTCTGTGTTAGGATAAAAAAATCTAAACTAGGTAAAAGTAAATCTAGGTGAACTCTACAAATACAAATACAAATACAAAAAAAAAATTCTAAATCAAACAAAAGTAAATCTAGGTGAATCCTGCAAATACAAAAATAAATAGAACTAAAAGTTACAGTAAAACTATATTGAAATTGCACATCATTTGGTAGTGTAATTTTAAGCTTAGTAATGTACAATTGTAGACTTAGTACTGTGCAATTGTAGGTGACTGGTGGATAAACAAATTTCAGACAACTAAAATTAGCAAACCCGCTGTTGTAAATACATCGATTTTAGCAAACATTCATAATTAATTCCAGCATAATTAATAGAAATTAAAGCATAATTCACACGTCTAGGGAAGGAACACCGTGCGCCGGTGTTCTAGCACCAACTTGCACAGTAGGGCTCTCAGGAAGATGGCGGCTAGGGTTTCGTAGAGCAACTCATGTCATGTCCATCTCGTGTGTCTCCCAACAGCCTCATGCATATCCTTATAAAGAGCTTATGACGAATCCTATCCGAACACGTTTGTTTCAACCTGTTAAGTGTGTGACCCATTAGGTTCATGTGTAGTCGGTTGTGACTCAAAACCTTTTCCGATCACGAGTCATTAGCGGTTCTTAGCAAGACATAACGATTCCCAAATACATATAAATAATATAGGATGAACCTTAATGTAATATGATCTGCGATCAGGTCCTTATCATTAATGACTAGCTCGTATCTCTATACAACCAAATCATATTTAGTCTCGATCAGTTCATAACTCCTTACGATCAGGTTTCAATCACTTAGGGATTATGTTCGACCAGTCTACGACTAGCTCGTATCTCCATATGACTAGTCCGTATCTGATCGAACTAAACGATCTGCTTGTGTATTCTCTTTTTGCCTCACGATATTTGGTTGAACCCCAGGTGAGATATTATGTCATCCATGGACTGTTCAATACTTTCTTGATCAAGTGTTGGATAACTTCACGTGGTCAAACTCTTCGATCATTAGTGGTATGACTATGCACTTTCTTTATCCGATCACATCGAGGGGCCCAAAGATATCTCTCCTGTTATGTTAGGAGGGACAAATCTCATATCTGACCAGTCATATTCCTCTGTATGTTTCACAGCATACCTGAAAGCTACCTTTATAACTACCTAGTTACGGAGTAGCGTTTGGTAACCCCAAAGTATACTCTTATACATGTAGAAAACCATGCTGATCTCACGTTTAAGGATTATACATCATCATTACTTGAGACCACCTGATGACACATTAAATCATAACAATATCAGCAGTGTCTCAAGGTGGGTCAATCCAACACCATGTTCTCTAACATGTGTTCACATTATTAATTTGATATCCCCATATCCATGGCCGGTAAAACATGGTCATCAATCAATACATGTGCTTGTCGATAGAGTCACTAGTGTTCCGACCAGTAACATCCGACTAAGGATACATTTATAATGACATCATATAAGTTAAAGAGCTTCATCAACAAGTCACATACTTGTTAATCTTTATCAATGATGATTCATTCAAGGAACATAATAATATTTATTCAATGACTCATAAAAATAGACATGGTACAATCATCCCTATAATTGCCTCTAGGGCATATCACCAACACTATAAGGAGGCCAAATGCATTTGTAGGTAGCCCTTTTACTTACTATTGGATCACTCAAATTTAATTAACAAATGAATAATTGAATTAAGTGAGAAGATTAGTTAACAACACCTCAAACCAGCAAAATCCTTTTGATGAGATGTTGAACAGAGAAGGTAATTAGAGTACATTTAGGAACAACAGTAAGCTACTAACATTTCAAACACAAGTGAATGGAAAAGTTATGTTGGATTAAATAGCCATTAGAGATTTAAAAAGAGCACACTAATATGAAAAACAAGTATTGATGATGGTCATTTCAAATAAAACAGTGAACCTCTAGAAGACAATTGAATAGTTAACAAAGTAGTTAGTAAGCTGATTAAATAAGTTAATTCTTCTTAATAAAGTTGTTAAGAAATTAGAGGGTAATTAGAAAAGGAGCAGTGAGCTAAAACCATATCAAATGTGAAGGCAAGTTAAGTAGAGATCATATTGAATTAACTAGCCATTAGCATTAAACCTAAAGGAATAAAACTAATTAGGATCAAGATATTGGAACATGGTTATCTAAATAGCAGTAGGCCTTATGCCTTGGCTTTGATGATGTCTATAATAGCAAAGTGTCAATGAGATGGTTAATAGAAATTGGTAAAGCAATTAGATATTAAAAATCATCAGTATGCACCTAGAATAAATTCATAAGATAGTGCTTTGGGAATCAAGTAAAATTGCTAATATTGCTAATGTCCTATTATGGAAGTAGTCTCTAGGCTAAGGTCAGCAAAAGGATGACAAGTCATAAGAACTCTTAAGAATAATGTTAGTTTATATAATTACAGGTCCAAGTGAAAATAGAGGTGAACTTTAATTAAAGAACTAGTTAGTGTGGCACTAATGTCTAGGTTAAAATGGAGGTCAACTAAAAATAGTCCTTAGTACGTATTTTAGTTAAAGGTTAACCTTGTGTAACAAGTGCACCTTAGTATAAGCTTAGTCATGATAATAAATATAAAAATGACATATTAAAAAAATAATGAAACTCAACCGCACAGAAGTTGTCGCCTAAATCATAAGGAGGGTATCTATATGATACTCATAGGACACACTTAAATCATGGAACTTCATAGAAAAATAGGAAATAACACCAAATGTAATTATTAAAATGAGCTAGACCTCTCATGCAAGTTATGGTAAGGTACTCTCAATAGAACAATAACAATTCAATAACAAATCGAAGCAAATCAAAACGTTAATAACTTTTACATACGAACTCAAATCAAATGATTTTTTTGCTAAATTCATATAAAATGATTCTCTGTATAAATATGGAAAAATATTTGGATTCTATTATTGTTGAATTTATTTCTCAATTTGTGTTTTGTTTTGGTTCTTTCGAATGGATGCCGAAATTCGCGAGCAAGATTAACGACAATCAAGCGACATCACTCTCTGAACAACCAAGGAAGGCAAGCACCTCCTTTTATCATGTTGATCCTACTATTTTACATATTGTATTTCTTTTTGCAAAATCAATTATTGCACGCGTGTATGTTCGATATGAAACTGCTATGTTTGGGAAGTTGTTAGTTGTAATTCCTATTCGATGCTTATACCCCATTGAAAAGTTGATGTCTTACTGTTGTAGTCATTAGATTATGGATTAGAAAATATATAATATCAATTGGGAGTTTTCAAGTGCGATTATCGCACAACTACTAAATAGAACGATAGATTCTCATGTAAAGTTATAAAAGGACAATGTGATAAACATGAATTTGGGAGATTTATAAAAAATATCACGAGGGTTGTGCCTTTGTTATTTTGTATAAAAATAAAAAATGCAAAACCTAGTTTACGACGCAGGCGAGTTACATTATATTATGAGAAGAGTGAAAAGGAGTCTCACTAGTAGATAGGGAGAGATTCTTGCTCGAGTCAATTAAGGACCGAACGCCAGTATATCCAACCTAAGCGTAAGCGTACAACCACATATGATGGTATGGTGACGAACTTAGCTAATTAGGTTTTCGAAAACTAGCCTTGCACGTAGCTAGGCCGAAAAGTACAGACAAGGCCGAATATACAGGTGTGTTCAAAGGGGCTCCCTTCACCGAGGCGTTAGGAATAAAGCTTGCCGACACAACTGCGAATACCCCACTGAGACGGTGGTGTCCCTGGGTTCGATGAGGGTAAACATTCATTGGGCTAGTGCAAGGGTAGGACTAGATGATGTAAAGACTTCGACACATGCTCTAGACTGCTTACCTACGGTAGTGAGTGATAGTATCGATGGATGTTGAATAAACTAGAGAATTTGTGTGATGTGAGAAAAGTTGTACACCTCTACATTAAATAGCCATGCTCGCGGTGATGAGCGTGCTAAGTGTAGTATTGCCGGGTATAGTCTTAGTTTTCACAAAAAATATTTCTTGTTGGAAAATGAGGGAATGATTTATGATTTATATTGAGTTAATTGCCATGTTTATAGCTGAACATAAATTGTTGCTCATAGCTGAGGAGGGTTGCGAGTTGTTGTTGTTATTATTTTTTGTTCATTCAATTATTTACTTACTGTCCTATATCTAGTTAACCGCTCTTTGAAAATTTTGTTGCAAATTACTATGTATAGTTATTGTAAATAAAATTGGATTAAAGTAAAATAACTTGTAGAGTAAAGCCTCATCTCTTGTCAGCCTTGCATCTATATAAACTTTGTGATACACTTCAAGTCTTGCTGAGTACACAATGCACTCAATCTTGTTTAAATTGTTGTTCAGAGTATGAGGAAGAGCCAACGCCAGACAATGCTTTCTTCACACGGAACCGGAGGGTTTGGTGACGGGTCTATCAAGGATTTAATTCTTGTTGGTTGCCTTTGGGTTTTGGAAGGGCATGCCATTGGAAATTATATACTTTTATTCTTCCGCTGCTATTTTGTTACTCTATTGGTACTTGTTTTATTTGGCTGGTCAGCTCTTGATGTAATAACTTCAATCGCTTAAGTTAAGTACCACATTTTGCTTTAATTTGTATATTTGAATGTATCGATGTGAATGCCAAATATTGTGAATGTGTGTATTAGCCACCGATCATGGGACTAGTACGATACACACATAGGGTCTTCAGGTATTCCACTCCTGGGGGTCTGACAATATTTAATATGTAATCCCAAATTGAATATAACAATTATATATTTGATCTTGAGCTCAACACAAAACTTGCTATTCTTATCAGCCAAGTTCAACCAAAGTATAAAGTCTAACTTAGCTGGACAAGTAAAGATTCAATCTCATCAAAATACCATTAATAGATGTGAGCAATAGTGATTGAAAATGGATACCAGAAACAGAAAATGAATAACAGTGACCGAAACAGGATCACAGAGAATAGATATGAATCATTACTGTGAACATAAAGTATCACAAGATGAAACAACTACTCAGAACAAGAAAAACAATAAGTAATCTAACACTCAAGATCAATCGATACCTTAGTATCACATTCAATTTCAGTTTTAACATCAATTCATCATAGAACATTTAAACCGAGTCCACTAACATTACTTGCAAAGTCTTCTAGTACTAGACTGAATCACAGAATGAAATTGACTAGCACAACACACAATGCTCAGTAATGCAAAATTGTAATAAATGATACTCACGATGCGGATGTCACTCAAAGCCACCGTGAAGAATCGGCAAGGCATGCCAATTGGTGTTGTCTCAGAAAACCAATTGTCTCGTTATGCCGCGAATACCAGACAAGATTGATGAAGATACAATGCCACTATTTGCAATTCGGGACACACTGAACAACAAAGCCGGGTTACAGGATATGTCACACAAGAATCACCTAAATGCATCGACCAAGTACACTCACAGAGCACCAAAACTAGAAACCGAAGTCATTTTCTCCCTCTGCAAGATTAATCCAGAGAGCACACCGAAAATTTCCTCCAAGTGCTCAAAACCGAGAAACCCTTACAGAACACCCAATTGGAGAAAGGGTGCACGAAGGAAACAAGGGAATGAGCAAGAAGAAGAGTTTCCTGCCTCACTTCCGATGGCACAGTGATAATCATAGCGATACGAGAGCTGTCAGGATCCAAGATCGAGCACAAATCAACAGGGAAGAAGAAGTACCAAATCAGGAGGAACTGATACCATCAATCGAGAGACTAGAGAAGATTACAGGGCCCGGCCTTTTTAGAGAATGAGGAGAACATCCCCGCTGCTGCCGCCAACGACCCGCGCTCATCGCACATGAGTCACCGAGCCGAGCAAAGCCTCCAACACTGCTCGCCCATTCGGTTAGGGTTGGAGACAATCTCCAACCCGATCCTCCAATTACCTCAATGACCGGTGCCCCTGTTGGAAATATGCCCTAGAGATAATCATAGAGATGATGATATTTCATTATGTTCGTGATTTGATAATATGTTATCATGTTCCTTGAATGAATCATTTGTTATAGATCAATAAGTATGTGACTTATTGGTGGAACTCTTTAACTTATATGATGTCATTCTAAATGTATCCCTGGTCGGAGGTCACTGGTCGGAACACCAGTGACTCTACGATCAGCACATATATTGATTGATGACCATGTTTCACCGGTCATGGATATGAGGATATCGAATCAATAATGTGAGCATATGTTAGAGGACATGGGGTTAGATAGACCCATCATTGAGATACTATTGAGATTGTTATGAATCTTTGTGTCATTAGTTGATCTCAAGTAATGATGATGTATAATCCTTAGACCTGAGATCATCATGGTTCCCTATATGTGTAATGACACTTTTAGGGATTGCCAAACACTACTCGTAACTTGGTAGTTATAAAGGTAGCTTTTGGGTATGCTATAAAACTGGTCGAGATAGGATTTGCCCCTCCTAACATAACAGGAGAGATGTCTCTGGACCCCTCGTGGTGATCGGATAAAGAAAGTGTATGGTCATGCCACTAGTGGTCGAAGTGTCGACCACATGAAGTTATCCGACACTTGATCGAGAAAGTATTGAACAGTCCATGGATGACACAACATCTCACCTGGAGTTCAACCAGACATTGTGAGGCAAAGGGAGAATGCATGAGTAGGTCCCTTAGTTCGATCAGTTACAGACTGGTCGCATGGAGATACGATTTGGTCGTAGATTGATCGAACGTAATCACAGAATGGTAAGGACTTGGTCGTAAGGAGTTACGAACTGGTCGGGACCAAATACGATCTGGTCTTATGGAGATACGAACTGATCGCAAGTGATGAGGATCTGATCATAGATCATATTACATCAAGGTTCGTCCGCTATTCTATGTGCATTTGGGAATCGTTATGTGCTACTAGGTACCGCTAACGACTGGTGGCCGGAAAGGAGTTTCCGAGTCATAACCGATTGCACATGAACCTGTAGGGTCGCACACTTTAAGGGTTAGGATCTGTTTTGGATGGTGATCCGAATTCGTATAGGCCATGAGTTCCTAATGGGCCTCAAGGTCGAGACCCATTATGGATGCCTATATAAAGAGGGGCGATGACATGGGGTGAGGAGAGAGGATGATCTTTGGAAGAACTCCCGAAACCCTAATAGCCACGCCTTCTCAACCACACTACCGGTGCTAGCACTCCATCGCGTGGTGATCCTGCCCCGTACGTGTGGATACCTCGGAGGTGTTGTTGCAAAGTATTAGCACTAGGACGATCTGCGACTCGTGACGATCACCGGAGTCGGAGGAGAAGTCGCGTGGTGAGTACGACCACTCGGAGGAGTAGACGCGCGGCGAGTACGACCACTCGAAGGAGGAGACTAGTCGTGAGTAAGACTACGACTGCATCAACTCGCTACGATGACTCTACTTCCGCTACGAGTCGGCGCGTCTAGCGATAATCTCGTTATCTATTACTAGCGGTGGTTCCTTGGTTGCGCGATGAAAATTTTGTTTGTGCTATCGTAGCCTTGCCCATCTTTTCTTTTCTTTTTTTGTTTATTCTTGTCTCAAATGGGAAACTACACAGGAAGCCCTCAAGTAACAACAGTCACTATCACACCAAACTTAGCCAACTTTGGTGCTAAAATTCATCCACCCTTCCTTTCCGACCGAAGTGGTTGAAGAACCGTCGAATCCTTGATGATGGAAGAATCTTCTTCTTCTACAAGTGAAAAGAAAGCATTAAATCCTGCGAGAAGAATCTTGGAGGCCTCCGTGACGTCGTAACGTTCAAAGATCCCTGCACTTCGCGATGGGATCAGAAGATTCTTTGACAAGTTGACATTGTTCCGTGGGTTTTTGCTGGCTTCACCTCTGAACCTCTGTTGTTGCCATCATATTTCAGTGGGGAAGAAGTTTGTGCGGTTGGTGTCCACTTACCAAACGTTTCTGTAACGTGGTTCTATTGAACAACCTGGCCTATGTACTGAACCCGCTCTTTGTATTGAACTAAGGCGGGTCGGGTTCAATCTTGGTTTTGCTCAAGCTGTGGTCGTGGGAGTGGAACCATGCATGCACAAGAAGGAAGAGCGCAAGACGAAGCCACTAAACACCAACTTTCTTTTGCACAACTGTAGTGCACTACACGAGATGTTAAACCAAGGCCAGAGAATGTGCATATCACATGCCCAAAAGCTGGACAAGACCGAGTGAGCGAAGGGTCGAAAAGGTACTAATCCGTTGATCTATCAAACCGAAGTAAAGTGATGATATGTGGGGCTTCGTATTGGCCCGGTGTTGACGATCAAATCACCGAATTTACAAATATATAAAAAACAGAGGAAAAATGTCATGTATCTCCTGGAAAGGAATGATGCTGCTCTTTATTTCTATGAACTGGCTATTACAAGGAGTGTATGTAATCTAGATCAAAGCTAATCCTGGTAACACTGGAGCGCAATGCTTGCTATGACTTTGCAATCTAATCGACTGGTTGTCTTCTGAGAGTAATTCCCAATCGATCCTATCTTCGTTCTCCTCCCTTTCCACCTTTCGCGATCCTCCTTAAGTAGTTGATGAAGCGTTGGCAGTTATCCCTTGGAGAGATGCCTGTTAGGAAGTGACGCGTCTGGTCGGAGAGAGGCATCAGTTGATATTATATCAACTGTCGTGCGGTTATATGATACTGAATCATTTAACCCTATTCAGTGTCTTAGAATTATGTAATGTCGCATGGTATGGAACATACATCACGTGTTCCATTCATCACACGGTAAGGATATATCTGAAAACTGATCCAGATGACACTAGTTCATAGCCTTGTGAGCATTCAACTGGTCGGGGACTAGGTACAGGACCTTGTCCGACCAGGGTATTTATTGTGTAACTTCTGTAAATCTTTACGACTAGTGAGGTCGTTAGCCTTAGGGTTACGACCACGAAGACATATGGTCTTTTCTTATGTATTAAATAATACATAGATATTTTAATCCTCGTCACCCGGGTCCAGCGCAAAGAAGATGCGATGAAGCCTGGCCGACCATGAGCCATCATGAGCTCCACCAGAGCAGAATATGCTACACCAGCATGAGCATCCCTCATCCATAACACTGCACAAGCACCCCGGCTGATGAGCCCAATAGCCACCTTTTTCGCAGGGCAGGTGATGGCCGACTATGCTATCCCACCCGCGGACTACAAAACCTAACGCGGGCCATGGCTCGATCGACCGGATTAGAGTATCTACAATAGTTTGCTTCTTAGTTTGTTACTAAGAGGAGAGAGAGAGAGAGAGAGAGAGAGTACTCAATGTAACAAAAAAAGATTTCCAATAGATTATTTCTTGAGCTTGTATATAAGAGTTTTATTCATACTTTAATTGCTATACACAAAACTGGTTTTTAAGTAATAAACAAATCTCCAATAGCTATTTTATTGTTTCTTATATTTTGGTATCAATAACTTGCTTGTTCCTTCATTTAAAAATAAGCTCACATTCTCTCCTCCATATCATTAAAATACTGATATGCCAACCTTATAGTAACAAATGACATAAACTGTTGTAGATGTTGTTAGCGTCGTGGGCCGGAGACCGCGAGCCCACGGTAAGACACAACGGCCCCACGCGCGGCCAGCTATACTACGACGATTCGACTGGGAATCAGCTGAGCAGATCAGCGCGGCCCACAGAAAGGCAACACACCCCGGCTACACGTGCGGGCTCCAAAAACTCAGCCGGATCACGTGGAATTCGGAGGGATCGGCCTGTAAAACGCATAAACTGCGGCCGAAACAACGAATCACTAGGCGGGCCGGCCTATACGTGACTCGTGCCTGGGAAAGAAACCGAACGGCCAACACCACGACCACATCACCGCCACGCCATCACCAACGGCTCGCACAACGAGCAGCACCGAGACTTATCCCCTTGCCGTCATCTTCCCGCCACAGGCTGCCGCTGGATCAACTCCTACCCCTGCAACTCGACCCACACACCCCAGCAGCAGCAGCATGTGGTCGGGAGCGGCTGCCACGGCGGCGCGTACGGTGTCCCTTTCCCGCGCCGTCGTCCCTGGCCGGCCGGCGCGGCGCGGGACGATCGGGTAGGCCGACGGTGTCGATGAGGAGCGGTCTGTTCGACTTCGTGGGCGGGGACCTGGTGAAGCCGGACCTGGGGCGGTGGCTCGACGACGTGGAGAAGCACAAGGCGCTGGCCATCTACCCGCCGCACGAGGGCGGATACGAGGGCCGCTACCTCAACCGCCTCCGCTACCAGGGCTACTACTTCCTCGACCTCTCCGCCCGCGGCCTCGGCGACCCCGAGGCCACCCTCACCAAGATCCACCCAGTCTGCCCGGTCAGAACACGATCAGATTGCTTCCTATCACCACCATTTATACCCAAATTTGCGTATTTATCCTGAGCTCCTGACTGACTTGGGGTGTTGAAGAGCGCTGCTGCAGCCTAGCCTCGGGAGGCAGCCGGTGGCGAGGTGGTACTTCCCGCCCGAGGTGGATTACAGGCTCAGCTTGCTGCACCCGGACGCAAAAGGACTCGTCGTATGGATCATCGAGGCCAAGGTCTCTCGCCATTCCTACACTGCACCTTGGCACGATTCTCAACTCTGTAATTTCCTTTTCTTTTGCCATCTCAGTGTGTCATTTGAATGCGTCTGTTCCCTTTTCAGGTTCTATCCAAGGCTGAACTGCAGTTCCTGGCCATACTCCCGGATCTTCGCCCCAAAGTCAGGGTGATTGCAGAATGTGGCAACTGGTACGTGTACACCTCCGTCTGAAATCTCACTGAAACATATCCGAGCCGGGGGAAAATGCAGACATGTGTTCTTGTGAATAACTTTTGAGCCTATTTGATGCAGGAGAAAATTCATTTGGAAACCACTGAAGCAAATAGCGGGCCTTGAGCCTAATCCGGACGCGGAACAATGAACAACCAACAACGGGCATTTAGCTGGAACAGAAAACAAACCTCGTTTCATCTCCCGCCTTACATTCTTTTTCAGCTTTGTACTAAGGAGGGCAAGAAAGAATGTACATATACATTTTGGCTCAAATTCCAGAAGAGAATCATGTAAAACTTTTCGCATATACAAATTCAACAAATCATGCATAGTTGCAATGTTACGTACGTTCCGTTACGGAGAAACCTTTTAGAATTCAGATGCATGTGCATGCCCAATACAACCCAATTTTCAGCGCCGTAGGTAGACGAGATCGGTGCGAAGCAGGAAAGGGTACCCGATTCCTCTCCTCTTGGAAGGGAACAGCACGAAGAGGAGGCTCACCACGAACCCGATCACAAGGGGCACGGTGTTGACGACCTTCCTGGGCACTCGAGGGTAGTAGCACAGGACGATGTCATGGTGCGATGCAGCAAACGTTACGAAGGCAACCAGAGCCAGGGTGGTGTGGAAGAGGTCCGACCACCGCAGCCTGTACCTCTCCGGCTCCCTCGGCCCCTTCTTGCTCCGGTGGCCCCCGCAGAACGTGCGGATGCCCTTCGGGGTGGCGATGCCGTAGCGGAGGCGGCCCGTGGCGGAGCGGAAGCTGTCGGTGAGCGTGAAGAAGACGCACGAGGTCGCACAGAGGAGCATGAACGCGGCGGTGAGGATGCGGTTGAGGTGGGTGCACTTGCCGTCGTCGGTGAGGAGGGGGGCGAATATGGCGAAGGCGAGGATGGTGGCGGTTGGGAGGAGGACGTTGAGCCGGGCCGTGCCGCTGAGGATGAGGTTGACGACCAAGATAAAGCTCGAGTTATCATCGTCTTCGTCGCAGTCATCGTCTTGGTGTGGATCAGGAACGTCCTTACTGGTTTGCTCAATGAGCACCGTGCATTCTTCTTTCTCAGCCATTGATAGCGCGTGTGCAAGACAGCAAGAGCGTGTGAGATGGCTGGGATGATGAGACGGGTAGAGACAAGGTTAATTTAAGAGTGCACTAAAATGAGCAAAAGCTGAAAAGAATCCACCTTTCGGTATTCATGGCTTTGGATATGGAGTAAGGATTGCTTCGGCAAGTGCAACGAGGCGAATTAAGCCTTACCATCACACACAAGCAAAGAACCTCTGAGAAAATAATGTCCACAGATTCAACAACCAGAAGTGAAAGGAAGGAAATGGTTCTAGACGAAAATTAGCAAGTGTATCTTCTTCAAGTTCTTTTCCTGTTTTCTAAATGTTCTGTTGAAAGAATACAACAGTTCCAGATAATGGCCTATATACTGTGATTTACATTAAAAAAAAACTTTTGATTCTAGCCCATTCTGGGCATCTTGAGATGTATAAGAGGACCCCCAATACTCTGTACTGATGTCTCAAAAATCACAAGGGGAGCCGAGCCTTAACCTTTTAAGACCGAAAGTACAATCTACGAAGTGTATCGAATGAAAGAATGGCTGAACATGGTGGCAAAGATCACCAAGCATATCACGTTGGTCAAAATGATTCTGTTGCCCTTGGTGACCACAGAGGGATGCCTTCAGCAGCAGATCTTTTTTTAGATAATAGAAGTGGAAACCTTTTTCATCTGTATCCGAGGATACACACAGACCAAATTTTATTACAAATACCGAAGAATTCTAACCAGACGAAACAGTAGTCCTATAAACCATAAAAACATAAACTAACGGCAAAACAAAAGCTGTAAAAACAGTAAACATCACTCTGAAGAGAAACAATAACATAAAAGTGTTTCAAACATCTCGAAGCCTATTACATAGCTTCTACCCATTCTTGTTGAAGATTTCCCTTGTAATGACTTTCAATGCTTAACTCCCAGCTACTAAGACCTCCCTTCTTATTTGGCATTGCAAAGTTGACCAAGATTAGATCCAATGGATGCATACTTCAGCAGCAGATCTGAGAGGAATTCCTTCAGCCGCATAGCCATCTTCATCCGCATGTTTAGGAATTCGAATAAGTAGAGTTGGTGGCAGACCCATGATACCAGAGAGTGATAATTTACCGACAGAATCTGTGCCAATTAAAAAGGAGAGGGTATGAAACCATACCATCAACCATATCTTTTGTCTTGTGAAGAAGAAATGTCCCAGAAAGGATGGTAACAAAACCACACATCTCTGTCACAATTTGAGTGGGATTTTGACGATCCCAGTCCTGCATGCAAGTAGATTAGTTGTCCATAATATGTGTTGAGCATTTTCACTATTCACAGCAGGTTTCTACCGATATCTGTGTCAACTGATAAGACAACAGTGGTAGTTTATCAAGTTTAACAGAACCATTTGCGGACTACAAACATATGTTAGACAAATTGGACAGATTAGAAGACTTGAAGCTAGCTAACAGAATATTGACCACAAGGCTTGGAACTAGATGATGGAATATCGACAACAAGGCCCAAAATTAGATGACTAAATATACTCATACAACATTGTCATGTATGTCAACCTGGATTTCTTAACCCGGAATCCTCTGTGATTATCCCGCGCTACTCCGTGGATAGCGCTCACAGTATATATCGCTGAATCATTTCATACACAACATTGACCGATTCAACATAATATTACATTCATTAGAGCTTTAAATAGACCACGTCGGGTCGAGTTTGTTAAAGATATATGTATAGTTGTATTATTCCCTATTGTTATGGGGAGTTATTTGCATATTCACCTCCTGTACTTGTCTATATATACTGGCCCTTTGGCCCCCTCAGAATACAAGTTGCTATTCCTAACATGGTATCAGAGCCCATTAGGATTACCTCCCACGGACGCACAACTCGTCCTCTGCCCTAGCCGTCGCCGCCGCTAGGCTCCTCTGCCCTAGTTGCTGCTTGGTGTCGTCGCTCAGGTCTTCCTCCAGACGCCGCCACCGGCTTCCTCATCCTCCTCGGCATCCTCGGCGCCTGGTGCTTTTAGCTCGGGTCTTCCTCCAGACGCCGCCGCCGGCTTGTCCTCCTCGGCATCCTCGGCGCCTTGTGCTCGTCGGCCGCAACTTCACCGACCGCGAGACACTGCTCGGCCTCCTCGTCGCGTCGGTGCTTACCATCGTCGTCGCGTTGGTGCTCACCATCGTCGTCGCATCGGTGCTCACCTCTAGGCCGCCGGCTTCCCTCTACGTCGCTGCCGTCCAGGCCGTCACCGACGCGTCATGTCTGCCCTCCAGGCCGCCGCTCGGTAGCTCCTACTGTCGGCCGCCACTGCCGACCAATCGCCGCCGCCGACTAGTCGCCGAAGCCCCAAGCCGCCGCATGTTGCGCGGGGGGACCCTAGTCCCCTCGTTCGGCCTCTGCTACGCTAGGCCGTGAAGTCGGTGAAATTTGAGTCACCGCTTTAAGCGAGCGGCCGATTAAAAAGAAACGTGGTTCTAACCGCCGCGCCGTCCAGCACTGCCTGTTAGACTACGTTGCCTTGGTCGCCGCGCCGTCCAGTGCTGCCTACCAATGGGCACCGTTTCCCTCCCTCGCTGCCTGGTGATCTTCGATGGTGTTAATTACACCGACTTCGTGTCTCACATGCGATCCACATGTGTGGTCTTCGTCTCTGGGGTGTCCTCTTTGACGATGTCACCTACCTGCCTTGCCCTACTCCTCTGTCGGAGCATCGTGCATTGCTTGCCCCGACGGTAAACAAGGTCATTGCCGAGGTCGCTAGCCTTGCTGATGAGAAGGCTGCCTCTGCCTATCAAGAAGCTCTGGATTCCTACATGAATCGATTGACCACCTACACTCAGTGGTGCGACGACGACGCTAGGGCTGATGCTGTCTTCATCGCTAGTGTCCAGCCTCAGTTCTCTTCTGAGGTTGTGGGACTCCCTTCGGCTGTCCAGATGTGGACTCACCTTCGTCAGCGCTACAAACCCTCTGGAGATGCCCTCTACCTGTCCGTGGTTCGCCAGAAGCATTCTCTTCAGCAGGGTGATGCTACTGTTGACGCCTTCTATGCTCAGAGTTCTGCTATCTGGCGTCAGCTGTATTCTCTTCACACTGCTGGCTGGCCCTCCTGTTCGTGCTGCCTGGCTGTACGTGCTGACCTGGAGTTTCAGCGTGTCTACGAGTTCCTTACTCGCCTTTGTCCTGAGTTCAAGCAGAGGCGTGCCCAGCTTCTTGCACGCCACCGTCGTGTCACTCTTCTAGAGGCTCTTACCGAGATACGTGCAGAGGAGACTCGCCTGAGTGGTGCTGGTCTGATGCCACTCCCCTCCGTGCTCGCCGCTCGTCCACCTACTACACTGACTGCTTCAAGCTTCAATACACTACCTCCTCCAGCGGCTGCCACAGGTGGTGGTGGCCGCCCTCCATCTGGCGGTGGCCGTCCTCGCTGCTCCTACTGCGACAAGGTCGGCCACATTGAGTCCTAGTGCTATAAGAAGCAGCGGCATCTTTCACACCATTCTTCTCCTAGCACTAGCACCGGTGCTTCTACATCGACGTCTGCATCGACTCCTTCAGCAGTTTCTCTCACTGAGCAGGAGATAGCCAGACTTCGACGCCTGCTTGCCGATTTAGGTTCTCCTCGGCGTGTTACTCTCATCGACTCTTGAACAATGAAAACCACCTCCTACACAACAAACCCCATAGATTCTTGATTTCGGAGCATCCTTTCACATGACTTTTGATTCTTCCACTTTGTCTTTCATACACCTCTTGATTCCCCTGTCAGTGTTCTTACTATTGATGGTACCTCTCTTTGTCTCTGGTCGAGGATCTCTTAGCAACTCATCCTTTCATGTTCCTTCTGTTGCTCATGTTCCTCTCCTAACCATGCAGCTTCTTTCTGCTAGGCAGATTACTGACCTTGGTTGTCAGGTCATTCTTGACTCTGACTCTTGTTGTGTTTAGGACCGCCACACGGTGGCTCTGATTGGTTCTGGCCCTTGGCACCTTGACTCACAGCGTCTCTGCGAGCTTGACTGGCTTCACCTTCCTTCCGCTGCCACCGTCGCCGCCAGTCTCTCCGCTTCTGTTACTCCGTCTACCAGCTCTTTCCAGCAGTGGCATCACCGTCTTAGTCGTCTGTGTGGATCTCGTCTGTCATCTTTAGTTCGTCGTGGTCTTCTGGGGTTTGTCTCAGGAGACGTGTCTTTAGATTGCCAAAGCTGTAAGTTAGTGAAGCAGATTCAGCTTCTCTATTCTCATAGTGAGTCAGTGTCTCAGCGTCCTTTTGATCTTGTTCATTCAGATGTTTGGGGTTCGGCTCCCTTTCGAAAGGGGGCCATCGATATAATATCATTTTTATAGATGACTTCTCTCGCCACACTTGGATATATTTTATGTCTTCTCGTAGTGAGGTATTGTCTATCTATAAACAATTTTTCACTATAGTTCGCACACAGTTTTCCACTCCTATTCGTGTCTTTCATGCTAACTCTGCTGGCGAGTACCTCTCTCGTTACCTGCGCAGCTTCCTTGCTGAGCAGGGCACCCTCGCTCAGTTCTCTTATACTGGTGCTCATGCTCAGAATGGTGTCGCTGAGCGCAAGCATCGTCACCTCCTTGAGATGATTCGTACCCTGATGATTGCTGCCTCCATTCCACCCCACATTTGGGCCGAGGCCGTTTCCACTGCCACCTATCTCGTCAACATTCAACCCTCTTCTGCTCTTCAGGGTGAGATCCCTATTGAGCGTCTCTGTGGTCTTCCAGACTACTCTGCCCTTCGTCTGTTTGGCTGCGTTTGCTACGTTCTCCACGCACCAAACTGACTGCTCAGTCTGTTGAGTGTGTCTTTCTGGGATATAGTGCCAAGCACAAGGGCTATCGGTGCTGGGACCCTGTTGGTCGATGGATGCGGATTTCTCGAGATGTGACTTTCGATGAGTCTCGTCACTTCTACTCACGTCCTGCCTCTCCTTCGGTTTCCTCTATGGAGTCCCTGTCTTTTTTGACTTTTCCAGATACACCCATCTCTGTCTTGCCCTCGTCCACCCGTCCCACTGAGTCTTCACATATACCTCATGAGTCCTCTACGTTGTTGTCACCACCTGCATCGTCTCCTCTGGCTCCTCAGGTTCTTCCCACTCTCTTCTACACTCGTCGATCTCGTATTGAGGATCTTCCAGATGAGCCATCTTCTCCTGATGTTTCATCTTCTCCTGATACTTCATCTTCCCCTGATGGGTCATCATTTCCTCGCTACGCTCTCCGCGATCGTCAGTCGATTCGCCTCTGCCGGTTTGGTTTCTTGGTGCGGCTACCCATGAGCTCGTCTCCTCTACCGGATCTCATACTCACCCTGAGTGACAGCATGCCATGGTCGAGAAGATTGATGCCCTCGAGCGTACTGGTACTTGGGATCTTGTTCATTTTCCATCTCACTCTCGTCCCATCACGTGTAAGTGGGTCTATAAGATTAAGAATCGCTCTGATGGCTCTCTTGTGCGCTATAAGGCACGTTTTGTTGCTCGTGGCTTCCAGCAGGAGTATGGTCATGACTACGACGAGACTTTTGATCATGTGATCCACATGACCACTGTCTGCACTCTTCTTTCGGTGGCGTTTGTTCGCCACTAGGCTGTTTCTCAGCTTGATGTAAAGAATGCCTTTCTTAATGGCGAGTTGCGTGAGGAGGTCTACACGCATCCGCCACCTGGGTATTCTGTTCCTGAGGGCATGGTCTGTCGTCTTTGACGCTCTCTCTATGGCCTTAAACAATCCCCTCGTGCTTGGTTTGAGCGCTTCTCCTCTGTGGTCACTGCTGCTGGCTTCTTGGCTAGTGATCATGATCCTGCCCTTTTTGTCCACACTTCGTCTCGTGGTCGGACTCTTCTTCTGTATGTTGATGATATGATCATCACCAGAGATGATTCTGAGTACATTGCCTTTGTCAAGGCTTGTCTGAGTGAGCAGTTTCTTATGTCGGATCTTGGTCATCTTCGTTACTTCCTTAGGATTGAGGTTACTTCCACTCCAGATGGTTTCTTTATGTCCCAAGAGAAGTATATTCAGGATCTTCTTGATCGCGCCTCTTTCACTGATCAGCGTACTGTTGAGACTCCCATGGAGCTCAATGTTCATCTCCGGCCCTCTGATGGCGAGCCTCTTTCTAATCCGACTCGCTATCGTCATCTTGTTGGGAGTCTTTTCTACCTTGTTGTTACTCGTCGGGATATCACTTATCCAGTCCACATTCTGAGTTAGTTCGTCTCTGCTCCCACTCAGGTCCACTACAGCCACCTTCTTCGAGTTCTGCGATACCTTCGTGTGACTATCTCTCGCCGTCTCTTCTTCCCACACTCCAGCTCGTTACAGCTTCAGGGTTATTCGGATGCTACTTAGGCCAGCGATCCCTCTGATCGTCGGTCTATCTCTGCTTACTGTGTTTTTCTTGGTGGTTCTCTCATTGCCTGAAAGACTAAGAAACAGACTGCAGTATCCCGTTCGAGTGTAGATGCTGAATTACGAGCTATGGCTCTCTTGACAGCAGAGATTACTTGGCTACGGTGGTTACTTGAGAATTTTGGTGTTTCTTGTACTACACCCACTCCTCTCTTGTTAGACAGTACAAGTGCTATCAGTATTGTCCGTGACCCTGTGAAGCATGAGCTCACCAAGCATATTGGTGTTGATGCTTCCTTCATGAGGTCTTGTGTGCATGATCAGGTAATTGCTCTTTAGTATGTGCCTTTCGAGCTTCAGATAGCGGATTTCTTCACGAAGGCCCAGACTCGAGCACAACACGGTTTCTACCTCTCCAAACTCAGTGTTGTTGATCCACCATGAGTTTGAGAGGGGGTGTTAGAGATATATGTATAGTTGTATTATTCCCCATTGTTATGAGGGGTTATTTGCATATTCACCTCCTGTACTTGTCTATATATACTGACCCTTTGGCCTCCTGAAAATACAAGTTGCTATTCCTAACAGAGTTTACAGCAGGGGCCGAACAGGGCAAATAAGTTCATTACATAAAATTCAGAGACAAGCGCGGAAGCAAAAGGGGCAACACGACTACCCACAGGCAAGCGACTGTGGTACTTTGGGTACATCCGATATAAGCCAAGGACTTGGATAACATTGGCCGCACACAAGTACCGACGGAGCCAGCTAAACTGTGACGATCCCTAGCCTACGAAACCAACTACTCCTCACCTTGGTCCTGACCGTCGAATCCTTGGTCCTCGTATTAGGCGTAGTCATCCTGACCAGCAGAATCTGGGGGTTTGGGGAAAGAGCGAGGGTGAGCACAACTACCGTGCTCGCGAGCCAACACAACAGATGCAATATTAAGTATGCAAGGCTAAACAAAGATGGCTCGGGTTCTTTTATTTGCGCAAAGCAACCTTTTATAAATACACCTAATAGAAAGTCATATCACTTAGTATTTTGACTAAATCATGATTTCTTAAAAGAGAATAATTCTGCATTATTAATATCAGGGGAAGTTACCTCCACCTCATGCTTATTTTTATTGATGGTTACGTCCACCTATTATCAGCACTGGGTAAGATCACACAAGAAAATCCATCACATGGGCTAGATGAGCTCGTCATATTTTTTTAACCCACCCATAAAGTTTTATAAAAAGAACTAACTCTTGTAAGTTCTCATATCCGCCCGTGACCGTGGGAACAGCTATTCGAACAATTTATTTCTCTGCAGAGATTGTACACTTCACCCACAAGAGATAATCGGCTTGATATAACCACATGTTTCCTTGGACATGTGAATCAAGTGGAGATTACCACAAGGACTTTACAATGCATCCCTCAGTACTCGTTTCACATCAGGTGGGTTACGCTCTCACACCCGCATCAACCCTTCCCCAGACCCCCCCTTGCGCCATCAAACAGCCTTCGCCGTGCACTCCGCCCCTTCGCCACGAAGGCTTACGGCATCGCGAGTCATCTACCTGGTGCAACTCGTATTGACGGATACAAATTATTTGGTGAGGTCGATACCATTATAGACTTGTGGTTGTACTATTTTACAATAGGAGGTCATCACAGGATTAAGTCCTTAAAGTTATCTGGGTGGTTCATACCACACACCAAACACATTCTAACATATCCTGGGCTACATTAGTACCCAACCACATACCCTCCAACATACCATCCGTCCAGATGAGGTTTTAGCAAGTTTTTAGGGTTTTGAGAAGAATAAAACAAATTAACTCAACCATTTCAGTCATTTACCCCAATGATTGCCCAAAACAATCTTTAAGTTTAAAGGATGATGATTGGGGTGGTTAATACCCCGATACTCAAGCAAGGCTAGCATGACACTTTAGTACAGACTAGAACTAATATGTTACCATATAATTACTAGGGTGACAAGGATCAGAGAATTCAATTATCAAGAATATGGTATAATAATTACTTAATAATCAAGTTGGCATTGAACTACCTTAGGACCATTTAACATATATTGGCATAAAAATTAAAGCATGCAGTTTGCTATTTTAAGAGAACATAATTTGCATAAAATGTATGTTCAACAGGGTCAAAGTGTTGACTCGCCTGGGTCAAAGGCTAGGGGGTCTTGGAAGTCTTGAGCTTGGTCGAAGTGGGAACCTCTGGCTTCTTCGAACTCTACTCGGACGATCGCACCGGAAATAAAAAGACAAGCCAACAAAATAAATAAATACAAAATCCATAATAAATGAACTCCAAAATTAATCAAACCAGTACCAAAATATAGGATTTGAAATTACAAATTTTTGGGCACAAGTTTCATAATTTTTGGAGTTATAATGGAAAAGATATTGATTTTTGAAACTTTATAAAGAATTTTCAGTTAAAAAGAAAATTCGACGAAGCCGAAAAACCATGCGATGACACGTGGCCTCCGGTGCACGGAATGCGTGGACCGAGTCCACGCATGGGCACAGCGAGTCCACAGCACAATGACATGTGGGCCCCACCTGTCAGCCACACGGGCACTGCAGCGGGGTCCACCTGTCAACGTCTGTGCGTGCGTGGGTCAAAAGAGGCGACGCGTTCGTCAAAAGAGGCGACACGTTCGGTCGAACACGTCGCCTCGTCTCCTCCTCCGTGCGGAGGAAACGAGGGTGCGGGAGAGGGAGCGAGCGAGGGAGAGAGAGGGGAGGGGAGGAAGAGAGAGAGAGGGCGACGCGCTCGGGAGTGAGGGAGGAGGCGACGCGCTCAGGAGTGAAGGCGGCGATGGCTCGGCGACGGAGACGAGGGGGGGTGGTTGCGGCGTTTCAGCTCGGGGAGAGAGATGAAGAGAGAGGCAAGGCGGGGAGAGAAGAAATGGAGGCGGGGCCGGCTGAAATAGCTGCGGGGGGTGGAAGAAGTGGCAGAGGCAACATCGGGGAGGAGGCACCGGCGGCGTGGCAGCGGGGGCCCGGACGAGGGCGCGCGCCTTGAAACGGGGCGGGCGGGCCCAAGCCCAGGTAAGACCCAATTCAAATTTTGAATTTTTGATTTTGAGATGGAAGTTTAAATTTGGGGAGTTTTTGAAATTTAAATAATTTTTTCTTGAATTTCAAAAATGGATGTTACAATGTAGCACAATGGATTTCTACCAACAACCAAATCAACTGACAAGACAATAACAAAGTTAAATAAAGTTAATCAGTCATTTATGGAGTGTAGGACCGTAAAGGCGACTAGGGGGGTGAATAGGCGCTTTCTCATTTTTCGCCTTAATCAAATTCAACACGAACTTTTCTCCTTTAGCTATGAAAGCTAAGAAGATCAGTACATGCACAGAGGAAGCCTTGTGCTGAATTCGATAACCCCCTTTAACCACAAGACACAAAAGTGAAGAAATGATCTCACTGGGCTGATCTGGACACTGGCGGTCTGACCGGCTGCCAAAGGGCGGTCCGACCGATTGAAATCGGTTCGACCGGCCGTTAACGGGCGGTCCGAATGCTGGCGGTCTGACCGCCGTTTATAAATCGGTCCGACCGATTTAGTCTAGAACCGAAACACAACGCCCAAATCCAAACCGAAATTTGGTCCAACTTTTGATTCAACCAATGAAACTTGACCAAATTTGGAGCACACCTCCTTAAGGATATCTAAGAACTATTTCTAGCGACGATCGTTCAGATCCACTTCATAGAATCGATCTCTTAAGGTTTTACGAAAGAAGTGCACAAACCCTAGAAATATGAAAAACTTGATCCAACACGTGCTTGTATGGGATTGATGATCTAGAAGATTCTAGGAGTATTCCCACACATCAAAGCAAGGTAAAAGAGGTCAAGAGACCAACCAAAATCAACCGGATCAAGGAAGCACCAAAATCAACAAAAGAGAGAAGAACACAAGAGAGACTTCACCCTTGAGCAAACATCAAAAGATTGATTGAATCAAGATGTTGCATACAAAGCCACTCCTTCAATGGAGGACAAGAGCTCAATCAAAGAGAACACATACAAATCTCTCCAAACCCTAGCCTCTCCTCTCCTCTCCTCTCCAAACCCTAGAAAAAGGTGGAGGAGTCCAAATGAATGCTTAAGGGGTTTCTCGTCTCCCCCCTTTCTATTTATAGGAGAGGCCTAGGGTTTCCACTAATGGGCTCCCATGAAAGCCCACACACACATGGGACCCACTCACACATATCTGTTGAAGCACTCGCCTGCTTCACCATGTGTAGGTTGATCAGTGGCTCTCATCACGTCGGCAAGTCTTTCCCGTCCGAATCCCATCGGAACCTCCCAGAGACTTGCACCGACTTCCGCACCGCCTGATCCAACCAGCTACACCGAACTACCCGTTCGATCCATCTTACCCATTCTGCACCATGCTTGAGTCACACGACCTCACCCGGTATCCATGATCGTTCTGGACCTCAGCTCTCCAAGCGTAGTCCCGATCCACCTCACCGTTGACGTCATTGACACGCAAGCCACACCGCACAAAGAATAGACAAACAAATCGTCTCCGGGAACAAGTTCTTCACAACTTGACCCACGTCAGTTTAACAATGCAATATGCAACAATAAAGCATTGAAATTCACACAATACACACAATCCAAACACATCAATGCCAACAAGGCCAAGCTCCAAGTGATCGGCGGTCTGACCGCCCCACACAGCCGGTCCGACCGATTTCAGGCCGGTCGGACCGATTCCACAACGGCGGTCGGACCGCCCGAAATGACTTAGCCAAATTTTCATCTTGAAAATCCGAAACCTTCTAGAATTTTCAACTGAATAGAACTTTCGACTGGGAGCTCCAAAAATAATATGACCACATCCAGGAGACTCCCCTCACTTGCCTACACATCCTATTTTCGGCTCAGCTTCAAAACCCACTTTGAACCGAACCCGGTCGGACCGGCAACCACGGCCGGTCGGACCTCTCCACGGGCGGTCTGACCGCCCATGCCACCGGTCAGACCGCCTGTGGTCTGACAGAACTGAAGCAACCCCGAAAACGCGAGAAATTACAAACCAACAATGCCATTGCCAATTGACTCATCATCCTAAGATCATGCACATATCCTCACGATATCCAGATGGAGGTCAAGAATAGAAATTTGGATTAACTAGGGGACTCAAAAACAATAACTCTCGCATGGATCATGCTTGCCCTTGGTTTGATGCCTACTCTTTCAGACAATGAAATTTATCCCATCAAATTTAGCCATAGAGAAAAATAGTTCGCAGCGATATATTTGGAAACTTTATTGTCCTTTTTGTAACATCCTCAAAAATTTGCAAAGCAATTTTAAAATTTTGAACTTCGATTTGATTCCAAACTCACCTCGTTGGGCCCGCCAGCTCTTCCGGCCCGCCGTTCCTCCTCCTTCCCCTCTCCCCGCGCGCAGCTGCCAGCGCCGTGTCGGCCGACCCATCTCCTCCGCGCTGGCCGACAAGGCGCTACCCAAGACGACTCGTCGTCCCCTCTCTGCGTCGCTCGCCTCCCACAGTGCACTCCGTCCCTCTGCAGCCGCTCCGCCTCGCGCCGCATGCTCGCGCCTCGTCGCCGCGCCACACAAAGACGCCCGGGGCCCCTTCTCCCTCTCCCTCTCCCTCCTCCCCGCTCCCGCCGCGCCCAGCCTTCAACTCCCCCCTTCCCTTGGCTATTTCAGCTGAGCGCGACCTCCTCTTCTCCCTCCAGGCCCGCTCTCCTACTCCTTCTCCGCTGCCGCCGTCTTCGTCTCCGTCAACGTCGTCACCTCCTTCGCTTCCTCCTCCCACGCTTCGGTCGCCGCCGCCTTCGTCGGCTTTGTCCCCGCCTCGAGCCCCGCTCCTGCACTGCCGCTCCCTCCCTCTCCCTCCTCCCTGCTTCCGCCGCCGTGCGCCCCTCCCTCTCCTCCCCCGCCTCTCCCTCTCCCTCCCCGTCTCGTTCTCCGCGCGACGCCGTCGTCGCTTTTAACCCCTGCGCCGCACTGACAGGTGGGCCCCCACGTGCACAGTGTCGTGTGAGGCTGACAAGTGGGCCCCACACGCACTGTGCTGTGGACCCATGTGCCGGTGCGCATGGACTCAGTCAACGCACTGTGCGGTGGACCGAGCCCTATAAGTGCCACGTGTCAGCACGAGAGAATTTCTAGTTTTCTTTTCAATTAAAAATTCAATTGAAAAGCTTCAAAAATTCATATCTTTTTATTATAACTCCAAAAATTATGAAACTTGTTCCTAAAATTTTCTAAAATCAAGATCTTGCTAATGGAACTAGTCTTGTTCAATTTGGAGTTCATTTGTTATGAGTTTGGTATTTATTTGCTCTCTCTACTATTATGCCTTTTTTCCGGTACTTTCATCCGACTAGGGTTCGAAGACGCAGAAGACCTCCCCTTCGACCAAGCTCAAGAGTACCAAGACCCCACTGCCTTTAACCAAGGCGAGTCAACACTTTGATCATTTTGAGCCTACATTTTATGCAAATTATATTTATTTAAAATATCAAAGTTTCATACTTTAATTCTGTAATCAAATGTATGTTAAAGCTTAAGGTAGTTAAACACCCATTTGATGATTAATTAATTATTATCCATCCTTTGATAAATTGAACCCCTCATTCCATGTTACCCTAATAAATATGTGGTAAATACTAGCATAGCTTGTATTTAAACGACATGCTAGACTTGCTTAAGTACCAGGACAATAAGGCCTTGTTTGGTACAGCTTCCACTCCTAGCTTCTCAATCGATTCTCGTGGAGCCGTACCAAACACCCTGATTCTCAAAACCACTAGATTCTGCTTCCCGCGAGGAGCTGTCTCGAAAATGAACAGGCAACGAGAAGCAGCCTCCCAGCAGATTCTCGTGAGAATCCAACCTTCAGAAACAAAAATACCCTTTGAAGTTGAAGGTTTTTACCCGCAAATACCACTGAGTTACACAAATACAATTGAAGTATTACACCCAGGGGTGACATGGTCTATTTGCCTCTAATCCTCCCACATATGATTTTTTGGAGCCAACTTACCAGCCAAACGATTTCAACAGACAGCTCCAGATTCTCAAAGAAGTGGATTTTCAGAGAATCAGGAGCAAAAACTGGAAAATGAGAATCCGGAGTTGTACCAAACAGGGCCTAAATGTCTTGTTTATCATCTTTTAATCATGAAAGTGGTTTTGGGCAGTCATTGGAGTAAATGACTGGCGTGTTGTGTTAATTGGTTCTTTCTCTCCAAAACCCTAAACAACTTGCTAGTACAACATTTGGGCGGATGAAAAGAGTAGTGGGTGCCGTCGTGCACGAGAGTGTTGGTATGTGGTATGAACCGCCTAGATGGATTAAGGACTTAATCTTATCATGACCTCCTATGTAAAACAAGTACAACCGCAAATCTGCAAAGTATAATTTAGCTTAGTAAAATTATTAAACCCTGAATGACATCCCACATATTGAAGTTTGGAAGCGTGCAAGCGGCAGGATGTGTTCCGGCTTGAAAGGGACACCGAGGTAGGTTGAAGTTGCTAGCTGCGCTAGTCGTTGTGGCCGGGGCTAGCTGCGCTAGTCGTTGTGGTGAACATCCCGCACAACTTATGGGAGTGGCCCATAGGGGTGAGATGCAGAAGGAGCGAGGTAGTTCAAAAATTACTGCGACGATCGCTCAACTACATGACTAAGGAATCATGTGGGGTAACGAGTATGATTATCTCTTGTGGGTACAATATACAACCTCTACAGAGTCTAAACTATTTAAACAGCTGTGCCTACGGTCAAAGGCGGACATGAGATCTTAACTTAAGTTAGTTCTATTTCAAAAACCTTTGTGGGTGGAATACAACCAGGTCAGCTCACCTAGCCTGAGGTTGAATTTTTCCTGAGCTGTCGAGCTTAGTGGTGTGGAGGAGCGGAGGTAGCTCCAATAAAATGATGCATGTGTAGAGTTTCCGATGGAGGGAACCTCTACTGTTATTTAATATTGCACTTACTCTCTTTAATAAAATGCAATATATTTAAAATGCTAAGTCATAGGAATTTGTAACTATGATAATTGAAAATGTTGCTTTAGCGAATAAAAAACCCGAGCCATTCCTTGTTAAGCCATGCATTTATACTATTGCATATTGTATGTTGGCTCGCGAGCACAGAAGTTGTGCTTATTCCCGCTCTCCCCCCTAAACCCTCCAGATGATGTGGATCAAATGAACTACGTTTACTACGAAGACCTTGAAGTCGATGGACAAGGGAACGACGAAGAGTAGTCTAGTCTTTAGTCTAGATCTCGTCTCAGTCTAAGTGGACTCGTTCGGTACTAGCGCACAGCGGATATTGTCCAACCCCTTGGGTAATATCCGTCGTACACAGGTTACCCCAGTCGCTTGCCTGTGGAAAGATGAGCTCTACCGCTCTTTTGCTTCCGCTATAGCATCGTGCTTTTATGTGATGTAAACCATTTGGCCTGCCCGGCCCTATTGTAAAACTTGGTTCGACGTGGTCTTTGTCACTCTGAAAGTTGTAATATATTGAATGTCTTACTTTACGCTTTGTATGAATTGATTCAATAATGTACCTGTGAGTGCTATTTACGGATCCAGAAAATAGCACAGTGTATTCATAGAGGATTCGAGATTAGAAAATCTGGGTCCGATACTTTTGTATCAAATCCCATTCGATGTTATTATGTCCGGGGTGATGTTGACAGATGAAAAAAAATTGTGGTGTAAAGTTTGATGCCTAAACTTAGTCGTGCCACTCTCTTAGGCAAGTGTTTGGTTCTGTCATGTGGGGAACCGTCTATACTAGGCGCCGGCGACAATCAGGCAACAACGACGTCTAAAGACAGCAAGTAAAGTTTATTACGTATTTCAATTCGGTCTAGGAAAGGTGTGTTAAAAGAGTAAGTTAAGTTAGACAAGTTGAGTTAGATTCGTATAATGAGTTGTATTAGAGCTCTGATGCGCCGATACAGCTGGCAGTGGAGTACCGGTATCCCGATACGTATCGGTACGGTACAACACCAAT
This sequence comes from Hsuehochloa calcarea, assembly GCA_036346395.1. Lineage (NCBI taxonomy): Eukaryota > Viridiplantae > Streptophyta > Magnoliopsida > Poales > Poaceae > Hsuehochloa > Hsuehochloa calcarea. The sequence goes on along the minus strand of CM070593.1, from coordinate 57,883,974 downwards.
ATGTATCGGAAATATTTATGTTAAAAAAAGAAAATAAATACTGATACGGCGCCGATACGCTGCCCCCGTCCGCCGAAAATACAGCCAGCCCAAAAAAAGAAACCTTGTTGTTCCCAGCCCAAACCAAACGGCCCATTGGCATCACCCCTCCATCCTCACTGCACCTCCAGTCCTCCCGTGAGTCCCGTGCGCCTCCAGTCCTCCGTGCGTCTCCCGACGACCAGCGGCCTGCGGCGTTCCCTCCTTTGCGCCCTCCCATGCGCCTCCACTCCTCCAGCGGCCGGCGGTGTCTATCGTCTGCACCTCCAGTCCTTCAGGCTCCAACTACTAAGTCATAGGTGGAGGTAACATTTGCCGTTATAAATATTGTACAATATCTCTTTTCAAAATGAGATTTAGTCAAACTGCTAAGTCATAAGAATTTATAAATAATGTAGTTGAAAATATTGCTTTGAGTAAATAAAAGAACCCGAGCTATCCTTGTTAAGCACTGCATGTATTATTACTACATTCTATGTGTTGACTTGTAAGCACAGAAGTTATACTCATCCTCGCCTTTTCTCCCAAACCCTCGGAAGCAGGAACTCATGGAGACTACGCATACCACGTGGATCCCGAAGCTGGAGTCCCCGGAGATGATGAGGAGTAGTGTAGTTCGTATATTCTGGGTCTCACCTCAGTCTAGCTGGCTCCGTTGGTGCTTGCATGCATTTAATATTATCCAAGTCTTTGGATAATATCGGACGCATAAGGGTTTCCCCAGTTGCTTGCCTGTGGAGTGATACGCTCTATCCTTTTGCTTCCGCTACCGCTTTTGCTACTTTTGTAATATAACCTGTTGGCCTGTTCAGCCCCGATGCGGTCTATGTCATTCTGATGTTTTGTAATATAATGGTTGGTTCAGTTTACATTGTGTATGAAATGGTTCAGTGATGTATCTGTGAGCGCTAGCTACTGATCTAAAGAATAACACAATATTTTTATATAGAATTTGGATTTGCAAAATCCGAATCCGACAGCGGCTCCATTTGGGGATTGGCATGTGGTACCGGTTAGAGGGAGAGGGAAATAGATAGTCTGATAGGGCTCCATTTCAGTGTTGTCTTAGCATGTGGTACCGGGTGGATCAGCTTACAAACTGAACTGGTAACTGGAAATCTGTAAATGTCATTGAGCATGGTCACATCTCTGACATGTTTGAGTATGAAAATACAATGTCAATTTGAACAATGAACAACATATAGTTGGATACTCACCATTACTGGCAGTAGGGCAGACTGGCAGTAAATAGTCTGATAGAGTAGTAGGCCAGTGCTTTGAGCCTTTGACTAATAAAACTTACCGGGTATGGTTTTTTATATTTATACTACTTTTAATATATATATATATATATATATATATATATATATATATATATATATATATATATATATATATATATATATATATATATATTGTAAGAACCCGACAAAATTAGGATCTCTTAATCATCAATAAAGACTTGTATTAGGATCAATCGCAGAATCACTTCTTTAAAACTCGCTCAATCATAACTCGATTTTCATAACATCAAGACAATTCAATTCCATAATTGTTACAAGAGTATGGTTACAACAAATCAAAGTACAGAATTTTGCATCGCATAATCAAAAGAGTATATTACAACAGATCGAATCATAATTACAACTTTGAGTTCATTACAAAATGAATAAACAAAGATCTTGCATTTCATATCACTGAAGCCTTCCTTGGAGTATTGATCATCCATCGCCGTCCAATCGAAGTGCCTTCCTCGACTCGATCCGAAGTACCACTACCAGCTCCATGTTCCGTCGACCAAACATAAGACCATCCGCAAAGAGAAAACCATAGCATAAAGTTAAAATAGAATAGTTTGCCGTCAGAATACAGTAGGAATCACCGCGGTTCCCAGATCAACTTAGGTTAGTTGGCACCTCGAGTATCGAGGCTACCCAAACTGACCTGGTTTAACCGGCAGCTTGATTCTCAAGTCACCGAGGCTAAACCAAATCAGCTGGCACCTGGATACCCTCGATACCTAAACCCAACCTAAGCGATCAACGCCGTCTTATTACCGTAGGTTTCATCATTCGGCATTCTCAATTATCCAACACCTACGAATACCAGATTGCCTCAGCTCAAATCATACGGCAAAACCCCACGAAAGCACAAAGAGTAGTGGCCAATAACCACCAAGCCACACTTCCCTGTTTAAGCCCACAATTACACAAACCGAGGATAAGAACAGGGTAAAAGTAAAATTGAACAGGGAGCAGGGTGAAAACAATTTGCACAGCCAGGAGATAAGATCAGCCGAGTGCACTCCACAGCCAAGTACAATCCCCCTGGCCAAAACCCTCTCGCCAAAGAAGAGCAAAGAACACCCGGCCCGTGGCATCCAAAGACGGATCAAGTCAAACCAAGAGCCAACAAAGCCAACCCAGATTCATTTCCCCTGAATCCATTCCCCCCACTCCAAGCCAGATCTCAAGAAACCATCCCAGTGTTTTTCCCCTATCCCAGTTCCTCCCAACAGAAGGAGCAAGAGCCAGCACCAAGGAGCAGAGAGAAGGCCAGCACCAGGGAGCAAGAGGAGGAAGCCACCACAGACACCAGAGCGGAGAGAGCACCAAGAAGCCAAAGACTACCATCCTTCTCCATCCCAACCCAAAGTTCAGCCAAAAAGGTGAACTCAAATCACATTAGGGTGCACTGCCCATTTTGCACAGCATGCATCTATACCCTCAAATCTCCCCAGCCTCACAAAGCATAAATCCATCCTCATCACAGAGCAAGGGATCAGGGAGAGAGAGGGAGATGAGTATTACCGAAAGACTACGAACTACCCCCATCAACCCCAAAGACACAGTAGAGCCATCATCAGCACCCCAGCCACAGCCAAACCACCATTTCCCCCCAATCCATCAATATGGGCATTCATCAAATTAGTATAAGCATTATCATCAACCAAATCGACTAAAGAATCAACCTTAGCAAAATCAATTAAGCGAAAACCATCGGGTAAACCAAGACTTAGGGCACCGAGAGAAGAGCCGGGGTGAGAGGCGGGCGGAACTGAAACCGAGCCGGAGGGCGGGCGCAGCCCGGAGGTGGCGGTTTGAGCCAGAGCCACGGCGGCCGTGGGCGGGCCGCCAAACTAGAGAAAGCGGAGAAAGAGAGCGGAGGGGGGTGTGAATCAAACCAAGTGGAGCCTTAGGCGGCCGGCGCGATCGAACCGGTGCGGAGGGATCATGAGAAAGGCTGAGGAGAGTTTCGGCGCAGCCGCATTATTCGGCCGCTACATGGAAACCGAGAGGCCAGCATGAGCGGAGGAGGCTGCGCAGGGAAACCGAGTGGAACGAGCAGGAGCCGGAGAGAGGCGGCAGAGCGCCATGAGAAGCCGAGAGAAGGAGGAGGAAGCGGCGTCAGGTGAGGCCGAGAGAGAAGGGAAGGGAAAAGACTGGGAGGAAGCGGTAGGGGTTAGGTTAGGTTAGAGGGAGGTAGTTAGGTAATTTGATAATTAGGATTAGGGTTAGGTTTTTTTAGGTATTTTAGTAATTAGGTGAATTAAGGGTTTTGGATGATTAGTTAGGATAATTAGGATTTTTGTAGGTTAATTAGGTTTTGAAATAAATTAGGGTTAATAGAATAATTAAAATAGAATTTTTGGAGTAATCCGCTAACTGAGTCGGGTTTCTGAAAAATATTTGTAAGTTAAAATTGACTAACCAAAGAGAAATCGTGATTAGCGCTTATTAATTAAATATCACCAAAAATCACTAAATATTTCTCAGGTATTCTATTGGTATTACTGCTGTTTCGTAAGACGAACTCCACTAGCCTCGTAGTCGATCCCGGACTCATCGACACCCGACACCTACTATTACTACGAAGGCAAGCGATCCTCTTGAACATCAATATAGCTATTTTAAATGTAAACCGTATATTGTTGTATCATACGTATTGCATCCAAAATGGTTTCCAAAAATCCAAATCACATGATTGAGATGATTATGAAAGAGATGAGAATGATGAAAAGAAATGTGATAATATTATGATATGGTCGGTAAAGGGGGCCTGTAAGGAAGAAGAGAATGAGAGAAAGATGATAATGATGATGCGGTAAGAGGTGGGACCTTTACATATGGTTATAATATAAGGACCAACAAAACTCTTACTCGGTCGATGTCAGAATCGCTACAACCATTTTCCGCTTTACGGCGTAAAATGTTACCTCGTTACGTGATTATGCTTTCCACGCGGTATGTTATATGAGTGAGTGTGTTGAGAAACCCCAGATTGGGCGCAGCGCTATATGCGCTAAAAGTCTTTGGGTGAAGGTGCGTCCGCCCAACTAACATTACCGTAACTCGGTGTGAAGATTCGCTCAAGACCGATTTTAACGTAATGGGTGGAAAAATTAATCACGTAACTCGAAAACGCTCAGATTACAACTTGAACCCGCATCAAAGGAAATGTCAGGACCCGGTTTCTTTAGAGTTCGTAATAGCCGTGGGTAAAGTGGTACAAGCTCAAGCAATGCTATACAAATCATGAATTCATGCCGTCTCTGGATTGGAGTCTACGGAACCACCAGGGTCTTTCTTCTTCCGAGTGACCAGAGTGTTTTCAAGATAAAAATTTGCCACTACTATTTTAATGATTTATTTTCGTAATGACATGAGATAGAATTTGAGATAATCATCGAGATATTGACATGAGATGCATCTTTTGCTACTAATGCTTCTTTGAGTACTCTGACTCAACCTTGCTAGTATTCTCCTTTGTAGATCCTAGTCCGATCGGGATTTATCCCGAGCGGGACGAGGAGGTGCAAAGTGCATGAGACCATGGAGACTTGGACCCCGGCAAGAAGGAGCAGGCGAGCGCTGACGCCTTATTTGGCGCTTGGGACGACTAGGGGACACATTAGGCGTGGCGTGCAAGGGAAGACTTGGTCTTATTTTGGTTTTGTAATAAATATGTGTAATATAAAACCTTAGCTTTGTGTGGTTAATCGTTGAAATTAAATAACAGCTTCCACCTTGTTGTTCTCACAAGACTTTGATAATGGCTTACTATTCGTTTGAGCGGTGTTCTACCTAGGCGCATTTAATAGTAATCCATAATGCCTAAGTGTGATTACCCTTGGGGTAATCACACTAAGGCCACACATATATATATATATATATATATATATATATATATATATATATATATATATATATAGACACACACATTCGTATTGCCGTATTAGGTTTTTTAAGGGGAAGTATCAGGTTTTTTTAGGGGAAATAGGGTATCGTCGTATCTTTACTGCCGTACCGACATCGCGTATCGGTGCATCATAGCTTGAGACTTACGTATCCATATACTTCGGTCTCTTGCCTACTACTCCATACTTAAAGGGGTAGAATAGACTTCTTCCTATTTTTTTAAACGTAAATATTTTTTATACTTCCCAATACGTATTGGAGCCGTATCAGTGTTGTACCCATACCCGATATGTATCAGGATACCGGTACTCCGCCTACCAACCGTATCGGCACATCAGAGGTCTCAAGTACCTTTTAGATTACAACAGTGAACGCGCGCAAGTGAGTCCACTAGCATACGTGTAGAAACGAGGAGGCCAAGGTTAAAGCTGTAAGTTGCATCTCTTTTAATGCACTAAAAGATATACAGTATTGTCCTTTTCATCAGCAATTTACCACTACTGACACATTTGTCTTTTATATGTGATGACTATAATTCACGATGGCAATGATAAAAACAACTTTATTGGATTACATAGACCAGTTGAGCTAAATGGAAAAGAAAGGAGTGACTATAGTATATGTGTTTGCATTTAAAGTAAACTTTTTTAGGCACTATACATAATTAAACCTTTTCAACCATCCACGACAAATCCTAAAAGTGAGGGCATGGTAGTGGGATAATGCAGGCAGGGAAAGTTGAGAAATATTTTGCAGCTAATAGTTGTTTGTACCTTAAGCCCTCCCAATAAAGAGAACAAATAAATCTGTACATACTTTAAAACAGTCGAAGAAATATGTGGGCTCCGAATAATGTCTTGGAGAAGTTTAGAGTAGCTAGGGAGAAGCTGGAGCCTGTTTTACACTGTAAATACGAAGAAAACTGGAGCTTCGTAGGGGTGGCTTCTCCAGTTCTGAGGCACGCCAAAGGGGAGAAAGTATAAATGGCTATGTCACTACCGTCTTCCCGAGCACCATTGCCGCTCATATCGTGTCACGTGTTTTGAAGCTTTGGGTTACAGGCTAAACTGAAGCGATCATAAAAAATAAGTCTAAGAAGTAATATTAATAAAGTAGGATTTCACCTCATCTTGGTTTCTCTACAATGTCCTTGTTAAGTGTTTGAAAAGTAGTTACATAGAAAAGAATAATATAACTCTATATCATAGAGTAAAATTATATTGTTGCTGGCCGCGCAATTGCGCTGGCCACCCAGCTAATTGAACTAATACATCTAAAACTTATATGCTCAAATGGCTGAAGAATGATTATTGTTACAATACATGTCTTGTACAGCAAGTCTTTAGGAGATAGAATCTGCGGTTCTACTGTCACACATCAGCAGAGAAAGCACTTCAGGATTTTGCTGGTCATGTTAATATGTAATGCCTAATACTGACCGACCTTCTAAGTTAAATTGGGCATCATACAGTATGGGAGAAACACTCTGAGCTTGCTTCTGATCACTCAATATTTGTTGGTGATCTGATCACTCAATATTTGTTGGTGATCTAGCTGTGGACGTTACATGCATTCTAACAATTACAAAGTTACTAACCAAACTGCAGTGCAGGTATGCAACTGCGTGACATAGTAACGCAGAATAAGCAATAACAATGCATCATTGTGGGCCTGTGGCGCTCATAACTGTAACCCCCAAAAGTGGTGAGCACTCGATCATTTAATTACATGCCAATAACCAACCAAATCTCCCATGCACTCTCCCTGTCCGTAACTCTATTACAGATCCGAACGGAGATCACACGCACAATCGAGACCATAGCGTCAGATCGGGGCACCAAGCAGAGGACACGAACGACATACAGCTCGGGCAACAACAAGCAAAGTAATGATGTCTTGATGAAAAGCGACGCAATTAAGTCACCTGCGTGAACGCCGGATGCGCCGGCCTTCTTGAGCCCCTTCTTCTTGACGATGAAGCTGGTTCCGATGAAGAAGCTGGAGGAGAGCGCGAGCACCAGCCCCTTGATGTTGTCCGCGGACATCCCCGTGTACGACTCCACCCAGCTCCCGCCCCCCGCGCCCGCGGCAGCCGAAGTGGACACCTCTGCCGCCATGCCCTCCGCCCGGCGCCCAAATCTTCGGATGCCTCGCCCTCCGGTGGGTTGCGCCGCCGCTAGATCCCGCGGCGGCGGCGGCGGCGGCGCATGCGAGGCGAGATCCGGATGCGGCGAGTGGGAGGCGTCGCGCTCGCGGGCTCGGCTCGGCTCGACCTTCCGGCCGAGTCACGAGGATATTTCGGTGTGGACTTGGCTCTCTCCAGTCTTGCTTAGCATCGAGCCAACTTGGGTTTGTGCGTCCAGGGTTTTTTGGTTTTTGCTATAATAGATACTTGTTCGTACATCAGGGTACCGTTTTTGCATGACACATGGTCTCCCAGCGGCACGGATTCTCCTTGTTCGGCTCTAGGCACGAATTTCCTCTCTCCAGAAAAAATCAAGAGTCGTAAGAATTTTTAAATATAGTAAATAAGTTTTTAAAATTATAATTTTTTTTGTGAATGCTTCTGATATAGTGTACTTACTTGTGTAATTTTTTCAGAAATTCATATGTTTTGTATTTTCTCAAAAAAAATCCTTTAAAGCTACGTTTGTATGCAAATAAAATAATCGATTTAAGAAAAATTTCAAAATACACTCAAAATATTTTCCACGTTTATTCTCAATACAATTATCCTAAGTTTAATTTTTTGGATATTACAACTCGAGTGACCAGATCAGACAAAACCAAAAATCATATATAATAAAAGTAGTAGTATGATTAGAACTACTCGGAGCACGAAGGAAAAAAGTATTGATACCCAAAGTCGACCGAGATGTAGAGAAAATCATACTCCGACTTCATGGCAATATTCTGATACAGTTTTTATCTTCTTTACAGAGGTAAAAAGGTAAATATTATCACATGTACCAAAAAATTTGTTTCATAAAAAAATTCACGTGATCAGCCGTAGGGTTGTTCATTCGGTAAATACGGTTTGGTAAATATGATGTATACGATAAATATGATATTGTTAATTCGATAAATACGATTCGGTGTCGATAAATACCACTTTATTTCGGTTTAGTATCAGTAAATACCATATTTACCAAAGTTGATGCTAATTGCAATGACATTGCAAGTTTGTGACCTTATTAGACAATTGGACTTACTGACTTACTCCACCACGACACGATGTGACCATAGTCCACAGGCACCAGTCGACAACTGTCCAACCGTCCAGGGATCCAGGCTCCAGCCCCAACTGGGCAACCCCTTAGACAGAGGCCAAAGTCACCGGCGGCAGCAGACAACACTAGGTTAGTAGCCAGTAGAACATCAGGTAGCCACTGATGAGTACATTACCATAATTCCATAAAAAACAATTTACCAATAAGTTCATTTGACCAAATAATGTGAAATTTTATCAAAATTTTGCAAGCGTATTCGAGTCCACGCCTCCTGAGCCCTCACGCGATGTGAAGCCACCAAGAACACCATTTGGTTATCTTCTTCCCTAATTCTTTCACCACAAGGAGCTCACAAGGTGGCACCCATCCTAGCACTACTACTGCTTCACCTAGCACATGCTATTGATGGCCCCGATGTCGAGGCCGCGATGCTGCCTGCTCGCGAGATGGGCCAACTCCACATCGGGCTCGCTGTGTACATGGGCCGACATATCGTGCGCTGGCGGTCACGTCTGCGCGCTCAACCTCGGTGGCAAGTCGCTTTCCGGTTGGCTCCGCCTCGACACCCTGCTCTCACTCCTTGCGCTCTAGAGCCTTGACCTTTGTAGCAATGCCTTCCACGGTGACCTCGCCTCGTCGCGACGGATATACAGCGACACCGGCTGGGTGGTGCAGGAATGACAGATGGACGAAGGTAGTGGCACTTCGGCATGGGCCCCCGATCCGAGACCGACGGACGGGCAGAGGCAGTGGCGCTCGGAACCAACCCTAGATACGGAAAGGCGGAAGGGCAAAGGAAGTGGCGCTCTGGCACCGGCCCCCGATGTGGGACCGGCGGACCGCAGACGAGTGGAAGTAGCGGCACCGACGTAGCGGGTGGCCCAAGCGAGGCGAAGGCGGTGCACAGGGGTCGTTTGGTGCCGCTCGATCGCTGGCTCGCTGTAGGTGGGGTGGCGCAAGTCGAAGAGAGAGAGGGGGGAGGGGATTGCTTGCTTCGCTTGGCTACTCCCATGCTAGGTTACATATGAGTGCTGTGCCGGAGTGCAGGATGGGCTGATGTGCTGCGATAATGGGTGTCCCGATCTTTCGATGAGAAAGATAACTCGATTTGGTGGAGACGACTCTCACTATTTAGCTACCAATCGTACACGACCAATATGCTTGGCAATCGTTAAACCAACTCCGTGATTGTTATCAACCTTGCTAGAAGCACGATCGACCTGACCACGAAGGTTTATTCCCGCATGCAATCGAAGAACAAGCAAGAACAATATAATAAGCAATATGAAATTGCAAATAATATTGAAGTACTTGATAAGGTTGGATTTCGAAGTGGTATTATGGTTAGTCTAATCGACATAAGCCAATACACGAAGTTGCAATGTAGCTAATTGTCGGTGTTTTAGAACCGAACTTATGTAATGATTGTTTAATTTGGGGGGTTTCCAAGACTCAAATCACGCAGAGAGAATGAGACACGGATTTTTATACAGGTTCAGGCTTTCTCCAGAGAGAATGACAACCCTACTCATGTGTGGCTATATTGAGTATGCTGGTTAGAGATCAAGATAAAGACTAAAATACAATGTCTTGTGTTCCTGATTGTGTCTTTCTTCCTCTCTGTCCCTCCGCTGTCAGGTGATTCCTCCTTTTATAGCGTGCTCGAAGTGGACGATAATTTCTCCAGCCCAAAGGACGTATCAATGCTTGCTTTAGATGATGGCGCAGTTACTAGAGATTACTGTTGGAGAAATAACATTCCTACATCGCCAGACAGTTATCACCAGGACAGAGAGATTAACCATGCATTTATTCTGGAAAATAATAGTGTATACTAACTTTTTAGATGCCCTAATCAATTAGGCCTACTTGACTTTTTAGATGCCCTAATCAATTAGGCCTACTTGTTTGTAAGCTCGATCAATTATAGGGTGGTCGTAACTAGCCTGGTCGCAGAAGGACTTATGACCATGAGGTTATCGTAGAAGAACTTACGATCATGTGCTAGTCGTAGAAGACCTTACGCCTATGGGGTGGTCGTAGTTGACTTGGTCGTAGAAGGACTTACGACCATGAGGTGATCGTAGAAGAACTTACGATCATGAGGTAGTCGTAGAAGATCTTACGACTACAACTTCTCCCTTATGAACATTAAGAGGTATACTCAAGAACCATATAATGTCGTCATTATCCATAATAACGATTACAGATAAATAATTAAATGAGGATTTCTAGATCCTCGTCATCTAGCCCCCCAGCTTCAAGTGAAAGTACCTACTTGGGAAAGGAGCGGTAGATAATCTTAGGACCAGAAGATGGTCGTAGAACGGTGGTCGGAGGAAAGGCTCTTCGATTGGTATTTCATTTTACCAGAAACAGACTTGGTCAAGAAGTTTGCAGGAAACCTTACAACTACAAGGTGGTCGTAGAAAAGCTTACGACTACAAAGTGTTCGTAGTATGGTAATCGGAAGTAAATCCTTTTCGACTGGTATTTCATTTGACCAAAAAAAGACTTGGTCAAGAAGGTAATTTCGCTTGAGGTGTAAAGACAGACTTGGTTTTCTCGAACAGACAAATTTACACATCCAAATCGACTCTCATAGACATGTCTGTTGGAGCAGTTCCCGAAGAGGTGGCAACTGTTGGGTTGCCACGTCTTTAACCCAAGTGTGTGGTTATAAAAACTTACCGTGGGTGCGATTGTAGGGTTCTTACTTTTCCCCCAATCACTCTAACTGTTCATTAAGCTTTCGCATTCTCCACCGCCAACCAAATCATACACCTCCAAGCCTCCTCCCCTTGAGAAAGATGGCCAAAGCCGCTTCCCAGTGGGCCAAATAGGAGATGGACGCGATGAAGATAAAAGCTTTGGTCGTCGCCGAGAAGATCCCAAAGAAGGAGTTCGTGAAGTGCATTGAGACTTCTGAGCAATATTGGTCGTCGGGGGAGATTGGGCAGGTCCCCATCTTCCAGGCATACTGTGAGTGTGGCATTCGATTGCCTGCTCACCTTTTCCTCACGCTCGTACTCGAACACTTTGAGGTGGAATTGGTGAACCTTGTTCCCAATTCTATTACAATGTTAGGTGTGTTTGTATACTTGTGTGAGGCCTACCTAGGGATGCTGGCCAACTTGGAGTTGTTCCAGTATTTCTACGGGATGACCCAACTGACGGGAGTCACCGGTAGCTATAGTCTGAAGCTCCATGACGGGAAGTCGAAGGAGTGCATTCAGATATTCACCTGGTTGTCATGGTCGTGATGGAAGAAGATGTGGTTCTACTGGGAGACGACCAGTGAAGACTACCTCTCTTTCGCCGGGAACGCCATCGAGAAGATTTCTTCCTAGGATTCGACTCCCAAGGATCTTGGCTGGATCGCCCCCTACATTCAAGCCATCAAGGACTTGAAGGAGGAGGGTGTAGGACCGTAAAGGCGACTAGGGGGGGGGTGAATAGGCGGTTTCTCGATTTTTCGCCTTAATCAAATTCAACACGAACTTTTCTCGTTTAGCTATGAAAGCTAAGAAGATCAGTACACGCACAGGGGAAGCCTTGTGCTGAATTCGATAACCCCCTTTAACCACAAGACACAAGTGTGGAGACTTGATCTCATCGGGCTGGTCTGGACACTGGCGGTCTGACAGACTGCCAAAGGGCGGTCCGACCGATTTAAATCGGTTCGACCGGCCGTCAATGAGCGGTCCGAAAATTGGCGGTCTGACCGCCGTATATAAATCGGTCCGACCGATTTAGTCCAGAACCGAAATACCTAGCCCACAACCAAAACGAAATTTGATCCAACTTTTGATTCAACCAATGAAACTTGACCAAATTTTGAGCACACCTCCCTAAGGAAATTAGAGACCTATTTCTAGCAACGATCCTTCAGTTCCACTTCGTAGAAACGATCTCTTAAGGTTATACCAAAGAAGTGTTCCAAACCCTAGAAGTATGAAAATCTTGATTCAAGACTTGCTTGTGGGGGTTGATGAACTAGATGATTCTAGGAGTATTCTCACACCTCAAAGCAAGATAAAATAGGTCAAGAGACCAAGCATAAACACTTGAATCAAGCAAGCATCAAAATCAACAAAAGAGAGAAGAACACACAAAGGAGACAATCGATCTCTTAAGCAAGCATCACAAGATTGATTGATTCCACAAGATGCTTACAAAGCCACTCCCTCAAGGAGGACAAGAGCTCAACAAGGAGCACACACACAACCTTCCTCTCCTCTCCTCTCTTCTCCAAACCCTAACCCTAGAAAAAGACTTGGAGAGTCCAAATGAATGCTTGGGGGGGGGGGTTCATCTCCCCCTTTCTATTTATAGGAGAGGCTAGGGTTTCACTTATGGGACCCACACACACATACAAATCAAACTGTTGAAGCAATCGTCTGCTTCACCACGTGTAGGTTGATCAGCGGCTCTCATCACGCCGCCAAGTTCCTCCTGTGGACTTGCACCGACTTCCGCATCGCCGATCCAACCAACAGCACCGAACCGCCTGCTCGATCCATCTTGCCCATTCGCACCATGCTTGAGTCACACGACCACCCGTATCCATGACCGTTCTGGACCTCAGCTCTCCAAGCGTAGTCCCGATCCACCTCACCGTTGACGTCGTTGACCCGCAAGCCACCTGCACAGCAACAGACAAACAAATCGTGTCCGGGAATAAGTTCTTCAAAACTTGACCCACGTTAGTTCCACAATGCAATATGCAACAATAAAGCATTGAAACTCATGCATCAAACACCTTCAAATCACTTTAATGCCACAAAGGCCAAAGTCCTAGTCATTGGCGGTCTGACCGCTCCACAAGACCGGTCTGACCGATTTCAGGCCGGTCAGACCGATCCTACAACGGCGGTCTGACCGTCCGAAAAGACTTAGCCAAAATTCCATCTCGAAAATCCGAAACCTTCTGGAATTTTCAAATGGATAGAACTTTTGACTGGGAACTCCAAAAATTATGTGACCACATTCAGGAGACTCCCCTCACATGCCTACACAACCTATTTTTGGCTCAGCCCCAATCTCCAAATTTACTTTTGGGCGGTCGGACCGGCAAGCACTGCCGGTCAGATCGCTTCCATCGACCGGCTCGGACCGGCGACTGGCGGCCGACCGCCAAGGACTGACAAAGACAGAGCAACCCGAAACGCGAGAAATTGCAAACCACAATTGCCATTGCCAATTGACTCATCATCCTAAGATCATGCACATATCCTCACGATATCCACAGAGGGGCTCACCGGCTGGTGCGTGGTGAAGGATTTCATCACACGCCGCATTAGCCCTCTGAAGAAACGAGCACATCCCGTGTGGAAGTACTCGGGGTCGCAAGACTTGACAAGAGATTATGAGCAGGGTAAGTAAACCTTCAATTTAGCTCTCTTTCTATTTATTTTGAACTTGGTATTATGGTTAGTCTAATCGACACAAGCCAATACACGAAGTTGCAACGTATCTAACTTTTAACTAAACGAAATCTGAATACTAAAGTGTTGCGCACATGAGAATATATGATGGTGGCGGCCAAGGGGTGGCAGCCAAGGGGGTGGATGCACGCCTCTAGGGTTACAAGGCCCATGGGCTTAAGTGGAGGTGGCACAACACCCTTCTATCTCAAACTCAAAAATAGTGTCAGATTGTTTTGGCGATTGACGTGCGCTCAGAAGGAATTTGGAGGTAGGGCTAGATCCGTTAGAAAGATGACAAGATAAGCTTTCCATTAAGTACTTGTGCATCTCAAACGGGGTCCATTTGCGAATTCTATGTATGTTTGAAGTCGGTGTTATCTTCGGATGCTGAATTTGATTCTAGAATGTGTCCAACTTGAACTCTTGCTTGGCTTGGACAAAATGTAACGTGGGAACTTTCCTTGTACCATGACGTGGAGTAGAGGTCGTATCCGAAGAGTTGATGTCCTCACCACGATGGGCTGGTTGGGCTGCGCTTGCGTGTGCAACGACTGCGTGGGGATCGGCTATTTGATTGGATTAATCTTGGTACTTCTGGTTTTCACTCGGTTTTTACCGGAAAAACCGAACCCAAAAAAACCTATTTTTTAGATCATGTACCAATACCGGTCAAACCAAGTTGACTGGCACGGTACAGTTTTTTTCAGTTCAGTGCCAATATGCACGACCCTATTCTACCGCTTGGCCCACCCCTACTGACTAGATCAAACTTTCGTTGTGTTTGGGGGGTATTATCACATCTGATGAAATCATATCAAACAATTTTTTCAGATGAACACCTAATTTTATTTCAAAAATGTATTATCATATGTACCAAATAGTTGTAAGTAACTAGTCTTATTTAATTAGTCGCATTTTACATTACAAATTAGTTAGGTGTATTTAATGAAGTCATAATTTATTAGTCGGACATAATTAATTTGTCCTAATTAATTAATCATCTATAATTAATTAGTCATGTTTAATTAATGATCTATAATTAATTAGTCCTAATTAATTAAGGTTAATTAAAACTATTATTATTAAATCAGTCATAATTGGTTAGTCGTAAATTTTCACTCGTAGTAGTTAGTCGTAATTAATTACTCATAGTTTGTTTATCATAATTAAAATTCGTAACTAAAATAGTCGTGTTTAATTAACATAATAATTTAATCATAATTAATTACGCTTGTTAAATAGTATTAATTAATTAGTCAGGTTAATTAGAAAGTCGGTGTTAGTTAGTATTAATTAACCGTAATTTATTAGTCCTAATAAATTATGTTTGATTAATTACGACTATTTTAGTTAATACTAACTATCTAGTGGTAGTTAATTGGTTGTAATAAATTAGTCGCGATTTATTTGTCCTAAATTTTCAACCGTAATTAATTAGGCTACATTAAACACTAATAATTATTTAGTCATAATTAACTAGACTTAATTAAGACGTTGTAGTTAGTTGTCTTAATTAAAATAGTTTTGAACATTAATAAAGCTCTTTATTACATTTTTAATACGTTTGTCTTATTTTTTACAATTTTTATATCTATTTCTGAATTCTACGTATTTTTCTTTTTTTTGGAATTTTATTTATTTTTCGAACCAAACAGGCTAAGTGGGTCGAAAAAGCTCGTTAGGCTAAACGAGCTCGTGCTGGTCCGGTACGACACGAATGTCCGATAAATGTAACGTCTCGTTTTCGGACGGTAAATAGTAACTACCTTGGTTTTCGATTTTCGTTCAAAATTTCAAATTTGGTTGAAATTTCAAAACAACTCCTAGCTCCCGATTAAGCTCGGGTTTGTGTTTCAAACCTCCCTTCAAATTCTGAATTCAAAATTTAAGTTGAATTCTTCATTTTCAAATTCTAGACCCTACTCCAATTTTTGCCTCCCCTTATTTTCTTAGGCCCGGCCCATTATTTTCCTTGGCCCATTTCCCAGTTTTTATTCTGGCCCACCTCCCTCCGGCTCGTCGCCCCTTCTCTCGTTTCTTCTCCCCTCCCTCGGTCTCTCCGCTCGGCCCCTCCTTCTCTCTTTTCTCTCCGCACCCGGCGCCTCCTCTCCCGGCTCCATCTCCGCTCGGCTCCCCCTCCCCTCTCTCGTTCCACCCAGGGCCCGGCCGACCGAACTCGCCTACTCGGATCGGGCGCCGCTGTGTGCGCTTCGCCTCCCAGCGCCAGTCCACGACCTCCCGCCGCCCGTGTCGCCCACCGCCATCTCCTCTCCCTCCACCGCTCCCGTCGCCTCCACCGGCTTTCCCCCCTCTCCCCACGGATATAAAAGGCCGAGCCCTCACCCTCCTTTCCCCCTCCTTGCCTCCCTCTCCTCCCCCGCTCTGCGTCGGCCGCCTCTTCGGTGCCGCCGCCTCCTTCTCCTCCTCCGCTCCTCCGGCCGAATTGGCGCCGCCTGGAGAACCTCCTCGACGCCCCCTACTTCTCTCGTCGCCGGCCTCGGCTCCTATCGTCGGCCTCCTCCCGAGCTCCCGCCCCGCCGATGGCACGGTGAGCCTCCCCTCCTCTCCCTAATGCTCTTGGCCTCCTCCGCTGGCTCTTCCCTCCCTCTGGTCGCCGCTGTTGGCCGCCAAGCCCGACAGCCTCGGCCGCCGCCATCTCCTCCTCGACGCTGCTCCAGCTGCGCCGCCACCTCCCTTGGCCTCCTCCCCCTCACGGCAGTCCATTTTGCCGCCTGCCGCCTCTTGGCCGCCGCCGCCACGGCACTGCCGCTATGCGCCTCCTTGGCTCTCTGCTCCTGTGCTGCTAGCTCTCTCTTTGCGTCTCTTACTGGTGCCCCCCCGTGCAGTGGACTTACAAGCATCAGTAGTAGCAGTGGGTTGAGTGATCTGTTTTGAGTGATTATCTGTGTATCGAAAGTTGGTGTACTGATCTTGCGATTATTTTGTTAACCTTGTGCAGTGTGGTCTTGGAGCATCAGTAGCCGATGTAAGTTTGGCAAAGAAGTTGGTGTATTGAAGTTTGTGTGGTGATCTTATAAATGTTTTGTTTTAACTTGGTCAATCAGTAGCTTTCCATTTGGCGAAATCTTTCCATTTGGCGAAAATAGTCTAAATGTTTATTCTCTATAATTATGTTGTGAATTGCGACGATTCGGTTAACTGTTGTTAATTGCTAACATGCCAATTGACAAGAGTTAGCGGAATAATCCATTTTGCCCATATTTAAGAGCTATCTATTAGGAGCGTAATTTGCAAAATCTCGGAAATCGAAGTTATGCAAATGGCCTTCGTAATCGTCTCCGTAATCATGTCAATTTTTGTTAAAACTAATTTATTAAAATTTTCCGCTATCGTTCAAAAGGCTTTGCGGTATTAGCAATGAATTTGTATTTTCTCAAAATATTTTGGGAAGCTATTCGGGATTAACATGTTAATCTTAATATCTTGCTCGAATAATATCCATTATTTTAATAAAAGCTTTTGTTTTAAAATTAGGTCTAGCTGTGTCGTTATCCGATCGGCAATACCTTGCCATCTTCCAAATCCGAAGTGGAGTATCCCTACGCAAGTTCCTTCGACCTAGTTTCCCTCTTGTTTTCCCTCGACAGAGTATCTCTACCTTTGCCTCGTGCACTCAGCTAACCGTTTGACTTTGTCAAATATCTCCGCCTCACTAAATCTCTCTTACGTGGATTTATTTATTGTTCTCGCTTGTTATCGCGTAATTAGGAGTCGGAGTCCAAAAGAAGCAGCGACTCGAGCATGATCAAGATTCGGATAAAGACGCAGACCCAGAACTCAAAACCCCTGGCAGAGAAGTTGACCTAGGCGAGTTAATACTTTGATCATTTTGAGCCTACATTTTATTCAAAATATATTTAGTTAAAATATCAACGTTGCATGCTTTAATTATGTAATCAAATGTATGTTAAAGCTTAAAGTAGTTAAACACCCATTTGATGATTTATTAATTATTACCCACCCTTTGATAAATTGAATCCCTCATTCCATGTCACCCTAATAATTATGTGGTAAACACTAGCATAGGTTGTACTTAAGCGACATGCTAGTCTTTCTTAAGTACCGGGACAATAAATGTCCCGATCATTATCTTTTAATCATGAAAGTGGTTTTGGGGAGTCATTGGATGTAGATAGCTGGCGTGTTGTGTTAATTGGTTTTCCTCCCCCAAAACCCTAAACAACTTGCTAGCACCACATCTGGGCGGATGGAAAGAGTGGTGGGTGCGGATGTAGCACGAGAATGGTTGGTATGTGGTATGAACCGTCTAGATGAATTAAGGACTTAATCTTGTCATGACCTCTTATGTAAAACAAGTATAACCGCAAGTCTGCAAAGTGCAACTTGTCTTAGTAAAATGATTGAATCCTGAATGTCATCCCACAACTGGTATTTGGAAGTGTGCAAGAGGTAGGACGTATGCTGGCTTGAAAGGGACACCGGGGCGGTTGAAGTTGCTAGCTGCGCTAGTCGTTGTGGTGAACATTCCGCACAACTTATGGAATTGACCATAGGGTTTTGATGACAGAAGGGGCAAGGTAGTTTGAAAAGTTACTGTTGGACCGAAAAGGCGACTAGAGGGGGGGGGTGAATAGGAGCACGCTCACTTTTTCACAAATTATGAATTCAACACAATTTCACTCCAATAGCTTTGATGAAGCTATGAAGATCAATATACCAGTACAGCGGAAGACTAGTATTGAATTCAATTGAACCCCCAAAGTAAAGCAACAAAATCAACTAAGATTAAAACAGCACAATGTACTGGCGGTCTGACCAGTGTTATGTTGGCGGTCAGACCGGTGGGAAATCGGTCTGACCGGTGATGATGAGCGGTCTGACCGGCAGACTCGCAATGCATCTAAAACAAGAAAAACAGTTCCGATGATGAAGTTGCAATTAGGTCCAACTTTTGATTCTCAACTCCAAACTTCACAAAAATTTGCACACACCTTCTCTTTGCTATTGAGGACCTATTCCAATCGAAAATTATGATAATTCTTGGCTAGATCCTGAACAGTTGTCAATTGAGTAAGAGAGGGTCTAAAACCGGGCAAGAACAAAAACTTGATCCTAATGCTTGTTCGTGAGTGATTGATGATCAAGATGATCCTAGATAGGTTCACACATATCACAGCAAGCTAATTCACGTGAAAGAATCAATCAAAAACTCGAGGATCAAAGAAAGCCCTAAAATCACGATAATGAAAGCAAGAACGAAAAGAGACTTATCTCAAGAAAACCTTGTGTAGATTAAGAACGTGATTGTTGTTGGATTACACCCACACCATCAAGGATCAGTGGTCAATCCAAGAGCACGAAAATCCAATCAAACCTTCATGAACCCTAGCCTCCACGCCTATCTCTCCCTAAGACGAAATTAGGGTTTCTAACATCAAAAAGGTTGAGAGCCTGTGGTGCAGCCACCACCCCTCCTATTTATAGTGGAGGCCTAGACCTTCTGAAGTTTGACTCTATTGGGCTCCCATTAAGGCCCACTAACAAACGGGTCACACACGCATGCTTCACAAAGCGCCATCTTTAACCTTTTGACCTAAACCGCTTCACCATGCGCCATGGATTCGCCAATAAGTCACCCTTGTCCATCTTGTGTCACGCTTGAGTCCATTGACCTCACCCGGCATCGTCGATCGTTCTGGACCTCAACTCTCCAAGTCTAGTCCCGATCATCCTCGCCGTTGACCGTCGTTGACCACCTGCACAACCTGCACAACCATAGACAAGCAAACACAAATTCGGGAACAAGTTCTTCACAACTTGACCCATGTTAGTCAAAATATACATCATGCAATACATATGCACTGAAACCCATCACTTTGACCTAACAAATCAACATCGCCACGAAGTTGGCCGATGAACAAGTCGAACCGTCGATCCCCTCAGACCGGGTCGACCGCCCCACCTCAGATGATCGCCACCTCAAGGCCGGTCAAACCGCCAGTAGGGACTTAACCAAAATTCAAGCCCTGAAATTCCGAAACCTTCTTTAAATTTCATACGAATAGAAGTTTTGCTTGGAGACTCAAAAAATTATGAGACCAAGTGCATTGGGATCCCCTCTCTTACCTACAACACCTATTTTTGGCCCAGCTTGTTCTGACCATTTTTGGTCACGGCCGGTCCGACCGCCGCACATGGCGGTCCGACCGATTTGGGACCGGTCGGACCGCCATGCTATGGCCGGTCGGACCGCCCCTGACCTGACAGACTGAAAACTCTGTATGATTATGTGGATATCGTGAGGATATGTGCACGATCTCAGGATGATGAGTCAATTGGCAATGGCATTGTTGGTTTGCAAAATCACGCGTTTTCGGTTTTGCCTCAAGGTTGCTGCACCACAAAGCGGTCCGATCGGCTGATGCGGTCGGACCGATCACCAGGAGAGGTCCGACCGGCCATGGTGGCCGGTCCGACCGAAAAGTTGAAAAGTGGTTTTTGGAGCTAAGCCAAAAATAGGTTGTGTAGGCAAGTGAGGAGAGTCTCCTGGATGTGGTCTCATCATTTTTGGAGCTCCTAGTCAAAAGTTCTATTCAGTTGAAATTTCCAGAAGGTTTCGGAATTTCGAGTTGAAATTTTGACTAAGTCCTTTCGGGCGGTCCGACCGCCGCTGGATCGGATCCCACGGCACGAATCGGTCGAATCGGCCTTGTGGAGCGGTCAGACCGCCGATGACTTGGAGTGTAGCCAAGTTGGAATTGAGATGATTTGAATGTGTTTATTGCGGAACTAACGTGGGTCAAGTTGTGAAGAACTTGTTCCCGGAGTCGGTTTGTTTGTCTATTGCTGTGCAGGTGGCTTGCAGGTCAACGACGTCAACGGTGAGGTGGATCGGGACTACGCTTGGAGAGCTGAGGTCCAGAACGATCATGGATACCGGGTGAGGTCGTGTGACTCAAGCATGGTGCAGAATGGGCAAGATGGATCGAACGGGCAGTTCGGTGCAGCTGGTTGGATCAGGCGGTGCGGAAGTCGGTGCAAGTCCCTGGGTGGAACTTGCCGACATGGAGAGCCGCTGATCAACCTACACGTGGTGAAGCAGGCGATTGCTTCAACAGATTGAGTTGTATGTGTGTGTGGGTCCCATGTGTGAGTGGGTCCCAAAAGTGAAACCCTATGCTTCTCATATAAATAGAAAGGGGGAAGATGTAAAACCCCCCAAGCACTCATTTGGCCTCCTTCTTGCTTTTCTAGGGTTTGGAGGAGAGGAAAGGAAAAACTAGGGTTTGGAGTTTGTGTGTGTGCTCCTTGTGTGAGCTCTTGTCCTCCTTGTTGGAGAGGCTTTGTAAGCATCTAGTGTGATCAATCAAACTTGTGATGCTTGCTTGAGAGATCGTTTGTCCCCTTTGCGTTCTTCTCTTTTTGGATGATTTTGGTGCTTCCTTGATTCAAGGGTTTAAGCTTGGTCTCATGACCTATCCTATCTTGCTTTGATGTGTGGGAATACTCCTAGAGTCATCTAGATCATCAACCCCCACAAGCAAGTCTTGAATCAAGATTTTCATATTCTAGGGTTTGTGCACTTCTTCGGTAAAACCTTGAGAGATCGTTTCTACGAAGTGGATCTGAAGGATCATTGCTAGAAATAGGTCTCTAATATCCTTAGAGAGGTGTGCTCGAAATTTGGTCAAGTTTCATTGTTTGAATCAAAAGTTGGATCAAATTTCGTTTTGGATTTGGGTTTGGTTTTTCGGTTCTGGACAAAATCGGTCTGACCGATTTCTATACGGCGGTCCGACCGCCAGCATTCAGACCGCCAGTTGAAGGCCGGTCAAACCGATATCAAATCGGTCAGACCGCCCTTGGTAGCCGGTCAGACCGCCTGTGCCCAGATCAACCCATTGAGTTTAAGTCTCCACATTTGTGTCGTGTGGTTGAGGGGATTATCGAATTCAGCACAAGGCTTGCACTGTGCGCTTACTGATCTTCTTAGCTTTCATAGCTAAAGGAGTAAAATTCGTGTTGAATTTGATTAAGGCGAGAAAGTTGAGAAAGCGCCTATTCCCCCCCTAGTCGCTTTTACGGTCCTACAAGTGGTATCAGAGCCGGTTAGCTCTTATCAATAGATCTTAACCGGTCTTTGGAGCCATGGCGACTGACAAGTACTCAACCAAGCCATATATTTTTGATGGAGTTAACTTTGCATATTGGAAGGCTCGTATGCAAGCTTATATCAAGGCTCAAGGGCAAGCTATTTGGCTTAAGATAAAAAATCCTTATGTCGTGCCAGCCGATGACGATATGATCACTCCAGATGTGGAGGCAAACAGGAAGGCTCGAAATTATTTGATCCAAGGCCTTAGTCGATCTGAGTTTGAGCGTGTTGTTCACTTGCGGTCTGCTCATGAGATCTGGCGGACTCTTTGTGACTATCACGAAGGGTCCACTGCGATCAAGGAAGTGAGACAGAACCAGCTCAAGAAAGTATACTCTAAGATCTAGCAAAGGCCTGGTGAGTCTTTGGACGAGCTGTGGGGAAGATTTTCTAAGATTCTTCATGATCTCCGCGCTGTTGATTTGGTTTTTTCTGAGTCTGAAAATGCACGCCAGCTTTTGGGTGCTCTTGATGTGAAGGTCTGGGGAATGAAGATCACTTCATC
The DNA here is from genome assembly GCA_036346395.1 of Hsuehochloa calcarea. Taxonomy (NCBI): domain Eukaryota; kingdom Viridiplantae; phylum Streptophyta; class Magnoliopsida; order Poales; family Poaceae; genus Hsuehochloa; species Hsuehochloa calcarea. The sequence goes on along the minus strand of CM070593.1, from coordinate 57,861,436 downwards.
AATGACAACACTGTCATGAGTGAGCTTACCATGGATAAGCTATACTCGAGATTGAAGACGCATGAGATTGATTTTATCTCGCGTCTCCCCAAGACAGAGTCGATGGCATTAGTGGTCGACAAATCCAAGGGTTGTTCTTCTGATTCTCTCGATTGTAGCTCATCTGATTTTTCATCATCTGCTTTGCATTCTTTAAGCGATGAGCAACTTGAGAAACTACTCGAGGATGACTTAGCCCTCCTATCCACCAAATTCACGAGAGCGTACAACAAGGTGAGGAATAGGAGGAGAAGTGGACCTATCACGTGCTTTGAATGTGGTGAGCCAAACCACATTCGTTCCAGGTGCCCCAAGCTAAAGGGCAAGGAGGAGAAAGAGACACGAAGATATCCCCAGGAGAGGGATGCAAAACCCAAGAAGACAAACTATCGCAAGTTTGTCAGCCGGGTCCTTGCCGCTCTAGAAAATGTAAATATGAGCGATGTGGACTCGGAAATGGAGGACGAAGAGAGTGACTCCCGTGGCAAGAAGAAGGGTCATGATTTTACATGCATGTGCTTCATGGCCAAGAACAGTCACGACAGCGACTCCTCCAACGATGAGGATCCTTTTAGTGATCCTGATGAGGTGTGCCCTTCTATTGCTAACATGAAAAGGGCTTTGGTGCTTGCTGAACAGAAATTACATAAGCAAGTAAAAATGATTAAGAAGTAGGATATTATGATTGATAATTTGAACCTAGAAGTTGTTAGGCTTAAATATATTAATCCTGTTGATATTTGTGATTCCTGCACCAGCTTGCTTAAAGATTTGACAAGCTTGAAATCTGCTCATTCCTCTGTTACTAATCAACTAAAAGATGCTCTCGATGAACTAGAATCTCTCAAGTCTAGTTCTGTTTGTTTAGATCCTATTTCTCTTGATGTGACTGCCATGGAAGCTATTCCTTTAACTTGCTCGAACTGTGCTTTACTTGAATTAAAACTGGATAGCGTCCTGAAGGAATTGCAAAAATTTGATGCTAGTCACACATGCTCTCATTGTAAGAATAATAAGATTAAGATGCAAGAGATGACTGAAATGGTAGTTTACTCTAGAGCTGCATCTTGTGAAAATTATCCCAAACTTACAATTGAAATTGAAGCCTTAAACAAGACTCTTGAAGAGAAAGTTAAAATTGAAGAAAAAGCTAAAATTAAAAAATCCATGTCTCTTACTGCTTCTAAGAAAGTCATTGATTCTAACGCTTGTGTTTTGAGTGCTGAAGTTGAAACCATGATTGATCAAATTCAAGAGGCATTTAGAGTCAAGTTTAAGGAGCAGTTGAATAGGATTAAGGAATCCTATTGCGTGTCTTGTGAGGCCTTCAAAGTGGAAGTGGCCCTTCTCAAGAGTAAACGTGATGAGGTAATCAAGTCTAGCAAGTGCACTAGATGTGATGGTCTAATTAAAGAGAATGATTACCTCAAGGTGACTCTTGAGAAGTTTTCGAGTGGAAAAAAGAAACTCAACATGATTCTTGATCAATCCAAGGTGAGCGTGAAAAATAGTGGCCTAGGTTTCAATCCCCTAGAGCATTCCAAGAAAAATCCACCTAGAATTGCTAGAGTTGTGAAGAATGGTCTGTTTGAGCTAGAACCTCCTAAGCCATCCAGGGTTGTTTTCAAATCCGCTGGTTTTGCTCAAACTCTTTCTGGCAAGGAAGGTGCTTTTACTCCTTCAGTACAGACCCCTCAAAAGGTCAAGTACCATTGCACCTTCTGCAAGAAAGAAGGTCACACTGTTGAGTTCTGCTTCCGGAGAGCAAAACTTGAGAGAAAAGAGAGGATGAGCGCTTTGAGATCCATTAGAGGAGTCCCTTCTCCAACTGTAGTCTCTAGAGCTAGGCAGGCTGTGTATCGTACCACCTATAGGCCTAGATTTGTAGAGAACTTTGTAGACTCTTTTGGTGGGTCTAGGCAGCATGTTGGATTAGGATATCGTGAGGAGAGACCACGGGTAGCACCTAGACAGGGGGAGTATCGATCTTTTGGTAGATCGTTTCGGAGAGGTCTAGGTGGTTCTCATGTGCATCCTTATGATTTTATTCCTGATCATGTTTCTGTTGTTTCTACTGCTGCTCCCAGGCATCGTGCTTCTCAGTACTGGATTCCTAGATCATTTATCACTAACCCCAGTACTGAGGCACGGATGTTTTCTGATTGTGCTTTTTAGGTCCGTCGTGCGAGGAAGGAGGACATATGGCTTGTTGACTCCGGGTGTTCTCGACATATGACCGGAGATTCTAGATGGTTCTCCTCCCTCACACGTGCATCCGGCAACGAATTGATTACATTTGGGGATGCTTCTACCGGGACCGTGACTGCAAAGGGCACTGTGTGCTGCGCATCAACGACAAGTTCATGCTTAAAAACGCCGCTTTGGTAAGTAAGTGAGGTATAATCTTCTATCTGCTTCTCACCGCTTGATGAGGGTCTAGAAGTGAGGTTTAAAAGTGGTGAGTGTAGAGTTCTAGATTCCTCGGGTGAGCTTGTTTTTGAGATCTCCGATTTGAGAAGATCTTTTGTGCAAACTTGATATTTCTTCGCCTTCAGTCCTAGGTGTCTTGTAGCCTCTGATTCTCATGACCTTGTTTTGTGGCATCGTAGACTTGGGCATATAGGCTTTGATCATTTGTCTAGAGTCAGTTGCAAGGACTTGATTAGAGGTTTGCCTAGGCTAAAAGCTGTTAGAGATCTTGTGTGCTCGCTCAGAGACATGGTAAGATGGTGTCCGCTTCCCACCCACCTCTTACTTTGGTAATGACTGATGGACTGTGATGCTTCTTCACTTAGACACGCTTGGTCCTTCTAGAGTTCACCACCGGTGGGAAATGGTATGTGCTGGTGGTTGTGGACGATTACTCCAGGTATTCATGGGTTTATTTTCTCGCTTCTAAGGACGAAGTATTTGAATTCTTTAGAGATTTGGTCCTTAGACTTGCTGTTGATATTCCTGGAGCCTTGAGAGCCATTAGGAGTGACAATGGGACAGAATTCAAGAATTCTTCTTTTCTACCTTCCGCACCGATAGGGAATTGAGCATCGCTTTCTTCTCCTAGAGTTCCCCAGCAGAATGGTGTTGTAGAAAGGAAGAACAGGACCCTTGTAGAGATGGCTCGGACCATGTTAGATGAGCACTCTACTCCTAGGAGATTTTGGGCTGAGGTGATCTCTACTGCTTGTTATATCTCCAATAGGGTTTTCTTGAGATCTGTGGTTGGGAAGACCTCTTATGAGCTTAGATTTGGTCATTCTCCCAAAGTCTCTCATTTCAAGATTTTTGGTTGCAAGTGCTTCATTCTTAAACATGGCAACCTTGATAAATTTGAGTCTAGATGTTTTGATGGCATATTTCTTGGATATCCTGCTCATTCTTGTGGCTATCGTGTTTTTAATGTTGACACTAACAAAATTGTTGAGACTTGCGAAGTCACTTTTGATGAGGCTAGTCCTGGTACTAGAGCCGATGCTTCAGGTACACAGGTTCCTGAAATTCAAAGAAGCATCTTCGTCGATGATGACTCTGAGGATGAGGAACCTATCCATCCTTCAGCTACTCCTAAGAGGGGTGGAGAGCCTGCTACTACTACTCCAGTTTCAGCTGAGCAGCCTCCTCCTACTCCCACTGACGATCTGAGTGGCTCTGTTCCTACCTCGACAACTCATGGGGTAGAGGCCATACGCACTGTGAGCACCTCTTCACATTCAAATGACAACATCCACCGAGCGGATGATTGGGGATCTTCAAGAGCGAGTCACTCGCTCCAGGTTTATTTCTCCTGATTCTCATGCACATTCTGCTTTTGTCGCTTCTTTTGAACCCCGAGATATCACCCATGCTTTATCTGATGCCTCTTGGATCAATGCCATGCATGAAGAGCTTGAAAATTTCGAAAGAAACAAAGTCTGGACTTTAGTTGAACGTCCTTCTGATTCTCATATTATTGGAACAAAATGAATTTTTAAAAATAAGCAAAGTGAGGATGGGTTGGTTGTTCGCAATAAGGCTAGACTGGTAGCTCAAGGTTATTCCCAGGTAGAAGGCTTAGACTTTGAAGAGACCTTTGCTCATGTAGCCAGATTGGAAGCCATTCGTATTCTTTTAGCATTTGCAACATCCAAGGGGTTCAAGCTTTTTCAAATGGATGTTAAAAGTGCTTTCTTGAATGGATTTATAGAAGAAGAGGTCTTTGTCAAGCAACCTCCTGGTTTTGAAAATCAAAAATTCCCAAATCATGTTTTTAAACTCTCTAAAGCCCTATATGGATTGAAGCAAGCTCCTAGAGCTTGGTATGACAGGCTTAAGAGTTTCTTGCTTGAAAATGATTTCAAAATGGGAATGGTTGATAAAACCTTGTTCACTCTCGTGCATGGCGTTGATTTTTTCTTTGGTTGATTTATGTGGATGATATTATATTCGGTGGTTCTTCTCATGCTTTGGTGTCTAGATTTTCAGATTCTATGAGCAGTGAGTTCGAGATGAGCATGATGGGAGAGTTGATATTCTTCCTTGGTCTTCAAATCAAGCAACTGAAAGAAGGCACCTTCGTTCACCAGAGTAAGTATACAAAGGACCTTCTTGGCGCTTCAATATGGGAAGCAGAGGCCAATGTCTACTCCCATTGCTACAACCACCGTCTTTGGATCCCGATGAGGATGGAGAGCCCGTGGACCAGAAGGAGTACCGCAGTATGATTGGCTCCCTCCTCTATCTTACAGCGTCGAGGCCGGACATACAATTTGTCGTATGTCTGTGCGCTCGCTTTCAGGCTTCCCCTCGTGCTTCTCATCGTCAAGCAGTACATCGCATTTTCATGTACCTTCAAGATACTCTTGACTTTGGACTCGTATTCTTCTTCTTCGCTCTCTCAATTCGAGCATTTTCTCGATCCGATTTTATGGGTGTAGAGTAGATAGGAAGAGTACTTCGGCACTTGTCATTTCTTAGGCACATCTCTTGTTTCTTGGTCTTCTAGAAAAGTCTTGATTTACCTGATCCACACCGAGGCCGAGTATGTAGTCACGCCGATGGTTGCTCTCGTGTTCTCTCAATTTTATCCACGCCGGGACTATGGGTTATCCTTGAGAAGTGTTCCTCTTTTCGGACAACACTTCGCAATTAATATTGCCAAAACCCAAAGCAACATTCCAGACTAAACACATTGACATTCGATTTCATTTTCTTAGAGACCATGTTGAGAAGGGTGATGTTGTGCTTCACTTTGTACACCGAGCAACGACTTGCGATATTTTCACTAAAGCTCTTGATTCTTCTCGCTTTGTCGCTTATGGGAGAGTTAGGGGTTATTAGTCCTATTGGGCTGTTTTGAAAGGGAAGTCGCTCTTTTTGCATTCATTGTATCATATTGCATGTTTCATTTCAATTGTATTGCATTGTATAATAAAATGTATGGAGCTTTGTTCATTATTCTTGTATGGCTTGATTTCATATTCTATACCTAGTCATATCAAGTGTTAGTCTGCTAGACTTCTTTTATGGCTCTTCTTGTTTAGCTTAGCTTTTGCCTTGCTAGCTTTATATCTGTGAGCTAAATGAATCAAATCATATCTTGTTCGATCTTGTGACTAGTTTTACTCTAGTGATCCTCTTATGACTCTTGCCATGTCTTATAGGTTGAATTGAGTCTTGAACTTATTTTGAGATGAAAATGAGCTTTTTAATTTCTTAAGTCAAGCAAATGAAAAATGAGTTTTTCTGTGCGAAAAAACTGATCTCACTAATCCTTTCTCATGAGACAGCTTGCCATTGCACTAGGCATGAACTCAGGGGGAGTGTTGGATGACCTAGACCACTCTTTTAAGCTTATCGCTTGAGATGGTCGCGGCAAGGCTTGAGATCTAGCACAGTAAAAAAAATCCTTTTTAGGAAAATGCTCAAAATGCTAAGTGCTTGAGTTTTGCTTCAAAAGTGTACTCTTAATGCTCAAAATGCCTCAGTTCTTGTTTTGAGTCTCTTTTACTTATAGACATGGCTTGACTCATTTTTGGTTGCGTTTAGTGAAACTATGTCTTTGAGCAACCTTTCATGGTTTTAATTCTGTAAATCTCAGATTACTGCTATTTTGGTATTAGCTTTGCAGTACATGTTTTGCCATGATTGAATATAGCTTCTACTCGTTATATGGCTTGGTATAATTCTTGTACTGTCTACATAGATAATGGTCATGGCTCCTTTTGTTAAATTTCAAAAATAAAGATATTTCTTCATGCTCCTTCTTTTCCTATGCATCTTGATGAATTCATTGTCAAAGGGGGAGAAGGACTGAGAAAATACTGTGTTGGAGCTTATGGTTTCATATAGATAAGAACTTCATATACAAAAAAAACTCATATGAACCTTTTGAAAACTTGTGATCCTAGTGTGTTGAGTCTCTGGGTTTTATTGCCTTTGTCTGATCTGATTTGCAATTGAAGAAGACTCACAATGATCAAAGGTCAAATAGAACATTTGTCTTTCATATGGACCTTAGTGAGATTTTTGGCCATCTTCTGGAAATTGAAGTCATTTGTGCATTCATTGCCTTATCTCACTTGCTTTTACTATTCTGAAACCAGCTTGGTCGGTTCCTAGGCTTTTTCTTGCTTATGGACCAAGTTGTGCCTTTACGCGAAAACGACGTGTTTTTACTTTTCAATTTGAAAAACCATATTTTCTGGGAAATTGCCAATGTGTTCATCAAGGGGGAGATTGTGGATATCGTGAGGATATGTGCACGATCTCAGGATGATGAGTCAATTGGCAATGGCATTGTTGGTTTGCAAAATCACGCATTTTCGGTTTTGTTAAGGTGTCGCTGACCACAGCGGTCTGATCGGCCGTGCTGATAGTGGTCGACCGCCTGTGGAGGTCCGGCCGCCATCTTGGCGGTCCGATCGAAAAGTTGAAAAGTGGTTTTTGGAGCTAAGCCAAAAATAGGTTGTGTAGGCAAGTGAGGGGAGTCTCCTGGATGTGGTCTCATCATTTTTGGAGCTCTCAGTTAAAAGTTCTATTCAGTTGAAATTTCCAGAAGGTTTTGGAATTTCGAGCTGAAATTTTGACTAAGTCCTTTCGGGCGGTCCGACCGCCGTTGCGGGATCGGTCCGACCGGCCTGGAATCGGTCGGACCGGCCTTGTGGGGCAGTCAGACCGCCGGTGACTTGGAGTGTAGCCAAGTTGGCATTGAGATGATTTGAATGTGTTTATTGTATGAACTTCAATGCTTTATTGTTGCATATTGCATTGCGGAACTAACGTGGGTCAAGTTGTAAAAAACGTGTTCCCAGAGTCGGTTTGTTTGTCTATTGCTGTGCAGGTGGCTTGCAGGTCAACGACGTCAACGGTGAGGTGGATCGGGACTACGCTTGGAGAGCTGAGGTCCAGACCGATCATGTATACCGGGTGAGGTCGTGTGACTCAAGCATGGTGCAGAATGAGCAAGATGGATCGAACGGGCAGTTCGGTGCAGCTGGTTGGATCAGGCGGTGCGGAAGTCGGTGCAAGTCCCTGGGTGGAACTTGACGACATGGAGAGCCGCTGATCAACCTACACGTGGTGAAGCAGGCGATTGCTTCAACAGATTGAGTTGTATGTGTGTGTGGGTCCCATGTGTGAGTGGGTCCCAAAAGTGAAACCCTAGGCTTCTCATATAAATAGAAAGGGGGGAGATGTAAAACCCCCCAAGCACTCATTTGGCCTCCTTCTTGCTTTTCTAGGGTTTGGAGGAGAGGAGAGGAAAAACTAGGGTTTGGAGTTTGTGTGTGTGCTCCTTGTGTGAGCTCTTGTCCTCCTTGTTGGAGAGGCTTTGTAAGCATCTAGTGTGATCAATCAAACTTGTGATGCTTGCTTGAGAGATCGTTTGTCCCCTTTGTGTTCTTCTCTTTTTGGATGATTTTGGTGCTTCCTTGATTCAAGGGTTTAAGCTTGGTCTCATGACCTATCCTATCTTGCTTTGATGTGTGGGAATACTCATAGAGTCATCTAGATCATCAACCCCCACAAGCAAGTCTTGAATCAAGATTTTCATATTCTAGGGTTTGTGCACTTCTTCGGTAAAACCTTGAGAGATCGTTTCTACGAAGTGGATCTGAAGGATCATTGCTAGAAATAGGTCTCTAATATCCTTAGAGAGGTGTGCTCGAAATTTGATCAAGTTTCATTGGTTGAATCAAAAGTTGGATCAAATTTCGTTTTGGATTTGGGTTTGGTTTTTCGGTTCTGGACAAAATCGGTCTGACCGATTTCTATACGGCGGTCCGACCGCCAGCATTCAGACCGCCAGTTGAAGGCCGGTCAAACCGATATCAAACCGGTCAGACCGCCCTTGGTAGCCGGTCAGACCGCCTGTGCCCAGATCAACCCATTGAGTTTAAGTCTCCACATTTGTGTCGTGTGGTTGAGGGGATTATCGAATTCAGCACAAGGCTTCCACTGTGCGCTTACTGATCTTCTTAGCTTTCATAGCTAAAGGAGTAAAGTTCGTGTTGAATTTGATTAAGGCGAGAAAGTTGAGAAAGCGCCTATTCCCCCCTAGTCGCTTTTACGGTCCTACAGATTATCTATTGTGGGTGCAATGTACAACCTCTGCAGAGTCTAAACTGTTTAAACAGCAGCGTGTATGGTCAAAGGAGGACATGAGAACTTAACTTGAGTTAGTTCTATTTCAAAAACCTTTGTGAGTGAATTGAAAATGTGATGGGCTCATCTAGCCCTCGTTTTGGATTTTTCCTGAGTAGTCTTACCCAGTGCTGATAATCGGTGGGTGTAACCGCTATCAAAATTAAGCATGAGGTGGAGGTAACATCTATTGTTATTTAATATTACACTTACTCTCTTTAAATAAAAATACAATTTGCGTATAATGCTATGTCATAGGACTTTGTAATTATGATAATTGAAAATATTGTTTTAGCAAATAAAAGAATCTAAGCCATCTTTGTTAAGCCTTACATGTATACTATTGCATATTGTGTGTTGGCTCACGAGCACGGTGGTTGTGCTCATTCTCGCTCTTTTCCGAAACCCTCAGAAGCAAGAAATACTGAAAGTTTCGACTACTATAAGGAACCAGATGTCTGAAGACCTAGGAGTTCTTGAAGCATAGTTTAGTCCTTAGTTGTTCTAATCTTGCCCAGTCTAGCTGACTCTGCCGGTACTTATGCGCATCCTATATTGTTTGAGTTTTCAGGTAATATCGGATGTACACATGTTTCTCCAATCGCTTGCCTATGGAGAGATGTACCCTCACACTTTTTGCTTCCATTGTCGCTTCCGCTACTTTGTGATGTAATTGTTTGGCCTGCTCGGCCTTTATTGTAAAACTTGGTACGAAGAGGTCTATGTAAACTCTGATGTGTTAAGTTAATGTATGGTATTGTTTTAAATCATATATGAAATAATTCAGTGATGTATCTATAAGTACTATCTACTGATTCAGGGAATAACAAAATATATTCACAAAGGATTTGAGATTAAAAAAATCCAGATCCAACAATAAACCATGCTTGGACCACCTTCGAGTGCATGAGCCAACACAACGTAATCTACCTATTAACCTAGCACGATAGACCGGACCCAATTGTGGCCGTGCCGTGCGGGCCCCATTTGGTCAGCACTACGTTACATGCAAGCGCTCTGATTTCCAGTTCGTTGTCCGGCTTCCACGCTGCCTCCGCCGGCGCAACTGTCCGCCCGCGACGCGACATATTCGCTCTCGGCGCCTTCGTGATGCCCCCCCGCGCCTGCAGCAGAATCGAATGTACTCTATATTGTCCCGAATATACTCCGGGGCGCCCGCCGTCTCGACCTACTAATAACCTCGCTCCCGGGCGGCCACAATGGCAGCTGGGCTCCGAGGCGCCGGCGGCGGGACGACCGGAGGAGCAGGAGCAGAGCCACCAGCACCCCGGTCAGTGCGCCCATGTCGATGTACTCCGTCATCGGCGCCGGGAACGACCACGCCACAGAGGGGGCCACCCCCGAAGGCGGGGCCGCGATGCCGGTGGCCTTGTCGCCGCTGCCGCCGCCGCCGCAGATGGTGGTGGTGGCGCTGGACGCGACGCGCGACCACCGCGAAGAGGAGGTCAGGATGGCGCTCAGGGTGCTGGTCGCAAGCGGGAACATACTACGGGGCGGCGACTCCCTCGTCGTGCTCGGCGTGCTCCACGCCATCACCAATCCAAGTGAGCGTTCTTTCCCCTCGCCACCATCTCTTACTAAGCCCTTTTGCTCAACTTAACTCAAAGACTACCTTCAGATGAATTAAACTTCACATAATGCTGTATAGTTGCGCCTTGCACAATCTAGTCATTGTTACCTGTGTCCTATAGGCGAAAGAACAGAAAAATTAGGCGCTTTTTTGTTCAACAAACTACTGAAGTCAAAGTTTAATTTCAAAACATATATTTTCATATGGGCACAATTAGTATCCTCCTGTATTGTTTCAAGAGAAATCCTGCCAATATGATGGTATGTCCTGCACTGTGTGATCTGACATTGAATTTCTGTGAGAACATTTCTAGCATGGACTACCTCCTAAGGGATATTGAGGTGTGCTTCCTGGGAGTTATAATTATATCAAAATAATGGCCAGCTGGCGCAATCTCATCCACCTGGCTAATTGGACTTGTTTGGAAATTTTAATCCAAATCTTACTTTTAATACCATAGCTGAGCATTCATATTTCAAATTGGTATTTGCGGATATCTGAAAACTTATACCTTTTATCTTTTTTGTGTGTTTAGTGGGCTACCAAACCAAAGCATGTACTGATTCTTTTGGCGGGACGAGCTCGCGATACCTAGGTGATCAGGTTGCAAAGAAAGCTGAATTCTATCGAGGCAAGCTCCGCCAAGATGTGGAGGAGCTCCGCAAAGTCGGGGTAACAATACCTACAACTATTTCAGACAGTGATAAAACTCCATTTAAAGAAATAAAACATGTCTTTTTTCTCATCCCCAATCCCTGTACAACCATTTTTCACGTGAGGATAACAAGGTGCTTTACTAGATAGATACTGATTACCAACGTTGTAGAAGATACAGTTACATACTTACATTATGATGCTCAAATTATTATTATTATTATTTGAACCAAGGGCACTCATTTCTTTTATATTTCAGATTAGCGTGAGCCTTAAAGTATCTCCTGGATCACCACCAAAGGTTGTTATTATCCATGAAGTCAACTCCAGCAAAGCTGCTTGGGTTGTACTAGATAGGTTTGTGCATCATTTGTTGTTAACAGGCTAACTCTGACGGATAGTTTTAATGCCTATTTTGGTTCAGTACATGGGGTAGTATTTATTCTATAATGAACTTATAGGCACTTCAGGAGAGATTTCAAGCATTTGGAAAAGCACATAGCCTGCAAGGTTGCAGTATTTCAGGATAACTTAACAGTGCAACAATTAAAGGTGATTAGAACAAATCCATCTAGCAAAAGCACGGGAGAAGTGCAGGCCCTGCAACACTTAGCAGTGTCATTTGATCTAAGTTCCAAGACACTAGATGCTGACACTCACAGCATGTCGATCAAGTCATCGCCTGTAAGTTACTTTGCCTCTCTCAGCAATCACGAGATCCACGACACCTCCAGTGTGGTTGCAAGCAGCGTGGCATACTTGAAGGGGCCAATGAGCGCCATGTCTCTCACGATCGACGAGACTGAATCCTGGTCTAATGGTATGATATGTTTCTTCAATAAAAAAATGCCAGCAACCTATGTACTTTGCTTAAATGTTAAAATAGGACACTGCACAAAAAAGAAACAGAAGAAAGAAAAGTATTTTCCCCTGTAGTGCTTGAAGAAAATATTGGGTCTTCTGGTATTCAGGAACTTATTTAAACAGTTTCTCATAGTTAAAAAATAATTAACTGCTATTTTACCTCCCAATAATTTATATTGCGTGCTCTTGTGATCCTTACAGGAAAAGATATCGATGCAAACATGACCTCCCACTATGATTCATCAGAAAGACCAATTCTGTGTACTGGCTGCGGACTAAAGTCAGTTCTTTACATCAAAGAATCCATGAAATTCCCCTTCTCAGAGATTCAAGCTGCAACATCTGACTTCTCAAATGAGAATTTGCTAGGTGAGGGCGGATTTGGGCATGTGTACAAGGGCCAGCTCAAAGATGGGCAGGTCATTGCAGCCAAGTTGCGCAAAGAAGCTAGCTCACAGGGCTATACGGAGTTCTTCTCTGAAGTACAAGTTCTCAGCTTTGCCCGGCACCGTAACATTGTCATGCTGCTTGGGTATTGCTGCAAAGAAAGCAACAACATCTTGGTATATGAGTACATATGCAACAAATCCCTTGAGTGGCATTTATTTGGTACGTGTTCAGTTGATATGCATAAAATGAATTCATATTGCGAAGATAGCGATGGACTAATTACTTCGCTTATCGTTGGTGAAATAGACAAGGAGGCAAACATACTGGAGTGGCACAAGAGGCATGCTATTGCCCTTGGTATAGCAAAAGGGTTGCGCTTTCTACACGAAGAGTGTCGTGCCGGTCCAATCATTCATCGAGATTTGCGCCCAAGCAATGTACTATTGACACATGACTTTGTTCCTATGGTACGCTTGAGAGTACTCGACCTCTGTACTTACCGATACATTTTAAGATGGAAATGCCTTATGCGCTCTGATTGTATACGTCCTATCTTTCACAGCTTGGGGACTTTGGTCTTGCGAAATGGAAGGCTGGCAATGGTTCTATCCATACAAGGGTTCTGGGGCAATCAGGGTTGGGACGAACTCTAATTCTTGCACTGTTATGAACTCACTCTATGCTAATTCTTGCCTCCATTCTATGCTACCCTTTTGCTCCTGTCTTTCTGACAATGACAGCATTTTCTTGTCATCGTTGTCAGATACTTGGCACCTGAGTACGCTGAATATAGCGTAGTTTCTGTCAGAACAGACGTGTATGCCTTTGGGATCCTTCTTTTCCAGCTGATATCCGGTCAAAAGGTGCTCGGCGAAAGTGGAGGACAGTGCACACATATATTGCAATGGGTATTCTTTTTAGTGGATTCTTCTTATTGTTTTGTCAGCCTGCTTACAGTACACCTGCAGTCCTGCACCATGCATTTACTGACACCTCTACAAATTTTCAGGCAGAGCCTTTGGTTGAGAGTCTTGGAATGCACGAACTAATTGATGAGCGCATTGCAGATGCGTATGATACATATGGGCTGTACCTTCTAGCCAGAGCTGCATATCTTTGTGTCAGGACAAACCCGGAACAGCGGCCTTCTATGGGAGAGATTGTTCGTCTTATTGAGTCAGAAAATGAGCATATCAGGGATTTGTCCCGACAGTTCATCCCTCATTTTACAAAATGAAACGATTTCCAGAGGGAAATCATGTGTTCTGAGTTCACTACTGAAGTTTCTATGCTGCCCCTACAAACTAAGCGCAAAGGAATATCCCGCATTCTCGTCGTGATTGCTGCAACTCCTTTCGTTCTCACTTTCCTTTCTTCCCCCCTTTAATTTTCTTTACTTCTTCCACGCTTGTAATGCTATATGTTTGGGGAATTACTAGTTTCCTTTTTGTTGCTTTTTGCTGGATTTTTTTTAAAAAATTATTATTATTTTAAAAAAAATTACAAAAATAAATAGCCGATTTTTTTTTTACAAAACTAGGCTACTGTCGCTATTTGAAATAACAAAATTATACCGTCGTCGTTCCAAATGGCGACAATAGACTAGACAATAGCGATAGTAGGGCATAACAGTGTAGAGAGTCCCTATCGCTAGTTGAAATGGCTACATGGCCCTATCGCCAGTTGAAATGACGATATGACCATATTGTCACCCCAACTGGCGATAGGGACCCTGCCTGTGTTTTGTACTGTCTATTTCCAACCATATATATTGTGGACAAATCACAATGATATTACATAACTTTCAGCATAACATCATCACATATTTTATCGACAAATCACAATGATATTACATAACATTCAGCGCAACGTCCTCACATATTTTGTCGACAAATCACACTGATATTACATAACATTCAACACAACATCATCACCTAGTTTTTTGATAAATCAAAGTGATATTACAAAGCATTAGCACTACATATTTCAACAAGACGAACCTTTCCTGTGGCCGTGACCTCAAGGTCCGCCATGTCGGCCGACTTGAGTGGGGTGGTCGGATGAGGTTCCCGCAGCGACGTCCGGACTGCCGATGTTTCATTCGTCCTGTGGATTTCTCCTACGATATTTCTTGAAGTTGTGCCTAGATCCTCTGCAAATGGAGTACTTCTTGGTATGACGCCTGGCTTCTGCTTCGTCCATATCGTTCCTAATATGCTGTATCTGTCGTCGGTCAACCTTTCCATTTAGCCTATCAATGTCTGCGGCCCAAATAAGTTGCTCCCAGGTTAGATGGCCAGTGAAATGACCAACCACACCGTAACCATACAACTCTGCACCCCAGGTTTGCATCACCTCTTTCTTGCTGAAATAATTATAGAGGTACTGGCCAGGATGTTGCACCACCGTCGAACATATGATCATGATATCTGAGTAGACCCTATGCAGAAGAAGAGGCCTGTTGTAAGTGCATACATAATTAGCACGGTGTAGCATGCACTCGTGGGTGATTCTCTCGCGGTTTGTCCCGCGACGTCCTTTATCCTTGCACAGTATCTCGAAGCGATGCTCATTTGTACCCATTTTGAATGCCTGGTGCATCTCACCCTTCTTACTATTCTCCTCCATGTACTTGGTGACCGTAGCGGAGTACAATACTCTGTCATTTGCCATGGCGAGCGACACATTGTTGCTTATGTCAACTAAGTAATTTGTAGTACCCGGATAATTACCTCCACAATACCAACTAAAGGGGGGCACTTTGCGCCACGCATGGCCTAATTGTACACCTCTGCTAGATTAGTTGTCATGACACCATATCGAGCACGCCACCTCTGTCATGTAGCAGTAACTATTTCTCCTTAGGCTCGTGCTCAATCCAGTCCGATAAGTATTTCACCTGTGCACCCCACTCTGTCTTCCTCGCCACACTAGGACCATCTGTGAGTAGCTAGGACAATGCTTCGAGTGCCCGGTCAACGCTTATAGCAGACTTTTTCGCTGCCTCCCTTCTGTGCGTCTAGGTTCGCTCATTCAGAATCTTTCAGAGTACGTCAAACTTTCGCTGCTGGTTCTGGTTGCACAGCCGCTTAAACAGGTTCATCAAGTCCTTGTTGCGAAACTACTTGTAGAAGTTTGCACCCAAGTGCCTCATGCATCACCTGCTTTGCAGATCCACCCATGAAGTGGTTCGTTCTCTCCTTGTAGCTGAGTTATTGCACTCAGCAGGCTCACATGCCGATCATGTATGCCGCATATGTTAGGACAACCCTGTACAACAGAAATCCTCAAATTCATCAGGAACCACAACCAACTGTCTGTGTTCTCGCTTTTAACAAATGCGAATGCCACGTGAAGAACTTGATTGTTCCTGTCCGTCACTATTATAGTTAGTATCTGCTCCTTGTACTTTTCAGTCAGGAAAGTGCTACCCACACACAATATTGGATAGTAGCACTAGACTGCATTGATGTATGGACCAAAGGAGAAGAATGCTCGCTTCAGTACCCTCTTATTGTCCCACTTTGGATGCATGGAATCTTGAATACCGACATGAGTGCTGGGGTTCCTGTCTTGTATGACTCGGAGTTGCCCGGGGAGGTTGTGGTAGTTCTCAAATGTACCAAACCTTATTCTAATGCCTTCTGTTTTGCCCTCCACGCCTTGGTATAGCTGATTGCATACTGGAACCTTGCCTCAATAGCTTGAATGATAGATTGTGGTTCAAAATCTAGATTATCCACGATCTCACTGACGGTGAATGTACACCGCACCAATAAGGCTTAGAATTTGACCACCTCATGTACGATTTCCTTGCCTTTGTACATAGCTCATTGCTTGACATCGCTCTGGTCGTACTCCCATGGTACACGGGAGCCTTCGTTAACGACGAGGTTGTTTAACTAGTATGTGTTCTACTTGGATGGAACTGTTTTTTGTTCCACAACATCCTCGTCATCGGATCCTTCATCTTCTAACAATGCCACGTAGTCCTGGTCTTCGAGGTTTATCCTTTGGATTAGGGCTTACAGCTCCTCACCCTCGTCAGCAAGCCAACTAGCTTGCCTAACTGAAGGAGCTCCTTCCACAGGGTCTTCATCGATAGGATCAGCAACTCTTGGACCTTTGGCAATTGTGTACGCCGCGCTGTGGCTGGAGTCCCCGACTTTTAGCTGCCGATGCAGGAGTGGCCGCATATGCCTGGGCCAGAAGGATAAAATCCCACCGTTCCTCCCTCGCCCTGCGTACATATGACTGCCATGATCTTGTTCCCTTGAGTTGCACTAACTCACAATATGTGCCATGTGGTGCTCGGTTGGCAAGGAAACACAATCTCTATCACACACATCATGGCCCTAATCGAATGTGTGGAACAACCACTACATCACAGCCCCCCATGTACGCTACTCTGGACTTGTTAGGGTCACGGTCGCCGATTGGAAGTAACACAAATCAATCCCCCGGGACCCTCAAGAATAGTCCCGTGACCGTAGTAACTTTGAAATTGGTGGCGTCCGACTTATTTGACGTACTGCACCGTAAACAAGATTTCCACGATTAACCACATATCTAAAACTAAACTACCAGCTGAAAATGATTATGTACAATATACTACACTACGTACCTGTACACCTAAAACTATGTCGCCATTTAGAATGGTGACATGATACATTTCAAATGGCGACAGTAACCTAGTTTTGTAATTTGTAATTTGTAATTTTTAAATAATAATAATTTTTTTAAAAAATCGCTTCTTGCTTATCTTTGTAAAATGAGATGGCATCTTTTCAGTTTCCCATCTGTGTATCCTGGTCTTCAGCGTTGTTAGTGTACT
Source organism: Hsuehochloa calcarea (assembly GCA_036346395.1). NCBI lineage: Eukaryota > Viridiplantae > Streptophyta > Magnoliopsida > Poales > Poaceae > Hsuehochloa > Hsuehochloa calcarea. Next base: position 57,844,448 of record CM070593.1, on the reverse strand, counting down.
GTGTAGCTGCGTAGAGTTTTGAATCTAGAATGTAAAATGAGAGTGGGCCGTGTTGTGTAGTGTTGTGACCTTCTCATGCTTTCTCAACTAGGCTAAAAGAAGACGTTTAAAAACGTGTTGTGTAGTGTTGTGACCTTGTCATTGAAGTGCTTTCTCAACTAGGCTAAAAGAAGACGTTTTTTTATTAAAAATTACAAAACTAAGTAATCGTCTCAAAAAATTGTAAAAATAGATTCATGACATCAGTTCATCTGGCGACAGACACCTGTCAAACTGGCGACATGGACCTTGAACAGTGGGGTTAGGTTCATATCGCCAGTTCAATTGGCAACAAGAAGTTAGTAATTTTTAAATATAGTAAATGAGCTCAAAAATATATTTTTTTGGTAGCCTCCCAAAATAGCTTTCTTACTTGTGTAATTGTTTCATAATTTTATCCCTTCTGAATTATTATCTAAAATTCATTTAAATATACTGTTGTAGAAATTTGTAAATATATAAAACGAGGTTAAAAAAATATGAAAATTTTTGTGAACGCTCCTCACGTAGTGTAATTAATTGTGTAATTTTTCCATAATTTTATATATTCTAAAATTATCTCAACAATTAAGGGTTTACACAATCAAGTACACTGTGTCGGAAACATAAATTCAGAATTTTTGAGACAATTTCAGAACATATAAAATTCCAAAAAATTACATAATCAATTAAACTATGCAAGGCGTGTTCACAATTTTTTAAAATAATTTTTGGACCTAATTTTATATATTTACAAATTCCTACAAACAGTATACTTTAATGAATTTTAGATAATAATTTAGAATGGATAAAATTATGAAAAATCACACAAACAAGAACACTGTGTTGGAAGACTACACAAAAAATTTTATAATTGTTTGAGCTAATTTGCTATATTTAAAAATTCCTAGGTACCTGTCGCCAGTTCACCTAGCCCTACTGTTTAGGGTCAACCTGTCGCTAGATGAACCAGAGGCAGGGACCTATTTTTAAAATTTTTAGAGTGATTACCTAGTTTAGTAAATTTTTTTTAAAAAAAACTCAAAACAAGCCAACTGCTCGGCACTTATTGCTCCTACAGACCTACCAAAATAAAGATATGCAATTTAGGCAGCTGTTTTCGTTCAGTTTCTCCATCAAGTTGCCTTTTCAGGCGAAAATGATGTACTGTTCAGAAAAAGGGTATGGACAGACTGCTCTCTCTGGACACAGGAATACAGGAATTTCGCAGAAAATATTTCAATTTTTATAGGATCCTAGAAAATTCACTCGTTCCAAATGGACACTAAAATTTCGATGTTACTATAGCCAAGCAATGGCTAGCGGATTGAGTACACCACTCAAAAGTCACAATCTTGAATCCATTTCTGCTTTGATCCGAGCTGATCGAGTGTCTGACAGAATATTGTTGATGGGGGGCATGGCTAGCTGTGCCATCTCAACCATTGATTTTTGACAAAATTCTGATTAAGAAGACCTGAATGAATCATGCTGCTCCTAGCACTGAATCTTGGATTCGGATCATCAACATGGGAGGGGGTAAATGTAGAGATGAACAGTACTCTACATTAGGAGTACATATCAACCGTCCGATCGAAATTCAATGATTCAGATCAAGTAATACAGTATTTATGCCACATTACCGTTTCTTCGTGTAGCAAAATCGGATATCCTGCTACTGTGAAATGCTACGGTGCCCATAGAGTGCTCACTATAGTAGATTTATATTAGTAGGTGCACATTACCTATTTGTAGTACTGCAGACAGTTGGAACGTGGTAGATCCAGAACTAAATCTTAGGTACGACAGCTCATCGCCGTAGCCGCTTCCTAGGCACAGTAGCACTTTCATCCAATTGTAAAGTAGGCGTGCACATACAAAGTTGCAACAATCATTCAAAACGATGAAATAGCTCTTCAAATGCATTTCTAGCTAACCAAATAATCAACCATTTAAAATCGTAATCGACGATCGCTAGACTCGAATCCATTTCTAGCCAGTCAACTTACTGTTAGCGTTTGCCGCACAGGCTGAACTCGGTGCCACTGCCGGCTATCATCGCCGCCCCACGCCGCCCCAATCGTCGTGGCACCCGCACCCACAACCGCTGTGGTCCGTGTCCACAACCGTCGGGAGCTCGCACGCAACACGCTGTGCTCCTCCATTCCGGCTGCGGCTCAGCCCCTCCGCCGATCGCTAGCTCGCTACCTAGGGTCAGCCTGTCAGGAGATGCAGAGCAGTTGGAGGATGAAGAATCCTTTGGTTTCGTGACTTCATTGAACGGACACATGAAGACATGGAGCAAGGCAGCAAGCAAACAAAGGAAAGACTTCATAGATTCGGTCTCAGGCCCATAAACGAGCACTCGCCCAGCAAACCATGTATGTCGGCCCATAACACAGAAAACACACCTCAGCACCGTCGTCGTTGCTGCCTGGCCACAACTTTCTTCTCCAACGCCGGTGGGGTGTTTCAGGAGGCAATTAGCTCTGGCGAATGCCATAGCTTGCTAGAATGGCAGGTCCGCCCCGGAGTCCGGATCCTTGAATCATGCTCTGTCATCTCTACGGGGAAATGGGTCCTCTGCACTAGAGAATAAAACTCCATATGCTACAATGTGTGCAGTACCGCCTGGAACATTGAATCAAAAATCGAAGGCAAGGGATGTCTTTAGCATTGCAGCACATACAGTGGCGGAGCTAGAAATTAGATAATGGGGGTGCACACTCCACACTCATAATTTTATAATTTATACAATAATTTCGTAATATCATAAATCCAACACATAGATTCTAAATTTGTTAAAAGCACAATACAAATAGTTTAAATAAAGTCTTACATAAATAGAAAATTACAAAATATGCAACAATACAAAGAAAATTATAATACCACTTTACGCGTTTTTATGCCTTGTGAAGAAGTCAATTGATTCCCACTTGTTTGAGTCCCCCCTCTACCTTCTTGAGTCTCCTCTATCTTCTGGACCCCTTCAGTCGGTAATGAAGAAGATGGAATATTCTTTGCCTTCACTTCGCGATCCCAAAAAAAGGATGTCTCTATTCCTCATGTTTTTACAATTTACATTGACATATCATAACATGATTTTCAAATTAGTATATTACTAGTTTACTACATTAGCATACGGCATACTATATGGTCTAATAGTCTATCAAGTATCAACTAATGTTACTAATCAACTATCAAAACAATTAGACAATATATACCAATAAAAAAGTAAAAGAGACTCCAGCTCCAACGGTCCAACAATATCTCAGTCAAGCACTCAAGTTAATTATTAAATAATCACTAGTCACTAGTTAGGTCTCCGTACTCTGCACACAGAGACAGACATAGCAATTGAGCAGTGCAGCCATATTCACTCATGACTCATTGTCTCGTTGACTCATTCAATCAGGCAACTTCAGCCTTTAGCCCTTTACTCCTTTACAGCTTTACATTAGGCTTAAGGCTCCACGCCTCCACCAGTCCACCTCCGCAGCTCTAGCGGCTCCACTCGGCCCGATCCAGAGATTCCGCACAAGCACCTCCGCCTTGGCCTTCAAAGCCTCGGTAGTTCGAGGCGACCAGCGTGGCGTCGATCCAAAGAAGTCCACTAGTCCAGCGGCAGTCGCAGCGCAGCCCAGCGCAGCGTAAGCGGGCGCCGCCGCCGTCACCGGACCACTCTGAGCTCCAATGGCAAAAACCAGTCACTGAGCTCCACCCAACCGAGGCACCGAGCCTACAAAGCCTCGACCACCGAGGCGCCGAGTCACCAGCGGCGGCGGCGACCACGACGACCTCACCAAGGCGCCATGCGCCACGCTCGCCTCCCGCTCTTCTTGTCTTCTTGCGCAGGCGGCTCGCTTGCTCGCTTCCCTTCCGGTTCCCAAATCGGGGTGAGTTACTGAATCTGGGGAGTGCTAGTCGTGCTAGTGGGGACGAGAGATTTGAGATTAGGGTTGGGGATTGGGGATTGAGGGAGATTAGGAGACTAGGAAAGCTAGAGCTGGGCCTGTGATGGGCTGGGCTGAAACACTGAAGATCTATGCAGTTTTTTAAAAATCTTTGCACTTTTTCAAAAAATTTGGGGGTGCCGGTGCATACCCGACACCCCTGCTGGCTCCGCCCCTGAGCACATAGTGTAGCAGTGCTACTATGGCATTCAATTTGATGTGTTGGATTTCGATCAAGTGGCAGACATATAACTTTAATGCAAGACACACATGCATTTTGTGCTCTACTGCAGAGGACCCCTTCCCTCTGGGGATGGCGTGGACTTTCTGCTTCCTAGGAGCTACCGACGGCCTCCCCCTTTTAGTTCACTTGTGACGAGGGGGGACAGACGACCCCACGATCGCGGTCCCGACGCGTCGGTGCCACCATCTACGAGGGTCATCGTTGACTTGGTCTTCCTTTTCAGTAGAGTAGCGGAGCTCGTGGGTATCAACGATTGGTGCCGTTCGTGGAAGGGTCAAAGACGTGGGCTTCTACTTTGTGCCGGCTCGGCTCAGTTTCGTGACTTCATTGAATGGACACACGGAGACATGGAGCAAGGCAGCAAGCAAACAAAGGAAAGACTTCATAGATTCGGTCTCAGGCCCACAAACGAGCTCTCGCCTAGAAAACAATGTATGTCGGCCCATAGCACAGGAAACACAACTCAGCACCGCTGTCGTTGTTGCCTGCTGTGCCGTTGCCACGACCTTCTTCTCCAACGTCGCTGAGGGGTTTCAGGCGGCGATTAGCTCTGACGAACGCCATAGCTTGCCAGAACGGTGGGTCCACCCGTGAGTCCGAATCCCTGAATCATGCTCTGTCATCTCCATGGGGAAATGGATCCTCTGCAGTAGAGAACAAAACTCCATATGCTACAATGTGTACAGTACCGCTGAAGCATTGAATCAAAAATCAAAGGCCAGACATGTCTTTAGCACTACAACACGTACTGTGGCAGTGTTACTACAGCGTTCAATCAAATGTGTTGGATTTCAATTGTCGTAGTAGGGCACCGGTTGCCTCACGCTCTAGGGTCATCAGGGATACCGGTGTGCTATTGGGGATATTGTGCATATATAGATTAGGTCTATGCAGTATTTTCATAGCAATGTACCTAAATGCTCCCTCTCTCAATGTAACCCAAGGGCAAGAAGGGAAATGTTCATTTTGCCCCCAATATATGTGGCCCCACAGGCTTGTAGGGGAGGGGGCTCTTCCTCATTATCACATTTTGATACATTCAATACAACATAAACGTACATTGTATCTTTGGCTCTTCTCCCCTCTAGTCTCCTCTAAGACAACTTCATGCGGCCAGGACACACGAAACACACGGACCGGAAACTTTTAATCGGTGCTTCCGCTCCCTCCCAAAGCGGGCTCGCAGCTGCCTCACCCGACGTCTACGACGCCACGCGCGCGACAGCACCATGTTCCTCCTGGTTGCCACCGCCGCCTCGTTTCCACCACCGGCGTCGCAGTCGCCGTGCGTTAGTACTAACGAGAACCATGGCATATTCCGCTCGCAGGTCATCGGGTGTATCTACGTACTCTCGTGCCGTGCTTATCCGGATATCCCCCGCGCGTGCCTTGTCCGCCTGGTCTTAAAGCCCCCCGGCCGCCGAGGCGCTCCGGTGGCAAGATCACCCAGCAATCCAGCACACAGCACCATGTACAACGCCGTCCTTGGCGCCAGGGATGGAGACACGGCCGACGCGGCGGCTCGAGGCAGCGTCGGGGCGACTGCGCAGGTTGCGGTGTCACCGCTGCCGCCGCAGCCGCATGAAGTGGTCCTGGCTCTGGACGCGACGCGGGATCACCGGGAGGTGGAGATCAGGATGGGGCTCAGGGCGTTGGTCACGCGCTGGGACATGCTCCGCGGCGGCGACTCTCTAGTCTCTCCTCGTGCTCCGACCCAGGGCTAACAAGTATCTTACCTCTAGAAAATTAATTATTCCACTGAAAAATAATCAAATTGATCAAGAACAGTCAATTCAGCTGGTTTCATGTATGACCATGCAGTCATAATTTCCCAATCGATCAAGGGATCCCTTCCACCATTTCTTTCTTGCATTTGGACGATCGATCACATGGCGAACCCCAAGATTACATTTTTTAAAATATGCATGATTCCCATGTAGATTTTTCAAACTTTGAACATAGTCACCTACATCAAACAGCAGATGATTGAAATATATAAATTTCTTTGTCGAAAATAGTGTGGACGTATATAACTACTTAATTACTTATTTTCATCGCCTCCCACTCTTTCAACTATTTTTTAAATAATAATATTTTTTTAAAAGAAAAATATAAAAATAAATAGCCGGCCCAAAAAATTACAAAAATAGGTTCATATCGCTGGTTGAACCAGTGACATGCTCCTATCTCCAATTCAGCTGATGATAGGTACCCTGTCACCCTCTATCGCCGGTCCAACTCCATGTCGCCAGAACAACCAGATAGTCGAAACCTTCCGACCAGTCGAACCTCCTTCGATCAGGTAGTCGAAATGTTTCGACTAGTCGAACCTCCTTCGACCAGGTAGTCGAACCAGCTTCCGATCAGGTAGTCGAAACCTACTTCCGACCACGTGAAGTCGAAACTTCCTTCCGACTACGTGAGTCAAAACCACAGGAAGTTGGACAAGCGATAGGGGGTGATATGGTACCTGTCGCCGGTTGAACTGGCGACAGAACCTATTTTTGTAATTTTTCGGGCAACTATTTATTTTTGTAATTTTTTTAAAATAATAATATTTTTTTTAAAAACTCCTCTTTCAACTACTCTTGATGGACTACAAACCCAAAGGATGCACTGCTTGTTTTACTGGGACAAGTTCGGCATATCTAGTAGATCAAGTCACCAAGAAAGCTGAACAGTACCGACATAAGCTTCGCCAGAGCTTCGCAAAGTGGGGGTAACTATATTTTCAGAACATTCTTTCAAACATAACACGTGCAGTGTTTTTAGAATTCTGAACTTGCGTAGTTTACGTTGGTGAAAATTCTGCCAAAATTAGTAGTACATACCTGAATGATCTTCCATATTTTAAGTTTCAACAATTCAGAAAAAAAATGAAACAATTGGGAAAAAGGGCTAAAAATAGCTTTGGCAATTTGTTGCCAGGCCAGCGTAGAAGGGTCTAAAACGTGTTGTGTTTTCCTCTGCAGTTTTACTAGTTGTGCTTGCAGTTATAGTCTGATGGTTAGAATTTTCATTTCAGATTAGTGTAACCCTCAAAATAATTTCTTCCACATCCTCGGCAAAGGATGTCATTCCGCAAGAGTCAATTCCAGCAAAGCTGCTTGGGTCGCACCGGAAGGTTTCAATTTCCTCTCTGAGGTATTTTTTTACTGATTTATGTTAGAATATGAAACTTTTGGACTTTTTATCAGTCTTTTTGTATTTTCTTATATGTACATGATATATCCCCTTGTACTATCTATATCTATTGCCCATTAGATCTTATGAATATATTGTGAATATCATGGGGATATGTACATGATCTTAGGATGATGATACAATTGGCAATGTTTTTGTTGGTTTGTTGAATCTCGCGTTTTTGGAAAAGTTCCAATGCTGTCAGGTCTCAGGTGGTCAGACCGACCAATGCGACGGTTCGACCGACTGTGTGGCAGTCCGACCGGCAATCATTGGCGGTCAGACTGGTCAGGTCGAAGAGGCCGGTGGTCAGACCGGCTCTGTGCGGCGGTCCGACCGGCCAGAACTTTTGGTTGAGTTTGGAGCTAGGTCAAAATAGAGTGTGTAGGCAAGAGAGGGGAGTCTCCTGCACTTGGTTTCATAATTTTTGGAGCTTCCAGTCAAAAGTTATATTCGTTTGAAATATCCACAGAGCTCTCGGATTTTCATGATAAAATTTTAGTTAAGTCCTTAATAGCGGTTCGACCGACTAAGATAAATCGGTCCAACCGGCCTGAGGGCGGTCAGACCGGCCCATGTATAGCAGTCAGACAGGTTTTCACTTATTCGTCGGCCATCTTGGCGGCGTTGTGTGTTGGTTAAGTCAAGTTCATGAGATTAAATGTTTTAATGTTGCATATTGCATGTTTTGAGCTAACGTGGGTCAAGTTGTGAAGAACTTATTCCCGGAGACGATTTCTTGGTCTGTTGCTGTGTAGGTGGCTTGCAGGTCAACGACGGTCAACGGCGAGGAGGATCGGGACTAAGCTTGGAGAGCTGAGGTCCAGAACGATCATAGATGCCGGTGAGATCGAGTGACTCAAGCATGACGCAGAATGGACAAGGTGGATCGAACGGTCAGTTTGATGCAGCTGGTTGGATCAAACGGCACGGGGGTCGGTGCAAGTGCCTTGGAGGTTCCGATGGGATTCGGACGGGAGAGACTTGCCGACATGATGAGAGCCGTTGATCAACCTACACGTGGCGAAGCAGGCGATTGCTTCGACTGGATTGGACTTGGTCTATGGAGAAGAATCGAGAAGGGGTATTTTGGTAATTTCACCAAATACCGTCTTTGTGACTCTTGACTAAACCGTGGCGCGGGTCGGCGCTTGGAGAAGCGGTTTAGGTCAATCGAAGATGAAGACGACACTTTAAAATACGTGCGTATGTGTTCCGTTTGTATTGGGTCTTAACGGGAGCCCATTAAGTGAACTCTTTTAGAAGCTAGGCCTCACTTTAAATAGGAGGGAGTTGTTGTCAAACAGCTTCAAGCACTTCATTTGAAAAACCCTAGTTTGTCTTTGGGATTAGAGAGGAGAGGAGAGGCTTAGGTCCTAGAGAGATGTGTTGGGTGTGTGCTCATGGATTGAGATCTTGTCCTCCTTGAGGGAGTGGCTGTAACCAGCAAACATCATGAATCAATCTATGGATGATTATTCAAAGATGAGTCTTCTTGTGTTCTTCATTCTCTTTTGATGATTTTGGGTGCTTCCTTGATCCTGTGATTTTTGGTTGGTTTTTTGACCTCATTTATCTTGTTATGACGTGTGAGAATACATCTAGGATCATCTAGATCATCAATCTCCCATGAGCAAGTTTTGAATCAAGTTTTTTGTTTTGCTCGATTTTGAACACTCCTTCGGTAAAACAGAAAAAGGTCAAAACTTTGACATAGATCTAAACGATCGTTGATTGGTATAGGTTCCAAATATCCTTAGGAAGGTGTGTTCCAAATTTGATCAAGTTTCATCGTGAAGATCAAAAGTTAGACCAATTTTCGTTTTGGTTTGGTATGCATCGCCTTTGTTTACGGTCGGGGCGGTCAAACCGGTTCCATAACGCCGGTCAGACCGTCGAGCGTCAGACCGCCAGTTTGCCGTTGGTCTGACCGCTCTAGTGAGATTGATCTCCATATTTTGGATCTTTTGCTTCAGGGGTTAATAGGATTCAACACAAGGCTTTCTCTGTGCATTTACTGATCTTCTTAGCTTTCATAGCTTCTGGAGAAAAGTTCGTGTTGAATCTAATTGAGGTGAAAATCGAGAAAGCGTATATTCACCCCCTCTAGTCGCCTTTCGGTCCTACAAGTGGTATTAGAGTTCGGTTATCTCTTCTCATAGATCTTAACCGGTTTTTGGAGCCATGACGATTGACAAGTATTCGACCAAACCACATATTTTTGATGGAGTTGATTTTGCTTACTAGAAGGCACCATGCAGGCCTATATCGAGGCTCAAGGGCACACAATTTGGCTTAAAGTCAAAAATTGTTATGTGGTGCCGCCGATGACGATGTGATCACTCCAGATGTTGAGGAAAATAGCAAGGCTCGAAACTTTCTGATCCAATGCCTTAGCCGATCCGAGTTTAAGCTTGTTGCTCATTTGAGGTCTGCTCATGAGATTTGGCGGACTCCCTATGATTACCACGAGGGCTCCACTGCGATCAAGGAAGTGAGACAGAACCAGCTCAAGAAAAATATACTCAAAGATCGAGCAAAGGCCTGGTGAGTCTTTAGATGAGCTGTGGGGAAGGTTTTATAAGATTCTTCATAATCTTCGCACTGTTGACCTTATTTTCACTGAGTTTGAGAACGCTCTCCAGCTCTTGGGTGCTCTTGATGTGAGGGTCTGGGAATGAAGATCACGTCCATCAATGACAACCCTATCATGAGTGAGCTTACCATGGATAAGCTCTACTTGAGGTTGAAGACGCATGAGATTGATTTCATCTCGCGTCTCCCCAAGATAGAGTCGATAGCTTTAGTGGTCGACCCATCTAAGGGTAGCTCATCTGATTCCTTGGATTTTGGCTCATTTGGTTTTTCTTTGTCAGCTTTGCATTCTTTGAACGATGAGTAGCTAGAGAAGCTGCCTGAGGATGATTTAGCCCTCTTATCCACCAAATTCTTGAGAGTTTACAACAAGGTGAGAAACATAAGGATAGGTGACCCTGTCACGTTCTTTGAGTGTGGTGAGCCAAACCACATTCGCTCCAGGTGCCCCAAACTGAAGGGCAAGGAGGAGAAGGACTCTCGGAGGCGTCCTCAAGCTAGGGATGCGAAACCCAAGAAGACCAATTATCGCAAGTTCATCAGCCAGATCCTTGCCGCTCTTGAGAGTGTTAACATGAGCGATGTGGACTTGGAGACGGAGGACAACAAGGATGACTCCCGTGGAAAGAAGAAGGAACATGACTTCACCGGCATGTGCTTCATGGGCAGGGACAACCACGACATCGACTCCTCCAACGACGATGATCCTTTCAGCGATCCCGATGAGGTATGTCCTTCACCTGCTGATATAAAACGTGCCTTGGTCTTTGCTGAACAAAAACTGAATAAGCAAGCTAAATTGATTAAGAAATATGACACTATGATTGATAACTTGAACCTAGAAGTTGTTAGGCTCAAATCCATTAACCCTGATGATATTTGTGATTCCTGCACTAGCTTGCTTAATAAATTGAAAAGTCTAAGATCTGCTCATTTCTCTGTTGCGAATCAATTGAAAGATGCTCTTGATGAACTATAATATCTCAAGTCTAGTCCTGCTTGCATGAATGTCATTGCTCTTGATGTGACTGCTGTAGATGCTATCCCTTTACCTTGCTCAAATTATGCTTTGCTTGAATTAAAATTAGATAGCGCTATGAAAGAATTACAGAAATTTGATGCTAGTCACACTTGCTCTCATTGTGAGAATAATAGGATTAAAATAAAAGAGATGACAGAAATAGTTCTTTACTCTAAATCTGCATCATGTGGAAATTGTCCTAAGCTCACAATTGAAAATGAAGCTCAAACAAGACACTAGAAGAAAAAGCTAAAATTAAAAAATCTATGACCATTACTGCATCCAAGGAAGTTATTGACTCTACTTGTTGTGTCTTGTGTACTGAAGTTGAGACAATTGTAGATAAGATACAAGAGGTTTTTAGAGACAAATTTAAGGAGCAGTTGAATAGGATTAGGGATTCCTATTGTCTGTCTTGTGAGGCATTAAAAGTTGAAGTAGCCCTTCTTAAGAGTGAGTATGATGAGGAAATCAAGTCAAGAAAGTGTGCTATATGTGAGAATCTAGCCAGAGAGAACGATTATGTCAAAGTGACTCTTGAGGGATTTACTAGTGGGAAGAAGAACCTCAACATGATTCTTGACCAATCTAAAGTGAGTATGAAGAATAGTGGCCTAGATTTTAATTCCCTAGAGCATTCAAAGAACCATCCACCTAAAATTGCGAGAGTTGTTGAGAGTGGCCTGTTTGAGGTAGAACCCTCTGAGCCATCTAAGGTCATCTTTAGATCTGCAGGTTTTGCCCAAACTCTGTCTAGCAAGACAGTGCTTTTGCTTCATCAGGTCAGACCCCTCAAAAGGTCAAGTACCATTGCACCTTCTACAAGAAAGATGACCACATTGTTGAGTTCTGCTTCCGTAGAGCCAAGACTGAGAGAAAGGAGAGGATGAGTGCTTTGAGAACCATTAGAATAGTTCCTTCACCTGCAATAGTCTCTAGAGCCAGGCAGCCTGTCTTTCCTGCTAGACATAGGCCTAGGTTTGTAGAGGACTTCTTTGACTCTTTTGGTGGATCCAGGCAGTGTTCTGGTTTAGGATACCGTGAGGTGAAACCACGGTAGCATCTAGACAGGGGAGTACCGATCTTTTGGTAGATCGATTCGGAGAGGTCTAGGTGGTTCTCGTGTGCATTCTTATGATTTTGCTCCTAATTATTTTACTGTTGTTTCTACTGTTGTTCCAAAGCATCGCGTGACTCAGTACTGGATTCCCAGGTCTCTTATCACTAACCCTAGTACTGAGGCACAGATGTTTCCTGTTCGTGCTTTTTAGGTCCGTCGTGCGAGGAAGGAGGACATATGGCTTGTTGACTCCGGGTGTTCTCGACACATGACTGGAGATTCTAGATGGTTCTCCTCCCTCACACGTGCATCCAGTAATGAATTAATTACATTTGGGGATGTTTCTACTAGAACCGTGACAGCTAAGGGCACTGTGCGCGTCAACAACAAATTCATGCTTAAGGACGTTGCTTTGGTAAGTAAGCTGAGGTATAATTTGCTATCTGTTTCTCAGCTGCTTGATGAAGATCTAGATGTAAGGTTTAAAAGTGGTGAGTGTAGAGTTCTAGATTCCTCGGGTGAGCTTGTCTTTGAGATCTCCAGGTCTGAGAGGATCTTTTATGTTGATTTCAGTGTTTCTTCTGCTTCCAGTTCTAGATGTCTTGTAGCTTCTGATTCTCATGATCTAGTTTTGTGGCATCGTAGACTTGGGCATATAGGCTTTGACCACTTGATTAGAGTCAGTTGCAAGGATTTGATTAGAGGTTTGCCTAGGCTGAAGGCTGTTAGAGACCTAGTGTGCTCACCCTGTAGACATGGTAAGATGGTTTCTGCTTCTCATCCTCCTCTTACCTTAGTAATGACTGATGGACCAAGATAGCTTTTGCACTTAGACACTGTTGGTCCTTCTTGAGTTCAGCCAGCCGGTGGGAAATGGTATGTGCTTGTGATTGTGGATGATTTATCCAGGTGTTCATGGGTTTATTTTCTGGTTTCTAAGGACGAGGCTTTTTGCTTTTTTTAGAGAATTGGTAATTAGACTTGCTGTTGATCTTCCTGGAGCCTTGAGAGCCATTAGAAGTGACAATGGGACAGAATTCAAGAACTCTTCCTTTGCTACCTTCTGCACTGATAGGGGAATCGAGCACCAGTTCTCTTCTCCTAGAGTTCCCCAGCAGAACGGTGTTGTAGAGAAGAAGAATAGGACCCTTGTAGAGATGGCTAGGACCATGCTAGATGAGCATTCCACACCTAGGAGGTTTTGGTCCGAGGAGATCTCTACTGCTTGTTATGTCTCTAATAGGGTTTTCTTGAGATCTGTGATTGGCAAGACTTCTTTTGTGCTTAGATTTGGTTATAAGCCAAAAGTCTCTCATTTCAAGATTTTTGGTTGCAAGTGCTTCATTCTTAAATATGGCAATCTTGATAAATTTGAATATAGATATTCTGATGGTATATTTCTTGGATATCCTGCTCATTCTCGTGGCTATCGTGTATTTAATTTTGACACTAACAAAATTATTGAGACTTGCGAAGTCACTTTTGATGAGGCTAGTCCTGGTACTAGACCCGATGCTGCAGGTACACAGGTTCCTGATATTCGAGAAAGCATCTTCGTCGACGATGACTATGAGGATGAGGACCCAATCCATCCTCCAGTCACTTCTGAGATAGTTGGAGAGTCTGCTTCTACTACTCCAGCTTCAGCTGATCAGCCTCCTCCTATATTCACCGACGACTGAGTGGCTCTGCTCTTACCTCCACAACTCATGAGGTAGAGGCCACTTCTGCACCAGGAGCTCCTCTTCAAATTCAGCGACAGCATCCACGTGAGCAGATGATTGGAGATCTTCATGAGCGAGTCACTCTCTCCAATTTTATTTCTCCTGATTCTCATGCACATTCTGCTTTTGTCACTTCTTTTGAACCCCGATATATCACCCATGCTTTATTTGATGCCTCTTGGGTCAATGCCATGCATGAAGAGCTTGAAAATTTTGAAAGAAACAAAGTTTGGACCTTAGTTGAACCTCCATCTAATCATAATGTAACTGGAACAAAATGGGTTTTTAAAAATAAGCAAAGTGAGGATGGGTTAGTAGTTCACAATAAGGCTAGACTTGTAGCTCAAGGATATTCCCAGGTAGAAGGCTTAGACTTTGAAGAGACCTTTGCTCCTGTAGCTAGATTAGAAGCCATCAGTATTTTACTAGCATTTGCAACATCTAAGGGTTTTAAGCTTTATCAAATAGATGTTAAAAGTGTTTTCTTAAATGGTTTCATAGAAGAAGAGGTCTTTGTCAAGCAATCATCTGGTTTTGAAAATCATAAGTTCCCAAAACATGTTTTTAAACTCTCTAAAGCATTGTATGGATTGAAGCAAGCCCTATAGCTTGGTATGATAGGCTTAAGAGTTTCTTGCTTAACAATGATTTCAAAATGGGAATGGTTGATAAAACTTTGTTCACTCTTAGGCATGGCGGTGATTTTTTATTGGTTCAGATTTATATGGATGATATCATATTAGGTGGTTCTTCTCATGCTTTGGTATCCAGATTTTCAGATTCTATGAGCAGGGAGTTCGAGATGAGCATGATGGGAGAATTGATATTCTTCCTTGGTCTTCAAGTCAAGCAACTGAAAGAAGACACCTTTATTCACCAAAGTAAGTACACAAAGAACATTCTTCGGCGCTTCGACATGGGAAGCAGTAGGCTAATGTCTACCCTCATTGCCATAACCACTGTGCTGGACCCTGATGAGGATGGAGAGCCCGTGGACCAGATGGAGTACCGCAGCATGATCGGCTCTCTCCTCTACCTCACTGCATCGAGGCCGGACATACAATTTGCTGTATGTCTGTGCGCTCGATTTCAGGCTTCCCCTCGCGCCTCTCATCCTCAAGCAGTACGTCGTATCTTCAGGTACCTCTAAGATACTCTTGACTTTGGACTCTGGTATTCTTCTTGTTCTGTTCTCTCTATTCGATCTTTTTCTGATGCTGATTTTGCGGGGTGTAGAGTGGATAGGAAGAGTACTTCTGGCACTTGTCATTTCTTAGGTACATCTCTTATCTCTTGGTCTTCCAAAAAATATTCCTCTATTGCACAGTCCATTGCCGAGGCCGAGTATGTAGCTGCAGCCAGTAGTTGCTCTCAGGTTCTCTGGATCTTATCTACTCTTCGGGACTATGGGTTATTTTTGGGTAGTGTTCATCTTTTCTGTGACAACACTTCTGCCATAAACATTGACATTCGATACCATTTCCTTAGAGACCATGTTGAGAAGGGTGATGTTGTGCTACACTTTGTAGAGTCTGAGCAGCAGGTTGTAGATATTTTCACTAAAGCACTTGATTCTTCTCGTTTTGCTACTTTGCGGGGAGAGTTAGGGGTTGTTAGTCCTCTTGGCCTGTTTTGAGGGAGAGTTTGCTCTTTTTGCATTCATTGTATCATAATGCATTTTAAAATTCAAACAACCAGCATTGTAATATAAACTTGTGGAACTTTGATTATTATCCTTGTATGACTTGTTTTCATACTTTATACCATGCCATGTCCTGTGCTAGTCTGCTAGAGTTCTTTTATGGCTCTTCTTGTTTAGCTTAGCTTTTGCCATGCTAGCTTTATTATCTGTGAGCAAATTGAATCAAAACATGACTTGTTGGATCTTGTGACTAGTTTTGCTATAGTGATCCTTTCATGATTCATGCCATGTCATATAGGTTAAATTGAGTCTTGAACTTATTTTGAGCTGTAAAATGAGCTATGTTAATTCTTAAGTCAATCAAATGAAAAATGAGTTTTTCTGTGCGAAAAAACTGATCTCACTAATTCTTTCTAATGAGTATGCTTACCATTGCACTAGGCATGAACTCAGGGGGAGTTTTGGATGACCTAGACCATTCTTTTAAGCTTCATGCTTGAGATGGTCGCGGCAAGGCTTGAGATCTAGTACAATACTAAGAAAACAAAAATGTCAATTGGTTGAAGCTTAAGAGGCAGTTGTGGATGGCTCATAGTCCAGGACTTGCTTTACTAAGATAAAATCAATCATTTTCAGCAAAGTGCTAAATGCTTGAACAAATTGCTTCATAATTGAACTCATAATGCTCAAAATTGACACAATTTCTAGTTTCTGGTCTCCATTTGGCTTATAGACATGGCTTGACTCATTTTTGGATACCTTTAGTGAAACTATGATTTTGAGCAACTTGTTATGTTATTAATTCATTCAATCTCAGATTATTGTTATTTTAGCCTTAGCTTTGTTGTACATATTTTGCTATGATTGAACACAACTTCTTCACATAATATGGCTTGGTGTAATACTTGTACCGTCTTCATGGATAATCTTCATGGCTCCTTTTGCTAATTTTTTAAAAAACTAAAAAATTGAAAAACTGCAGCCAGTCCATTCCCTTCATGCTCTATTTTCTTCCATGCACCTTGATGAATTCATTGTCAAAGGGGAAGAAAGATTTGTAAAAATATTATTTTAGAGCTTTTTGGAGTCATAGGGAGAAAATGAATTTTATGAAAATTAGTGATCATAGTGAGTGGGAGCATCTCAATTGCATTCTTTTGGTCTTATTGCCTTTTATGATTTTGATTTGCATTTCTAGAAGACTCGCAATGATCAAAGGTCAAATAGAACAATTGTTCTTTCATATGGACCTAAGTGAGATTTTTGGCTATTCTCTGGAAATTGAAGCTTTTGTGCTCTCTTTGTCTTATCTCACTTACCTATGCTATTCTAAACCAGCTTGATCATTTCTTAGGCTTTCTCTTTCTTATGGACCAAGTTGTACCTATGCTTGCGCGAAAACTGCGAGTACTTTACTTTTCAAACCATAAACTTACATTTTATGGGAGATTGCCAATGTGTTCATCAAGGGGGATATTGTGGATATCATGGGGATATGTGCATGATGTTAGGATGATGATACAATTGGCAATGGCTTTGTTGGTTTGCCGAATCTCGTGTTTTCGGAAAAGTTCCAATGCTGTCAGGTCTCAGGTGGTCGGATCGACCAAAGCGGTGGTCCGACCGGCCGTGTGGCGATCCGTCCAAGCAAGCATCGCGGTCGATTGGTCAGCCGAAGAGGCCCGTGATCGATCGGCTCTGTGCGGCAGTCCGACCGGCCAGAACTTTTGGTTGAGTTTGGAGCTAGGCCAAAAATAGAGTGTGTAGGCAAGAGAGAGGAGTCTCCTGCACTTGGTCTCATAATTTTTGGAGCTTCCAGTCAAAAGTTATATTCATTTGAAATTTCCATAGAGCTCTCGGATTTTCAGGGTGAAATTTTTGTTAAGTCCTTGCTGGCGGTTCGACCAGCTAAGACAAATCGGTCCGACCAACCTGAGGGCGGTCAGACCGGCCCATGTATGGCAGTCAGACGGTTTCCACTTATTGGTCGGCCATCTTGGCGGCGTTGTGTGTTGGTTAAGTCTAGTTCATGAGATTAAATATTTTAATGTTGCATATTGCATGTTTTGAACTAACGTGGGTCAAGTTGTGAAGAACATATCCTCAGAGACGATTTCTTGGTCTGTTGTTGTGCAGGTGTCTTGCAGGTCAACGACGAGGAGGATCGGGACTAAGCTTGGAGAGCTGAGGTCCAGAACGATCATGGATGCCGGGTGAGGTCGATTGACTCAAACATGGCGCAGAATGGACAGGTGGATCGAACGTGCAGTTTGATGCAGCTGGTTGGATCAAGTGGCGCGGGGGTCGGTGCAAGTGCCTTGGAGGTTCCAATGGGATTCGAATGGGAGAGACTTGCCGACATGATGAGAGCAGTTGATCAACCTACACATGGCGAAGTAGACGATTGCTTCGACTGTACTGGACTCGGTCCATGGGGAAGGATCGAGAAGGGGTAATTTGGTAATTTCACCAAATATCGCCTTTGTGACTCTTGACTAACCCGTGGCGTGGATCGGCGCTTGGAGAAGCGGTTTAGGTCAATCGAAGATGAAGACGACGCTTTAAATTACGTGCGTATGTGTCCCGTTTGTATTGGACCTTAACGGGAGCCCATTAGGTGAACTCTTCTAGATGCTAGACCTCACTATAAATCGGAGGGAGTTGCTGTCAAACAGCTTCAAGCACTTTATTTGGAAAAACCTTAGTTTGTCTTAGGGATTAGAGAGGAGAGGAGATGCTTAGGTCCTGGAGAGATGTGTTGGGTGTATGCTCATAGATTGAGCTCTTATCCTCCTTGAGGGAGTGGCTGTAACCAGCAAACATCATGAATCAATCTATGGATGATTATTCAAAGATGAGTCTTCTTGTGTTCTTCCTTCTCTTTTGATGATTTTGGGTGCTTCCTTGATCCTGTGGTTTTTGGTTGGTTTCTTGACCTCATTTACCTTGCTATGACCTGTGAGAATACATCTAGGATCATCTAGATCATCAATCTCCCACGAGCAAGTTTTGGATCAAGTTTTTCGTTTTGCTCGATTTTGAACCCTCCTTGATAAAACAGAAAAGGTCAAAACTTTGACATAGATCTGGATGATCGTTGATTGGTATAGGTTCCAAATATCCTTAGGAAGGTGTGTTCCAAATTTGGTCAAGTTTCATCGTGAAGATCAAAATTTAGACCGATTTTCGTTTTGGTTTTGGGTCGCTCATCTGCCTTGTTTACAGTCGGGCGGTCGGGCCGGTTCCATAACGCCGGTCGATCACGAGCCGTGTCGGACCGCCAGATTTGCTATCGATCGACCGCTCTAGTGCGATTGATATCTATATTTTGGTCTTTTGCATCAGGGGTTAATAGGATTCAGCACAAGGCTTTCTCTATGCATTTCATGATCTTCTTAGCTTTCATAGCTTTTGGTGAAAAGTTCGTGTTGAATATAATTGAGGTGAAAATTAAGAAAGTGTCTATTCTCCCCCCCTCTAGTTCCTTTTCTGATCCAACATATACACACAATATTCATAACATAGTATCAGAGCTAAGACACAAACCTGACTCCTTCTGCTGCCATCCCACCACCGCTGCCGCTCGGATCGAGCCGCTACCGCATCGTGGCCGCTGTTCACGTCCATCGCAGTTGGCCGCCACCGCTCTTGACGCCCTCCACAATGAGCGCGCCCAAGCCCGCCACCCGGCGCGTGCAGCCCGACGCTGTCGCCTCTGTGACCGCCTCCGCGTGCTGACGTAGCCCAACGCTACCGAGGAGTGACGAGTAGGTGCCGACCCTATGCGTGATTCGACACCGTCGCCGCCGCTCGAATTGAGTCGCGTCACCCTCCGCCAGCCGTAGCTGGGGAACCGCCATCGGCCCTCGACCCGCCCGCTCTGCTCCACGGCGCATGGCTTGACCGACGGTTTTGGATAAGGAAATCTTTGGTTTCCTTTTTAAAACAGTTGGTTTTTATCAACGATCGAGTCACCGATCTTACGAAATATAAATAGGAAAATAGCTAAGAGTTTTTGAAAGATAATGTGACTGCTCTTTATTGCAATGAAATGGCTATTACAAGGGGTGCCTTCGACTAGACGGTGGACTAGCCCTAATTATACCGAGAGTATTGCTATTACTCTACTTGTCTTCAGAGTGCTTGGTCTTTGATTACCCAAGCTTGTTGTTGATGTCGAATTGGATTGTCTTGTCTTGGATTGGATTGGATTGTTCTTGTTGTTGTCCATCATCTATACTTAAATAACCGCCGAAGAGGTGACAATTACTCTTGAAGAAGACACCTCTTGGAAGTAACACATCTGGTCGGAGAGGTAGTTCCAGTAACTGACCACCGATTGGAGTTTAATAGGAGACAAAACTGTCAAGGAGTTGTTGTCAGTCTCTTAGGGCCGAAAGCGTCGTGTGGATTGGAACAATTAAGGCACATGTTTCATATATCACACGGAAGGAATATACTTAGAACAGGGTCTAAGTGCCAGTTTATTGATTCTACGAGCAGTCACCTGGTCGGCAATAAGGTACAGGACCTCGTCCGATCAGGTACCCACAATGTAACCTTAGGAATCATCACGACCATGGGGGTCATTAGCCTTAAGGGTTACGACCACGAAGGACGTGCGGTCTTTAATTAAATAAAGTAATATTTAGAGATTTAATCATCGTCAGCTAGCCCCCGAACTTTAAATGAAATTGTAGTGTGAACCCCCCTCCGATGAAGATCCTTATCGGGAAAACCCTCATTTTTAATGGCAAAGTTAACGAGGTGGTTTGTATTCATTTTAAAGTTGAGAAACTGTCTGGGACACCGAAGTGGTTTGTGCCTGTTGGGATTTCGGCAACTCTCTTGGCAATTAAGGAAGTGAGGCTATAAATACCTTGAGTTCCCCGACTTAGGGTTTTTACGCCCTCAGTTTTCCTTTTCTTTGTATTTTCGCCAAGAACTTCCTTCAACTTCCTTTCCTTTTCTTGCCTAAAATCCAACAATGTCAGATTTGATTTCCAACCGGTCGGTCTCTGATCTGAGCGAATACAAGCTCAAGGCTTTGGAGAATAATGGAATTCTTCCCAACAAGACTTTGATCTCTTGGAGATCTGCGGTCGGAGAATATTTTCTGAGTAGAAACGAGAGAGAAATCCCTGTTTTTCTTGCTTATATCGAGTGCAGATTTAGGTTACCAGCGCATCCGTTTCTCTCCAAGACCCTTGAATATTATGGAGTTGAACTGGTGAACCTTGCCCCTAACACAATTGCCAACCTCAGCATCTTAATCTACCTTTGTGAAGCTTACTTGGGGATTCTGCCAAATATGAAGTTTTTCAGGTACTTCTACAGGATGATGAAGTTGGAGAAGTCAAAGGTGTCACATGGAGAGTGTGTTCTATACCTTCATGATGGAAAGGCCGAGGAGTACATCTTCATGTACTCCAAATCTTCGTGGTCATCATGGAAGAAAAGTTGGTTCTACATGGCGGTCACCAAAGAAGACAGCGTCTGCTTCGTCGGCAAGGTGGCGGTCGAGAACCGAAGATAGAGATTGTCCGCAAAGAAGGAAGGAAAGGTGGGGAGATGGATTGAAGCCATCCAACACCTTAACATAAGAGGTCTAACTTCCTGGAATGTGGTGAGAGATTTCTCCATGCACCAGATTAGCCCTCTGAAAGTCCGAGAGCATTCCATGCTCTGGAATATTGGTCATGACGATGCGACTAAGGATTCTAAACAATGTAAGTCATAAAAAATTCTGACCGGTTTTGTTTGTTTTAGTTGATTATTTTAGAACCTTTAAGTCTCTCTTTTTTTACAACCCTTTCCCCTGATGATATCAGGGAGTAGATCAAAATGATATGTGCCGGAGAGCCTGATGACAAGGCGGACTATCCCCGGATTTTGGCTATCGTCTCTTCAGAAGAGAGGACAGAGAGGCTTAAGGTAAAAAATAGCAACCTTTTTTCCCATCATTCATGTATTTTCTAATTGGATGCTATAATACCCCTTTGACTTGTAGTTGGTCGAATTGAAGATCAATGAGAACACCAAAAGTTGTAAGCCAATTGATTCTCTGACCGCTCTGTCTCAATGACCACTCAGGATGGTGGTCCCTCAGAGGTAAAAAAGGAGCACCAAAATGAAACACACATCTTAGATGAGAAATTCATCGTCAGATTAGCTTTGTTTTTTATCAGGCGGGAAAGAAGAAAAATCCGTCGACCAAAGTTGTCATGGTTGCGAATTCTGGAGTAGTCATGATCGACGAGGTGGTTGCTGCTGAAGTAGCCGTCCCAGAGGTCAACGAAGCCACAATCTCTGACCAAATGGTCAGAAAGATTATCTCCGACCTTGTGGTCAAGGATATTTCTTCTGACCTACGGTTGGAAGATGCGAGGGGTCTAACCTGCCTTATCATGTCGGAACAGGTGAAATTGGTTGAAAAGAGCAAGAGGAAGGCAAGCGCTCTGGATTTTGCTCCAGGGCGTTTCAAAATTAAGACAAAGAAGGCTAGTTATGCAAAAAAAAAAGAAACATATGTAAATACATAGCTTTAGCACTTCTTGTATCTTAAAACCCGCTTCTTCTTTTTCTGTTTGTATAGATCCTCTGATTCTCTAGTCGTTTCCGACCAGAGTGTCCCTCAGGAGGAAACTCTTGAGGCGACGATTGTTGAGCCAACCCCCGAGCAGGTGGCAGCACGATTCGTGCTCAAGAACCTTTGATGACTCCAACTCTGCCTGTGGATGCAGAGGTTCCAGAAGAGTCCCAGCAGGTTCCCACCACTGCTGGGACCAGAATGATTGATCTCATGGGGGGAGTCCTTTATCAACCAAGAGGTCTCTTCATCCTATCAACTTCCTCAACTGCCATCGGATTCTCTACGATGAGAAGCTCAACGAGGCCCGGAGGAGAATTTTGGACCATCAATTAGAGACAGGTCCTACTACTAGTTACTCCGAATATGCAGACATGGCGATCCAGGTAAGCACCTATGACCACTCTTATAGTCCTTTCTTGAAAGTTTATTTAAATAATTTAAAGAAGTTTTCTATTTTTGTAGCATATGGTGGAGAACATCGCTGTGGTCGGAGGAATGACCCAGTGAATAACTGTCCTGGAGAAAAAAAACTCTGAACTGAAAGTAAGAACTTCTTGACTTCTTCCCTCTTTTGTTATTTTGTTCATCAGTGTTCCTCAACTCCTTCCCTTGTCATATTTGACAGAATTTGAGAAATTTGAGGAGGTCGTGGCTAAGGAAGCTACAATAACTAGGCTTGAAGAGAGATGCCAGGCTAAAGACCAGTCGATTGAAGACTGGTGCACTAGGTTCAATGAAGCCTCCCTCAAGCACAAAGAAGCCATCGAGGCTTCTGAGAAGAAAGCCTAAGGTAACTGATCGTAAACATGACCATGTCTATAGTGTGTCATAATTATTTTTCTTAACTTTTGATCCACTCATGCAGAGCAAATTCAAAAACTAGAAAAAAACTCTTGAGTTCGAGCATGACAAGGAGGTAGAACTCGGGCAGAGTCTTGAAGAGAAGGTCAAGGCTCTCAACAAAATGCTCTTCGACATGGGAACATGATTATGTGTGCCCTTTTTAAGAGATCTGGTGGGGAAGGTAAATTACCTTGGACGACAACTTGAAGATCTCAAAAGTCTACTCGAAACTACTCGAAAGAACCATGCATAGATCATGAAGAATATTGTTGCTAACGCAGTTAGCTTTGCCTTGACAAAGCTTAAAGCCTCCGACCCCTCCATCAATCTCCAATCTCTTGATGCAGACTTCAACTGCTCAGAGGAAGAAGCAACCAAGATCTTCGAAAGAGTAATACCATTAGGAAACAAGGTTGTAGAGGAGATGGAGGTCGGATCTCCATTGCATAGTGACCAATTTGGTGGCCCCAAAGAGTAGAATGATGTAATATTATAATTGTAAATATTAAAACTTACCTTTTGTCATTAGTGAAGTCTATGTTTATCTTTTGAACTCATATATTTCCTAGCCCCACTGCTTGTGTTACTAGAAAAACTTACTAAAGAAGCAGTAGACTAAGAAAAAGAGCAAAAGCTACGACCATGGGACAAAGTATGTGCTGATTATGTTATAAAAATGATTTAATTAACACTAGAAAATCAATTTGGTCGGAACTAGTGTATGACTTCGACTAGTTTTAGATCTTTTTCATAATCAAAATACTATATAGTATATTGCGTGGTCGGACGATATTGTAAGACTTGTACCGATGATAAAAAATCATGCAAAAATGTATGCAAAAGCGATAAGTGATCTTATTTATACTCATTATCCAAACTGACCGTAAAGGTTGGTAAGAACCAAAGACATGATAGACATTTCGCAAAACATATTCGTTCTCAAGTCCGATTGGTAGCAAAGATCGTAAAAAATGATTGTCGCTAGGAAACTCCTTCCAGTGGGCAGGACCACATGCAGAGAGGAGAGATTTCGACTAGGAGGCTTTTCGTGTCTCGAATAGTAGCAAAACAAGAGATGAACAAAATGTTGAAATGAAGGAAGAAATACTTTTAATCCTTAAGCATGCAAGAAAAGAGTGTGTGGTCACTCGTGAGAAACATCGCTGTGATGATCACGAAATAGATCTTTATGACGTTTGACAACTATCTTGGAGCTAAGAAGTAAAAGGTATCCTTAAGAAGGCTATCGAAGAGCAATTGATCTTCTCCAATGATCGTAGACAACAATAGCATATGACCAAACAATGGATAATGTAAATATAAATAACAACACTCATCAGAAATTAAAGAAATGATGAATCTTTATTGAGATCGAAAAATAAAATACTAAACAAAGAACTTACGCAATTGATCAATGTTCCAAGATTTAGATAAAACCTGTCCGTCTGACATGGCTAGTCGTACCAAACTAGGTCTGGTGACGTCAACCACATTGTATGGACCTTCCCATTTGGAATAAAGTTTATTGTGATTTGCTTAGCTCTAAATTGTTTTGAGAACCAGATCACATACAACTTGGTTGCGAGGTTGTACCTTACGATTGTGGTACCTTCTCATGGCTTGTTGGTAAATTGTCGATCGTATAAGGGCTTGGTTCCGTCGTTCTTCAAGGAAACTGATGTCGTCGAGTCGTTGTTCTGTCTGGTCATTCTCATTGAAATAATCAGTTTGAGCAGAGCCAATTTTCAGTTCCGGAGGAAGCATGGCTTTAGCACCATAAACCAGAAAAAATAGTGTTTCACCGGTCGCACGACTAGTTGTGGTTCAAACGGCCCATAACACAGAGAGAAGTTCTTGAACCCAAGCTCCTGACCATTTTACTAACTGGTCAAAGACTCGATGTTTCACTCCCTGCATTATTATGCCATTAACTCACTCGACTGCTCTGTTACTCTGCGGATGAGCCATATAAGCGAAATGTATCTTGAAACCTAGATCTTCACAAAATTCTTGAAAATTTCCGCTTGAGAACTGTGTACCGTTATTTGTGATTATACGACTGGCTATGCCAAATCATGTCATCATGTTTTTTTGGGGCAAGCTCTTAACGACTTTAGTTGTTGGTTTAATAATTGGTTCGGCTTCTATCCATTTTGTGCATGTATCAATCATTACAAAAAGAAACTCAAAGCCCCCGAGTGCCTTTGGGAAAGGTCTCAGAATGTCTAGTCCTTATGTTGTGAAAGGCCAAGAGAGAGGTATTGTTTGCAAAGCTTGTGCTGGCTAATGACTTGTCGACTATGAAATTGACATTGTACGCACTTCTTCACAATTTCTTTTGCATCATGGAGGCCCGTTGGCCAGTAGTGTCCTTACCTGAAGGCTTTACCGACCAAGGTTCTGTAGGAATGATGTGCTCCACAGACTCCTCCATGTATGTCGGATAATAACTTAATACATTCCGTTTGAGATATGCATCTTATTAACACTCCATGAGATCCTCGTTTCTAAAGGGTACTTTCGATCAGAGTGTATGATTTGGCTTTTTGAGCTATACGTTTGACCTCTACATCATCTTCAGGACTTATGCTATGCTGAAGATAATTATAGATCGACGTCATTCAATCACTACTTGGATGGATTTGTACGACCTCCAATGGAGCATGCATGTCCTTTAGTTCTTCTCGGAATGCTCGACCACCGAGGGTGAATCAAGTTGCTCGAGAAAAACTCCGAGCGAGACAGGTGACCTTGTGGAAGCCATCAGTAGCAACTGGTTTGCTAGAAGTTTTCCTTTCTAGGAATATGTCAGATCTGAAAACCAAATAAGTGCTTTTCGAGTTTCTGTACTTTCTCCAAATAAGATGACATCTTGGGACTGAAGCATTGATAGTCCTTCCCGACTTGATTCACTACTAGTTGAGAATCACCTTTGCCTATTAATCTATGAATCTCGAGCACTCTGACTGCTCAGAGTACTGCTAGTAAACCTTCATATTCTGTCACGTTGTTTGTAGTAGGAAAGTTTAACTGAATAACATATTTAATTTGTTCTCCAGAAGGAGATATAAGGACATCTCTAGCCCTTAAGCCTTTGAGCGTCAAGGAACTATCAAAGTACATTGTCCACTCTTCATGGTGTTTGTACTCGAGCCCTTGGATGGGTTCAGTGTTCGTCCATTCGGCGATGAATTCTGCTAAAGCATGGGACTTGATTGTTGTTTGTTAGATGAAATGGAGGTCGAACGCCCCAAGCTTGAATGCCTATTTTGCTGTTCGTCCTGATGATTCCCTATTTTTGAGAACTTGACCAAGGGGATATCCAGTAGGTACGACCACTTTGTGGGTCTAAAAGTAATGCCTTAATTTCCTTGAAGCCATAAGGATACCATATATCAACTTTTGTACTTATGGGTATCGTTCCTTTGGTCCTTGTAAGACTTCGCTTACATAATATACTGGTTGTTGGATATTGTCACGTTCAACGACCAGTAGCTTATGCTTTTGCTCTTTTTTGCAACATAATCTTATGCTTCTTCTCTTGTTTCTCCAAGGTAGGTTGAGAGATTTTGTCTTTTCGATCAACAGCTTCATACCATTCAACCACTTCGCTAGCGGCTGCATATTTGTTAGCCATGTTGAAAAGTTCGATGGTCATTCGGGGAGGATTCATTGCAATATCCTCTGTAAACCACCGATTCCTCAACCCTGCTTTAAAATCCTGGATGACGGAAGATTCTACGACCTCTGGAATAGAGTTTCAAACCTAGCTAAACCTCTTAATATATTGTCGAAGAGTTTCATTGGTCTTTTGCCTGATTTGATGGAGATCGTCATCTTTTTGGGGCGATCGTACGTTCCTTGGAAGTTGGCAATCAACATATCACAGAGCTACTCCCAAGTGTAGATAAATCCGATCGACAGTTTGACCAACCACGACTGTGCAGACACTTCAAGGACCGTGGGCATGTAATTTTCCACCACATTGTCATTACCAGCAGCAACTTTGATGGCGGTAGTATAGATCGGAAGAAATTATAATGGGTTCTGAGTCCCATTGAACTTCTCTATGTTGGCTAGTCAGAACCTGTCCGGTCAACGTACAGCTTGGAGCCCTGCTGAGAAGGCTCGACAACCTGTTATGGAGTTATGTCGCCTACTTTGAAAAGGAGCCGGATTGTAGTCAGTTGGGGACCGATTCCTCGGATTAATATACCGAGTCTCTGGTGTCCCAATCCGGTCGTGGACATTAGTGTTATTTCTTTGACCACCTGCTTAGTTCAGAAGATGCCAAAGGTCTCTAGAACCAAGAGGTCGTTCCTCTCGCCAAGGAGGAGTGGTGCTGAGAAGAGCCGTCTTGCCTCGTGATTCCCTGGTCAGAATCTACGAGGGGGTCTTAGTATCGTCCGGTCCTCCGTCTGACCATGTTGTCCCCTATTGAGGGAGGAGCGCTACGAAGAAGTCATGGTTTGAATTTGTGAGTTGCTTTGCTCCCGGTACATTTCTATATGTTGCATGGTTTGCTGGAGGATCTCCAACATCTGACCTGCAAGTTGAACGTAAACTGGAGTCTCTGCCAGAGCAGGATCCGGGTTATTCATGATATCACGAACTCGTTGTAAGCTTTTTAGGGTTGCCGAAGGTCTTGGAGGATTGCTGCTAGCAGTGGGCGTTCGATGAGTCAAATTTCCTTCCGACCTTCCGTCTTGTCTTGCCCAACCTGTCACATGTTGTGGGGGTAGGAACAGGTGGATTAACTGATCAATGTCCATTAGTTCGTTTACCTTCTACAAGTGGTGTTTGAGCGCCTGTACCATCTCCATTAGTATGTGGTGGCGGGTTAAGTCATGGAGGATTGAGCATGTCATCTTGACCAGTATCTCCGTTGGCGTTAACCTCATGGCGCCAGCAACAATCATCCGATAAGCTCCCGTCGTAGCTAAGGGAGAGCCTTCCCGAGCTTTGGCAAGGAGCCTCCACGACGAGGAGCAGTTGGAGATTGCCACCTCTAGCGGGCTTTGTGGTGGATTCAACCTGATCCAGCGGATTGCCGATCGTATGCTGAGGCTTATCAATCCCACTTGGCTTTTGACTAGTGGTAATGGTAACTTCATTGACATTCTCACTAAGTGTCAGTTGGCCCTCGGAATACGTAGTAGTCGTTGGCGAAAACTGGTAGCCCATGATAACTTCGAGATTCGAGAGTACGCTGATTATCTGATGTTGTGCTACTGTCGTCATTCTTGCTGGTTGGATTGACAGGGCTTGCAGAGGCATTCGGATGTTCCGAACTGGTCAGAATAACCGGTTCCTTTGAAAGTGCTACGCATGGCGGTGGTGAATCCTCATCCATCTGGTCGATCTCGCTGGTCCCAGCGAGTGGCGAGCCAGCGGAGGAGGATGATGATGATATCCTATTTTCTTCCATGGCGAGCATGCATGCGTCCATGTCGAGGTCGGAGTAGTCCACCAAGTCGAACCAGTTTTTCTCATCCCAAGTCTCTGCCATGTTTGCATGAGCGATGACGAAGCGAAGGGAGTGGATGGGGAATGCTTGAGCGAAGTGATCTTCAAGGACTTAACGCCTTCTTCCCCTCGAACGGCGCTGATTTGATGAAATAAAATAGAGGAAATGTCAAAGAGTTCTTGGAAGCGAATGTGATTGCTCTTTATTGCTATGAACTGGATGCTTTACAGGGGGTACCTTTGCCAAGGCGGTGGACTAATCCAAATTACACTGAGCGTAGCGCTTGCTATGCTATTGAATCAGAGTTGAAACATGAATCTAGTGTCGATTGTGATGCTTCAATCTGATACATTTGTTCCTGCATGCTTCGTCTTTAAATAGCCATCGAAGAGGTGACAATTACTTCTAGAGAAGACGCTTGTTGGAAGTGATACGTCCGGTCAGAAGGACAGTTGCTATTAGTGAAACTATAATTGATCGTTGGTTTAATGTCCGTGAGATATCAAACCGTATAGTGGTTATTGTTAGTGTCTTAGAATCATGAAATGTCATGTAGTATGGAGCAAATATGACATGTGTTCCATTAGTCACACGGCAAGAATATACTTGGAGTTGGATCCAGATACCAGTTCAAGGCTTCTACGAGCAGTTATCTGGTCAGGGACTTGGTATAGGTCCTCATCCGATACCCATAAGTAACCTCTTGAATCCTTATGACCACAGGGTCGTTAGCCTTAGGGTTATGACCACAAATACATATGACCTTCTATTATGTATTAAAGTAATACATAGAGATTTTAATCCTCGTCACTCGCCATCTTCACTATCTCTCCCCTCTGTGAGTTCATGTTGACTGGAGACAATGTCTCCGGTCCTTATCCTCTCTTGCTTCCCACTGATAGGTAGGCCCTGCCACTTCCTTTTCTTTTCCCATTTTCTTTCTTCCTTTTCTCAATTGATAATTTACCAAAAGGACCCTCAGAAGATAACATTCCCTATCAATTTATCAATTTGATAAAAGATGCTCAAAATCTTATTTAATATACAGCTGTTCGACTATGGGTACCTTGCGGTTTGAACCCAAAGCCTAGCAACAAGGACTCTGCACAGACAAAGGTGTACTATGCCTTGATCTAATGCCTTTGTGTGAGAATTTTCACACAAGTTACATTCTGTACTGGGCGGCTTACCCTTTTCCTTCTCGGGTTTTGATGTTACGGTCATGTCCCCATATCTAGCTCAAGAGTACTAAAGAAAGTATACCCTTATCTTCCTTTGATCGTGACTTCACGATCATACTCAAGTAGG
Source organism: Hsuehochloa calcarea (assembly GCA_036346395.1). Lineage (NCBI taxonomy): Eukaryota > Viridiplantae > Streptophyta > Magnoliopsida > Poales > Poaceae > Hsuehochloa > Hsuehochloa calcarea. The sequence continues at coordinate 57,814,798 of CM070593.1, read as the reverse complement.
TGAATTCTTTAGGGAATCCTGTAGGACGATTCCGATACCATAGAAGTCTCGAATTCATTAAGAGCTATTGCTCAACCTCCCATACAGAAAGAACTCTGCAGCTAATAGGACCCTTTAGATGTGCTCTATAATCCCACCTAGTTTGTTGTCCTAGAGCCTAATTCACGGGATCTTCGACCTACAATGTGACTCTTTACACGGGTGTGAGCCCCATTCCCTTTGATGCTGCAAGGATGGCCTTTCGCGCCAATTCTTTGGTGAAAGGATCTGCCAAATTCCTTTCAGACTAGATGCATTCTACAAAAATAACACCCGTATCTCTAGCATGCCTTACCGACTTAAGTCACCTTTTAATATGTTTTGAGGACTTCATATTGTCCTTCCTACTCTTCGCCTTAACCAGAACGGTTTGGTTATCATGGTAGGTCAATACAGATGGAATTGGCTTTTCTAGCACATGTAGGGTCTAAAAGAAGTTCTCTAATCCATTTTGCCTCTATAACCGTGAGTCTAGAGTTTCTAGCTCAACCTCCATGGTAGACCGTGTAAGAATAGTCTGTTTAGAAGACTTCCATTAAACGGCCCCACCTGCTAGAGTGAATACATAGCCACTCGTAGCCTTCATGTCATCTGAGTCGCTGATCCAGTTGGAATCACTTAATCCTTCCAAGACTACCGAATGGCTAGAATAATGTATTCCCAAGTTAGAGGTCCCTTTTAGGTACCTAAGTACCCTCTCTTGTGCTATCAAATGATCATCTCCTGGATTGGACGTATAACGACTTAACCTGCTTATAGCTTATGCGATGTCAGGTCTCGTTGCACAAGTTAGAGACATTAAAGATCCAATTATTTGAGAATATTTAAGTTGGTCTTTTCCATAGCCAGTGTTTTTATGTAGCTTCACATTTGGATCATAGGGTGTGACCGCTGACTTACCGTCCATGAATCCAAATCTGGATAGGACCTTGTCCACATAATGGGATTGTGAAAGAATAATCCCATTCTCACCCTTTATAAGCTTGATGTTTAAGATAACATCAGCTTCACCCAGATCTTTCATATCAAAATTCTAGGGGAGGAAAGACTCAATCGACATACTTTCATCTCTTCAACCACAAACCCATCGGGCTATTGCATATAAATCTCCACATCCAACTCTCCGTTTAGGAAAGCGATCTTTACATCTATTTGATGTACTTGTAGTTTATATGCAGCAGCTAATGCTAAAAGCACCCGAATTGTGGGTAAACAAGCCATAGGAGAGTATGTATCAAAATAGTCTTCACCTTCCTTTTGCGTAAAACCCTTAGCCACTAAGTGGGCCTTGTACTTTTCTATAGTACCATTAGGTCTACGCTTTCTTTTAAAGATCTCTTTGCAACCCACTAGCTTGTATTCAGATGGGAGTCTCGTAACCTCCCACGTTCCATTTGCTATGATGGAATCCATATCGCTATGGACTGCCTCCTTCCATTAATCCACATCCGGGGATGCGTATTCCTCTGAAAGGTTTCATGGTTCATCATCCACGACATAGGTGACATAGTCATCGCTGTAATATCCCAATTTTTTGAGCTTTAAAAAAACCTTTTGAATAGTTAGTAGTTGGAAAATTCATCCTTGAGATTTTATTTGAATTTTAATAAAGCTTAACATGGACTTTCAGTATCAAAACAACTTAAAATGATTAATGTCAACATCAATAATTGTCAAAACTATTTTATTTGGGTTCTATGGGCTTGGATATATTTTCCAGATTTTTCTAGAATTTTTTTGAGTTCATTTGTTGTTTTCTATTTGCTATTTGCATTTTCTGGTATTTTTAAATTAGAAAATCTAAATGAAATATCAGAAATAGTAATTGGGCTGAAACCCAACCCTATTCCCGCCTTGGCCCAGCACTATGCGGCCCGATCGCCCGCGTCGCGCCCTTGCTATGCTAACATGCGCGGCCCCACGTGTTAGCCTCACCCTCTCTTTTCCCGTGCGCATCCGCACTGGTCCCATCAATAAGCCGCGTCAGCATCGTTTGTCACGCGAGCCCGTCCGAGCCCCAGCCATTGACAAACGACCCCACTGTATCACTGTTGATCGTCTCCGAATCCGTTGGAGATTTGGTTTCGCCATCGCACGACCGTTTTGGGTGTTTGTGCCCTGGACTCTCCCGAGCCGCCGGGTATAAAGGGAGGGGTAGCCCTTGAGCTCCACACCTCAACCCTAGCCGCAAAAACCCCAGCGCAAAACCCTAGCCACCGGGAGAACTCAAAGAAGAAAGCGTCGCCACCAACTCTGACGAGGGATTCTGTCGCAACTGGAGCCGCTCGAGCTTTGTGGTCTGCACCTCCAGCATCGCAAGGATGAGAGCATTCTCCTAGCCGCCTTGGTTCTGTCGGAGCATTATTGGAGAGCCAATCCTGTCGAGCCTGTGTTCTCCCTGCCACCTAAACCTTACCGCCAGGCAAACCCATCGTCCTTGAGCATTCGTGAGCACATCTCTGAGATCCCCGTAGCATCCTCTACCCGCTGGTACCCTTCACCGCTGGTGAGCCACCGCCGTTCACCTAATGCCATCAGTACCCGAGCCTCCGCCGCCGTCGAGTCGTCGTGTCCGTCCACGTCTGCGCCAGTTCAACCTCGTGTGCCCATGTGTTGCCCATGTGGCATCTGAGTCAGCCGCGTTTTAGATCCAAACCGTAACCTAGATGCGATCTGGAGTTAACCCAATCCACCGTGAGCCGTGTCTATGTCATGTGGGGTCCACCAGCCAGATCACTATTCCGTGAACCCATGAACCCGTAGACTAGTAAACCCTTGAATGCACTTGATCCATAGACCGTGGGTCCCACTGTCAACCTCAGATTCTTTTCTCTGGATTTATTTTAATTCAAAAATTCTCGGGGTTGACGTCAGCTGACGCCATACTCCGATTTTCCAGTAGGAAAATAAATCGGGAAATTCTAGAAATTCTAATTTTGCCTTTCTCTTTAGATTAGACCTTTCAGAAGCCACATCTTCTTCATCCAAACTCCAATTGAGCCAATTTAAATTTCTAAATTCATCTAAATTTGAGCTCTATTTTTTAGATATTTATTTAATTTTTTGACTTTATTTTCCTCTCTGTTTTTATTTATTTTATTTTTGAGTAGATGTTGATACTTGGGGATTTTTGAAGAAGGAGTTCACTGACCAAGACCATTACCAAGGTCTATTCCAAGGCAAGTTGTTCCTTTGATCATGTTGAACCCAGTTTTCACAATCCCATTGATTCAAAGTACTGCATTCTACTTTAAGTATTTATTTAAATGCTTTGGGATTAGTTAATCATCCTAATTGTTTATATCCACCTTGCTTATTGTAATGCCGTGATCTTTTATCGCCCTAGATTGGTTCATTATTTTGTTGGTATTATCATAGAACCAATGTGGGTTGGTTTGATATGAATAGCTTGCTTAATTATGCAATGAGTCATCATTTCATGTGAGTTGCTAATATGAATTTGACTAAGTGATTATGGAACTTTGTAATAAAACTATGTACGCTATGTGCTATTACTCGTGGATGGCATGTGTTGCACTTAACCAATAGGGTGAAAAAAGATTCAGACTAAGGCAAGTGGTGAAAACTCTGTGACATGGTGGAGCTCAGTGCGTGGGAATTAAAAGAATGATTATTTAGTTAGAAATAGAAAGTCTTGCCTTGGTCAACTAAGGACTTAACTTTGTGTGCCATTGAACTGAGCCACAACTGTACGACAACATGCCTGGTATGGGACAGACCAAACTTAGTAAGTTATTGAGTCTCGACATTGACCACTCAGGTTGTAGGTTAGGCTCTGTGCAAGGGTGGAGGTGTGTTTCTGTCTTTGTGGTGACTCGTATCGCGGGACGGTTCGCTACTTCCCTGTTCAACGGTGTGCGATTGAAGGACCGAAATGGCAGCGAGAGGGGGTGAATGGTGCCTTAAAATTAGAACTCCCTTTCTTGTATTTAAACAAACCTACAAAGCCCTCTGGAAATCTCAAGTTTGAGTGAAGCAAAATCGGAAGCGAAAACAAGCTTGGTACATTCATCCGAAATCGGAAGCTCGATTCTACCGTGATGAGTTCCGCACTCCGTAGTTCGGGTTGATCTGGAAGTTCCGCCCATGATATTCGCCGTGGACAATCGGAAGTTCGATTGTCTGACCAAAAACGATCTTCTCGGGTTTTCCCAAAATCGAAATACTAAATCTTGAATGCTCTTCTCGGTCAAGTTTCACGAGGACATCATCCTAAACAACATCTTGACCTCATGGAGAATAATCGCAAACAAAGATTCATTAATCAAAGCAAAATCAATTTCTTGAAGAAGGGCAAGAAAGACCAAAAACTTCAATAGACAAGATTCTCAGATTCTTAGCTCATGAAACTTTGAGGATATATTAGCAATAGCAATACGACTCTAGATATCAAGTTTCATGCCATCTCATAAGACGAATCAAAAGATACACCAAAACCCTAGATATTCAACATGAGCAGAGAGAATAGAAGAGGCATAAACAAAACCAAAAGCTCGAGGATTTCATTGATAGGAATCACAAGATTACAAAGGAAACCACGGAGGAATGATTACACAAGTTTTAGGTTCATCCTCTCCAACTCAACAAACTCTCAAAAGCAAAACAAACTCTCCAAAAGCTCTTTTGCTAAAGCTAACCTAATTTTCTCTCTCAAAAGTCTAACCCTAACACCGGGGTTCACCTCTATTTATAGCCCTTGGCTAATGGGTCTCAACCCATTAAGCCCGCTACACGAGCGGAACCGCCTCCACTTGTGCGCTTTGCGAAAAGACCGTTCGCCCCTTGCGCACCTTTCGGAAGCCTCCGTACACCTTGCTGTCCTTGACTGCGCAACCACCTCAAGATTCACGCCGTCTTGACACATCTCGACCGTTCGACCTCAGCGCCGCTGCGCCTAGTCCGATCACCTCGTGTCGCCACGACTTACGTCTCGATGTCCTGCGATCAACACGCACAAAAACACATCACATAGCATTGCCCAATATCATAGCATCAATATTTGTACAAGACTCAAACTCATACAAACTCAAAATCACAAACTTTCCTTCTCTGCACAGTTCTGGGCACAATCGGAAGTTCCGCACTTACCATTGCGGAAGTTCCGATTTCCGGAACGTCCGCACTCGTCAGGATTATCGGAAGTTCCGCGCTTACCATTGCGGAAGTTCCGATTATCGGAACGTCCGCACTCCCAGATTTTCAATTCCGATTTTTGTCACAGAGGAATACTCACGTCAGTATTATCGGACAAACCGCGTCCCCAGGTGCGGAAGTTCCGATTACTTCAACCGAAACACAAACATCAGGATAATCGGAAGTTCCGTTTTACCACAGCGGAAGTTCCGATTATCGGAAGTTCGTTTTCGAGCGGAAATTCGCGCCACGTAATCAAAACAGCGATGGCGCAAACGCGATGATTTCAATCACAAACTTCTCACCACAACGTCAAATACTCATCACTCATACGGGGACCCTACTCACATGGTCTTTCAGCGATGGACTAATTTCCTATGTGGGCATTAGTACTGTCAGTAAAACACATCAGGAGTGTCAATGCTTGAGATGAAGTTTCTGATAAGCTTTGTTATGATTAGTGCTATCTACACTGGTTATATCGTGTGGGTAAAGTGTACAACCTGTGTAGTGAGTTAAACAATCTATTTGAATAGCCGTGTCCGCGGTCATGGACATGCTCAGGGATTTCACATGAGGGTTAGATTTTCATAAAACAAATGAGATGGGAGCTGTGTGATCTAAGTCATTTGGCTATATGAATAATTCAATTAGGCTTTGTGTTCTTTGTGAAAATAATTGTTAAATTATTACTATTTATTTGTTTTAAGTAATGTTTTAATCTATCATTCGTATTTTGTGGATGTCATAGGGATATGCTCCAGATCTTAGGATGATGTGACAATTGGCAATGGCTTTTATGGTTTGTCGGTTCACAGGGTTTTCGACAAAGTTCAGGCTTTCTGGACAGGGGCGGTCCGACCGGCCATAGCATGGCGGTCCGACCGGTCCCAAATCGGTCGGAACGGCCATGTGCGGCAGTCGGACCGATGGTGACCACAAATGGTCAGAACAGGCTGGGCCAAAAATAGAGTATGTAGGCAAGTGAGGGGATCCCAATGCACTTGGTCTCATAATTTTTGGAGCCTCCAAGCAAAAGTTCTATTCGTTTTAAATTTCGAAGGTTTGAATTTGGGGCTTGAAATTCGGCTAAGTCCACAGTGGCGGTCGGCCAGCTCACGGGGAGCGGTCCGACAAGCCCGAGGCGATGGTGATGTTGTTTTGTTAGGTCAAGTTCATTGGTATCATGGCATATGTATTGCATGATACATGTTTTGACTAACATGGGTCAAGTTGTGAAGAACTTGTTCCCGAATTCGTGTTTGCTTGTCTATGGTTGTGCAGGTTGCTTGGTGGTCAACGACGGTCAACGGCGAGGATGATCGGGACTAGACTTGGAGAGTTGAGGTCCAGAACGATCGATGATGCCGGGTGAGGTCAATGGACTCAAGCGTGACACAAGATGGACAAGGGTGACCTATTGGTGAATCCATGGCGCATGGTGAAGCGGTTTAGGTCAAAAGGTTAAAGACGGCGCTTTGCGAAGCGTGCGTGTGTGACTCATTTGTTAGTGGGCCTTAACGGGAGCCCAATAGAGTCAAACCCTAGAAGTTCTAGGCCTCCACTATAAATAGGAGGAGATGGTGGCTGCACCGGCGGCCTCTCTCTCTCTCTCTTGCCTCTTTTATGTTTCAAAACCCTAATTGGCTTAGGGGGAGTTGAGGTGGAGGCTAGGGCTCTTTATGGTTTGAGGTGATTTTCGTGATCTTGAATTGACCACTGATCCATGATGGTGTGGGTGTAATCCAACAACAATCACGTTCTTAATCTACGCAAGGTTTGCTTGAGATAAGTCTCTTTTCGTTCTTACTTTCAATTTTGTGATTTTAGGGCTTTCTTTGATCCACGAGTTTTTGATTGATTCTTTCACGTGAATTAGCTTGCTGTGATACGTGTGAACCTATCTAGGATCATCTTGATCATCAATCACTCACGAACAAGTATTAGAATCAAGTTTTCGTTCTTGCCCGGTTTTAGACCCTCTGTTACTCAATTGACAACTGTTCAGGATCTATCCAAGAATTATCATAATATTCGATTGGAATAGGTCCTCAATAGCATAGAGAAGGTGTGTGCAAAGTTTCGTGAAGTTTGGAGTTGAGAATCAAAAGTTAGACCTAATTGCAACCGTCATCGGGCTGTTTTCTTGTTTGAGATCATTACGAGTCTGTGGTCGAGACCGCCCATCATTGCCGGTCCGATCGATTTGGCAGCGGTCCGACCGCCGGTATAATAGCAGTCTGACCGCCAGGAAATCGGTCCGACCGCTCCAGGCCAAAGGTCAGACCGCCAGTACATTGTATTGCTTTGATCTTTGATGTTTTTGTCATATTGCTTAGGGGATTAAATTGAATTCAATACTAGTCTTTATTTTGTCTTGGTATATTGATCTTCATAGCTTCCTCATAGCTATTGGAGTGAAATTGTGTTGAATTCATAATTTGTGAAAAAATGAGCATGCTCCTATTCACCCCCCTCTAGTCGCCTTTTCGGTCCAACAAGTGGTATCAGAGCCCGGTTAGTTCACTCTTGATCTTAACCGGTCACTGAACTTTAGGCATGGATAAGTTTTCTACTAAACTGCATATCTTCGATGGGCACGACTATGCCTATTGGAAGAATCGTATGCGAATCTTTCTTGAGAGCGAGGGACAAGCTATTTGGGATGTTGTTCGAGCCCCGCTTGTTATTCCTGAAATTGCTACACCGGCTTCAGCGGTTCTTGTGGCAAACAACAACAAGGCCAAGAATCTTTTATATGGTGCGCTTGGTAGACAACAATATAATCGCATTTGCAATCTTGCAACTGCGCACGAGATTTGGAACACCCTCGAAACATATCATGAGGGTTCGTCCCAAATCAAGAAAGTGCGACAAACAGTTTACAAGCGTGAATACAACAAATTCGAGATGCGTCCTGGAGAGAGCATCGATGATATTTTTAGTCGCTTTAATAAAGTAATTAATCAGATGAAAGATGTTGATATTGAATACTCTCAATCTGAAAATGCCACCCATCTCTTGGCTGCAATCACACCAAGGAGTGGGAGATGAAAGCTACTGCTGTAGAGGAAAATGTTGATCTTTCGAGTCTTACTTTGGAATTGCTTTATAGTAAACTCAAGACTCATGAAATTAAAAGAGTTGATCATCCCAAGAAAGACAACATGGCATTGATAGCTGATCCTCTCAAAAGGTCCTCTGATGGTACTCTTGAATCGTTTTCTGGTTTTTCATTTACTTGTTTATCTGCGATTCATGAGGAGGAGCTTGAAAGTATTCCTGAGACAGAGTTAGCCCTCTTAGTTAAAAAATTCACACGGGCCTACAATAATGTGAGAAACAAAAAGAGAGGTGGTCCGGTGACATGCTACGAATGTGGTGAGCTTAATCATATCCGGGAAAATTGCCCCAAGCTGAAAGGTTAGAACAATCATAAGGAGGGAAAGCCAGCTTAGAAGAAGCCTCCATTCAACAAATCAAGGTATGAGGCTAATAAGCTTGTGAAGGCCGCTCACCGGGTTCTTGCCGCTTTTGAGGATCAATCCTTGAGCGATGTGGACTCCGGGAGCGAGGAGGACAAGGAGGAGGAGATCCCTCAAGATAAAAAGAAAGGGAAGGCCAAGGACTTCACTGGCATGTGCTTCATGGCTGACACTGATGACATTGATGATGATGAGGTATCTTTTTCTTATGATGAGCTTTCTGCTAAATATGATTCTATAGTTGAGCAATTGCTTAGTCAAGATGAAGCGCTACAATTTGTCATGACAAAAAATAAGAAATTAGAGTCAAAGATTGGCAAACTGAAATTAGAACTTAAAAATGCTAAGACTCTTAAACCTGATGAATGTTTATCTTGTCATGCTATCCATTCAGAAATTGCCAAATTGCAATCTGCTCATAATATTTCTGTGCAACAACTTGAGAATGCTAGATCTGAGCTAAATGAAATTAAAACTGCTCCTTGTGAAAAATGTTTAGAATCTAGCAAATTGATTACTTCTGATGTGATTGATTCTAGCCCTTGCACTTCATGCTTAGAAAAAGAACGTGAAATCAAAGATATCTTAGAAGCTGCTAGAGTCAAATATGCTAAGCTTAAGGACAATATTGAAACTACTATTTGTGCTTCTTGTTCCGCTCTTAAGCTTGAAATTGCTTTATGTAAGGAGAAATCTATGGATAAAATTTGTGATGCTTGTGTTAATATGAGAAAAGAAAATGCTTACCTTCATGATACATTAGAGAAATTTTCTAAAGGTAAGAAACAGTTAAACATGATTCTTGACAATTCTAAAACTCCTTATAAGAAGAAAGGGTTAGGATTCAATTCTTTTCAAGACAATTCAAAACCAAAAGTCATTCAAGTCTTGGAAAAAGGTTTAATTGAATTCAAAACCCAACCTGCAAAAATATCTTTTAAATCTGTAGGTTTTGCCCAACATTGTGTTAATTCAAAGGGTACTTCTTCTAGTGGTACCAAGTACCATTGCACTTATTGCAAGAAAAGTGGGCATTTGATTGAGTTTTGTTGGCGTAGGTTGAAAAATGATAGGAAAAATCTTGATAGAGTTTCATTCATTCAACCTAGAGCTTTTATGAGACATGGTGACACTAAAAAGAATAAACCTGGGTTAGGATTTTCCTCACATGCTAATCGTTATGATTCTAAATATCATAATTCTCATGTTCTTCAGGCTGGCGGTCTGACCGCTGGTGGTCACCGGTCTGACCATTTGGTCGCTGCCGATCGGCCCTTGAACAACGCCTGATCGACCGCCCCTAGACAGGTTAATTCCCATGTTAATTTAAACATTGCACATAACAGAAATTTAGATAAAATCAAGGATAGTACTTCTGGTTTGCATACTCCTCGCAGACGTGTGTCTCAGTACTGGTTTCCTAAATCTTGTTTATCTAACCTTAGTATTGAGACATATCGTTCTTCTATTCTTTGATTTTCAGGATTACCGCGGAAAGAGGAAGAACACGTGGTTCGTTGACTCCGGGTGTTCACGCCACATGACCGGAAACTCAAGATGGTTCACATCTTTCACGCGGGCAACAGGTGATGACTTCATCACCTTTGGAGATGATACACAAGGGCGAATTGAAGGAACATGATCAATTAGGGTGAACAACAAATTCATCCTAAAGGATGTCGCTCTTGTGGACAAGCTTAGATATAATCTCCTTTCTGTTTCCCAGCTTCTTGATGATGGCTATGAGACTATATTTAAGAAAAATACTTGTCGTGTGCTTGATTCTAATGGTGAGCTTGTGTTTGGAATTTCTAGAGTTGGTAGAATTTTTGGAGTTGATTTTTCAGAATCTCTTGCTGGAGCTCTTAAATGTTTGCTTACATCTTCTTCTGATTTCTGGCTTTGGCACCGACGTTTGGGGCACATTGGTTTTGATCATCTGACACGAGTTAGCAACCTTGATCTCATGAGAGGTTTGCCCAAACTCAAAGCTGTCAAGGATCTTGTATATAATGCATACAGCAAGCATGGCAAACAAGTTGCCGCCTCACACCCTTACGTGGTGTGGTTATGGTAGCGGACCGGACGGTTGCTTCATATGGATCTTGTTGGTCCTGCTAGAGTCCGGTCAGTCGGTGGAAAATGGTATATTCTTGAGAGACCATGTGAGAGGTTCTCCACTCTGAGTGATGAGTATTTGACAAGTGTGTTGATTAGATTGAAAGTTGAGGTTTCGGTTTGGTGTTTAGGCTAAGTCGGAAATCGGAACTACCGTGTATGGAGCGGAAGTTCGATATATCGAACTACGGTGTTGGAAAAGGAACTTCCGATTTATCGGGTTTTGGTTTAATGAAGAAATCGGAACTTCCGCACAAGGAGTAGCGGAATGTCGATATTACGACATTGAGAGTTCTACGAGATATCAAATCGAATTAAATTTACGGAAAGTCGGTTGTTAGGATATCGAGTACTGCGATGTTGGCGGAACTTCCGATAATCTGACAAGTCGGATGTTCGAAATCGGAACTTCATTTATTATAAGTGCGGAACTTCGATTGTGTCGAGCTGTGCGAGAGAAGGTTATTTTGTGATTTTGATCTTGTATGAGTTTGAGTCTTATACAAATGATGATGCTATGTTATTGTGCAATGCTATGTGATGTGTTTTGTATGCATGTTGATTGCGGGGCATCAAGATGGAGTCGTGGCGAGACACGTTGGCCGGACTAAGCGCGAGGCGTTGAGGTCGAGCGGTCGGGATGTGTCGAAGACGGCGTGAATCTTGAAGCGGTTGTGAGTCGTGCACAACAAGGTGTCTGGAGGCTTCGGAAGGTGAGCAAGGCGAAAGGTCTTTTATAAGCGGCAAAAGTGGAGGCGGTTCCGTTCGGATGTAGCGGGCTTAATGGGTTGGAGGCCCATTAGCGAGAGGCTATAAATAGGGGAGAACCACGGTGTTAGGGTTAGACCTTTTGAGAGAAAAATTAGGGTTAGCTCCACCAAAAGGGTGTGTTTTGCTTTTGAGTTCGTGGAGTTGATGAGCTGAAACTTATTGTAATCATTCCTCTTTGTGTTACCTCTGTAATCCTTGTTTCAATTCAATGAAATCGAGGTTTCGATTATCGATTTTGCAACTCTCTCTCTCTCTGTTCATGTTGAATATCTAGGGTTTTGGCATATCTTTCGTTTAGCTTTATGAAATAGCATGAAACTTCATATCTAGAATCGTTTTGGTATTGCTATTACTTCCTCAAAGTTTCATGCTCTAAGAATCGAGAATCTAAACTTATCATTGGTTTTGTGTTTCTTGCCCTTCTTCAAGAAATCCGTTTTTAGTTCGATTATTGAATCTTTGGTTGCAATTCTTCTCCATGAGGTCAAGAAGGTGTTTAGGATGATGTCTGTGAAACTTGACCGAGAAGAGCATTCAAGATTTAGTTTTGGATTTTGAAAAGAAACCGGCGCCTTCGTTCTTGGTCGGGACAATCGGAACTTCCGATTGTCGAGAGCGAACTCTGGAGTCTTGAAGTATCACGGAGTAAAATCGAACGTCCGATTTTGTGAGCGATCTGGAATGTATGTTTTGTTCTCGATTTTGTTTTACTCTTCTTGAGAGGTTTGTTGATCTTATTTAAATCTGATGAAGGGAGTTCTTAATTTTAAGGCACCATTCACCCCCTCTGTTGCCATTTCGGTCCTTCAATTGGTATCGAGCGGTTAGCTCTTCTTGATAGATCTTAACGGTCGGTTGAGCCATGGCAATGGACAAGTATTCCACCAAGCCTCCGCTTTTGATGGTGCGGATTACCCTTACGGAAGAGCGAATGGAAACTTACATCCGGGCTCGGGGTATGCCATCGGAGAAAGGTGAAGGTTAGATTTCTTTGTTCTGCCGATGAGAACATCAATCTTTGGAAACATGGTCGATGTTGAGGCAAATGCTAAGGCAAGGAACATAATCATTCGAGGTTTAGCGATGAGTTTGATCGTATTTCTCATTTGATTTACGCTTTACATTTGGGTGACCCTCGATGCATACCATGAGGCACCACTCGATTAAAACGGTTCGACAAGACCAGGTTCAAGCGTGAATCTGATAAATTTGAGATGCTTCTTTGGTGAATCTTTAGATGAGTGCTTTTGGCGTTTTCACAAGATTTTGAGCAACCTCCGGCGGTCGGTCTTACATACCCGACTCGGATAACGCTCGACAGATGCTTTCGCACTTGATCTGCGTGTTTGGGAGATGAAAGTGACTACCATCAAAGATAGCACGGACCTCTCGACCACGACTCTTGATGCGCTTTACTCGCGTCTCAAGACTCACGAGATTGACATTGTCTCTCGAAGGTCGAAGTCACGATCGATGGCTTTAGTCAGATCCCACCTCTGGATCTTCTTACGAGTCGATCGTGGGTTCTCCTTAGGCGCTCTCGTGACATAGCGATGATCGATTAGAGCGACTTGAGGATGAGCAGCTAGCCCTCCTAGCTCGGAAGTTTTCCCATGCTTACAAGAGGAGGAGGGATGGTAAAGAGGAGGTCTGTGATTTGTTTGAGTGTGGTGGCCCCAACCACATCCGAGCAAAGCATCCCAAGCTTGGGAAGGGCAAAGGTGACTATGGCGGTCCAAGCAAGAACGACTACATCGACAAGAACATAACACGAAGCCCTCGGCACTGACCAAGGCAAGAAGAAGTTCCGCAACTTTGGGAAGGCTAAGAAGGCATTCCATCGCGTCCTCACGCGCCTCGACGAGGCTGGACACCAGGCGAGGTGGAGGGTGGAGTAACGATGATGGGAAGGGCGATCATGATCCCAGGGCGGGCAACTTCTCGGCATGTGCTTCATGGCCCTCGGGGCGAATTGAGCGACAATGAGTTGTACTCCGACTCCGATGAGGTTAGTCCCACTTATGACCAGACAATGATGCTTTTCTTAAGCTAGGTAGATTCCATGCTAAGTCTAGGGCTAAGTGTCTTTGGGTTGGAGAAGGAAGTAGCTAGACTATCACGGGAGCTTACTTTACTTACATCTGCTCCCTCCCGTGATGAATGTGACACATGCTTTGTGCTTTGATTGATGATATGGAAAAACTAAGGACCTTACATGATAGTGTGTCCTCTGAACTTGACATGATTAAGGTAGAGAACATTAGCCTTCTTCTTTGAATTAGAGATAAGTAGGATAGCACCTCCTTCATCCACTCTTTTTGAGGCTCTTGCTTGCACCTCATGTGAGGTTAAGGACAATTCGTTTAGAGGTCTTTATACCATCTTTGCTTGATCTGCACGAAACTTGTGAAAATTGTAATAATCTCAAGATGAACCTAAAGCAGGCGAGATCACAAAATTCTTAATTTCAAGTCTGCGCTACTAGAGCCTATTGTTTCTTGTTTAAACTGTCCTAAGTTAGCTCTGAATTAGAATCAGATCTAAGCGGTTTCAAGAAATGATTGATCACGGTAACAAATTGGCTCAAGATGCTTCTAAGGACCTGTTAGCTCACCTTGCAATCATTGTAATAAACTAAAATGTGATCTGGTTGCATTGGATGAAAAATGTGTGAAGGTAACTAAGGATCTTCTAGAGACACAATCATCTGCTTGTATTGTGTGTCTTTGGGAAGAAGTCGAGGGTTTGGTAGAGGCGCCTAATGCGTGAACCAATGCGCTAGCGATGGGATGTCCCCCAAAGTCGGTACCGTATGCACAAGCCAATCTTTCCTCTGTTGTTGGTTCTTCTTACGCTCCCTTACCTTCTGCTGTCCCTTCTTCCCCTGCTCTTCTTGCACCTCTCTCTTTGGGAGTGTCGGTATCTTATGAACACTCTCGAGAGGTTTGTAGGAGGCAAGAAGAAGCTCAATCTCATTCTAGACAAATCTAAAATTTGCAGATTTAATCGGGGTCTAGGATATGATATCCGAGGAGGATATGAGGAAGCATCCACTGTCGTGCTCAAAACCATAGCACGGTGTGATCAAAACTAAGCCCGGGGCGAGAAAGTAAATTTTAAGTCGGCGGGTTTTGTTCAAAGGATTTACGACGACAAGGTGATTCCACTGCGGCTTGACCTCTCGGAAGGCGATATCATTGCACCTTCATCGGAAAGATGGACATTTAGTTGATCATTGCTTGAGCGCGCCAAGATCGCGTAAAGACCGTGTTGAGTCCCTTAGGCACATTCGAGGGTCAACCCGGATCTTGAGTGCACCTAAGACCAACACGAGGTCTAGGTTTGTTCCATCGATGATTTTGGGCGACATCGAGGACTTGGTTTTTCCGAGTTTTACGAGTTTCGTTCTCATGCTCCCTTTGGTCGTAACTTCCGCCGTCGAGGTAGATCTCATTTTCCTTCGAGATAGCTACCAGCGGCGAGATCGACATATTCTTGCACTTCGACTCGCTCTTCCATAGCGATCGGATCCGACCTTGGTGAGATCTTTGACTTTTGAGTGACAGAGAGCGTAGGGTAGATAGAGTCGGTCTTGCTGACTACTTCATCTGATCGCCGTGTTACTCGGTATTAGGTGCCAAAATCATCGTTGATTCACCCCAATCTTGAGACTTTACTCTCTGTTTGACTCGAAGTCGCGGGGTGGGAAGGAAAGGTGCGGATTGTAGACTCGGTTGTTCACGTCATATGGTGGTGAGTCTCGTTGGTTTTCTTCCCTAGCCCGCGCTCCGGTGATGAGGCGATCACTTTGGAGATGCTTCAATTGGGCGAGTCATCGCTAAAATCTTGTGAGCATTAATGATTCTTTTATTTTAAAAGATGTTGCCTTAGTAAGTAAGGCTGCGATATAATCGCTTTCGGTCTCTCGACTTCTGATGACGGTTTCGAGGTGAGCTTTAAGAAAAACAATTGCCAAATTCTTGATTCTTGGGTAGTCTAGTTTGCGGATTTCTCGATATGGGAGGATCTTTCGTGCTGATTTTTCGGATCTTACGGTGATCCTCTCCGATGTTTAATTGCTTCAATCCGTGATTTGACTTTACGGCATAGGAGACTTGGTCATATAGGATTTGATCATCGACCGAGTTAGCGGCCACGATCTCATTCGTGGTGCCCAAACTCAAAATGGTCAAGGATCTTGTTTGTGCTCCTTGCCGTCACGGCAAAATGGTTGCCGCTTCACATCCTCGATTCTGATGACTATGACGGATGCACTGGTCAAGCTGCTCCATATGGACATGATGGGACCATCTAGAGTCGCGATCGGAGGGAGGAAGTGGTGCGTGCTTATCGTGGTCGATGACTTCTCGAGGTATTCTTGGGTGTTCTTCTTAGCCTCGAAGGATGAGGCGTTTACTCTTTTAAGTGGTCTTTTTGGTAGGCTTTACTGTTGAGCTCCGGTGCATTACGAGCAATTCGACCGATAATGGCACCGAGTTCAAGAATTCCTACTTTGAGAGTTTTGTGGTGAGGCAGTGTAGAGCATCGCCTCTCGTCTCCATCGTCCCCCAACAAAATGGCGTTGTGGAGAGGAAGAACCGTACCTTAGTCGATATGGCGGGACGATGCTTGATGAGTACTCTACACCTAGGAAGTTTTGAAATGAGGCAATTGCTCTTTGCTTGTCATGTTTCTAACAGTTTTTCTTGGGCACTCTTGCATCGCACTTCTTATGAGTTGAGATATGGCGAAAACCAGCGTCTCACATTTTCGTGTGTTTGGTTGCAAGTGTTTTATTACGAAGTCCAGGAACCTAGATAAGTTCGAGTCACGATCTTGTGATGGGATCTTTACGGGTTACTCGACTTCTTCTCGTGCCTATAGAGTGCAGGCTGCGAGTCTAGTAAGTTGTTTGAGACACAGTGAAGTGACCTTCGATGAGGCGGTCAGGACTAGGCACGATATCTCGAGTTCTTTAGAGCGATGCGAGTCCATCTTTGTGGGCGAAGAGGAAGACGGAGATGATGGTTGTATACGATCCAGTTCTTCCTCCTCCTCTTGAGGTGCCTTCTTCCACCACCTCGAGGAGATCGACCTTACCTTCAGCTTCTTACGAAGCTATTGGCTCTGTTCCTATCTCATCGATCATGAGGTAGAGGCCACTTCTTCATCTCACCTGGACCTCCAAGACACATTCAAAGGACCATCCTTGAGCGAGATAATTGGAGACCTCTTGAGCGTGTCACACGTTCCAAAGTCGGCTTGTCTTTTTACGTCTCAGTTACGCCTTTCGCCTCATTTGAGCCTAAAGATGTTTGTCATGCTCTATCCGACGAGTCTTGGACAAACGCTATGCATGAGGAGTTGGAAAACTTTGAAAGAAACAAGGTCGGTCCCTTGTTGAGCCCCTCAAGGTCACAATATCATTGGGACCAAATGGGTGTTCAAGAACAAGCAAAGTGAAGATGGGTTAGTCATTGAAACAAGGCTAGGCCGGTAGCTCGGGGTACTCTCAAGTTGAGGTCTAGATTTGAAGAGACTTTTGCCCTCAGAGCTAGACTTGAAGCCATTAGAATCACCTTGCCTTTGCGGCTTCTAAGGGTTTCAAGCTTTACCAGATGGATGTCAAGAGTGCCTTTCTCAATGGCCTTATTGAGGAAGAAGTCTATGTCAGACAGCCTCCTGGTTTCGAGAACCCCAAATACCCTAACCATGTCTACAGGCTTTCCAAAGCTTTGTATGGACTCAAGCAGGCTCCCAGAGCTTGGTATGAAAGGCTTAAGTCCTATCTGCTGAGCCATGGTTTTGAGATGGGTAAAATTGACAAGACCTTGTTCATCCGCCGTCTTGGCACTGATCTTCTGCTCGTCCAGATCTATGTGGATGACATTATCTTTGGCGGTTCCTCGCATGCTCTTGTTTCCCAGTTTTCCGATGTCATGAGCTCAGAGTTTGAAATGAGCATGATGGGTGAGTTGAGCTTCTTCCTTGGCTTCCAAATCAAACAGACTCGGGAGGGTACCTTTCTTCATCAAGGCAAATACACTCGAGACCTCCTGAAGCGTTTCGACATGAATGATGGAAAGCCTGTATCAACTCCAATGGCATCTACAGCTGCTCTGGATCCAGATGAAGACGGCGAACCGGTTGACCAAAAGGATTTCAGGAGCATGATTGGCTCTCTCTTGTATCTCACAGCCTCGAGACCAGACATACACTTTTCTGTGTGTCTGTGTGCTCGATTTGAGCTTCTCCTCGCGTATCTCACCGTCAGGCGGTGAAGCGCATCTTTCGGTACCTTCGAGCTACTATTGACTATGGTATCTGGTACTCTTCCTCTTCTTGTCTATCTCTTAGAGCCTTCTCCGATCTGCGATTTATTGGTCAGTAGGATAGATAGGAAGAGCACTTCGCACTTGCCAATTCATTGGCACTTCTCTCGCCTCTGGTCGTCGAGGAAGCAATCCGGTGTTGCGATCCCACTGCAGAGGCCGAGCACGTTCTTTGCGACCGATTCTTTGTAGTCAAGTGCTTTGGATGGTCTCGACCTGCGAGATTTCGGGCTATCTATCATTGCGTTCCACTCTTACGTGATAACACGTCTGCGATTTGCATTGCAAAGAACCCAGTGCAACATTCTCGGACCAAGCATATAGATATCAGATATCACTTTCTTCGAGATCATGTAGAGAAGGGTGACATTGTGCTCCAGTTTGTGGAGAGTGAGCACCAGTTGGCAGATATCTTCACTAAGCCTCCGGATGCCTCTCGGTTTTATTTCTGCGGGAGAGCTTGGGGTGGTTTGTCCTTACGATTCTTTGTGAGGGGAGCTTTGTGCTACTCTTGTATCATATTATATCATATTATATTATATTATCGCTTACTCTGTCTCGTTTCATTTCTTTTAATATTTGGTCAAGTCCTTCGGCATAGGTTAGAGTGTTTCTCTTGTCACATTGCTTTGACTGCCACTTCTTGTCTTGTGCTTCTAGGATGCTGCTTATTAGCTGTCTCTTCCTTCTCTAAGTAGAGCTTACTCACTTCTTATAGGTTCTAGCAGGGGTCGGGCCACCCTTGGGTAGACAGGGACAGTGTTTGCTCCTTAGTGTTTGTGTAGATCAGCTGATAGTCCTAGAATCATATGGGGTAGATAAGAACCTGTCTGAGCGATAGTTTTCTCTATATCTTTTCTATGCTCTAAAGGACTGTCTTTTCTGTTTTACTTATCAGATTCTCGTTTTTGTTCCTTTGGTTCAGGGGGAGTTTTTTCTTGGTTACACCATACTCTTAATTCTGCCTTAACTCAACCTGAATTAAAAGATGTATCTTATTCTCAAGGGAATCCGGATTTTTGTGTATTTCATCAAGCATTGCATAATAATCAAATGGAGCCTTGTTTATTATCCCTTATGATCTGTTTACACTATCTTACATCTTGCCATGATTTATGCTAAACTGCTAGATCTATCATGACTTTTTATGTGTAGTTTAGTCTTTGCCATGCTAAGGTAATTAAAAATGCTAAACTGAAATTAAAATCTTGTCATGATAGCTCTTGAGACTAGTCTGGTTGAAACTATCCTTTTATGAAATTCGCCATGTCAAATAGGCTGAGTTGAGTCCTGAATCTCTTTTGAACTTTTGAGTAAGCTGTGTCAGTTTGTTAAGAAAACATGACTTATCTCTAATCACTGGTCTAAAAACTTCAAAAGCAAAAATGATCTCTTTGTGCGAAAAAACTGATCTCACCAAATCTTTCTCATGAGACGGCTTGCCATTGCACTAGGCATGAACTCAGGGGGAGCCTTGGATGACCTAAGATCATCTCTTTAAGTCTGTTGCTTGGAGTGGTCGCATAAGGCTTGGGATCTAGCACATGTCTTAAAAAAAAATGGTTGAAGCTTAGGAGGCAGTTGTGGATGGCACCTAGTCCAGAGCTTGCTTTACTGAGATAAAACCATAAAAAGTCTTCAGAAAAAGAAAAAATGTGCTAAAATTGCTTATCTTCAAAGAGAACAAGTTCTGGATAAAATAAGTCCTTCTTCAACTGGTAGCACTCTAAACTGTTCAGTATGAGTCTTCTTGGTTCAACTTAGATTATTTGACATGGCTTATATCATCTTTGGATATCTTTAGCTAGACTTCAATCTTGACTTATTTGACCTGCTAAAGAATTGGATCATTAATCAGATTATGGACTCACTGTCTTAGCTCTTCTATACATCGATTGTCATGATCTTGATAGCATTCTTCTGTGTTATGGCTTGGTGTAATACTCTAATAGTCTTTTTGGATAATCTACATGGCTCCTAATGCTTAAAATGAACATCATATAGTCTTTTCCTCCCTTTTCCACATATTGATGATTTTATTGCCAAAGGGGGAGAATGATTGTGAGAAAAAGCCTTCTGAAGAAAAGCCTTGAGTTTTGTGCGAAAATTGCTCTTTCATCTTATCTCAAGTCTTTCTCTTTTTGTCAACTTGGTCTTGAGCTTAATTACTCTTGTTTAGACCTTGGTTGACTGAAATCTCAAACTCATCTTATGCTTTTTCGGTAATTGTCAATATACTCATCAAGGGGGAGATTGAGAGACCATGTGAGAGGTTCTCCACTCTGAGTGATGAGTATTTGACAAGTGTGTTGATTAGATTGAAAGTTGAGGTTTTGGTTTGGTATGCTTCGGCTAAGTCGGAAATCGGAACTACTGCATTGTATGGGCGGAAGTTCCGATATATCGGAACTACCGGTGTTGGAAAAAGGAACTTCCGATTTATCTGGGTTTTGGTTTCGGCTGAAGGAAATCGGAACTTCCGCACAAGGGGTAGCGGAATGTCCGATATTACTGACATTGAGAGTTCTCTGAGATATCAAATCGGAATTAAATTTCTGGGAAGTCGGTTGTTCCGGATATCGGAAGTACCGCAGTGTTGAGCGCGGAACTTCCGATAATCCTGACGAGTGCGGATGTTCCGGAAATCGGAACTTCCGCTGTTATAAGTGCGGAACTTCCGATTGTGTCCAGAACTGTGCAGAGAAGGTTATTTTGTGATTTTGATCTTGTATGAGTTTGAGTCTTATACAAATGATGATGCTATGTTATTGTGCAATGCTATGTGATGTGTTTTGTGTCTGTGTTGACTGCAGGGCATCAAGATGGAGTCGTGGCGAGACACGTT
Source organism: Hsuehochloa calcarea (assembly GCA_036346395.1). NCBI lineage: Eukaryota > Viridiplantae > Streptophyta > Magnoliopsida > Poales > Poaceae > Hsuehochloa > Hsuehochloa calcarea. The sequence goes on along the minus strand of CM070593.1, from coordinate 57,794,054 downwards.
GACCGGACTAGGCGCAGGAGGCGTTGAGGTCAGAACGGTCGGGATGTGTCGAAGACGGCGTGAATCTTGAAGCGGTTGTGAGTCGTGCACAACAAGGTGTACGGGAGGCTTCCAGAAGGTGAGCAAGGGGCGAAAGGGTCTTTTCGCAAAGCGGCAAAAGTGGAGGCGGTTCCGTTCGGATGTAGCGGGCTTAATGGGTTGGAGGCCCATTAGCAGAGGCTATAAATAGGGGAGAACCCTGGTGTTAGGGTTAGACCTTTTGAGAGAGAAAAATTAGGGTTAGCTCCACCAAAAGGGTGTGTTTTGCTTTTTGAGTTCGTGGAGTTGATGAACTGAAACTTATTGTAATCATTCCTCTTTGTGTTACCTCTGTAATCCTTGTTTCAATTCAATGAAATCTGAGGTTTCGATTATCGATTTTGCAACTCTCTCTCTCTCTGCTCATGTTGAATATCTAGGGTTTTGGCATATCTTTCGTTTCGCTTTATGAAATAGCATGAAACTTCATATCTAGAATCGTTTTGGTATTGCTATTACTTCCTCAAAGTTTCATGCTCTAAGAATCTGAGAATCTCGCTTATCATTGGTTTTTGTGTTTCTTGCCCTTCTTCAAGAAATCCGTTTTGGTTCGATTATTGAATCTTTGGTTGCAATTCTTCTCCATGAGGTCAAGAAGGTGTTTAGGATGATGTCCTGTGAAACTTGACCGAGAAGAGCATTCAAGATTTAGTTTTGGATTTTGAAAAGAAACCCGAAAGATTGTTCTTGGTCGGACAATCGGAACTTCCGATTGTCCAGAGCGGAACTACCGGAGTGCGGAAGTACCGCCGGGTAAAATCGGAACGTCCGATTTTGACAGAACAGTCTGGAATGTATGTTTTGTTCTCTGATTTTGTTTTACTCTTCTTGAGAGGGTTTGTTGATCTTATTTAAATACAAGATGAGGGAGTTCTTAATTTTAAGGCACCATTCACCCCCCCTCTGTTGCCATTTCGGTCCTTCAATTCTTGTCATAGTCGATGATCTTTCAAGATATTCTTGGGTGTTCTTTCTTGCTTCAAAAGATGAAGCTTTTGGTTATTTTCATGACCTTGTTCTTCGTTTGGCTTCTGAGCTTCCTGGTGCTTTGAGAGCGATCCGCAGTGACAATGGCACTGAGTTCAAAAATGCTTCTTTTGCCTCTTTTTGTGCTGAGCGTGGTATTGAGCATCAGTTTTCTTCTCCACACGTCCCTCAACAAAATGGCGTGGTGAAAAGAAAAAATAGGACCTTAGTCGAAATAGCTAGGACGATGCTAGATGAGTATAGCACACCGAGAAGGTTTTGGGCCGAAGCTATTGCTACAGCTTGCCATATTGCAAATCGTGTCTTTTTAAGACCATCTTTAGGCAAGACTCCTTATGAGCTTCGTTTTGGTAGAAAACCCTCTGTTTCGCACTTTCGAGTCTTTGGATCAAAGTGTTTTATTCTTAAGACAGGAAACCTAGATAAATTTGAGTCAAGGACTTTTGATGGGATATTTCTGGGTTATCCTGCACATTCGAGGGGTTTTCGGGTATTTCATGCTGAAACTAACCTTATTCAGGAGACTTGTAATGTCACTTTTGATGAGACTAGCCCTGGAGCTAGATCCGTTGTTACAGATGATTCACAGGTGACAGAGAGCATTTTTGTGGAGGAAGATGAGGACGAAGATGATATCTGTCCTTCATCTGCTGCTGCTGAGGCGCCTATTCTGGTACAAGAACCTGCTATGTCTACTTCACCTTCTGTTGAGGCTCCTGCTGTATCATCATCAGCAGCAGTATCTGCGGAGGTTGAAGAAACGATATCTCCCCGCGCCCACTTCGCATTGTAAACATGAGATCCTCCTGATCGATAATAGGTAATCTACATGAGCGAGTCACTCGCTCCAGGTATACTGATCCAAATCTATACTCTCATTCTGCTTTTGTTGCTTCTTTTGAACCCCGCGATATATCACATGCTTTATCTGATTCTACCTAGGTAAATACCATGCATGAGGAGTTAGAGAATTTCGAAAGAAATAAGGTTTGGAATCTAGTAGAACCTCCTAGTGGTCATAATGTTATAGGAACCCGTTGGGTGTTCAAGAATAAAAAAGGTGATGATGGTTCTGTGGTTAGAAACAAGGCGAGATTAGTAGCTGAGGGTTTCAGCCAAGTTGAGGTGTTATATTTTGATGAGACCTTTGCTCCTGTTGCTAGACTAGAAGCCATTCGTATTTTGCTTGCATTTGCTGCATCCAAGGGTTTTAAATTATATAAGATGCTTGTTAAAAGTGCCTTTCTAAATGGTTTCATAGAGGAAGAAGTGTATGTTAAGCAACCTCTGGGTTTTGAGGATCCCAAGTATCCAAATCGTGTTTTCAAGTTATCCAAAGCCTTGTATGGTCTTAAGCAAGCCCCTAGAGCCTGGTATGATAGACTTAAGACTTTTTTTTGCTTAAGAATGATTTTGAGATGGGTAAAGTGGATAAAACTCTATTCATTCTTAGACGTGGCAATGACTTCCTGCTTGCTCAAATTTACGTGGATGATATTATATTTGGTGGTTCTTCTAATGCTCTTGTTTCCAGCTTTTCTAAGAGTATGTCCAGGGAATTTGAGATGAGTATGATGGGAGAGCTCAATTACTTTTTGGGACTTCAAATCAAGCAATGCAAGGAAGGAACCTTTATCCATCAGACAAAGTACACTAAAGATCTACTCAAACGCTTTGACATGGGTGACTGCAAGCCAATCTCCACTCCCATGGCAACTTCGACTGTTTTGGATCCAGATGAGGAAGGATAAGTCGTGGATCAACCCGAGTACCGCAGCATGATCGGCTCCCTTCTGTGTCTGACGGCCTCGAGACCGAACATTCACTTCACGGTATGCCTTTGTGCAAGATTTCAGGCGTCTCCGAGAACTTCCCATCGCCAAGCCGTTAAACGCATATTCAGGTATTTACACTCTACCCTCTTATATGGCATTTGGTATTCCTGCTCTTCAGCTTTTTCCATTAGGGGTTTTTCAGATTCTGATTTTGCGGGCTGTCGGTTAGATAGGAAGAGTACCTCAAGCACCTGTCACTTCCTAGGCACTTCTTTTGTATCTTGGTCTTCTAGGAAGCAGTCTTCTATTGCACAATCCACTGCTGAAGCGGAGTATGTAGCTGCTGCTAGTTGCTGTAGCCAGATTTTGTGGATGACGTCCACTTTGAAAGATTATGGGTTAAATTTTGCTAGTGTTCCTCTTTTCTGTGATAACACTTCTGCTATTAATATTGCTAAAAACCCTGTGCAACATTCTAGCACTAAGCACATAGACATTCGCTTTCACTTCCTTAAAGATCATGTCAAAAAAAGGGATATTGTGATGCACTTCGTGGAGTCCGATGCTCAATTGGCGAATATCCTCACCAAGCCTTTAGATCAAACAAGGTTTGCCATCTTGGGAAGCGAGTTAGGGGTAATTTATCCCTATGGGTTGGTTTGAGGGGGAGTTTGATCTTTTCTGATCTTTCCTTGTTCTTTTGATCTTTTATTGTTCTTTTTCTGAACTTATTGATCTTTTTGAACTTTTTAGGTTTTTAGCCTTTTTATTGCATCCCATTGTATCATATTGCATTTATATGAAAAATTCAACAAGTGGTATGAAAAATCCAAAAAGTTGCATTGTTATATAAGATTTTCTGCTTATCTTTTTAAAATTGATGAAGCTTTGCCTATTACCCTTTTACATGTGTAGCTAAGTCTTTGCTATATGAGCTAGAACTTTAAAACAATTCGAACTTAAAAATTGCAATTTGTGGATGTTTTAGCGAGTTGCGCAATTAGTGCTCCTTTTGTGACATTGGCCATGTCAGAATTGCTTTGTTAGCTCTTGAATCTAAAATTGACCATTACTTGAGCTTTTGTGTTCTTGAGATTCTAAAACTGCTCATGTGAAAAATAAAAAATCAAGATTGTCTTATGCTTAAATTGTGCCAAACTATTCTTACGAGACTGCTTGTCAATGACATGAACTTGGAGATAGTTTGATGAACCAGACGATCTCATGGGGACTGCTTGTCAGAAATGACATGAACCTCAAGATTTGTCGCCCTGGTAGAAGCTTAGAAAGAGGTTGTGGATAGCTCCTAGTCCAGGATCTTCTTTACTAAGATATACCTTTAATCAACTTCTGGTCGAAGCTTAGGATGAGTTTGTGGATGGCTCCTAGTCCAGGATCTTGTCACTAAGTTAGATCATTAGTCAACTTCAATATTCAATGCATATGAAAAAACTGTTGACAAATGGGCTTTTAAGAAATACTGAGCAAAATTATTCAATACAAGACCTGATTGACTCTTAATGTGGTCTTTGTTAGATTTTTGATCTCGCTTTGACATTTTGACATGGCCAGTTTCATTTTAGGATCTCTGTTGATGAACTTGCTGAATTTGAAGCGTTGCTTAAATTGACCAAATCTATTGCTTTACTTTTGAGCCTTTATGCTTAGCTTTGATATATATGTCTTACCATGATCTTGCTAGCACTGTCAGGCTTGATATGCTGTTTGTGCAATATTAGAGATACTAGCTTGCTCTTTTTGGTAATCTCCAAAGCTTCTTGTAATTAAAAAATAAAATAAAAATGAAGCCACTTCATTGCATTTCAAGCATACTACTTCTTATGCTTCTTAAGTTTTGCTTCTTTCCTTATTCTATATTTGTTATCTCTGGATGAGAGGAAGGCGTGATTCCTTGATGACTCCATTGTCAAAGGGGGAGAAGATGTGTTAATGAGAAGATGTGTTTAAATGTATTAATGCTATGCATAGGGGGAGAAATTTTTGGAGATATATAAAAATGATAAAAAGGGGGAGAAACTGAAAATTTGAAAGTTTCTGAAATTTGAGGATCATAGTGAGGGGGAGTTCTTGAGTTGCATTCTTATTGTCTTATTGAATATTCTGAACTTGAATTGCATTCATTTATCCTCACAATGATCATAGGTCAATTGAACAATTGTTCTTTCATATGGACCTCATGTGAGAATTTTGTCTCTTTTATGAAAATAAAAGTTTTTATGCTTTCTTTTGCCTTATCTCACATGCCTATACTATTCTGATGCCAGCTTGGTCATTTACATTGTTTTTTCTTGCTTATGGACCAAGTTGTGCCTTTATGCGAAAACGAAAGTATTTTACTTTTCAAACCTCCAAATTACACTTTCTGGATTATTGCCAATGTGCTCATCAAGGGAGAGATTGTGGATGTCATGGGGATATGCTCCAGATCTTAGGATGATGTGACAATTGGCAATGGCTTTTATGGTTTGTCGGTTCACAGGGTTTTCGACAAAGTTCAGGCTTTCTGGACAGGGGCGGTCCGACCGGCCATAGCATGGCGGTCCGACCGGGCCCAAATCGGTCGGACCGGCCATGTGCGACAGTCGGACCAGCGGTGACCACAAATGGTCAGAACAGGCTGGGCCAAAAATAGAGTATGTAGGCAAGTGAGGGGATCCCAATGCACTTGGTCTCATAATTTCTGGAGCTTCCAAGCAAAAGTTCTATTCGTTTTAAATTTCCCGAAGGTTTCAGAATTTCAGGGCTTGAAATTCGGCTAAGTCCCTGGTGGCGGTCCGACCGGCTCACAGGGAGCGGTCCGACCGGCCAGAGGGCAGTCCGACTGGCTCACAGGGAGCGGTCGGACCGTTTTCCACTTGAACGTCAGCCAACTTCGTGGTGATGTTATTTTGTTAGGTCAAGTTCATTAGTATCATGGCATATGTATTACATGATACATGTTTTGACTAACATGGGTCAAGTTGTGAAGAATTTGTTCCCGAATTCGTGTTTGCTTGTCTATGGTTGTGCAGGTTGCTTGGTGGTCAACGACGGTCAACGGCGAGGATGATCGGGACTAGACTTGGAGAGTTGAGGTCCAAAACTATCGATGATGCCGGGTGAGGTCAATGGACTCAAGCGTGACACAAGATGGACAAGGGTGACCTATTGGCGAATCCATGGCGCATGGTGAAGCGGTTTAGGTCAAAAGGTTAAAGACGGTGCTTTGCGAAGCGTGCGTGTGTGACCCGTTTGTTAGTGGGCCTTAACGGGAGCCCAATAGAGTCAAACCCTAGAAGTTCTAGGCCTCCACTATAAATAGGAGGAGATGGTGGCTGCATCGGCGGCCTCTCTCGCTCTCTCTCTCTCGCCTCTTTTATGTTTCAAAACCCCAATTGGCTTAGGGGGAGTTGAGGTGGAGGCTAGGGCTCTTTATGGTTTGAGATGATTTTCGTGATCTTGGATTGACCACTGATCCATGATGGTGTGGGTGTAATCCAACAACAATCACGTTCTTAATCTACGCAAGGTTTGCTTGAGATAAGTCTCTTTTCGTTCTTGCTTTCAATTTCGTGATTTTAGGGATTTCTTTCATCCACGAGTTTTTGATTGATTCTTTCATATGAATTAGCTTGCTGTGATACGTGTGAACCTATCTAGGATCATCTTGATCATCAATCACTCACGAACAAGCATTATGATCAAGTTTTCGTTCTTGCCCGGTTTTAGACCCTCAGTTATTCAATTGACAACTGTTCAGGATCTATCCAAGAATTAATATAATATTCGATTGGAATAGGTCCTCAATAGCATAGAGAAGGTGTGTGCAAAGTTTCGTGAAGTTTGGAGTTGAGAATCAAAAGTTAGACCTAATTACAACTTCGTCATCGGGCTGTTTTTACTATTTCAGATCTGTTCTGGAGTCTGCCGGTCAGACCGCCCATCATCGCCGGTCCGACCGATTTGGCAGCGGTCCGACCGCCGGTATAACAGCGGTCCGACCACCAGGAAATCGGTCCAACCGCTCCAGGCCAAAGGTCAGACCGCCAGGACATTGTATTGCTTTGATCTTTGATGTTTTTGTCATATTGCTTAGGGGATTAAATTGAATTCAATACTAGTCTTCCGCTGTACTGGTATATTGATCTTCATAGCTTCCTCATAGCTATTGGAGTGAAATTGTGTTGAATTCATAATTTGTGAAAAAGTGAGCGTGCTCCTATTCACCCCCCCTCTAGTCGCCTTTTCGGTCCAACATATTCAAATTGCAAATATTGCATTTCTACAAAAGAACCACAGAAGCCATTCCTTTGGAATAAGCCATCATCTATAAATTGCATTCTGTGGTATAACTTGCGAGTACGGTTGTGTACTCATGATTGCTATAATCAATCAACAGAAGTGGAGGAGTCTTCACCTGCCTTCGAGGAGTTCTTCGAAGGTGCTGATCATTAGGTCTTGATCCCAGTCGGTTGCCTATGGCGAATTGATAGAATTCTGCAGGAGTTTATTTGTTCCACTGCTTATTTAATTATTGCTAGCCCTGCGAGACTTAATAAACATGTCGAACCCGGGAACGAAGGATCCCGAATTCTCTGTGTTTTCCACACTAGTCCAGGATTACTAGTGTACATAGCCTAACAAAAAGTGTCATCACATTCATATCACACATTTATTTAACATGAATCAAAGTTTATTACAAAATGGGCCTGATGCCAAATAAAATAACACAGCAGAAAGCAAATAAGTAGTAGTAGTAGGCCACATGATGCGCCATAGGCAATCAACTGGGGGCGTAGGCCTAAACGTCTGGATCCTCACCGTCTGGATAGCGCCATAGGCAATCAACTGGGGGTGTAGGCCTAAACGTCTGGATCCTCACCGTCTGGATAGAATTCTTCTCCTGAATAAATATTATTCAACAAGAGTGAGCACAACTTCCGTGCTCGCAAGTTACACCCAATAAAGAAATATGATGCATGCATAAGTAAACAAGTGAGGATGACATGGTTTATTTGCATAAAGCAACGTTTTCAGTTCTAAATATTCATACTAAGTTTCAGGGCAGTTTTTAATCTATAACTAAATATGATTTTAAATTGATAGTTTTATAGTGGATAACCTCCAGATGAAATATGATTTTAAATTGATAGTTTTATAGTGGATAACCACCTAATTTTACCACAAGGATTCACCAACCTAAAATTATTTACTAAAATTATTTTAAAACAAAAAACAAAATCTAACTTAGAGTGGCTTTGCTCAGCATGTCCATGACCGTGGACACGGCTATTCGAATAGTTTTACATTATGTAGAGGTGTACAACTTTATCCACATGAGATAATTATCATGTCGGCCAATACACGCTTCCTTAGGTGTGTGACTAAGTAATTATCACTAGACTTTTTTAATGCTCTACCTCAAGACTAACACGTCTCTTAAGGTTTTGCTTCCTTTGGGTTAACCACCTGCCGGAAGCCCCCTCTTGCGCCAGGTGGGGATACTGTTTAACTAACGCCCACTCAACAAAATGGCACATAAGATAATGAGGTATTACTAATTAATAAGACTAGTCCTGCCCATACAGGACATGTGGTAGTACGGTGGAGCTTTGTAATATACGGTACAAAAACCGATCCTTAACTGACTTGGGTGACTTTTCAAAACAATCCGTGGGCCTCAATCCTACCCGGATTAAGCCTGTGCATAAATCTGCACCCACCATCTGTCCATTTCGTCCAAGTACAAACCAATTTTTCCATTTTGTTTTTAATAGACATTTGCAAAATTCTTCCATGACAAAACAATATCATAGGCTTTTGAACAATAGTTGTTATTTGGCTAAATTTTCCCCAAATTAAATATTTTTGATCTAAACAATATCAAAGCACATATTTATTTTCAAATTTTTATTTGTCTAAGGTGACAAGGAAATAATGATTTAATAAACAACATTGGTCATACAAAGGAATTGGAATATCTAGGGTATTTAAAACTGGAATTAAAATACTGAATAAAATTATGCATGCAATAGTAATTTAAAAACATAATTATATAAATTTAAAATACTGAGATCAATATGATGAATGGTATAACTTGCCTTGCTCGAAGTCTTGATAATCTAATTCTTTAGATGGATCGAGCCCTCCGTAGTCGTCGAAATCTATACGCGAAAATAAGCTAAATTCAAATAATACACAAATAAATTCAATCAAACATTCAAATTAACTCCAAATGAAATAATTTCAGTTTAGTTAGATATATCTTGAATTTATATAAATTTAGAAATTTGATTCACCTAAATCGGAGTTCGTGTGAAGAAATATGAGTTCCTGGAAGTTTTAAATCTAAATAAAACCCTAATATCAGATTTTATCGATTTATTGAATTATTTTTCTAAAGGAATTTAAATTGTTGCGCATGCTAACATCATCGTACGGAAAATTCAATTTTCAGCCGAATTATTTTCTAAAAGAAAAAGCTTTGAGTCACTAACATGTGGGCCCCACAGTCAAAGACCGGGTCCACGAAAGGTCACAAGTCCACGGTGGACTCGGCTCTTGTAACAGTGTAGGAGGGTGGTACGTGCTGGCGCAAGCACCACGCAGCCAGCCACATGGGTGTCCACGTTGATGAGGACATCACTCCTACTGATACGAACACTCCTCATGTGCAAGGTCCAATTACTCGAGCACGTGCTCGTCAACTTATTTATCAGGTAAACTCGTTTCTAGGGTTGAGTGTTGTAACACCCCGACCCAAATTCGACTCAATGCCCAGCCCACCGTGGGGCGGACCCGCCCACACATAGCACCCCACTTACACTTTTCGTCCTCGCTTCATGTAAAAGGGTTAACCCGGAGGTGCTACGTTTGGATCCAACAGGCATTATATACTACTACAACTCACTTGAGACAAGCAATGTGAGACTAATCCCACCACACAACTCCTCATGGGCCACATGGGCCACACTACGAGCAGGCTGGGGTATTACATTCACCCGCCCTCAAGGGCTGACGCCCTCGGCAGCATACCGCATACGCGCCAAATGCCCAGAACCACCCCTCGGTACACGTCCGTGCGTCCAAAGTCTTTACATATGCCATGCTCGATACTAATCAGAATAACACCCACCAACATGGGCTTGGAATGCTACTAAAATAACAAGATAAACATAATTAACTAAAACTCTTTACCAAATTCCGGCATAACCTCCTTTGTATAGTTACTATACTGGAGGTTCCCACAAGCAAATATAACAAGAGGTAGTCTAGTAAAAAAATAATCCAAACATAACCCACATAGGCTATTCATCTTTATCAAATAGACATCTGAAAGAAGATCATAAGTATCCAAATTTTAAACTCCTTTATTACAGTCTAATCCAATCAAGTAACGATCGTAAGTAGAATTTAGGTAATTCATCCATCTACTGAAATAATTTTCCTTTTATTCTCATGTGTGTATATAGTGCGAGTGTGCAACTACCCTAGCCCTTCCTTTCTTCCATGCATGCCGATCTCATACAGGTACCTAAAACACAACAAACAACAAGGGGTGAGTCCAAAGACTCAGCAAGCATAATAATTGGTAACAACAGTATAAGAAAGAAACTCATCAATTATACATCACAAATCTATTCACCGAATAAACCACATACACATGACATGCAACCTGCTCATATGCTCTTTGTCTTTATCTCTGTCTTTTTGCATTTTACCGGTAATGCAAAGTGCGCATCCGTCGATGTACACCCATGCCTGTGCCATCTGGCACAGGGACCTTTGCCCATACTTTGCAAGTATGAGGACCCTTGCCCATACTCTTCAAGCATGGGGACCTATTGCCCGTCACCAACATGACGGGGACCCAACTCTAGCTTGATCAACACATGACCAAGACTTCAATAAACTATATGATGCATATGTATGAATTCTCCATTTGACACAATATACATCCATAACAACATTGCAAATGAATATCCTACTCATACTACAAAACTCACAAACATAGTCCTTCCAACTTTCAATGCAACCATGATAAACACGTAACTCGTAACAATAGAGTTCATGCTCATTACCATACATATGACCAAATCAATCATGAACAATATAAATAACCATAGAATGTATCGGTCCAGTCATTCGATAATATCTAATATAACCATAATCACACTTGCCTTAACCGCGAGAGAACGTGGGACGTGCAGAAGGCGCTGCCCCCGGGACCCGTCCACCACCTAAATAAATAGTTAACGCATACTAAGGCGACAGTAGCGGCCAAAGTAAAAAAATAAATATAACAATCTACTCGAACTCACGAAAGGGTCTAACTCGATTCCAACCCCAAATCCTAAATGTCGATCTGTCCCCTCAGTGGACAGTCAACTTATAAAATTCATACCTTTCACTACCGGGATCCAAATTACGTGTTCTCAGATTTTCTCGAAAGGTAATTAAATTACCTAAATAAACTTAGTTGGGGAGCCCTTCTGATTCTGCCATAAACTATCCCTACCAAGCCAATCTACAGAATATCAATTTTTACGTCGGGTTCTCTGGACAGAGAACCAAAACTACCATAACTTTTGCTACGCAACTCGGAATAGGGTGATCTTGGGCTCTATGGAATCAAGACAAAACCAGCTACAATAGTCTAGTTGGGCAAGTCCCCTGATTCAGCCTCCTACTAGTCCTAATGTTCAGGTGAAGATCTCTGTCCTAACAATCTGACAGACAGAAAACAGCGATGGTAAAACTTGCATAACTTTTGATTGACAACTCTAAAAAAAATGTTCTTTTATCAACTTGGAAATATTATAAAATTATCTACAACATTCATTTTGGGAGACATTTCTGATTCGTCTTCTAAAAAATTCAAATTGGCCAGACAAGATAATCTGCCGATTCACGTCAACCCTCCTGGACAGTCGCGGTAAAACTACCATAACTCCTAAACCGTACGTCCAAATCAGATGATCTTGGTGCCAAAAGAAAGATAAAGACGAGACCTACAACTTTGTAAGAGGTGATCAGGTCAGAAAATTAACATAACGTACCCAAATCTGATGAGAAACGGCGCACAGCAGGGAGAGGTCGGGAGAGGCGGCGGCCACTAGGGGGAGAAGGGGGAGGGGGTGGGGCATTAGGGTTTGGGGGTGGGAACCCCCCCTTGGCCGGCCACAAGAGGGGACTCTCCTGGCCCGCGGCCCAGGTTGTGGAGCAAATACGAAAACCCCCTCTTCTATCCAGGTTTTGCTATTCCTTTTAAGCCCTCTTTCTCCTCCCGACTAGTTCTTCAATTTACCGAACCGAAACCGGATATTACATAAACATGACAAGGAGAGATCTAGAAAGCATAAATACATATCAAAGTCAATGCGCAGAAAGAATATCGAGTGCTACAAGTGCAAGGAGATGGGGGCATATGAAGAGGGATTGTCCAAAATTGAAAGAACAAAATGGTGGGAATCGTGATGAGAAGACTGTCAATGTGGCTAGGAAAAATGGCTCGGATAGCAGCGATGCAGATGTTCTCTTAGTTTCAAATGGTCGATTGATAGATGCATGGATTCTTGATTCGGGGTGCTCGTATCACATCACGTCTAACAGGGAGTAGTTCACTTCATATAGGTTTGGTAATTTTGGTTCTGTTTATCTTGGTGATGATACATGCCATAGTACTGTCAGGATAGATGAAGTTGAAATTAAGATGTACGATGGTATTATTAGAACAATGCGTGATGTTAGGCACATACCTAGGTTGAAAAGGAATTTGATCTCTCTAAGCTCCTTATATAATAGTCGTCTTACTTATAAAGCTGATAACGATAAGGAAACCATGAAAATTTGTAAAGGTGCATTGGCAGTGATGGAGGGTATGAAAATTGCTAAAAATATTTACATATTGATAGGGAGCACTGTTGTAAGTGGAGTCAGTTCAGTGGAGTCACATAATGATATGGCAAAACTTTAGCATATGCGGTTGGGCCATCTTCTTGTTTTTGGGATGACGGAATTACATAAGAGAGACCTATTGACAGGAATTAAAAGTTGCGATAGAAGAAATACTTGATTATGTACACTCTAATGTTTGGGGGGCCTACTAGAAAACTGTCAATGGGTGGAGCTTAGTATTTTGTTACTTTTATTGACGATTTTTCCCACAAGGTGTGGGTGTATTTCATGAAGCAGAAATCTGAAGTGTTTGCCAAGTTCAAGGTGTGGAAAGCTGAGGTGGAAAACCAAACAGGTAGGAAGGTAAAGTATCTGAGATTTGATAATGGTATTGAATATACTGATTCACAGTTTCAGAGATATTGTGAGGAGCATGGATGTGAAAACGACGTTTTTGCATGGTGATCTTGATGAGCAAATCTACATAGAGCAGCCAGAAGGGTTCACTGATCCGGAAAATCAGCACCTGGTATGCAAGTTAAAGAAGTCATTGTATGGGTTGAAACAGTCTCCAAGACAGTTGTACAAATGTTTTGACTCCTACATGTTGTAGATTGGCTACAGTCGATGTGAGTATGACTGTTGTGTTTATGTTCGATGTTCGACGCCTTGATGATGGTTCATGTATTTTTCTGTTACTATGTGTGGATGATATGCTAATTGCTGCAAAGCACATGTGTGATGTGATTAGTTTGAAGGGTTTACTAAGTTAGGAATTTGATATGAAAGACATAGGGGTAGCAGAGAAAATTTTAGGCATGGAAATACACATGGATATAAGCTCGATGAGACTGTGGTTGTCTCAGCAGGAGCATGTTGAGAAAGTCTTGAAGCGATTTGATATGAGTAAGGCCAAACCGGTAAGTACTCCATTGGTACAACACTTTAAACTTTCTTTTGAATTTTATCCTAAATCAGACAAAGAATTTGAAGAGATGGAGAAGGTTGTATATGCTAGTGTAGTTGGCTATTTAATGTATGCTATGGTTTGTACAAGGCCTAATTTAGTGTATGTTGTTAGTCGAGTCAGCAAGTTTGTAGCAATACCAGGAAAGCGACACTGGGAGGCAGTCAAGTGGATATTTAGGTACTTGAGAGGCACAATAAATCATGATATTATTTTTGTTGGACAGGAAGGTAATCCTTTGGTTGTTGGATATATAGATTCGGACTATGCTGGTGATTTGGATAATAGGAGGTCTACTACGGGGTATGTTTTTACTCTAGGTGGAGGGTATATATGTTGGAAGTCATCAATTCAGTCTATTGTTGCATTGTCTACAACTGAGCCAGAGTACATGGCTGTGACTTAAGCTGGAAAGGAAGCTAGTAGGATTAGTGAATGAACAAGTACATTGCGCTAGTCAGAGTGTAATTTATTTGACCAAGAATCAAGTGTATCATGCCCGGACAAAATACATTCATACAAGGTATCACATGAATAGGGAGTTGATCAGCACAGGAGAGATTGATTTAATGAAGGTGCACATTGATGATAATGTTGTGGATATGTTGACCAAACATGTCATCGCCAACAAGTTTGAGCATTGCTTGGACTTGTTGGGAGTCACAAGTTGTTGAGTAAGAGGTAACTCTTAGCCCACAAATGTGCAAGGAGTGTTAAAACGTTCTCTTTTACTGTGTTTTTTTTTTCAAGGTGGAGATTTGCTATTTATGGCTTATATATAATAAGATGGAAGGAAGAGACTGTGTTCAGAAAAACGGGAGCACAACGACATCTTATAACCCTAATTAGAAAGAAAAAAATTTCTCATACGAACAGGACTCCACGATTCGACTCTTAAAAATATAAATTTTATCGAACCTAGTAAACAATCGTAAACAAAATCACACATCTCTTGTGTATTTACTGTAACACAAAAGGTTATCATCGACTCCAACGAACCTGTGTAAGATTAGTCGCCAAGGTAGCCAGAAGGCCGCAGCTTCAAGAAAGGGACCACGTACTTAAAATCGAGTACGTTATATAAGCAAGCTCTCTTATTTCCAGTTCGCTGTCCGGCTTCCTCGCTGCCTCCGCCGGCGCAACCGTCCGCCCGCGACGCGACAACCGAAAGCTGCCGCGGATCGCTGCTGCTGCCGCCGCCGCCGCCTCGGTTGCCCCGCCAGGTCCCATCGCTACGCTGGCGATGAATGCCCCGTGATATATTCGCTCCCGGTGCCTTCGTGATGCCCCCCGCGCCTGCAGCAGAATCGAATGAACTCTATATTGTCCCGAATATACTCCGCGGCTCGCTGCCATCTCGACCTACTAATAACCTCGCTCCCGGGTGGCCACAATGGCAGCTGGGCTTCGAGGCGCCGGCGGCGGGACGACCGGATGAGCAGGAGCAGCGCCACCAGCACCCCGGTCAGCACGCCCATGTCGATGTACTCCGTCTTCGGCGCGGGGGACGACCACGCCACAGAGGGGGCCACCCCCGAAGGTGGGGCCGCGATGCCGGTGGTCTTGTCGCCGCTGCTGCCGCCGCCGCAGATGGTGGTGGTGGTGCTGGACGCGACGCGCGACCACCGCGAAGAGGAGGTCAGGATGGCGCTCAAGGTGCTGGTCGCGAGCGGGAACATACTACGGGCGGTGACTCCCTCGTCGTGCTCGGCGTGCTCCACACCATCACCCATCCGAGTGAGGATCACGCTCCCCTTTTGGGCCGTTCTTTCCCCTCGTCACCATCTCTTACTAAGCCCTTTTGCTCAACGTAACTCCCTCTTGTTAATTATGCTGTTGTCTTATAACTCAAAGACTACCTTCAGATGAATTAAACTTCACATAATGCTGTATAGTTGCGCCTTGCACAATCTAGTCATTGTTACCTGTGTCCTATAGGCGAAAGAACAGAAAAATTAGGCGCTTTTTTGTTCAACAAACTTACTGAAGTCAAAAGTTTAATTTCAAAACATATAATTTCATATGGGCACAATTAGTATCCTCCTGTATTGTTTCAAGAGAAATCCACCTGAGCATTCACCTGGCTAATTGGGCTTGTTTGGAAGTTTTGATCGAAATCTTACTTTTAATACTATAGCCGAGCATTCCTATTTCAAATTGGTATTTGAGGATATCTGAAAACTTATACCTTTTATCTTTTTTGTGTGTTTAGTGGGCTACCAAATCAAAGCATGTACTGATTCTTTTGCCGGGACGAGCCCACGATACCTAGGTGATCAGGTTAAGAAGAAAGCTGAATTCTATCGAGGCAAGCTCCGCCAAGATGTGGAGGAGCTCCGCAAAGTCGGGGTAACAATACCTACAACTATTTCAGACAGTGATAAAACTCTTTTAAAAGAAATAAAACATGTCTTTTTTTCTCATCCCCAGTCCCTGTACAACAATTTTTCACGTGAGGATAACAAGGTGCTTTACTAGATAGATACTGATTACCAACGTTGTAGAAGATATAGTTACATACTTACATTGTGATGCTCAAATTATGATTATTATTTGAACCAAGGGCGCTCATTTTTAAAAAATTTCAGATTAGCGTGACCCTTAAAGTGTCTCCTGGATCACCCTCAAAGGTTGTCATTATCCATGAAGTCAACTCCAGCAAAGCTGCTTGGGTTGTACTAGATAGGTTTGTGCATCATTTGTTGTTAACAGGCTAACTCTGACGGAAATTTTTAATGCCTATTTTGGTTCAGTACTTGAGGTAGTATCTATTCTATAATGAACTTATAGGCACTTCAGGAGAGATTTCAAGCATTTGGAAAAGCACATAGCCTGCAAGGTTGCAGTATTTCAGGATAACTTAACAGTGCAACAATTAAAGTCGATTAGAACAAATCGATCTAGCAAAAGCACAGGAGAAGTGCAGGCCCTGCAACACTTAGCAGTGTCATTTGATCTGAGTTCCAAGACACTAGATGCTGACACTCACAGCATGTCGATCAAGTCATCGCCTGTAAGTTACTTTGCATCTCTCAGCAATCACGAGATCCACGACACCTCCAGTGTGGTTGCAAGCAGCGTGGCGTACTTGAAGGGGCCAATGAGCGCCATGTCTCTCACGATCGACGAGACTGAATCCTGGTCTAATGGTATGATATGTTTCTTCAATAAAAAAATGCCAGCAACCTATGTACTTTGCTTAAATGTTAAAATAGGACACTGCACAAAAAAGAAACAGAAGAAAGAAAAGTATTTTCCCCTGTAGCGCTTGAAGAAAATATTGGGCCTTCTGGTATTCAGGAACTTATTTAAACAGTTTCTCATGGTTAAAAAATAATTAACTGCTATTTTACCTCCCAATAATTTATATTGCGTGCTCACTTACAGGAAAAGATATCGATGCAAACATGACCTCCCACTATGATTCATCAGAAAGACCAATTCTGTGTACTGGGTGCGGACTAAAGTCAGTTCTTTACATCAAAGAATCCATGAAATTCCCCTTCTCAGAGATTCAAGCTGCAACATCTGACTTCTCAAATGAGAATTTGCTGGGTGAGGGCGGATTTGGGCGTGTGTACAAGGGCCAGCTAAAAGATGGGCAGGTCATTGCAGCCAAGTTGCGCAAAGAAGCTAGCTCACAGGGCTATACGGAGTTCTTCTCTGAAGTACAAGTTCTCAGCTTTGCCCGGCACCGTAACATTGTCATGCTGCTTGGGTATTGCTGCAAAGAAAGCAACAACATCTTGGTATATGAGTACATATGCAACAAATCCCTTGAGTGGCATTTATTTGGTACGTGTTCAGTTGATATGCATAAAATGAATTCATATTTCGAAGATAGCGATGGACTAATTACTTCGCTTATCGTTGGTGAAATAGACAAGGAGGCAAACATACTGGAGTGGCACAAGAGGCATGCTATTGCCCTTGGTATAGCAAAAGGGTTGCGCTTTCTACACGAAGAGTGTCGTGCCGGTCCAATCATTCATCGAGATTTGCGCCCAAGCAATGTACTATTGACACATGACTTTGTTCCTATGGTACGCTTGAGAGTACTCGACCTCTGTACTTACCGATACATTTTAAGATGCGAATGCCTTACGCGCTCTGATTGTATACGTCCTATCTTTCACAGCTTGGGGACTTTGGTCTTGCGAAATGGAAGGCTGGCAATGGTTCTATCCATACAAGGGTTCTGGGGCAATCAGGGTTGGGACGAACTCTAATTCTTGCACTGTTATGAACTCACTCTATGCTAATTCTTGCCTCCATTCTATGCTACCCTTTTGCTCCTGTCTTTCTGACAATGACAGCATTTTCTTGTCATGGTTGTCAGGTACTTGGCACCTGAGTACGCTGAATATAGCGTAGTTTCTGTCAGAACAGACGTGTATGCCTTTGGGATCCTTCTTTTCCAGCTGATATCCGGTCAAAAGGTGCTCGGCGAAAGTGGAGGACAGTGCACACATATATTGCAATGGGTATTCTTGTTAGCGGATTCTTCTTATTGTTTTGTCAGCCTGCTTACAGTACACCTGCAGTCCTGCACCATTCATTTTCTGACACCTCTACAAATTTTCAGGCAGAGCCTTTGGTTGAGAGTCTTGCACTGCACGAACTAATTGATGAGCGCATTGCTGCTACGTATGATACATATGGGCTGTATCATCTAGCCAGAGCTGCGTATCTTTGTGTCAGGGCAAACCCGGAACAGCGGCCTTCTATGGGAGAGATTGTTCGTCTTATTGAGTCAGAAAATGAGCATATCAGGGATTTGTCCCGACAGTTCATCCCACATTTTACAAAATGAAACGATTTCCAGAGGGAAATCATGTGTTCTGAGTTCACTACTGAAGTTTCTATGCTGCCCCTACAAACTAAGCGCAAAGGAATATCCCGCATTCTCGTCGTGATAACTGTAACTACTTTCGCTCTCCCTTTCCTTTCTCCCCCTTTAATTTTCTTTACTTTTTCCACTCATATAACGCTGTATGTTTGGGGAATTACTAGTTCCCTTTTTGTTGCTTCTTGCTTATCTTTGTAAATGAGATGACATCTTCTCAGGGTATTTCCCATCTGTGTATCCTGGCCTTCAGCGTTGCTAGTGTGCTATGTAGCTGTCGAAGAGTTATGAATCTAGAATGTAAAACGAGAGTGAGCCGTGTTGTGTAGTGTTGTGACCTTCTCATTGAAGTGCTTTGTCAACCAGGCTAAAAGAAGACATATGTAAGCCAAAATAAAGATTTGCAATTTAGGCGGCTGTTTTCGTTCAGTTTCTCCATCAAGTTGCCTTTTCAGGCGAAAATGTACTGTTCGGAAAAAGGGTATGGACAGACTGCTCTATCTGGTCACAGGAATACAGGAATTTTGCAGGAAACATTTCAATTTTTACAGAATTCTAGAAAATTCCCTTGTTCCAAATGGCGAAGCAACGGCTAGCGGATTGAGTAGTGTCCACTACTCCAAAGTAACAATCTTGCTAGAGTTTGTGAACAGAAAATTGCCCTGAATATATGATATAACGTATTGAATCCATTTCTCCTTTGATCCGAGCTGATCGAGTGTCTACAGAATATTGTTGATGGGGGGCATGGCTAGCTGTGCCATCTCAACCATTGATTTTTGACAAATTTCTGATTAAGAAGACATGAATGAATCATGCTCCCCGTGGCACTGAATCATGGATTCAGGCCCTCTGTATTAGAGAGGTAAATGCAGAGAATGAACGGTATTCTACATTGGGAGCGTCCCACAACCGTCCGATCAACATCCAGTCCAGATCAAGTCCTACATTATTTATGCCTCGTTATGGTTCGGCCTGGCAGCAACACCGGGTATTATGCTACAGTAAAATACTGCATTGTTGCATAGTGACCACTGTATCAACTCATATTACTGTACTTACATTGCCTTCTACAGTACTATAGACAGTCCGAACAGTGGCTAACCTAGGACTCAATAAATCTTAAGTATAACGGCTTGTTGCCGTCTTGCTGGGTGCCGTTTCCTAGTACAGTAGCACTTTCGTCCAATTGCAAAGCAAGCGTGCACAGATGATGAAATAGCTCTTCAAATGCATTTCTAGCTAACCAAATAATCAACCATTTAAAATCGCAATAGAGCGATCGTTAGACTCAAAACCATTTCTAGCCAATCAACTTGTTGTTAGTGTTAGACCATATGGCTAAGTCTAATATATTTTAGCTGATGAATAATTGATAATGTTATTTACAGATATTATTTAAGGCGTGTTGTGGTATGTGGACTTATGTCGGTCAAGTTGGGAAGAACTTGTGCGGAAAAATATGTTGCTTTGGTCTTTGCATGTCGTGGTCTACAGCGATAACCGGGAGTTGGCTTGGTGCAAAGTCATAGTCCAGAGGGTTGAGGATGCTGGAGGAGGCGGTCGAGCTCGAGTTGGAGCGCATAGAGATTAAAGATGGATGATACGTGTTAGAGCTACGAAGGTGCGATTCGAAGATTACGACATGTGATATATTTTAAAGTGTCTAAAATAGAATATTTTATAATTAAGTTATAAATTTATAGATTAGATTTATGTAATTGGATCGGAGTAATTAGGGTTTAGAGGCTACATGACTATAAAGGGTCATTAGGGGCGCCGAGATTGGGGGATTTTTTTTTTCCTTCGCGGCGGCGGCTGTGTTTCTCCGGTTCTCCGTGCGGGCGTCATCTCCAGATAAGAAAAGGGGTGACTGTAGAGTTTCGGTAGGTGCGCCTTTCGCTTCTGGATGTGCACCATGACATGCAAAATTAATCTCTCCCAAGTAGTGCTATGTGCTTGATTTTTTTTTTTGTCTCTCGTGAGGAGCTATTGACTTTGTGCGGCCGTACTACATTGCTTCAGTATTTGATTGAAAAAGACCAATCGTGCGGTTTTAATTTCCGATAGACTGCTAATGCTATAGTGTTGCACGGCATATTATAGTTTGAGATTTGCTACAGTATTTTTAAATATATATATACATATTATTGTCTTTTGTTTTTGTATTCTTATTGTGTTGATAGGCTAAAAAAATCTGAAAATAATAGATTTGAAGAAAAAGTCTCCACTACGAACTACAATCATTCAACCCCTCTGATTGTCATTAACGATCCTACAGTTAACGTTTGCCACACAGCCTGCACTCGGTGCCGCTGCTGGCTACCACCATTGCCCCCACACCGCCCCAATTGTCGTGGTACCCGCTAGGTGGCTACCACCATTGCCCCCACTCGAGCTTTTTCGCCCCGAATTGTCGTGGCACCCGAAGCTCGAGCCGGCTCATGAGCCAAACAAGCCGAAACCGATGATTGTGGTCCGTGTCCCGACAACGCCGAGCTCGCACACAACACACTTTGCTCCTCTATTCCGAGCCACAACGAGCCGCTCGCCGAGCCTCCACCGATCGCTAGCTCACTACCTAGGGTTAGCTAGCTGCTACGGGATCTGTCGCTTCTCGATCGCTAGCTCGCTATCCTGCTCGGGATCTGGGGCGATTGGAGGATGAAGAATCCTCTGGTTCGTGACTTCATTGAATGGACATACAGAGACATGGAGCAAGGCAGCAAGCAAACAAAGGCAAGACTTCATAGGTTCGGTCTCAGGCCCATAAACGAGCACTCGGCCTAGCAAACAATGTATGTCGGCCCATAACACATAAAACACAACTCAGCACCGCTGTTGTTGTTGCCTGCTGTGCCGTTGTCACGACCTTCTCCTCCAACGCCGGTGAGGGGTTTCAGGCGGTGATTAGCTCTGGCGAACGCCATAGCTTGCCAGAATAGTGGGTCCACCCCTGAGTCAGGATCCCTGAATCATGCTCTGTCATCTCCATGGGGAAATATTTCCCCTCTGTAGTAGAGAACAAAACTCCATATGCTACAATGTCTACAGTACCGCTGAAGCATTGAATCAAAAATCAAAGGCCAGACATGTCTTTAGCATTGCAACACGTACTGTGGTAGTGTTACTATGGCGTTCAATCAAATGTGTTGGATTTCAATTGTCGTAGCAGGGCACCGGGTGCCTTGCACCCTAGGATCGTCAGGGATATCAACGTGCCGTCGGGGATGCAGGGCATATATAGACTAAGTCTATGTGGTGCTTTCATAATAATGTACCTAAAGGCCCCCTCTCTCAATGTCCTTCTTGCCCCTATATATATGGCCCCATGGGCTTGTAGAGGAGGAGACTCTCCCTCATTCTCACATTTTGATACATTCAATACAACATAAGTATACATTGTGTTTTTGGCTCTTCTCCCCTCCGGTCGCCCCCAAGACAAAGGGTACTCCGTACCCGTTGTCTATCCTTTTCTTGCTACGACAGTTGGCGCCGTTCGTGGGGTCCGAACAAGAGACTACGCGTGAAGAAGTAGCCTAAGCCTGAAGCCTATCTTCAGTCAAGCCAAAGCACCCCTTCGGCCCACATTCGCTCAGCTCCCGAAGGCCTACTACACCTTCAGAACACCTTCGCTCAGCACCCGAAGGCCTGCTACACCTTCGGAACATCTTCGCTCAAAAACTTGAAGCCTTCGCTCGGAGCGAGGGGTGCCCATCCTGCCTCGCTCTGCCCCTCACCCTCAGGTACCGCCCGCGCTCCGGAGCCGCCTCACCCCCAGAGCCCATCCGCGCTCCGGAGCCGCCTCACACTAATTCACTCTCCGGAGTGTGAAGCGTATAAACAACACGACATGCATAGCTCCGAGCCCCGGTACACACTAACTCACTCTCCGGGGTATGAAGTGCATAAACAAGATGACGTGCATGGCTTCAAGCCCCGACGCACACTAACTGATGAGGACATCGACCGTAAGGATACAACCACTGCTTCAACCTGCTGCACTGCATCCTCTACTTCCTTTACTTCACCAACATCTTCTCCAATTGGACTTTCGGCTAATGCAATGCCATATTACCCAATTGGATCAAACTACGTCTACATGCCATGGTGCTACGTTTACATGTCATGGTACTATGTGTACATGCCATGATGCTACTACATGTGCCAAGCAGGAGTTCAAGCTGGATACTTTTTGGTCAGATCAGTTCGGAATCAGCCTGACAACATCAACATAAAATAGGCGTAACTTTTGCAAACGAAATCCGATTCGGGTGATCTTGAGCTTGTTGGAAAGCTTATTCCGAGACCTTTCCAACGGATCCAGCCTCACCTACAAATTCTTTCTGGACTGATCGCAATCATCAAAAGAAGACGTTATATCACTTGTTTGGGCTAACCTGGGCTTTGTAATCATACTGAACTTGGCCCATCTGCCTGCGGCCCACCCGGGGGTGTGGTTACTGTTCATGTGAACAGTACCTATAGCCTTTAGTACCACCCCGCTGGTTCATTTAGTTTTGTGGCTCGTTGTTCCCTATTTAAGGAGTTCGCACCCCCTCTAGTTTTCGTAGATTCTGTTTAGTTAAAAGTTAGCCTTGTTGCAACTTCGTGTATTGGCTTGTGTCGACTAGACCAACCATAATACCGCTTTCGAAATCCCAATTTCAATATTTCAATCTTTATTTGCAATTTTAGATTGCTTTATCGTGTTCTTGCATGCTTCTTCGGTATATGCAGGAATCGACCTTCGTGGTCAGGTCAACTGGGTATTCGTGCACGGTTGATAACGACTTGTCAATCAGTTCAGCGATTGCGTGGTTTCGAGCCTTGCGTGTTCGTAGCCGAGATCGTCAGAGTTGAGCGACGCCTACCAGACTTATCATTCTTATCGAAAGATCGGGCAAACAAATCAAACCTTAGGGTTCATCAGGTGGTATCAGAGCTACAATTCTTCGGTGAGAGTTTTTTGTTTTCTAGTAGTAGATTCGTTTTTCATACCTAGAGTCCAGAAAATTGCCCAAAAAAATTACATCTATCATCCATACCGAGCTACTTGAGCCTTTGCAATTTTTTCTTTTTAGTTTGCTTGTTGAATCTTTGGTTGCATTGTCATGTCTAGTTGCTGATCTTTGGTTGCATTGTCAGTTTGCTCTAGTTATTGTCTAGTTGGTCGTTATCTAGATTGCTTCTCGTGTTTTTCCTTCCCGTCGCTTGATCGTTGTTTTAGTGTTCATAATTTTTACATCTAAACATAAAATTCGTAGGTTAGAATTCCTCTAACCTGCCCCAAAAAAGATAGAACACTTTGTTGTTTTTTTTTTGCGACTCGCGGAAAACTCTAGGGCCGGAAAAATAATAGAAGGAGAAAGAGGCCGCCACACAAAACAAAAGCTGTGGTAGAAAAAAATAATCTTACACCAAAACCAGTGGAAATTGGTGGAGCCCTTCTATATATGGCCACAAGCTTGCATAAAAAATTTCAGCAAGATTAGCTCACGGAATCAAAAGATATTGCAATTTAAAGATTGAAACCGAGTCGGTTTCCAGTATGAATACGATTCCGTTTCCGAGAGACTTTCAGTAAAACGGGCATAACTTTTGCATATAGAGTCGGATTAGGACGTTCTTGGACTCTTTGGAAAGCTAACAACGAGGCGCATACTTTTCACTTAATGCACTAGTATCCCTCCAGGGAACCCAAAATCGGTCATTTTTGGCTCCGAGTTTGCGTCACGACTTTTCGATTTCGGTTTTTGCCGTTTCTTTCAGTCTTCCCTTCAGAATTTGGGGTTCGCCTCAACTGCAAAGTTGTAGATCTAATCGAAACCTTTCAAATGAGTATATATAAGCTGTACTTTTTCATCTCTCGAGACTAACTATTTTGTTATGCTTAAACTAAAGGGCTGTTTACGCTGAACGTTATTCCGTTTTTGTGCTCTACATCGTTTGAACCATCTTGTGCCCTACAAAGAAGTTTGAGTAGTTGGTTAGTGTCTCTTCTAGCACTTGTTGTGAGGTTTTTCATTGCTTACATCAAGTCACATTTATCTTTGCGTGTGCGTACATACACATCTCTTAGTGGGGCTTTGATTAGCTAAACTTTGATTAGACTAGGATCAGCACTTGTGACCAGTACTTTGAACTGCTTTTCAACTTTACATGCTGAATTGAATAATTGCTATTCCTTTGCTATATACTAGCCTTCTGAGCTCCACTTCCTACTAACTCAGTAGGTGCCGTTCCTCGCAATCGTTGGGCTGATCACAAGTGAGAGTATCACAAACTAGCCACCGGTTGTACCACTTTCTTGCTGGTAAGAACTGGGTATAAGCTTGAGTGTGAGCGACTTGTGAAACTCCAGAACCTAGTAGTTCATAGGGACATATACACTGTGATTGGTTCTTTGTTTTCTACTAACAATGACAGGGTCACATGGATCTACACATGGTGTAGACAATAACGACCACTCTTTGGGGCATACTGATGAGGGATCTTTCACACCTCGCACGAGAGAGATCGTGCGGCACATTCAGCACTCGCTCGGTGAGAGTGTTCGCGATGCCTTGGATAAGATCAATGACAATCTCGTGGCGCTCCACACACGCGTTGCGCTCCTCGAGCGTCAGCCACTTGCTGACAACAGGACCCATGATCATGAGCCAAGAGTGGAGGACCCTCCTGCTCGCCGCGCACCACCTCCTGCTCGCCGCACACCACCTGCGGTCCGCTCTTGGGCAGATGAGGTGGAAAAAGCAGATGTGAACAATTACACTGCTGATACGGAAACAGATGGAGCCAATATGCACAATAATCGTAACCATCGTCGGCTTCGTCATAATCGTCAAGGTATGGGACAAAATCAACGTGAGGTACGTGACCATAATAATGCATTTGGTAAAATTAAATTTACTATGCCTTCTTTTGCTGGAAAATATGATCCTGATGCTTATCTCACATGGGAGCTTACCGTAGAACAAAAATTTGCTTGTCATGAATTCCCTAAAGATAAGAAAGTTAGAGTTTCTACTAGTGAGTTTTCTGATTTTGCATCTATTTGGTGGAGGGAATATAGTTGTACTCATCAGGACATACCTAGAACATGGAATGCTTTGAAAAGAGCAATGAGACATAGATTTTTACCTTCATATTATTCTCGTGATTTGCTGAATAAATTACAACGTTTAAGACAAGGTAGTAGTTCTGTAGAGGATTATTATCAAGAATTGCAAACTGGTTTATTGCGTTATGGTTTAGATGAAACTGAAGATGCTAAGATGGCTAGATTTTTAGGAGGTTTAAACCGAGAAATTCAGGACATACTTGATTATAAAGAATACAATTCTATCACTCGTTTGTTCCATCTTGCTTGTAAAAGCTGAAAGAGAAGTGCATGGTCGACAGTCTCGCCCTAGGGGCAATTTTAGAGGATATTTTGCAGGTCGGCCAAGTCTGCAACAACACGTGGCACCCTCCTCAAGCCGTGTGCCCCCTTCTGCCCCTTCCACTCCTGTGCATGTTCCTAATGCAAGCAAATCAACAGAGGTACAAGTCCCTACAAAAAGTGCTTCGTCTGTTGCTTCGACAGGGCGATCTAGAGATGTACAATATCACCGTTGCAAAGGATTTGGGCACTTGATGTGTGATTGCCCAAGTCAGCGAGCTTTACTTATTAAGGACAATGGTGAGTACACTTCAGCTAGCGATATTGAGGAAGAACAAGTTTTGGTTGCAACTAACAATGCAGGTGATGAAACTGACGAAGAACATATAAGCCATGAGGCCTTTGACATGTACCAAATAGAGCTTGCTGAACAAAATCAACGTCATATTTTGTTTCAATCCAAGTTCGTCATCAAGGAACGTTCATGTAGAGTCATCATTGATGGCGGAAGTTGCAACAACCTTGCTAGCATAGACTTGGTCGAGAAGCTTGGCTTGACCACAACACCACACCCTCATCCTTACTACATTCAATGGCTGAATTCTTGTGGTAAGTTGAAGGTGACTAAACTTGTGCGCGTATATTTTTCTATTGAATCATATCATGACTATGTTGATTGCGATGTCGTACATATGCAAGCATGCTCATTATTATTAGGTAGACCTTGGCAATATGATAGATATACTGAACATCATAGTAGATCTAATCATTATACTTTCACATATAAATAAAGAAAAATCACTTTACTTCCAATATCTCCTGCTGCCATATTACAGGATGAATTAGAAAGATATTAGAGAACGAGTATGGAGAACCCAAAATATGATAATAAGATTATAGCTCCAAGTGAAATTAAATTAAAAGCTCCTATTATGTTAGCTACACAGTCTAATTGCATTGATATGGAAAAACATTAATCTGAATGTCATACTATGATTTGCAAAGAATCTCAGTGTCCATTAGAAGAAGTGCATGTTTCTTTGCCTCCTGTTGCTACTAATCTTTTGCAGGAGAGTGATGACTTGGGGAAAATGAATGAGTCGAGGACGACTCAAATTCAAGAAAGGGAGGATGATGAGGACATCGACCATAAGGATACAACCACTGCTTCAACTTGCTGCACTGCATCCTCTACTTCCTTTACTTCACCAACATCTTCTCCAATTAGACTTTCGGCTAATGCAATGTCATATTACCCAATTGGATCGAGCTACGTCTACATACCATGGTGCTACGTCTATATGCCATGGTACTATGTGTACATGCCATGGTGCTACTACATGTGCCAAGCAGGATACTTTTTGGTCAGATCAGTTCGGAATCAGCCTAACAATACCAACATAAAACAGGCGTAACTTTTGCAAATGAAATCCGATTCGGGTGATCTTGGGCTTGTTGGAAAGCTTATTCCGAGACCTTTCCAACGGATCCAGCCTTACCTCCAAATTCCGTCTGGACTAATCGCAATCATCAAAAGAAGATGTTATATCACTTATTTGGGCCAACCTGGGCTTTGTAATCATACTGAACTTGGCCCATCTGCCTGCGGCCCACCCAGGGGTGTGGTTACTGTTCATGTAAACAGTACCCACAACCTTTAGTACCACCCCGCTGGTTCATTTAGTTTTGTGGCTCCTTGTTCCCTATTTAAGGAGTTCGCACCCCCTCTAGTTTTCTTGGATTTTGTTTAGTTAAAAGTTAGCCTTGTTGCAACTTCGTGTATTGGCTTGTATCGACTAGACCAACCATAACACCGCTTTCGAAATCCCAATTTCAATATTTCAATCTTTATTTGCAATTTTAGATTGCTTTATCTTGTTCTTGCGTGCTTCTTCGGTGTATGCAGGAATCGACCTTCGTGGTCAGGTCAACCAGGTATTCGTGCACGGTTGATAACGACTTGTCAATTAGTTCAGCGATTGCGTGGTTTCTAGCCTTACGTGTTCGTAGCCGAGATCGTCAGAGTTGAGCGACGCCTATCGGACTTATCGTTCTCATCGAAAGATCGGGCCAACAAATCAAACCTTAGGGTTCATCACTAACTCACTCTCCGGAGTGTGAAGTGTATAAACAAGACGCCACACATGGCTCCAAGCCCCGGTGCACACTAACTCTCTCCGGAGTGTGAAGTGTATAAACAAGACGCCATGCATGGCTCCGAGTCCTGGTACACACTAACTCACTCTTCGGAGTGTAAAGTGTATAAATAAGACGCTACGCAAGGCTCCGAACCCCGGTGCACACACATAGCGCTCAATCGCGTAAGACCCTAGTCATCCCGGAGACCCCGCCTCAGCAACTAGGCAGTCTCTGCGTCGAAGGCCCCACCTCGGCGACTAGGGAGTCTCCCGCCCGAAGGGCCTCGCCTCGCGAAGAAACGTCGAACATCGTGCTCAATCACGCAAGACCCTAGTCGTTCCAGAGGCCCCGCCTCGGCGACTAGGGAGTCTCTGCCTCGAGAGCCTTGCCTCGGCGGAGAGATGTCGCACATCGCACTCAATCGCGCAAGATCCTAATCATTTTGGAGGCCCCACCTCGGCGCCTAGGAATCTCCCGCCTCAAGGGCCTCGCCTCGGCGGAGAGATAACATACATCGCGCTCAATCACACAAAACCCTAGTCGTTCCAGAGGCCCCACCTCAGCGACTAAGGAGTCTCCCACCTCGAGGGCCTCACCTCGGTGGAGAGACGTCGCACATCGTGCTCAATCACGCAAGACCCTAGTCATTTCGGAGGCCCCGCCTCGGCGACTAGGGAGTCTCCCTCCTCAAGGACCTCGCCTCGGCGGAGAGACATCGCACATTGCGCTCAATCGTGCAAAACCCTAGTCGTTCCGGAGGCCCCACCTCGGCGACTAGGGAGTCTCGCCTCGAGGGCCTCGCCTCGGCGGAGAAACGTCACATATCACGCTCAATCGCGCAAGACCCTAGTCGTTCCGGAGACCCCGCGTCGGCGACTAGGGAGTCTCCCGCCTCGAGGACCTCGCCTCGGCGGAGAGACATCCCACATCGCGCTCAATCATGCAAAATCCTAGTCATTATGTATGCTCTGCCTCGACGACTAGGGGGTCTCTCGTCTCGAGTGCCTCGCCTCGGTAGAGAGACATCGCGCTCAATCGCGTAAAACCCTAGTCGTTTTGGAGGCTCCACCTCGGCGACTAGGGAGTCTCCCGCTTCGAGGGCCTCGCCACAGCGGAGAGATATCGCACATCGTGCTCAATCGCACAAGACTCTAGTCATTCTGGAGGCCCCGCCTCGGTGACTAGGGAGTCTCCCGCCTCGAGCGCCTCGCCTCGGCGAGGAGACATCGCCCCCTTCGTCGGGTTTGCGGTCCCAAGCGAGCCCAATCAAAAAAGTATGGGGACGGTGATCGGCTTTGCCTCCCCCTCGACCAGCAATGGGCTCCCAAAGTGAGCCCAATCAAAAAAAAGGAAGGGGCGGCGTTCGTCTTCACCTCCCCCTCGCTTGCTATGGGCTCCCAAAGTGTGCCCAATCAAAAAAAGTATGGGTACGGCGATCGACTTCGCCTCCCTTTGTCGGTTTCGGGCTCCCAAGCGAGCCCAATCAAAAAGTATGGGGGACGGCGATCGGCTTCACCTCCCACTCGATCAGCAATGGGCTCCCAAAGTGAGCCCAATAAAAAAAAGTTGGGAGACGGTGTTCGTCTTTGCTTCCCCCTCGTTTGTAATAGTCTCCCAAAGCGAGCCCAATAAAAAAGGTGCGGGATGACATTCGTCTTCGCCTCCCCTTCGCGAGTAATGGGCTCCGAAAGCGAGCCCAATCAAAAAAAGTTGGAGACATCATTCCTCTTCGCCTCCCCCCTCGCTTGTAATGGGCTCCCAAAGCGAGCCCAATAAAAAAAATGGGGACGGCTATCGGCTTCGCCTCCCCCTCATGAGCAATGGGCTCCCAAATCGAGCCCAGTCAAAAAAGATGGGGGCGACGTTCCTCTTTGCCTCCCCCTCGCTTGCAATGGGCTCCCAAAACGAGCCCAATAAAAAAAGTATGGGGCAGGTGATCGGCTTCGCCTCCCATTCACCGGCTTTAGGCTCCTAAGCGAGCCCAATCAAAAAAGTATGGGGGATGGCGATCAGCTTCACCTCCCCCTCGACCAGCAATGGGCTCCCAAAGCGAGCCCAATCAAAAAAGGTGGGGGACGACGTTCGTCTTCGCCTCCCCTCCTTGTGTAATGGGCTCCCAAAGCGAGTACAACCGAACAACCCTTCGAGCCATGCCGAGTTGTGTGTGCAAACCGCTAGGGGCAGCCGAAGGGGGACGGTACCTGGCCCCCAACAGGACCAGCGCGAGCGGTCACACCGATGAAAAACGAACACAATGAGGTACAGTGACGGCTTCACCTCGACGCGCCGCCAGCCAAGTAGGCCATGCCTCAGTGTGGTGGCCCTGCGCCGACTTCACATGCACATGCTCTGTCTCAGTGCTGCCTCGAGCCCCTTCAGGGTCAGCAGCCTCCGGAGCAGTCGGAGCACCTTCGGCGCCACCTCGAGCACTTTCGGCGTCAGCAGCCTCCGGTCAGCAGCCACCGAAGCAGCCGGAGCACCTTCGGCGTTACAAGCCTTAGGAGCATCCCAAGAACCTTTGACTCTGCCTTTATCCCCTTCTGCGTCAGCAGCCTCCAGAGCACCCGGAACACCTTCGGCGCTGCCTCAACCACCTTCGGCGTGAGCAGCCTCCGGAGCAACTGGAGCACCTTCGGCGTCACCTCGAGCACCGTCGACGTCAGTAGCCTCTGGAGCAACCGGAGCACCTTCGGTGCGACCTCGAGCCCCTTCTGTCAGTAGCCTCCGAGCACCTGGAGCACCTCCGATGGGACGGCCCCGGGTCGATTTTTTTCCCAAGGTATCCCGACTCTCGAGGGCCAGGGCGATAGGATGGCGTCCGCTCACCCCTCGGGACCGCGAGACCTGTCCTCGCGACCTCAGACCACGCAGACGAGGGAGTTGTAGTAGCAGCACATAATGATTCCCAAAACACACATAGAATATATCGGATGAACCTTAATGCAATATGATCTATAACCAGGTCCATATCACTAACGACCAGCTCGTAGCTCTATACGACCAGTTCATATTTGGTCTCGACCAATTCATAACTCCTTACAACCAGGTTTCGACCACTTAGTGACCGTGTTCGACCAGCCTACGACCAGCTCGTATATCCATACGACTAGTCCGTATCTGATCGAACTGAAAGACCTTCTTGTGTATTCTCCCTTTGCCTCACGATGCCTGGTTGAACTCGAGGTGAGATGTTGTATCATCCATGGACTGTTCAATACTTTCTCGATCAAGTGTCAAATAACTTCATGTGGTCAACACTTCGACCACTAGTGGCATGGCCATGTCCGACCACAACGAGGGGCCCAGAAACATCTCTCATGTTATGTTAGGAGGAGCAAATCCCATCTCCGACCAGTCACATCCCTCGGCATATTTCATAGCATACCCGAAAGCTACCTTTATAACTACCCAGTTACGAGTAGCGTTTGGCAACCTCTAAGAGTGCTACTAGACATGTAGGAAATCATGCTGATCTCAGGTCTAAGGATTATACATCATCATTGCTTGAGACCAACTAATGATACATGGAATCATAACAATCTCAATAGTGTCTTAAGGTGGGTCTTTTCAACACCATGTTCTCTAACATGTGTCTATATTATTGGTTTGATATCTTCATATCCATGACCTGTGAAATATAGTCATCAACCAATACATATGCTAGTCTATTCATATGTGTTCTCATATGTTTCCGACCAGTGAACGTTTAAGAATAATTATCGCAGAAATATAGAGTTTCACAATCAAGTCCATACTTGATAATAAATATTATTGATATTATTCTAGGAACAAGATAACATATTATCCTATGTGATGAACATAATGAAATGTAATCATCTTTATGATTGCCAGTAGGGCATATTTCAACAGTCTCCCACTTGCACTAGAGTTAATCATTTAAGTATCTAATACCGATAGCCCTTGTGTGCGCCTCATGCTTTGGCTGTGTGAGAGGCTTTGTCAACGGATCAGTAATTTTAAATCCGTATGAACTTTGCATATCTTAACATCTCCTCTATCCACCAATTCGTGAATAAGATGATAACGCCTAAGTATATGCTTGGACTTCTGATGGGATCTAGGCTCCTTAGCCTGCGCAATGGCTCCATTATTATCACAATAGAGATCCATTGGGCTCAAGGCACTCGAAACCACACCCAACTCAGCAATAAAATTCCTTATCCCAACACCTTCTTTCGCAGTTTTAGAAGCGGCAATGTACTCAATCTCTGTCGTAGAATCAGCAACTGTCTCTTGCTTGGAACTTTTCCAGCTCACTACTCCTCCATTCAAAATGAATACAAAACCAGATTGCGAACGATAATCATCTTTGTCGGTTTGGAAGCTTGCATATGTGTATCCATTTACAACGAGCTCTTCATCATCGCCATAAACTAGGAACACATCCTTAGTCCTTCTCAAATACTTAAGAATATTTTTCACAATTGTCCAGTGACCTTCACCGGGATCAGCCTAGTATCTCCTTGTAACACTTAGAGCATATGATACATCTGGTCGAGTACATATCATGGCATACATGATAGAACCAATAGCCGAAGCATATGGAATATCATTCATACGGTCTCGCTCATCAGTTGTCGAAGGACACTAACTCTTGCTAAAACTTATGCCATGTGACATAGGTAAGAACCCTTTCTTGGCATTCTACATGTTGAACCGAATCAACACCTTGTCAATATAAGTACTTTGGCTTAATCCAGTTAGCCTTCTTGATCTATCTCTACAGATCTTTATCCCTAAGATATATGCTGCCTCTCCTAGGTCCTTCATAGAAAAACTATTTTTCAATGATACCTTAACGGATTCCAGCATAGGAATATCATTCCCAATCAATAATATGTCATCCACATATAAGATTAGAATTACAAGTGCGCTCCCACTAACCTTCATGTAAACACAAGGTTCTTTGTTTTTGACGAAACCAAACCTTTTGATTTCCTCATCAAAATGTAAATTCCAACTCCGAGATGCTTGCTTCAACCCATAAATGAATTTCTGAAGTTTGCACACTTTACTAGCATTATTTGGATCGACAAAGCCTTCAGGTTGTATCATGTACACATCCTCAATTAGGTCTCCATTAAGGAAAGCCGTTTTGACATCCATCTGTCATATCTCATAGTTGAAATATGCAGCAATAGCTAGAATGATCCGTATAGATTTAAGCATTGCTACTGGTGAGAAAGTCTCATCGTTGTCAACTCCTTGAACTTGTCGAAACCCTTTTGCGACTAGTCGAGCTTTATGAATGTGAACATTTCCATCCATGTCAATCTTTTTTTATAGACCCATTTGCACTCAATGGTTTTAACACCATCAAGTGGATCGACTAGGTTCCAAACCTGATTGTCTCTCATGGAGTCCATCTCGAATTTCATAGCTCCAAGCCATTTCTTAGAGTCTGGGTCCATCATCGCTTCCTCATAAGTCTTAGACTCATCATTATTCAATAATAATACGTCATGCCCATACCTTATAGGCAATTGCGTGGCCTTTTAGATCTACGTGGGGCTGATGCCTCATCAACAGGTTCAACAATATTTTGTTCTTCCTGTAGAGGTTCAGTAGGAGTTGAAACACTTTCAGACGTTTCTCGAATTTCTTCAAGTTGCGCCTTTCTCGCACTGACTCCTTTTGAAAGAAACTCTTTCTCCAAAAGACACCATTTCGGGTAACAAAAACTTTGCCTTCTTCCCGGTTGTAGAAATAATATCATTTGGTTTCCCTAGGATATCCTATAAAGAAGCATTTATCTGACTTGGGTGTGAGTTTATCAAACGTCAAACGTTTAACATAGACATCACATCCCCAAATCTTTAGAAAAGATAAGCTATGACTCTTTCCAATCCATTTCTCATATGGTGTCTTATCTACCGATTTAGATGGTACCCTATTTAAAGTGAAAGCTGTAATTTCCAGAGCGTAACCCCAAAAATACAATGGCAGATCTGATTGGCTCATCATCGATCGAACCATGTCCAACAAGGTTCGATTACACCTCTCGGATACCCCATTCCATTTGTAGAGTATCCAGTGGTGTAAGCCGTGAAACAATTCCACATTGTTTCAAATGATCACCAAATTCATGGCTCAAAAATTCACCTCCGCGATCAGATCGTAAATATTTGATTGTCTTGCCAAGTTGATTTTGTACTTCATTCTGGAACTCCTTGAACTTTTCAAATGATTCTGACTTGTGCCTCATTAAATAGATATATCCATATCTACTATAGTCATCGGTGAAAGTAATAAAGTACTAAAAACCACCTCTAGCCGTCGTGCTCATTGGTCCACATACATCAGTATGTATGAGTGCGAGCAAGTCGGACGCCCTCTCATTCCGACCAGTGAAAGGTGTCTGGTCATCATTCCAGGTAGGCAAGATTCGCACCTATCAAATGATTCCAAATCAAATGAGCTTAGAATTCCATCATCATGGAGCTTCTTCATACGTTTCTCACTTATGGGGCCCAAATGACAATGCCAAATAAAATTAAAATTCATATCATTGGGCCGAAGCCACTTCGCATTAATATTATAGATGGATGCATCATCAAAATTTAAAATAAACAACCCATTCAAAATAGGAGCATAGCCACAAAATATTTTATTCAAAAATATAGAACAACCATTGTTCTCAATGATGAATTTATAACCCTCTGCCTTCGAACATGAGGCAGAGATGATGTTTCTACTTATGGCTGGAACGCAATAACAATTATTTAATTCCATAATAAATCCAGAGGGTAAAAGTAATGGCAAAGTCCTGACGGCTAATGCAGCAACCCTTGCTTTATTCTCGACGCGAAGATTCATCTCACCCCTTGCAAATTCACCTACTCCTTGTTAGACTCTGCATAGAATTGCAAATATGAGCAACCGATCCGGTATCAAATAGCCAAGAGCTAACAGAAGAATCAACAAGAAAAACATCAATAACATTAATACCTGAAGTGGAAGGTTTAGTCCCATCATTCTTTTTTCAGATCAGCCAGGTATTTCTTGCAGTTCCTCTTCCAATGGCCTGTTTTTTTGCAGCAAAAGCATTCATTCTCTTGAGTCGGGCCGAACTTAGTCTTGGGCTTAGGCTTGTTAGTTTGGATCCTATCCGAAACTTTAGTCTTACCCTTACCTTTGACCCAAGTTCTAGCCTTCTTCTTGAAGCTTGTACTTTTTTGCACCATCATCACATGAATGTTGCTTTTCTTTATGCTGTCCTCTACAGTCTCGAGCATCATATGCAGTTCGGTGAGATTCTTGTCTAAGCCATTCATATGAAAGTTCAGAATGAACTGCCCATAGCTTGCAGGAAGCGAAGCAAGAATCAAATCTGTAGCCAACTCTTGACTAAGTGGAAAACTAAGTTTTTTTAAGCTCTGTGTGTAACCAACCATCTTGATCACATGTGGGCTCAATGGACTACCCCAGCTAGCTTACTCCCAACAAATTTCTTTGAGATATCATATCTCTCAGTTCTTGCTTGCGTCTCAAACATGACTTTGAGTGCCACGATCATATCGTTGGCCTCAATATTCTCAAACTGCTTCTGAAGGTCCGAGTTCATGGCAGCAAGTATGAGATAGCTAACATCAAGGGACTTATCATATGGCTTTTTATAGGTTGTTTTAAGAGTAGCAGCAGTATTCTCAGCAGACACATCAGGAATTGGTTGATCTAGAACATGTTCCTTTTTATATTGCCTAAGAACGATTCTTAGGTTGCGGGACCAATCTGTAAAATTTGTTCCATTCAGTTTTTCCTTATCAAGTATCGAACATAAAGCAAAAATGGATGTAGGTACAGCAGTTGGTGCCATGATCTACAACATAAATATGCAAAACTAAGACATATATTCAAGAAAAGTAACTTCTATTAAACAATTTAATAAAGATACTCCCACTTAATACCATATCCCTCTAATGACATTTAGTGATTCAAGACCCGTAATCAGTTAATCTACTAGTAAGCTTGGGCATCACTGCTAGAAGATTAGTGAATTTGGTAAGCAACTATTTGCTAATCATATCTCTATATGACTCTTGTTGTTGGGCATCATCTCTATACTCTGGCACCCAACCCTATGCCCTAAAGTCCATAACCGTTATGATGACCTTGTCAAGTTAAACCAATGTTGTGCGTGTAAGTGTCTGACACAAACCCATCTAGTCAAGGAATATTAATGGCACTCTACTTTAGCAAGACCTACCTTTAAAATACATGACTTTGGATGGTGCAGCTAATTTGGGAGGGTATCAATTTAACTTAATATTATGTAAGGGAATTTTACTTCTACCCTGTTAAAAGCATTTAAAACGATTATATAACATGTATAGAAATAAATGAACATGAATATAAAGACATTCACAGACAATCAAATTGCATTGTAATATAGCATGACCATTCCACATGGTGATCTCCATCGCTGAGCTTCATATTCGTCATGTCTCCAAGTGGCCAAATCCTCCAAGTACTCCCACTAAGCCATTAATCCTAATAGCACTAGTAATAAATTACAAAGAGTGAAGAAGCACCACAAGTCGACACGCAGGCCTTTATACAAATATAGACAGCCTTGGGCTGCAATAAACATGACACGCAGGTCATGAACATTACACACATACATGCATCTCATACATCATGGGTCATACTCTTCACAAAAACCTGCAAAAATAAGTTAGGCATAGAATCGCATTGTATCGGGCGACATGAACACATACTACCTATAATGTGCGGTACGATTACCTAGCATTCTCGTGTATTCTTCCTTTCCCTCACGATACCTGGTTGAACTCCAAGTGAGATGTTGTATCATCCATGGACTGTTCAATACTTTCTCGATCAAGTGTCGAATAACTTCATGTGGTCGACACTTCGACCACTAGTGGCATGGCCATGCACTTTCTTTATCCAACCACAACGAGGGGCCCAGAGACATCTCTCCTGTTATGTTAGGAGGGGCAAATCCCATATCCGACCTGTCACATCCCTCGGTATATTTTATAGCATATCCGAAAGCTACCTTTATAACTACCCAGTTACGAGTAGCGTTTGGCAACCCCTAAGAGTGCTACTACACATGTAGGAAATCATGCTGATCTCAGGTCTAAGGATTATACATCATCATTGCTTGAGACCAACTAAT
This sequence comes from Hsuehochloa calcarea, assembly GCA_036346395.1. Taxonomy (NCBI): domain Eukaryota; kingdom Viridiplantae; phylum Streptophyta; class Magnoliopsida; order Poales; family Poaceae; genus Hsuehochloa; species Hsuehochloa calcarea. The sequence continues at coordinate 57,756,818 of CM070593.1, read as the reverse complement.
GATACATGGAATCATAACAATCTCAATAGTGTCTTAAGGTGGGTCTTTTCCAACACCATGTTCTCTAACATGTGTCCATATTATTGGTTTGATATCTTCATATCCATGGCCTGTGAAACATAGTCATCAACCAATACATTTGCTAGTCTATTCATATGTGTTCTCATATATTTTCGACCAGTGAACGTTTAAGAATAATTATCGCAGAAATATAGAGTTTCACAATCAAGTCGCATACTTGATAATAAGTATTATTGATATTATTCTAGGAACAAGATAACATATTATCCAATGTTATGAATATAATAAAATATAATAATCTTTATTATTGCCTCTAGGGCATATTTCCAACACCCGCGTCGTGCCTGGGCTGCCACCTCGGCACGATGAGCCGACCCGACCAGGCATACCCCCCTCATTCAGTACCCCTTCATTATCCTTTCTCTATTTGAAATTGTGTTGTGCAAATTCAAATCCATGTTGAGCCAATTTGGAAAAATTCAAAAAAATTGTGCCAAAATTTGAAAATTTCAATTTTTGGCATCAAGTCAGTGAAAGAGGTACAATACTATTTTTGTAATTCTTTTATTGTTAGTTCTTGTAATGCTAAGATGAAAGTGGTAATAGTGCTAGTTTCGAATTTGCAGTTCTCGTTATGGACAGTCCTTACGACAGCTTTACTCTTGGTGATTACAGACTTTCACCGGAGGAAATTGTGTCTACGGAGGCGGCTGCGGCTGCCTCAAACCAACCGAGGTTTCACCAAAGGAGCAAGGCTCCACGACATAATCAGGCTCCACGACAACCGAGCAAAGAGGTCGAGACCGTCTACATCGGGAGTGTGGGAGAATTTCGATAGGACAACGAAGCAAGACGTAACGAGAAATGAGGTACCATATGCTATTTGTAAAATTTATCACGATGAATTGTCTGCAAAGTCTACAGTGGAATGGGACACTTGCTTCGACATGCTACAAGATGTCGAACCAAGCAAGGATTGGTGATGAGGCAGACGCAGCTGCAATACAACCCCGATGGTTCGGTATCTAGCTGGGACTATGATCCTCAGGTAGCCCGTCAATCTCTCTGTCGTTTAATTGCTTCTGATGATTTACCGTTAGGCTTTGGTGAGTCTGCTTCTTTCTAAAATTACATTAGGACTACGCATAATCCTAGATTTTCTCACGTTTCTAGACAGACAATAACTAGGTATCTAGTGAAATACTATAATGAATGTTGTAATAAAATAAAATAACTATTTAGTACGTGCACATTTTTTGTGACCCTGACATCGGACATATGGAGTGGTCGGCTAGGGCGGATTACCTTAGTATAGTTGCGTATTATGATAATGACGACTGGGTTATGCAGAAAAGGATTATAACTTTGAAATTAATTGATGTAGCACACACGGGGGAGAATATTTCAAACTGTATTATCAAAGTCGTGGAAGACTTTGGCCTTACAGACAAAACATTCGCAATTACTTTAGACAACGCCGCTTCAAACTCTAGGGCTATGGACATTCTTATTCCAGTGCTGAGTACATATGCTGATTCCTTCTAGCTACATCAACGACGCGCTTGTCATATTATCAACCTTATGTCAAATGTGGTTTGAAGTGGTTGAATCCGTATATTAAAGCTTTTCACGATGCGATTTTTTTCTTGAATAATTCTAACGTAAGAATAGCACAATATAAGAACTTCTGCAGGGCGATGGGTGTACGTCCAAGAAAGGTTGGTTTGGACATGGAGGTAAGGTGGAACTCTACTTACCCCATGCTTAAGAATCTTTTACCATACAAGAGTATTTTTTCTATTTTTATTCAAACGCACTATCCTAGCACTGACGGTACTATACTATTACCTGAGCAACATTGGTTTGTTGCTGAGAAGATACTGTCATTTTTAGAAATTTTTATGAGGTAATTGTTGCTTTATCCGCTGTCTACTATCCAACATCTCCTATCATTGTGCATACTGTTTTTCGGATTGCTACTCTACTGAAAGTGTATGAAAATGACTTAGTTTTACTGGATGCTGTTGTTTCCATGAAATCTAAATACCTTAAATATTGGAGAGAAATCTCTTACCTATATGCATTTGCATTATGTTAGATCCTAGGGCTAAAATTGATGCATTTGGTACTATACTTGATCTTCTTAGTGATGTACGGGGCTAGACTATACTAACTATTTTGCAAAAGTATGTTCTCGGTTATACAAGGTTTACCAAAGGTATGAAAGTAAGTTACCGGGAGTCCACTCACAACGACCTCTAGTAGCCCCCACCTCAAGTGGGAAGACAAATATGTGGGGCGCGATCTTCAGTGCCTCTTCCTCCAGGTCCAGGTCCAGGTCATGTTCTTCTTCTTCTTCTACACTAACGCCTACCCAGCCATGACCCACAAGATGCAGAGAACTATCCACCTATCTGGACAGCGATATGGTGGATTTCAACTCAGAAGGCTTCGACATCTTGGAATGGTGGTAAGCCCATAAGTTAACATATCACATGCTATCCATACTTGTACGTGATGTGTTAACTGTACCTGTCTCTACAGTTTCCTCTGAGTTCGCTTTCAGTCTTTCTGGGAATATTAGAGGAGAGAAGAACAAGTCTCACAAGTGAGATGGTGGAGATCCTTCTAACTGTGAAGGACTGGGAACAAGCTGATTCACGAACACAACACTCCGTGGAAAATATAGGGTTGTCAGAGGTGTTCAAAAATCTATACTTAGACAATGATACCGACACATAGAACAAGGATGTATCATGTATGTACAATTGTAGAGCTATAGCTTGTACTCTTTTTCCTTTGCCAAGGTTTTCTCATTTTGAGTTTTTACTTGGCGAATGTTTTAACGAGTCAACCAGTTGGACATTAATAAAGCTCTTTATTACATTTTCAATATGATTGTCTCATTTTTTTTTTCAATTTTCATGTCTACTTCTAAATTCTACATATTTTTCTAATTTTTCTGGATTTTTCCAGAATTTTTTTCATTATGACGGGCTACACTTGGCCTGATGGGCCAAACGGACCATGCCTGGGCCGGCCCAGTACGACATGAATAGTAGTCATGCCAGAATGGACCGTGCCAGGCCGGGCTGGGCCACCCATTTGGCCAGGTCTAGAGTACCCCCTCCCTTCGGGGATGGCCACGTTAGTGGACTATCTGCTTCCTAGGAGCTAGCGACGGCCTCCCGCTTTTAGTTCGCTTGTGACGAGGGGGGACAGATGACCCCATGATCGCGGTCCCAACGCATCAGTGCCACCATTTACGAGGGTCTTCATCGACTTGGTCTTCCTTTTCTGTAGAGTAGCGGGGCTCGTGGGTATCAAAGGTTGTTGTCGTTCGTCGAAGGGTCAAAGAAGTAGGCTTCTACTTTCTTCAAGGCTTGCGCCGGGGCGGTTGCCTAGCTTCATTGCCTCCATTGCTTTTTTTGCGTCCTCATCGCTAGGGCAAAGCGGTACAGGGGCTACCCCCACAACAGACACAAAACAGAGGATGGCAATGACTGCAATAGAGAACAGCGACGCGATGATGACTGTGACCAGAGGTGGGAGAGATGCTACCCTCCATGCCTGACCAAAGGTGGGGAGACTGTGAAGACCTTCGCATTTGGCTGAAGGTGGGGAGACTGCGAAGTGCCGATCCGTGATCCAGCAAGCGCGGCTTAGATCCAGTAGATCTGCACGCGACAGCTTGGATTTAGCCAAATTTGAGTTGTGGCTGTTGGATTCGGCATCCATAGCAGTGGTGGTGGTGGGGAAGAGAAGATGAGGAAGGGGGTTCTTGTGTCGGTGGCTGTCGAGGGGAAGAAGGGTTGTGCCATAGAGGTGGGTATGGGCAGCGGGGAAGCCGCGTCAGGATGTGGGGGAGACCGGTGGGGTAGAGCCGTAGAGGAGAGAGGAGGGGGGAGGGAAGGGCGTTTATTAGTAAATAGTCACTGAGATATGGATCTGGTCTAGTAGAAGCAACAGAGAAAATTAGTTTGCACAAATCAAATGAATAGTGAGGTAAGAATTAGATGGTAGGATGGGTAAGAAAGAAAAGAATTATATTACTTGCATTTTTGCTAGTTTAAAAATTACTCTTTGTAAACCAAAATACTAACAACGTCCATTGCTACATCTTTAATCTACAATCAATATAACAACATCAAGATCGGACATCCACTTCGCGGTCTACCTCTATGCGAGGTTTCAGGCATCTCCGAGGACTTCCCATCGCCAAACCGTCAAGCACATTTTTAGGTACCTTCACTCCACCCCCAGTACGGCATTTGGTATTCCTGCTCATCTTTCTTGTCCATTCGAGGGTTTGATTATTCTGATTTTGTGGGTTGTCGGTTAGATAGGAAGAGTACCTCAGGCACTTGTTACTTCTTAGCCACTTCTCTCGTCTCCTGGTTTTCTAGGAAGTAGTCCTCTATTGCACAATCCACTACAAAAACTGAATATGTAGCTGCCGCTAGTTGCTGTAGTCAGATTTTGTTGATGGTGTCCACCCTTAAGGACTATGGGTTAACTTTTGCTAGTGTTCCTCTTCTCTATGATAACACTTCTGTTATTAATATTGCTAAGAACCCTGTACAACATTCTAGGACCATGCACATTGACATTTGTTATCACTTCCTTAGAGACCATGTAGAGAAAGGTGATATTGTGCTAGAATTTATGGAGTTTGAGGCTTAGTGAGCTGATATTCTCACCAAGCCTTTACATCCAACTAGGCTTGCCAACTTGAGAAGTGAGTTAGGGGTAATTTACCCACATGGGTTGGTTTGAGGGGAACTTGGTTTTCATCTGACCTTTTCTTGTTCATCTGATCTTTTCTTGATCTTCTTCTGAACTTTTTGATCTTTTTAGGATTTTAGTTTTTCTTGCAACTCTTTGTATCATATTGCATTCGTAAGAAAATCACAAAAGGATGCATTGTAATATAAGCTTTACTGCTTATCATTTAAATTGAAGAAGCTTTGCTTATTACCCTCTTGAGCTTTAGTATTTCAATTCTTGCACGATTCCATGTCTAGTTCATTGACATGCTAGAATTATAATGCTTGCATATGTGTAGCTTAGTCTTTGCTTAATGAGCTAAAAATTGCAATTTGTGGATCGTTTAGCCAGTTGCATAATTAGTGATCTTTTTGTGACACTGACCATGTCAAAATTACTTTGTTAGCTCTTAAATCTAGGATTGAACATTCCTTGAGCTTCTTGTTTCTTTCTGAATCTAAAATTGCTCTTGTGCTAAACAAAAAAAAATCAATCAAGTTTTAAGGTTCTCATGTGGTTAAACTGTGCCAAACTATTCTCATGAGACGCATGTCAAAGACATGAACTTGGAGATAGTTTGATGATCCAGACGATCTCATGGGGACTGCTTGTCAAAGTTGACATGAACCTCAAGATCTGTTACCCCGGTTGAAGCTTAGGAAGAGTTTGTGGATGGCTCCTAGTCCAAGATCTTCTTTACTAAGTTAGACCTTTAATCAACGTCTACATTCGTTGCAAATGAAAATTGTTGTTAAAAATTGGTTGATTGAGGTATTTTGAGCAAAATGGCTCACTTTAGGACCTTTTGTCTCTAGAATGGTCTTTGTTAGCTTCTTGATCTCACATTGACAATATGATATGGTCATTATCATTTTAGGATCTCTTTTGATGAACTTGCTCTTTTTGAAGCTTTGCTTAACTTGTAAAAATTTATCGCTTTATCTTGAGCCTTCTAGTTTAGCTTTGATATATATGTATTAACATAATATTGTTAGCTTTTTCAGGCTTGATGTGTATTGAGTAATAGTAGAAATACTAGCTTGTTGTTTTGGGTAATCTTCAAAGCTTTTTATAGTAATTTTTTAAAATATATAAAAAATGAAGTCACTCCATTGCATTTCGTGCATACTCTTTCTTATACTTCTTCCTCATTTCTGCATTTGTCATCTCTGCAAGAGAGGAAAGCATGATTCCTTGATGACTCCATTGTCAAAGGGGGAGAAGATATAACAAAAACATTAAAAAAAGGAGCTATTAGGAGAAATGGGAAGAAAATGGGAATTTTTGAAAAATGATGATCGAGGGGGAGCATCTAATTTCCATCTTTATGATCTTATTGCCAATTTTGAACTTGAATTGCAATTCTTGGAACCTCACAATGATCAAATGTCAAATTGAACAATTGTTCTTTCATATGAACCTTAAGCGTTATTTTTTACTCTTCTCTAGAAATTGAATCTTTCTTGATCTCTTTTGTCTTATCTCAGTTGCCTATGCTAATCTGAATCCAACTTGTCATTTCCATTGTGTTATCTTGCTTTTGGACCAAGTTGTACCTTTACGTGAAAACGTTGAGTTTTTTTTTTTATTTTCAAACCTCAAACTTTTATTTTTTTTGGGAAATTATCAATGTGTTCATCAAGGGGGAGATTGTGTATATCATGAGGATATGTTCATGATCTTAGAATGATGATACAATTGGAATTGTGTTGAGGGTTTGTCGAAACACTCGTTTTCGGTGAAGTTCAGGAAAATCGGTATGACCGCAATTGAGGAGCGGTACTACCGCATCACGGTATGGCCACAAATTGAGAAGTGGTACTACCGCAGCGCGGTATGACCGGATTCTAGTTGGCGGTACATTTTTTCCAGAACACATGTTTTTGGGAGTTTCTTCTCTCCTGAAAAATGGTATGACAACATTTTGTGAGTGGTACTACCGCAGTGCGGTAATACTGATGTTACAAGGCGGTATGATCGATTTTATCTTGTTTCGCTAGCCAGTTTGGCGGCGATGTTTGTAGGTTTGGTCAATTTCATGGGTTTTAGTGCATATGTGTTGCATGATGCATGTTTTGATTAACGTGGGTCAAGTTGCGAAGAACTTATTTCGGAATAGATTTCTTGGTCTATTGTTGTCCAGGAGGCTTGGAGGTCAACGACGGTCAACAACGAGGATGATCGAGACAAGGCATGGAAAGCTGAGGTCCATAATGACCGAGGATGCCAGGTGAAGTCAGTAGACTCAAGCATAATGCAAAATAGACAAGAATCACTGAACAGGAAGTTCGGTGCGACGGGTTACATCAAGCGACGCGGGGGTCGGTGCAAGTACCATGGTGGTTTCGATGGGAGCTGGATGGGATAGACTTGCCGACATAGAGAGAGTCGTTGATCAACCTACACGTGACGAAGCATCGGATTGCTTCATGAAGATTGGACTCGGTCTTCGGAGAAGGATCGAGAAGGGGTATTTTGGTAATTTCATCAAAATATCGCCTTGATGGCTTTTGGCTAAACCGCGGTGCAAGACGGCGTAAGGAGAGATAGTTTAGGTCAAGAAAAGATGAAGACGATGCTTTGAGAAGCTTACGTGAGTGAAACCCGTTTGTGTGTGGGCTTAACGGATGCCCGTTTGGGATATCTCTCTAGAAGCTAGCATCCACTATAAAAGGGGAGGGTCTGGTTGTGCACCTCTCAATCCTTGTACCTAGAAACCCTAGTTTGTGTTTTAGGGATAGGAGAGGAAAGTAGAGAGGTCAGGATTCTTGAGAGTTGGATTGATTGTGTACTCATGTGTTGAGCTTTTGTCCTCCATGATGGAGTGGCTGTAAACCATCATCAATCTCAAATCAATTCAAACAAGATTCCTGAAGAATAGTCTCCTCTTGTTCTTGCCCTCTCTTTTGTGACTTTTGGATTTTTGATGATCCTTTAGTTTTTCTTTGGTTTCTTATGGTGATCTTGCTTGCTATGATATGTGGGGATGCATCTAGAATCATCTTGATCATCCTTTACCCACGAGCAAGCTTTCAGATCAAAGTTTGATTTTAGCCCGATTTTGAAGCAACCTTCACTCAAATGGAAAAAGGTGAAACTTTGGCAATGTTCTACATAATCTTTGATTGGAATAGGTTCCTGACATCCTAGAGAAGGTATGTTTCTAATTTCATGAAGTTTGGAGTTGTGGATCAAAAGTTGTGCCAATTTTGGATTTTGGTTTGGGGCTGATTTCCTGTTCATCGTGTTGTTTTTCATTGTTCATCTGGTAACACCGCTATTATTCACCGGTATAACCAATACTGTTTATTAGTACTATTCATCATCAATTTTTTTGCGCTTTTAGCTATTGTGCTTGGGGGTTTGGATTGGATTCAATACAAGTCTTCCGCGATGCTTATATATTGATCTTCGTAGCTCTCATAGCTATTGTAGTGAAAATCTTGTTGAATCTGATCAAAGTGAAAAAGAGATAGTGCTCCTATTCACCCCCCTCTAGTCGTCGTTTCGGTCCAACACAAATGAAAGCTCCCAACTTCAATATCCACCTGGTGTCCTCCTAAATACAGTATGTTGAATATTGAAAAGAGTAAGTATAAAATGAAAGCTCATAGTTGGGAATTTGTATCGTAAAAGGCTGATTTCCACAGGTCAATACTTTTAAGATAATCCACTCAAGGCACATCAGCATCCACCTGGTGTCCTCCTAAATACAATAAGCTGAATATCGAAAATAGTAGGGAATGTGTATCGCAAAGGGCTGATTGCCGCGGGTCAATAAGTCGAATGGAACCCTTTGAGCTACCATATGCCAATGTATTATAGTGAGTAGGGTGGAACTCAACAGATGTTATCACCTCTGCATATCGTAGAATTAAAATGTAACTACCAGCAAATATGTTATTCAAACAGATGGCACCTCTAAAATATGTGTTAAAACAACAAAGGTCAGTTAGAATAGACCTGTAAAACCTATGTTCGACCTAAGAACTTCATTGATAACACACATCCATTTCACTAAACAAATTTTAGCCCAATATTGTGCTATTTGCATGCAAGGAAATAATGCTAGCATAATGTGGGTAATTACATCACTTGCTAGAGTGGTATATGAGGGTGTCCTTTTCTCGCTATGTGGGTTGAACTTGTAAATGTTTTTTTATTCTACCTATACAGCTATACCAAGTAAAATACTATCTAGTCATCACAACTAAGAGTTTGTAGAATCAAAAGTCATACCAGTGAGATCCTCCATGTTTGTAGGTTTAACATCAATTATATTAAAACTTCGATGGCTAATTTCCAAACTCCAAAGATTTATCTACAAATCGTCTGCTGATATGAAAGCCTCGTCATCACTGTGGAGAAAAGAACCGGAAATAATCTATGTTACTAAAAAAATGAATAGGGTACAACTAAGTTGAATGTATATAGGGTGCAAATGAGCAAAATTTATAGTAACTACGCATGGAAGGTGGGTGATGGTGTTTTAATTTCTCTGAAGGATAATGATATAGCTGCTTACATACAGCGCAACCACAAATGAAACTTAGCATATATAAAATTTTAAAACACACAAAATACGATACCACTAAATAAAAATATCCAGTGGAGAATGACTTAGCTGAACTTAGCCTAAAATGAAATTATCTTCATGTAGACTTTAGGGCATGATTTTGTAAGCTCCGAAGTGAACTTTACAAAAAAAAAAACTATAGAGTAATGTTAGTATATTAGGCGGTAGTCATCACTACTACAAAACTGGCTATACTAAACGCCTCAACACATACGGTTCCTGTGTAACCATCTAGGTTGTAATTATCACAAACGGTTGTTAATAATAACCATATGTGATATGTAGCGATGGCTAGAACCGTCTGTGATACGTAATTATCATAGAAGGTTTTTTTAGAACTATCTGTGAATTATCAAGAACCGTTTGTGATAATTGCAGACTTCATACACAATTTTGTTCAAGAACCGTCTGTGATAATTCACATACGATTCTAATAAAAACCGTCTATGGTATTTGCACCGTCTATGATATTTGCAGACATCACAAATGGTTTTGTTTAAGAACCATCAGTGATAATTCACAAACGATTCTAATAAAAAACTATTTGTGTTATTTGCAGACATCACAGACGGTTCTTAACATGGTGATATGCGTGCATTATATACCTAGTGGTCCCGACAGATCTGTCTGTAGTGTGCTACTCCACCTGCTCCCCGTTTGAGCCTCCACCCCTGCTGCCTCCTCCCCATTGCACCACCTTAGAGAAGTCCCAGCCAGAGGAGGAAGGGAAGGAAGGAGGTAGGGAGGAGAAGAAAAGGATCAGGAAGAAAGGAGAAGGAAAGGAGGAAGAAAGAGAAAAGAAGGGAAGGAGGGAGGGGAGAAGAAAAGGAGGAAGAAAGAGGGGGGTCTCGCGGGATATTTGGTATCTTCGTCGTGAGCTCGAAGAGTAACGATCTGTAATCCTTTATATTTGCCTTAGGTTAATCGCTATTCAATTTGTAGTATGTTCGGTCTATAGGAATGGTAGTTGTGTGCATTAATCTAATTTAACACTAAATTGTTATATATGTAGCGTAGATGGACCAAAGTTGGATGTATGTTGAGAACCATGTAAGTGAGAGTACATTGATGGCGTGTCTACTTTTAGAAGAGCTACTGAGCAGGATATGTTGATCCATGCATTGATTGTGAAAATATAAAGATATTTACCAACCCTGTGCAGATCGAAGCGTACTTGATTTGAAGGGGTTTAAAAAGGGGTATACACTTTGGACCAGTCACAGTGAAGAGCATATTATACAGGAAGGTAGTAATAACAACATTGCCGATGAAGTCAACGATATGTCAGATGTGGACTGTGCTTCGATGAGGATAGGTTGCACGATGATAATCTGGATCAGATGCTACGCGATGCAGAAGAGAACTATAGTGAGAGAGAGTTTGGTAAGTTCAAGGACTTAATGGAGGACTTGGGGAAACCTTTGTTCCCTAGCTGCAAGCCGAAATACACAAGATTATCATCCGTGTTTGAACTGCTGAAATTGAAGGCAAGCAATGGTTGGCCCAATAAGAGTTTCACGGCATTGTTAGGTCTCCCAGCGGACGTCCTTTTAGAGGGAAATGTGCTTCTCAGAACCACCTACCAAGCCAAGAAAGTTCTTTATCTATTGGGAATAGAAGTAGAAAGAATACATGCATGTCTGAGCGATTCTATCCTCTACCATAAGGAGTATGCAGATATGCATGTATGTTCGGTGTTTAAAGCATCCCAATACAAGTGTAAGAATCACTTCGATGATGACAAGGGCATCGAGGTGAAGCAAGGACCTCCTGCTAAAGTGTTGTGGTATCTGCCTGTAATTCTCCATTTGATGCACTTATTTGTGAACCGAAAGGAGGCAAGATTATTACGTTGGCTCTCGGAGGAGCATAAGAAAGATGGAAAGATAAGACACTCTACTGGTTCTGCCCAGTGGAGAAACTTCAATAGGAGCTTCGAATAATTCGATGCGGAACCGAGGAATATAAGGTTTGGGTTGAGTACAGATGGAATGAATCCTTTCAGTAACATGATCAGCCGACATAGCACTTGGCCCGTGAATTTATGTATCACTGGTAGCATCGCTCCAAGAGGGTAGTCGAACTGCGCCATGCCGAGCGGGTTCTCGACGGCGTAGAACGCCGAGGTGTTGGAGCCAACACAGCCACACAGGTCTGCACAAGAACCGACTTGCCACCTCGGCGTGTACTCCTCGTGCAGCCAGACCGCCCCGAGGGGTAGAATTCACGAGTCCCAGATGGAACGAGAGCCCAGCGAATACAAGAAGAAACTATGTTGTGGAGGCGCTTAGCAGCTGCGGCGATGAAGGATCGCATAGCGATGACCCGTAGTGGTGGTCGTGCAGCTTAATCTTCTTGGTGTTCATCTTGTGAGCACAAGTTGTCTTGGAATATTAACTGAACAAAAAAGTAGAAACAAATATATGGTGCACCATTATCTTCGATTTCACAACGAGCTTAAGAGATCAAGAATGCAAATATATATATATATATATATATAACATTTTGTGAGACGCCGAGCACCCAAGACCTCAGGCCGACACTGGAGAAGACGAACACGGCGCTACGACTCTGTCATAGCTAAAATTTAATCTTAGGTCCGCCACTGCATACACATGCACCATTCATTTTTTGACATCTCTAAAAAATTTCAGGCAGAGCCTTTGGTTGAGTCTTGCACTGCATGAACTAATTGATGAGCACATTGCAGATACGTATGATACGTATGAGCTATGTCTTCTAGCCAGGGCTGCATATCTTTGTGTCAGGGAAAACCTGGAAGAGCGGTGTTATGTGGGGCCATACATACCGGCGCACCAAGCAGGTGGCGACAACATCTGGTGCAGCCGCATGAGATAAGTCTCCCAAGACTTCATTAGGATATTTTAGTTTAATTTGGAAAAATCAATCTGTAAGATTGTATTAGTTTTAAAATAGATCATTTCGATCTCCTTATCTATAAGAGATCCTTTCGATCTCTATGTTTTTCTGTAACACATCTATTTAAAGAGAGGTGGGATTTTCTTTGGAATTAAGAAATAAATTAAAGAAGTCTCCTCTCCTACCTCCTTCTCTACTCCCTCTTCCCCCTGCTAGCCGACAGCAACAAGAACCCTAGTGTTCTTATTCGCAACAACTTGGTATCAGAGATGTCAGGCTCTGATCCTGAGGATGATACCGCTACCACCTTGGCGACTATCTTGCAGACACCCGGAGCAATGCAAGATCAGATTGCGGATGGCATGAACCAGACATCTGATCTCCAAGCGTAGTTCGCTGATTTGGCTCATCAAGGCGCTGTCACCAATGTGCGCCTTACGACCATCGAGAAGAAATCCGGCGGGGGCCTTGCGCCATTGGCCGGGCTCCTCCCCTGCCCACTCGCAGTTGTATCACCCTCGTCACTGCCGTCCTCCACGCTGCCCACCAACCCCATCCCGCCCTACATGCTACTGCCCACCACATTTTCACATGAAACCGCCACCTCCCACCATACCTTCCACCCCCACTTCATACCGCCCGCAACCCTAACTATGTCACCCACCTATGCCTCACCACTGCCACTGCCATCCGCCACAACCCAATCTCACACATCTGCATTTGGTGTCCCTCGCTACCATAAACTGGAGTTCCCAACCTATGATGGCGAAGACAACCCCTTGGCATGGTTGAACAGATGCGAACAGTTCTTCCATTACAAACGTACTGATGAGACCGACAATGTTTGGCTCGCCTCATACTGCATGAACTAATTGATGAGCGCATTGCAGATACGTATGAATTGTGTCTTCTAGCAAGGTTGCATATCTTTGTGTCAGGGAAAACCTGGAAGAGCGGTGCTATGTGGGGCCATACATACCGGTGCACCAAGCAGGCGGCGGCAACATCTGGTGCAGCCGCATGAGATAAGTCTCCCAAGACTTCATTAGGATATTTTAGTTTAATTTGGAAAAATCGATCTGTAAGATTGTATTAGTTTTAAAATAGATCATTTCGATCTCCTTATCTATAAGAGATCCTTTCGATCTCTATGTTTTTCTGTAACACATCTATTTAAAGAGAGGTGGGCTTTTCTTTGGAATTAAGAAATAAATTAAAGAAGTCTCCTCTCCTACCTCCTTCTCTACTCCCTCTCCCCCCTGCTACCCGATGGCAACAAGAACCCTAATGTTCTTATTCACAACAACTTGGTATCAGAGATGTTAGGCTCTGATCATGAGGATGATACCGCTACCACCTTGGCGACTATCTTGCAGACACCCGGAGCAATGCAAGATCAGATAGCGGATGGCATGAACCAGACATCCGATCTCCAAGTGTAGGTCGCTGATTTGGCTTGGCAAGGCGCTGTCACTAATGTGCGCCTTACGACCATCGAGAAGAAATCCAGCGAGGGCCTTGCGCCATTGGCCGGGCTCCTCCCCTGCCCACTCGCCACTGTATCACCCTCATCACTGCCATCCTCCACGCTGCCCACCACCACCATCCAGCCCTACATTCTACTACCCACCACATCTTCACATGAAACCGCCACCTCCCACCATACCTTCCACCCCCACTTCATACCGCCCGCAAGCCTAACTATGTCACCCACCTATGCCTCACCACTACCACTGCCATCCGCCACCACCCAATCTCACACATCCGCATCCGGTGTCCCTCGCTACCATAAACTGGAGTTCCCAACCTATGATGGCAAAGACGACCCCTTGGCATGGTTGAACAGATGCGAACAGTTCTTCCATTGCAAACGCACTGATGAGACCGACAATGTCTAGCTCGCCTCATACAATCTTACCAGTACCGCTCAACAGTGGTACTATCAACTGGAGTGTGATGAAGGAACACTCTCTTGGCGAATTGCCACCTCCCCCTCCCCACTTCCCCCCATCCGAAGCAACCCCCTGGGCGAATTGGCCCGACTACGTCATGAGGGGTCAGTCAAAGAATTCCAGGGTAAATTACTGGCCCTTCACGTCATGCCTCAACAACCTTCTTTGCATGGACATTGAACTTCAACACCCGACAAACCTCCAGGTCGCCATGAGCCTTTACGAGAAACGCGTGTAGCTCATGGGCGGCACCACGCCCACGGCATCCGCGCTGTCCCGACCATGGCACCCTCCAAACCAGCCATCTATTTCACTGCCGGATGGTCCATGACCACCGAACGACATGTCCAGCACCATTGATCCAGGCGTGGGCCAGCGACCTGCCCGACCGTTCCGCCACCTCACTCTATCTGAGCTCGCAGACCAATGTTCTAAGGGTATTTGCTATAATTGCGACGAGAAATTCGTTGTCGGCCATTGCTGCCAACAGCCGTTTCTCACCTACATCAACATGGGTACCAACCCGGTGACCTTCGACGACGACATCACCTACGACCCTAGCAACGACGTTGAACAAGACCACAACATCTCCCTCAACGCACTCACTGGGATCCAATCAGGCGACACGATGCAACTACACATCCGCATGGGCAACCACGAGTTCATCACTGTCATCGACTCGGGCTCTACACACAACTTCTTCAGAGCCACTGCCGTCAAAACAGTCGGGATAGCTTTGTCTCCCCGCCAGCACCTCACAGTCGCTGTGGCAAACGGCGAGCACCTCCCCTATGCCGGTGTGTGTCTTGATCTCCCCCCTCCATGTTGACACTAAAGCTTTTAGCATTGATGGTTACACCATCGCCTTAGATGGCTTTGACGTGGTACTCGATGCACAATGGCTACGCACGTTGGGTCCCACCCTTTGGGATTTCAATTTGCTAACCATGTCCTTCTGGCATGGTTATCACCATGTCACTTGGTATGGTGTGCCAGCTCCTCACTCCCGAGCTCTCTCCTGCACCGGCCAAGACCTGCTCAGCAACCTTCTGGACGACTTCACCGACATCTTAGCCGAACCACGCGGGCTGCCTCCCGCGGACCCAGGATCACCGTATTCGGCTACGGTCTGGCGCGACTCCAGTTTCTGTTCGGCCACATCGTTACCTGCACCACCTCAAGGACGAACTGGAACGCCAGTGCGCAGTTATGTTGGAACAGGATATCATCCGACACAACACCTCTTCTTACTCATCGCCGTTACTCGTCAAGAAGCAAGATGGTAGCTGGCATTTTTGTGTGGACTATTGCGTGCTTAACACGCTCACCATAAAGGATAAATTTCCTATACCGGTGATTGATGAACCGCTGGATGAACAGAATGACACTTGTTTCTTCACCAAACTCGATCTCCATTCCGAATATCATCAAGTCCGCATGCACCCGGACGACATCCTCAAGACGGCGTTCCGAACTCACGAGGGCCTCTTTTGGATTTCTGGTCATGCCTTTCGGCTTACGAACGCACCGGCCACATTCCAGTCATTAATGAACGAGATTCTCCGCCCGTTTCTCCACCGATTCGTCCTCGTTTTCTTTGATGATATTTTGATTTACAGTTCCTCTTGGTCGGATAATCTTCCCCATATTGGTGCAGTGTTTCTCCTTCTTCGACAGCACCATTTGAACTAATTGATGAGCGCATTGCAGATACGTATTATACGCATGATACATATGAGCTGTGTCTTCTTGCCAGGGCTGCATATCTTTGTCAGGGAAAACATGGAAGAGCGGCCTTCCATGGGAGAGGTTGATCGTCTTATCGAGTCAGAAAATGAGCATATCAGGGATTTGTCCCGACAATTCATCCCATAACTCACAAAGTGAAACGAGGGAAATCCTGTGTTCTGAGTTCACTACTGATGTTTCTATGCCGCCCTCACAAACTAAGCGCAAAGGAATATCTCCTATTTACATCGGTGAAATTGTAGCATTTCTTGCTATCTTTTTCCACCCTTTTCCTTTGTTGCCCTTCTTTTGTTTACTGCTTCCACAAATATAACGATGCATATTTGGGGAATTACTAGTTCCTTTTTTATTGATTCATGCTTATCTCTTTTTTTCCGACCAGGAACAGTAGGGGAGCCCCCTACGGTATATAAATATATAAAAAGGTTTATCTTCATGTAAATGAAATGTCATCTGCTCAGGGTGTTGTCCATTTGTGCTTCCTGGCCTTCAATTTTGCTAGTGTGTACTGTGTATGTGCAGCTGGTGAAGAGTTTGGTCCGTAGGATGCCAAACGATAGTGAGCCGTTGTGCTGTGACCTTTCCATTGAAGTGTTTTCTCAATCAGGCTGACAGAAGAGAGAAGACACATATGTAAAACAACTGATCAGCATTTACAGCTTCTACCAAAATAAAGCTGTCATGTGCAATTTAGGCAGCTGTTTTTGTTTAGTTTCTCCATCAAGTTTCCTTTTCGGGCGAAAGTGAGGGTACTGATCAGAAAATGATATGGACAAACTAAAATCTCGATGTTACTCTGGCCTGGCATCGGCTAGCTGACTGAGTAGTGTTCATCACTCTTAACGTAGGGGTCATATTTTTTGCTGCATAAAGATACAGAGTTTTGAGAACAGAAAATTTGCCTAAACATTATAACTTATTGAATCTTATTCTGCTTTGATCCGAGTTGATCGAGTTTATGCCAGAATTTTGTTGATGAGAGGGATGGCTAGCTGTGCCATCTCAACCATTGATTTTTTTACAAAATTCTGATTAAAAAGACGCGAATGAATCATGCTGAAAAGCAATGAATAGACCTGTCGGTTGCTACCTGCCGTCCTTTTCCAGCCTCTGCAAGTTGGCAACGAAATCATCATTCTGTTGAGGGGAAAGTCTGAAAATTCTGGTCCGTCATTAGACGGCCAAACTATTTCGATGATTTGGATTTGGAAGGAATAAGATGCCTGTTGACTGGATGCCTATTCTCAGAATGCAATTTCAGAAAAATGTATTAGGAAAGAGGATTGTTGTTACCAAGGAACCTGAAAGCATATATGTGTGTATGTACAAGAAAAGGTGCTTTTCTTCACTACTAGGAAACTATACCCTTATCCTACAAAAATGAAAGGTGTATGTACTATAAAAAGGTGCTTTTCCACTACTGAGAAAGCAAGTCCTAAGTTAATATTTTCTATGATGAAACCATATTGGCAGAGCCGGTGATGTTGGTTAGAAGGCTGAGTGGAGTTAAGCTGAGTTTAGTGAAACAATTTCTAGCTGGGGAATCTGGTGAGCAAAAGAAGTGTAGCACTCATGCTTGTGTTGCGAGAGCTTTTAATGTTTACAAGGAACCATTCTTTCCTTTACTTATAGAGCAATCACAGAGAATCGTGCCAGGAGAAAACATTAGAAGGAACTTGTGGAACACTCAGTT
Organism: Hsuehochloa calcarea; assembly: GCA_036346395.1. NCBI lineage: Eukaryota > Viridiplantae > Streptophyta > Magnoliopsida > Poales > Poaceae > Hsuehochloa > Hsuehochloa calcarea. Next base: position 57,739,180 of record CM070593.1, on the reverse strand, counting down.
CTCATCACAAACCTGATATTTTCTATTTTCCACCACAACCAAGTGCAATGGGTCACAATCACCCCTAGCTAAGGACAATCTTGTCTTCAGTGATCAAACAAACATCGCTGACAAACGCAGTCTTTGATCATGATGTTCTTGATATCTCATTATCTTGTCGAATAACACTCCCTTCTGATGTCATGGTCCTCATGGATCAGTAACCTGAGAGTTTCAGATTCACTCGTATAGATCGTGCTTGTCTCTTCACCCTGAAGGACCTTTATGCAAAGCCAGGCAAGTCAACAAGCAATGTGCAGCCATTGTAGTTCCATCTTGTAGGCAATCGATCAATAGCTGCAAAAGCAAGGAATTCAGATAAGGATTTGCGCTCATAGTAAGTACAAAAGCCAAGTCTTCATCAGGCTGGATAAGCTGCTCGGTTATGCTATGTTGATCCTGTTTTTTCGGAGATTAAATGAAGTACCAGCTGCAAATGAAGTACCAACACAAGGCACATATTGGCCACAATAGAAGAGAAGCAAAGAGTCCTTGTTTTTCAAGTTTTAGCAACATTAATAAAATCACAGCATTATAACCACTGGGTTATCTTGCATTTACAAGGAAACACGTGGAAATTTTATTTGAAATAATATTATTTTTAAAAAAATTATAAAAGTAAATAGTAATTTTTTTTACAAAAATAGGCTACTGTCGCAATTTGAAATGACGAAATTATCATGTCGCCATTCAAAATAGTGACAGTAGCATGAAGCAGTACAAAGAGGGTTATGTCGCCGTTCTAATTGGCAATACGACATGTCGTCATTTGAACTGGTGACAGGGACCCCATGGTTAAAAATTTTAATATTAAATTTTAATATTAGCCTATAAAAGACCCTAAACTTTGGCATAATTCACTTTTATTCAAAAAAAGATAAAGATGGGAGGGAAGGGAAGGGAGAGGAGCAGAGAGGAGGAGAGGCGAGGCGAGAAACTAGCGAAGCGCTACCCGTCCGATCTTCCACCTTTTATGTATTTTTTTAACCGAATGGATTACATAGTTTTAGATGTACGATTACGTAGTGTGGTATGTTGTACATAATCTTTTTCGTTGGGTAGTTTAGTTTTAGATATATGATTAATCGTGAAAATTTTGTTTACGGTGCAGTACGTCACATATGTTGGACGACACCAATTTCAAAATTTACTACGGTCAGGGAACTATTGGTCCCGAAAGGATTGATTTGCGTTATTTCCAATCGACGATCGTAACCCTAATAGGACCAAAGCAGCATACATAGGGCACTGTGATGCGGTAATTGTTCCGCACATTTGATTTGAACCATGCTGTGTATGATCTGAGATTGAGTTGTCTCTCCAACCAAGCAACACAAGGCACATATTGGGAGTTAGTACAGCTCAAGGGAATAAGGTCATAGCTGTTATATGTACGCAGAGCAAGGGAGAAACGGTGGGATTTCCCCCTTCTGGCCTAGGCATATGCCAAGCCTACTCCTATATCGGCGGCTGAAGAAGAAGGGGGTGGTGATGCCGAAGAAGAATTCGGAGACTCCAGCAACAGCACGGCGCACACAATGGTCGAAGGTCTGGGAGTTGCTGATGCTGTCAATGAAGACCGTGTGGAATAATCTCCTTCAATCAGGCAAGCTAGTGGGATTACTGATGAGGATGAGGAGATGGAAGCCCTAGTTCAAAGGATGGATCTCGAAGATCAAGACTACCTGGCATTGTCAGAAGATAAAGGATCCGACGATAAGAATAATGTGGAACTTAGGCGGTTCCATCCGAGTGGAACACATACCAGTTTATCAACCTCGTCGTTAACGAAAGCTCCCGTGTGCCGTGGGAGTACGACCAGAGCGAGGTCAGGCAAGGAGACATGTACAAATACAAGGAGGCCGTGTAGGCGGTCAAATTTTGGGCCTTGTCGGTGCAGCGTATATTCACAATCATCAAGTCTAATCCAAGAAGCTACGACGTGAAGTGCGACATAGAGGGATGCCATTGGCGAGTGCACACATTTCAACCTAAGTGGGACACCTACTAAAAATGCTATATAGTGACCCCTCACACATGTGTTGTCGCTGAGTTAGTGCAGTCCCACAAGAACTTATCATCAGGCTTCACCACGAACATCATGTACAGTGAGATCATGTATAATATAGATTTTGAGTCATGATCCATCATTCGGGCGATTGAGGTAAGGTTCCAGTATACAATCAGTTATGCCAAGGCATGAAGGACAAAACAGAAGGTATTGAAATTAAAATTTGGTATGTTCAGGGACACCTACCACAACCTGCCCGACCAACTCCCAGTACTCATGTCACCACTGAAGATTCCACACATTCGAAGTGGGACAATAAGAGGGTACTGAAGCGGGCATTCTTTGCCTTTGGTCTATGCATCAATGCATTCCGGCACTACTGTCCAATCTTGTGCATGGATTGCACATTCCTGATTGGGAAGTACAAGGGCCAGATACTGACTGCAAAAGCGACGGACGGGAACAATCAGGTTCTTTCTGTGGCATTCACATTCGTTGAAAGCGATAAAGGGACAGTTGGTTGTGGTTCCTAAGGAATTTGAGGATTTCTGTTATACATGACCGTTCTAACATATTTGTCATACATGATCGGCATGCGGACCTACTGAATGTAATAACTCAGCTACAACAAGAAGAGAACGAACCACTTCCATATGTGGATCTACAGAGCAGGTGGATGCACGAGGCACTTGTGCGTAAACTTCTACAAGTAGTTCCACAACAAGGACCATAACGAACCTGTTCAAGCGGTTGCACAACCAGAACTAGCAGTGAAAGTTTGACGCACTCTAGAAGATTCTGGATGAGCGGACTCGGACGCACAGAAAGGAGACAACAAAAATGACTACTACAAGTGCTAACCAGGCTCCCGAAGCATTGCCACAATTACCCACAGATGGTCCTGGTGTGGCGAGGAAGACAAGGGTGCAGATGAAACACTTCTCGGACTGTATTAAGTACGAGCCTAAGGAGAAGTGGTCACTGCTAGATGACATGGTGGTACTCGATATGGTGTCATGACAAACAATCTAGCCGAGGTGTACAATTGGGTCATACATGACGCCAGGTGCCTCCCTTTGGTTGCTATTATGGATGTAATTCTCTGCGGTATCACAAATTACTTTGTTGACAGAACCAACAACGCGTTACTCTACATCGTAAATGACAGAGTACTGTATTCCGTTATGATCACCAAGTACATGGAACAGAAGAGCAAGAAGGGTGAGATGCACCGGGCATTCAAGATGGGCACAAGGGAGCTTCGCTTCGAGATAATGTGCATGAATAAAGGACACCGCGGGATAAACCGCGAGAGGATCACCGATGAGTGCACGCTAGGCCGCGCTAATTGCATATGCACTTGCAACAAGCCTCTTCTTCTGCATAGACTCTCCTCGCATGTTATGGCCTCATGTTCGACAGTGGCGCAGCATTCCGACCAATACCTTTCTGATTATTTCAACAAGGAATAGGTGATGCAAACCTGGAGTACAGAGTTGTATAGTTACGATGTGGTTGGCCATTTCACTGGCCATCTGACCTAGGAGCAACTTATCTGGGCTGCGAACATTAATACGCTGAAAGGAAATGTTGGTCGGCGACAGGTACGGCGTATCAGAAATGACATGGACGAAGCAAAAGTTGGATGTCGAACAAAGAAGTGCTCCATTTACAGGGAGTCTGGGCACACCTTAGAGAAATACCCTACGAGAAAATCAGAGGATGAATGAGACATCGGTAGTCCGGACGGCGCAGCAGGGACCTCATCCAACCGCCCCACTCGAGGCGGCCGATATGGCGGACATTGAGGTCACGGCCACGGGAAAGGTGTCTTGTTGAAATATGTGGTACTCAATGCTTTGTAATACCATTTTGAATTGTCAAAAAACTAGGTGATGACATTGTTCTGAATGTTTTGTAATATCATTGTGATTTATCGACAAAATATGTGATGATATGATGTTAAATGCTTTGTAATATCATTGTGATTTGTCGACAAAATATATGATGATGTGGTGATGAATAGTTTGTAATATCATTGTGGTTTGACAGCAAAATATGTGAGGACATCGTGCTGAATGTTCTTTTAATATCATTGTGATTTATCAACAAAATATGTGATGACGTTATGTTGAATATTTTGTAATATCATTGTGATTTGTCCACAAAATATATGATCAAAAATAAATAATAAAAATCAGGTAGAGGTTCATGTCGCCAGTTCAAATTGCGACAAGGTCCTATCGTCAGTTGGAATAGCAATAGGGCCATGTCGCCGGTCCAAGTGGTGGTAGGACCATCTCTGCACGGTGACAGAACATTTCGTTATTTGGAATGGCGACAGTAACCGATTTTTGTTTAAAAAAAAAATAGCTATTTACTTTTGTAATTTTATTTTAAAAGAATATTATTTTTAAAGAAAATCGAAACACGCGTGTCATGCCAAGCATTGTTATTCACTTGTATGCTGTGCAGGAATTTGTTCAGGGACTCCACTTGTCCGGGAAGCTAGGCTGGAATACGTGCATCTGGAAATTTTTCCGAGTATTCAGACCCCCTCCCTGTTGTCTTACCCTGAACGTGGTACTTGACTTTTCGGCATGCGGGTTCTTGCAGAAACTTACCACAGGTCATGTAATTACTGCGAACTGATGGCTTCTTCAGGGTAAGCAGCCCACGGAAACAGCCCGTTTGCGTCCTAATTCAGGCTTTCGATCAATTGGGTTTTAGAAGGCATGACTAGATAACTACTCTAAAATAATTACAGACTTGTCTTGCCGGATCAACCAATGCTTACCTTGAGCAACACATAGAAACTAATGTACTAAGACCACACGTTGAGCCCATGGGGCCATGCTTGCGTAAACTCCCATGAGAAGATGCCATGCAATTTGGTTCGTTAATTAATTTAATATACAGATCTACATCCTTGTTAATTTCTGCAATGCGATGCTGGCGATGTTATCACCATCACATTGCCTTTGTCTCTTGCTGCTCTTCGAGCTTTTGAGAGCTCCGGGCGAGTGTCAATATGGGCTAGATTCGTGGCTAGGTTCATGGCGATTGCAAACGACAATCGAGTTGGTAATAATGTAGTGGCATTAGCATTTAACAAGGACAGGTTAACTTCTTAGCCGCGGGCAGTGACTAGTGAGTGGTGAGTGACACTGCCCACTGGGGAGCAAGATAGATCGAAAGGCCGGGTCTTTCATTTGGCTTTTGCGAACGATCAATCAATCAATCAATGGAGGCATGATTGGTCTCATGCAGGGTAAGCCTTAGTTCATTGAACTTGGACGGCTCCCTGGATGACCTTCTCTTTAGGTTTATTGGGACCTTATTTAGTTGTACAATTGCAGGTGCGTGTTTGGAAGAATTACGGAATGGTGACGTCGATGATATCGAATCTGCTTAAGACAAGGAGCAGGGTGAAATATCGGACAAGACGTCTCAAAGAGGATATATGTGTGGTTATGTCAAAGTGGGTTGTGCAATGTATGCGTGTCGAGTTTTCCTAGGCCCTAACTCCTGCGGTTACACCTTATGATGCGAGATGGCGTACGTTATTTGTAAGCTTGTCTGGCTAAAGACTAATGTTCAAATTCCACTTGGCATTAGATCATCAGTGTGCACAAATTATATCTAAGCTAATAGGAATTCCACGACAATTATTCTGAGGTACGATTCACATCCTCCGTATTGTTGCGAATAAATTCAGAAATAATATATAACCAACACAATATCAATCGGTAGATTACATAGAAAGATGGATATCAATTGTATCGTAGATTAGAAATTGTAAATCCGTTCTAATGATATCAATTGTATCGTAGATTAGAAATTGTAAATCCGTTCTAATCTACCGCGAGCCGACTTGAAGTCAACGGCCAAGCCGATCGGTGGATTGCACGAACAGTTCTTGGATGAACAGTGCTCATATGCATAGTACTCGGATAAACAACATTTTCCAGATGAACAGTAAAACAACAAAAAAATTTATCGTCGCCCAGGCTGGAGCTGCACGCCGCCACCGCGCTGTCACCGAGCCGTGCCTGCACGAGCCGCGGTCACCCAAGCATCACAGAAAAGAAAAAAAACAGAAAGGGGGATGGCGCTGGCGCCACATGGGAGCGTCGCGCCATCACCGGCTCCGCACAGCCGTCCCACCGCCTCCACAGCCGGCCCGCAACGGCTCCCACACGTCGATCCCTTACGGCGACACCATCTTGAGCCACGCCCGCACGCGCCACCGGCCGCCGCCGACTCCGGCCGCATCCACGCTCGCGCGCCATAGGAGTCCGTCGCTTAGTCGCCACTGCAAATCGCCGACAAATGCAATGCACGATCTAGTACGTTTGCTAAAACATAAGTGCTCCTACTGCACTCGGTATGGGAATTTTGGTCCCGTGACTTCCTCCCCTCTTCTTTAGATCCATGCAGGTCCTTGTCTTGCTGCAAGGATCTCCCAACCATCGGCACTTTGAAGGATATGCCTTTTCAAAGCCAAACCTTTCCAACACTTTCGAGTGTAGGTTGGTGATGTACTAGAATCTCTTCGGGGTATGCTTAAGCCGCAAGCCTAGCGATATTTGGTTTGATCCAAATCTTTTATTTCGAACTCAATCTCCGGTAAGAGCTTGATTTCTTAATACCTTCTAAGGTTCCAATGATATTGAGATCATCTTCATACAGCGAGATTTATACAAAATCCATCACAGGATCGTCGTATATAAATACACAGGATAATTCTCATTGTTCGTGTAGCCTTTCTTGCATAGAAAGTTGCTTGAGCGATTATACCACATACACTCGATCGCTTCAAATTCCATACGGTGACTTTCTGAGTTGCACATCAGATAGATTTCTATTTGCTCTATCTTGGTTCGACGTGAGGATACATTCGTGTATCTTCATATAAATGTCCGAAGCCAAATTTCCATAAAGGTATGCACGCTTACCACATCCATCAATTTCACTTCTAACTTCCAAGTTTCTTGCCATTGAGATAAATATCTAAAGGTAATTCCGCCATGACCAGGGAATAGGTTTCTTCATAACAATCTCTGGACGTTGAGTGAAACCTGTGTAATGAGCCTTACTTCTTTCATTTCTCTTTCGAACAAATACCCACTTATGCCCTATGTGGTGCATATGAGGTGGTGTGCGACTTACGAGCCCAAACACCTCTCTTTTATTCAAAGAGAACGATTCGGCTTATTGCCTTCTTCCAATCTTCTTAATCGACCTTTTCTTATATTCAACGAAGCGATGCGAGCTCTGGATCAAGATTGATGATTGTGACAATTTTCTTTGCAACATTGGTCATTGGCTTATTCATAGCTTCTCCCAAGATCATAAAGTTTATAGCTATATCTTCAAGGGCGATATTTCTAATGCTTCTATTTGCTTATCACATTTCAATTGCGGGCAAGTCCCTTTAGTTTTTCAAATTCGATGTGTGCGCACACATCCATGCCGATGATCTCCCTTCATGGGGATGTTCAATTCTAGTATGCCTTTTAAAGGTTCCATCTGCGTGCAGTGTCTCAAGCGGCTCCTTCCGATCCACAGGTACTTTGGTGATCGGTACATGTCAAGTCCTTCTTATCCTTTTCACAGCGTCCCCTACATTTTGGATTCGAGCCGGAGTTCTCGTCCCTTCAGAGGCCAGGGATGTGATTGGGATACCTTCATCTGTATTTCAACCCTCTCCGGTGCATTGCGTATGAGGCATATGCGACTTGGTCACGCTCTTCAAATCACTAAAGTGGTTAGGCGGTTGATTCGCTAATGCTTGCAAATCAATTATCTTACGGGTACCAATTGTCTTCTAGACTTCAATTGTCTTCTAAACTTCTCTATTTGCTTCACTAGTGCGCGGGTCATATGCATGGATTTCAAATATCTTCTAGACTTCAATTGTCTTCTGGACTTCTCTATTTCTCGACATTTTACATCAAGGGTTGATTTCCTCCCCCTAATGACGAGAAATAATTCTCATCTAATATGCTATCGCTGTCATGCATGCAAATCTCTAGTCGTGGGGTCCAAATACCTAATTATGGATGCTGTCTCATAACCAACGTATATCCCAGACTTTTAGAGAGTGCCCATTTCAGTTTGCTGTGGTGGTGGTATAGGTACATAAACCTTACAACCAAACCTTCAAAGATGAGAAATTTTCGGTGTTGACCCTTGCGCTTAGTTGCATAGGTGAATGGATGTTATATGTCGGTGGTCTAAAATTGATGAGAGTTGATGCGTGCGAGATTTGCGTGTCCACAACATGTAGTTGGTAAATAACACCGCTTAGTCCATTCAGGTGTGGACATGCGATGCACGGATGCTCAATTTTAATTCTCATTTTCACACAATAATCATCATATGCCCTTGAAGTAAATTCCTGCTGCTGTCCATTCCGGTGGACTTCACATGATGATAAGGGAAATTATTCTTAATGTTAATTATCTCTGAGATTAGCTTTGCGAGGCGGGGTTTCTCGAGACATTAAACAAACGTACACCGCCGAGGAAGCATCGATAAGCACCATAAAATACCTAAATGACCCTCACGAGGCACATTTAGGACCGCAAATGTCTCCCTGGATACGGTCCCAGGGAATGCGGATTTCGTCCTTTACTTTCGTAGTAGAGGGTCTAGTAGTGGTTTCCGATGGTACATACAGAGGGCACACAAAATCTTCAAGATTGGGAAGTTCTTTAAATTGACACTATGTCCTCGTGAATTGTTAATTATATTTCTCATCATCCTAAGACCTAAGTGACATAATCTATCATGCCAGTAGATAGAAGAGGTTTAGAGCTTCTAAATATAGTTTTCGTATAAGATAGGCTGCATATGCCTTAATATTAGTGTAGTATAGTCCATTTTTAAATGAAGGAAGTCGTTCTAATACCATTATTCTACTATTTTGTCACGCTTTGTAATGAGCGGTATTCCTTACCATGCTCTTCTTGATCTCTGCATTAGGCTGACCAGCCTAGAATATCCTTGAGAGTTCTAGTCGATTATGGGCACAACAAGGCTTCTTTAATGACCAAAGTTGTGTCCGCTAGAAGTATAATTGTGGCCCTTCCTAAGCCTATTATATGTGTATCATTTTTACATTGTTGAAAATTCCATCTCTCTCAAGGTGGTATTCATTGTGCCGCTACACCACTAAGCACACTTCCTCCATAGGGCGCTACATGCGATCTAATATAATGTACTTTATTAATATGTAGTAGAAATCCGTAGAACACATAAAATAAAAATACTTCGAGATATTAGAACATAACACTTTATCATAAATACGGAAATATAAGTCTTGCGGGACTCATCATAAGAATTTAATGCTTTGCTCTTCTAGAGCATACAACCATTATTCAAAGTTTCATCATAATCACAAAATGCAAGTGATCAGAAAAGGATCTAAGCAATGCGCGCACTAGATCGAATCAAGTATTCGTAAACTTCGCCTTTAATCAGTTATATGGGATCTTCTCCTCTTGGGCAATTACTACCGTGGTGTACCGCCATGTCCAAAAGGAGGCATGATGGGGTCGCTATTAGGTGTCCACATCCATAAGTGCAACTAATGGGTGTGGATCTTCCGTGCTTGCAATGGTGAGGTGTGCCTCATGCTATCCTTTGCCCCTTTTCTTAAAGCGTAAAAACACCAATTACGTGCGACTCACAACTTTACCCTTCTTGCCCATCTCCTTCGTGAGAGGCTTCATTACCTTGTAGCTACTAGTATTGGCTTCATGGCCAACATTGCTACTAGGTGGTCGTGAGATGTAGTTCTTCCTTAGAACATCATCTTGTGCTTTCGCAATTTTCACGGTGTCAATTAATGCGGCATACTTCTTGTAGTCATTTTGACAATAACACCGACGCCATGACCGCCGTGCCCTCTGTCTCGTATGGTGCAAGGCGGTGCAGCGCTCTGTTATTGCTTCATTATTTCTTTTCCTTCTCCGTAAGTGGAGCCAAGTATCTCTATTATCTTTATTCTTGCTTTACTTTTCCACTTCATAGCTATCTCCGTCACCATATCGACGCCGTGCAGCATGAAACCCAAACCATCATTTTTTCTCTGTTGTTTCTTCTGCTCGTGGTTCGAGCATGGAATTCTTCCCCGCCGTTTGGTTGGGTTGCTCTAACTCCTCTCATAGACACACTTGTCATCCACACCATCCAAGTCCATACACACACACACACACGTATGTATGCATATATATGTGTGTGTATGTATGTATGTATGTATGTATGTATGTATGTATGTATGCATGCATGCATGTATATGTATGTATGCATTGTATGTACGTATATATGTATATGTATGTAAGTATGTACGTATGTATGTATGTATGTATGTATGTATATGTATGTACGTATGTATACATATGTATGTATGCACGTATATGTATGTATGTATGTATATGTTCTCTCTCTTTCAGATCGACCCTACATGTGTAATACTCTGAAAATAATATTAATTTTAATATTCAGGCTTAATGTGGAGAGTAATTAATTTAATGGTATTAGTAAATAATTAATTAAAATCGTCTTAAGGGCTTTTGTGTGGTTAAATAAAGGGTTTTGTGAAAATAGATTATTTTGATTTTTTTATGAGCTATAAGTATATCTTGGGCTTTCCAAAACCCTAGCTTTTTCCTCTTGTTTTTCCAATCCGTAGCCGCCTCCATTTGTTCCCACCGCCAGAGCTCGCTCTTGCCCGCAATTGTTTTTCCCAATCATGAAGGCGCTTTTTCTTGCGCCTTGGCATCGCTCTGCGCAAGGTCAGATCCGCAGCTCGCAGCCGCCCCGGTATCGCTTCCCGCATGCGCGCTTTTGTTTTCTCCACCAAACAACCGTCCACCAATCACATAGCCGAGCCGTTTGCTTCCCGGCGTTGTTCGCTCGGCCGATGCGCTCTGCACCGACTGGCCTGAAGCGCCGAGCCGACGCTCGCGCCGATCCTCATGCGGCGTTGCCCCACCACGATTGTCGCTTTTCTCGGACGCCGCCGAGAGAAGCCACGCCGCAGGTCGCTCGCAACGCCATGATCCTGCGCGCATTGTCGCTGCGTTTCGCTCATTGCGCTGGTTGCTTTTTTCTTTCTGGAACCGCGGGTCATTGTGTGTGTGCATGTGCTAAGGTCTTGATCGCTCGGTTCTGCCTGATCCGCTGTGCCACCGACAAGCAGGACGCCTACCAAGATCGCGTTGTTCTGTCATTGCTTTTCATCGCGTCTGTTGTCTCGCTTTCATCGCCTGAAGATCTATTAGCTCGCGTGTGCTCGCTGCTCGAGCCGACTCAACCGACTCGCCGCAGGTAAAGCCGTACGCCGTCGCGGAGGTTTGTTGCATGTTTTCTCCGTTTGCTAGACGCGTTAATTAGAGATTTTAATTGAGGTTAATTAGAGAAGATTCTTTAGTTTTAGTCTATGTGCCGATTAATAGATCTATTTAGTCGTCCGTGGTACAATTTATTCGGTATCATAATGGCAATTGTTGAAAATGTCATCTACTAGTTAATTGTAGATATTGTCGATAGCTTTCTTTAGCATATTGAATTATGTCAATCGGACTAGTAGATTTCGGTTATGATTTTGAGAAAGCCGCTGTTTTAGGGTTGTCGCCTTTAGGCGCTGTTTTGGTAGATCGGTTATTAAAAATAGTAAATCCACTAATTAGAGTTTTTGATCTACATGAAAGTTGTAGATGATTGTCCAATGATTCTGTAGGATCTGAGAACGCGCATTTTGGTTGAGTAAAACAGAAGTTATGAATTTATTAAGACCGCTGTCCCGAAGCGGACAGATCGGCTTTCCGGGCTAAATACGGAGGGTTAGATGATTTAATTAGAAGTCTTCGTAATCTGAGAAAATGTGGATAATTTTATAAAGAATCCAGAATGGGGTGGTTTGTGGTGATCGGACTTTCGAGTCAAAAGTTACGCTTTTTTAGTAACCGGACAGCAATGGGTAGCTGTTCGATACCGGCGTAACGTGGAATATTTGGGGACGTGTAGGAGCGATGTATATTGATTGTTATTCTTATGATGCTGTAGCTTGTATTGAGATATGTGTATTTAATATAGGAGAGGCGTCGTGCTTGTTGCCGTCTTCTAATCAGATCGTGCGTCGCAACTAGTAAAGGCAAGTGCATGGTAGTGACGATCAATGATCGATCACTGTTTTCTTTATCTTCTATTACCATTATTGTTGTGCTTTTATATGCTATATCATCGAATAATCTGGACTCCTAGATTTAATCTTGCCTTCTAGATCACTTTTCAAATTTATCAAATCACAAAATCAAGTCGAAAAGGTTAGTGATCGGCGCGAATAACTATGTCTGGATCGTGCTTCAAGGGGTAGCCAAGTGCAACTAATGGTGTGGATCTCTTGCAATGGTGAGGTGTGCCTCATGCTATCCTTTGCCTTTTCTTAAAGTAAACACCAATTCGTCGACTCACAACTTTACCCTTCTTGCCCATCTCCTTCGTGAGAGGCTTCATTACCTTGTAGCTACTAGTATTGGCTTCATGGCCAACATTGCTACTAGGTGGTGTGAGATGTAGTTCTTCCTTAGAACATCATCTTGTGCTTTCAATTTTCACGGTGTCAATTAATGCGGCATACTTCTTGTAGTCATTTTGACAATAATTGCGCGGATTCACCGCATTGTGAAGGTAGAGAGGGTCTTGTCAATCTTCGCTCATCGTGATTACCTTATCACGAGGTGAAGCTGCAAATTCGCCATCTTGGCCAACTCTTTCGAACTCGGTTCGTGATGCGATCATTTTCATATTCATGCAAAAAGTTCATAGGGTTCTCTGTAATTTACATAAAATGGTTGCAAAATTTCATAATGCTCGTCGAACTTCATCGGATTAATATTTTCCATGCATTTTCATGATTTTGCTATTTTAGATTAAAAATATTAATAATCAAATAATCAAAACAAAATCAAAATAAATTGCATAGAAATAATAATAACAAGGTAAAATATGCTTCAAATGCAAAACCGATTCAAAATTTGAATTCGAGGCCCTTTCATTGGAATATGAATTTTAGATCGCAATTTCGGCTACAACGTGAAAATTTCAATAGAAATTTTCGCGAATTTATGAAACTCGGGCCTTTGTGCAAATTGGTCCCCCTTTTTTCTCCGTTTACGGGCCCAAAGGGCCCATTCCCGGATAAAACGCGGGCGTTGAGACTTGGGGTAGGGTTTCTACGAGTTCCTGCGGCGGCGGCTCCTTCTTGGAGCCGCGCCTCTGGCGGCTCCTCGTGGGAGCCGCGTCCGGCGGGACCGGCGCCGTCCGTCCGCGGCAGCCTCATCGGGAGGTTCGACCGGCGCGCTCGACGGGAGGTCCGCGGCGTGCCATGGGGAGGGCGCCTTGTGCCGTGCAGGTCGACGGCGTGCATGCCCGTCGGCGGTGGCGGAAGATAGCGGCGCCAGCGCCAGGCGTGGCGTTCATTGGGAGGCGAGCGGCTCCATGTCGCGCGGCGGCCGCGGCCGACCTCTCCTTCCCTCCCTGCTTCGTGATTTTTGTGGCGTGGGCTCGGCGCGGTGCCTTCGAGCGGCGGCGGCAGCGCCACTACGGTGGCGCGCTACGGCGCCGTCCTCGGGACAGCGGCTCTTGGCCGCCAGGAGGCGAGCCGTGGCGCAGTGTCGCGCTTGGCGGCCGGCGCGCTGAGAAGCGCGGCGGGCGGCGTGCACGCTTCTGAGCGGCGCGCCGCGCGATTGCGGCCTGGCGGCGGCGGTGCGCTCGTGCCTCCTTCTTTCTGGTGGCCGGGCGGTGCGCTTCGCCGGCCAGGTCTTGCGCCGGTGGGTGGGCGGCGGCGAGCCGGCGGTGGTCTGGCGTGGCTGAGCGGCTTGAGCGCCGGGTAAGCGCGTCGCGGTGACGCTTTTTTTTATGTTCATGAATAATTAATGTTCATCCAGAGAGGAAAAAACTGTTCATCGATGCAATTTTCTTTCGATCGGCGACTTAGTCGTGCGTGAATTGCAATTTCAATCTCGTACATCGACATCCGATCTTTCATGCAATCTCGTCGACATTGTGTCGGCGACTTCAAGTCACGCGGTAGATTAGAACGTTATGAAAATCAATCTGAAAGCAAATTTGCGAATTGAAAGCAATCTAGAAAATACGATTCAATCTACGAGTGTCGTTCTTGCAGTTTACCTGTTTGCAGGAGAGTCGATCGTAGTTATAACGTGTTGAGTAGAAGATCTTTAGTTTCGAGTCGGTCCAATACGATGTACCTTGTATACAATGATCGGAATCGTTAAACGGTGAAGAACACAAGAATTTAAAATGAATGAAATTGAGATATGGCGTAGCTTTCTTTGATTTGCGATCAATCGGACTAGTAGATTTGGTTATGATTTTGAGAAAGCCGCTGTTTTAGGGTTGTCGCCTTTAGGCGCTGTTTTGGTAGATCGGTTATTAAAAATAGTAAATCCACTAATTAGAGTTTTTGATCTACATGAAAGTTGTAGATGATTGTCCAATGATTCTGTAGGATCTGAGAACGTGGAATATTTGGGGACGGTAGGAGCGATGTATATTGATTGTTATTCTTATGATGCTGTAGCTTGTATTGAGATATGTGTATTTAATATAGGAGGCGTCGTGCTTTTGCCGTCTTCTAATCGGATCGTGCGTCGCAACTAGTAAAGGCAAGTGCATGGTAGACGGCGATCAATGATCGATCCTTGTTTTCTTTATCTTCTATTACCATTATTGTTGTGCTTTTATTTGGTTTAATTGCAAACAATGAATTGGTATGTTTATATCTTTGTTGATGAGCATGATGAAAAGTTGGATATGATGTTTATGATGGAGATTGCATGTTTGCATTCATAAGCATTTTTGCATAAGAGAAGGTGATCTTGATGATCACAACTCCACGGGAGTGGAGGAGGTCCCGATCCTTATGGAGGAGCGGGCTTGAGTGAATGTTGTCGCGAGCATTCACTCACGCTATCTGATATCTGAAAAGAAGTGCATGTGGACATATAGAATAGAGTTGCATTGATATTTGAGATTAATGAATGAGAATGTGAATGGAAGTGCATTGATGATGTAATGAAGTTATTGAATGCTGTTGATTTATTATTGTTCGTTGTATATGATGTGTTTGCTGAGTCGTGGACTCACCCTTGCTCTATTGTTGTTTTTAGGTGATCTTCGTGGATGCCGTATTTGAGAGCGAGTAGAGCACATGGACATCACATTATTATTCGCCATGATAATCTTTTCACTCAATATTGGTTTACACTTGGACATGTTAATTATTGAATAATGTTTAGGATATCATTTGGACTAGACTATTTGCTTTATTAATTCGGATTCATTGGTTGATGCTGCTTTGGATTCTTTACCTGGTTATAATTCCCATTGCTTATTTATTACCACATGATCCATAATTATGCATTGCTCTTTTGTGGTCTATGGATTTGATTATCATTGATTTCTTGCTGTTTTTATAAAGTGTGTCAATAATTATTAATTGGAAGGGTGGTTTAGTGGCATTCCAGGCTCAGTGTTAAATGTCAGGTGTTACGAATGGTATCAGGCGGGCTTGAGGGTGGTCCGTGAATAGATTAACAACTTAGGCAAACTAAAATTTGTTAAAAAAATTTGTTTTAGTATTAGTAAATCAACTAAAATTTGCTAATGGTTAACTAACCTAAAATTTGACACACTAGTACGATGAGGTTAGAGAGAGTAACGATTATAGTTTTACGCCTGTTATGTTGTTCATTGATGGATGAGTTTATTTTGAGCTTTGAACTCATTATATAATGTTGATTGTGGTTGATAGCTATGTCGAGGATAGATGACGTGGTCGTGGTGGCTACGGTTGCCAGGAGGCCACGGCGCGGCGTGGTCTCGTGGGGCCCTCACGAGGTAGTTGAGATCGTGGTTGTGTACACAGGTTTTACAGGTTACACCACCATCCGTGGTATGGGAATAGAGAGGTAGCTACTTTGATTACAGTAGTTATAGGTATTGTGTGTGAGTTTCTTTATAAAAGTTGTTCTCTTCCTTGAGCTTGAATTTTGGGCAATTCAGTTACTGAGTTTATGTTGATGAATTTTCTTGAGATAGTGTTTACAATATAGCGGGTGATATTTCATTGGTCTCCTTTGGTTCCATAAAGCCATTACTTGTTCTCATGATTGTTGATCTATTGTTGCTTTGTGTGAACATCAGATTAACAACAAGATTGATCTTTTCGTGGGAGTTCCATCCTTCCTATTGGAAAATATGACTTATTTATTCACTTGGTATTCGGATACCGAAAGTTTTCTATTGCAAGCTCTTCAACATGTGAAAACTGTGGCTTTATGTATTTCTTTTGGATTGTTTAGTCTTTGAAGTTTAATGCCTATTTTTACGAAAAGAGTTAAAATCCTTTTGTGTTGACTTGTTATGTTTAAGCTAGAGGTGGTAAACATAGAAGTTCATTGATAAGGTATGAGTATCAGTCGGATCCAGTGGCGTGATGCATGATTGGTCTTAACCCAAATTATTGTCATAGAGTAATTACGAGTTGAGTAGTGACTAAGAGTATGTCCATACCTAATTGGAGTCATAAGAGTTATTAGGAAGTATGGAGCGTTGATGAACCGCCGACATTAAAATTGATTAGATTGTTGGATTTATTGGATTTGGTACCAATGGATTAATCTAATTGTGTGAAAAGGGAAACTTGAGGAGATGCTAGGTTATTGCTTTAATAGATATTATTTGTGGTGTTATCTTTCTTTGTAGACACTTGGTGATCATATTTGGTTGATGGCTTTACATATACCTTAGTATGATTAATTATTGGAATTGTGTACAAAAGGTTGAATGGATTGAATACCAGTGGATCTAGAATTTCTGAGGAGGAGTTCGGATAGTTCTTCTTTATAGAATGACACGATGAATTTGATTATAGTGTTGCTTTAGACTTTTGATCGAGAGAAGATTTTGACTTTTGAAGTTTTATGGTGATTTTGTTGAAAACTAAATGTGAGGAGGAACAAGCTCGATATGTGTTGGTAAATATTCAAGTGATTCGCAAATGAAAATAGGTAGCATTAGACATCATAAGAAAGCTAGTTGATAACAACAATGATTGGAGTGCAATTCTTTGAAAGTGTTAAAGTTTGGTGGCGAGCATCACTAAGAGTTGAGTGGTGTGATTTAATAGGTGGCTTATACCTAGACAATTGTGGAATAGTGTCGACAATAGCATACCGTGATGAAAGGGTTTTGATTAAACCTTTTAATTTGTGTAGTGGATCCCTTCTAATATAAAGTAGTTGTTGTAGAGTGGAGGTTGTATTTGGTTTGGTATAATCTCATTTTGAAGGTGTGAGGGAAAAGTAGTATGGAACAATTTGGTGAACCTTCGGGGCTTATTAATGGAAGAGTTGATGATATTGAATCATGTGAAGAGTGCATTATTCTTAATGTTAGCAAGATTGTCTCTGTATGGATTGTGGTTTAGTGTGGTAATGATTCTTTTAGAAAGAATGTAATTTGATCGCTTTTAGTAACATCGTTTAAATGAAAGGTTTGGAGTTTTGAATTCATGAACTTTTGGAGTTCATGATTTATTTGGTAGATGAAATTGGTTTGAGCAAGTGACGAGTCGGAAAGCTTTATTGGTTCTCAAGTGATTAATGTGATTTGGTCTTTTAAAAAAAAAAAAAAAAAATCTTTTATTTGTCTCTTCTTTTGAGAAAGGAATAGTCGATTTGTTTTACAAAACCTTAAAGAGTGTATATTGGGAGCTCAAGTTAATAGTGGTCAAGTATATGATGTTGTGAGACCACAGTTTGCAAGTTAATTGAGGAACATTAGAGGATGAATTCATTTCATGATATAAATCTCATAGAGAATTGGATCTAAAAGGAATTATGGTCGTTGGGACAAAACTGATTATATTGTTACAATTAGTAGAACCTATAGTGAATAGTAATCCAAGAATATTTGTTCATGATGGTGGAGTATTGGAATTATCGAATAGTTGGGATATTGTGATGGTATACTTTGCAAGGTTTTGTAGGTGAAATTGAATGGTGTGGTTTATTGAGGGTCCAAGATTAGTGAAGTAAATTATTTTGGGCAGTCAATTGATTAGTGATGATGGTTGATATTAATGATTGAGGATATTGTTTGGATTGTGGGAATTCTAGACAGCGAATATGCGGATTTCGATCAAGTATACCAGAAGTCACTTTAGGAGTCCTGGCTGTTGAAATTGAGCATGTGTTTTATGCTAGAACCTTGGTTGCCCAATGATCATGTGTAGAAGTAGTAGAACAAAAGTGGATTCCAAATAGTATGATGATCATTGATAGAATCCTTTGGTTTTAAATCAGTGTGTGTGTGTGGAGAATTTCAAGTTGATTATCCCTAAAAGATTGAGGTGATGTGATTGTGGGTGTAGATTTTATTTGAGGTGTTGGGAATCATTTGTCAAAATAGTTTCTTTGGTAGAGGAGGGGACTATAATATCTTTTTATGGGTTAGTAGAGTCTCTCTAAATGGGCGCGGTTGTTGCTCTCAGGTTGAGCATCGCTTTGAGATTACCAGTTAAGAGGAATGAGTTAGTGTGATGATTTGAAATCCTATGATTTGAGAGAGTTTATTCCTAAAAGAAAAATTGAAAAAAATTGATTCTCGGGTAGTGAAATGCCCTCGTGATTCTTGTTTGAGCTCAGTGTGTTTATGCGGAGGTCATTTACAATTTGAGTTGGCTTTACGTGGGCATGTGATTCTTTCTAATTTAGGAAAAAAAGTGATTGATTTTGGCATTCGAATGTTTTCTCTTTTGGCTTACGTGGTGGTTATTTGCAAATAGCCTATTTGGAAAATGGAAAGGTTTTGTGATGAATCTTTGATTTTGGATTTGACTATTCTAATGGGGAGTTGGTAGCGTGGTTGCGATGAGAATCCTTTGTTTTCGATTGGGTTCTATTTATGAAAGAGTTTGTTTGAAACTAGTTTGGTTGTGCGCCCCGGTTAAAGGAGGTACTCCTTGCAAATGTGAAGTGGTTGATTGGGAGGCAGAGATGGGAGTTCGAAAGTGTGTTATATATACAGTTGTGTGGTTTGGTACCAAAATGAAGTTTGGCCCAAGTTACATTAGTTTGTTTCTGAAGTTGTGGAGATTTTTGGAAGAAAGTGTATCGTTAGGACTGTCTGTGTCCATCTTGCGAGCACACAACGTTTTGTATAACCCGATGCCAAGGTAGTATTTGAGAGATTAGGATTACAAGGTTTTCTTAGAGCCACGACCACCAAGTAGGACCGTACCTTCGACTTCCATAGTGGAGTGTACGAAAAAATAGCGAGATGAGTCTTTGAGGCACAAGACGCGCTGGTATATGTCAAGTCTTTGTGGGCGCATCAACTGAGAGAGAGGCGACTTGGGAGTTGGAGTCTCGTATGCGCGAGCAATACCGGAGTTGTTCACGCGTCAGTGCAGTTGTTTTGATTGTTTAATTTCAGCGGTGTAGTTTTTATTTGAGTAGATAGGCGATTAGAATTAGGTCGACTTAGTTAAAGGTAGAATGTAATACCACGAAATAATATTAATTTTAATATTCGCGCCTTAATGTGCGGAGAGTAATTAATTTAATGGTATTAGTAAATAATTAATTAAAATCGTCTTAAGGGCTTTTGTGTGGTTAAATAAAAGGGTTTTGTGAAAATAGATTATTTTGATTTTTTTTTATGAGCTATAAGTATATCTTGGGCTTTCCAAAACCCTAGCTTTTTCCTCTTGTTTTTCCAATCATGCCGCCTCCATTTGTTCCCCGGCCGCGAGAGCTTTGCTCTTGACTGCAATTGTTTTTCCCAATCATGCGGCCTTTGTTTTTCTTGCGCGCTTGTGCATAAATCCCGCGCAAAGTCAGATCACGGAGCTCGCACTGCGATCCCCGTATCTTTGCTCCATCATGTTGCTTTTTGTTTTCTCGGCCAACACCACGCCTAATCACAAAGCCGAGCCGTTTGCTTCCACGCGTTGCTCGCTTGCCGATGCTGCCTCTGTGACCTGCTCTTTGGCGGCCGAGCCAGCCGAGCCGGCGCCTCACTGATCCCCTAACTGCAGGTGCGGCTTGTCCCACCATTTGCATTCTTGCTTCTCTTGAGCCGCTGCTGAGAAATACACGCGCGATTTGCGCTCCGCTGCGCGCACACCGAAGGCGCGCGACAGTCTTTGCTCGTCGTCATTCGCTGCGCTTTGCTTCTTTTTTTCTTATGCGACTGAACTGCGAATTCGGCTGTGTTGTATGTCTGCATGTCTTATATCGCTCTTGATTCACGCTGATTGTCTGCTGGGCCACCGGTATGGGCCGATAGCGTGGCCTTACACTTGCGTTGTTCTTCTTGTTTTCTCTTTGCGTCTTTGTTTCTGCTGCTTTCTGCCATTGGAAGATCTATTGTGCTTCTTAGTGCTCGCCTGCTTAGAAACGACTAACCGATTGCTCTTTGCCACAGGCGCGCGACGGCGTCGTCGCGTGGAGGTTTGTTGCATGTTTTCTCTGGTTTGCTAGCCGCCGTTAATTAGAGATTTTAATTGAGGTTAATTAGAGAAGATTCTTTAGTTTTAGTCTATGTGCCGATTAATAGATCTATTTATTCATTCGTCATAGTCAATTTATTCGGGTATCATAATGGCAATTGTTGAAAATGTCATCTACTAGTTAATTGTAGATATTGTCGATAGCTTTCTTTAGCATATTGAATTATGTCAATCGGACTAGTAGATTTCGGGTTATGATTTTGAGAAAGCCGCTGTTTTAGGGTTGTCGTCTTTAGGCGCTGTTTTGGTAGATCGGTTATTAAAAATAGTAAATCCACTAATTAGAGTTTTTGATCTACATGAAAGTTGTAGATGATTGTCCAATGATTCTGTAGGATCTAAGAACGCGCATTTTGGTTGAGTAAAACAGAAGTTATGAATTTATTAAGACCGCTGTCCCGAAGCGGACAGATCGGCTTTCCGGGCTAAATACGGAGGGTTAGATGATTTAATTAGAAGTCTTCGTAATCTAAGAAAATGTGGATAATTTTATAAAGAATCCAGAATGGGGTGGTTTGTGGTGATCGGACTTTCGAGTCAAAAGTTACGCTCTTTTAGTAACCGGACAGCAATGGGTAGCTGTTCGATACCGCGTATAACGTGGAATATTTGGGGACGTGTGGGAGCCGCGTGTATATTGATTGTTATTCTTATGATGCTGTAGCTTGTATTGAGATATGTGTATTTAATATAGGAGAGGTCGTCGCTTGTTGCTTGCTCTTCTAATCGATCGGATCGGATGCTTCCTTGAAATGATCGCATGTACGTTTATTGCCTATGAGAAACCACGCTTCTGCAAAACTAATCTTGTAGATAATTAACATTAAGAATAATTTCCCTGATCATCATGTGAAGTCCACCAGAATGGACAACGCTGGAGAATTTACTTCGAAGACACTTGATGACTATTGCACGAAAATAGGAAATAAAGTTGAGCATTTCATACCATATGTCCACACCCAGAATGCATTAGCATAATTTTGAAGAATTGTAATTTACAACTACATGTTGGTAACACACAGTCCTGCTCGCAGCAACTCTCATCTGTTTTAGACCGTCGGCATATAACATCCCTTCACCTATGCAACTAGCGCAAGGGTCAGCACCGAAAATCTCTCATCTACGAAGGTTTAGTTGCAAGGTTTATGTACCTATAACACCACCGCAGCGAACTACAATGGGCCCTCTTTGAAAGTCTGAGATATACGTTGGTTATAAGACAGCATCCATAATCAGGTATTTCGACCCTATGATTAGAGATTTGCATAATGCCCGATTCGCTGATAGTATATTAAATGAGGTTAGTTTCCCATCATTAGGGGAGGAAATTAACCCCTTGATAAAAATATCAGAAAATAACGTGGCAAACCATGGAAAGTCCAGAAGACAATTAAAGTCTAGAAGACAATTGAATTCTAGAAGATAATTGAAATCCAGAAGATAATTGAAGTTCATGCACATGACCCGTGCATTAGTGAAGCAAAGAGTGAAGCCTAGAAGACAATTGAAGTCCAGAAGATAATTGAAGTCCAGAAGATAATTGATTTGTAAGCATTAGCGAATCAACTACCTGACCACTTAAGTGATTTGAAGAGTATGACCAAGTCACATGTACCTGCACGTAATGCACTGAAGAAGGTTAAAATATAGATGAAGGTATCTCTAATCCCGTCTTAAGATCTCAGAAAGGATGAGAACTCCGACCCCTCGAATCCGAAGTAACCGGGGATGCCTAGTGAAAAAGGATAAGAAGGACTTGACATAGCCGATCACCGAAGTTCCCCAGAACCAGAAGGGGAGCCAGTCGAGACCTGGCATAAGTATGGCACCTTCAGAAAAGGCATACCAGAATTGAACATCCCCATGAAGGGAGACATGAGTATGGATGTGTGCGCACACATCGGAGCTGGAAAACTAAAAGGACTTGTCCCTGTAATTGAAAGCAGCGGTGAGCAAATAGAAGTATTAGAAGAATCACCCCTTGAAGAAATAGCTATAAACTTTGTGACCTCGGGAGAATCTATGAATAAGATAACAACCAATGTCAATATTTATTTTGCAATAAAAATTGCCACAATCGATCTTGTTCCAGAGCCTGCATCGCTCACTAAATAAAATAAAAGATCATATTGGGAATATTGGAAGAAGGCAATAGAAGCAAAAATATTATCTCTGAATAAAAGAAAGGTGTTTGGGCCTGTAAATCGTTCTCCTCCCCACATGCACCTCGTAGGGCATAAGCTATTCACACAGCTGCACCAGCTATCTCACACAGCTGACCATTCCCAATTGACTTTATGAAAATCTACCCCTCGTGTGAAATCCCCGAGCATGTCCATATCCGTGGATGCGGCTATTCGAATAGAATGGTTTAAACACTCTGCAGAAGTTGTACACTTTACCCACACGATGTAATCAACCGGATCAGACTTGGTCACAACAAAACCTTTCAGAAACTTTATCTCAAGCATTGACACTCCCGGTGTGCTTTCCTGCCGGCCAATCGATACACACAGCGTTTGGTTACGACACACATCGTTGGACAGGGATGCAGCGAACCGTCCCGCGATGTGACATATCACACCTCCAGCCCATCACACAGTTTAAATACAACCTGAGTTGTCAATGTCAAGACTCCATAACTTACTAAATCAGGCCCAGCCCATACTAGGCATGTGGTCGTACAGTAAGGCCCGGTTCAATGGCGCACAAAGTTAAGTCCTTAATTGACCAAGGTAAGACTTCCAGTTTTAACCCAAATCACAAAGTTTATAAAGCATACAGCTCCACCATTCACACAAATCCACCACTTGCCTCAATCTAAATCTTTTCCCACCCTGTTGATTAAGTGCAACACATGCCATCAATGAGTAATAGCACACATCACATACAGTTTCATCACACAGTTCCATAATCGCTTAGTCAGGTTTCTAATTGCACTTCACATGAAATGATGACTCATGGCTTGGCTAAGCAATCTCCTCGTATCTAACCAACCCACTTTGGTGCTACGATAATACAAACTAATAATGAACTAACCTAGGGTGACAAAAGATCATGGTATACAATGGACAAGGTGGATATAACAAATTGGATTAATAACTATCCCAAAAAGCATTTAAATAAATACTTGAAATAGAATGCAATACATTGAAACAAAGTATTTTGAAAACTTGGTTCAATATTATCATAGGTATAACTTGCCTTGGAATAGGTCTAGGTATTGGTCTTGATCTTGAGGTGGTCCTTCTCCAAAATTTCCCAACGTATCGATGTCTACTCGCAAACGAAACAAAAAAAATAAAAACAAATAAATAACAGGGAAAAACAAACTCCAAAAATCAAATAAAATTCACCACTAAATAGATCTTGATTTTATATGAATTTACAAATTTGAATGGGCTCAATCGGAGGTCGGATGCAAAAGTTATGGGCTCTAGAAGATTGGAAATCAAATAAAACCCTAATTTCGATTTGTAATGAATTTCCTGAATTATTTTTATAAAGGAAAATCAGATTATTGCGCAATGCTTGCGTCAGCCGAGAATTTCCGGAAAAAGAAATAGATTTAAAAGAAATTGACATGTGGGCCAGACATGTTAGTGACTGGGCTCACGGTGAACTGGGTTCACCGAGCCAAGTCAAAACTAGCGCGGTGGACTGGACCACGTGCATGTGTGCTGGCGCTGACATGGCGACACGAGGGCGACACGCAGGCACCAAAGCTTACGCGGCGGTTGCGGTGGCGTTGACGCGGCTACGGCGGCGAGGGCGGCGCTCGGGACCCGATGGTCACCGGCGATTGCGGCGAGTCACCAGCGGTGGAGGGTACCAGTGGGTTGCTGGTGCTATTGCGCACCTGTTGGTGCCCTTACCGGTGGCTAGCAACGACGGTGACGACCGGCGGCGAGGAAGAAGCGGCGGTGGAGCTTCGGGTTTTGTCAGAAGTGCGCTCCGGCGATGCTCCGGCGACGAGGAGGGGCGCACGAGGTAGCTGGGACCTTGCTGATCACGGCAAGGGCGACAACGACGGCGGCGCAATTCGCCGGAGAAGAAGCTCGGTCGAAAACCCTAAAACTTGGATTGCGGCGGCGCTAGAGAGATCGGGGCGACTAGGGTGGCGGCTCTGGGTTGCGGAGGACTGGGCGATCCTAGGGGGTATTTATATGCCCGGGGGACGCCGGAATTGGAAACCCCCAATTCGAGTCCGAAACGGCCGCGATTGGAATTTCTGAGATTCAGGGAGATTGGGAGGGATTCGGTAGCCGATTTGGTTAGGGATGAGTACGGGATAGATATGACTACAAATTGGTGGGGTCGGCGCAAAGAATCAGCGACCGTTGCGATTTTGTCGGACGAAGCTTTGAACAGCTGCAATGGCAGCGAAGGCGCGCGCGAGGAAGAAGAAAGGCGCGGAGACGATGACCCTGTGGCGGTCCCACCTGACAGTGGTAGCGAGGCATGAGCGAGCGAGATCAGCGGGCGAGGCCACGCGGCGAACATCCAACGGAGGAAGGCGGGGTTGAGCATATTGATTTGCGAACATCCAACGGAGGAAGGCGGGGTCGGACACAATTAATTTCAAAATTTACTACGGTCAGGGGACTATTCTAGACGGTCCCGAGCAGATTGATTTGCGTTATATCCAATCGGTGACTGTAACTCTAATAAGACCAGAGCAGCGTACATCAAGCTTATCGTAAACATCATGTACGGTGAGATCGTGGATAATCTAGAGTTTGAGCCACGATCCATCATTCAGGCAATAGATGCAAGGTTCCAGTACACAGTTCGCTATGCTAAGGCATGGAGTGCAAAGCAGAAGGCATTGGACTCAAGGTTCGATACGTTTGAGGATTCTTACCACAACCTCCCCAGCCAACTTTGAGTCATACAAGACAGCAATTCTGGCACTCATGTCGACATTCAAGATGACACATGTTCGCGGTGGAAATAGAAGAGGGTACTGAAGCGAGCATTCTTCGTCTTTGGTCCATGCATCGATGCATTCCAACATTGCCATCCAATCTTGTGCATGGATGACATATTTCTGTCTAGGAAGTACAAAGGGCAGATACTTACTGCAATAGCGATAAATGAGAACAATCATGTTCTTCACGTGGTCTTCGCATCCGTTGAAAGCAAGAACACAGATTATTGGTTGTGGTTTCTAAGGAACATAAATATTTCTGTTGTACAAGACCGTCCTAACGTATGCGTCATACATAACTGACATGCGGACCTATAGAGTGTAATAACCCAGTTACAACAAGGGGATAACGAGGCACTTCCGTGGGTGGATCTGCAAAGCAGGTGGTGCATGAGGTACTTGGGTGCAAACTTCTACAAACAGTTCTGCAACAAAGACTTGATGAACATGTTAAAGCGACTATGCAATCAGAACTAGAAGAGAAAATTTGATGCACTCTGAAGATTCTAGATGAGCGGACCAAGGCGCGCAGAAGGGAGGGAGCAAAAAAGCCCTCTGCAAGCGCTAGCTAGGACCCTGCGACATTCCATAGTTACCCACAGATGGTCCTAGTGTGATGAGGAAGACGGGGGCACAAGTGAAATACTTCTCGGACTGAATTAAGGATGAGCCTAAGAAGAAGTGGTCCCTGCTACATGACAAGGATGGTGCTTGATATGGTGTTATGGCAACCAATCTAGTCGAGGTGTACAATTGGGTCATACGTGGCGCTAGGTGCTTCTCTTTGGTTTCTATCGTGGAGACAAATCTCTGTGGTACCACAAAGTACTTCGTTGACTGAAGCAACAACACGTCACTCTCCATGACAAATGACAGAGTTCTGTACTCCACTATGATCACCAAGTACATGGAGGAGAAGAGCAAGAAGGGTGAGATGCACCGGGCATTCAATATGGGCAAAAAGGAGCTTCGCTTCGAGATACTAAGCAGGAAAAAAGGACATCGTGCTAGTTGTGTATGCACCTGCAACAAGCATCTTCTTCTATATAAGCCATGCTCACATGTCATGGCCACATGTTCGACAATGGTGCAGCATACCGGTCAGTACCTTTCTGGAATTGCACCAAGGAAGAGGTGATGCAGACTTGGAATGTAGAGTTATTTGGTTATGGCCATCCTACTTGGGAGAAACTCATCTGGGCCGCGGGCATTGCTGGGTTGAAGGGAAAGGTTGGTCAGTGGCAGGTACGGTGTATCAGGAACATCATGGATGAAGCAGAAGCGAAGCATCATATGAAGAAATGCACAATTTGCAAGGAGTCTGAGCATACGTTTAAGAAATGTCCTACGAATGGATGGAAATGTCCATATTCATAAGGCACGACTGGTGGCAAAGGGTTTCAAACAAATTCAAGGTGTTGATCATGATGAAACCTTCTCACCTATCGCTATGCTTAAGTCTATCCGGATCATTCTAGCTATTGCTGCATATTTCGATTATGAGATATTAAAAATAGATGTCAAAACGGCTTTCCTAAATGGAAACCTAAGTGGGGATGTGTACATGATACAACCTGAGGGTTTTGTCGATCCACGGGAAGTTAGAAATATATGCAGGCTTCAAAATTCCATCTATGGATTAAAGCAAGCATCTCGGAGTTCGAACATTCATTCTGATGAAGTGGTCAAAGGGTTTGACTTCATCAAGAATGAAGAACCTTGTATTTACAAGAAGATTAGTGGGAGCAAACTTGTGTTTCTGATTTTTTATGTGGGTGACATATTACTGGTCAGAAATGACATTTCTATGCTTGAGTCTGTTAAAACTTCATTAAGAAATAGTTTTTCAATGAAAGATTTAGGAGATGCAGTATATACTTTAGGCATAAGGATCTTTAGAAATAGATCTAAAAGGCATATAGTTTCCCTAGACATCATATCACCAAACTCCTTGCAAAAGTATCTTGGTTAGTAGACCCAAATATGATATTATCAACATAAATTTGACATACAAAGAAATCATCATAAATTATTTTAGTAAAGAGTGTTGTATCAACCTTTCCAATTTTGAATCCTTTTGAGAGTAAAAAATCTCGAAGGCGCTCATACCAAGCTCTCGGAACTTGCTCTAAGCCATATAGCGCCTTGGAGAGTTTATAGATATGATTAGGATTTTGAGGATCTTCAAAACCCACAGGTTGTTCAACATAAAAAAGTTCGGTTATTTTACCATTTAAGAAATCACTTTTAACATCCATTTGAAATAATATAATATCAAAGCTTGATGCAAAAGCAAGCAATATCGTATAGACTCAAGTCTAGCCACGGATGCAGATGTTTCATCATAGTCTAAACCCTCGACTTGAGTATACCCTTGAGCGACTAAACTTTCCTTGTTTCTTACCATAACTCTATTTTCATCTTGTTTGTTGCGGAAGACCCATTTTGTGACAATCACATTGTGCTCCTTGGGTCTCTCCACCATTGTCCAAATATTATTTCAGGCGAAGTTGTTTAATTCTTCATGTATTGCATTCACATAATCCGGATCTACTAGTGCATCATCTACATGTTTTGGCTCAATAGAAGAAACAAAAGAGTAATATTCACAAAACGAATTAACATGAGAACGAGTTTGAACAGCCTTACTCACGTCACCCAATATTTGGTCTATTGGATGGTCTTTTGCTATAGCATTGTGAATTCTTGGTGGTAGGTTGGATGGTTGATCAACTTCCTTGATATATTCTTCTCTAATGTCAACTTGATTTGTAGAGAAAGCGGTGGGAGGTTCGACTTGTATGAATGATGATGGACTATTTGAATCTTCTTTTGGATTGATGTTTCCAATTTGCAGGTTCTTCATTGCTTTCCTCAAGGCTTCATTACCTATATCATTCCAATCAACTTTCTCTTCTTGAGAGCCGTTAGTTTCATCAAATTGGACATCATATCTTTCCACAACTATACCGCTAGCTTTATTAAAGACACGATAAGCTTTGCTATTTGACAAACAACCAAGCAAGAAACCAACATCGCATCGACTTGCAAATTTTGAAAGACGAACACTATTTTTCAAAATATAACATTTGCAACCAAATACATGAAAATAAGAGATGTTCGGTTTTCTTCCAATTAAAAGCTCATAAGAAGTCTTTTTTCAAAAGGCGATACAAATAAAGACAATTTATTGTATGACAAGAGGTGTTAATTGCTTCCGTGTAACGTCCCAAAATTTAGCTTTTCAAAAATCTTTTGAGTAATTTGGGTCCCTGGAAAATTTCACCAATTTTATTTGAATTAATATTGAAAATTTTCTAATTTTAAAATATTTAATTTGACTAATATAAACATCAATTTAATCAAAATATATTTTATTTGGTTTTCTTAAGTTCCAAGGAATTGTTTTGGTATTTTTTGAGATTTTTTGAGATTTATTTTCTATTTATTTGATCTCCTTGATTTTTGCCTTTTATTTAATTCTGAAAAATCAGCAATTTCTCTCTCCTACCGCATGAACAGTACCATGCGGGTACTGTTCACATCGGTTTGAACCGTCGGGCTCCAGCCGAAAGTGCAGCCGTGATTTTCGAGTCCAGTACGCGTTCGTTTCCAATCTTAATTTTAAACTTTCATATCTTTATCCTCAGTGCATATAAAAGTGAGCCGTCTGCACCCACTCGTCCGTCTCGACGTCCTCTTCCAATCCCTTGATCTGGTTTCCTCCGAGTCAATCTATTTTCATCGTAGTTTGCAGAATACGGAGTTCCTCCTAAAGGTCTTCTCCGGCGAGTTTCTCCTCCATCCGACGTCCGCCGGCCAAACCGTCTGCGGCGTTTGGTTCGCGTCGTCGTGCTCTACGTCATGGTGCCAACCCCTTCACCCGAAGATCGCCAGAGTTCCGCTGTCCGTTGCAGCCGAACCGTATTCTTCGCGTTTCTCGCTTCCTCGGTGAGTTTTTCCAAAATCCGACCACACCATCGCGTCCGGCTCGTCGTTTCCTTTCCGTTTTGCCCCTTTGCTGCCTCCGCATCGCCACCGGCCGCCGGCCGTCCTGTTAGCTAATCAATCTGTTACTGT
This sequence comes from Hsuehochloa calcarea, assembly GCA_036346395.1. Taxonomy (NCBI): domain Eukaryota; kingdom Viridiplantae; phylum Streptophyta; class Magnoliopsida; order Poales; family Poaceae; genus Hsuehochloa; species Hsuehochloa calcarea. The sequence goes on along the minus strand of CM070593.1, from coordinate 57,709,507 downwards.
GTTGTTCATGTATACTAGACTGTCCATGGCTTCCTTCGTTCGGTTCCTTGGCCTCTGTTGGTTCTCCTAGCAGCCTCTGTTGTTTCTCTCAACAATGGCATTCGGTCGTCCACCTGGTGCACCAGAAGCCGGCCATGAACTTCTGTGTACTGATCATCATGTATTATGTACAGTATGTTGGTTCATCTCTGTCCAGTACGTATTTTGCCTTCAGATTTCTTTCAATCTGTTAACTCGTTCTCTATACCTTGCTCTGCCCAGTGCATGCGTTCGGTCTTCCTCGCTTCGCCATCTCCTGTCATCAAGCTGCCACCACCAGACGCCATGACCGGCCGTGCCCTCTGTTCGTGTATGGTGCAGTGCGTGCGTGTGCGTTCGTTATTGCTTCATTATTTCTTTTCCTTCTCTGGTAAGTGGAGCCAAGTATCTCTCTATTATCTTTATTCTTGCTTTACTTTTCCACTTCATAGCTATCTCCTGTCACCATATCGACGCCGCCGTGCGCATGAAACCCGCCATCATTTTTTCTCTGTTGTTTCTTCTCTGTTCTGTGGTTCAGAGCATGGAATTCTTCCCTGGCTGTTTCGGTTGGGTTGCTCTGTTAACTCCTCTCATAGACACACTTGTCATCCACACCATCCAAGTCCATACACACACACACACACGTATGTATGCATATATATGTGTGTGTGTATGTATGTATGTATGTATGTATATATGTATGTATGTATGTATGTATGCATGCATGTATACGTATGTATGTACGTACGTATGTATGTATATATATATATGTATGTACGTATGTACGTATGTATGTATGTATATGTATGTACGTATGTATACATATGTATGTATGCACGTATATGTATGTATGTATGTATATGTTCTCTCTCTTTCAGATCGACCCTACATGTGTAATACCCTGAAAATAATATTAATTTTAATATTCGCGTATAATTAATTTAATGGTATTAGTAAATAATTAATTAAAATCGTCTCTCTTGTGTGGTTAAATAAAGGGTTTTGTGAAAATAGATTATTTTGATTTTTTTATGAGCTATAAGTATATCTTGGGCTTTCCAAAACCCTAGCTTTTTCCTCTTGTTTTTCCAATCTGTAGCCGCTCCATTTGTTCCCCACCGCCAGAGCACGCTTCTTGCCGCAATTGTTTTTCCCAATCATGAAGCCGTTTTTCTTGCGCTTTGTGCATCGCCTGCGCAAGGTCAGATCAGATCCGAGCTCGCAGCCGCCCCGCGTGTCTCGCTCCGCATGCGCTGCTTTTTGTTTTCTCCACCAAACAAACGCCGACCAATCACGGTACCGAGCCGTTTGCTTCCTGGCGTTGTTCGCTCGGTGATGCCGCTCGCTACTGACCATTGGCATTGAAGCGCCGAGCCGACGCTGCGCTGATCCTCGCTGCTGGCGTGCGTCTTGTCCCGGCCGCATTGCATTCGCTTTCTTTCTTGGACGCTGCTGCCGAGAGAAGCCACGCCGAGGTCGCTCGCAACGCCATTGATCGGACCGCGCGCGCATTGTCTTCTTCGCTCGCTTCTTTGGTCTTGCTTTCTTTTCTTTCTTGCGCTGGAACTGCTGCGGCTGCTGTGTTGCATGTGCTTGGTCAGACGCTCGCGGCTCTCGCTTCTGCTGGTTGCCACCGCCACCGTGCCAACCAGCAGCGGACGCCACCGAAGATCGCGTTGTTCTGCTTTGTTTTTCTCTTGCGGTCTTTGTTTTCTTTGCTTTCATCGCATTGAAGATCTATTGTCTTTGCTGTGCTTTCGCTTCGCTTGAGCCGACTAACCGACTAGCTTCCGCTGCCGCGTGTGCGTCGACGTCGTCGCGTGGAGGTTTGTTGCATGTTTTCTCTGGTTTGCTAGACGCTGTTAATTAGAGATTTTAATTGAGGTTAATTAGAGAAGATTCTTTAGTTTTAGTCTATGTGCCGATTAATAGATCTATTTAGCTGCTGTCCGTGGTACAATTTATTCGGGTATCATAATGGCAATTGTTGAAAATGTCATCTACTAGTTAATTGTAGATATTGTCGATAGCTTTCTTTAGCATATTGAATTATGTCAATCGGACTAGTAGATTTCGGGTTATGATTTTGAGAAAGCCGCTGTTTTAGGGTTGTCGTCTTTAGGCGCTGTTTTGGTAGATCGGTTATTAAAAATAGTAAATCCACTAATTAGAGTTTTTGATCTACATGAAAGTTGTAGATGATTGTCCAATGATTCTGTAGGATCTGAGAACGCGCATTTTGGTTGAGTAAAACAGAAGTTATGAATTTATTAAGACCGCTGTCCCGAAGCGGACAGATCGGCTTTCCGGGCTAAATACGGAGGGTTAGATGATTTAATTAGAAGTCTTCGTAATCTGAGAAAATGTGGATAATTTTATAAAGAATCCAGAATGGGGTGGTTTGTGGTGATCGGACTTTCGAGTCAAAAGTTACGCTCTTTTTAGTAACCGGACAGCAATGGGTAGCTGTTCGATACCGGCGTAACGTGGAATATTTGGGGACGTGTAGGAGCGATGTATATTGATTGTTATTCTTATGATGCTGTAGCTTGTATTGAGATATGTGTATTTAATATAGGAGGCGTCGTGCTTGTTGCCGTCTTCTAATCGATCGTGCGTCCGCAACTAGTAAAGGCAAGTGCATGGTAGACAAACGATCAATGATCGATCATCGTTTTCTTTATCTTCTATTACCATTATTGTTGTGCTTTTATTTGGTTTAATTGCAAACAATGAATTGGTATGTTTATATCTTTGTTGATGAGCATGATGAAAAGTTGGATATGATGTTTATGATGGAGATTGCATGTTTGCATTCATAAGCATTTTTGCATAAGAGAAGGTGATCTTGATGATCACAACTCCACGGGAGTGGAGGAGGTCCCCGATCCTTATGGAGGAACGGGCTTGAGAGTGAATGTTGTCGCGAGCATTCACTCACGCTATACCGGTATACGCGAAAAGAAGTGCATGTGGACATATAGAATAGAGTTGCATTGATATTTGAGATTAATGAATGAGAATGTGAATGGAAGTGCACGTGATGATAATGAAGTTATTGAATGCTGTTGATTTATTATTGTTCGTTGTATATGATGTGTTTGCTGAGTCGTGGACTCACCCTTGCTCTATTGTTGTTTTTAGGTGATCTTCGTGGATGCCGTATTTGAGAGCGAGTAGAGCACATGGACATCACATTATTATTCGCCATGATAATCTTTTCACTCAATATTGGTTTACACTTGGACATGTTAATTATTGAATAATGTTTAGGATATCATTTGGACTAGACTATTTGCTTTATTAATTCGGATTCATTGGTTGATGCTGCTTTGGATTCTTTACCTGGTTATAATTCCCATTGCTTATTTATTACCACATGATCCATAATTATGCATTGCTCTTTTGTGGTCTATGGATTTGATTATCATTGATTTCTTGCTGTTTTTATAAAGTGTGTCAATAATTATTAATTGGAAGGGTGGTTTAGTGGCATTCCAGGCTCAGTGTTGGGCTGGGGTGTTACAGTTGGTATCAGAGCGGGCTTTAGGTCCGTGGTGAATAGATTAACAACTTAGGCAAACTAAAATTTGTTAAAAAAAAAATTTGTTTTAGTATTAGTAAATCAACTAAAATTTGCTAATGGTTAACTAACCTAAAATTTGACACACTAGTGCACAGTAGGTTAGAGAGAGGTACGATTATAGTTTTACGCTTCCGTTATGTTGTTCATTGATGGATGAGTTTATTTTGAGCTTTGAACTCATTATATAATGTTGATTGTGGTTGATAGCTATGTCGAGGGATAGATGACGTGGTCGTGGTGGCCACGGTTGTGGAGGTCGGGGCCGCGGGCGTGGTTCTGTGGGGCCCCCTCCTGAGGCAGTTGAGATCGTGGTTGTGGCCCTGGGTTTTACCAGGTTACACCACCATTCGTGGTATGGGAATAGAGAGGTAGCTACTTTGATTACAGTAGTTATAGGTATTGTGTGTGAGTTTCTTTATAAAAGTTGTTCTCTTCCTTGAGCTTGAATTTTGGGCAATTCTGGTTACAGTTGCGGTTGATGAATTTTCTTGAGATAGTGTTTACAATACAGCGGGTGATATTTCATTGGTCTCCTTTGGTTCCATAAAGCCATTACTTGTTCTCATGACTGTTGATCTATTGTTGCTTTGTGTGAACATCGGTTAACAGCAAGATTGATCTTTTCGTGGGAGTTCCGTCCTTCCTATTGGAAAATATGACTTATTTATTCACTTGGTATTCTGGATACTGAAAGTTTTCTATTGCAAGCTCTTCAACATGTGAAAACTGTGGCTTTATGTATTTCTTTTGGATTGTTTCGAGTGCTGAAGTTTAATGCCTATTTTTTCTGAAAAGAGTTAAAATCCTTTTGTGTTGACTTGTTATGTTTAAGCTAGAGGTGGTAAACATAGAAGTTCATTGATAAGGTATGAGTATCAGTCGGATCCGTTAGCGTGATGCATGATTGGTCTTAACCCAAATTATTGTCATAGAGTAATTACGAGTTGAGTAGTGACTAAGAGTATGTCCATACCTAATTGGAGTCATAAGAGTTATTAGGAAGTATGGAACGTTGATGAACTGGCTGGGACATTAAAATTGATTAGATTGTTGGATTTATTGGATTTGGTACCAATGGATTAATCTAATTGTGTGAAAAGGGAAACTTGAGGAGATGCTAGGTTATTGCTTTAATAGATATTATTTGTGGTGTTATCTTTATCAGAGACACTTGGTGATCATATTTGGTTGATGGCTTTACATATACCTTAGTATGATTAATTATTGGAATTGTGTACAAAAGGTTGAATGGATTGAATACCAGTGGATCTAGAATTTACAGGAGGAGTTCTGGATAGTTCTTCTTTATAGAATGACACGATGAATTTGATTATAGTGTTGCTGAGACTTTTGATCGAGAGAAGATTTTGACTTTTGAAGTTTTATGGTGATTTTGTTGAAAACTAAATGTGAGGAGGAACAACTGGATATGTGTTGGTAAATATTCAAGTGATTCGCAAATGAAAATAGGTAGCAGCTAGACATCATAAGAAAGCTAGTTGATAACAACAATGATTGGAGTGCAATTGCTGAGTGTTAAAGTTTGGTGGCGAGCATCACTAAGAGTTGAGCTGGTGTGATTTAATAGGTGGCTTATACCTAGACAATTGTGGAATAGTCATGTCATCCTTCCTTTTAAAATAAAAAAGTAGTTGTTGTAGTGAGGTTGTATGGTTTTGGTATAATCTCATTTTGAAGGTGTGAGGGAAAAGTAGTATGGAACAATTTGGTGAACCTTTCGGGGCTTATTAATGGAAGAGTTGATGATATTGAATCATGTGAAGAGTGCATTATTCTTAATGTTAGCAAGATTGTCTGTAAGGGATTGTGGTTTCGTGTGGTAATGATTCTTTTAGAAAGAATGTAATTTGATCGCTTTTCGTAACATCGTTTAAATGAAAGGTTTGGAGTTTTGAATTCATGAACTTTTGGAGTTCATGATTTATTTGGTAGATGAAATTGGTTTGAGCAAGTGACGAGTCGGAAAGCTTTATTGGTTCTCAAGTGATTAATGTGATTTGGTCTTTTAAAAAAAAAAAAAAAAATCTTTTTATTTGTCTCTTCTTTTGAGAAAGGAATAGTCGATTTGTTTTACAAAACCTTAAAGAGTGTATATTGGGAACTGGTTAATAGTGGTCAAGTATATGATGTTGTGAGACCCTGGGTTGCAAGTTAATTGAGGAACATTAGAGGATGAATTCATTTCATGATATAAATCTCATAGAGAATTGGATCTAAAAGGAATTATGGTCGTTGGGACAAAACTGATTATATTGTTACAATTAGTAGAACCTATAGTGAATAGTAATCCAAGAATATTTGTTCATGATGGTGGAGTATTGGAATTATCGAATAGTTGGGATATTGTGATGGTATACTTTGCAAGGTTTTGTAGGTGAAATTGAATGGTGTGGTTTATTGAGGGTCCAAGATTAGTGAAGTAAATTATTTTGGGCAGTCAATTGATTAGTGATGATGGTTGATATTAATGATTGAGGATATTGTTTGGATTGTGGGAATTCTAGACAGCGAATATGCGGATTTCGATCAAGTATACCAGAAGTCACTTTAGGAGTCCCGGTGTTGAAATTGAGCATGTGTTTTATGCTAGAACCTTGGTTGCCCAATGATCATGTGTAGAAGTAGTAGAACAAAAGTGGATTCCAAATAGTATGATGATTCAAGTTGATTATCCCTAAAAGATTGAGGTGATGTGATTGTGGGTGTAGATTTTATTTGAGGTGTTGGGAATCATTTGTCAAAATAGTTTCTTTGGTAGAGGAGGGACTATAATATCTTTTATGGGTTAGTAGAGTCTCTCTAAATGGGCGCGATTGTTGCTCTCAAAGTTGAGCATCGCTTTGAGATTACCGCTAAGAGGAATGAGTTAGTGTGATGATTTGAAATCCTATGATTTGAGAGAGAGTTTATTCCTAAAAGAAAAATTGAAAAAAATTGATTCTCTGTAGTGAAATGCCCTCGTGATTCTTGTTTGAGCCGTGTGTTTATGATGAGGGTCATTTACAATTTGAGTTGGCTTTACGTGGGCATGTGATTCTTTCTAATTTAGGAAAAAAAGTGATTGATTTTGGCATTCGAATGTTTTCTCTTTTGGCTTACGTGGTGGTTATTTGCAAATAGCCTATTTGGAAAATGGAAAGGTTTTTGTGATGAATCTTTGATTTTGGATTTGACTATTCTAATGGGGAGTTGGTAACGCGTGGTTGCGATGAGAATCCTTTGTTTTCGGTTGGGTTCTAATTGTTTATCTATCTTAAATGTGAAGTGGTTGATTGGGAGACATGAGGGTCCCAAAATGAAGTTTGGCCCAAGTTACATTAGTTTGTTTCTGGAAGTTGTGGAGATTTTTGGAAGAAAGTGTATCGTTAGGACCGTCTCGTGTCCATGCGCAGGGCACACAACGTTTTGTATAACCCGATGCCAAGGTAGTATTTGAGAGATTAGGATTACAAGGTTTTCTTAGAGCCGCTGACCACCAAGTAGGACCGTACCTTCGACTTCTGTTAGTTGAGTGTACCGAAAAAAAATGACGAGATGAGTGCTGAGGCACAAGACGTTGGTATATGTCAAGGTGCTGTGGACGCATCAATCTGAGAGAGAGGCGACTTGGGAGTTGGAGTCTCGCATGCGCGAGCAATACCGAGTTGTTCACGTCAGTGCAGCGTTGTTTTGATTGTTTAATTTCAGCGAGGTAGTTTTTATTTGAGTAGATAGGCGATTAGAATTGGGGTCGAATTCGTTAAGGGGTAGAATGTAATACCCTGAAAATAATATTAATTTTAATATTCGCGTCTTAATGTGCGGAGAGTAATTAATTTAATGGTATTAGTAAATAATTAATTAAAATCGTCTTAAGGGCTTTTGTGTGGTTAAATAAAAGGGTTTTGTGAAAATAGATTATTTTCGGATTTTTTTTTTTATGAGCTATAAGTATATCTTGGGCTTTCCAAAACCCTAGCTTTTTCCTCTTGTTTTTCCAATCCGTAGCCGCCTCCATTTGTTCCCCCAGCCGCCAGGAGCCTGCTCTTGCCGCTGCAATTGTTTTTCCCAATCATGAAGGCCGTTTTTCTTGCGCTGTGCATCGTCTGCGCAAGGTCAGATCGCTGCCGAGCTCGCAGCCGTCTGCGTATCTTTCCCGCATGCGCCGCTTTGTTTTCTCCAATAAACGGCGCCCGCCACCAATCACAGCGCCGAGCCGTTTGCTTCCCTGGCGTTGCTCGTTGGTGATGTGCTCTCTGCTTGACCGGCCGCTGGAAGCGCCGAGCCGACGCCGCTGATCCTCGCTGCTGCGTGCGTCTTGCCCCACCACGATTGCTTTCTTTCTTGGACGCTGCTGCCGAGAGAAGCCACGCGCCGAGGTCGCTCGCAACGCCGCGATCTGGCCGCGCGCATTGTCTTTCTTCGCGTTTTACTATTCTAGCTTGCGTCTTTGCTTTGTGTTTTTTCTTATTTGAGCTGAACCGCCGCGCTTGTGTTGCATGTGCAAGGCGCTCTTTGTATCGCTTTGCTGATTCTGCTGGCGATCGCCGAAGCCGCCAACACCACGACAAGCGTGACGCCACCAAGACTGCGTTGTTCTGCTGCTGTTTTTCTCTGCCGTCGGCTTGTTTTCATTTGCTTCTTACCGCTGGAAGATCTATTGTGCCGCTGTGCTTCGCCTTCGCTTGAGCCGACCAACCGATCTAACCGCTGCCGCGTGTGCGTCGACGTCGTCGCGTGGAGGTTTGTTGCATGTTTTCTCTGGTTTGCTAGACGCTGTTAATTAGAGATTTTAATTGAGGTTAATTAGAGAAGATTCTTTAGTTTTAGTCTATGTGCCGATTAATAGATCTATTTAGCTGCTGTCCGTGGTACAATTTATTCGGGTATCATAATGGCAATTGTTGAAAATGTCATCTACTAGTTAATTGTAGATATTGTCGATAGCTTTCTTTAGCATATTGAATTATGTCAATCGGACTAGTAGATTTCGGGTTATGATTTTGAGAAAGCCGCTGTTTTAGGGTTGTCGTCTTTAGGCGCTGTTTTGGTAGATCGGTTATTAAAAATAGTAAATCCACTAATTAGAGTTTTTGATCTACATGAAAGTTGTAGATGATTGTCCAATGATTCTGTAGGATCTGAGAACGCGCATTTTGGTTGAGTAAAACAGAAGTTATGAATTTATTAAGACCGCTGTCCCGAAGCGGACAGATCGGCTTTCCGGGCTAAATACGGAGGGTTAGATGATTTAATTAGAAGTCTTCGTAATCTAAGAAAATGTGTTGTGCTTTTATTTGGTTTAATTGCAAACAATGAATTGGTATGTTTATATCTTTGTTGATGAGCATGATGAAAAGTTGGATATGATGTTTATGATGGAGATTGCATGTTTGCATTCATAAGCATTTTGCATAAGAGAAGGTGATCTTGATGATCACAACTCCACGGAGTGGAGGAGGTCCCGATCCTTATGGAGGAACGGGCTTGAGAGTGAATGTTGTCGCGAGCATTCACTCACGCTATACCGTATACGCTCATGTGGACATATAGAATAGAGTTGCATTGATATTTGAGATTAATGAATGAGAATGTGAATGGAAGTGCACGTGATGATAATGAAGTTATTGAATGTCGTTGATTTATTATTGTTCGTTGTATATGATGTGTTTGCTGAGTCGTGGACTCACCCTTGCTCTATTGTTGTTTTTAGGTGATCTTCGAGGATGCCGTATTTGAGAGCGAGTAGAGCACATGGACATCACATTATTATTCGCCATGATAATCTTTTCACTCAATATTGGTTTACACTTGGACATGTTAATTATTGAATAATGTTTAGGATATCATTTGGACTAGACATGTCATTCATTGGTTGATGCCGCTTTGGATTCTTCTTATAATTCAATTTATTACCACATGATCCATCATTGCTCTTTTGTGGTCTATGGATTTGATTATCATTGATTTCTTGCTGTTTTTATAAAGTGTGTCAATAATTATTAATTGGAAGGGTGGTTTAGTGGCATTCCAGGCTCAGTGTTGGGCTGGGGTGTTACAACATGTCATCCTTCCAAAATAAAAACCCTAATTGTTTATCTATCTTACATGAGGGTCCCGCATGTCAGTCAACTCTTGGTCAACCCTCCTCCATGAGCTTGGTCCACCGTAGACTAGCATATCTCCGGGGACCTGGTCCATAGACCAGTGGTCCACATGTCATTCATCTAAATTCAATATCTATCATCCAGTACCATTCAATTTCAATTTGGAGTTTATTTGTTTGTATTTTTTGTATTTTGTTTATTTTGGGTTTTCTTTATCGTTAGACGTTGAAGTGCCGGAATCGTCCGAAGGAGCTGAAGATCAAGGAAGTGGAAGATTGAAGATAAATAAGACCATCATTGCTATAGCAAGGCAAGTTATACCTTTGATCATATTGAACCCAGTTTTCAAAATACTTTGTTTCAATGTATTGCATTCTATTTTAAGTATTTATTTAAATGCTTTTGGGTGTAGTTATTAATCCAAATTGTTATATCCACCTTGTCTATTGTATGCCATGATCTTTTGTCACCCTAGGTTGGTTCATTATTAGTTGGTATTAGCGTAGCACCAACGTGGGTTGGTTAGATATGTAATACCCCGGCCTGCTTGTAGTGTGGCCCATGTGGCCCATGAGGAGTTGTGTGGTGGGATTAGTCACACATTGCTTGTCTCAAGTGAGTTGTAGTAGTATATAATGTCTGTTGGATCCAAACGTAGCACCTCCGGGTTAACCCTTTTACATGAAGCAAGGACGAAAAGTGTAAGTGGGGTGCTATGTGTGGGCGGGTCCGCCCCACGGTGGGCTGGGCATTGAGCCGATTTTGGGTCAGAGTGTTACAGATGGTATCAGAGCATCAACCTTCGCTGCACGGGCGTGTGCGGGACAGGAGCGCGGGCATATGTCGCATGGCACATATGGGCCCGGAGTGGACACATGGCATGGCATATGTGCCGGCACTGGACGCACGGACGTGTACCGAGGGATGGTTCTGGGCATTTGCCGTGTATGCGGTATGCTGTCGAGGGCGTCAACCCTTAAAGGGGCGTGAATGTAATACCCCGGCCTGCTTGTAGTGTGGCCCATGTGGCCCATGAGGAGTTGTGTGGTGGGATTAGTCCCACATTGCTTGTCTCAAGTGAGTTTGTAGTAGTATATAATGCCTGTTGGATCCAAACGTAGCACCTCCGGGTTAACCCTTTTACATGAAGCGAGGACGAAAAGTGTAAGTGGGGTGCTATGTGTGGGCGGGTCCGCCCCACGGTGGGCTGGGCATTGAGCCGATTTTGGGTCAGGGTGTTACAAGATACGAGTAGATTGCTTAGCCATACCACGAGTCATCATTTCATGTGAGTTGCAAATATAAACTTGACTAAGTGATTATGAAACTATGTGATGAAACTGTGTGTGCTGTGTGCTATTACTCTTAGATGGCATGTGTTGCACTTAATCAACAGGGTAGGAAAAGATTTAGACTGGGGCAAGTGGTGGATTCTGTGTGAATGGTGGAGCTGTGTGCTATAAACTATGTGATTTGGGAAAAACTGAAAGTATTGCCTTGGTCAATTAAGGACTTAATTTTGTGCGTCATTGAACTGAGCCTTACTGTACAACCACATGCTTAGTATGGGTTGGGCCTAATTTAGTAAGTTATGGAGTCTTGACATTGACAACTCAGGTTGTATTTTAAGCTGTGTGATGGGCTTGAGGTGTGACATGTCACATTGCGGGACGGTTCGCTGCATCCCTGTCCAACGATGCGTGTCGTAACCAAACGCTGTGTGTATCAGTTGGCCGGCAGGAAAGCACATCGGGAGTGTCATTGCTTGAGATGAAATCTCTGAAAGGTTTTGTTATGGTCAGTGCTAGCTACACTGATTGTATCGTGTGGGTAAAGTGTACAACCTCTGCAGAGTGTTTAAACCAATCTATTCGAATAGCCGCGTCTGCGGTCATGGACAGGCTCGGGGATTTCACACGAGGGGTAGATTTTCATAAAAGAATTGAGAAGGGTCAGCTGTGTGAGATAACTTGTGCAGCTGTGTGAATAACTTGTTTAGACTGTGTGTCCTTTGTGAAACCAAATGATAACTTATTATTGTTTATTTGTTTTGAATTATATTTCAATCTATTATTTGTATTCAATTGTAAATGTTGCATTTATGCAAAATAACCACAGAAGCCATTCCTTTGGAATAAGCCATCATCTATAAATTGCATTCTGTGGTATGGCTTGCGAGTACAGTTGTGTACTCATACTTGCTATAAACAATCAACGGAAGTGGAGGAATCGTCAGTCAACAAGGTCTACTTCAAGAATCATGGAGAACTAGGTTGCGCTACCCCAGTCGATTGCCTGTGGGCATATGGATGGGCTTCACTGAAGTTATTCTATTTCGTTCCGCTACAGATTTATTGAGCTATTTGCCTTCTGAGGCATTAATTGTAAGCTTTGACCTTAAGGTCTTTACTATGATAATTATTGTTATTTGTCTATTTATTAGTCAACTTTGCATATGTAATTGATATTTCATCGATGTTGCCACTGTGTGCACTAGCGTGATCCTGGACTATTGCAGTATACACAGAGGGTCCAGAATTGCATATTTGGGTCCCGACATTCCGTCCAAAAACTATCGAAAGTATTATATTCATCAAGTATTGTCCTACCCATTTCAATTAATGTTTGATTTTTTATTTCTACAACTCTATTTTGCTCCAGAGTGTAGGTTGTGGAAAGTTCATGCTCTATTCCCAGTTCTTCACAATAATTTTTAATATTAGTGTTCTTGAACTCGGAACCATTATCACTAAAAAAATTTAATTTTAAAATCAAAATTATTTTGAGCCCTTTTGTAAAACTTTTAAAAATGCTGGAGGCTTCAGCCTTGTCATGTATAAATAATACACATGTGTATCTCGAGTAATCATCTACAATGACTAAACAATAGCTATTGTCCCCAATGCTCTTATAGGTTGTTGGCCCAAACAAATCCATATGTAAGAGCTCTAATGGCCTAGAAGTTGACATGATACTTTTGGAGGTGTGACAATTTGCAACTTGCTTCCGGGTTGCCAAGCACTACATAATCTATTTTTTCTCAAACCTTACATCCTTCAAGCCAACCACTAAGTCATGTTTGAAAATCTTTTTTAGTTGGATCATGCCCACATGACCTAGTCTTCTATGCCATAACCAACTCAAAGATGTTTTTACAATTAAACAAGTTTTTAAGCATGAATCATTTGAAGAAAAATCTACCAAATAAAGATTTCCAAATCTAAATCATTTGAAAACCATTTCAATTTCTTTTTCTTTTGAAATGGTTACTTCATCTCTAGAGAATGAGTAGTTAATCCAAGATCACACAAGTGAGCAATAGATAGTAAGTTAAAATTTAATATTTCTACTAGAGACACATTAGAAATAGAAAGGTCATTTGAGATAGCGATTTTACTCAAACCAATTACTTTTCCTTTGCTATTGTCACCAAAAGTAATCTTTTCAATACCCATCCCATTCTCAAATGTAGTGAACATCTCCGGTCTCCGATCATGTGTTGAGTGCAACCACTATCAAGCACCCAATACCTTCCACCGATTTTGTACTTCACCTACAAAAGAATATCAAGTTCTTTTAGATACCCAAATTTGTTTGGGTTCTCGGAGGTTAGTGGCCAAGGTTTTGAGCACCCGAATAGCATTCTTTTTAGTGTCTAAAATTGAAGTGCCAATAAATCTAGCAATAACTTTTCCATCCTTAGATTTCTCGAGCATATAACAAGAATCATATAAACCAACTGATGGTGTCTTACAAATAGGACAATTTTATTGTACATACCCTATTTCTCGGCACTTATAGCAATACCTAGCATTTTTCTTAACAAACCTTGCAGCCTTGCTTGCCAGTTTCTTACCCTTCTTGGGCACGTACCCAAGTTCTTCTTTGTTAAATGAGCACCTTTACTCATTTAATAGCTTATCAAGGGTGGATTTACCTTTAAAGCATCTTTACAAGCTCTTACTAAGCTTGGTGACTTGTTCTTTTAACTTATGATTCTCAACAATAAGCAAAGGATCATATGTGTTAGCCATATTAGTAATTGAATCACCTTTAGAGCAACATGACATAGATAACAAGTCATCACAAGATGTAGAAGTGCTAGACATGGATATTGCTTTTGAAGCAACTTCTACTCTAGGCGTCTCACTGAATAAATTGCAAGTGATTCCAACATTCGAATAGATTTTTCAATGTGTTTTAAGAGAAGAAAGTCATGAGCTTCCTTTAGCTCCTCATAAGAGTCTTTTAGAGAGATGTAAACTTTCTTCAAGACTTTAAGTTTTGCCTTCTCTTTTCCAAGATATTCATTTAATTCCTCTAGCATATCCATAAGCTCATCATAAGAAGGATCATCATCATCAAAGGATTTTACCTTATCTCCTTTTGCCATGAGGCGAGTAGGAGACGAGAAGAGTGGTGGAGCCTCCTTGATGGCGATGTCAATGAGTCCCTTCTTCTTGGGGGATTCATCCTCATCGAAATCGGTGTACTCCTCATCGGAGTTCCACACTCCAATGTGGGCTTCATTTTTGCCGTCCTTGTGAAGCTTCTTGAAGAGCTTCTTCTTGCCATTGAACTCCTTCTTCTTAGATGACTTGCCCTTGTCATCCTTCTTGTTGGGGCAATGAGAGGCAATATGCCCCTTCTCATCGCACTCATAGCAACGAATATTGCTATAGCGCTTATTTTCATTTGAGGATTGCCCTTTCTTGATTTTTGTCAAAGTTGAAGCTTCGATAAGGGCGTCTTCTCATGAATTTCTTCATTCTCCTCAAAAGGAGAGCGAATTCTTCCTTAGGGTCTTCTTCTTCATCCTTTTCATCACTTGATTCCATTTTAGCTTTGAAAGCAGCAATTTTCTTCTTTGAGGAAGATGACTCCAATAGTTCTTGTCTTTCTTGTACAACTCATTTGTAATAAGATTGCTCAAAAGTCCGGTTGGCGTCATTCCTGGAAACTCAGGAGAGTTGAGAAATAGTGTCACCAACATCTCATATTTATCGGGTAGAGCCCTAAGCATCTTGCGCACAATATCAACATCAAGCAAGTTAGTGCCAAGACCTTTGAATTCATTTACAATGTTGTTAAGTCTAGAATATATCTCGGTGATGTTTTCATGAGGCAACATTATAAATATCTCATATTTAATCCAAAGCCTATGCAATTTGGCTTCTTTAACCGTGGATGTGCCCTCATGAATTTCCGAGAGCGTGGTCTATATCTCATGAGCGGTTTCAAGATTGCTCACTCGATTGAACTCATCCGCGTTTAAATCTCCAAATAGAGCATTCATCGCTTGAGCATTGAGGTGGAAGTCTCGTTCCTCAAGATATGTGGGTGTATAGGATCAAGAGCAATAGCGAAACCCTCACTAATAATACTCCATATGCTTAGACTCATGGTCTTTAAATAAATAGACATTCTAATTTTTTTAATAAGCATAATTTGATCCATCAAATAAAGGAGTCTTGCCTATTGACATTTTCTCACTAGCCATCCTTTCTCTCCTAGATGGTTAAGTCTAAAATAAGAGAGACCAGGCTTTGATACCACTTGTTGGATCAAGGATAACTGACTAGAGAGGGGTGAATAGGAGGTTTTTAAAACTAATTGATAATTTTAGATTTTAAGCAAGATAGTTCTAATCAAGACTTTCTTGCACAATAAAGAAGATAAATCTATTATGTTACTAGAGACAAAAGAGCTAAAAATAAAATTAGTTACTCTCCTAACTAGGCTAAATAAGCACACTAGAAAAGTAAATGCAAGATAGTAAAGACAAGAATTAACCACAATGAAGACAAGAAAGTTTTTCCCGTTGTATCGATGACTTGTCGGTCTTCACTAGTCCACGTTGAGGAAGCTTGAGCTAATCAAGCCAACTCCACAAATTAAGTCTTCCCTTGATTTCACTAGTAGTTGTTCTTCCTCCACTCCGGAGATAGTGAACACTGAACCAATCACAATTTTGATGTTGTGCCTCTTCACAATCTTCTTGAAGAGATCGCCGCGTAAATTCTCACCAAGCCATCTAGGTGTTGACAAACACCAAGAGTAATAGATTGTGATCTTCGCTTGACGGCATTCAAGTGCTAAGGATCAATCTAAAATGAATGCACTTGAATTTTGATCAACCACCTCGCAATAAATGCAATGAGAGAGTATGAGGTGCGGAGTGAATGTTTTAGGCTCAAAAGATATTAAATGAAGTCTCTAATATGTCCTAGAACAGGTGGCAGAGTATTTATACCCCCCCCCCCCACAACTAAATACGACGGTTGGAGGCAAAATACACATTTTTCAGCAATTGCGATAGTACCGCCGTTATATGTCCGGTAGTATCGCTCGTCTAGAAATGCACAGTATCGGCTAGCGCAAATGCATTAAATGCTTCTAAAAGAGCCATTGGGAAATTCAGTGCGGTACTACCGCCATTGATCAAGCGGTAGTTCCTCTTAACGGTCATACCGGAGTACAGGGACGGTACTACCGCTTCACTTTGCAGTCCAAAACGGGTGCCTTCTGGAAAAAAATGTACCGCTGTCTAATCTTCGGTATATCTGGGTTGTGGTAGTTCCGCTCAACATGGGGTCATACCGTGCTGCAGTAGTTCCGCCAAGAAAACTTCATAACTATAGTTCACTAGGTGATCAACTGAGATAAAAGGTGTCGATCTGTAAAAAACATACCGCCAATAAAATTCAGGTACGACCGGGTTGCGATAGTACCGCACCACTATCCCGGTCATACCGCTGTGCGGTAGTACCGCCAACAAAACGTTGGTACTACCGATTTTTCTGGGAAAAATATGGTTGACTTTCAAAATAAACTCTAGATGCATGCATGATCCTAGATTGATCTATATTGCACAATAACATGTTATCAAGCTACTAGTTATGATCCTTCTTAATAGTACGATATTTAATCTACAATCTGGTCTTCCACCTTTTTCTCCTTAGACCGGTAAAAGCAAAAAGGGTCCTAAACTACTTGTACTTTGTCTTTGAACTATATTGATCTTAATGTTAACCTTTAGATGCATATCCAGATTGTTGTATTCACCACTGAGACCAAACCTTGTAAATACTCAATAAACATGTTAGTCCCATATTCATATATTGTCATTAATTACCAAAACAATTTTAGGGGGCCTAGATGCTTTCACATGTCACATGGAATTAATCTTATCAAGAGTTAGTGTCCTTCGACACCTGATGAGTGAGACAAAATGATTAAAATTCTATATGCTTTGGCTATTGGATCTATCATGTATACCATGTTTTGTACACAACCAGATGTGTCGTATGTTATAAGTGTTACGAGCATATTTTAGTCAGATCCAAATGAAGGTCACTAGATAGCAGTCAAGAATATTCTAAAGTACTTAAGAAGGACTAAGGATGCATTCCTTGTTTATAGTTGTGAGGAAGAGCTGGTCGTAAATGGTTACATCGATGCTAGCTTCCAAACCAACAAGGATAATTTCAGATCACAGTCTAGGTTTGTGTTTTGTCTTAATGGAGGAGCAGTAAGCTGACAAAGTTCTAAGCAAGGAATAATTTCTGATTCTACAACAGAGGCTGAGTATATTGTGACTTCCGAAGATGCAAAAGAAGTTGTATGGATTAGAAAGTTCATTAATTACTAGGTGTGGTTTCTAGTGTTTTTAGTCCAATAGATCTCTATTGTGATAATAATGGAGCCATTGCCCAAGCTAAGGAGCCTAAATCGCATCAAAAGTCCAAACACATACTTCGACGATATCACATTATTCATGAGATTGTTGAAAGAGGTGATGTGAAGATATGCAAAGTGCACACGGATTTGAATATTGCTGATCCGTTGACAAAGCCTCTCCCGCAACCTAAGCATGAGGTGCACACAAGAGCTATGGGTATTAGATACATGTATGATTGCTCTAGTGCAAGTGAGAGACTATAGGTGATATGCCCTAGAGGTAATCATAAAGATGATTGTGTAATACCCCGGAAACGAAAAGAGTAAAGAATCGAATCGAGTAATTTGAATGGAAGCCGGGAAGAAAAGACAGTTAAAGGAGTAGAAATTCCTGAAAAATAGAAGGGATTTTCTATAAACTCTCGACAACCTGGGCCTGGGCCACGGCCCAGGAGGGGCCCATGTGGTGGCCGTCCATAAGGGGGTTCCCACCCCCCAAACCCTAAACTCCACATTTCTCTCCCCCTCCCCCCTTTGGAGCCGCCGCCCCCCTTCCCCCTTGTTGTGCACCGCCTTGTACGTCGATTTTGGGTAATATGCGTTCGTTTTATGTCCTGTCCATCTCTTAGAAAGTTGTAGGTATTGTTCTTAGCTTTCCATATCCACCGAGATCACGTGATTCCGCCTTACGGTTTAGGAGATATAATTTTTTAGTGCGCCCTGTTCTGTCTGTCTGACGAGAAGGATCTGTCGGCTTGATCCTAGGTTTTGATTTAGTTAGAGGCATTTTCAGAACCTCCACCCAAAAAAGTTATTGTATCCCATTAAATTATATTTCAAAGCTGATAAAGATCATTTCCATTGGATCTGTATAATGAAAGTTATGATATTTTCTTTACCACTGTTCTGAATTCTGTGCAGATAAATGTTAGTGTTTTCATCTATTGTTTAGACTACTGTAGAGGCCGAATCTGGGGTTTTGCCCTTCTAGAGTTTTATTTCTGGGAACGTTAGCTTTCTTTTGGCACTGAGATCAGGAAAATCCGATCTGTAGTTTGGGAGATATGAATTTTTTATTACGAACTGTCCGGTCTGTCTGAAAACCGAGGTCGATGAGGTTTGTCCTCGGTTTTGTTCAAATTAGGGGCCGAATCAGAACCTTCACCCAACTAAGTTATTTTAGCCCTTAAAATTATATTTCCAAGATGATAAGAATCATTCTCATTGGATCAATAGGTTGAAAGTTACGCCGTTTTCTTTATTACTGATCTGTATTCTGGACAGACGTAGATGGGTTGTGTTTAGCTGATAATTAGCCCTCTGTTTTGGCCGAATCAGGGGATTCCGCCAGCTAATGTTTTGTAGCCTGATCTGTTAAGATTCCGTGAGCACTGGTTTCAGGTCTTTTAGAGTTACAGATAATTAATGGTGAATTTTCTCGCATAACCGCTCAGATCAATAATCTGGACTTTTGGCGTAGAGGTCAAAACGAACATTTGGACGTGTGGGTTGATTAGAGGGTATCGTAGAACTCGTGTAACTATGTTATACCATGTTATCCTTATTCCGTGACAATGATTGTATAGGCGGTGAGGCGGTGAGTGGAAGGACACCTTCGTTGCTTCCCGATGCGTCACAAAGACGGAAGGCAAGTGCAATGTTTAACTTGTGTGAATTCGATGAATGCATGATAATTTGGTAACTTAAATATTCCTGTGATTTGAGCATGATGTTTTTCAACTTGTGTGATAAATTGAGATGAATGCATGATAATTTGGTAACTTGATTAAGTCCCATTAATTCCAATATGCATGTAAGACCTACCATTCCAATGTAGGCGCTTTGGACATTCCGTATGAAACGTTCTTCATACGGACTTGGGTCCCCGCTCTTGGTTAAGGCGGGCTTAAGTGAACACCGACGTGTGTCACTAGTTATACCGGTATAAACGTGTGAAAAGTCCATTCTCCTTCAATGCATTCATTCATACCATGCTTTCGCAAATTCATAGAAGTAAATGTTGTTACTTGGTATATTGTTCTGATTCAGTATTCTTTGTGAATTAAATGTTGTGCTTGCTTTGTTTCACTCACTCTTGCTTTTATTTGTTTTAGGTGAATTCGGTGGAAACTTTGCTAGCGGGAGGGTGTAGTCCAGCACGTTCCACACACTTGAATAAATCATTCATTCATTATGACACAGTTTTAGTTTATTTGGTTTAATTGATTAAGTATTGAATTGTAATAAAAGTCACTTTGGATGTTCCTCCATTCCTCTATGGTCATTCCTTGTTTTAATACATTGAGGATCTGTTAGTTAATTCTAGATTGTTATCTTGATTATTCGATATTGTCTCTTATTGTGATATTATTTTTATTAATTGAGTAGTATGTCGTCCCATTAGGTGGCATCTTGGCTTCCGAATAGCCGGGGTGTTACAGATTGTATCACGTCTATGTTTATAAGTTATAGAATAAATGTTATTATGTTCCTTGAATGAATTATCATTTATAAAGATTAACAAATATGTGACTTGTTGGTGAAGCTCTTTAACTTATATGATGTCATTTTAAACGTATCCCTAGTCGGATGTCGCTGGTCGAAACACTAGTGACTTATCGATCAACACATGTATTGATTGATGATCATATTTCACCGGTCATGGATATGGGGATATCGAATCAATAATGTGAACACATATTAGAGAACATGGTGTTCGATTGAACCACCTTAAGACACTATTGAGATTGTTATGATTTTATGTGTCATCGGTTGGTCTCAAGCAATGTTGATGCATAATCCTTAGACCTGAGATCAACATGGTTTTCTACATGTGTAATAGTACACTTAGTGGTTGCCAAACGCTACTTCGTAACTGGGTAGTTATAAAGATAGCTTTCGGGTATACTATGAAACATGTAGAGGGATGTGACTGGTCGGATATGAGATTTGTCCATCCTAATATAACAGGAGAGATATCTTTGGGCCCCTCGATGTGGTCGGATAAAGAAAGTACATGATCATGCCACCAGTGGTCGAAGAGTCGACCACATGAAGTTATTCACCACTTGATCTATAAAATATTGAATAGTCTATAGATGACAAATTATCTCACCTGGAGTTCAATAAGATATCATGAGGCAAAGAGAGAATACGCAAACAGATCATTCAGTTCGACCAGACACGGACTGGTCGTATGGAGATACGAGCTGGTCGTAGACTGGTCGAACATAATCACTAAGTGATTGTAAACTGGTTGTAAGGAGTTACGAACTTGTCATGACTAAATGTGAACTGGTCATATAGATATACGAGCTGGTGGTAAGTGTTAAGGACCTGGTCATATATTATATTGCATCAAGGTTCGTCCGATATAATTTATATGTACTCGTGATCGTTATGTCCTGCTAAGAACCGTTGATGACTCGTAGTTGGAAAAGAGTTTCCGAGTCACAACCGATTACGCATGAACCTACAGAGTTACATACTTAACGGGTTGGAACAAACAAGTTCAGATAGGATCTGTCGTGGGCGCGTTATAAGGGGATGCATGAGACTGTTGGGAGATACGACGTGAGTTGTGATGAACCCTAAGGTTTGATTTGTTGGCCCGATCTTTCGATGAGAACGATAAGTTCGGTAGGCGTCGCTCAACTCTGACGATCTCGGCTACGAACACGCAAGGCTCGAAACCACGTAATCGCTGAACTGATTGACAAGTCGTTATCAACTGTGTATGAATACCCGGTTGACCTGACCACGAAGTTCGATTCCTGCATACACCGAAGAAGCACGCAAGAACAAGATAAAGCAATCTAAAATTGTAAATAAATATTGAAATATTAAAATTGGGATTTCGAAAGTGGTATTATGGTTGGTCTAGTCGACACAAGCCATTACACGAAGTTGCAACAAGGCTAACTTTTAACTAAACAAAATTCAAGAAAACTAGAGGGGGTGAGAACTTCTTAAATAGGGAACAAGGAGCCACAAAACTAAATGAACCAGCAGGGTGGTACTAAAGGCCGTAGGTACTGTTCACATGAACAGTAATCACACCCCCGGGTGGGGCAAATGGGCCAAGTTTAGTATGATTACAAAGCCCAGGTTGGCCCAAACAAATGATATAACGTATTCTTTTGATGATTGCGATCAGTCTAGAAGGAATTTTGAGGTGAGGCTAGATCCGTTGGAAAGGTCTCGGAATAATATTTCCAACAAGCCCAAGATCACCCAAATCGGATTTCGTTTGCAAAAGTTACGCATGTTTTATGTTGGTGCTATCAGGCTGATTCCGAACTGATCTGACCAAAATGTATCCAGCTTGAACTCCTGCTTGGCACATGTAGTAGCACCATGGCATATACACATAGTACCATGGCATGTAGACGTAGCACCATGGTATGTAGACGTAGCTCGATTCAATTGGGTAATATGGCATTGTATTAGCCGAAAGTCCAATTGGAGAAGATGTTGGTGAAGTAAAGGAAGTAGAGGATGCAGTGCAGTAGGTTGAAGCAGTGGTTGTATCCTTCGGGTCGATGTCCTCATCATCCTCCCTTTCTTGAATTTGAGTCGTCCTCGACTCATTCGTTTTCCCCAAGTCGTCACTCTCCTGCAAAAGATTAGTAGCAACAGGAGAC
Organism: Hsuehochloa calcarea; assembly: GCA_036346395.1. NCBI lineage: Eukaryota > Viridiplantae > Streptophyta > Magnoliopsida > Poales > Poaceae > Hsuehochloa > Hsuehochloa calcarea. The sequence goes on along the minus strand of CM070593.1, from coordinate 57,687,470 downwards.
AAAGAAACATGCACTTCTTCTAATGGACACTGAGATTCTTTGCAAATCATAGTATGACATTCAGATTCATGTTTTTCCATATCAATGCAATTAGATTTTGTAGCTAACATAACAGGAGCTTTCAATTTAATTTCACTTGGAGCTATAATCTTATGATCATCTTTTGTGTTCTCCGTACTTGTTCTCTCATATCTTTCTAATTCATCCCGTAATATGGCAGCAGGAGACATTGGAAGTAAAGTGATTTTTCTTTCTTTATATGTGAAAGTATAATGATTAGATCTACCATGATGTTCAGTATATCTATCATATTGCCAATGTCTACCTAATAATAATAAGCATGCTTGCATAGGTACGATATCGCAATCAACATAGTCATGATATGATCCAATAGAAAAATGTACGCGCACAAGTTTAGTTACCTTCAACTTACCACAAGAATTCAGCCATTGAATGTAGCAAGGATGAGGGTGTGGTGTTGTGGTCAAGCCAAGCTTCTCGACCATGTCTATGCTAGCAAGGTTATTGCAACTTCCGCCATCAATGATGACTCTACATGAACGTTCCTTGATGACGAACTTGGATTGAAACAAAATATGACGTTGATTTTGTTCAGCAAGCTCTATTTGGTCACTTAGCACACGCTGGACAACTAAGCTTTGGTACGTTTCAGAGGCCTCATGGCTTATATGTTCTTCCTCAGTTTCATCACCTACATTGTTAGTTGCAATCAAAACTTGTTCTTCCTCAATATCGCTAGCTGAAGTGTACTCACCATTGTTCTTAATAAGTAAAGCTCGCTGACTTAAGCAATCACGCATCAAGTGCCCAAATCCTTTGCAACGGTGACATTGTACATCTCTAGATCGCCCTGTCGAAGCAACGGACGAAGCACTTTTTGTAGGGACTTGTACCTCTGTTGATTTGCTTGCATTAGGGACATGCACAGGATGGAAGGGGCAGAAGGGGGCACACGGCTTGAGGAGGGTGCCACGTGTTGTTGCTGACTTGTCCGACCTGCAAAAGATCCTCCAAAATTGCCCCTAGGGCGAGACTGTCGACCCTGCACTTCTCTTTCAGCTTTGCAAGCAAGATGGAACAAACGAGTGATAGAATTGTATTCTTTATAATCAAGTATGTCCTGAATTTCTCGGTTTAAACCTCCTAAAAATCTAGCCATCTTAGCATCTTCAGTTTCATCTAAACCACAACGCAATAAACCAGTTTGCAATTCTTGATAATAATCCTCTACAGAACTACTACCTTGTCTTAAACGTTGTAATTTATTCAGCAAATCACGAGAATAATATGAAGGTACAAATCTATGTCTCATTGCTCTTTTCAAAGCATTCCATGTTCTAGGTATGTCCCAATGAGTACGACCATATTCACTCCACCAAATAGATGCAAAATCAGAAAACTCACTAGTAGCAGCTCTAACTTTCTTATCTTCAAGTAATTCATGACAAGTAAATTTTTATTCTACGGTAAGCTCACATGTGAGATAAGCATCAGGATCATATTTTCCAGCAAAAGAAGGCATAGTGAATTTAATTTTACCAAATGCATTATTATGGTCACGTACCTCACGTTGATTTTATCTCATACCTTGACGATTATGACGAAGCCGACGATGGTTACGATCATTGTGCATATTGGCTCCATCTGTTTCCGTATCAGTAGTGTAATTATTCACATCTTCTTCTTCCACCTCATCTACCCAAGAGCGGACCGCGGGTGGTGTGCGGCACGCAGGAGGTGGTGTACGGCTAGCAGGAGGTGGTGCGCGGCGAGCAGGAGGATCCTCCACTCTTGGCTCATGATCATGGGTCCTGTTGTCAGCAAGTGGCTGACGCTCGAGGAGCGCAACGCGTGTGTGGAGCGCCACGAGATTGTCATTGATCTTATCCAATGCATCGTGAACACTCTCACCGAGCGAGTGCTCAATGTGCCGCACGATCTCTCTCGTGCGAGGTGTGAAAGATTCCTTACCAGTATGCCCCAAAGAGTGGTCGTTATTGTCTACACCATGTGTAGATCCATGTGACCCTGTCATTGTTAGTAGAAAACAAAGAACCAATCACAGTGTATATGTCCCTATGAACTACTAGGTTCTGGAGTTTCACAAGTCGCTCACAAGCTTATACTTATACCCGCCTCTTACCAATGTAGCAAGGAAGTGGTACAATCGGTGGCTGGTTCGTGATACTCTCACTTGTGATCAGCCCAACGATTGTGAGGAAAGGCACCTGCTGAGTTAGTAGGAAGTGGAGCTCGGAAGGCTAGTATGTAGCAAAGGAATAGCAATTATTCAATTCAGCATGCAAAGTTGAAAAGTAGTTCAAAGTACTAGTCACAAGTCCTGATCCTAGTCTAATCAAAGTTTAGCTAATCAAAGCCCCACTAAGAGATGTGTATGTACGCACACGCAAAGAAAAATGTGACTTGATGTAAGCAATGGAAAACCTCACAACAAGTGCTAGAAGAGACGCTAACCAACTACTCAAACTTCTTTTTAGGGCACAAGATGGTTCACACGATGTAGAGCACAAAAACGGAATAACGTGCGGTGTAAACAGCCCTTTAGTTTAAGCAGAAAATAATAGTTAGTCTTGAGAGATGAAAAATCAAAGTTTTATATGGCTTATATATACTCGTTTGAAAGGTTTCAATGAGATCTACAACTTTACAGTTGAGGCGAACCCCAAATTCTGAAGGGAAGACTGAAAGAAACGGCAAAAACCGAAACCGAAAACTTGTGACGCGAATTCGGAGCCGAAAATGACCGATTTTGGGTTCCCTGGAGGGAGACAAATGCATTAAGTGGAAATTATGCGCCTCGTTGTTAGCTTTCCAACGAGTTCAAGAACGTCCAAATTGGACACCATATGCAAAAGTTAAGCATGTTTTACTGAAGGTCTCTCAGAAACGGAATCGTACTCGGACTGGAAACCGACTCGGTTTCAATCTTTAAATTGTTATATCTTTTGATTCCGTGGGCTAATCTTGCTGAAATTTTTATGCAAGCTTGTGGCTATATGTAGAAGGGCTCCACCAATTTTCACTGGTTTTTGGTGTAAGATTATTTTTTATTTCTACCATGGCTTTTGTTTTGTGTTGCGGTCTCTTTCTCCTTCTATTATTTTTCCGGCCCTAAGGTTTTCCGCAAGTCACAAAAAAAAGTAAAGTGTTCTCTCTTTTTTGGGGCAGGTTAGAGGAGTTCTAAACCACTAATTTTATATTTAGATGTAAAATCTATGAACCCTAAAACAACGATCAAGCGACTCGAAGGAAAAACACGAGAAGCAATCTAGACAACGACCAACTAGACAATAACTAGAGCTAAAGATCAGCACCTAGACATGACAATGCAACTAGATTCAACAAGCAAACTGAAAAGAAAAAATTACAAAGGCTCAAGGGGCTCGTATGGATGATAGATGTATTTTTTTGGCAATTTTCTGGACTCTAGGTATGAAAAACGAATCTACTACTAGAAAATAGGAAACTCTCACCGAAGAACTGTATCTCTGATACCACTTGATGAACCCTAAGGTTTGATTTGTTGGCCTAATCTTTCGATGAGAACGATAAGTCCGGTAGGCGTCGCTCAACTCTGACGATCTCGGCTATGAACACGCAAGGCTCAAAACCACGCAATCACTGAACTGATTGACAAGTCATTATCAACCGTACACGAATACCCGGTTGACCTGACCACGAAGGTCGATTCCTGTATACACCGAAGAAGCACGCAAGAACAAGATAAAGCAATCTAAAATTGCAAATAAAGATTGAAATATTGAAATTGGGATTTCGAAAGCGGTATTATGGTTGCTCTAGTCGACACAAGCCAATACACGAAGTTGCAACAAGGCTAACTTTTAACTAAACAAAATCCAAGAAAACTAGAGGGGGTGCGAACTCTTTAAATAGGGAACAAGGAGCCACAAAACTAAATGAACCAGCGGAGTGGTACTAAAGGCCATAGGTACTGTTCACATGAACAGTAACCACACCCCCGGGTGGGTCACAGGCAGATGGGCCAAGTTCAGTATGATTACAAAGCCCAGGTTGGCCCAAACAAGTGATATAACGTCTTCTTTTGATGATTGCGATCAGTACAGAAGGAATTTGGAGGTGACACTGGATCCGTTGGAAAGGTCTCGGAATAAGATTTCCAACAAGCCCAAGATCACACGGATCGGATTTCGTTTACAAAAGTTACGCCTGTTTTATGTTGGTGCTGTAGGCTGATTCCGAACTGATCTGACCAAAATGTATCCAACTTGAACTCCTGCTTGGCACATGTAGTAGCACCATGGCATGTACACATAGTACCATGGCATGTAGACGTAGCACCATGGCATGTAGATGTAGCTCGATCCAATTGGGTAATATGGTATTGCATTAGCCGAAAGTCCAATTGGAGAAGATGTTGGTGAAGTAAAGGAAGTAGAGGATGCAGTGTAGCAGGTTGAAGTAGTGGTTGTATCTTTAGGGTCGATGTCCTCATCAAGTTGTTCCACCAAAACTCTAGTCACACCGTGCGCATTGGTGCTAACACACCGGTGTACGGCGTTCCACCCCTGGACATATGGATACCATAGGGGCGCTGCTGCGGTTACTGTTGCGCTCAAAGACGATCCACGACCTACACAAGGAACGCCATAGGTTGTTGGAGGAGACGATCAGTGCTAAGGACATTGGACGATCGATTACGACTACTTCAGCGACGCGCTCGACGTTGGATCAGGCTGCTCCAACTCTTCTTTCGCTGCCCTACGCGTCTAGTGGTAACGATCTATGATCTCTTTCTTGCATGACTTCCTGGTTTACGTGGTAGAATTTTTGAATTATCAGCTAGTGTAGTCTACCCGTATCCCTTCAACAGGGCCCTGTTATCGGTTCAATTAGTGACAGGGGCCTGTCAGGGATGCTAGCGATAGGGTATTTCGTCATTCCAACTAGTGATAGTGGCCTAGTTTTGCTAAAAAGAATTTATTATTTAATTTTGTAATTTGTTATTAAAATAATATTATTCTAAGAAATTTAATAAATAATTACGACTAAATAATGACAACTAAATTAATTACAATTCAATTAATTACGAGCAATTAATTATGGCCCAATTAATTATGACTAAATTAATTACAACTAAATTAATTACGAGTAAATAACTACGACTAAATTAATTATGATTAAGTAAGTACGACTAATGAATATGCCTAAATTAACAGGACTAATTAATTGTGCCTAATTAATTATGACTAATTAACTGATACTAAATTAATTACGACTAAATTAATTATGACTAATTTGTCAAACTTTAATTAATTACACCTAATTAAATTACGACTAATTAACTAATATTAAATTATTTATGGCTAAATAATAATGGCTAAATTAATTATGACTAATTAACTATGACAAAATTAATTACGAGTAATTATTTATGATTTAATTTATTATTATTAAATAACTATGCCTAAATTAATTACGACTAACAAATTACATAGTTAATAAACATAATGCATAGGAGAAAAAATTATCTCCTCTTGATGTCAATCGTACTATACTAATACGACCGCTAAGCACTACTTTAAACACCTTAATCGACAGTGAAATCGAAACTCGTTCGCTCTAATATATGTCTCTCTACGCCGAACGCGAGAATGAGAGCAAGAGTGATGCCAGTTTTTATAGCTGCTAGAACGCAATTCACTCCGACCGTGAAGCGACGGGAGGGGATCTGATTCCCTTCCACGCGTTGTTTTTTCCATGCGGGGGAAGCCTTTGAATGCATGAGGGCATGAGTGTGATGGATGGAACGGAGGGAAGTGGTGGGAGGGATGTATGGGAACATGATAATATCATGCCCCAAGGCATTGCATTCGGCTAATCCGTGCCTTGGGGCACGGACTAGGGTGGTTTGGCCTTGAGAGGCACGGTTTCGCTAAGTACGATCTTTAGGGAACCGAATTTCATATATGACGTGTGAGAAAAAGTTTAGTCTCTATAGCACGGTGGAGGTAAGGTCTGACCCTTGATGCCAATTTTATTATTATGACCGGGAGGGAGGCTAAATTTAGCATTCCGCTAGGCAAGTGCCAGATCCGGGCCCTTCCAGACGTTTCCTGCCGGTGGCAAGCGGCTTCGCGTCTGGACAGCATACTCCTCCCGTTTTCCCGTCCCCGCATCCGGGAAACAAAAAACAAGGGGGTAAAAATCCCGGGCCCTAGCCGCTCGTCGCCTTCTAATCCACGTGTCCGGCCCCACCCGCCCACCTCCTCGAGCCCCTCCCGTTCCGTGTCCTCCCCTCACCCCCCGCCACCCCTCCCTACTAGAACCCAGCCATCCTGCGTCCACAGCAGCCGCCAGTTCACAACTGCGGCTAAATTTTGGAATAGATTGCCTCTAGGTGGCGGTGATTCTTCGCTTCGTGGACTGGGTGAGTGGAAATCTCTCGTCTTTTTCTCTTATGGATTATGGAATTTCTTGGTCTTTTTTGGGGGGTTGGGGTCTGCTCTCGATGCTGAGATCGCCTTCAGAGACCGGATTATCCGTGGTTTTCTGCGGTCCCTTTTGAATCTTGGAGCTTTTGTCTGCATTTCCGTAGGTTTTTTTGTGTGGTTGTTTGTGCGCGAAAGCTACTTCAATCCTCGGCAAGCTTTGCAGTTGTTTTCTTGGATATTCTTTTCATCCCGATATTTGTACCGGGTCCCTGTCTTGCGCCGATGCTAGCTGAGCTGCGTGGAATTTGACTTAGTTACCATTTAGCCCCTGAAGATTTGGGCTTTCTCCATGGTTTTTCCTGGATTAGATTCTGGTGGCCTCGAATCATCCGAAGCTTGGTCTCTGATGCCTTGGCGTTAGAAGGAACCGGAAATTTCGATACTTTGCCAAAAGAAAGGCTCGGCAGCTTCACCTTGCCCCTCGCCTTATACTTGCCGTTTCCTCTCCATTTTGGCTTAATGCGTTTCAGACCTTTTGGTGAAGTTATGTGCGAGTTTCTGGATCGAAAGCTGGTTATTGCTGCAAATATTCGCTTTTAGGAGTCCCATGATGTATCTGTCTGTGATTGCCATCTTGATGCAGAGATCTTGATCGCAAGGTCGCTCCTAGTAGTTTTGCCCCCTCTCTTTTCATTAGCTGCCTTTCGGGTTCTTTTGAAGATTTGAGTTATTTTTTGAGCGATTGTTGCTATAATTGTTGCATATTGAAGCAATAGCGTCTATATTCTTGATCTTATGATTGCTCCATGCAGCTGCATCTGTGTTTCGGAGCTATTTTTGCGGTTAATTTGTTTTATTTTAGTAGAGGTCAGGCGTTTAAAAGAGTGCCATAAAAAATACCATTTTGTTGCAGTTCTTATGCAAGTTTCTAGATTGCATCATTGCTAATTTCAGCTCGACCTATGCTTCGTAGTTCGTATGTGCTACGTTACCATATTGATTCAGTCCAGTGTAGGTTTCCTAATAACTGTACTATTATTTCAGGACTGATTCTGTTTGGGGGATCCAAATAATGTTAAAATGGTTAGTGCGCAGCCAATGAGTGGGGAACTGAACAATTCGTTCGACGCCCTCTTGGTTTCTGGTGGTGGTGAGAGTGGACAGGCACAGAATGGTGGCACAGGGACCACCTTGTCAGGTTGGAAGGACCTTCCCATGGAGCTGCTCCTGAGGATTATATCGATAGCTGGAGATAACAGGACGGTCATCGTGGGCCTCGTGGCCTCCGGTGTTTGCACCGGGTGGCGTGATGCATTAGGATGGGGAATCACAAATCTTTCCCTCTCGTGGTGAGCAATCTGCCTCTCTCTCTCTCTCTCTCTCTCTCTCTCTCTCATATGTAAAGAAGATTTCACCAAATATTAAATTCTTCGTATTGTTTTCCGGTTCCCCCTGACTATGTAGAATTGAACATTGAAGACGTAGCAGATTGGTTTACTCTGTCTTCAGTTTATGTGATATGTTGAAATTTTGAATATAATAATGAAATGTTACTTGCAGCACTGCTAATCATTAATCACTAGACTGGTTGCCTAGATCATTTTTGTTTTTGTTGCTCAATCATATGATGTATGATAAAAGTTCACGGCAAATACGAAAATTTGATAAGTCAATTTGTTTGGACCTTCAGTTTGACTACCTTGATTCTAGAAGGACAAGAAACGGAAGGCATAATATTGTGATAGATAGATCGACAAGCTGTTCGTACTGAATTGCCACTGCTCGCCCATTCCCATAGTATGGCATACAAAATACACGAAGTAGTACCAACGCATAGTAGTTTGTACTTGGAGCTGCAGTTATGGGGCAGTGTTCGGAGTAATATTCATGGAATAGTTATGTAGCGAACATTTTTTCATTAAATAAATATTTTTTGAAAATAGTTTAAAATCAACCTCCGCCCTAACTTACTTCAAAAAAGACCCTTGCTTGCCACGCCATCCTTGGCGTGGCAAATGAACTTTGGCACACCAAGGGCAAGCCTAAACTTATTTGTAAAAATGATCCCTTTGGTCATGCCACTGGTCGCCAAATTAGATGATATTGTACCAACAAATATTAATTTCTTAGTTTTAAAATAATTATATGATTTGTTCAGGACCTTATGTGATGACTACAAAACCTGGTCCTTCTGAACAATGTTTTGACTTTTGATTGCAACTAAGAAAAATGGTGTTGATTGACCAAAGTGCCATTTTCAGGTGCAAGGACCACATGAATGACTTAGTAATATCACTGGCTCACAAATTTACAAAACTGCAAGTTCTGTCTCTACGGCAAATCAAACCTCAGCTTGAAGACAATGCAGTGGAGGCTATAGCAAATTATTGTCATGACTTACGAGAGTTGGATCTTAGCAGAAGCTTTGGGCTTAGCGATCGGTCTTTGTATGCTCTGGCACATGGGTGCCTTCATCTTACCAGGCTTAACATTAGTGGATGTTCCAATTTTAGTGATGCTGCGTTGACCTACCTCACTAGTCAATGCAAGAACCTGAAATGCTTGAATCTGTGCGGGTGTGTGAGGGCAGCTTCTGACAGAGCATTGCAGGTACTTAAGTTGCTATAGCGTGGTTTGCATGAACTTCTATTTTAATCTTTATAATCTTGATGCAGGCCATCGCCTGTAACTGTGGCCAGCTGCAATCTTTAAACCTAGGTTGGTGTGACAGTATCACTGACAAGGGAGTGACAAGCTTGGCATCAGGATGTCCTGAACTTAGGGCTGTGGACTTGTGTGGTTGTGTTCTTATAACAGGTAATTTTCAATATTTATGTTTGATCTGATATTCTGCATCTGCAGTCTGCACAACCGAGCTGCTCTGTAGATTGCTAAAACAATCGATATCAGTATACTAACGTTCTGTTTCTCTGCTCACTAAACAAACTATGCCAGCACTACAGTTGGCTTCCTGCTAGGTTGTCTTGAAATCGTATATGTTTTAAAGCTTGGTCATTCAGATCTCCGTGCTTCCTAGTTTGCTATGTATCCTTGTTGCCTGAAGTGCATTCACAGTAGTTCTCTAAGGTTGCGGTTGCTGTCTTGTGTATTTTCCTTGTTTCACTTTTGTCTGAGGCACAACCATCCTAGTGTTCTAAAATTATTGCTTCTGTCTTCATCCTAGTTTTCTTACGTGGTTGATGCTATCTTAGGTGCAAGTTTCCCAAGCTTACTGTATGTGTCATTTGCTGTCTAAGGTTAAATATTGTAGTTACCTGTAAGTGTGTTGCTTCTACTTTCTAGATGCTTTGCTTTGTCATGCTGATCGTCTGAAACTTGACTTATGCCCATTTCTCGATCACCAGATGAGAGTGTGGTTGCTCTTGCAAACGGGTGCCCTCACCTTCGGTCCCTGGGCCTGTACTACTGCCAGAACATCACCGACCGGGCCATGTACTCGCTCACAAACAGCCGCGTGAAGAGCAAAGGCCGGAGCTGGGACGCGGCGAAGAGCAGCCGCAGCCACGACGACAAGGACAACCGCGACGACAAGGACGGGCTTGCGAACCTGAACATCAGCCAGTGCACCGCGCTGACGCCCCCGGCCGTCCAGGCTGTGTGCGACTCCTTCCCGGCGCTCCACACGTGCCCGGAGAGGCACTCCCTTATCATCAGCGGCTGCCTCAGCCTCACCTCCGTCCACTGCGCCTGCGCTCTTCACCCGCACCGCGCTGGGAGAGCCATCCTGTCCAACCATGCTTACTGAGATCATAAGATGTTAATGCATCGGGTTTGATGTAGTCTTGTAGAACTTTGAGCGGGATGTGTGTACATAAACCCCCAGCTTTGCCGGGTGGACTGGACTGCTGCTGTACCAGTATAATGGGAGTTTGTACTTTGTGTGTGGAAACTAAGGGAGTGGTGGTGGAAGTCTGGAAGAATGTCTGTTCTTGTTGCTTTTTTCTGTTTGTGAAAATCTTGCAGGAGTTGTTCTTGTTGCCTTGCCTCCCCAGAACTTTGGCTAGAGATGTAACGAAGTGAATTTTCTCTGGAAAATGTTTTGAGCTTGCGTCCATAATTCTCTGAAGAAATATTGATTCTATGTCCTCTTGGGATTTTCGCAGTCCAGCTCGAACTTCCAGCTCTTTTGGGGCTTGTATGGAAGAAGTGCAAGTTGGCTGGAAATGCAGTGCTATGTTCCTAACGTAATGGATGTGGTTATGCGCACGGCACAATCTCAACCATTTGGTAGTCGGCTCGATACATCTGCCGTGTGATAACTCAATCCAGAATCATCAATTGCAATAGCGTCTGCGGGAGGCTGCGGTTCCTGAGGCCGTACTGGGCTCGGCAACGAGGAAATGCACCTCGTAGCGCCGCGGGCCAGGCCTGTCAGTTGACGCTGGAGTCGTGCCATCGGTTCGAGTTCGGGCAGGTGAGCCCACTGGACGGCACTCGGCAGCTTGGGTGTCTTTTGCATGGGCCTGGCATTGTTGGGTCACCCTCTATAGGGCCAGAATTAGACTAATAAATAGCATGGGCTACTTGGCCTGCGTTATTGATGGGCCGGCACGGTAGGCTTGCTGCTGCTTCTTGTCGGGCTGGGGAAATGGACAGCCGGCTTGGCCCACCCCAGGTGCGCAATGGTGTCAGGGTAACAGCTTTGTTTTCTTCTGAAAACTAGTGTGCCTTGCAAACCGAAAAACAAACTTTCCACGAAACGAGAGAGAGTGGTGAGAATTAAAATCTTTAAATATTATTTTATTTAATTAAAGACTGCAACCATGTGGTCGTAAGGATTCTAAATGTTACATCGTTGGTATCCTGGTCGGATGAGGTTATGTACCCAATCCCGACCACGTGAATGCTCGTAAAAGCAATGAAATGGTACTTAGATCTTATTCTAAGTATATTCCTCACGTGTGATGAATAGAGCATATGTCTTATTTACTATAAGCCACGCGACATTTATAGTCTTAAGACACTAACAGTAACCACCATACGGTTATTATCTCCTTCTGATATCAACCGCCGAACGGTTGATACTTCACCAACTGCAGCAAACCATGTAGCGTACAAAAATGGTCAGAGAACAAAGGAACGCACAAAGTCACACCATGACTTCATCCCAGCGATCCTCCCTTAGGAGAGGTCTGCCTGATCCGACTGGTGAACAGATGATGCCTAGACCCCCTCAAAGATTCCAACAAGGGAGATACGAGGGAAGGTGGCACTTCCATGCAGCCGCTACTCCTCCTCATCCAAGGGAGCAACTACTTGGCTCGGATAATCTTCGACATCACCTTAACCAGGCGGTCGAATGAAGGCATCAAGCTAACGTCCACGACCGGATTGGGACACCGACTCCTTAGTATGGGAACCTGAGGAACCGGTTTTCGACCAACTACAATCCGGTGCCTTTCTAGAGAAGGCACATGACTCCATCATAGGTTGTCTAGCATTCTCAGCAGGCCTTCAAGCTGTACATTGGTTGGGTAGGTTCCGACCAGCCAATATGGAAAAGTTCAATGAGACTCAAAACCCTTTGGAATTTCTTCAAATATATACCACCACCATCAGAGCTGTCAACAGTGACGACAACGTGATGGCCAACTATCTGCCTACGGTACTCGAAGGGTATGCCCGTCGTCGTTGCTTAACCTATCGGTCAGATCAATTTACACTTGGAGTAGCTTTGCGACCTCTTGATCGTGAATTTTCAGGAACGTACGACCGTCTCGAAAAGCAAGATGATCTGCATTGGACCCGGCAAGAACCAAACAAAACCCTTTGTCAATACATTAAAAGGTTCTACCAGGACCGTAATTTTATCCCCGAAGTTGTATATTCTTCCGTCATTCAGGCCTTTAAAGTAGGACTCAGAAATCGGCGGTTTACAGAAGATATTGCTATGAATCCTCCACAAACAACCGTTGAACTTTTTGACATGATTGATAAATATGCAGCCGCCAGCGAGGCGGTCGAATGGAGTAAGGCCATTGATCGAAAAGAAAAGATTCCTCAACCTAGCCTAGATAAACCATAAAAGAAGAATAAGAAGGCTCTCAAGTGTAAAAAGAATTGTAAGTCCAAGGATAAAGAGGCTCTTGCGATCCCCGATAAGTTTACCAAAGGTAAGAAGGATTATACCGATCGTGATAAAACAAAAGCTTCAACAGATGACTACAAAAAGAACAAGAAGTGGTGTCCACTACATCAGGCAGCAGGGCATGATCTACGCTCCTGCCAAGCTTGACAGAAGAAGCTAGAAGATTACTATTCAAATAAAGGTCTCTTCCCTTCCATACAAGAGCTTAGAGAGCCGAGCTCCAAAAAGGACAAAGATGGCGATGAAGAAATAGATTACCAGGAGCCGTAGCACACCATCGACATGATCTTCGGTGGATCTTCCTCGTATGAATCTAGACACCATCTGAAGGCCGAGGAAAGAGAGACGCCATCTAAAGGCCATGGAAAGAGAAGTCAACCTTGCTGAATCTCCTATCACTACAAAGCCTTCTAGGTGGTTGGAGACTGTAATCTCCTTCAGTAAAAGAAGACTGCCCCATCCCTTTGACTCGACCAGGTAGGTTCCCTATCGTTGTAGATCCTATTATTAACAATTGTAAAGTTAATCGAGTTCTTATAGATGGAGGTGGTTCTCTAAATATTATATTTACGAGAGTATTAGAAGAAATACAAATTCCCGTATCAAAAGTAAAACATGTGAAGTATGTCTTTCATGGCATAGTCCCAGGATCTACTGACAAATCGATAAGGCAACTTTCCTTGCCAGTTACGTTCGGAAGACCAGATAATTTCTGAACAGAAAAGCTTCTATTTGACGTAGTTGATTTTAAAATTGCTTATAATGGAATCCATGGTCGTCCGGCATTGCAACATGATAGTTATGCATTATGGCTATCAGAGTCTAAAAATGCCAGGACCGAAAGGGGTTATTACAGTTCGAGGTGATAGAAAGATGGCATATGTATGCGATTGAAAATCCTTGGAACTAGTCGATGAGCTTCCGACCAGGGAAACTAATTAGCCTCCTATGTAGGTTAAACACTCGAGACCGAAGATAGCCCCAAAACCTTCTGACCATACAAAAAAATTCCACTCGATGAGGGCGCTTCTCCGGAAAACGTCCAAACGTTGTCTGAACCCACAAGTGCTAACACAAGCACACGGAAAGTACTGGTAGGAGCAGAACTCAACCTCAAATAGGAAGAGTCGCTCGTCTTCTTCCTCCGAGAAAACATGGATGTATTCGCTTGGCAGACATCCGACATGTCCGAAGTCCCCAGGGAGGTGATCGAGCACAGGCTAGCTCTCCGGCCTGACAAGAAACTGGTCAAGTAGAAACTAAGATGCTTTGCACTCGATCGGAAGAAAGCAATCCAGTCGAAGATCAACAAGCTTCTAAATGCTAGATTCATTCGTGAAGTCGACCACCTAGAGTGGCTCAACAATCCTGTAATGGTTAGAAAGAGTAATGGGAAATGACGAATGTGTATTGACTTCACAGATCTTAATAAGGCTTGTCCAAAGGATGACTTCCCCTTACACACATTGGTCAACTTGTAGATTCTACTTTCGGGTGTGATTTGTTAAGTTTTTAGATGCATACTCAGGGTACCACTAGATTAATATGAGTAAAGACGATGAAGAGAAAACTTACTTCATCACACCATATGACACTATTATGTTAATATATCATTCGGTCTAAAAAATAATGGTGCAACTTTTCAAAGGTTAATGCAAAAAACCTTTATCCCTCAGATCGGTCGAAACTTCGAAGCCTATATTGATGACTTTGTCGTAAAAAGTATCAATGGTAGTGATCAAATTTTGGACCTACAAGAGACTTTTAATAACTTAAGAATGCATAACCTTAAGTTAAATCAGGAAAAGTGTGTGTTCGGAGTTTCTTCTGAAAAGCTTCTTGGATTCCTAGTTTTGGCTAGAGGGATTGAAGCAAATTTAGTAAAAATATCAACTATCAACTAGATGCACTCTCCGACCACAAAGAAGGAGGTCCAAAAAATAACCGGTTGTATGGTAGCACTCAATCGTTTCATAGTAAGGTTGGGAGAAAAATGACTATATTTCTTTAAGCTTCTTCGGAAACAAGGAAATTTCGAGTGGACTAAAGAGGCAAATGATGCCTTTGAAGAGCTTAAAAAGTACTTTACGAGTGCCCCGATCTTAGTCTCTTCAAGACCGGGGGAAACATTGTTGATATATTTGGCAGCAACTCCACAAGCAGTCAGTGCAGTACTAGTCGTTGAGCGTGGCAGCATCCAACCAGTATATTACTAACGAGGATTAAAATCTCTATGTATTACTTTGATACATAATAAAAAAAACCATATTTCTTCATGGTTGTAACCCCTAAGGCTCACGACCTCCGTGGTCGTAAGGATTCCAAAGGTTATATCGTGGATACCCTGGTCGGATGAGGTCCTGTACCTAGTCCCCGACCAGATGACTACTCGTAGAAGCAATGAACTGGCATCCGGATCTAACTCCGAGTATATTCCTCACCGTGTGATGAATGGAACACATGTCATGTTTGTTCCATTCAACGCGATATTTCATAGTCCAGACACTGACAACAACTACCTTACGATTTAGTGTCTCACGGACACACAACCATAGAACGGTTGCTGCTTCATCAACCGTTGCCTCACTCCGACCAGTCACCACTTCAGGAGTAACTGCCACCACTTCGTCAACTACTTAAAGAAGAACACAAGCGGCAAAAGGGGCGAATCCGGAAGATCAACATACAATCGGATTGCAACACCATAACAAGCATTACACTTCAGTGTAATTAGGATTAGTCTACTGCCTAGTCGAAAGCATCCCTTGTAATAGCCAGTTCATAGCAATAAAGAGCAGCTCCATTATCTCCCAAGAACTCTTTGCCATTTTCCTCTATTTATTTCGTAAGATCGGCGACTTGATCATCGACAATTACGTAAGAGAAGTCTTACACGGACCCAAAGAACGATATCCGTAAGTACAAAAGTTGTTATATGGTCTCCTTATGGCTTCAAGGAAACTAAGACATTACATGCAGGCCCACAGAGTGGTTGTACCGACTGGATATTTTCTTGGTCAAGTTCTCATAAACAAAGAGCCATCAGGATGAATAGCAAAATGGGCGGTCGAGCTTGGGGTTTCGGCCTCCATTTTATCTCACAAACAGCAATAAAGTCCCAGGCTTTAGCAGCATTCATTACCGAATGGACGAATCATGAACCTACCAAAGGGCCCAAGTACGAGCACCACAACGAGTGGACAATGTACTTTGATGGTTCCTTGATGCTGAAAGACTAGGGGGGTGGAGTTGTCTTGATATCTCCTACATGAGAACATATTAAATACGTCATACAACTTAACTTTTCAGCCACAAATAATGTGGCAGAGTATAAAGGTTTACTGGTAGGACTCCGAGCAGCCAGAGCTTTTGGAATTCGCAGATTACTAGTGAAGGACGATTCTCAATTAGTAGCGCACCAAGTTGGAAAAGAGTACAACTGCTCAAATTTCAAGATGTCATCTTATTTAGTGGAAGTACGGAAACTTGAAAAGTACTTCTTCGGTTTTCAGATCCAGCATATTCCTAGAAAGAAAAACTTTCTAGCAGACAAATTGGCACGGATGGCTTCAACAAGATCATCTGTCACGCACGGTGTTTTTCTCGTGCAGCTCGATACACCATCGGTGGTCGACAATTCCGAGAACATAGATCGTCCACTGGAGGTCGTATAGATCGACCCCAGTAGTGATTGGATGACATCAATCTACAATTATCTTCTGCATGGCATAATTCCTGAAGATGATGTAGAGGCTTGTTGGACCAAAAAGGCGACTAGAGGGGGGGTGAATAGGAGCACGCTCACTTTTTTCCAAATTATGAATTCAACACAATTTCACTCTAATAGCTATTAGGAAGCTATGAAGATCAATATACCAGTACAGCGGAAGACTAGTATTGAATTCAAATTAATCCCCTAAGCAATATGACAAAATCATCAAAAATTGAAGCAACACAGTGCACGGGCGGTCTGACCTCTGGACTACACCGGTCGGACCGATTGCCGGGTGGTAGGACCGCTGTTATACCGGCGGTCGGACCGCTGCCAAATCGGTCGGACCAGTGCTGAGTGGCGGTCGAACCGTGACTCGAAACAGATCCAAAGCGAGAAAAACAGCCCGATGACGAAATTGCAATTAGGTCTAACTTTTGATTCTCAACTCCAAACTTCACGAAACTTTGCACACACCTTCTCTATGCTATTGAGGACCTATTCCAATCGAATATTATGATAATTCTTGAATAGATCCTGAACAGTTGTCAATTGAGTAACAGAAGGTCTAAAACCGGGTAAGAACGAAAACTTGATCCTAATGCTTGTTCGTGAGTGTTTGATGATCAAGATGATCCTAGATAGGTTCACACAAATCACAGTAAGCTAATTCACGTAAAGAAATCAATCAAAACTTTGCGGATCAAAGAAAGCCCTAAAATCACGAAATTGAAAGCAAGAACGAAAAGAGACTTATCTCAAGCAAACCTTGCATTGATTAAGGACATGATCGTTGCTGGATTACACCCACACCATCATGGATCAGTGGTCAATTCAAGATCACGAAATTCACCTCAAACCATCAAAAGCC
The DNA here is from genome assembly GCA_036346395.1 of Hsuehochloa calcarea. Classification (NCBI taxonomy): domain Eukaryota; kingdom Viridiplantae; phylum Streptophyta; class Magnoliopsida; order Poales; family Poaceae; genus Hsuehochloa; species Hsuehochloa calcarea. Next base: position 57,670,323 of record CM070593.1, on the reverse strand, counting down.
CTAGCCTCCACCTCAACTCCCCCTAAGCCAATTAGGGTTTTGAAACAACAAAGAGGCGAAAACAGCGATAGAGAGTGGTGCAGCCACCACCTCCTCCTATTTATAGTGGAGGCCTAGAACTTCTAGGGTTTGACTCTATTGGGCTCCCGTTAAGGCCCACTAACAAACGGGTCACACACGCACGCTTCGCAAAACGTCGTCTTTAACCTTTTGACCTAAACCGCTTCACCATGCGCCATGGATTCGCCAATAGATCACCCTTGTCCATCTTGTGTCACGCCTGAGTCTATTGACCTCACCCGGCATCGTCGATCGTTCTGGACCTCAACTCTCCAAGTCTAGTCCCGATCATCCTAGCCGTTGGCCGTCGTTGATCACCAAGCAACCTGCACAACCATAGACAAGCAAACACGAATTCGGGAACAAGTTCTTCGCAACTTGACCCATGTTAGTCAAAACATGCATCATGCAATACATATGCCATGATACCAATGACTTTGACCTAACAAATCAACATCGCCACGAAGTTGGCCGATGAACAAGTAGAAACCGGTCCGACCGCTCCTGTGGGCGGTCGGTCCTTGACTGCGGCCTCGCGCCACCTCAAGGCGGTCGGACCGCGATGAGGGACTTAACCAAAATTCAAGCCCTGAAATTCCGAAACCTTCTGGAAAATTCAAACGAATAGAACTTTTGCTTGGAGGCTCCAAAAATTATGAGACCAAGTGCATTGGGATCCCCTCACTTGCCTACAACACCTATTTTTGGCCCAACCAGTTCTGAACACTTTTTGGTCACAGTGGTCCGATCACAAGCACATGGCGGTCGGACCACCTATCAAAATGCAGAAGCTTTGTCGAAAACCCGTGAAACGACAAACCGATAACGCCATTGCCAATTGTCACATCATCCTAAGATCTGGAGCATATCCCCATGATATCCACAAGGCTGATCGTACAGCTCGAAAAGCCAAATCATACACTCTGATCGAAAGTATCATGTACAAACGGGGAGCTCGCGGAGTGTTGATGAGATGTATATCTCAAATGGATGGGTTACAACTACTCTCCGACATACATGGAGGAGTCTATGGAGCACACATTCCTACGAACTCTGGCCGGTAAAACCTTCCGGCAAGGATACTACTGGCCAATTGCACTTCATGATGCCAAAGAACTTGTGACGAAGTGCGTACAATATCAATTTCATAGTCAACAAGTACATCAGCCAGCACAAGCTTTGCAAACAATACCACTTTCTTGGCCTTTTGTGACCTGGGGACTAGACATTCTGAGACCTTTCCCAAGAGCACCCGGAGGCTTTGAATTCCTTTTTGTCATGATCGATATATTCATAAAATAGATAGAAGTTGAGCCAGTCGTAAAAGTAACAACTGAAGCTACCAAAAAGTTCATTACAAAAAAAATGTAATCACATAATTTGGCATACCTAGTCGTATAATCACATATAACGGTACCCAGTTCTCAAATGGGAATTTCCAGGAATTCTACGGAGATCTAGGTATCAAAATTCATTTCACTTCTGTTGCCCACCCGCAGAGCAACGGAGCAGTCGAGAGAGTTAATGGTATCATCATACAAGGAGTAAAACGCCGAATATTCAACCAAGTATTAAAACGGACATGAGCTTGGGTGCAAAAACTTCCTTTTGTATTATGGATCGCTCGAACCATGACCACTCGTGCGACCGGTGAAACACCATTTTTCTGGTTTACGGTGTTGAAGCCATGCTTCCTCCGGAACTAAAACTTGGCTCTACTCGAACTGATTATTTCAACGAGAACGATCAGAATGAACAACGACACGACGACGTTAATTTCCTAGAAGAACAACAAAACCAAGCCTTGATACGATCGATAATTTACCAACAAGCTATGAGAAGGTACCACAGTCGTAAGGTGCAACCTTGCAGCCTAGCTATAGGTGATCTGGTCCTCAAAAAAATTCAGAACCAGAAAAATAACAACAAACTTTCTCCCAGGCAAGAAGGTCTATACACTCTGGTTGAAGTCACCAGACCGGGTTTGGTACGACTAGCCATGTCAAATGGGCGTGTTTTGTCTAATTCCTGGAACATTGACCAATTGCGTAAGTTTTATGTATAGTTGTTCATTTCATTTTCATTTTTATTTTTTCAATAAATATGCAGGTTCCAAGTTCACCTCGCATTTCTGGGCTAGTTTGCATGATGCCCTTGGAACACACCTTGCTTTCAGTACAGCCTACCACCCTCAGACCGATGGTCAAACATAAAGAACAAACCAGATTCTTGAAGACATGCTTCGAGCTTGTGCGTTGGAGTTCACTGTTGACTGGGAAAAGTGTCTATCGTATGTCGAGTTTGCATATAACAACAGCTGTCAGTCCAGTCTGAAAATGTCCTCGTTTGAGACACTTTATGGAAGAAAATGCAGAACCCCTCTGCATTGGTTAGAATCGGGTGAAGGATATGTCTTCGGACCAGACACCCTCATGCAAGTAGAAGAGAAAGTTCGACTGATCAGAGACCATCTTCAAGCAGCTCAGTCTAGGAAAAAGAGTTATGATGACCACCGTCGAAGGGAATTAACCTTTGAAGTTGGAGATAATGTGTATCTCAAGGTCTCCCCGCTTCATGGAACTCAAAGGTTTAAAGTGAAAGGAAAGCTCGCGCCAAGATACATAGGCATATTCCCAATCACCACCAAGCGAGGAGAGATTGCCTATCAGTTAGAGCAACCGGAGAGTCTGTCATATGTGCACAATGTGTTTCACGTCTCCCAACTCAAGAAATGTCTCAGGGTACCTAAAGAGCAAACTCCAGTTGAAGCCATCGCCCTTCAGAAAGATCTGACCTACTTAGAGCATCCGATCAAGATCTTGGACGTCATCGAGAAGCAAACAAGACGCCGAACCATCCGCTGTGTAAAGTTCAATGGAGCAATCACACAGCAATAGAAGCCACCTGGGAGCGCGAAGATCAGCTGAAGCGGGACTTTCCGTACCTGTTTCCGGAGTAGCTCGAATCTCAGGGTCGATATTCCGTTTAAGATGGGTAGGTTTGTAACACTCCCATTTTTGAATAGTGAATAGTGTTTATTGTTCAACTTCTATTTTTGTTTCGTAATTTCCATTTGCAGTATTTTCGCAAAGTTTTCAAACCTCCTTCCAGCTTGGGTTTGTGTTTCAAATCTTCTTGCGCTTTCAAGTTTTCAAATTCTAGTTCCTTGCCTTCTTTTCGGTTTTAGAGTTCCTGCCAGTTTTGGCAATTCTTTTTCCCTCCCTAGGCTTAGCCCACTTCCTTCTCCCCCTGGGCCAGCTGGCCAGCTCATTTCCTTCCCCAACAGGCCCGCTCGCCCTCCCCTCCTTCTACCTCTCTCGGCCTACCTCCCCTCTTCTCCTCCCTGGCCCGACCGCCTGCTCTCCCGCGCTCGACCCGCTCTCGGCCTCGGCCCAGCATGCCCCTCTCTCGATCCTTCTCCCTTCTTCCTCCTCCTCCCTCCAGGCGCTCCCACCGCTGGCCCCCTCTTCTCTCTCTCCCATGCGGTGCCGATGCCAGCACTGCTTCGTCCTGCCACCACCGGCTCCCGCCTGCTCCCATCCCCTCCCTCTGACCAGCCACAGCACCACCTGCTCCTGCCACCGCCATTCCCCACCCATGCCGCAGTACAGCGCACCTCCCTCCGCCCGGTCCAAGTGTGGCCGCGCATGCCAGTACCTGCCCGCCGTCGCCAGCATTGCGTCAGCGGGACCTCCAAAGTCTTCACTTCACCATACCGCCTCTCACGTGCCCTGCCTGGTCACCTCTGTGCGCAGCTGCTCCATACCAAGCCTTCTCGGGACTCAGCACCGCCGAGTTCCCCCTCCAACGGCTACCTCCCTTGCCGTCGCCTATAAGAACCCCAGTGCCCCTTCTACCTCCCCACGCCACTCTCATCGCCCCAGGGTAAGTCCACTCGAGTTAGTGCCGCGCAACCAGAGCTCTCCAATTTGGCCGAACCACCTCCGTCGCCGATCTCCCTCTCCGGTGACCTTCCGGCGCCGCAACCCCATCACCGTGTGCCACTGTCACCCAGGAAGCTTCCCCTCCAACCCCGTCGCCTTTGGACCACCGCAGCGCCGGGACTGCCTCTTCTCCCTCGCTTCCGGCCGCCTCCCTCTCCACCGCCGTTCTCCCTCACCAGACCAGCTCCGACCGCCATTGTTGGCCAGGTGAGCTGCGGAGGCCTCCACCGACCCCATGCTCCCCCATTTCTCTGGAGTCCAGCTCCCAGCCGTCCTCACCACCTCCGGCCGAGCTCCTGCCGCCGCCTCCCATGGCCGCGCCGCCGCTCCGACCATCCCCCAGCGTCGCCGCCACCGTCATCGGGACCACCTCACCGAGGGGAACCCATTTTGGGTGTTCGCCAGCGCCGCCGCCCCTTCCTCCGCTGGCGACGAGCTGCGCCACCCCAGCTCTCCCTCGGTCGCGCGTTGTCGGACGAAAACGGCTACTGTAGCTGGGTTTTGCCGGCAATTACTGTGCAGGTTAAGGGGATTAATCTCAGATTAGCCGACACTAATTCCGCACTACCTCGCCGACGCGTGGATCCGGCCGCACAGTGATGACAGAAGTTAACTCAGTTTTGAAATTCCTTGGCTGACATGTGGGTCTCGTCGGCACTATTCCGTGAACCAATGAGCCCGTGGACCCAGTACTGTGTGTATTGGCCTTCGGCCCACGTAACAGTACCCGTGGACGGGTGACCCCTATACAGAAGCACCACGTGTCGGCACAGGATTAATCTTCCTTTTTTTGATTTACTTTACAATTGAAAATCTGTTGTAAAGCTTCAAAAATCCATAACTTCCTCATTATAGCTCTAAAAATTATGAATCTTCTTCTTGAAAATTTCTAAAATCAAGATATTGCTAATGGCACTGGTCATGTTTAATTTGGAGTTCATTTGATTGGTGTTTTGTATTTATTTGCTCTCTTTTGCTGTTGTGTCTTTTTCCGGTACGTCCGTCCGATTAGGTTTCAAAGACGCGGGAGACCTCCACTTCGGACAAGCTCAATAAGACCTAGACCCTCCTACCTATAACCAAGGTGAGTCAATACTTTGAGCATTTTGAGCCTACATTTTATGCAAATTATGTTCATTTAAATTACCAAAATTGCATGCTTTAATTTTGTAATCAAATGTATGTTAAAGCTTAAGGTAGTTAAATACCTACTTGCTGATTAATTATTTAATATGCCATCCATTGATAAACTTGAACCATTGACCCTTGTCACCCTAGTAACTATATGGTAACTACTAGTTATAGTTGTACTTAAGCGACATGTTAATCTTGCTTAAGTACAGGGACACTAAATGTCTCAAATCATCATCTTTACAACACAAACATCGTTTTGGGCAGTCATTGGGAAAATGACTGGTATAGTTGAATAATTTATTTTCTACTCCCAAACCCTAAAAATTTGCTAATACCCATCTGGGTAGACGGTATGACTGGAGGGTGAATGGTTGGGTACTAATGTAGCACAAGACATGTTGTGGTGGGTATGTGGTAAGAACCGCCCAGATGATCTTAAGAACTTAATCCTGTGATGACCTCCTATTGTAAAACAGTACAACCACAAGTCTATAATGGTGTCGACCTAGCTGACTAATTTATGTCCATCATTGTGAGTTGCACCACTGGAGTGACCCACGAGTCATGTGCTGGCTTAAGCCATCGTGGACACGGGTCGTGTGCTGGTGTAAGCCGTCGTGTGGCGCAAGAAGGGGGTTTGGGGACATGGTTGACGTAGAGGGGAGAGCGTAACCACTCTCAGATGAAACCTTAGCGGTGCAATGAACAATGAGGGATGCATTGTAAAGGTCTTGTGATAATCTCCCCTTGATTCACATGTCTAAGGAAATGTGTGTACATATCAAGATGATTATCTCTTGTGGGTAAATATGTACAATCTCTGTAGAGAATAAAAAATGTTCGAACAGTTGTGCCCACGGTCACGGGCGGGTATAGGAACTTACAAGATATAGTTTTATTTCAAAAACTTTGTGGGTGGGTTGAAAAATATGTGGGGCTCACCTAGCCCTTGATTTGGATTTTTCCTAGGTAATCTTACCCGGTGTTGATAATAGGTGGGTGTAACCACCATCAAAAATAAGCATGAAGGTGGAGGTAGCCTCTGCTGTTATTAATTATTGCTCAATTAATCTCTTTAAAAATACAATTTGGTTAAAATGCTAAGTGACATGACTTTCTAATAATTATATTTAAAAATATTGCTTTACACAAATAAAAGAACCCGAGCCATCCTTGTTAAACCGTGCATATATATTATTGCATCTGTTATGTTGGCTCGCGAGTACGGTAGTTGTGCTCACCCCTGCTCTTCCCCAAACCCTTCAGATGATTTGGACCAAGGAGACTACGCCTATTACGAGGATCTCGAAGTCGACGGACCAAGGTGCGATGAAGATTAGTGCAACTCTGTAGTATAGGTCTCGCCCCAGTCTAGTGGACTTGCCGGTGCATGCGTATAACCAATATTACCCAAACCCCTAGATAATATCAGTCATACACAAGACACCTCAGTCGCTGCCTGTGGAGAGACGAGCCCCATCCCCTTTGCCTCCCGCTGTAGCCACGTGCTTTGTGTTGTAATATTTTTGGCCTAACGGTCCTGCTGTAAAAACTTGACCCGACGTGGTCTATGTTACGTTATTGCTAGTAATATATGTGTTGGACTTATTTCACGCACATATGAGATGAACATATCTGTGAGTGCTACCTTAATCCAGGGAGTAGCACAGTGCTTCACAGAGGATTCGGATTTACGAAAGTCGGGTCCGACACACGAGATGGCAGAGGGAGGCGCAGCACTGGTGACCGGGTGGAGAAGAAGGGGAGCAAGGCGGAAGGAGCAGGCCGGGTGGAGCTGGGCCGGGAAGCCGAAGGGAGATGGGTCAGGGCCCAAGGGAAAACAGGCCGAGCCCAAGGAGAGCAAGGCAAAAAAATTTGAAAAAGGGCTCAAAATCCGAAAAGGTGAATCCAAATTTGTAATTTGAATTCTAGACTTGAAAGAGGTTTGAAACATAAACCCGAGCTTAGCTAGAAGCTAGAAGGTTTGAGAAAATATGCTAATTTGAATTAAGGTTTAAAAACCGAAAATCAAATGGTAAATACTATTCACCATTTTCGAAAACAGAATGTTACACGATGGCGGTGCGAAATTGTGCACGTGGTGACGTGAGGCTCGTCCGAGCTGCTATTTTTACAAATACGACGTGAAGATAGTTATTCTCGTTAATACGATGCAGAATAGTATCATTCGGGCCAAAACCTCAGCACTATTCGCAAGGAGAAAACCTCGGTATTATTCGCAAGTAGTACTCAAAAGTCCCTCCACGAAACGGCATTCCCAGCGTGCCTAATCTGATCTTGCACAAGAAAGCAATTAGCAGCAGTAGTTGCAGCACACATACGCATATTTTAGTGCCCAAAGTTTTGCTGGAAACCACAGAGGATGACAGGAATGGTTTTCATGGTGGCTTACCGGAATCCCCAGCATAAACCGCCGTTCACACTGGGGGAGAGTGACGGGAGGTTAATGGGTTGATTGGAACAAATCTTGTACTATTTACATGAAGAATTATCTCAGGTGTAATTCAAAGGTTGTTGAAATGTGCATCTCAAGCAAACATGGTGATAATGATATGCTCCTAATAAGCTTTACAATACAAAAGTACGGAGCCCGATTGATGGATACTATATGGAAGAAGTTTCAGCTAAATATAAATCCTTTGATGAGAAGGTTATGACAAATTCAGAGTAACTAACATGAGAAGCCAGTTTGCTTGTATTCAATTATATTTACCGCTTTCACCTTTTTATCTTGCGTGAATATGCATCAAATAATTTGTGCAAGTAAGTCCTTTGTATGTTGTGCTAACGTGGCTTCTAGTAGCTAGGTTATTTGGCCGTATGAAAACTTAGCAGTCTCGTCAAACTGTTGCATCATTTCAATGCTAGATCTGTTAAGTGGTCATTTGCTTTGGGTTTGGTTTAGTGGGATATGGTGACGCAAGTGCAAAACTCCCCACCAAATGGATAGGATCCTGTGTAAGCAAGCATCTCCGTTCAACGTTTTGTGGCTAGACCAGACCGAGTCCAACAGTCAATACCAATTCCATCAAAACTTAAGGGCATTCTTCGACCATAGGACAAATAAACACTTGGGCTGAGCTGACCTACTAAAATTTTCAGACATTAATGTTTTGGAATATCCTCAATTTCAATTGGTTCATGTACAAAATCTCAAAGTATGTGAAATATATTTTTTAGAACTAGAGGGCAAAAGTAGACACAGGACTTCGGAACGTTTGTTTGTTCTAAGTAGCCAAAGAAGTCGGTGTCATTTTCCAACGGATAAGGGAACCAATGAAAATTGTGCATTTCCCTTTTTTCCTCAACAACTTTTGACTATTTGCTACTAAAACTACTATTCTAGAATTTCAATATTTACATTATTGGGTTATTGTATCAGCAAACTACCCTTGCAAAATGAATCTGCTATTATTTCTCAAGGCCTATTCTATCTTAATCATTTTGCATGCTCCCACCTTCAATGTGCCTTCGTTAATGTGCATGTATGCTCCCACATCCAATGTCCTACATTAAACACCCTTCATGATCCAACGGTCAAGATTGATATTTGCACCTTAACACTATATATATATATATATATATATATATATATATATATATATATATATATATATATATAGGACGTCCGTTTAGCACTCTCGAGTATGTACTTCCACTTTCAATATACCACTTAAACAAAGATGTTATACTTCTTTATCACTTTCAGTATATTTAAATGTCAATTATAAGATACTTCAATGCGACTTGATTGAAAAAATTTCATCGGAGCCTTTTATTTTTGTTATATACCCTTTTTCATATATAAAAGAAATGTATATACAAATTTTGCTATAAAAAGTGGATTATGGAACTCACTTTGGTATATCTTATAATCATTATTGGAGTATGTTCAAATAGATAAAGAGGTATCATCATACGATTTAAGTAATATATGAGAAGTGGGAGTACGTACTCTCAGGAGTATAATACTATTTTTCTATATATATACACACACGAGCGCGCGTGAGCTCTTTGTTCTCAAAAGCTTTCTAAAGGAATATTGCATGTGCGTTGTACACTATTTTGAAAGACCATACCTACACACAACTAAGATACACCAAAAATTCTTATAAGAACATGTACATGGAGTCTGTAGTAAGGGAAACAATGAAAATTGTGCATTTCCCTTTTTTCCTCAACAACTTTTGACTATTTGCTACTAAAACTACTATTCTAGAATTTCAATATTTACATTATTGGGTTATTGTATCAGCAAACTACCCTTGCAAAATGAATCTGCTATTATTTCTCAAGGCCTATTCTATCTTAATCATTTTGCATGCTCCCACCTTCTATGTGCCTTCGTTAATGTGCATGTATGCTCCCACATCCAATGTCCTACATTAAACACCCTTCATGATCCAACGGTTAAGATTGATATTTGCACCTTAACACTATATATATATATATATATATATATATATATATATATATATATATATATATATATATATATATAGGACGTCCGTTTCGTACTCCTGGGAGTATGTACTTCCACTTTCAATATACCACTTAAACAAAGATATTATACCTCTTTATCACTTTCAGTATATTTAAATATCAATTATAAGATACTTCAATGCGACTTGATTGAAAAAATTTCATCGGAGCCTTTTATTTTTGTTATATACCCTTTTTCATATATAAAAGAAATGTATATACAAATTTTGCTATAAAAAGTGGATTATGGAACTCACTTTGGTATATCTTATAATCATTATTGGAGTATGTTCAAATAGATAAAGAGGTATCATCATACGATTTAAGTAATATATGAGAAGTGGGAGTACGTACTCTCAGGAGTATAATACTATTTTTCTATATATATACACACGCGCGCGCGTGAGCTCTTTGTTCTCAAAAGCTTTCTAAAGGAATATTGCATGTGCGTTGTACACTATTTTGAAAGACCATACCTACACACTACTAAGATACACCAAAAATTCTTACAAGAACATGTACATGGAGTCTGTAGAATCATAAGCTTCCTAACGCACGTATAGCCATGAGCTGCATCGACCAAAGGCCAAAGTAGCCCGTCCAAAGTCTGAACAACAACAGAGCCGCTGGTTTTCCGTGGGCGGTGCAGAGGATCCCTGGCTCAGCCGCCGGTCGTACTGATCGCGTCCCACCGTATGACAGCGAAGTTTGCTGCCACTCCCTATCCCCAACCAACCAACCAACCAACCCCACACACACCCATTCTTTTCTTCCCCTCCTGCTCTCCTCTTCCCATTTCCATTCTGCTGCTCTTCCGCTGCTTTCCCACCTCGCCGGTCTCCGCTTCTGTCCAGCCGATTAATCCCTCTACGAACGTGCTATCGATCAACAGCTCCCCGTAAGGCCGTAAGTGCTTCTCCTTGTATGCAAGACTGTTTTTTTTTTTGCTACTTTTCTTTTGGCTCTTGTTTGTCCCCTTGCTTCTTTGGCTTTTTAAGGACGTTTTCGTGTGATCAGAGTTCTTGAATAGTGTGTGTAACATGCTTGTGATGCTGTTGACTTGGAGGGTGATAAATTGGTTGGTTGGGGAGCAAGAAGCCTCCTGTAGGGTCAAGTTCTGGTTCTGTGTTGCATGCAGAGAAGCCCAGGCTCTGGAGTGCCATGGTGATGTTAAAACTTAGATCCTGTCGGGTACAACTCCACTCTCAGCTTCTCATTTGGATTTTGTGTAGTAACGAACACACAATTTTCCAAAATGACCTGCTCATGAGAGCTACAAAACGAGCGGTTCGCGGGAAAAATAAACCAGCAACAACAAGCAACCTTCCAGTGAATTGTCATGTCGTGGGAAGCCAACCCACATGGAACATATCTGCACTTGGAAGTTGCACTTATTTACAAGCATTTTGTCATCCCATGCGGCCTCACTTGAGCGTGCCCGTTCTTTTCTCTCGCGTCTATCTCGACGACGCCCCCGTCCGCCACCACCACTGGCAAGACGAAGCAGTAAGTCCTCACCCGCTTCTTTTCCCTCAAGCCCCCAACCTCCTCCGCCACCTCCCCCTGAACCCTCCGTCGCCCCGCCCGGCCCGCCCCCATGAATCCTGTAAAAATCGGATTTTGGCATCTCAGCAATTTTTAGCAGTTCTACGTTGTTGGAGGTTTGATCAAAGCTTGAGCAGGATTTGTGCATATTTTTTTGCTAGCATAGCGTGCTGTTTAGGATTTTATTAATATTATATTTTTTTATTGTGGCGCGTATGAGCTGTATTTTGTCCATCTTTTGTCTTCGCGTTTCTACTGTTTATATAGTGTCAAAAATGGTTATATTCCAAGTCAACTAGTATAAAAGTTAGCAGTATTGGTATTGGCATCCTCTACTATTGCATTGAAACGAAACGGTGCTATTAGGGATGGGAGCCATTGGATCAAAAAATGCACGAGCGAGATGCATCCATGCACTGTATCAAACTGTCCTTTTATCGTGGCACTCTACTGTAGCTATGGATAAGTCCGTTGCTTCTTAGATCGAGGGGTGAGATGGGGGAATGGCAGGCACCGTAGCCCTCTGCCATTGTAGTTGCAATGGCAGAGGATGCGCATCCTAGTTTTAGGTATGCTAATTCTCGCTTAATTTATCGTTTTTTCCAAGACCTTGTAATCACTAGTCAGTCTTTTACTCTCTTTTTTTATGGGAACATGGCAGCCAATCAATACTGCTAACTTTTATACATGCTTAGTTGCTTACCATGCCGTACAAGCTACTTGTTAAGTATTAATGTTTTGACAAAAGATCGTTTTTACGGTGACTGCAACATGCAATAGAGAATTCGATTTCCATCAATGAATCAATTATTTAGGTTGGATTACTTGTAGCATGAGCAGTTTAGACAGGTTAGGTATGTAAACAGGGAATCTGCAGCGCTCAAAAACTCAACAGAAATTTCAAATGCCATTCTATTACTAAGTATATTATACATGTCTCCTTTTACTGTTTCTGTGTATTAGCATCTAGTGGTTTCTACTATCAGTATTGGTGGTTTTCCAAAAAAAAACGCCATTGTTAGAAAATACAACGTGTGGTTTGTTGTTAGGAAAAGGAATATTTAGTTTGTACCAGTAGAATAGTCAAAAGTAGATTATTGAGTATATTTACCTAGACAATTGACAATGTTCTGGCAAGACAAGGGTAGCTTTATGTGTATCAGTTCAATGTTTTTCACATAGTTTGTTGATGTACTCTTTTCTTATTTCAGGCATTAGAAGGTATTCAATATCAATTCAATCAGAGGAAGCACATTGAGTTGGATTTAATCTGAGATTCTGAATTAGATAGAAGCCACAGAATATTTAGCTTAGCCGGTCCAGAGGTGCTCGAGAAAAGTTATGTCTTTCGTTAGGCATGCATACCCGTCAACGACTTACGCAGATAATATTTACATACATAAATTTGGTGCACCAAACTCAAACGCTGCAAAAAGATTTGCCTCTGATACACAGTTGCTCCGTTATGACCCTGAACCCTACAATTCTGAGGACTATGGACATGTGGGTTTCATGGAAGCACCATCTGCTGCATTTCAAAACTCCTTTTACAACCAGCAAGCCTCACTAACACCCTACCATGTAACGGCCGATGGCCGCTCTCCAGCTGTTGCAGATAATCAGTCCAACTCCTGCTCTGATGAAGCAAAAGAATCACCAGTGGTCTCCAATGTATCTCAGCAGAACTCCCAGTCTATATCAGATAATCAGGGTTCTGAACTTGAAGCGGAGTTTGATGAAGATGAGATCAGACTGAAGCTTCAGGAGCTGGAGCATGCTTTACTTGATGACGGTGATGACATCTTGTTTGAAATTTCCAAGGCGGGTAGGATTAATGATGAATGGGCCAATCCCATGAAGAATGTTTTGCTTCCAAACTCACCAAAGGAACCGGAATCAAGCATTAGTTGTGCTGGTAGCAACAACGAAGAAGCACGGACCCCTTAGATCCTGTCGGGTACAACTCCACTCTCAGCTTCTCATTTGGATTTTGTGTAGTAACGAACACACAATTTTCCAAAATGACCTGCTCATGAGAGCTACAAAACGAGCGGTTCGCGGGAAAAATAAACCAGCAACAACAAGCAACCTTCCAGTGAATTGTCATGTCGTGGGAAGCCAACCCACATGGAACATATCTGCACTTGGAAGTTGCACTTATTTACAAGCATTTTGTCATCCCATGCGGCCTCACTTGAGCGTGCCCGTTCTTTTCTCTCGCGTCTATCTCGACGACGCCCCCGTCCGCCACCACCACTGGCAAGACGAAGCAGTAAGTCCTCACCCGCTTCTTTTCCCTCAAGCCCCCAACCTCCTCCGCCACCTCCCCCTGAACCCTCCGTCGCCCCGCCCGGCCCACCCCCATGAATCCTGTAAAATTCGGATTTTGGCATCTCAGCAATTTTTAGCAGTTCTACGTTGTTGGAGGTTTGATCAAAGCTTAAGCAGGATTTGTGCATATTTTTTTGCTAGCATAGCATGCTGTTTAGGATTTTATTAATATTATATATTTTTTTATTGTGGCGCGTATGAGCTGTATTTTGTCCATCTTTTGTCTTCGCGTTTCTACTGTTTATATAGTGTCAAAAATGGTTATATTCCAAGTCAACTAGTATAAAAGTTAGCAGTATTGGTATTGGCATCCTCTACTATTGCATTGAAACGAAACGGTGCTATTAGGGATGGGAGCCATTGGATCAAAAAATGCACGAGCGAGATGCATCCATGCACTGTATCAAACTGTCCTTTTATCGTGGCACTCTACTGTAGCTATGGATAAGTCCGTTACTTCTTGGATCGAGGGGTGAGATGGGGGAATGGCAGGCACCGTAGCCCTCTGCCATTGTAGTTGCAATGGCAGAGGATGCGCATCCTAGTTTTAGGTATGCTAATTCTCGCTTAATTTATCGTTTTTTCCAAGACCTTGTAATCACTAGTCAGTCTTTTACTCTCTTTTTTTATGGGAACATGGCAGCCAATCAATACTGCTAACTTTTATACATGCTTAGTTGCTTACCATGCCGTACAAGCTACTTGTTAAGTATTAATGTTTTGACAAAAGATCGTTTTTACGGTGACTGCAACATGCAATAGAGAATTCGATTTCCATCAATGAATCAATTATTTAGGTTGGATTACTTGTTGTAGCATGAGCAGTTTAGACAGGTTAGGTATGTAAACAGGGAATCTGCAGCGCTCAAAAACTCAACAGAAATTTCAAATGCCATTCTATTACTAGTATATTATACATGTCTCCTTTTACTGTTTCTGTGTATTAGCATGTAGTGGTTTCTACTATCGGTATTGGTGGTTTTCCAAAAAAAAACGCCATTGTTAGAGAATACAACGTGTGGTTTGTTGTTAGGAAAAGGAATATTTAGTTTGTACCAGTAGAATAGTCAAAAGTAGATTATTGAGTATATTTACCTAGACAATTGACAATGTTCTGGCAAGACAAGGGTAGCTTTATGTGTATCAGTTCAATGTTTTTCACATAGTTTGTTGATGTACTCTTTTCTTATTTCAGGCATTAGAAGGTATTCAATATCAATTCAATCAGAGGAAGCACATTGAGTTGGATTTAATCTGAGATTCTGAATTAGATAGAAGCCACAGAATATTTAGCTTAGCCGGTCCAGAGGTGCTCGAGAAAAGTTATGTCTTTCGTTAGGCATGCATACCCGTCAACGACTTACGCAGATAATATTTACATACATAAATTTGGTGCACCAAACTCAAACGCTGCAAAAAGATTTGCCTCTGATACACAGTTGCTCCGTTATGACCCTGAACCCTACAATTCTGAGGACTATGGACATGTGGGTTTCATGGAAGCACCATCTGCTGCATTTCAAAACTCCTTTTACAACCAGCAAGCCTCACTAACACCCTACCATGTAACGGCCGATGGCCGCTCTCCAGCTGTTGCAGATAATCAGTCCAACTCCTGCTCTGATGAAGCAAAAGAATCACCAGTGGTCTCCAATGTATCTCAGCAGAACTCCCAGTCTATATCAGATAATCAGGGTTCTGAACTTGAAGCGGAGTTTGATGAAGATGAGATCAGACTGAAGCTTCAGGAGCTGGAGCATGCTTTACTTGATGACGGTGATGACATCTTGTTTGAAATTTCCAAGGCGGGTAGGATTAATGATGAATGGGCCAATCCCATGAAGAATGTTTTGCTTCCAAACTCACCAAAGGAACCGGAATCAAGCATTAGTTGTGCTGGTAGCAACAACGAAGAAGCACGGACCCCGAAGCAGTTGCTCTTTGACTGTGCTACAGCATTATCCGAATATAACATAGATGAAGCACAGGCAATCATAACAGACCTCCGGCAGATGGTCTCGATTCAAGGGGACCCTTCTGAGAGGATTGCAGCCTATGTAGTGGAGGGCCTTGCTGCAAGAATAGTAGCTTCAGGGAAAGGCATCTACAAGGCCTTGACATGCAAGGATCCCCCTACTCTGTATCAGCTTTCGGCAATGCAAATCCTCTTTGAAATATGTCCGTGCTTCCGGTTTGGTTTCATGGCTGCTAATTATGCTATACTTGAAGCCTGCAAAGGTGAAGAAAGACTGCACATTATAGACTTCGACATCAATCAGGGCAGCCAGTATATCACACTGATACAATTTCTGACAAATAATGCAAACAAGCCTGGTCATTTGAGGATAACTGGTGTGGATGATCCTGAGACAGTGCAGAGGACCGTTGGAGGTCTAAAGGTCATTGGGCAGCGCCTAGAGAAGCTTGCGGAGGACTGTGGGGTATCTTTTGAGTTCAGAGCAGTGGGTGCTATCATAGGGGATGTTACACCTGCAATGCTAGATTGTCGTCCTGGGGAAGCACTTGTTGTCAATTTTGCATTCCAGCTGCACCACCTTCCTGATGAGAGCGTTTCGATTATGAACGAAAGGGATCAGCTCCTTCGTATGGTGAAGGGCCTTCAACCAAAGCTCGTGACCCTGGTTGAGCAGGATGCCAATACCAATACTGCTCCATTTCTGACAAGGTTAGCAATCTCAAAGGATAGATTCTCAAAATCCACTCTAGAGAGTAATTAAGGTTCTTTGTATATTTTGTGTATCGACTCTCGTGTTTGTACTTTCATTACTGAATCCCTAAAATAGCATGAAACATCTTACTTTCACAGGTTCCGTGAGGTTTATGACTATTACTCCGCACTTTTTTATTCACTGGACGCAACAATTCCAAGGGAAAGCCCGGATAGAATGAACGTGGAGAGGCAGTGCCTTGCACGAGAAATTGTTAACATCTTGGCTTGTGAAGGTCCTGATCGTGTGGAGAGGTAATTCCCGCTTTCCCAGTGCTGCTCTCTACTCATACGTCCTGCAAAATCTTCTTGTTTTTGCTTGAAACATATACATCCTGCAAATTCCATGTACCTGACAGTGAATTTGTCTATGCCGCAGATACGAAGTTGCTGGAAAATGGAGGGCGAGAATGGCAATGGCTGGCTTTGTGCCATGCCCATTTAACAGCAATGTCATCGGAGGAATAAGATCGTTATTGAACGCGTACTGTGATAGGTACAAGTTCGAGGAGGACCATGGGGGGCTTCACTTCGGCTGGGGAGAGAAAACTCTCGTCGTCTCCTCTGCATGGCGATAGAGCTCGCAGATCTGAGTTGCATTAGTATTACTGTATTTTAGGAGCTTCTGGTACAGAGACTGTAAACAGATGTGAACCACTGAGTTGTTAACTGATCTTATCTAATCTTAGATGTCTGCTTGTCAGAATAATTGAGCTTGGCTGATCGCCCGGGCGAACTATGCTGTATTGTAGCATCTTATCACATGATCGTCTGTTGTATTTTGGGATAGAATCGTGACAAGTCGACTCTACTTCATGTATAAAATTATTTATATATTGTTAGAATATCTTATGTTGTATTCATTAGGGAACTAGAAGATATGTGGGTCAGTGTCAAAATAATCCTGAAACCACTTGCAAAATCTTCTCCAAATTATCCTGATGTCCAGTCATGTGGTTCTTCAGCTCATAAAATAAACTCACATCAATTTAGGCACAGGACTCTACCCCAAAAATGGTAGAAGAACAAATCACTTCAATTTATCTAACAGAGTAATCTTGTGAAATTACATCAATTTTCTGTACAATATTTTGAAAATCATACACCGAATACAGGTATGCTCTTCAGATATATTAATCTTAAACAAGGTAATTTAGGTGACAGCACTCCTATAATCATAAGAATCAGAAATCATAATATATAATCTCAATCTTATCTTCAAATACTTGGCGATCACAATATGTTGTATGCTGTATAAGCTCAATCTTATCTTCAAGGTAAGGTATAAGCTCAATCTTATCTTCAAGGTAAGGTGCGACATGAATTCAATGAGCTATACTTAGAGCTAGGTCGGATCTTGACCCGTTTAGCGGATTCCAAAAGTCCAACAAGTGACGGGAGAGGTCGCGGGACAGGGACATTCCTTGATCTGTACAACCTCTTCAAACTTGCATTCAAACATTTCGATGATCCAACAACACACAAGAGGTCCCTTTGACAATCTGTTCTTTCTGCACTTCTGACCATGCAAAGGCTTGAACTTTCAGCAGCACTTAATAATTTTGACTCTATTATAACTTCAGACTTTTCAAGTTGATCAGGTACCACCGATATATTACGTTGAACAGTAGGCAATGATTGAATTGAAAATGCTTCTGATGTTGGGGATGCTTCATGCTGACAGGAGGGGACCTCATGTGCAGCTTCCGCGTGATCCTGTTGGGAGGCTGGTGCTTGCTTCGCGACCAAATCCATCCCAGAATATGTTTCAACTTCTTCAGTACTATCACGAACCAAATCTGTCGAAGCACATAGCCTGGCTTCTTCAACAGCAATGTACTGGTTGCATAACTCTTCTTTCATTATGTCAATTGCTTGAGAACCAAATCTTGCTCTTCCAAACAATGTAATATCTGGTTCTTGAAGTGGAGGGAATGGCACAAATTTCAGTTCAAGCGTGCTGGCATCCAAATCTGTACATTCTTCACAGGCAGAGGTTGAATAATCATCATCAACAAAAGTTGAGTGATCTTCATCTGTGTGCGTGTCAGAAGCGAGCACTGAAGAAGGGGAGGATACCGACTTTTGGAGAGGATCTCTGAATATCTTCCACAGTGGATCATCAGCTGTCAAGTGGGTCTTGAAACAATGTTTCTTTACATAGCTCAGTTCCATGGCAAAGCACGGTGGAGTTGTTGAAATGACCCATTGGGGCTGGAGAAATTGCAACGCCTGCTCTAGCTCATCACGAGAGGAGTGAATGGAGAAACATACATGCCAGACCCCAAAATCATCCTTCTCAGCTTCCGTTAGGCTGGGTTTCTGGTTTCGAGCACAGGCATACCACTGTGTTGAGGGACGGATAAATAAAGGTTCCGGCTGAAGACTAGCCCTTGCCTCTTCAAGCTTCTTACTTGCTCTATCATATAATTGGTGGAACCCAACTATCTGTGGAGTTAATAAAGTAACAACCAACAAATGAGAGAAAATAAGGAGATACTCTCCGTGCGATACACACCGGAAGAATGATGACAGGATTTAAAAACTGTAGTACTCAATATGGGTTGGCATCAAGCTTTGTGTTTATTGTTTTCAAAAACAGACTTAGCTCAAAAAAATTTATACTGATATTTTCTTCAATCCAATGAAACACAACTCAGGTTCCATGTGTGCTATGAATTCGTAGTGACTACATTATCGTATATGTACTGTGAAGCCATCATTTCCCATGCGGACAGGGCTTGAAAATGAACATAAGGCAAGCTAGCGGTATAAGGAATTAAAACGGAATGTATTTGAAGTACTAACGTACCTGGAAGCGACAAGATGGATCATCAGTGATGATTTCAGGGACTATAAGTGACAGCGCTTTAAAACAATCCGAGTTCCTTCCCACGTCAACATAAATCTTCGATCCAAATGTCCTCGACACCTCAACTAGGGTCTCTTCGTGGCCAAGAAGATCACAAGCAAGATAAATGAAAGGTGCATGCGGATGCTTCCATATGCAAGCTATAACCTGCAATCACTAAATCATTTCTCAATGGTGATTGTCCCTGTTATCGTAAGTAACAAGTGCATTTAGCCTCAGCGCAGAGGAAAACCTGCTGAATTGCCGACTCCTTGCTCGGTAGCTTGAGGAAGCATTTGGAAAATGTGCAGTCCAGGAACACAAAGTCTAAACGGCAAACGTTTTCTTTCCCTTTCTTCACCATGTACTTCAGTGGCAAATTCTGTACACAATCTGATGTAAGCCGACAGTCCCCCGTGTGCAGTATGCTACCGAATTCACCCTCAAACAAGAACATAACTGCCCCTGAAATCACAGGACATGGCAAGCGTTAACCATGCTCAACTCTTTCCAATTTCCAGCACGCATTGTATAACGTTATCCTGACAATAAACTCAAAGAGCTGCGCAAAGGAGCAACAACCGCGAATTCACACCAATGACTCGAGAATTGAATCGAACACATCACTACTCCCCCTCTCCCGTACCGAAAAATGATTTTTTTTATTTCTACGAGGAATTTATGTTTTAGAAAAAGACACCAGCTAGAACATAGTATATAAAGTTATAAACTGTAACATAGGCAGAACCAAGGATCGAAAACCCGGTACCGGAGGAAATCCCGACCGGCGGGCGGTACAGGAGAAAAACCGGATGAAATTCAAAATCTAAATTTTGAACTGCGGTTTTTGAAAACCGGTTACCGGCCGATAACCGAAAAGCCGGTCTGAAAAACTGGAAAACCGGACCCAAACCGGAAATCCCGATGAATGATTAGGTTAGAAAGAAATGACATGTTTTCAAGAGAACTTTGAATAGCATTGCTCAATGACTTCAACCACTAACTCTTTACCAAGTCTACATAGGTTTTGCAACAAAAGAAAACCAATCAGTTGCATGCATATAGAGTATAAATGTAAAATGAATAACTGGATTGCATGAACTATTTTGTTAAACATAATACCAAATCAAGGGAGACAAAATATATAGAATGCTTATGTCATTAATACAAATTTGTAAAAGACCAAAAACTTTTGTTTTAGAAACAAACATCAATCCATTGAGGCTCAAAAGGTTATAAATAATAGAGATTCAATGAAACGGAACCTAAAAAGTGCATAATTAACTCATACAATATGTAATCTATCATTAAAAAAAAAGCATAAACCAACCTAGAAAGTGTAGTACGGAGCCAAAAACTCAAATTCAAACTTAAACTTCAAAATTTTTGACCAGTTACTTTACTCTCACCCGGTCCCACGGATTCCGATTACTTTACTCTCACCCAGTCCCACGGATAAATTCGGTTACGGGAATCGGCCGGGATTTTCTTCCATAGGCAGAACTGAAGAGGTGAAAACGAAAATTACCAGGGCAGTGATTGGCATCGTACGCGGTGACGGAGAAGGCGCCGGCGGGGTCGTCCACCACCACCGTCTTCCCCACCTCCATCTCCACGAAATCCCCCCGCTCCAGCTGCAACACCACCGCACCGCACGATCAATCTCGATTAGCACAGACACCCCCGCGGAAATAATTTACCGGAGCAAAATCAACGGCGACCCTGGGAGGAGGGGTTACAGTTACCTGGGGAAAGTGGCGGAGGGCGAGGGACATGGTGAGGCGGGTGGCGTAGACGGTGCCGCCGCAACCGGCGTCGGACCCGGCCCCGACGAGGTGGTCACGGTGCGCATGGGTGAGGAAGCGGTGGCGCCGGCGGCGGGAGGAGGGGCCCCACGTGTCGACGGCGAAGGCGAGCCCCCGCGGCATCTCTATCGGCATCCTCCCCGAAACTTTACGAAGTTACGGCTAGGTCCTCCGCTCCTCCGAAGCGCGCCGTCTTGTTGGTGGGGCTACTGGATGGAGTTGGTTGCGTCGGTTTATATAGCCGCGGAAAGTCGCGCCTTCCGGAGGAAGGAAGATTAATGGGTTCGTGGATGCATTATCGGGTAGGGTTTGGACCCGGTGATTTTGCCGCTTTGGTGGCTAGTCCGTCCTACGTGGAGCTGATCTTATGGGGGCCTTTTTGTCATCAACCTGCTGAGTCCATCGCTCGTTGGGCCTTTCAATTCTGTGAATTGCGATATCCGATGGGCGTAGCAAGACTATGCCGCTTCACTGTAAGTAAGATCTATATAAGTGAGGCCCAATGAAATCAGAGCAGGCTCGGCCCTTTGTTTTCTTTCATCATTTATCTGCCCCAAATGCACACACGTGCTTACGTCACTGGCACAAAACTAGGAGAGGAGGAGGGTAGCCATATTTGTTGCCTAGTGACAAAGAACAAAAAGGTCAAAGCAGTTGGAAAGGAGAAAGTCAAGCAGTCCATGCTGATCAAGGAAGAAAGAAGCACGTGTGATGGGAGAGCAAAAGGGGAAGAAGTCCAAGAACTTAAAGCTCAAGTTTTGGATAAGATTTTTAAGCTTAATTCAGATCTCCCACAACCCCAACCGAAATTAAATTTGGAATCAACTCAGAATCAAATTCGGATTCGGAATCAGCAGAACAGTCCGGAGTAAAACGGTCATAACTTTCACAAACAGAGTCCGATTTGGGTGTTCTTGGGCTTGTTGGAAAGATAACTTCAAGCCCTATCCAATGGATCCTCCCTCACTCCGAAATTCCTCATGCGTCAGAAGATATGACCAAAACAATATGATAGTTGTAAAATTAGAGTTTCATTTTTGTTTTAGATTGAGTCGGAATTGGAGTAGGAGTTCTAATTCCGAATTAGAGTAGTAGTAGGGTCTCTTAGTCAGCCATGAGGAGAAGGGGCGCTATATATTGAGGGTTAGACCCCCATTGTAACCTCAGACCAGTTTATACATAAAAATAGAAACATAGCTATTGCTTGTTCTTTCGAAACCAGAGTTCATGCGAGGACTTTGAGAGAGGACTAGGCGATCCATTGGTTCGTTCTGGAATTCAAGGTCAAGCCGTCGTTCCATTGGGAATTGGGGACTTGGCGATCGTCGTTCGTGGTCTCGCGACGATCAACTATCCGGTGTGTTTTGGGCGTATTCCAAATAGTTGAGGGTTCATGCATTGGCGCGAGTGTTCAGCTAGCGATATCGTCTACTTCGCATCAGTTATCCACGGTTACTCACCGAGAAGATCGGACATCCCCGTATCATCATGGCTCTCCGTCCAAGATAGTACATCTTAGGGTTGGCCTCTGGAAAGAGACCGATGTCACTGAGTGGCAAATCAAGCAAGGCAAGAAGCACATTAAGAAAGCATGGCCAATAATCTGCTTAGCAACTACTAATTCATCAAGCAGCATCCTTTTGCTGCTATCTTCCCGGCCTACACCTGGCTGGCGACCTTGTCGACGGCCGACTCGTCGACGGTGTCGGCGACCTTGTTGGTCTTGGCATCGGCCATCTCCACCGCCGCGGCCGCCTTCTTTGCGTCTTCCACCTCGTCGACAGCAGCGGCGTCCCCCTTGCCGGCCGGGGCGGGGGCGCCCTTGTGGTTCCGATAGATAGCATACAGGATCAGCTGCATCAGGCCCAGGAAGCTCCCGCATCCGTTGGGGATCTGCACGTACGTACGTACGTACCAAGTGTCAACTTAGTTAGTGGTTCTCGTCCAAAAAACAGAGAGGCTATTTTGCACAAGCATTTTTTTGTTTGTTTGGTTGCAACTTAGAAGATTGGTACTGAACATAACAAAACGAACACGCTGTATCAAGTTATTGTTTGCTTTGCTACGTACACGTCTAATCTTGCACGGCCTGTATACTAGCAGAGGCGCGGCATGTTGCGCTGTTGCGTGCGAGTGCGGCGTGTGCATGTGCATGTGCATGTGCATGTGGGCGCACGCAAAAGCTAGCGCGCATCAACAACGACATGTGCGCCTAGTTGTGCCGAGACACCGAAAGGGCAACCGACCCGCAAGGGACTAGGAGCATTTAATGGCAACAGCGGTGCAGGGCAGGGCAGTGGTTTCCAAGTACCCATCAGCCAGTACGATCGACCGATCAAGCTAGACCAAACAACATTGGATTGGATCTTGTCTTGTCAGGCACGTACGTACGTAGTTGAAGTGTGCAGTTAACCTTAACATGGTGTTAAGACTTATATAAACGTGTGTTGCAGGGAGCAACCGGAGAGTCGAGACCACAAAGAAACGTGAACGACGACAGCGATGGATTTTTTACCGCGATGAAGGGGTCGCGGCCGAGCAGACCGTAGATGAACCACGAGGTGCCGCACAGGAACACGGACAGGGAGAGCAGTAACGGCATGAACTCCACGCTCTTGGTCTTGATCACCAACCTCTGCGCGCGCGCAGATCACAGAGTTAGACAAGTCATCACCACGCATGCATCATGCGTGACTCGCTAGCGTTGTCGTTCGATTACCATGATGGAGAGCGGCGACGCGTACATGCAGATGGAGAAGATGGTGGCGGCGAGGCCGCAGAAGAGCTTGCGGCCCTGGCCGTGCAGGGCGAGCAGCGAGACCAGCACCACCGTGGTGAAGATGGAGGTGACGAGGCCCAGGAGGCCCATCATCCGGAGCTTGGCCTTCCTCTCCGCGAAGATGAGGAAGATCACCACGTAGATGGCCTCGATCACCGACCCCGTCCCGTTGATCGTCGTCACCAGGATGTTGTTCGGGGACACGAACGGCAGCCCGTACCTTCAAACCAAATCCAAAACACAATGTCGCGTTCCAGTTTAATTTTATCAGTGGTATATCGATGGATTTCAGCGTGCTTTCTCAATAAATTAATCCATTTCGAGGGATTGGTTTGTCATTGAGGCACACGCATGTGTGTGTTAAAGTATAAGTGAATTGTTCGTTTTTCTTTATCAACTTAAGTTTTTAGGTGAACTGGTTGGTGCATGCAACTCAATATGGTATCAGAGCCGAGAGGTCTTACGTTCAAGATTCGGTTGGCGTAATTAAAAATAATAATTGCAGTCCACTTCTATACGTGAGGGAGAGTGTTAAACTATAAGTGAATTGTCCGTCTTTTCTTATCAACTTAAACTTTTAAGTGAACTGACAACTCAATAGTGTACATATATACACAGGAAAGGAAACTTTTTTTTTGTAGGTAGAAACAAAAGGAAACTTGTACACAAGTCAAGGTTTTCAAAGCGTAGGAGCTATAGAAGGCTTTGCTTGGTCTTGACAGGGTAAAGCAACCTGCGGGAAATCAACTCGTATATTTGTAGTTCTTACCTGCCAAACACCTAAATCATAGCCAAAAAGCTCAACCGCTTTTCAGAGCTAGGAACACTTGAACGTGAGGCTGCATGTGCTAGCACAATGGCCGTGTGGCCCACATGCCATTGCCATGCTGGCAATGCCGACAGGGCTAGCTGCACAAACCGTGATACAAAAAAAAAAAAATTCGGGTTCGTAGCAGTCACTGTCACAGTGCTGGCAAGTGGGTCCAGGAGCAGCTTTCCATCTACAAGGCAAACTGGACAGAAGCTACGTTAGGAGCCAACGCCTGGTTCCATCAGGTATATCATGCAGCATTTTCTGCACGTAAAATTACCTACAAGTAAGTTACTTTTTACTATTTACACATGTCACTGCAATTTTATGATATTAGCTATAAGATATCCAAATTTTATGTTTTTATCGAAAGACACTAAAAAAATATGCCCATTTGTTGTAGAACTGAGACCACTAAAACAATATATTTGGCTGGTTTGGAAAGAGAAAACGGTTCAAAATGACATTAATGCCCTTCTCTTCTTCTTTCTTCACAAACAAAACGGAGGAAGAGAAAGAAACAGAGATATGGCCGTCGTCGTCACCGGCATCCTTAGCGCCTCCTCTGCCTGTCTCAGTTTTGAAAATGGGATCACCATGCTCGAGAACATGTGGGCCTGTGCCGCGCAGCCGTCGTGACAGTGAGGATGGGGAGGAGGCGGCGTCGCTGGTGATGGCAAGGATGGGGGAGGAGGTGGCGGTAGTGGCAAGGATAGGAGGCGGCAACGGCGGTGAGGATGGGAGGCGGCGATGACGACAAGGTGGGGGAGGCGACGCTAGCGAGGATAGGAGGCGGTGACGACGGTGAGGATCCCTCGTCGATTCCCACTTCCTCCCAGACGGCGGGCGTGGGTGGACGGCGCAAGCACGGCAATGACTCGTGGCCCTCCCGTGCGGCCCAAGCTTCCCTCATCGTCTAGTGCTGCTGCCACTGGCGCTCCGCCAAGCGCGGATGAGGAAGAAGACAAGACAAGAAGGGAGGAGATCGGAATGGCAAAATGAGCTTTTCGCTAGCCTTCTCTCCCCTCTTCAGTCTGGAAATGGTATTTTTAATGGTCTCAATGTCCCACAGCAAAGTTGTATATTTTTGCAGTGTCTTTTGGCAAATAGACGAAATTTGGATGTCCCATAACTAACGCCACAAAATTTTAGTGTCCTGTAGCTAATTTTACCAAACATATTTGGTTCATAATGTTCAAAGCAAAACTCAATGGTGCCTTGCAACAGCTGAATTTTCACTATAAAGTTGATCATCTGCTAGCATGTGTCTGAAAACATACGAAACAAAATTCAATACAATGTGCTAAAGAAAATAAGGAATAGAAATGGTATGGAGCGACGAACTAGTCATGCAAAGATTGTGTTGCTACTGGTACTAGTGTGAGATTGTGCGTGAGAATTTACTCTAAAAAAGATTTGTGCGTGAGAAGCGGTTAGTTACCAGGCGGATAGGAGGCAGTTGAGCAGCGTCATGTTGTAGGGCACGCCGGAGAAGTCCTCCGTTGATCTCTTCCGAATGATCCTCCAAAAGGTGACGCTGTAACAAACGCGGAATTTCTCACCAGTCAGAAGGATTGAGCATGCAACGCGCATGTGCATGTCTGTGTGTGAGTGAGTGAAGAAGTCTCTCTGGGCACAAAATAAGGTAGATGCATGGGACTAAATTCTCATTCTTTCTAGGCGCATCAACGGATCTGCAAGGCTTTTCTCTTCATTACCACAAAAACAAATACTGGAAGATGGGTACTTTTCGCAAATCTCCTCGAGAGAAAAATATGGCGGGGAGAGGAAATTGAAGAGAGAGAGGCTGACACTCCAAGAAAATTGAGAAAAGAAAATGCATCATGCAAATACTTACACCGGCGACAGGAATAGGAAGAGAGCAATGACATTGCCTGAAAAAAACCCAATAAAAATTAGACAAATCCACAGGAAAAAAACTCACCGAATTAACGAAGAGGATAGAAACATCCATCCACCACTTTCATCTCCAAGAGTTGAAGCTGGAGAAACAAACATGCATACATAGACAGATCACAGTGAAAAAACCCAGCCATGGCACTCACCAGAAACTCCGAAGAAGAACCTCGCCACATGCTCCATCTCGATGTACGTGTCTCAGCACTCAAAATTCTCTCCTAATTAAGAACCAAATCAGAGCAAGGTGGAAGAGAGAGAGGATACGTATATCCTTCTCGGCCGAGAGGAGTACTACGCCGAATAGCTAATAAGCTCTCGCTCTCAACGGTTTAGTACTACATAACAGATGGGTTATTACCAGTACCAATGCGGTGTCTTTGTGTGCGCGTGTGTCTGGATGTAAGGGGTGGATACTATATATGGATAGATAGATAGATATATACAGAGAGATGAAGGAAGTTATCTCGGGAGCTAGGAGAGTTATTGATTACGTTATTCTTGACTCCTGCCTGAAGAAAGAATGTTTTGCTTTGCAGTGTATGTAGCGGCGGTAAACAACAACATTTACAGTCTAGCTAGCTGCTCGTTCGTACGTACGTACGGGTGATTTGTTTGTTACGTTCAGTGCCCTATCATTAGTTGCGGTAAGAAAAGGTTTTCTAGTTTGGAGACAAGTTTTCCCTCGTAATTTTTCTTTCCAACTTGTCACGCAATGGAAGAAGTCTTCGGACAGAACAAGCATGCGTACACTTGTGCAGCACCAGACCAACGGCCAAATCCTTGGAGCGGAGACAGCAAATTTTGTGTGAAAGAGCGCGTCCTCTTGGGATTCTTCCCGGGCGCTGTCCTGTTGTTCTCGTCTGGCCCAGCCAATCCATACAAGCCGCGGCTAGCAGTCACAGCTGAAGTGTACTGTCTCACGGGGCAAATAGTTATACTGGAATCGGTAAAGAGTAGCAAACCACAACCACTAATGATTGAGCTTACCACTTTTCGTCAAAAAGTGGATATTTTGTACGGAGCATATCACCAATTCACCATGCGACCGATCAACTCTACAAGCGTTCAGCTCCAGCGGATCCGTAGAGCGAGAGTGGCATTTTTCAGTTTACCGTTTCGTGTACTCGGCGCACGTCGCCTGTGGCTACGGAGGAGGAGGCGACCAACCAACCAAAGCGGTCCGCGCGCGCGAGAAGACGACGAGAAAAGGAGTCGCCGCAGGCACAAATCACGGGCCGTTTATTTGTTTCTTCCCTCACTTCACCTCCTGCCCGGTGCGCGCGGCCGCGCTCCAGCTCTTACCAGTGACCCAATGTGGTGCCGTGTGCAACTGTGCATGCTTCGTCCACTGGAAAATGGGAGCCCTGTTGTCTTGTCCCCATGCCTGATGTCCTGCGTGCCTGCTCGATCGTATATATCTCCCCACCAAAAGTAGAGAATTAATGTTTAGGCCACCTAAAGTAGCTCTGTTCGTCGACAGCTTATGAAGAAAAACAGGCCACTCACTAGCTATGGCATGCATCCTTTGCTCGAAGGTAGTTAAATCCCATATTAAAGAACCAGACGTGCATAGGATGCATGGCATATAAACGATGTTGACAAAAAGATTCGGTTGTCGCCCATCAAGTTTTTTTCCCCATTTTAAGTTTTCGAGCTTCAGTAGCGACCAGTAGTTCTACACTAGTACTGTGCCATGATATTCTTCCAAACTTCCAATTAATACATACATTAGCATGTATGACTATGATAAACCTGCAGGTCACAAATCATGTTGTGATATTGATATGACGTATTCAATGATCGGTCAAGTTCTTTAATTTGATGGCTACCCCATTTATGACAGGAGTCCTTCACTTACGGCTAACTTGCTATGAAATTATTGACTCGTTCCTTACCACGGCACAATTGATCATGTACAATTTTGACTACGATATGACATCGATGTATAATAATTTGGTTTATGGAAACATAAATGGTACATGTTGAATTAATCATATCAACACGGATCTTAAAAAAAAAAGCTACCGATAAGTACCGTGTGTATTACGTGTGGTCCTCGCTAAGATGTCCATCTGATGGCGCTCTGTGTTGGCTACATGCAGCAAAACCATGGACGCTCGATGGCTATACACGGCTGATCGACCGATATATGGATGCCAAATTGCCAATCCAATGATTTGACGTCTTATCCTTCACATGCGATGCATAGCTTGCAGGGTAATTCGGCTTTGCTTTTTATATGTATATATTCTCTGAAAAAAGGTTGTGACGTTGACAATATATTTTCCAAAACTTTATGCTCTTTACAAGGCACTTTGTGAAAAGGAATTGCCTTTGGTTTGAGTATATATTTATTTTGTGCAACAATGGGATTCTGGTCGTACATTTCTGTTTGATTAGGATGAACATTATATTATGTGCTCGATTGATTGGCCTAGCTAGACTAGAGCAATACACAAGCAGAAATATAGTCATGACATCTACACGCGCACCTACATATGTGCCTGAGTTACATCGTATCTTCGGGCATGCATGCATGCATGCTACACATGCAAGTTACGTTCGTACTAACATGCGAAAAAACACTATAGATAGCTGAGATCAAATCAGATTATATCTTCCCTAGGGTGGGGGTGTGGGTTGGGGTAGGGGAATCAGACTAGTAGATCGCACATTTGTAAATTTGTATCTTATAGCATCTACAATAATTTGTTTCTTAGCTTGTTACTAAAAGGAGAGATAGTACTCAATTTAACAAAAAGAAATAAGTCTTTCAATGGATTATTTCTTAAGCTTGTATCTAAGACTTTAATTGCTACACACAAAACTGGTTTTTAAGTAACAAGCAAGTCTCCAATAGCTATTTTGTTATTTCTTATGTCTTGATATCAATAATTTGTTTGTTTCTTTATCTACAAATAAGCTCAACTTCTCTCCTCCACATCATCAAAATGCTGATGTGGCAACCCCTTAGTAACAAGTGACATGGATTATTGTAGATGCTCTAATTTGCTTGCCTAATGTCCGCATTCATAAATTGAACAATTAATGGAGACATTAAACTTACAGGCAATAAGATGTCTATATTTATGAATGGTCTATGAACATGTCCACACACTGGTATCTTATATGCTAAACTATTACCGCCTAAAAGAAAGTCAATAAATACGGTAATGAGCTAGGTTACACACGGACGTCGTCACTCGATGATCAGCAAACCACGGCGCATAAATGCGTTGGTGCTCGCAATGCAAGACCGGACAGGCCTCTTGTAGAGCTTACGTGGAAAACAAGTGGATAGAACTGTGTACACACAAAGGAGCTGCTAGCCCACGCTATATCGTTGAAATGCATTTCCAACGGTATAGTAGTTTCATACAATTTTGTAGAGTTTCAGTTGCTTAAAAGTTTTAGATTTTAAATTTGAAGTTTCGACTAGGTTTCAACGTGTTTCAGATTTCTAGAAGATTCTAAGAAAGTTTCAAGCCTATGTTTCATATTTTGAAACTCAAGTTTCAACAAGTCTCGGACAAAAGAGTTTCAAAAAGTTTCAGCAATAAGTCTCTTGAAAATATTTTAAAACTTTTTGGTTTCAGTGTGTTTCACGTATTTCCAACGGTATAGTAGTTTCATACAATAGACCGGATTGCTAGTATAGGATTATCGTACTATTAAGAGGGGTCTTGAATAGTAGCATGTGTTAGTCATGTGTTGATAGTTCATTATGTTTGTTCTAGCTCATCTATGCATGGAGCTATTATTTGCGAATGTGTTTTGCAAATAATTAATACTCATGCATTTAATCTTTGTAGCATGGGACTATAGTTTACAAATGTGTTTTGCAAATAGTCGAAGTCCATGCACTTTAGCCTTGTGGCATGATGCTGTTATTTGCGAATGTGTTTTATAAATAGTTGAAGCTCATGTTTGATTTCTTGTAGCATGTGACTTAAGTTTGCAAATATATTTTGCAAATGGTGTAAGTCTATGTACCTTATTCCTTGTGATGAGTATTCTAAAGGTTGGCAAATGTATTTTCCAACTTGTTGAGAATATCATCTTTGAAACCTTGTTGGAGTTGCACTCAAATGGGCTAATGTGTTTTGCCATTTGAGCGGAGCCAATGTGTTTGGCCTCTGGAGCCTGGCGGTCTGACCGCCAGGGGTCACCGGTCTGACCGGTGGCAAATCAGTCAGAAGCATTGCAGTGGCTCTTACGGCTCAAAGCGTCTGCAACGACATTGGCTTTGCCAGGATGGTAATGGATTCCAAGGTTATAATCCTTTATCAATTCTAGCCATCTTCTCTGCCTCATATTCAGATCCGACTGAGTGAAAATATATTTCAAGCTCTTATGATCTGTATATACCTCGCAGCCGATTATCGATGAGGTAATGACGCCAAATCTTCAAGGCATGCACTCATCGCAGCTAATTCCATATCATGGGTGGATAGTTCTCTCATGCGGCCTTAATCGCTTTGACGCATAAGCGGCACTCTTCCTTCTTGCATCGACACATCCTAATCCTAGACGCCAAGCATCGCAATAGATATCGAAATCCTTGCGAATATCCGCAAAATCAAGATCAATGAAGTCAAACATTTCTTCAATTCTTGAAAACTTTCTTCACAAGTCAGTCCAGTAAACTTTTTCTCTTTCTTCAACAATTGCGTAAGAGGTTTAGCAATTGATGAGAATCCTTCAATAAAACGGCGATAGTATCCCGCCAATCCCAAGAAACTGCGAATCTGAGTGACAGTCTTGGGTTGTTCCCAATGTAGTACTGCTTTAACTTTAATGGGGTCAACGGCTATTCCTGCAGCTGTCATCACATGACCAAGAAAATCCACTTCCTTTTTTCAAAAATCACACTTGCTAAACTTAGCATACAACTGATGCTCTCTGAGCTTCTCCAGAATTAATCTCAAATGCTCGGTATGTTGTTCTTCTGACTTTGAGTAGACCAAAATATCATCGATGAATACAACTACAAACTTGTCCAGATACTCCATAAATACCTTATTCATCATGTTCATGAAATAGGCAGGGGCATTGGTCAGACCAAAGGACATGACTAGGAACTCATAATGTCCGTACCGCGTTGAGAAAGCGGTCTTAGGTATATCCTTGGGACAGATCTTCAACTGATGGTAACCTGATCGCAGGTCGATCTTCGAGAACACTCCGGCTCCTTTCATTTGATCAAACAGATCATCTATCCGGGGCAATGGATACTTATTCTTAATAGTGACTTCATTGAGAGACCGGTAGTCGATGCACATTCTCGTGCTTCCATCCTTCTTTTTGACGAACAAAACTGGCGCTCCCCATGGCGACGAACTAGGCCTCATAAAACCTTTCTCCAACAGTTCTTCTACTTGTTTCTTCATTTCTACTAGCTCATCGGCTGGCATCCGATAAGGTCTCTTCGAGAGTGGTGCTGTCCCTGGCACTAGATCAATGACAAACTCGATGTCACGATCCGGTGGCATTCCTGGTAACTCTTCTGGAAACACATCTGGATACTCTTTGACGACTGGCACATCTTCCAACGCGACGGTCTTCAGGCTATTGACTAGCAGATGTCCATTACGTGCTGAGGTAGATAGGAACTCCACATTGTTTCCTTTGGTATCCTCGATTGTAACGGCTCTTCGGCCACAATCTAGCACGGCTTTGTGCTTGGTTAACCAATCCATGCCAAGGATGACATCTATGGTTTGGGTGTCTAGAACAACCAGGTTAGCTAGAAACTCAACTCCAGCTATGAGTAACTTAGCCCCTAAACAACCCATATTAGAACTTAGCTCTGCTCCAGGTGATTGGACCGACAGAGTACGTTTAAGGTGCATAACTTCCAATTTATTCTTGGTTGCAAAAACTCCAGAGACAAACAAATGCGAAGCTCCGTAATCAAATGCAACGGAAGGTGTAACGAATTTACTAGAACTTACCAAAGATAACTTCGAGTCAGCTCGGGACCCAAAATTACGATTCAGACCTCTCAGATTTAATGCACTAGCCTGTGATCACGCTTAGTGCACACAGCCTTAACAAAGATGGAAATCGATCCATACAAGCGAATAGTAACATAAACGAATAACTTTGATTAATAAATAATGGTTTTAACCTTAAGGTCGAGTTACAATTACTGAGCCACACAGGGCTAACAGAGAAATAAACGACAGCGGAAACGAAAAAGGTAGTGGCACCCCATCGATTCACCACAGGCAACCGACTGGGATCAAGACCTCATGATTAGGCACCTTCAATGTACTCGCCCTCAAATGTCGGTGAAGACTCCTCCTCTTTGATTCACAAAACAAGCGTGAGTACACACCATACTGCAAGCCACACCACGTAGAGATGCAAAATGTATATATGCTGGCTTTTTACAAGGGAAGGTATTTTGTGGCTATTTTGCATAAATGCAACCTTTGCAATTTAATGCAATTAATAGATTGAAAACAGGTAAAACCAATAGACAATAATAAGCTTAACAAGTTATTTCACAAAGACACACACAAATTTAACAAAGTTATTCACATAGCTAGATGATTTAATCACATAGCTCCTTCCCACACAGCTTTATGGAAACATCTACCCCTAGTGTGAAATCCCGAGCATTGTCCATGATCATGACGCGGCTATTCGAATAGATTACGTTACACTCTGCAGAGGTTTGTACACTTTACCCACAAGATACACTTAGTGTAGCTAACACTAAGCATAACAAAGCAATTCAGATACCTTATCTTACTATGCTAGGCCCATCTTAAATGTGCATGTGGTCGTGCAGAAGCTCAGCTTCAATGACGCACATGGTGAGGTCCTTAATTGACCAAGGCAAGACTTCCACTAACCAAACCACATAGACACACGATTAATATTATTCACACACCCACACAACCCACCCTTTCACACAAGATTCACCCCTTGCCTCACCCAAATCCTTTACCACCTCGTTGATTTAAGTGCAACATATACCACAAAGACACATAGTACACACAGCTTGTTCACATAGCTTCATATTCACTTAGTCAATTTATAACAAAGAAGATACATGACAAGTGATTCGTGGCATGGCTAAGCAATCTAATACGCAACTAACCAACCCACGTTGGTGCTACCATATTTACCAACTAAATACCAACTAAGGTGACAAAGAATCGGGACATAGCAATTAACAAGGATGGCATAACAATTTGGGATTAACTCATCGCACCCAAAAGCTTTTAAATAAATACTTAAAATTAAGATGCAAGAATTTGAATTAAAATACTTTTATAAAACGGGAAGCAAAATGGTCAAGGGTATAGCTTGCCTTGGAATAGGTTCAAGTGCTGGTCTTGGTCTTGAAAGCTCCTTCTTCCTCAAACCTTCCGTAGTATCGTCAAGTCTACTCATGAACGAAGCAAACAACAAGAAAAATAAATAACAGCAGTAAATAACTCTGATAAAAATAATTAAAAATCTCCAATAGATAGATCTTGATTTTATACAAATTTAGAAATTTGAATGGATGGATTTGGAGTTAGGATGCAAAAGCTATGAGGTTTCAAAGTTTGAATCAAAAGAAAAACCCTAAAAATAGGATTTCATCGAATTCGAATTATTTCTCAATAGAAAATCGGATTATTGCGCAAGCATGACGTCGAAGGATTTTCCGGAATTAAAAGAATTAAAGAATTAATCGACATGTGGGACCCACATGTCGCTGACCACCACAGCTGACCAAGTCCACCGAGCCATCGGACCAGGATGAGGTCGAGGTGGCGCACTCACGCCTGCTGGCGCCGACGGCTTCCACGTGGTCGCCACGCATGCGCCACTGAGGCGAAACCAAAGTGAGGCGGAGGGTGACGTGGACGGCGGCGAGGGGCGCAAGACGGAACCAAGGGTCCCGCGAACGCGAGTTCTCCGGTGAGGGTGGGTGGTACCACGGTAGAGGCGCTGCGGTCGAACCTAGGGTGTGCTCACCGGTGAGAGAAGACGACGATGGTGGCCGGCGCGCGAAAAGGCGGCGCGAAGTTGCGGTTGATTTGCGAAATGGCGCCCGAGGTCCTCTCCGAAGGCGAGGCGAGCACCACCCAGCGGGCCACGGAATCCAACGGTGGCGGCGACGACGACGCGAGGACGACGGAGGCGCGCGCAATCGAAGCTCAAGCCTTCGCGGCGGGCGAAAAACCCAAATTCGCGACAGGAGCACGAGAGAAGGAGTGAGTGGTGGATACGACGCTAGAGGGCGACGCGATCCCGGGTGGCTTTTATAGAGGTTGGGAGCTCCGGGCGGCGCGGGCGACGTGGAGGTCGTGGTGCGAGATCGTGGCGGCGGTTGGGCCTGGCGCCCACGCGCGCGAGAGAGGGAGAAGAGGATTCGCCCAAACACTATTTGGCGGTCCGACCAATTTACTCTTGTGTTGATTCTCTCATAGTCCAAATAAAATAGTCTTGAAGTTCATGTTGTTGAGAAAATGGAACTACTGTCCATATTTAAGCTTTTAAATTTAATTCAAATAAATCCAAATGGTGAATTTTCGTATTTTCAAAGAAAGCACCATTTTGGGATGCGATGAGATTTTCCTCGGTCCGGTCCGGAGAAAATGGAACTACCGCCAGCCTTGGCGGTCTGACCGATTTAGCGGTAGTCAGACCGGCCGCCCAACGGTTAGTTTTATAGCCGTTGGGGCACAGGCGGTCCGACCGGCCATTAGTTGGCGGTCAGACCGGCCATGTGCAGATTCGAGGGAATGTTTCCCCCAACGGCTAGTTTTTGTGTGTGGGCTATAAATACTCACCTTGGCCGGTTGGGGATGATGGTTGATGTCATTGTGAATCTATATTGAGCATCTTGAGCTAAAAGTAAGGCTCTCATCCTCTTTTGTGCATGTGTTGCACTTAGTGAGATTTGAGAGCAAACCCTAAGTGCATGTGTTGCCTTAGGTAGTGGATTGTGTATCCACTTGAGCGTTGACACTTGATTAGTTCAAGTGAGAGTTGAGATTTGTTTCTCTTGGTGTTTGCTGACACCTAGACGGCGTGGAGGCATCGTGCCCGATGATTTTCTCAAGAAGCTTGTGAGAAGGCCCGGCGTGTTGTGAGTGGTTTAGTGCTCGCCATCTCCGGAGTGGAGGAAGAGCAACCCTAATGGAGCGAGGTGTTGGTTCATGTTGGAACTGGTCCAAGTGGTTGGACTTACCTCGGAGGTGTTGGCTTAATTAGTGGAGCCGGTCCAACGTGGTTGGGCTGACCTCAACGTGGATTAGGGGAGACCAGCAAGTCTCTGAACACGACAATAAAATATAATCGTGTCATCTTTGTTTGCGCTTGTTCTTTACTTTGAGCAATTTATATTTCATGCTTTAATTGCTTATATATCATTGTATGATTGCTCTCTTGTATTGTATTCATATTGTTGGTGCACTTAGGGAAGCCTAGTTGATTTAGGCTTTAATAGTGCAAAACTAATTTGTTATTAGATTTCGCATTGTTAATTGGTTTTAACGCTAAAGATTTTTAAAATCGCTTATTCACCCCCCTCTAGTCGGCCACCTCGATCTTACACCCGTGTGGCCTAACAGGTGGGGTTAGGGTCCACTTGTCAGCGAGCGATGGAGAGTGGGTGATGGGCGTTGGACCCATCTCCTTGGATTTAGACATGTTCGGGGTTTCTTCTGTGAGAATAATAACACTACTCATGTATCGCTATATTGATGATGTTTTACAACAGGAAAGAAATCACTGAGATTCATGCCTAATGATTTCTCTGTCTTTTCTCTCGCTGTCCAATGACTTTACTCCTTATATAACGTGTGATGGGGTGATAGTTGTTCCATGCCAAGAGTCATCTCAACGCTTGATGAAATTCACACATTGATGGAAGTTATTGTCGAAGAGACCACGCCCCACGTTGCCTTGCGGTTATGTCAAAGGCATAGTCTCAATACATGCAATTATCCCGGAGAATAACAACGCATATCTCTTGGGAGAATAATAATCATACTCATGTGTCACTGTATTGATGATGTTTTACAATAGGGAAGAAATCACTGAGATTCAGGCATAATGATTTCTCTGTCTTTTCTCTCTCTCTCTCTCCAATGACTTTAATCCTTATGTAATGCGTGATGGGGTGACAGTTATTCCATGCCAAGAGGTGTCTCAACGCTTGATGAAATGCACACATTGATGGAAGTTATTGTCGGAGAGACCACGTCCCACGTCGCCTTGTGGTTATGTCAAAGACATAGTCTCAATACATGCAGTTATCCTGGAGAATAACAGTGCATATTAACTATGTGTGTATCAAACACAACGCATAAGAGTCAGCACAGGACGACAATGCTTGAAAGCTTCGATCGCCTGACGGAAGACGGTGAGGATGGTACCCTTATACTTCCCACATAGGAAGGTGTCATCCATCGTCAGCACGGGACGACAATGCTTGAAAGCTTCGATCGCTTGACGGAAGGCCCAGAAGACCCTATCAAGAACAAGACAATTGGTCCCTTCCATCGGATGCACTCGCTCAAGCTTGTTTATGTATGTCCCGGGATTACATTCTGCGATTTGATGCAGTAATCTTGGTACTAGGTTGTAGGCTTCTTCGAATGTGCCGAATATTCGCTCGACGACCTTGCGTTTCGCCCGACATGCCGTCTTATAGCTGACCGGGAATCCCACGATATTGGCAACCTCTACCAGGAGGAGGTTTGGCAAAATGGACACATCTGCAGTGACGAGGTGGCTTATCAGGCTGGCAACATACGAGGAGTTCATGTTGCGGTGCCTGTGAAGCTGCTCAGCTAACTCGCATGTGTGGTCCTTCAGCACCGTTATCCGAAAACCCATGCCAGCAGCCATGAACCGCTGCGCACGGACCTTGCCAGCGTAGGATTCATCAACACACCTGACGATGTAGGTGTCGGGTTTGGACCTCTGCACCCGATACATCCGACCGATGTTAACAGCGTATTTAGCAATAGCATGCTGGGCGGCGCTCTTGTCAGGGAAGCGCTGCCCTAGGAGCAGGGTGTCATCATTGAACCCCCACTCAGCCCCCTCCCGATGTGGCAGAACCAACGATGTCATTGCAACGTCGTCCAATCGTGAGGGGATGTAAGCAATGTCAGTGGTCACAAACCCACCAACTGCATCTCCTCCAGTACCAGCTTCTCCGTCTTCGTCGTCTTCCGAACTAGTTGTTTCCACCTCCTCCATGCTTTCCACCTCGTCCACCTGGTCGGCCAGGTACTCGTGACAATCAATACGGGCTGCCCACCATCTCTCCGCACCTTCGTTGGGCTCGAAATTGACGGCACGCCTCCTCAGGTCTCCATCGCCCACGTCTTTGTCAGCGTCTCCTCCAACACCGGAGATCAACGCAGGCTCCTCCCCACTAGCAGCTTCACCGAAACCACCCACGCCGGATGTCCCCGTCCTCTCCACGAACTAAACGTAGACCATCGGCCGCGCATATATCGCAACAACGGGATTGCAAACAACCCCCATGTAATTGGCCCATGAAGCGTCACATGTGACCTTCATAAGTTGCCAAACGGTCTCGCCTGTACCACCCGCAATCGAGGGATACACCGCCTCGATGCACAGCTTCTTCCTTCCAGTGGCGCGATCGAACGCGGAACGCACGCACCGCCTTAGCTCCGAGAGGCCCATGTCCTTCAGAGACGGCGCCCGGATCACGGTGCGGTCGCAACTTGACAGGTCTGCACCGTACGGTCCGTCACGTACTAGACCGTCCCCGTGGAACACGAACAGATCTTGAATCTCCGCCATGAAGTACCTAACACAAGAGCAACTTCCTGGCACTTCTGTACTACTGAACACAAAAATTACATGGTTGCAGGTTCAGTCGAATTTGTGTTTAAATATTTTGCGAAAAAATTACACAATACTACTGAACCCAAAAATTATGTGGTTTACATGAGCAATTGGAATAAAATTTTGAGATCAACGTAAATTTATTCATTCCAAATGGAGTTCATATGATTTTTCTATCCATGAAAGGTTGAAGTTAATTTCATTTCTACTATAAAAAAATTCAAAATTTTCTGGGGTACTACAAAGTGTCAAACCAATTCCAAGTTAAAGTAAAAAAACAAAAAATTGATTTCACTAAACTTGGAGTTCACTTAAAATATTTATGAATTTTTTTAAACTAACTCGAATTTACAGTACTAAAATAAATCACTTCAGATTTTCCCAAAGCATTTTTAAGTTTTCATACCCGAGTTAGACCTAGCCTATAGCAATGACATGCGGGGTCTACTACATAGAATTCTTTGTCATTTCATTTCCGAAATAAAAACTTACTGACAGGTGGGGCCCGTTTGTCATTGGCGCCGTCTACTGCGTAGTGCATGGACCGAAGGTCAATATGCCCGGTTAAGAGTACATAGACAACGCGCTTCGTGGGTCCCGACCGTCGGCGACTCTATTTCAATTCTACTTCTACTTCGCCGAATGACCTCTGAATATTTTAATATTTTATGATGAGGTCAGTGACAGTACGAAATTCTTTTACCGATATAAAATTGACAACACTAACAACAATAAGTCTGCTAAGTCAACTAATTATGACCTAATCGTAATGCTAACTACTGAGTATTCTAATTACTTGCTAATCACACCGTCTTTCAATTTTGCGTCCGAACACTAAGTCAAAATACACCCACTGCAGAATTATAACTACTCAGTTGCTATAATTTATCTTATTATATCATAATCACATTGCTAAAACTTACTACAACTACAGCTGGATGCGAATGCCACATACCTTTTATACGGCCTCGCTTCTCCCTCCTCTTCTCGAACTGCTTGCTTCTCGCTTCTAGCGCTAAAGCTTCTCTCGCTCGCTCGCTAGCACTAACCTTCTCTTGCGCTCACTAGCTCGCAGACGGCCTTCAAATGAGCTGCACCCTTCACCCTTCGCCTTTCTTATACCTGCGACAAGCAAAGAAGTCGGCTCGGGCAAGACTTCTTGTCGCGCATGCGCCACGCTGGCGGGGCTCAGCGCTGACTTCTTTGCTTCGCCGCGACGGCCACGTCTTTGGGCACTTGGTAGCAACTGTTGCCACCACGATGGCGAGGTCGGCCCGCACGCCCGACCTCGGCGTGTGGCGTGGGTAGCACTCTGCCGCCCCCGACGGCAGTCTTCTGCCACGCGGCAGGCCCGGCTCGGGCACTGCTACGGACGGCGGCAGTGCTACTAACGCGTAGCGGCCGGGCCGGTCATGGGCGGCCGCTTGCACGGGCAAAGACTGCTGCGATCGGGACTGCTTGCCGTCACTGAGCCGCAGCAGTGTGTCTGAGGTTAGAATAGGAATTTCGCAGCTAAGGGAACTAGAATCGGAATTTTCGTACGGTATTGTGACAACCCGCATCATTTGCATATTTGTTAACATAAAACATTTCCATTTCATTTCATCAAAAAGATTTTACATCATTGGTTTTACAAGCATTTACAATATTTTTGGCAGCGAGTAATTAAAACCCTAGTTTCTTCTCTTCTTGCCGTCTGTAGTAGCAGTTTCCTCGTCGCCTTGTCTTTGAGCGCCTGTCCGTAGAGCCACCTCGCGACCCGTTTTCCTCGCTCGTAAGGAAAATCAGCAGTTGGTTAGTAATCGTAGTGAGAGTATTCTTGTGAGCAGTAGTGTATAGAAGTTAGAGTTTAGAAAGTGGCCGTCAGATTTCCCGAAGTGCAGTAGAGTATCCGGAGTACCCTGAGTAGTCAGTCCCTTGGCAATCAAGATCCCCAGATCAACCGGAGTTAGTCGGCCCCTTGATCGCCAAGATGTCCAAACCACCCAAGATCCTTCGGCACCTGTCACTTCTGTGGGTCTCATCATCCGGCATTATTAGAACCCAACACCCACTGTTTGCATTTGCCAAAACCCCAAATATGAACCCTCAGTGCATACCCCCGGTAACCACACCTCACCAAGCTTCACCGGTGCGACAACCAATTCGAGCAACATTACGGTCAGGCTCCCGGCCGAGCCTCAAACCCCACCCGAAGAATGCATCTCCTCAGAAAACAAAGACCAAAGACCCAGATACATCCCAGCTAGCACCAGTAGCATAGCCAGCCAGCAAGTGTATCCCCAAAGACCGACCGCAAAGAAATGCACCCCAAAGAAGAAGAAGTTCATCCCTCTTCAAAGCCAAGACAAATGCATCTCCCGAAGGCGGCGAAGAAGAATGCATCTCCCCAAGAATGCATTTCCCAAGAAAACCAGCAGCCAGCCCAAAGACAAACAAGAAGACAAGTGCATTCCCCTTGCAAGAGCCAAAGAAGTGCATTCCCCTTCCGAAGCCAAGACAAATACATCCCCAAAGAAGACAAAGCGGCCCAGTTCATCCCCAAGCGAGCCGGCCACGGTGCATCTCTCCTGTAAAACCAGCAAAGCCAGTTCTCCTTCCCAGATTCACAAAGCAAGCAAAGCCGGCAAAGCCAGCAACACAACCACATTCCCATCCATTCCATTCCACAGCCATCAGAGGCAAGAACCGAAGGAGGTTCAACTCGCATCCTCACCGAGCCCAAGAAGAAGAAGCAGCCTGGGGCGGAGGAGGAGCCACCAGCGGCGAAGAAGAACTGTGCCAAATTTCAAAGAAGAATAACCCAGCGGCCAGGAGGCGAGAAGAGAGGGAGAGCACCAAATTAAGCCAAGATCGCCATCCCTCTCCCCAACCTAGATCCATCACGAGGTAAACCCCAGCACATCAGTTTGCATTGCACCATCCACAAATCACCAGATCTCAATAGCATCAGTATAGCTTTCAGTCTTTTTCATCTCAGAGCAGTAGGGTTAGGGGAGTGGTGTTACCTTGGGTTACCGATGAGACCGAGGCGGGCCGGGCAGATTTGGGAGCCAAATGCCCGCCACGGGAGGCCGAGCCGAGCCGGCCAGGCCGGCGGCAGACGGCGGCCAGCGCCGAGCCGACCGGGAGGCGAGGTAGAGAGAGCCGAGGTCGAGCCGCGTAGGGCGGGTCGGGCCGAGCACCAGTGGCACCGCGGAGTGGAGTAGAGGCGGCGCCGGGCCGAGCCGAGTGAGGTCTGAGCGGGAGGAGGCGCCGAGCCGTTGCCGGGGGCCGAGCGACCGGCCGAGGCGAGGAGGTAGCGGCAGCGGCGCCGGCCTTCGCCGCGCCACGAATGAGAAGGCCGAGCCAGAGCCGAGGGAGATGGCGCAGTCCGGAGGAGGCGCAGGGAGCGGCGCCCGGAGCCGGAGGCGGCAGCAGCTGGAGGCGAGGGCGGCGGAGGTTCCCGAGGGAGAGAGAGGGAGAGGCGAGAGAGAGGGGAGGGGAGTGTCGGCAGAGAGGGAGGCGTGAAGGCAGAGGGGAGTCGGGCGCGAGAGAGTGAGAGGGTGAGGGTGAGAGGGCGTCGGCGCCTAGAAGAGAGAAGAGGGAGAGAGAGTGAGAGAGAGGGGTAGATTAAGGGTTAGATTAGGGGGTGAGTTAGGGTTAGGGTTAGATTAGGGTTAGGATTAGAGAGGGGTTTAGCTGGGTAGGTTAAGTGGTTAATTAGTGATTAGGGTTTAGTAGTTAGGTGATTAGAGGGATTAGGTAAATATGTGATTATAAATTAGGGTTAGAAGCTAGTTGTTTGGTTTGTGAGTATAGAAAATTAAGAACCAGTTTAGCCTAAGCGGTAGTGTTGGTCGAGCGTTAGGGCGTGAGCTAGGCCGTCGCGGTAGTTAAGCGAGTTAGCAGTAGATCGATTTTTAGCGGGAGAGTGCTAACCGGGTTTGGTTCCGAAAAGTTTTATTAAATTAAAATTTGGCTAACATAGGAATCGTATTAGCATTTTATGCGTCTATTATCACTCAAACTCAACTAAGTATTTATTTATATATTATTCGTATACCGCTTTGCTCTGAGAGGGCAAATCAAAGTCTGCATGACAGAGAAGTCGATAAGAGATTCGTCATCGCCGACCTTTCCTACAACTCTAAAGGCAAGCTATCATTTGAGCATAAATATAGTTATGTTAAATGTAAACCGTATATTGCTCTATCATATATGTATTGCATCCAAACTATTTCTCAAAATCAAATTGGTTTGAGATGATGAGAAAGATAAGAAAGCTGAGATGAGATGAGATTGAGAATTACTAGGTGGGTAAAGGGGGCCCTGGCAAGGAAAATGAAAATACTGATAATGATGATGATGATGATGGTAAGAGGTGGGACCCCTTTACCTATGGTTATAATATAAGAACTAACAAAACTCTTACTCGGTCAGATGCCGTAAATTCAGTGCCAACCATTTCCCCGTTTCGACGGGCAGAAAATGCTACCTGTTACGTAATTACGTTCTCCACAACGGGAGTGTTGGGCACGGAGGATAGCCGTCCCAAGGTGAAGTGTTGGGCACGGATGATAGCCGCCCCAACCAATATTGTTGGAACTCGGTGGAGGACTGGGTGCGCTCAGGACAAAAACGGAAAACAATGGGTGGAGACTTAATCACGTAACTCGAAAACGCTACGTATTACGAACTCAAGTCGCATCAAAGGAAATGCGATGGACCCAGTTCACAGAGAGCTCAGAATAGCTATGGGTAAAGTGGTACAAGCCTGCGCAGTGCTATACAAATCATGAATTCATACCAGTCTCCTGGATTGGAGTCTACGGGAACCACTGGGGGTCTATCTTCTTTCCGAGTGACTAGTAGTATTTTCAGAATTAAAATTGCCACTTAATGTTTCAATGTGTATTTTCAAAAAGAGATGATTTTAGAATTTGTGATAAAGACCAGAGATCAGTCATGCAGTGCATCTTTTGCTATTAATGCTTGTTGAGTACTTTTGTACTCAATAACAAGCACTTTTGTACTCAACCTTGTTAGTATTCTCCTTTGTTAGATCCTAGTCCGGCCGGGAGCCATCCCGAGTTGGACGAATGACTTGCAGGTACCGATGCAGCAGCAGGAGGAGAAGGCACCGGCGGCGAGGACCTGAGCCAGATGAAAGCCATCTTTGACTCGTGGGACGAGTAGGAGGGCGGTAGTCCAGAGTAGACTCCAGAGCGGAGAAGCTTCCTTTTGTGTTTGTGTAATAGCTTTATTAAGAACCCTAGCCTTGTGTGGCTACTACTGTAATAAAGATGTACAGTTTCTATCTTATTGTTCTGCTGCGCAACTCTGATAAAATAGCTTGCTATTCATCGGAGCGGTGTTCTACCGAGCAGGCGAATAGTAATCCGTGTGCCTAAATGTGATTACCTTAAGGGTAATAACACGGGGCGTCACAGTACAGTATAAGATCAAAACAGTCCAAAATTCGGTAGAATGTAGTGACGCTTCGCGTGAGTTAGGTTACTGTCCTTGCTGCCTGCTGCTGTGCGCGGCGCCCACGAGCACGGGTCGGGCTCGGTGACGGCCCGTGTTATATACCTAGATGCGTCTCACCCCATCTATCAATCAATCTATCTATCAGACATCCAATCATTGTCCAAAATAATATTTCGAGATTTATTTGGAGATGTGGCGTACACCGTCGAGTTCTGGTGTTCCGTGTCCGTATCACATATACGTACATCCTAGTAATACTAGTGTGCAACTCTGAGACGTACGCCCCACACCGTGCACCGTTGTCTCGAATGTTGACGTGAAACTCGATCCAAACTAATGATATCATCATGGCATATATAACGGCAAAGGAAGAATCCTTGCCTTGTCAAATGCGTAGCCTACGATATGGAGATTTGGATGCTACGTACATGCATGCGAAAATGCACCCGGCAAATGGAATCCTAAATTAAACCGAACTTGATCTGACGACAACATTCGTATGCAAATGCAAGCAAAGTAGCTTTTGAGCATGGCCCCACTGGGCACAGTCAAAAAACTGCATGGCAAAAACAAAGCTTTGGACTATCTATCTCTTGTATATTTTTGGATTGGCACGTTAAGTCGACCGTAGCAAGTACATCTATAATAGTTTATTTCTTAGTTTGTTATCAAGAGAGAAGGGAGTATTTAATCTAATAAAAAGAAATAAGTATTTCAAAAGATTATTTCT
The DNA here is from genome assembly GCA_036346395.1 of Hsuehochloa calcarea. Classification (NCBI taxonomy): domain Eukaryota; kingdom Viridiplantae; phylum Streptophyta; class Magnoliopsida; order Poales; family Poaceae; genus Hsuehochloa; species Hsuehochloa calcarea. The sequence continues at coordinate 57,625,869 of CM070593.1, read as the reverse complement.
TGAGTTTGTATCTAAAACTTTAATTACTACCCACAAAATAAGTTTTTAGAAAACAAGAAAGTCTCCAATAGTTGTTTTGTTGTTTATTGTGTCTTCGTACCAACAACTTGTTTGTTTCTTCGTCTAGAAACAAACTCACATTCTCTTCTCATTATCTCTCTTTTGAATCATTTAAAATACTGATATGTTCATTCTTTAATAACAAATGATATAAACTATTGTAAATACTCTAGTAGTACACCAGAAGCAACCAGTATAACGCTTGCCCTGCATGTCATTTTGCTGCTCTATTATTGTGATCAGAGGAGAATCCAAAGGGCAGTTGTCCTTGGAGCCAGGTAAGTAAGACAAGAGGGTGTGGGGGGAGGATTGTGAGCAAAGGCGGAAAGGTGGACACAAAATTGGCGCTACACACACATGATTTCTGGACCGCGTACGCGACAGGTGACCCGACACGATGTAAGGCTGGTTTTTGGGCAAAGAGTTTTTGGATCTTTTGTAGCGGTGGTGCCTATTTAGCGTTTGCTCTTTTCTTTTGCCTTCGCAACGTGGCCTGCCTGAAGAAAAGGAGAAGTTTGTATGTGGTATTTAATAGTTTTAATTCCACCGGTTCAGATTGCAGGTTATCTAGATTAATTCCGCATCACTTGCACCAGGCTAGATGCAGCAGTTTACTTAGTAACTTTATCAGCTGACCTCACCTGCTCAATTAATCATCATAAGAATGCACATGAAAACGAACACAACAGAAGCGTTCCAGCGTTTCTGAAGTTCCTGTGCAGCTGTGCTGTCTGTTTTTCTCCATCACCGGCCATGCAAGAGACCGGTGGCCGGAGTTGCGCCACACAACTGCAAGGCTTTTACTGCTGGCGTGTATGTACATCTGGGCTTCTTCTTCTTTGATGGAGCCTTGACCTGTTGCTTTCGGGTTCACAGTGCTCGTGCCGGTTCCTTTCCTGGCGTTCTTTCAGGCAAGGCGTACGGAGCTCTGCTACCTGATCTCGTTGCTGATCTAACACTTGGACGCGTCTTTGGACAGCGATATGGAAACTTTTGGTTTTGGGTGCACGGGTTTTGATGGCTGGATTGCAGTGGGCTAGGGTATCTATTGATGTGACCATTTGAGAAAGAAGAGAGTGAAATATTTTCTGTTGTTATGCGACTTAAATGTGATAATGTTCAACTTGAATAGGGCTTGTGCTTATTAACTGAGAAAACTCGGAGGTAAAACTGCAGGGTTTTGTTGAAAAGAATTGTAGTACTGCTGTCTCTATGATCATTGCATAAGCCTAGAAATCTCAGTTTCATGAATCACAAGAGCTATATGACTTAATGCTATCACCTGCAATTTACAGGCAAGGCTGCACGAGTTTATCCCTGGTGCCGATGCATGTACACTGAAGAAAAAGGCAATATCAATTTGTAGACGCTGCTTCTACTTCGTCTCTGTGACTATGATTTTATGACACGGATAGGCAGTACGTACTGAAAAGATAAAATGTTCCCTGAAATGAAGGACTAGCTCTCAATGGTGGGAAATCAGGATCTCAACTGTCAAATAATTGTAGCACATTGCCATTCAGGAAAGGGATCTTATTATTGCCGTAAGGTGATAACATGTTAACGGATGTCCCTGGTTGTTGCTTGTTAGCCGTCACTTGCAGGAATTTATGATGGAACGATACAGCCCAATAGCCACCAGACGTCGACTAACTAGCTTACGTTGTGCACTGAATGCTAATAACCACGCGAATTAGAGATGCAATAACGGATAACAGTATAACACTATGGATTGAATTGTATGGGTTGGATGTTTGCATCGCTGCAACGTTCAATGACAGCGGCATAGCTTACGTGCCATTCTTCTTCTTCTTTGCTTCTTTCTAGGATGTAATCATGTAGTAATATTCATTCTGATAGCGAAAATTATAAAGAAGACAAGTTCATTATTCCATCTGATCTGATTCTTGCCTTGTCGACTTAGTCTGTGTTCCGGTTGCAGAGGATGAGGGGCAAGACGCAGCTGCAAGAAGACTTCAAATTTGCCCAACCAAATAAGACGATAGACAGTGATTTTGATCCAACCAAATAAGGCCTCAATGTATCAGTGTATACACTATCACCGCATTTAAAGTTGTGGTATGCTTCTCTTCTTTTTATCCAACGGCTTTCCTCGTAATGAGAATCCCAGTGTGTTCATGGATCGATCATCGGTAAAGAAAGCTGAACGACAACCGCAGTCTACTATCGCTATTGTCTTGTCTGCAATTCAGCATCCATGTTTGCTGTCAGAAACATTAGTAAGTAGCAGTGCACTAGTTTGTTGGACCAGAAAAATAAGAACTACACTGAATACACCGCCCAGCTACTGCTCATTGCTTCAGTCTAACTTCAGCGCTTGCTCGTTTGCACGTTTTCAGGGGGGAGGCAGAAAATGACAACCAATGTAACAGCAGTTCATGTTTTTAATCACACCCTGAAACATCTGATCCTAGAAACCGGCGCAAGGCAGTTCTGGACTTCTAGACTTGACTTGTGTCTTGTCTTGGGATAACATGTTGTGAAGGGAACAAACCAGACTGGTGCCTTTTCGTCTCATAGGCTTTGAGGTAGCAAGCAAATTAGCCTACTCCTGGGTCCTGGCTCGGCAAAAATCTCATGGATCAAATCCTCCGTGCAAATTCGGAATTGTGGCCTGATTGATGACTCAAGCCCCCGAATTGAACTAGAGGGCGAATAACCCCTTAGAAGAAGCCCATCGAGCCTAGCAAAATAATCCTAGTGGCATGGCTTGCTTAACTGGACCCTCTCAATTTTCCACTTGAATTGTTACTCAGATTGGAACTACAAAATTTTTCTCACAAGGTCTTTGAGTTTGAGGATTGGTTCCATAGCACCCCTTATTTATAGTACTATCTTAGTTTCACAATGTTTGTCTGTGACCTCAGGAGTCTCTATTTCAAAATATTTGTTCAATGAGGAAATTAAGATGTAGCTATTGTGATGTTTCCATTATCTACCTTTGCTGAAATGATTTGGAAGATGTTAAGTGAATTATATTATATCATTAATAGGGGTAGGTATGATTATTTTTAACATTTTTTAGATTTAGTGTTTTTTATCTACATATATAGTAGATTATAAATAAAAATTGTAAAAGAGGGAGTATTACATAACTGTTGGATGAATGCCAGATGGCAACCATCTAAAGCATACAACTAGAAATATCTACTCTCTAGAATCCTATCTCAAAATATCTAAGTACTAGATAATTCCTACCATAAAAGGACTTGCTCTAACCTTTTCCATTACCTAGCTCTTCTTTCCCAACCCTTCTAAGACTTTCCCGCAAGTATGCATTGCTTCGTTCTCAACAGGGTAGGTACTTATATCCAAGCGTAGTGTATTCGACCGGTTTCTAACAAGCATAGTACGACCTTTGCTTTGGTTATACTATACCACTAGAGCTGGGACTTGGGTTGTGCTTTTTGGATCAGTCTGAGGCCCAGTCGACCAGATCGGTCTAAGCACGACACGTGGTGGACCGGGTCGGCACAGCACGAACGGCGGGGCGGGCTGGACCTAAGAATGCAGCCCGTTGGGAGGCACGACACTGCACGGCCAGTTGGGTCGTGCTTGGGCCGGTACGGCACGAAATAGACCCAACCTTCCCGTTATAGCCTAATTCATCCCTCGGCTGCCCAATCACTCCCCCACATCGGCCTGGCCCGACCAATCACCCCATTCTGCCACCTGGTCTGACCCAACACCCCTCCTGCCCTCCCCCAACCCCCATCCCCAACCCTTTCTCCCGAGCCCAAGCTCCCAAATTCCCAATCCCTAATCTCACATTCGCTGATTCCCCTCCTTCCAGCTCCAACCACCTCCCTCCCCACACGCTGCCGATCGTCGCCCTTCCTACCCACGCACCGCCGATCGTCGCCTTTCCTCCCCACGCACCGCTGGCCGCCCCCTCCCTCCCTCTTCACGTGCCGCTGCCTCCCTCTCCCTTCCCACGTGCCACCGCCTCCACCCTCCCTCCAGCCACCTCCTCATCGCCGTCCTTCTCACCCCCTTCGCAAGCGGGCGGCGCGGCCGAGGTGGACGGAGTTCTTCATCGGCATCCAGGAGGAGGAGGAGGCTATGGTGAGAGGGAGCGGGCATAGATGGCGGCGCACTGGTGTCTTCGTTTTCCTAGACAATGGCTGCTGCTGTCGTCTTCCCAGACATCTATAGTTACTCAGGGCTAAGCTTGGGCCGACACAGCATGGTCCCAACACGGCAGGCTTTGGGCCGTGCCTGGGCCTAACCGGCATGGCACGGCACGGCAGGGTGGCCGAGCCGAGCCAGCATGTGCACGACGAGGCCCGAAGCACGGCAGGTCCGTGTGCCCACCACTATATACCACCATCAGAATTCAGAAATCGTTGAGGCTCAGAAGTTTCATCCGTGCTAAGCATCGAGCAGACGCTTGCTACCACAGTTACTCGGTAGGCTTTGGATGGCTGATCTCTAAAGAATCTTCCTGGCCCGGTGGCACCATTATTCGCATAGCAACGAGAATTAGCAACACTTTGCGTAAGTGAGGTTAATGGGCAGGGTGGTTAGTGTCCTTGCTTCCTTAAGGCGTGGTTCGTTCGATTCGCTAACAATATGTGCCCATGCGCGATTGTGTGGCTCCCACGAGCACTGGTTGGGTCTCGTGCCGGGCTGCCTAGGCATATCTTAGGGTATCTCTAATAGTGTATTTATTATTGTCTCTTAGCTATGTTACGTCAACAAAATATCATGTGGAGAAGAGAGGGGGAGCACATGTCGTCTCTTCCTAAGGAGACCGTCGTGCACGTGAAACAAGACAGGATAACACAAAACAAGATAGGATACATTAATCTACTCTAGTTGACATGTGATCCGTTTTAAATTTTTTTTTTATAAAATATCAATATTGGAGAGTGTACTAGAGACTATATATTAGAGATGTTATCTCTAAAGATGATGTAGCATATGTTAGAGATCAAATTATCTCTAACTATTGGAGATACTATTACTCCATCCATCCATCAATCAATCCGACATTCAACCATTATCCAAAAATAACTCGAGATTAATTTGGAGATGTCATGTACATCATCTTGATATGTACTACATCGTCTAGTGTGGTAGGGTGACACTTTGAGAGTTGCAACCCCCACACCGTGCAACGATTATCCATGAATTGATCGGAACCAACAATACACTATGGCATAGCGGCAAAAGAGGATTTGTAGTTTGTACAATAGTGGTGGCAAGAGAAGAATGTTTTCCCCATTTTTTTCCTTGTCAGATGCGTACCAATTGGAGTCTCGGATGCTTCACGCGAAAATGCGCTTGACAAATGGAATCCTAAATTAAACCTAACTTACCTGGCCACAACATTCGTATGCAAATGCAAGCAGAGTAGCAAACTAGCTAGTGTTTGAGCGTGGACCCACTAGCCACACTCACACTATAAGCAAATTAGTATTTTTGAATTGGCATGTTAAGACATACACACAATAAACAGTCGGTACAATGCTTGCGTGCATTTCGCTGATCAGTAGTGAGTGTGATCATAACAGAAAAATTCAAATGGGCAGTTGTCCTCGGAGGGTGTGGGGGAGTAGGGATGGCAATTGTGCCCGATTACCCGTGTTCCCGCGGGTGAATATCCTAATGGAGATGGGTATGTATTTCTTTGCCCACGGGTATAAAAATCATACACAAAAACTTACCTATCAGGTAAACGGGCGCGGGCATGGGTAAGCTCCTCCCGTGCCCGTTTCACCCGTTTACCTATCATATACACTGACAGGTGGGACCGTAGACATCCTCACCGTATAAAAACACTGAAACCATAACTTCCCACCGCCTCCCACAGTCTCCCACCTCCCACGCCCACTTCACCGCCTCCCACAGTCTCGGTCGTCTCCCTCCCACTCTCAATCTCTCCCAGACTCCGTCTCCCACTATCCCTCCGCCAGATCGCCTCCGACGGTCCGACCGCCAGACCGCCTCCGAAGCTCCGAGATCTCCCGGCCGGCCGCCCTCCTCCCGGCTGTCCCCCTCCTCCCGACCGTTCCCCTCCCGACCGTCGCCCTCCCATCGCCCACCGGCCACCGCACCTCCCGTCGCCGTCCCCCTCTCGGCCCCCCCCTCCTGGCCATCCCCTCCCATCGCCCACTTGCCACCGCGCCTCTCGTCTCCCTTATCTCCAGATCTCCTCTCGGCCCTCCCGGCTGTCCCCCTCCCCCCGGCCGTCCCCTCCCGACCGTCCCCCTCCTCCCATTGTCCCCCCCGTAGTCCCCGTCCCCTCCCCCCCGGCCAGCCGCCGTCCTCCCGGCCGTCCCCCTGATCCAGATTTCCAGATCTCCTCCCGGCCAGCCGGCCTCCTCCTTGCTGTCCTCCTCCCGCCCAGCCGCCCTCCTCCCGCCAGCCGCTGCCCCCGTCCTCCTCCGGCCCAGGTTCCCGGTCAGCCTGGTCGCCTCCTTCGGAACGTCGGTCGCCTCCTCCCGCCCAGCCTCCTCAACGCCAGCTCGACTCCGTCCTCCTCCCGCTCGGCCTCCTCCCGAACTCAGGTACGTGAAGTTTTTGTTCCTACTGATGCTCTCCAGTTCTTGATGCAGTTTCAGAATTGATTCTTGTTGTAGTTTCAGGACTGAAAATTTAGAACAGGCAGTCGGTTAGGACGACGAGGTACTCTGGAGTTTAAACGATCCGGAGATCTGGTTTGTGAGACTGGGATATGTATGTTGGACTGGATTGTTCCTACTGATCTGGTTTAAACGATCCAGAGATCTGGTTTGTGAGACTGGGATATTGATGAGGACATCCCTCCTTCGGATACACGCACTACACAAGACCCTCCAGTCTGGGTGCTGAACTACACGGTCCTATGACAAGAGCTAGAGCACGTCACTTAATCGATCAGGTAAAGTCGTTTCTAGGGCTGAGTGTATTATCTGAGAACTCTATGATGCTGCCTAATGGAGATGATTTACTTGTACTCAGGAATCTAGGATTACGATCAATGCAAGAAGGTCCACGACCAGTTCCGAAGGGTCTACGACCACTACAAGAAGACCTACGACCGCCTCAAAAGGTCCACGACTAGTTCCGCAGATCTCGACCACTACAAGCGCACCTACGACTAGTTGATTCAATTGGAGCAACTGCGACGACTGTAAAAGCGAGCACAAGACTCGTTGGACACAATCTACGACCAAAGATAGCATGGACTCCTCAAGACCACCCTAGGGCGGTCCTACGACCGGATCTTCGACGAAATCGCAACACAAGGTGTCGTCACCATTTTGAAACTAATAAGACTTTGTAAGCGTGGCGAGGTCGAAGTCCAGGTTGTGTACGCTTCATCCCAAGGCCGCACAACCCTAGGTTGATCTCCTCACGTTCCCCTATATATATACAAGATGGCGCCATAGTTTAGAGGGGTTTTTTAGATTATTCGCCAATTGCGGTTTGCGATTATCGGTTTGAGGAACCCCACTTGTAAACTTCATCCATATCCGCAATACAATTGATTGCATCTATCTTGTTCTTGTGAGTTGCTTGATTGCTTGCGGGAATAATAACCTTCGTGGTAAGGTCGATCGCGTGCAAGCGTGGTCGATAACGACAAGCGTCAAGCGGGTGTAGCGAATTGCGAGGTAACGATCTGTTGGTCGGAAGCCTCAAAGCGTCAATGTCCTCACGACGAACCAAATCGAACCTATCGAAAGATCGGGCGCCGTGACTCATCAAGTGGTATCGAGCAAAGGTTACCCGTTAGGTAATTTCGTTTATCCTTTTGTTAGTTGTGTTCCCCACCTAGAGTCCGAAAAACCGCCCTACAAAAGTTTTAGATCGTAATTATTCCATTGTCCAAACCACTTTGTGCCTTTCGCAATTTTGTTTTCGCCGCATTGTTGAGTTCGAGTCCATCGTCGGTGTCTTTGTTCTTTGGTTTAGAGTAGCATTCTTGGTCTCTAGTCAAGACTGCCGCTCGCCGTGCCACCATCCATCCCGGACGCACGACCTCCTTTTGAGCGACACCCATTCGACCACCCTCCGGATTTACCATCCGGTGAATCGAACATCTACTCGAATTCGACCACCTCTTGAGCAACACCCATTCTACCATCCACTCAGAACTACCACCGGTCGGATTCGATCCTCGGTCGGATTCCGTAGCCGCATGAAACTAACCCAAGTTCGAGAGAGAGAGTATCTTTTAATTACCTATTTACCCTGCTCTCTGGAAAAAGTTTGTGACCCAATCACCTCATCGGATCCAGAAAAGGTAACAGAAGAATTTTGGGCTTGGGTCACGTTTGCAAAAAAAAAAAGAAGCAAAAAAAGTGCAAAAGAAAAGAAAAGAAGCAAAAAAAGTGCAAAAGAAAAGAAAAGAAGCAATTCGACCACCCCTAGTTGGTCTACGACCAGTTCCAGCCTTGCATCCTTTGAACTCCTTTGTATCGAGTCTTTGTTTCGATCGAGATTGTGCTAGGGCTAGGGCACTTTTAGACCAAAGAAGCGTGGCGAATCTTGTGGGCTTTGGTTCAGCTTTGCTAATCTGATTTCATTATTGCTATTCTTTGCTATTAAACATTGCATGTCCGAGCTCCACATACTTCCGACCCTCAGATTGGATCCTCGCATTCGCCTCCGCCGTGATCGTACATCCCACCCTCGCCGATTAGACCACCTGCTGTAATTTGGTAATAAACTCATAAGAGCTTGGTAAGACGCTTGAGAGTGTGTGATTCCACCCTCCGACCACCTAATAGTGATAGGGATAATACCTTTGTGTTGTCTTTTGTCTCCTACTAACCATGTCAGGTGAAGGATTGGATGCGCAAGAGTGTGTTTTGAGGGAAGAGCTCATGACGCTATTGGACGAACAACGCACTACCGTTAATGAGGACATCGACAGGAAGCTTCAAGCTACCACGATCACATTACAACACTCAATCAACGATAGTATTGCGGCGCTCACTACACGCCTCGAAAGAATGGTGAACCGACCACCAAACGTTGGTCGTGTGGAACCTCATGGTGCAGCCCATGACCATGAGTTTGATAATGATAATGAGATGCACGACCACGACGCCTTTGATGCACGACAACGGAACCGACCGAACTTCAACCGTCAAGGTATGAGAGGTAATAATGTTCAGCAACATAATGCACGTGTTAATGATGATCCATATGCTAAAGTTAAGTTCTCTATACCATCTTTTGAGGGTGCTTATGATGCTGAAATATATCTAGATTGAGAGATGACGGTAGAACAAAAATTGAATGCTCACTTAGTTCCCGAAGTGCATAGAGTTAGGCAAGCCACAAGTGAATTTAAAAACTTTGCCATCATTTGGTGGAATAGGGTATGCACCGAAGGATTAGCGCCTACTACATGGGATGGTTTAAAGGTTGCTATGCGTAACAGATTTGTCCCACATTCTTTTAAATGTGATTTGCGTAATAAATTGCAGCGCTTAAACCAAGGTAATAGATCCGTAGAAAAATATTATCAGGAGCTACAAATTAGCATATTGCGTTGTGATATTATTGAGGATAAAGAAGCTGCAATGGCACATTTTTATGGAGGATTAAGACGTGAAATTCAGGACATAGTGGATTACAAAGAATATGATAGCGTCCCTAGATTGTTCCAACTTGCATGTTTGGCAGAAAAGGAATTGCAGGGACGACAACAGAGGCCAAGGAACAACTTTGGGAGCATGTCTACACCACGACCAGTGCCGGGGCAAGCCAAAACAGCCCCACCTTCAGCTACACGGTCTGCTGCCCCCTCCACGAGTAAGGCGCGTTCAACAGCACCTCCGACCACATCACATGCACCCGAGGTAAGTAAAGTTACTAGTGTGCAGGCACCAGCCAAGAATTCTTCGTCGGTTGCTTCCAATCGGTCGTACCCTTTGGGATTGTGTGCCATCATTGCAAGGGAATGGGGCACGTCATGAGGGACTGCCCGAGTCAGCGACCATACCTTGCCACCAAAGACGGTCGTTATGTAAGTACTAGTGATATTGAGGACGAATATGTACTTGCAGCTAACATTGCAGGTGGAGGAGATGAGATGAGCGGTGATCTTGATGATGTAGAGGAACAAGTAGTCTGCGTGACACCGAGTATCATGTGAGCCTTGTTGCGCAAACGAGTCCGAGCGCAAAAGTGGAGAGGCGGAGCAAAATCAACGGCACAACTTGTTTGCACTGCATTTCGTGAAGGACGAGCCTGCAGAGTCATCATTGATGGAGGAAGGCGCAACAACCTTGCAAGCTCCGAGATGGTCGAGAAACTTGGCTTGACCACACAACCACACCCACGTCCCTACTACATCCAATGGTTCAATTCGTGTGGTAAATTAAAGGTACACAAAGTTGTGAAGGTGCAATTTTTAGCAGGTAATTACAAAGATAGTTCGACTTTGATATTGTGCCTATGCAAGCATGCTTTTTGTTGCTCTCAGAGACCTTGGATATATGACAATGATGTTTTGCACCATGGTAGAGCTAATACCTACTCATTTTCACATAAGGGTAAGAAGATTAAGTTGTTGCCTTTGACACCAGCTGAGATTCTGAAAGATGAAGAAGAGCGTGCTAAAAATGAAAGAAACACCGATAAGCATGATTCTGAAAATCAGCAAGTAGCAAACGTGTTTTCCCACCCAAAAGGGAGAAAGTGGCGTCTAGTCCTAAGTCAGAGGGAATTAAATTAAAGGGATGTGTTATGATTGCCACTAAATCGAACTTGCGAAATTTGTAATAATGAGTCGCCTGCTATGCTTTGATATGCAAAAATGCCTTATATTCGCTTGAGGACATAGCTAGCTCTTTGCCTCCTATTTGTTGCTAACCTTTCGCAGAGTATGTGGATGTATTTTCAACTGAGGTACCCCCGGGATTACCACCTATTCGAGGAATTGAGCATCAAATTGATTTGATCCCAGGAGCGACTTTGCCAAACCGTGCTGCATATAGGACCAATCCAGAGGAGACTAAGGAAATTCAACGATAAGTCCAAGATCTTTTGGACCGTGGGTACGTAAGAGAAAGCCTTAGTCCTTGTCTTTGTTCCAGTTCTTTTGGTTCCTAAGAAAGACGGTAGTTGGCGTATGTGTGTTGATTGCAGAGCCATTAATAACATTACTATAAGGTATCGTCATCCTATCCCAAGGCTAGACGACATGCTAGATGAATTGAGTGGTTCTATTATTTTCACAAAGATTGACTTGCGGAGTGGTTACCACCGATTAGAATGAAATTAAGAGATGAATGGAAAACCGCTTAAAACTAAGTTCGGATTATATGAGTGGTTAGTGATGCCTTCGGTCTAACTAATGCACCTATTACTTTTATGCGTTTGATGAACGAGGTTTTACGTCCTTTCATTGGAAAATTTGTGGTGGTTTACTTTGATGGTATCTTGATTTATAGCAAGTCACATGAGCAACACTTAAATCATATACGTGTTGTTTTTAATGCTTTGAGAGACGCACGTTTGTTTGGTAACCTCGAGAAGTGCACCTTTTGCACCGATCGAGTTGCATTTCTTGGTTATGTTGTGACACCACAGGGCATTGAGGTGGATGAGACCCTCCTTCGGATACACGCACTACACAAGACCCTCCAGATCTGGGTGCTGAGCTACACGGTCCTATGACAAGAGCTAGAGCACGTCACTTAATCGATCAGGTAAAGTCGTTTCTAGGGCTGAGTGTATTATCTGAGAACTCTATGATGCTGCCTAATGGAGATGATTTACTTGTACTCAGGAATCTAGGATTACGATCAATGCAAGAAGGTCCACGACCAGTTCCGCAGGGTCTACGACCACTACAAGAAGACCTACGACCAGTTCAAAAGGTCCACGACTAGTTCCGCAGGATCTACGACCACTACAAGCAGACCTACGACTAGTTGATTCAATTGGAGCAACCTGCGACCAGAAAAGCGAGCACAGTACTCGTTGGACACAATCTACGACCAAAGATAGCATGGACTCCTCAAGACCACCCTAGGGCCAGTCCTACGACCAGATCTTCGACCAGAAATACGCAACACAAGGTGCTGCGTCACCGTTTTGGAAACTAATAAGACTTTGTAAACATGACGAGGTCGAAGTCCAGGTTGTGTACGCTTCATCCCAAGGCCGCACAACCCTAGGTCGATCTCCTCACGTTCCCCTATATATATACAGTAGCCGCCATAGTTTAGAGGGGGGGTTTTCTTAGATTATTCTGCCAATTGCAGTTTCGCCGATTATCGGTTTGAGGAACCCCACTTGTAAACTCCATCCATATCCGCAATACAATTCAGATTGCATCTATCTTGTTCTTGTGAGTTGCTTCGATTGCTTGCAGGAACAATAACCTTCGTGGTAAGGTCGATCGCGTGCAAGCGTGGTCGATAACGACAGGCGTGCGGGTGTAGCGAATTACGAGGTAACGATCTGTTGGTCGGAAGCCTCAAAGCGTCAACGTCCTCACGACGAACCAAATCGAATCTATCGGAAGATCGGGCCGCCGTGACTCATCAGATATGTATGTTGGACTGGTTTGTTCCTACCGACAGTAGCGCGCGCGCGTGTGTGTATGGCCAAAATGGGAAGAATTGTAAGACTAAGATATCCATTTTTTTCACTAGTTTATTCCTACTGATGCTCTCCAGTGGACTGTGAATTGTATGTTGGACTTCAGAGATCCAGAGATATGTTGTTGAGTTTATATATCTATGTCAACTTCCATTGTAATTGTTTGTAAATAACAATTGATGCTCTCCAGTGGACTGTGCATTGTATATATGTTGTTGGATTGTGAAATTTATTTGTCGGTTAGGCTGGGGAGTTGAGGTCAAATTGATGTGTGTCAATGTGTGTGTCAAGTTTCCTGCAGCCCAAAAGAGTTTATTCACCATCTTTGATTTTGTGCTCTTGGTTAATAAATTAACCCTAATACTGAAACCCTGATGCCATTAGTCAGAATTGGACTTTATTAGTTGTCTTGTCAAACTTGATGTGTGAATTGTGATGAATTTTATTAGTTGTTGAATATGTGATGCACTATTGATGTGAATTGAAATGAACTTGATGTGTGCATTGTTTGTGTGTGATGAGTATGCCCGTGGGCGATGGTACACGCGTGGGCGATGGGTACCCATGGGCGATGAGTACCCACGGCGACAGCACATTGTTTGCGGGTAAACGAACATGCCCGCGGGCGACGGGTACCCGCGAGCAACGGGCAAGTGCGAGGTTCTTCGCCCGTCGTCCTTCGCGGGTATGGCCGTGGGGAAATTAGGGTACTGGGTATGGATATAAACGAAGCACTACTCGTGCCTGCCGTACTCGATTGCCTTCTCTATCGGGGGAGTGTGGAAAGAAAAATTGGCGCTAGGCACAAATACTTTTGGCCCCGCACGAGACAGGTGGTCCCGACACGATGTAAGACTGTTTTTCTTTTTTTTGTAATAAGAAACATACGAGCATAAGCTTAGATTAGATGAACAGACTACCAAAGCCGTCCATCGTCTTCCTCCGCTTTCCCTGAGCCCGCCAACAAGGAGGTGGTGCCGATGTGCAGAAGGCGACGTCCAGATCTCGGTAGGCTCAGGGACAACGCATGCAAACGGTGTAGCCAGCCTTCTTCCTCAACCCTGGTGAGGGCGGCGACGAGGCACACCTCAACGGTGAAATAAAGAACATCAATGAGATGTTCCTCAACGGCGGTCGCCGAGGTGCTCCGCTCCGCCCTGACGTGTACATGCCTCACTGTCATCCACCTGCTTGAGTCCACCGCCTCCTTGAGTATGGAGTAGAGAGAGCTGGATGGTGTCAGATGATGATGCGACAAAAAAATCGATTGAAAAGACATTAATCTTTTGAGAATATTTTGGTATTCATGTAGGCACGAATGTCGAGAACCAAATGGATGGCTCTGATAGTAGGTACAGCGGAACATATGTTCATTGGGAGCAACAATAGCGTGCCTATCTGCTCCGCTGCGCGTTAGCCTAATAGCGCACCCACTGACCCACCTTGATCTTTCCACAGACGAATCCGTGTTCGGTTCTCCCACCGACGACGCAGCGTCGAATAACATTACGCCTTGATGGCGTCGTGCTTCCGTGTCGTGCACACGCTCGCCGCTTGCCGCTCCCACCGGCCGTTGCTCGCCCACACCCACGCCCACACTCGCTGGCGCGGCGTGGGCACGCGCTCGCCGCCGCGGCCGCGGCCGGGCCGAACAGAACTGCACAGCTTGCTGCTGCCGCCGTGGAGAAAAGAATGGTGGTGAATGGGACTGAGAGAGAAATGGAATGGATCAGGATGGAGACGTGGATAACGGTGGCTGGAGGGGATGGTCGATATGGTGCGTTAGACTGACACGATCGGATGGTAGTTTTCTAGCTTTTCCGTAACCATATTTTGTTGAGAGGAGCTAGCACTCGGTTATAAATTTGACTGCTAAACTAGACTTGAGCTGTAAGCCACACCTCATAACGAAGCAATCAGCCACTAAATCAAGCCAAAGTTAACAACACTCCGCGTTAAACCAGACAAGAAGCGCCGTTTACTCGGTTAAATTTAAAGGTTTCGACAGAAGCACAGCCCAAACCCCCCAAACGGCCTCCCTCTCCACCGTCCGCGCGTACGTCCTCCCTCAACCGCCCACTTCCCGCGCGCGCCTACATATTTCCTCATTGCCCATCTCCATCCACTCCACTCCAAACTCCCCATTCAAAACGCGTTAGATCATTCGCAAGAAGCGCGCCGCGTGTGGCAGCCAATGGCCCCGAGCATGCTCAGGAAGACGCTGGGCGCGGTGAAAGACCAGACGAGCATCGGGATCGCCAGGATGGGCGGCGCGGACGAGGTGGCCGCGGACGTCGACGTGGCCATCGTCAAGTCGACCGGGCACGGGGAGAGCTTCCCCGCCGACGAGCGCCACGTCCAGGAGATCCTCACGCTGACGCGTTACTCCCGGGCGCGCGTGGCCGCCTGCGTCGCCTCCGTGTCGCGCCGGCTCGGGCACACGCGGGCCTGGCCCGTCGCGCTCAAGACGCTGGCGCTGGTGCATCGCTTACTCGTGGACGGCGACCCGGCGTACGAGCAGGAGGTGTTCCTCGCCACGCGCCGCGGCAGGCGCCTGCTCGATATGTCCCGCTTCTACAACCGGTCGCGCTCCCGCGCGTGGGACTTCTCCGCGTTCGTGCGCGCCTATGCTGCCTACCTTGACGACCGGCTCAAGCACCGGATGCAGGGTCGCGGGGGTGGTGTGGCCAGCCCGGGTAAATGGCGCCTCGGCGGCCGTTGCGACAGTTTCCACGACACAGACGGGAGGTACGAGGTGGGCGAAGCGGTAGCCGAGACCTGGGCGCTCGTGCCGACGGAGACGCCGGCGACGGTGACAACAACGGAGGAGCTCGTCGCGAAGGCGCAGCATCTGAAGCATCTCCTCGACCGATTCATCGCATGCCGGCCCACAGGGAAGGCGAGGACGAACCGGGTGGTGAAGGCGGCGCTGTACACGCTGGTGAAGGAGAGCGTGGTGATGTACTGCGAGCTCACAGAGGTGATGGCCGCGCTCATCGACGGCTTCGCCGAGCTGGAGACTCCCGGCTGCGTGCGCGTCCACTCTATCTTCACCAGCCTCACGAAGCTGCTCGACGAGCTCGATGACTTCTACTCGTGGTACAAGGCCGCCGCCGTCTGCCGCCCAGCCGACATCCCCGAGATCGAGCCCATCACGCAGAAGAAGCTGGACCTCATGGAAGATTTCATCCGCGACAGACAAGCATTGGTATGGCAGCGGAGGCGTTCGCTGCAATCGTCGCAGGCGCCGTCCATCCCGGCGGCTTGCCGCGCCACGAAGTATGATACGAACGCAACCAAGCCACTTCCAGAGCCGAAAGAGCTGCAGGTTGCTGCGCAAGAGGAGAAGAATGCCGGCAAGTCTCCACCAGCTGAGCGGGCGGGTTCCCTCATCGTGGTCGACGACCAAATGGCTGACCTCTTGAACCTGATGGAAGACACGGCGCCGTCATTGTCCGGCGAGGAGCACGGGCGGAACCTGGCATTGGCACTGTTCGACGGCGGCCAGGCCGAACCGGCGCCGAAATGGGAGGCGTTCGACGATCCATCGACAGACTGGGAGACGGCGCTGGTGCAGTCGGTGAGCAGGCTCGCCACCCAGCGCGCAGAGCTCGGTGGCGGCTTTAACACGACGGAGCTCGACGGCATGTACAGCCACGCGGCGGCCAATGCAACCGCGACAAACGCACGAGCATTCGCCGGGAGCGCAAGCAGCGTGGCGAAGCGGTCGCCTGGTGCGACGGTGCTTGCACTGCCAACACCGCCTGGGGCCAGCGCCGCCGCCGCAGCGAGGGCGGACCCGTTCGCGGCGTCACTGGGACTTCCTCCGCCGACGTACGTTCAGATGACGGATATGCAGACGAGACAGCGGCTTCTTGTCGAGGAGCAGATGGTGTGGCAACAGTATGAAAAAAGGTCAGCCTGGAGTTGCAATAATCTGTTATAAGATCGTAATGTGTTTCGAGTGTTGCAAAATTTGAAAGTTAATCACAATACAAGATTTTTTTAAAAAAAGTTGCTGGGATGGTTTACACCATATTTCGGAATGTGGCAGAATGATGACCGAGAATAGAGAATGGTACTGTGCAGATTGATGAATGGATTAATAATAACACACGTCAAACTAGATCATATTGATACAAACCATGTCAATATTTACAGGCACATAAGATTTCATTACATCACTTGCACTGCAAGAAGCAGTTTTTGTATTATATAGCAGAAATATACTATAGAGTTACACATTAGCCGCAGCCAACAACAATCACTTCGAGTACAAGCTGAGGCGTAGTAGTGGATTGAATCCGCCAGAAGCAGATGGATCCTCAGCAGTTACCGGAGCTTGCCAGATAAACACCTGATTTGGGACTATTTCTGGGAAGCAGCAAGAAATCTCAACAGCTTCACCGTGCAGATGAAAAGGAGTTCTTGACTCGAGTACAGTTCCATAACTAGTTTGCAGCCAAATTCACTCAAGACTTCACTCGATCGATCAGCCAAAATTGAATGGCCAAAGGGAGTTTACTGCAAACTTTAGCTCGTTCAGAAGAAGCAGCAGCTTCACAACAATATCACACTACCAGTGTATCACATCTCCAGCAAGGGCTAGTAGTAGAAGATCCTTCTAGCATTGCAACTGATGAAGAGCAGTAACATTACTACCAACTCAACAATAGATGCACCAATGAGAAAATGGAACACTAGAGAACAAATTCATACCTCTGAAAAAGTTGTATAGTATTCGTGACTCACGAGAAGGGGTAACACATTGTTGGGTTTGAGCCGTTATTCCCCATAAGATTTGTGGTGAAAGTAATATCATGAACAGGCATATCATGTATATAGGATGGAATTGATGGGAGCAAGTTGCCTGCTGCTAAAGAAGATGCAAGAGCACCATCATTTTCATAGTGGGGATAATTCAACTTATAGTATGGGAACTGATCGGAAAAATACTGGGGAAACAAATTGTCTGGCACAAGCATCTTAGAGGAGATAGTTTCGCCAAGAGGGGATATATCATTTAGCTCTAGATAATTATCACCAGTTCCAAGTTCGGATATGATCGGTGGATTTAAGAATTCGGTATTTACGTAGCCAGGGCATTGGTCATGGACAGTAGGTGCACCTTCTGACTCTACAAGCCTCGCCAATTCATTATAAAGATAATCAGAATTTATCTCAAGAGCATGAGCCTCAGCTTCAGGCATGGCAGGGAGTTCAGTAAGCTGCATTGGGAGGACACGTTTATTATCTCTTGCAGGCATTTGTGTTATAACAATTCTTTAAAAAGCACAAAAAGAAACATGAAAATTAAGAAAGCATGCAATTGGTACATACCTGTTCATTGGCACCGTCACAGTCAGGGGAATCATTGAAAAACCCAGCCCATTCATTCGATACAATTCCACCAAATTCAGGAGGATCGCATGCATTTAAGGCATCAGAAGTGTTGTTTGCAGAGACCACCTCACTTCCTCTACATTCAAGTGTGTGATAAGACTGTAGTTCATCAACAGCTGTAGTAGAAGTACTATTATATTCAAATGGTAATCCTGTAGCAGCAGCAGCAACAGTCAAAACAGGTGGTTCGTCAACAACACTAGCAGCAACAGTGTGCTGAACGGGCGATTCATCAACATCATCTGCTAATTCTGAAGATGGACAAGCCATCAAAGGGAACATAGCAGCTTCAGCATTTGCATCATCCCATTCTTCTTCATTAAATGGAGCCCCATATTGTTCCCCTATTTTTGGACCAAGGCCGCTCTTTTTGAAAATTTTGCAGAGTACATAAGCATCCTGTCGAATAAAAAAATAGGTTTAGTTCGAACCGTAGAATGTTGTACGCATTGCCTTGTATAATAGTGAACATTGATGCCAAGACATTCCACATATGGAACTTTTCCTTGTTTATACACTAGAATTGATACTTTAATAAACCAAAAGAAAGGCATATATCATTACCTTTAAGAAACCAGCAACTTCCAGTTCATTGTCTTCCATCTTATACTCATACATCACCCAATCAGTTCGATCACCTTTAGGTGCCTTGCCTTCATGAAAGATCAAAGTTTTCTTCATCCCAACAATGCGAGAGTTAAGCACAATAGTTCTGTCTTTCCCACTAGTTTTCCAGTATCCATTTGGTGTCACACGGTTTGTCCTAGACCCCTTTGTATATTTCTTATCATGAGGACAAAAGAAGTACCATTCCAGATCTCTGCTTCGGAGACAAGATTTATCTACATGTAAAATAGAATATTAGTGCCAAGCAGTGACTCAATAATTTGGACAATACATGAACAAAATCAGTACCAGTATTAGATGGCAATTACCTGGAAGATCCCAAGGAGTATATTTGTACAGCTCAACCACTGGTATAGCCTGAACAAATAGTTTCTTTCCCATGATCTTTCTTTTTAAGTAGTAGGAAACAAGCTCAACATCTGTTGGATGGAATCGAAAGCCAGGAGGGAGGGAAGTTTGCGCCATTATCGCAAGATTTTAGTCAGGGAATAAACAGGAATGCTTCAGCAAATGAGAGGATTAGCCTTCACAGTAGTTCAAGGAGAATCAGCGACCAGATGAGAGAATTCGGGAGAGAATACCAGACAGGAGAGAGAAAGACAGCAACAAGTTGAATGTTTGAGCTCAGAATGACACAAGAGAGTTTGCCTCACAAGAGTAGTGACTATTCAGTTTCTTGTCCAAGCACAGAATGAGGTGCTTCAGCACTCAGACAAGAGTATTGGGGGTAGAAAGGTTCTTAGTCCAATCACAGAAAGAGATGTCTCAGCACTTCAAAAACAGTATTAAAAAGGTGAATATGCCTTAATGTGACCGATGGAGATTATCAATCCAACAACAAGTTGAAATGTTTTGAGTATGAGGATGACGAGAGACAATCCTTGACAAGACTCAAGCAAAGCGTAGTCCAAGCAGTCACACACGTCAAATTGCTTTTGAGCTTGGATGAGAGCTTGAATCTTGCCGATTAGACCAACAACAATAGCTTCACATTATATGAGTATTAGCACAAAAAATCCAGTGATTCCACTTGTATCAGGTGAAATCCCAAAACTTTACACAGTATATGAACCAGAGGTAGCAAGAAAGAAAGCAGGGGTATTCCACGACTTCAGTAGACATGAGTGATGTGAGTCAAAATCCTGAATGAACAATACAATAATAGCATCAACACATACGAATATGAATCAGAAGACATGGCAACAAAACAGGACATATTCTAAAATTAACACACTGCAAAAGTTCCTGAATTCCCGAGTTAAATGACACAGGTTAGCAAATAAACCGTATCAAATATTTAATATTGCGTCCGTCCCAACAAACTTAATTTGCCTATGGCGAGCAAATCCAAGAACTCAAATGATCAGAACAGCGACAGCTAACTCAGATTATCATAAAAGGAACTTAACAATTAGCCCCTAGACATCTGTTAGAACTGCGAAATATTGCTTCTGCAATCACAGATCTAGACATTTTAAAAGGATCGGTTTAATTTCTCAATATCTTACAATAACATATATGGATTTAAGTAAATGTCATCGGAACCCACAATAATTCGAAACAAAAATCAATTAGCAAACTAAACCTCCAATCGGCCCTAAACCATGGTAGCAAAGCAAATCGAACACGCATGTCCAAGTCGACGGCTCCACGTCTCGAATTAAACCATGGATCGAGCCAAAACAACCTAAATCACAACCAAATCCACACCAAAATCAACTCAAAACTAACGAACCAACACCTGCATCATAGGCACATCAAACCATCACCTAAATCGACAAAGTACTGCCCAAATCTTGACTGATTCAAAACTAGACAAACAACAGATCTAGACTTCATATATCCAGACCTCGTTCCACAGATCGTTTCGAGACCACCCAAACCCCCATCAATCAACAAGCTTTCCAGGTTCATTTACCCTCCCGAGTCACACCACCAAACCGGCCAAAACTACCCTCAAATCGTATCGCGAGACGACCCGATCGACACTTACGGTTCGATTAAGGGGGGAAACGAAACCAATTGTATGGGGTTTCGGAGATCAAAGATCTTACGCGAAGGAGGATGGGGTGGGGGACGCGAGGAGGGGAGTAGTCAGCGCCGCCGTTTCATCAATTGAGGTTGGTGTGCGGGGCTGCCTAGAAACCGAAGCGTAGCCACAGCCACACAGAGAGGCTTTTATCAGTGCGGACGGAGGAGTGGGCCGGAGGAACTGACAGGTGGGGCCTCGCAAGGATTTCTACGTGCCCGTGGAGCCCGGCAGTGGGAGGGAAGCTTCCCCTCCCCTGCGCTTCCTCCGGTGTCCGCCTCGTGCTGGAATTAGGCTGTGGAAAGCGATTTTTGAAAAAAAAATAGAAATCATAAGATATGTGGCAGTTGGGAAAATATGTGGCAGTTGGGTGTTTGATTTGAAAACTTTTTGTTCAAACGAGACTTACACGTCACTGTCAAGTGGGCCACATCCATCATAGGTCGCCACGTCAGAGTGGTGTTACTTTGGGTCACTGGATGATAGATGAGGGCGGAGAGCAGCGGTTTGACGTTTTTTTGAAAAGATAATATATTTTTAAAATATAATTGCAGAAATAAATATATATATTTAATAAAATTATTTAAAAAGCCTAAATTAACGATATAAACCCCATCACCAGCAAAACAATGTCAAAGGTCCATATAGTCATTCCAAATAGCGGCAGACTTAAGTCGTCATTTGAAATAGTGAAAAGTTTTTGTCGTCAATTGAAATAGCGACAGGAGATAGCAACATGAGCTTTTTTATTTTTTAGCAGAGAATGCAGAGTTGGTCTTGGATTCTGTTGGTGTCAACGTATGTGTCATTTCGTTGGGGTTTACTCGTTTGTTTGGTCTATATGATGTGTGGCGTGTCGTGATGCTGAGTCTCGCACAAGATTAGCCGTACGTGCAACAACAACAAATGAGATCGAAAATAGACATAAATATAAAATTAGTTGTACAAAAATTAATATTTCCATAATATTGATAGTACATCTAGTCACAACCCCTCTTCGAGTGTACTCCACGGGTGGCCCCAACACTTGTCCGGCGGTCCGGCGGCTGGTGCGAGCACGTCAAGGGCTCTAGCGGTCGAACTGTCCTAGAGGGGCAACCAAACTCCGCAGATGTGGCCAACCCCGGCATTGTCGACGACTGGGACGGTGGAGGTGTACCATGGAGCTGTGAAAGCCCCAACGGAGATATGGTTGGGAGCATACCCGGGCTAGGAATGTGCAACGTCGTCTCGCGGATACAGCATCTCGTTGATGTTGTAGTCGGAGTACTATATCCCCTCCTGCGCGGCTAGGTGTCTCTCCTCCCAATCGTGATGAGGCCCTGTCAAACAATAAGTCATACTTTTTAAATGTATTCCAAATGCAAAACGGAAACACGACGAGTGAGCAGTAACCAACCTAGTAGTTGCATCGAAAGGGATGTCCTCCCGTGCTGAGGTCCTGTTGCAACAAATTAGCGTTAGTTAACAATTCAGTTTGAAATGAACAAGCTCAAGTGAGTTGTAGAGTGGTACCTACGAACTCGGCAAGTGTACTCCTAGCATGGTGCCACGAGGTATCGCTTGGGACATCCGGGTGCGGAGCCGTCGTCGTGTGTGTCGGGCGTGACGCACTGTGGCCCAACCCCTGTAGGATCAAGGATAATCGACTAGAGGGGGTGAATAGGAGGTTCTAAAAATTCTTGCTTTCTAAAACTAATTTCTACAAGTTTAGAGCTAAGCAAGATTTATATTGTAATTCAAAACCTACTCAATTCTAGTAAAGCTAAGACACCATAAGACAAGACTCTACAAATATATCTCTAGCACAAATATGACAATCTCAATAATCTCAATTTGCTAGAAATATAATGTGAAAAGTAGAGGCAAAGAAATAACCAAGTGATGACACACTATGTTTTATCGTGGTATCGAAGACTTGTCGGTCTTCACTAGTCCACATTGAGAAAAGTCCAAGCAACTTGGACTGGCTCCATGAATTAAACCTTCCTCCTCGATTCCTCTAGTGGTTGTTCTTCCTCCGCTCCGGAGATGGTGAACACCGAGCCACTCACAATTTGGCACTGGGCCTCTTCACAATCTCCTTGAAGAGATCACCACGTGAACTCCAGCCAAGCCGTCTAGCTGCCGGAAACATCAAGAGTAATGAATCATAATCTTCGCTTGACAGTGATCAAGTGCCAAGGATCAATCTAGAAATAAATGCACTTGAATTTTACTCAACAACTTTACAATGACTGCAACAAGTGTATATAAGGTGTGGAGAGTATGCTCTTAGCTCAAGGATGTTAAATGAGGTCTCTTCTTTTTGTCCTTGAACTGGTGGAGGGGTATTTATACCCCACAACAAATTCTACCGTTAGAGGTAAGATCCTGAATTTTTTAACACAGGCGGTAGTACCGCCGTTCATCGGTCGGTACTACTGCACTTCCACCGACTGCACAGTAACAGATATAGCAGATGAAATTAATGCCTCTGAACTAGCCATTGAATTTGTGGCGTGGTACTACCGCCGTTTTATATGCGGTAGTTTTGTTCACATAGGGTGGTATTACCGCTTCCCTTAGAGGTCCAAAACTGACCCTCTCTGGAAATAGCATACTGCCAACTAAGTTTCGGTACTTTTGGGGTGCGGTAGTTCCATTCAGGATATGCAGTCACACCGCTATGCGGTAGTTATGCCAAATGAACCCCGGTACGATCGCCTTCTAGGGGGGCAAACATGCTCCTAAAGGTTTCTCTTTGGAAAATATGTACCGCCTACTAGGTCTTGGTCCGACTGGTTTGCGGTAGTACCACACCACCTTCTCGGTCATACCTCTGTGCGGTAATACTACCAAGTAAACGTCAGTACTGCTGATTTTTTTCGAGAAAAGCATACTGGGCTTTAAAAATAAATTCTAAGTGCATGCATGATCTTAGATTGATCCAAAAGGCACAAGAACATGCTATCAAGCTACTAGTCATGATCCCTCTTAACAGTACATCATCAAATCTAAAATCTAGTCTTCCATCCTTTTCTCCTAGGACCGGTAAAATGAAAAGGAATCCTAGATTACTTATACCTTGTCTTGAACCATATTGATCTTCATGTTGACCTTTAGCATGCATCTCCAGGTTGTTATATTCGTCATCGGGACTAAACATTTTAAACACTCAATAAACATGTTAGCCTCATATTCACATATTATTATTAATTACCAAAAATATTTTTTAGGGGCCTAGATGCTTTCAACCCTGTCCACATAATCTGTCGGCGCATGGCGGTGCATCCACCAAATTTCTCACTCTCCAAAGGATGTGAGCTCGCCGACACGCCTCCCGTAGTTCATGAGTCGGACCTTGGCCTCTCTTAGCTCCTCCTGCGTCATGTCGAGGTGATCCCCGATCCAGCTGTGAACAGACCTCGCCTCGGCATGCACCTTCTATCCGATATTGCTCGGTCAGGCACGAAGATCTAGTTAGAACACAATAACATCAGAAGTAAATAAATACTATGTAGTGTTCGCTACATACCGCGTGGTGGTATGCAGAGTCCGGTTAAGTGGGTAGGTGTCGGTCGTCTCAGTGACGTGTGGCTGCAGGTCGTCCATGACCCGGACGCAACACCCTCTCGTGTGAGTGTTGTACAACTTGATGTAATCGTAGTATGTCCGATGGTCGTACGGGGTGGCCTCTTGTACCATGTCGTCCATTGTATGTACCCACTACTGCACCCATGGCTCTATGTGAACTACCCAGTATGTGGTACCTTGGACACCCTTCCTGGTGTGCCTAGGGAAAGCAACAAGAGAAAAATGTTAGTACATAGGGGAAACAATTATGATAGTATATTCAAGATGAATTTACCCATGGACGCTTGGCGGCACTGGTTCTCCCTAGGGGACCAGGATTTCTTGCCAGAGACTGAACTACCTTATCACTGGTGGACAGAGTACGCCTCTACGCACACGTCATGTACCAAGCAATTCCACATGATCCAGTAGGCGGAGTCTTGTATGCAATGGCTAAACAACCCATTGGGTGTGCGGGCGAACACCCTCTGGGCAGTGTATGGTGTCCAGATGACGTGGTCGTCCGTTAGCTGGTCGAGCATCACCACGTAGTCCGGGTACGAGGCATGCGTAGTGACCGGTGTGAACGTGACCTATAGAAGAAAAAACAACACACACGTAAAAGATAGTGCTTACATTATTATTAATAAGAAAACATCAAAAGAGAAAAACAAATTTAACCGTATTCCCAAGCCAATCGTAATTCCAAATGGCGACAAGGCATCTGATGGGGCTTATCGCCAATCGGACCGGCGACACGGCCATGTCGCCATTTCAAACGGCGAAGGCTTAAGCTCATTTTTGTAATTCCATTAAACATGCATTTATTTCGATAATTCTATTAAAAATAACTATTAAAATACAAACATTACTGACATATCTACAACTAAACTATACACACCTAAAAAGATTTACTAGACAACAAAACCATATGTCACAAACTATCTAATCCATTCAATTGCTACACCATAAAAAATATTTACATGATTAACGACATATCTAAAACTAAACTACACACACCTAAAAATATTTACTACAAAGAACTACGTAAACGTAACCATACATCTAAAACTATCTAAACCATTCAATTACTACATCATAAATAAATTCTTTACGACTAACCACATTTCTATAACTAAACTACAAATGCCTAATAAAGATGGACTATACCGAACTACACTACATAACTATACATCTAAAACTATCTAATCCATTAAATTACGAACCTACTAGTTTCGGTTGCTAACCTAGCAGAGTTTCAAATTTAAATGTAAAGTTACAAAAAAAATTACCTCCAATGTGGGCGGTTGAATATGCCTCTCCCTCCCTCCCCTCCACAGCTATGGACGGACAGGGTTTCGCTACCTCTTCTCCTCTCCCTTTTTCTTTTTTTTTTGGGTTTAAAAGTGAATTTAGGCAGGATTTTTGGACCTTTCATAACTTAGCCTTTGTCGTCATTTGAAATAGCAACATGGACCTTTGTCACTGTATTGCTGATGACAAAAGCCCATTTTTGTAATCTTATTAAACGAGCACTTATTTCTGTAATTCTATTTTAAAAATATATTATTAAAAAAAATCCCGCTTTGATTGGTTTAGAATGACCCGTCCATAGGCAGCCCGTGTGGACCCATTTTTTCTAGGCTTGGGTTGGGGCTGGCCCCATCGTCGGGGTCGATTTTGGGCCCATTCGAAGCTCGAAAAAGGCCATCAAAACAAATAATATAATTTCAAATGAATTTTCATTTATATAAAGAATTTTAAACTTTTTAATTCAGAAAAAACAAAATATTTTTTATTCGTAAACTAGAGGATATTTCGGGTTTGACCTTTTGTCGAGCCTGGCATGACCTTTGATCATGTCTAGTGTGGACTATGGAGTGCAGAACTTGGTGATGCTGATGCATGATGAAAACCCAGATGACATCTTACCGCCAGTTTAGAGATGATGCTGAGTAATATGATATAGTTATTGTGTTTTTGGCTAATATAGCACTGTTGACGCACGAATTAGCAATTATAGTTCCCTCTCTTTGTCAAATGCAAAAATAGCACCGCAGAGCCATCGGTGGGCGACCCGTTTCTGAGTCCATGCGCCAAAGGACCAAGCCCCTCATCCGTGCGCCCAGGGCACAATGCTGCTGTGTTCGTGCGCTCGGGGCACAGTGCTATCGGCACAGCGCATAAGGGGCACAGACGCCTCCTATGACGCGCGCTGGGGCCCGGTCTTCGCAAGTGTCGCTTGATTATGGGAATCCAATTCCCTCCGGATTCCCTCCCAACAAGTCGGTCTTTTCCCTATCCTGTTGTCGACGAACAAATCGTCGATCTTATGAAAATATATATACAAATAGAGGAAAATGATGCGTATCTCCTGGAAGGGAATGTGGTCGCTCTTTATTACTATGAACTAGCATTTTACAAGGAATGCCTATGATCAGGCAAAGGACTAATCCTAGTTACACTGAGTATGATGTTGGCTATGCTACTGAAATAGATCAAAAGTATGAATCTAATGCCAATAGCCTCATGCCTTCTCTCCCGCCCTCCTTGATCCTTTCATGATCCGTCTTTAAATAGCTTCAAAAGAGGTGGCAGTTGTTTCTGGAGAAGACGCCAGTGCGAAGCGTTGCGTCTGGTGGGAGGGAGGTGGTAGTTGATTAAAGTATTAACTGTTGTGCGGTTAAATGTCGGTGAGACATTCAACCATTAGTCAGTGTCTTAGGATTATGTAACATCGCGTGGTATGTAATATACAACACATGTTTCATTCATCACACGGTAAAGGATATACCTGGATTTAGATCTAGATATCAGTTCATAGCTTTACGAGTAGTTAACTGGCCGGGGACTAGGTACGGGACCTTGTCCGACCAGGGTATTTATTATGTAACCTCTGAAATCCTTCCGACTAGTGAGGTCGTTAGCCTTAGGGGTTACGACTACGAAGACGTATGGTCTCTCTTTATCTATTAAAGTAATACATAGGGTTTTAATCCTCGTCAGCTAGCCCCCGAACTTTAAATGAATTGGTCGTGTAAACACTTTCTTCTGATGAAATCGTATCGGGCAGACCCCCCATTAAATGTCGTGACATTTGAAGTGGTCTATATTCATTTTAAAGTTGAGAAATTGCATTGGGACTTGAGAAGTTTTTCTATCCGTTGGTCAAAAAAGATTTTGTCCTTTCGACTTCTCTTGATTCCCGAATGCGGTTAGAGAATTGTAGCTATAAAAAACCCCTTTGCACTGGGTATTAGGGTTTTTACGCCTCCTGTTTCCTCTTCGTCTTCCAAAAGAAAAAAATGCATCCGACCACCTGTGACTTCTTCATCCAAAAGAATCTGCCATGTCGAATCTCATCACCAACTGGTCGGTTTCTAATTTGAGTGAGAAGAAGCTTGAAAGTCTGGGGAAGATTGGGTTGCTACCCGATAGGAATCTGATTTCTTGGAGATCAGCTATCGGGGAGCATTCTCCGAGCGGTGAAGATGAAGAAATTCTTGTTTTCCTCACATACATCGAATGCGGTTTTATGCTCCCAGTTCACTCCTTCTTTTCCCAAGTATTGGAATATTATGGAGTAGAACTGGCTAATCTGGCCCCCAATGCCTTCATCAATCTTAGTATCTTCGTCTACCTCTACGAAGCGTACTTGGGGATTCCCGCAACATGGATCTTTTCAAGTACTACTACAGAATGACGAATACGAAAAAGACGACCGGTACACCCGAAGAGTGCACCTTGCGCCTCCACGACAGAAAAGCTGATGAGTACATTCCCATGTACTCAAAATCTTTGTGGTCGTCATGGAAGAAAAGTTGGTTTTATATGAAGATCACGCAGCAAGACGGCCTTTACTACAGTGGTAAAAAGGCTGTCGAGAATCTGCGATGGCGCTCCTCCTCAAAGAAGGAGGGAAAAGTAGGGAGATGGGTTGAAGTCATCCATCTCCTTAATGTCAGGGGTTTGACCTCCTGGCATATGGTGAGGGACTTTTCTATGCGCCGGATTAGTCTATTGAAGGCCATAGCTCATGCGATGCTCTGGTACATTGACCGTGACGATGCGACCAAGGACTCCAGAGAAGGTAAATTCCAATGGATTCCGACCAGTTTACCTTGCTAGTTGATTGCTTTTGTAATCCTAAAATCTTTCATTTATTATTGCAGCCTTATCTCCTGATGAGATCAGGAGTCGGATCAAGATGATCTACGGCGGAGAGCCTGGCGGAAAGGCTGGCTTCCCTCTGATCTTAGCAATCGTTACCGCAAAAGAGAGGGCTGAAAGACTTTTGGTAAGAATATCAACTACTTTTTATCTTTCTAATATTTTCTGATTGGTTTAACCTAAAATCCTCTTTGGTATGTAGTCGGTCGGACTTAGGATCAATGAGGCCACTGAAACGTGTGAGCCTATTGATGATCCGACCATTCCTACGATCACTCAAGACAGTGGTCTCGTAGAGGTAGGTAACCAAAAAAGAAAAATATTTATTGCTAGATGAAGCTTGTTCATCACCTGACTAACTTTGTTTATTAATCTAGGCGGCAATTATTAAGTCCCATTTGCCAGTTGCTGTTGAAGCAACTATTTTGGAGACCAACGAGTCTACACCCTCCGATGCAACGATCAGGAACGTTATTCTTGATCAACTGGTCGAGAATATTACTTCTGATCTCTTGTTGGAGAGTGTAGAGGGTACAACCAACTCTACCAATTCAGAACTGGAGAAATCGGTAGAAAAGAAGAGGAAGGCGAGCGCTACGGATTTTAAACTGGCGCACTTCAAGGTCAAGACCAAAAAATTGACTAGGTATCTACAAATGAAGTAGTCATATGAGCGTATACCTTATATGTCTTTGATGAACCTGAACTCCCGAATTTCCTTTCTTTCTTTTGTGCAGATCTTCTGGTGTTCCGGTCGTTTTCGACCAGAACATACCGGAAGATCAAGTGGTCGAGGACGTCTTCGACCAGAGCTTCCCTCAGGTCAAGTCCCTGAGGAGAAAATGGTCGAGACAGGCCCCGAGCGGGTATCAGTGCTGGAACTTGATCAGGATCCCATGGTGATTATAACCCCATCGGCGGAGGTTGAAATCCCTAAAGATCCTAAATAGGTTCCGACTTCTGTAAGTAATCCCTCTCAAACTAACAAGTTCTCTTTTTCCCCTCGATTTATTGAGGATAAGGAGCTTCATGCTGTTTGGGGGGGGGGAATATCGTACCATCAAGCCAAGACGAGTCTTGATGATATTTTTGCTGAATATAATGACGTGGCAATTCGGGTAAGTATATGCAACCATTTTCCTAGTTTCTCTTAAAGTTTATAGGAAACTTAAGGAAGAATGCTATCTATGTAGCATGTGGTCGAGAAGTTTGCTGTGGTCAGAGGACTGGCCCAGCGAATAAAGACCCTGGAGCAAAAACACTCTTAACTAGAAAGTAAGAAATTATACTTAACTTGTTTTCTTCTTTGTGACTCTGTTTTTTTCCTTTTAATTATTCTCCCTTATCATATTTGATAGATTTGGAGAAAATAAAAGAAGAAGTCGTGGCTAAAGAAGCCAGAATAACCAAGCTTGAAGAAGAATACCAAGCTAAAGACCGGTCGATCGCATTCATGACGACCAGGTATAAAGAAGTTTTGGAAACTTGTGAAAAGAAGATTGAAGGTAACTAGTTGTAAACTTGACTTAGTATTCTGTCTCTTCTAATTATTCTTATTTAACACTTGTTTTTCTTGTGCAGAACAAAATAAAGAACTGATCAGAGCAAAAAAGGCTTTGGAATTTGAGCAAGACAAGGAGGCAGCTCTAGTGTATAATATTGATGAAAAGATTAACTCACTTAATAAAAAGATCTTTGATATGGGATCAGGATCAAGCTTGCCTTCCTTGAGAGATCCAACAAAGAAGATGGACTACCTGGGCTAACTTGAAGGATCTCAATTGCTTGCTCAAAACTACTAGAGAAAACTACGCCCGGTCAATGAAAGAATCCATAGCTAGCGGAGTTAGTTTTGCTTTGGCAAAATTAAAGGCTTTCGACCCCTCCACCAATCTTCAAGTTGTTGAAGAGGATTTCAACTGCTTGACTGAAGAGACGACCAAGTTTCTCAAGGAAGTAAGACCTCTTGGGGACAAGGATGCAGAGGAAATGGAGGTCGGATCTCCGTCAAGCATTGATTAGTTGGACGATCTCTAGTAGTAAGGAATTGTAATATAAGAATTTTGAAAATGTAATACTTACTTTTCTTTCATCAATGAAATCTTTTGTTTATCTGGTCGACTAATGAAATATTAATATATTACCTAGCACCCTACTGTTTTATAGTAGAAGAACTTTACTATATAAATAGTAGGCCAAGAATATGAACTTAAGTCTCAACCATTGCTTGAAAGTATGTACTGATTATTTGAAAATTGATCGTTGTAATACTAGGAAACCTTTTTGGTCGGAACCAGTGTCAGGTTTCGACTAGTTGTAAATCTATTTTTCATAATCAAAGTACTTACTAAAACAATATATGGTCGGAAGAAAAAGACTTTCTTTGATGAGAAAGAAAATATGCAAAAAAAAGAGAGTATGCAATAAACGATAAGTGGTTTTATTCATATGTAGTAACCAACACTGGTCAGAAGGACTGCTAAGAAATAAAGATATAAAACATATTTTGCAATACTTGCTCATGCTCTGGTCCGACTAGCAGCGAGGATCGTAGGAAAATGACCGTCGCTAGGAAGCTCCTTCCAGTGGGCAGGACCACATGCGGAGAAGGAGAGACTTCGACTAGGAGGCTTTCTGTGTCTCGACCAGTAGCCAAACGAGAGTAGAACATAATTTTGAACTGAATAAATATATTCTTCATAATCTTAAGCATATGAATCCCTAGACGACCAGAGTTAGGTACAGATATATAAACAACATCACTCGTCGTGAGAAATTAAAGGAATTACTAATCTTTATTAAAAATAATAGAAATGGAAGAAAATTTAAACAAAGAACTTACACAATTGATCAATGTTTCAAGAATTAGACAAAACCCTTCCATCAGACATGGCTAATCGTACCGAGCCTGGTCGGGTGACATCGACCACATTGTATGGACCTTCCCACTTGGGAGAAAGCTTATTGCGATTTGCTTGGTTCTGAATTTTTCTGAGAACCAGATCACCTACAGCTAAGCTGTGAGATTGCACCTTACGACTGTGGTACCTTCGCATGGCTTGTTGATAGATCACCGAACGTATTAAGGCTTGGTTTCGTCATTCTTCAAGGAAATTGATATCATCAAGTCATCGTTCATCTTGATCGTTTGTATTAAAACAATCGGTTCGAGCAGAGCCAACTTTTATTTCTGTAGGAAGCATGGCTTCAACTTCATAAACTAAGAAGAATGACGTTTCACCGGTGTTCCCCTTCCTCCCCTTCCTCCCCTGCAGCCCCCTCGATCTACCTCCGTCTTCTTCCCCTTCTTCTTCCCCTTCGCCTCCTGTCCATGCCTCCACCGCTAGTCCTCCCTACAACAATGCGCGGTCGCGGCCCTCTCCCTCTATGACTTCTGTCCCCCTCCCTCTCCAGTCCCCACCCGCGGCCCCTTGGCCTCTTGCTCTTTCCCTCCCGCAATCTTCTGCCTCAGAAACCCTCGGATTCCACGTCGGTCAGGTTGAGATTCTCGAGTTATTCGACCTATTTCTGGATTTTTGTTTTCACTGGTCTTTCCGCCTAAGATTCCCGAGTTATTCGACCTATTTCTTGATTTTTTTTCATTGGTTTTTCTGCTTGCTTCTAGCGGAAAAAATTGATTTTTCGACCTTAGTTGTGCTCCTTGGGCCAATTCCTTGATTCTTTGGGGCGCAGGTCGCAGGGCTGGAGGCAAGGATAAAATTTCCCTGTTTCTAATCTTCGAATAATGTACTTTGTTATATGACAGGGGATTTGCTGGGTTACTTTCTCATGGTGGGGTGGATGCTGCTTGCAGTGGATTGACAAGGAAGGGAGGATGCCCCTGATGGTCGCTATCATGTGGCCTACTCTGCTGAATGTGGCCAAGGTATTGATTAAGTTGGCTGCTGATGTGAATGCTTCCCGGCCTGGTATGAATGTCTCTTTCGTGTCTCCTTACACTCTTAGTTGACTTTAGATTACCACTGTTGTTCCTACAATACCAAAAAGGGGATTTGCCGTTTTGCGTAGATGCAGTGGTTAGGAATTCATTATTTTTAGTTTTGTTCAATGAATTATATGAGGTTAGTTTATTTGGCTGCTTTATGCAAGGGTGAGCTGATTTGGGTATCGTAGGGGTGCAAAGATGTGCATACATTACGACATGAGGCGACACCTTCAAAGTTGAGTAGGACTAAAACCGCTCAGTCAAATAAACAGCCGGGTGTAGAAATTTGCATACATTACAACATGAAGCGTCACCTTCGTAGTTGACTAGGACTAAAACCGCTCACTCAAATAGACAGGCAGGGTAGATTGTGGGCAATTAATAGCATATATATCTTAGGGTTACATTTAAATAGGCTTGAGTGTTACATGTTATGCAGTACCGAATCAGTAGAGCTGTAAAACCACAGTATTGACACACATCATGCCAATTATTTTTTAAAGAAATGTATCGTTTGATGTGAATCTGATCCTTCCAGGCTGCTAACAGACTGATGCATGGTCCTTAAGATCGTCCTTGGATGCGTCTTTAATTTAAGAGGCTACAATTTTTAAGGACGCATTTGTAATGCCTCCCTTCTTTTATTTGCAAGTCACATGCTGGGACCTTATTGCATCATGCTACCGAGAAAGAGTTTGAGTAGACTATCCATTTACTTCTATCACATGGAGGTGTATGATAGATTATATATGCCACCGTGCTTCATGCCCTCCCCCACCCTCATTATGGGTCTACGTTAAAACATCTTTTGTTATATACTTGCAGCTAATCCTTTTATAACAAATGATGATTGCAATACTGCACTTGAATTGGCTAGAGAAAAGGGCCATGTGAACGTTGTACTTCCCATAGAGGTGTACTTTGTTCTTTAACATTCTATTTTTCATTAGCGTACTCCTGGCAATGTATGCCATTTTTATTGTTTGTCGTTTTTTCCTCTAATTCTTTTTTTGGACGGATTTATCTTTTTTGTGGATGAATGAGGGAGAACTATGGTCCTGTTTTTTTAGGCATTCCCTCCACAATACATGGCTAGAATGATATAATGTTTTCTAACTTTCTCTCCCTCCTACGCCTCCTCTTCGATCTCCCTCCCCGACCGCTGCCTCCCTTCTCGCCCGTCTCCTATCCTTTTCCCCTCCCTCGCCCCTCTTAGCAAGCGTCGCCGCTGCGCTTTGGCTTCTTCTCGCAAGTAAGCTTCTCTTGCTCTTTGATGTTTTTCCGCTCTGAGGTTATCTAGCTGGATTGGTGTATCGGGATCTGTTTCTATATGTACTATTTTGAGAGGGATTCTGTACGAATATCGTGACTCGCTTTCTAGGATTGGCTCTTCGTTGATTTATACACCTATTGTTGACTGTGTTGGTGATATGCCATAGAGGTAATCATAAAGATGATTGTATCACGTCTATGTTTATGAGTTATAGAATAAACATTATTATGTTTCTTGAATGAATAATGAGTTATAAAGATTAACAAGTATGTGACTTGTTGGTGAAGCTCTTTAACTTATATGATGTTGTTCTAAAAGTATCCCTGGTCGGATGTCACTGATCGGAACACTAGTGACTTATCGACCAGCACATGTATTGATTGATGACCATGCTTCACCGGTTATGGATATAGGGATATCGAATCAATAATATGAACACATGTTAGAGAACATGGTGTTGGATTGACCCACCTTGAGATACTATTGAGATTGCTATGATTTTATGTGTCATCAGTTGGTCTCAAGCAATGATGATGTATAATCCTTACACCTGAGATCGGCATAGTTTCTTACATGTGTAATAGTGCACTTAGGGGTTGTCAAACGTTACTCCGTAACTGGGTAGTTATAAAGGTAGCTTTCGGGTATGCTATGAAACATGCGGAGAGATGTGACTGGTTGGATATGGAATTTGTCACTCCTAACATAACATGAGAGATATCTCTGGGCCCCTCGATGTGGTCAGATAAAAAAGTGCATGGCCATGCCACTAGTGGTCGAAGAGTCGACCACATGAAGTTATATGCCACTTGATCGAGAAAGTATTGAACAGTCCAAGAATGACAAAATATCTCACTTTGAGTTCAACTATATATCATGAGGCAAAGGGAAAATACATGAGTAGGTCGTTCAGTTAGACCAGATACAGACTGGTCGTATGGAGATATGAGTTGGTTGTAGACTGATCGAGCATAATCACTGATTGGTCGTAAGGAGTTACGAACTGGTCTTGACTAAATATGAACTGGTCGTATAGAGATACGAGCTGGTTGTAAGTGATTAGGACCTGGTCGTAAATCATATTGTATTAAGGTTCATCTGATATAATTTATGTGTATTCGGGAATCGTTATGTCCTGCTAGGAACCGCTAACGACTCATGGTCGGAAAAGGGTTTTCGAGTCACAACCGATTACACATGAACCTACATGATTACACACTTAACGGGTTGGAACAAACGAGTTCGGATAGGATCCGTCTTGGGCTCTATCTAAGGGGATGCATAATGCTATTAGGACAGACGACAGATGACGTGAGTTGTTCCATCGAAACCCTAGCTGCCATCTTCATAAGAGCCCTAACGTGCGAGTTGGTGCTAGCACACCGTCGTACGGTGTTCTATCTCTAGACGTGTGGATACCGTATAGACGTTGCTACGCTGATCGAGGACGATCCTCAACCTAAACAAGGAACACAATTGGTTGCTGGAGGACACGATCGACACTGAGGACGCTGGACGGTCGACTACGACCACTTCATCGACGCGCTCGACGTTGGATCAGACCGCTCCAACTCTTCTTCCGCTGCGCTGCACGTCTAGTGGTAACGATCTATGATCTCTTGCTTGCATGGTTTCCTAGTTTACATGATAAAATTTTTGAATTATCAACTAATATAGTCTATCCATATCCCTACATATTACTCCTCGGAGGTCCTCTTCCTCTTCCTCTACCTCTCCCTCTCCCGAACTCTCGCCCTCCACACGGTCGCTGGCCGCCCTCCCCAAAGTAAGATCCTCTTCCTCTTTGCTATTTTTCTGCTGTGAGGTTATCTAATTGGGTTTGGGTCTCAGGATCTGTTTCTTTATTTGTGGCAGATGAAACCGATAGCAGGCAGAGGGGTTCGAGAAACCTCGCTTGATAGCCTCATGTTAAGCAACATCATATGGCATGAATCAACAACAAACCCAAAATTATGAATAATTTGTCCTCGTGTATAATGGATAGTTGATAACTTGAAACTTTTCTTTCGGTATTTTTACGTTTTATTCCCCTAACAATGTTTGTTTTTCTGCCCAAAATGGTTCCGATTAACGCGAATTTCCACCTAATTTCTTTAGGCCACTCATGTTGTGTTTCTTAGGTGCACAGAGGTGCGTACGTGAGCAGCCAGAGAACAATAATTCTAGCATGTACATCCACATATGCATTGCTTGAGTAAGTAGAGTTTATGCTGTTCCAT
This sequence comes from Hsuehochloa calcarea, assembly GCA_036346395.1. NCBI lineage: Eukaryota > Viridiplantae > Streptophyta > Magnoliopsida > Poales > Poaceae > Hsuehochloa > Hsuehochloa calcarea. The sequence continues at coordinate 57,589,993 of CM070593.1, read as the reverse complement.
TTAAAATCTCTTTGCCTCTTACCTTTTCTTTATAAGACAGAACTATTTGATATGTCGTTGCTCCTTTACCGCAGGTATCGCATCTGTTTCAGTAAAAAAAAATCAAGCATCATGTTCTGCCTATGTCTTTCTGGCAGTATCAAACTTCTCTTTCGTCTATCTATGTCATTCAGGCCACTGATCCACAGGTAACACTGAACCTTTCTAGCATACAGATTCTACCACCAGTTTGCTCTTCGTCTATCTATGTTATTCAGCCAAGTTTTGTACATACGCTTGAAAGTCTTCGTTACTCTTGATGTGATATGCTACACATAACTCCCATGTTATTTGCGCCTTAAGATATTCCACTCATTCATCTAAATGCAGCTGTAATTAAAAAATCTTCGATCTTAGATATCTTCTGCTTTGATCAAAGCTTCGTTATTACACCCCATAATACTCACATGATACTCAGTTTAAAACACGTTTTGCCAAGCTAGAATACAAAAAAAAAAAAATGTAACCCAAAAAAAAAAACGTTCATATCCGCGCCTAATGGCACGGGTTATCCTCTAGTTGTAATTGATGTTATAAGCCCCGAGCGTGGCAGCATGAGCGGCCTCGCCCTCCCATGGCCAGCCGAGCGAGGCAGCTCCACGTGCTCTACCTGACGAGCGGTTCACGTGACGCTGACAATTGGGCTCGCCTCGTCAAGGAGTACGCCTCCCATTCCTCCCTCCGGGAAGCCGCCCTCGTCTACGCCAAGAACCTACCCCGGCGAACGCACCACCTGCCCCTCCTCCCTGTCCTCCTCAAGGCAGCCGCCGCCCGCGTCGAGCCCGACCTCGGCAGGTCCCTCCACGCGGAGGCCGTCAAAACCGCCTTCGCCCGCGACATGCTCGTGGGCACCACGCTGGTGTCCATGTACTGCAAGTGCGGCCTCCTCGCCGACGCGCGCAAGTCGTTCGACGGAATGCCGGACAGGAACGTCGTGACGTGCAATGCCATGCTCTCCGGGTACGCGGCGGCGGGCGATATGGGCCAGGCGGAGGCGCTGTTCAGCCGCATGGGTTCCCGGACGCCCGTCACGTGGGCGACGGTGATCCGCGGGTTCGCGGAGAAGGGCGACATGGCGGAGGCGCGGAGGTGGTTCGAGGCGACGCCGCCGGGCCTGCGGACCGTCGTCACGTGGACGGTGGTCGTGCACGGCTATGTGGCCACCGGGGATATGGAGACCGCGAGGGACTTGTTCGACGAGATGCCGGCCAGGAATGCGTTCGTGTTGTCGTCGATGATCACCGGGTACTTCAAGGCTGGCAACGCCGAGGAGGCACAGGCGGTGTTCGATAGAATCCCGGTGCGGAACTTGGTGAACTGGAACGCGCTGATTGCCGGGTACGCGCAAATCGGGTGCTGTGAGAAGGCACTGCAGGCTTTCCACTGCATGCTGGAGGACAGGGTCAAGCCGGACGAGTTCACGATGGCGAGCGTGCTGTCTGCCTGTGCGCAGCTCGGGTCGCTAGAGCAAGGGAGGAAGGTTCACGAGTTCATCAACTATAAGCATATCCGGAAGAACCAATTCGTTCTTAATGGGCTCGTTGACATGTACGCCAAGTGTGGTGACCTCGCATACGCACGAAAGGTTTTCGACAATATGCAATGGAGGAACACCGAATGCTGGAGCTCGATGATCTCTGCACTTGCCAGTCATGGCCGGAGCGATGAGGCGATACGGCTCTTCTTCCAGATGGAGCGTTCGGAGCAGAAGCCTAATGAGATCACACTTCTCGTCGTGCTTGGAGCTTGCACTCACGGAGGGTTCGTGGAGGAAGGCCTAAGAATCTTCAACAAGTTCGACGTGTACGGAGTTGCTGCTGGAGTGGAGCATTACGGCCAGCTGGTTGATCTCTTGGGCCGTGCTGGAAGACTGAAGGAAGCATATGAGATTATCAAGAACATGCCGGTGGAATCCAACGATGTGATCTGGGGTGCCCTGCTCGGATCTTGCAGAGTGCATGGTGATGCAGAGATGTCTGAACGGGTATCGGACGAGATACACCAGTTGCGCTCGGATCACGCATCGACTAATGATGCAGAGTACATATTGCTGTCAAATATCTTGGCCGCGTCTGAAAGGTGGGAGCAGGCAGATCGCGTGAGGAGAAAGATGGCACGCCATGGGGTTGAGAAGACTCCTGGGTGCAGTTCCATTGAGCTTGACATTCCTGAACACCAAGTATATTGCAGGCAGTAGTACATTATCCCATCTAGATTGACTGTAAGTTTCTATTTTATTTATTTATAAATGTTTTAGTGATCTTATTTCACAAGCTGACCCGAGAAGAAAAACTTTTGATAGGCTGCATTTGCTAGAAGATAACAAGCTAATGATTCTTAGTTTTGCTATCCTAAAACTTGTGGATTGGACCCCATCATGTGTTCAAAGTTTAGCAACAACGCGCAGCTTAGTTTCAGAAATTTCAGCTACCAGATATTATGAATGAATGCATGCTTGTTGCCTTTTGCATATTAATTGGATACAGAGCTTCCAAAGAATAAATCTACACCTCTTGCCCATTTGTTAAGCTTGTACCATTGCCAATTCATGCGGTTCAATTGCTCAAAATCAACCCATATTTTGTAAAGATTCCAGAACATACATCCCGCACAAGTTCCCAAGATCAAAAGTCACTATAACCATTAATGCATTGCAAAGGGAGAAACACAAGAACATAGACAACGACATGGCATGATCGTCTCAGACTCAGAAGTCATCGACCAGGTTGACTAGACAGCCACTTCCCTATCATAGATCCAGCTGAACTTGACCCTCCTGGGTTCATCCTTCTTGGCCCTGTCCTCGGCCCTCTCTGAGGCCCGCCGCATCCTCTGCGCAAGCCCGCAGACGAAGTCCCGGGCCCTCCGGCCCTCGCCGGAGAGCCCGTCCTCCAGGGTCTGCAGCTTCCACCGCTTGACGAGGAACTCGACGATGTCGGCGTAGTCCCGGGCGGTGTACACGCCGAGGCGTTGCGCCACGATGGCGAAGTGGTCGAACAGGTTCATGTCGCGGCCGTCGTGCATGAGGTGCGCGGGCATGGTGATCCGCTTGCGCATCATTTCCGCGATGGCGAGCATGGCGCCCTCCGGGTCGAGCTGCAGCAGCTGCTCCACGATGCGGCCGTACGCCATCTCGTGCCGCTTCTCGTCGGCGGCGATGGTGCCACAGGTGCGCGCCAGGACGTCGTCCCCGTGCGAATTGGCGAGCCGCGCGGTGTTGCCGTGCGAAACGGCGGTCGCGCGCTCCTGGAAGCTCGTGTACACGAAGCCCAGGTACGGATTGTTCTCAGTTCCGGGGTCCTGCAATGCAATTGATTCAAAGCCCAGTCTCGGCACGTGAGATTCAGCGACGATGCTAAATAAAAACTGCGCTTAGAGTAAGAAACGGATTAACATATCAAAAGATTCAAGATGATGATGGGAGCGTACCATGCCGGAGCCGATGAGGTACTGGACGGTCTTCTCGACCATGCGCATGTCGACGCGGCCGGAGAGGTACATGTACTTGCCGAGGATGTCGCCGTGGCGGTTCTCCTCGGCGGTCCAGGAGCGCGTCCAGACGGCCCAGGGGCATGCGCTGGCGCCGGTCTCGTCGCGGACGCCGTCGAGCGTGTTGATCATGGTCTGGTACGTGGGCAGCGCCTCCTCCGTGATCATGTCCCCGACCAGCACGACGAAGTACTCATCGGGCAGCCCCGCGGCGCGCGCCCGAAGCTCGCGGACCTCGTGCTCGAACATCTCGGACGACGAGTCCGGCAGGAAGTCCGTCGGCTGCCAGCACTCCTCCACGGGCTTGAGCAGCGGCAGCAGCGACCGCGCCGCCCAGCCCTCCAGCGACCGGAACACCTCCGCCTTCTCCGGCGGCATCGAGTGCGTCACCCGGCGCCGCACCGGCGCCGCCACCGCCGCGTACACGCGGCATTGACGGCGCGCAGGGGTAGGCGGCAACACCGCCGCCGCGTGGCCACGGACGCGGACGACGCCCTGGACCTGCATGGCTCCTGGTGGGCGGTGGCAGTGAGTGACCCTGGTAAGTAGTGGCACGCGAGTGCAGCGCGGTGGTGTCGCGTTGCTGCCTTGGGCTTCGGAGGCTGCGGTGTGGGGGCGCGGTATATAAGCAGTGGCAGAGATGAGATGCGACAAGCTGGACTGCTGGAGGCGTTGGCTGGTGGGCGGAAAACCAGTGGGTGCAGTGGTTTTGCGCGGGGAGTTTGGGGTCAATCCTGTGGGTGTTTTGGGGTCAATCCTGTGGGTGTTTTCGGGAGCCTCCTCCAGTGCGCCCGGGTTCATGGGTTGTGTCCTCCTTGGCCGGTGAGGGATGGATTCGGCTCCATACGTTCCTCGCGCAAGCACAAACCCGTCCGTTGGATTTTGATCCGGGCTATCTATCCCAATTCCCAGATCCGGCATGTGACAGGGATCTGATCGCCTCTCCGTCCGATTCGAGGCAGGTTCGTGACTGCCGCCAAATACACTAGCTGAGTGACGTAGTTAAAACAAAACCCCTGCGACCCTGAATGTTGCGTTGCTTCGGCTCAAGAATACTACTCCCAGACTGCGAATTTTGGACTAATTTAGTTCATTATGCAACAAAAATTTTAAAAATAACCTCGATAATTTTAAAATTTTAAAAATAATCCCCCATGATACTAGCCCGTCCCAGTGCCCCACGTGGGCAAAAAAAAATTATTTATTTTTTCAAAAAATTAATTAATAATATTTGTTGGACGATTGTTTAAATATGCAAAATGAGCTCAAACAATTATGAAATTTTTTGTGGAGCCTCCTGACATAGTTTTTATACTTGTGTAATTTTTTTGAAATTTTATGCATTCTTTTTTTTCTACAAAATTCTTTAAAGTCTAATGTTTGTAGGAATTTTCTAATATAGCAAATGAGGTCCAAACATTATGAATTTTTTTTTCATACTCCCTACACAGTGGACTTGATTGTGTAAATTTTAAAAAAATTTATATGCTCTGAAATTATCTCGACAAATTCAGGGTTTATGTCTCAAAAATTAAGACGAGACGTTTCGGAAATTAGGGTTTCATGATTTCATGTGACTTAAAATGTGCGAAGTTTGGTACGACATGACTACTCTTAGGCGCTATGGTTCTTGATCACATTTCTTCTGTGAAAGTAGAGTACGGAAAAGCAGAGTACGGAAATTAACTTAACTGAAAGGGCTGAGAACGTTGCGATTACGAAAAAACCCTAAAACATAGCAGAATCGATACCGATGTGAATGGTTATCTCTGGAATTCCACCAGAAAAGACATACTTTGATGGCTCAATGAGGCACAAAGACTGAACTACATTGCGGCCGCGTGCGACAAAACACATTACATGTGGTCACATGGCATGATGGTTCGGCTAATTACTTTACCATGGACGCTACTACTACGGTAACTTGCGACACGAGCTTCCGGACCATGTAAGTACGCATGCCTTTAGGGGATAGTTAAAACATGGTGAATAGGAGGGGGACTACTACGGACTAGCCCGACCTACTGCGTGGACCGGACCCATTTTCCCTTTCTTGCGAGCTCGGATTGTACTCCTCGCTCCTCCACTCTACCGCCATTTCCGCTTTTTCTCGCTCCTCTCGCGTGCCTCGCGCTCCTGCGCCGCGCGCTCGAGATGGGCCCGAGTCTCCGACGGATACGCTCGTTGTTCACCGACGATCCTCCTCCTGGATCTCGCGTCCCCTTTCGGCATTCCACTTCTCGAAGTCGAGCTGCCACTGATCGTGTGGGTGGATCTCTAGGTCGATCCACTTGTGGAAGCCACATAGCGGCTCCGGGGACTACGGGTAGACGAGAGAGATTGTTAGTGCGCACTAAAGAGAATTGGTACGATAAATTATCGTAAGTACTCCTTACCGGTTGTCGATAATCGTCAGATCCCAACCCACGGCGGTCGGGATAGTCAGAGGAATAGTTAGGACAACCCTAGTAACGCATGCCGAGGCTGAGCTGGTGCTTGGATTTGAAGAACTTGCATGTGTCCCTGCACCCACAGAGGGGCGACGTCTCCCCCTTTGGCAGGTGTTGCGGCGAAGGCTCGTTTGGAACGCTCGCGGGGTTGTCGCTATGGGGGCTTCATTGCGAGAGTCGCCATCCCGCAAGTCGCTCTTGTCGGACCCGGCCTCGCATTTCTAGCTTGTTCGGCCCGTGCCGATGAAGCCCTTGCTAGATCACGGATCCCGTCCCATTGCTTCTTGAGGTTGTCCATCCCAGCGTGGTGAAGCGAGCTCTGGTGTAGTGTTTGGTTTGGTTGTGTGGTTTTCTCTCGTAGATGACTTGCACCTCCTTTTATAAGCCAGAGGGTTGGCATGACATGGTTGGCAGAGTGTTGTCTAATCTTTCGCGCAGAGTAGTCATGTCTCATTTTTGGAGTCTTGATTTTGGTAGGAAAAGCTCGGGAGGCAGAGTGTTGTCACGTTTTGCTTTGCAGAGTCCTCTCTCATCCTGGTTTGCAGTGTGTTGACACGTTTTACTCTGCAGAGTGCTGTCATTTCGGTCTGAAAAGCTGGCAAAGCAATATGTTGTCAAGTCTTACTCTGCAGAGTGCCGTCATTTCGTCTCAAAAGTCGCGCGCGCAGAGCAGTGTTGTCACGCCTTACTCGCAGAGTCTTGTTATTTCGATCTAAAAGTCGGCGGGCGGTGTTGTCACGCCTTACTCTTCAGAGTCTTTGTCATTTCGATCCAAAAGTTGGCGAGGCGGTGTCACGCCTTACTCTTCGAGTCTTGCTATTTCGATGCGAAAAGTCAAGCGAGGCGGTGTGTTGTCACGCCTTACTCGCAGAGTCTTTGTCATTTCGGTCTGAAAAGCTGGCGAGGCAGTGTGTTGTCACTTAAGTTCGTAAATTTGTTTTGCAATTGAAGTTGTTTTGAAAGCCATTTGCTGCTTTGTTTGGATGATCGGTAGTTCCGACGATATAAGTGCGGAACTACCTCTCGGCAGAACTTTCAAAAATCCCGCGGAACATTTTTTTTCCAAAGAGCACCCTTTTGGGACTTAGCTGATTTTCTACAAGCGTGGTTCTTACCGCCATGTTGGGAGCGGAACTCCTGCACCGAGGAAGTTCAGATTTTTTTCGTGCGAACGCTTTTTTCGAGATGGTCTTTTGCACTTCATTTAAGAGCGGTAGTCAAAGAAATTTGCGGTACTTCGATAATCTAAGTACCGCAAAGTAGATGGCGGTGGTTCCGCGCTGATTTAGAAATTACTGTTTGATTAATTCACACGCAAAATGTTCACAACGGAATTAGATAGATGCATACATGATACAAACTAGTACTACAACGCTGCAAAGGCATACATCACGTAGTGCAGGGATGCATAGATAAAGAGTGGATATTATAATCTTATTAAAACTGAACTTCTACTTAGCAAGAACAAGAAATAATAGAAGAAAAATTACCAAACTGACCATATTAACTAATTTCTGTAGCGATTTCTCAACCCTTTCCATCCTTTCATCCAGTCTTTTAAGAACATTATCTTTATTTTCCGTCGGTTGATCCGATGGTCGAGGCACTTGACGAAATACAACCACACAACGTGTGTCCTCTTGCAAGGCTGCAATTTGCATTGCAATACCTCGAACCTCTGGCACAGCTTCATTAGCCCACAGCCAGAACCGGCATGTTGTGTTCTGTAAAAATAATTGGAACTGCAAGTGAAAAAATATGATGTTTGGAAAGAAGTTCATTGGGGATGATCAGACATAAGTTACCGTAAGATTAGAACACTTCATGAACACTCGGGATGGATTCATTGGCGTATGAGAGGTGAGCACATTCACCGGATCCCTGCAACGAGGGCAATCCAAGTGTTGTCGTAGTGCTTCTAATTGTCTGCTCACTCGAAAGTTTGATGAGGCCGTAGACATTCCGTTTAAGACTGAAAGGAAGGAGAAGAGGAACTGAAGAGTGAGTGGAATGACAGCCAAATCATGCATATATATAGCCTGCGTGTAAATTGTAATTTGGTTGAAGAAAATTCGCGTCCGCAAGGTAGCAGGGCCGAGGAGGTATCGTGGGGCAGCATTGCGTTATGTCTTTAAGGTTTAGTAAGTTAAAATCGGAGGTACAGTTGTTGTTAGTACTAAATATTTCGGAGAACATTTTGCGTACATAAATCTCACAGTCGTACGCACAGGGACATTACATAAATCAGAAAGGCGGGATGCACAATGGCATTACATAACAAGTTTTACACGGCCATGAAATTAGTTAGGGCGCATCGTCGTGTCGCTTGCCGGGACGACGTAGTTGATCATCAGGGAATGTGAACCTGTCCGGGGAGTGGCGTACGTCTCGAATGCCGTAGTAGGGGCCCTGTCTGGGAGGCAAATCTGGGGTGATCTCATCGTGGCGGTCCGGCTGAGGCCTGAGCAAGTCGTCAACCCACTGGTGCTCTTCCTGCGGAAAGCGTACAGGGTGAGTTAGTCATTGGTTTTGAGCGACGGGAAAATCGGTGTAAGTACGTTCACATGTACCTGAGTAGGCTGTTGTGTTGACGAGGATCCTCCTGGCCAGTCTGAGCCGTAGTACTACACGGTGTACCCTCCGTACGTGTCGTCGAACCACTGGTCGCGCTCCCGTAGGTGTGATTGAACGCCTGTAAGATCGAGGTGGCCGACTAGAGGGGGGTGAATAGGCGGTTTTAAAAACTTTATCGGGCTACACCAATAAATAAATGCGGAAGCTAATAGCGAGATGGTTTTGCACAATTAAAACCTAAATCAACTAGGCTCAACTAAGTGCACCGACAATATGAACACAATACAATATGAGCAATCATACAAGGTATATAAGCAATTAAAGCAAGAATGTAAATTGCTCAAAGTAAAGCACAAGTAAACACAAGATGACACGCTTATGTTTTACCGTGGTGTTCGGAGACTTGCCGGTCTCCCCTAATCCACGTTGAGGTAAGCCCAACCCGCGTTGGACCGGCTCCTCAAATGAGCACACACCTCCGAGGTAAGTCCAACACTTGGACCGGTTCCAAACCGAACCAACACCTCGCTCAACTATGGTTGCTCTTCCTCCACTCCGGAGATGGCGAGCACCAAACCACTCACAACCGTCGGGCCTTCTCACAAGCTTCTTGAGAAGGTCACCGAGCACGACGCCTCCACGCCGCCTAGGTGTCGGCAAACACCAAGAGTAACAAATCCAACTTTCACTTGAACTAATCAAGTGTCAACGCCACGTGGATACACAATCCACTACCTAAGGCAACACATGCACTTAGGGTTTACTCTCTAATCTCACCAAGTGCAACACATGCACAAAAGAGAATAGAGGCTTGCTCTTAGCTCAAAGAAAGAGTGTATCACTTAACAATAGCACCAAAGAACCTCTCCCAACCGGCCAAGGTGGCTATATATAGCCCACACACAAAAACTAGCCGTTGGGAGACAAACCCCTAAAAATCAGGAAATCGGAAGTTCCGCCGCACAAAGGCCTGGAACTACCGCAGAGAGAGAAAAGGCACCGCAACGGCTATGTCGACGAGAAACTAGCCGCTTGATTTTTAGTGCGAACTACCGCCAACTAAACATCGGACGTTCGATTCTTCTAAGTTCCGCTCAACACATAGCGGAACTACCGCACATTGAATTTTGGCTAAGTCCCCAAAATGGTGCTTCTCGAAAAAACCAACCGCGGATTTCGAGCAACCGATAATCGGAAGTTCGCTACACACTCCTAACTTCCGCATTCGAAAATCGGCTAAGTCCCTAAACCGCCGCTCTGAAAAAATCAAGCCGCGGAAAATCGGACAGTCAAGTGCGGAACTTCCGCCGTTAAACTACCGGAACTTCCGATTTTCCGACGTAAATCGAAATGGCTTTTTCAACAACTTCAATTGCAAAACACATTTGCTAATTGACAAGCCATGCCAACAAGAGTCACAAGCAAGATTCCCAACAAGTTGCAAAACACATTTGCCAACTTTTGGAATCATACCACAAGGAAAAGGTACATGGACTTACACCATTTGCAAAACGATTTGCAAACTTAAGTCACATGCTACAAGGGTTGAATGCATGAGCATCGGCTATTTGCAAAACACATTCGCAAATAATAGCTCCACGCATAGATGAGCTAGAGCAAATATAATGAGCTATCAACACATGACTAACTCAAACTACTAGTCAAGATCCTCTTAATAGTACGGCAAACCTATACTAGCAATCCGGTCTATCAACCAAACACCGAGACCGTAAAAGACTAGGAACACATCCTTAGCCCTAGCTAGTCATACCTTTGCCTTGCATTTTCTTGAAGATTGATGACGACATCAACACTTCAAGTCCGGTCCTGACTTTGACAATCATCAACTCATGATGATTTCTTCACTTCGGATCTTGTCTTGAACATCATCAACACATGATGATTTCTCCATCCCGAGTCTTCACATGCATCAACACATGATGCAATCCTTCACTTGACCTCCATCAACACATGATGGGTCTTCTCTTGTCTTGATGATCAACTCATGATCATCTCTTCTTGATAAGCATCAACTCATGATGCATCATTTACACCAAGCTCTTGACTTGATGATCAACTCATGATCATCCCAAGTCTTCATCATCCCGAACATAACCTATATATCCAACTCATGGAAAATGTTAGTTCCACAATGTGATCATCACTAATTACCACACCATACCATTAACTCATAATGGTGGGACAAGATACCTCAATCTTTCCTCTTTGGTAATTGATGATAACCACTTAAATTCTCATAAATTCAATGAAGATAAATGAGAGAACAATTGAGTATATATAAACTACACAAGTTATATATACTCTAACATGAGTATACAAGAACTACACAAGTTCTATATACTCATGACATGAGTATATACGAACTACACAAGTGTTGTATACTCAAAGGTTTTGTTTCAACGTAAAGATCCCAATATATGTGGAAAATGGAATATGGATCAATACTAATGAAACCACAAAGTATAGGATAAAACTCCCCCTAAATGTGTGCATACACAAATGTGTAATAAGGTCATATGCACATATTCAAGTTTAACTTAAGGTTGAGTTCAATCCTATATTTTGGATCCGAGACATGCAACAATATATAAGATTGAGATGTCGATTGCATACCTCGTTGTGTTTCACCTTTATATCCAAATGAGACTACATAAAGATAATACTTGATAAAAGAGTTAGTCTCATATTTGGATTTGTCATTAATCACCAAAACACTCCATTAACTCATAATGCCGGGTCTAGATCTTTCAATCTCCCCCTTTTTGGTGATTGATGACAAATCCATTATCAATAACAACATTTGGATATTCATAGACATAAGATAAGAATTTAAACTAATGAACTATGTCTATGCATCATATGAGGTGAAACATAAAGCATTAAACAAAATGCATGTGAAAACATTCTCCCCCTTACACATCTAATGCATGCATTTTCCCTCTTTTGGCATGTCTAAACAAATCAAACATCCAAATGAAGAATATTGATAAAAACATTCTCCCCCTTTTGGCATAAATCACCCAAAAATACAAGACAAATCTTAGCCAAAAGGAGTATTTGCAAATCAATACCACTTGCAAAAACAATGAGGTAGGTCACAAAAAGTATGAATTGAACTTATATGACCAAGGGGGAATTTTGTTCTCAAGATATGAGAGGAGAAACAAGGATAGGTTACATACCTATTGATCATAACATTCTCCCATTTTAAATCAAAACATTGAGAACCATTTGAAATGATAGTTGAAACATATTCAACTAACCTCCCCTTTTGAAAAGAAATTTAGATAATCTCTTTTTAACAATTTTTACAAATTATGTTGAGAGAACATAAAGAACAATGCTTGAGAGAGATTTTTTTAAAAAATTTGACAGAATTTCTCTTGTAAGGAAGGACATCCACGACAGGAGACAAGAAGATATAATCAACCATAAACATATTCATTCATAATCACATCTCATCCACATCTCATTCAAAATAAAAATCATGACATAAAAACATGTTCTCACACAGAGTAGCAAAAGATATCATAGCCAAAATGAGAGTCATACAACCAAGTAGTCATAAAAGATATTACAATTTTTGCATACAAGGTCTAAAGACCTAAATAAAACAAGCGGCTACTGCTCAGTAGGAGGGTCTTGAGGATGATCGACTGGAGGAGCAGCAGGAGGAGCAACAGGATGACCACCAGGAGGAACAAAGAAGAGGACCACCAGAGGAGAGCGAAGCGACGCCGGCCCATACCGAGCAGTGGAGGAAACTGCTCGGTGAATCTGGCCAAAGCGCCAAGGTCGGGCAAGGTGGGGCGCGAGCCCGAAGTGGTCGCCTCGAAAGCATCCAACTCGCAAAAGTGGTCGCCTCAAACGCATCCAGCCTAGAAGTGGTCGCCTCGAAGGTATCCTCGATGCCTCATCTCCAACAAGGTGGCATAAATCGATCCATAGTGGCTATACCTTGTGGAGGAGCAAAGAAGAAGAAGCGGGAGGTGCACCTGTGTACTTCTGGCTGAGCACGCCTAAGATTGGCGTGAATTGGAGGACCTTCTCTTGGTTTATAGGCTTTATGTGCTGAAGGTAAAGCTCCATTATATCCAGTTTGTTTAATGATCAAAGCCATAATGTAAGGTGCAAAGTTTATTCTCTTGACTCGATCATTCTTTGTTCCATCTATCTCCCTTATGATGACATCCACAACATCAAATTTTCTTCCATGCATGATGCATTCCAAGATATTCCAAACATGTCCTCTAATGGCATCATAATTCCCGCTCTTTGGTAACATAGTATGATTAATGATTCTATTTACCAAGCTGGGAATAGGAAGAAGTCCTGTTATCTTACCAGGGACAAATCTCTGTGTGGTGTTATAAAATTCAGTCCAAGCCGAAATAGGGAGAACTGTTCCATCATAGATTTGCTCATATTCGCTTGACTGGATATTCAGTGCATGTTCAAAAGCACGCTTTGTGCAAGAATACCTCATTGTTCCTGTCATCCAGGTGAGCTGAGAAAAATCTAGGGGAATGCATACTGTGGCATAGAACTGACGGATGATCTCATCACTATAATTGCATTTTATAGCCACAAGGTTATGAATCCCGGCTCGCTGAAAGAGCCTGTATGTACCCTCATATCTGTCAAGTCCGTTGAGGTAGGACCAATTGATGTACTTGTGATCAGCAAATGGTTTGTTTGGTCCATAAAAAAGATCATAGACTTGTCTTTGAAACTTGGTATGAAATCGAGGGTCGTCGCTATTTCCTGGAAGTGAGTATTGATCTTTACTCCGTAGAAGAGTGTAGTCATCTGCTGTGAGTCCCTTAAGATCAATTTCCATTTCTTCCGGTTCACCTAACTCCTCATCAGATTCATATTCAGATTCTTCTCCTGATGCACTTTCTTCTGATCCTGAATTATCAGATTCTTCCTCATTTCTTGAAGAAGATGCGCCAGCATCTGAATAGTGCTTCGGGACTGACACCTTCATCCTCGGCATCTTCAAGAACAACAATGGAAGAAGTGTCAAAGGTTGAATCAAATGAAAATGGGATTTTCTGTTTCTGTCAGGACAATCGGAAGCTCCGCAAGTTGCACTCCGGAACTACCGCTTGCGGAAGTTCCGCGGGTTGACCGCCGGAACTACCGCTAGCGGAAGTTCCGTGCTCTTAACAGCGGAAGTTCCGATTTTCCTGGCCGACTCTAGGGCAATGAAATTTTTGATTTTTCAGTATTTTGATGGATTGAGTCCATGGAATCGATGCATAAACATCATACAACATCAATAAACTAATTTGCCCAAGAATCTACCACAGATTTCATCCACATTTCATTTTCCCCAAAAACTCAAACCTAGGGTTCATGAGAGGCATAGATCCAAAAGAGATTGGAAATACCTTGAGGAAAGGGGTGATTGAACCCTGGAGAAGCAATTTGTCGGTTGAGATTTGAAGAAAAACCGAAGATCAATCAAAGTGTTCGGTGGAGTTTTGGAGAGGAGAGAGGGCGCTCGGGAGAGAAGTGACTGCGGCTGGAGAGAGAGAAATAACGGAGGAACCGTAGGTAATTAAATGCTCACACATGGAATCTAAGTTCCGCATTTCAAAAGCGGAAGTTCCGGATATCGGTAGTTCCGCTACCGAGGGCCTAAGCTCCGATTTTCCTGATGCTTCGGAAGAGAGCTGAAAACGGAAGCTCCGCAATTCAACGGAAGTTCCGACAAACGGAAGTTCCGCGCTAGAATGCCTAAGTTCCGATTATCCCGACACTTCAGAAAGATCTTGAATTTGATTTTTATGCAAATGATCCCTAGTTTTGCACTCAAATAAATATCATTCAGGATCATTGTACATTAAGAAGACTAATGTCTATCCAAGAAAATAATTTTTATGAATTTAGTTTTTATTTTGCAAATGAAGCCTCATTTTCATGAAATTAATCAAAACAACTCAAAGAAAACATTTTGTTGATTTTAAAGTATCCAATTTTGTGTATGAGTCATAAATACCATTTTGAACCCTTTCATATGAAAAATTTTGGTTCATATGGAAAAACTCACTTAAGTGCTAGAAAGTGACCACTTAGGTCAAAGTAGGATTTTGGACGAATTTCAAAATCAAATAACCTTTTCTAGGTTGGTCTTTTGGAAATCTTTTGAATACCAAAAATGTTTAGACTAACCAACTCTAGGATTTTTCTTTTGTCAAGATTTTCAAATTCCTTTTAGAAGAGATTTTACACAAAAATCTAGTTTTGGTCAAAAACAAGATACTATAATGTAGGATTTTGGACATAAACTCATTTTCACTTAAAATAGGTTTTTCTAAAGCCAAAACCTTTGGTAAATCTTTGAAAAGCATTTGTATACTTTTTGCAACTAGTTTTTCAAAGAAATACTAATAATTATGAAATTTTTGACTTTTGGCTAAAAGGCTCATTTTTGAAAAACAATACTAGCACTTAATTTATTTGGGCACACTTAGGGATGTGAAATACATGACTATGATTTAGCACTCCCCCTTAATGTGCCACTTCAACTTGCTCAAGATATTAATAATGAACATTATGAACATAGAGCAAGAGTACCCTCTTAAAATGATTTTCATGAAATGCAACCTACACAAGGCATAAGGGCTAGATACTTCAATGTAAATACTTGTTACCGAGATGACATTGGTTCTTGATGTGAAACGATTATCCTCAACCTTGGCTCCAATTTGATATATGATGACATCCATCTTTATATGAATAAGCCAAGTCTCCAATGCCTCTCAAGTACCTATTAAGCATTTAAGCGCATTTTGGTACCCAAAACTAGGTTGGGTCCACGAATGTTAGTCACAATAGATTTAGGCACCCAAATGGCCCTAGCATTAGTTTTATGTGTACTAACTATTCTAGCAAACACATTGCCATTAATATCCTTCCTAAGCAAATATTGATCATTATAAATAATGGGCTTAGGAGTGATACCTTTGGGACAATCCTTACTCATATGTCCTTTTCCTAAGAATTGTAGCAAGTTCAAGTTTGTATTCGCCTTTTACCTTCTTTACTTGCTCCTTGCCGGCTTGTTTTTCTTTGATGACAATTTCTTGTCATTCACTTTGTTTGGGCACACTGAGGCTAAGTGGCCCTTTCCATTGCATCCATGGCACTTGACATTCTTCGTGTGTCTTGCATTGTGCCTTGTCTTGGTATTCTCCTTTTCTTAGGAGTGAAGCCGATTCCACTCTTATCTTGCAAGCGCCTTTGCTTGCTCAATATATCGTCAAGAGTGGCCTTCCTTTTAGGCCTCTTTCCAAGTCATTCTTTAATTTGTTGACTTGGGCCTTGAGCTCTTTGTTTTCCTCTACAATGTTAGTCTTGCAAGATATCGAGGAAATAGGAGTATCCATTTTAGAGCAACAAGGCATATCAATTAAATCATCACAAGAGGTGGATATGCTAACTTTAGATGAAATGCAAGATGTAGGAACTATGCATGGCATATCATCTAATAACTTGCATGTAATGCCTATATCCACCTTGGACTTATTAAGATCCTTGAGAAGGAGAGTCTCATGAGCTTCTTTTAGCTCTTCATAAGAATCCTTGAGAGAAAGAAATTCTTTCTTCAAGACTTTGAATTTTGACTTCTCCTTGCCAAGATATTCATTTAAGTCTTCTAACATTTCCATCAACTCATCATAGGTGGGTTCTTCATTTTCGCTTACCTCATCATTACCTTTAGCCATGAAGCATTGAGTTGATGTGGAGGAGTTGTGGACTCATCATTATCTGAGCTAGAAGTTGAACATTCTTCTTCCGATGTCCACTCCTGTGTGCAATCATCACTAGTAGGTGTGGACATTTCATATTTATCTTGAAAATGTGTCCACATAGCATGAGCGCTCTCAAGATTGCACACTTCATCAAACATCTCTACACTCAAAGCACTAAATAAACCGTTAATTGCTTGAGCGTCGAGATGTAAACTTTTCTCTTCCTCAATTTTTGGAGCAAGATGATCCAATGGAGGAGAAAAGCCAACATCTACAACCCGCCATATTTTTGGACTCATGGCCCTAAAATAACAAGACATGCGGATTTTCCAATGAGCATAATTTGTGCCATCAAATAGAGGTGCTTCACCTAGGTGCACTAAATCTCTAGTTGCCATCCTTTACTCTCTAGACGGTTAAGTCTAATAAATGAGAGACCAAGCTCTGATACCACTTGTAAGATCGAGGTGGCCGACTAGAGGGGGGTGAATAGGCGGTTTTAAAAACTTTATCGGGCTACACCAATAAATAAATGCGGAAGCTAATAGCGAGATGGTTTTGCACAATTAAAACCTAAATCAACTAGGCTCAACTAAGTGCACCGACAATATGAACACAATACAATATGAGCAATCATACAAGGTATATAAGCAATTAAAGCAAGAATGTAAATTGCTCAAAGTAAAGCACAAGTAAACACAAGATGACACGCTTATGTTTTACCGTGGTGTTCGGAGACTTGCTTGGTCTCCCTAATCCACGTTGAGGTAAGCCCAACCCGCTGGACCGGCTCCTCAAATGAGCACACACCTCCGAGATAAGTCCAACACTTGGACCGGTTCCAAACCGAACCAACACTCGCTCAACTATGGTTGCTCTTCCTCCACTCCGAGATGGCGAGCACCAAACCACTCACAACCGCCGGGCCTTCTCACAAGCTTCTTGAGAAGGTCACCGAGCACGACGCCCCACGCCGCCTAGGTGTCGGCAAACACCAAGAGTAACAAATCCAACTTTCACTTGAACTAATCAAGTGTCAACGCCACGTGGATACACAATCCACTACCTAAGGCAACACATGCACTTAGGGTTTACTCTCTAATCTCACCAAGTGCAACACATGCACAAAAGAGAATAGAGGCTTGCTCTTAGCTCAAAGAAAGAGTGTATCACTTAACAATAGCACTCAAGAACCTCTCCCAACCGGCCAAGGTGGCTATATATAGCCCACACACAAAAACTAGCCGTTGGGAGACAAACCCCTAAAATCAGGAAATCGGAAGTTCCGCCGCACAAAGGCCTGGAACTACCGCAGAGAGAGAAAAGGCACCGCAACGGCTATGTCGACGAGAAACTAGCCGCTTGATTTTTAGTGCGAACTACCGCCAACTAAACATCGGACGTTCGATTCTTCTAAGTTCCGCTCAACACATAGCGGAACTACCGCACATTGAATTTTGGCTAAGTCCCCAAAATGGTGCTTCTCGAAAAAACCAACCACGGATTTCTGAGCAACCGATTAATCGGAAGTTCCGCGTTACACTCGGAACTTCCGCGATTCGAAAATCGGCTAAGTCCCTAAACCGCCGCTCGAAAAATCAAGCCGCGGAAAATCGGACAGTCGGTGCGGAACTTCCGCCGTTAAACTACCGGAACTTCCGATTTTCCCGATGTAAATCGAAATGGCTTTTTCAACAACTTCAATTGCAAAACACATTTGCTAATTGACAAGCCATGCCAACAAGAGTCACAAGCAAGATTCCCAACAAGTTGCAAAACACATTTGTCAACTTTTGGAATCATACCACAAGGAAAAAGGTACATAGACTTACACCATTTGCAAAACGATTTGCAAACTTAAGTCACATGCTACAAGGGTTGAATGCATGAGCATCGGCTATTTGCAAAACACATTCGCAAATAATAGCTCCATGCATAGATGAGCTAGAGCAAATATAATGAGCTATCAACACATGACTAACTCAAACTACTAGTCAAGATCCTCTTAATAGTACGGCAAACCTATACTAGCAATCCGGTCTATCAACCAAACACCGAGACCGTAAAAGACTAGGAACACATCCTTAGCCCTAGCTAGTCATACCTTTGCCTTGCATTTTCTTGAAGATTGATGACGACATCAACACTTCAAGTCCGGGTCCTTGACTTTGACAATCATCAACTCATGATGATTTCTTCACTTCGGATCTTGTCTTGAACATCATCAACACATGATGATTTCTCCATCCCGAAGTCTTCACATGCATCAACACATGATGCAATCCTTCACTTGACCTCCATCAACACATGATGGGTCTTCTTGTCTTGATGATCAACTCATGATCATCTCTTCTTGATAAGCATCAACTCATGATGCATCATTTACACTAAGCTCTTGACTTGATGATCAACTCATGATCATCCCAAGTCTTCATCATCCCGAACATAACCTATATATCCAACTCATGGAAAATGTTAGTTCCACAATGTGATCATCACTAATTACCACACCATACCATTAACTCATAATGGTGGGACAAGATACCTCAATCTTTCCTCTTTGGTAATTGATGATAACCACTTAAATTCTCATAAATTCAATGAAGATAAATGAGAGAACAATTGAGTATATATAAACTACACAAGTTATATATACTCTAACATGAGTATACAAGAACTACACAAGTTCTATATACTCATGACATGAGTATATACGAACTACACAAGTGTTGTATACTCAAAGGTTTTGTTTCAACGTAAAGATCCCAATATATGTGGAAAATGGAATATGGATCAATACTAATGAAACCACAAAGTATAGGATAAAACTCCCCCTAAATGTGTGCATACACAAATGTGTAATAAGGTCATATGCACATATTCAAGTTTAACTTAAGGTTGAGTTCAATCCTATATTTTGGATCCGAGACATGCAACAATATATAAGATTGAGATGTCGATTGCATACCTCGTTGTGTTTCACCTTTATATCCAAATGAGACTACATAAAGATAATACTTGATAAAAGAGTTAGTCTCATATTTGGATTTGTCATTAATCACCAAAACACTCCATTAACTCATAATGCCGGGTCTAGATCTTTCAACGCCGTGCGAGGAAGTCCAGTCCTGCGCCTCCCTCCGTGATGACGATGGTTGCAGCAGAGTGCTGTCCCCTCGTGGAGAGTCTCGAAAAGGTTATGGAACTCGGGTATACGCGCCTCGGTCTCTCCTAGCCCACCCTAGGTAGCACGTGTCCAACGTGTTCCTATCGAGGCCCGCCGACGGGTCGCCCCTCGCAGCTGCTCCCGTAAAGCTCGGTGGTCACCTGGTAAGGGTGCACGCTGGTGCTATGGTCGGCCGACTGGAAAGTGCTCCCACGACCATAACTGTAGCAGGGCGTACTCGTGGGAGCACTTTCCACGGCACGACCGCATTTCCACACCAAACGTGCCATGTGACCACATGTAACATGCTTTTGACCACATGTAAAGTGCTCCCACGACCATCATGCTATGTGACCACATGTAACGTGCTTTTGTCCGCACGCGGGCTGCAATGTAGTTCTGGTGCTGTGCCTCCGCTGAGCCATCAAAGTATGTCTTTTCTAGTGGAATTCCAGAGATAACCATTCACATCGGTATCGATTCTGCTATGTTTTAGGGTTTCTCCGTAATCGCAACATTCTCAGCCCTTTCAGTTAAGTTAATTTCCGTACTCTGCTTTTCCGTACTCTACTTTCACAGAAGAAATGTGATCAAGAACCATAGCGCCCAAGAGTAGTCATGTCGTACCAAACTTCGCACATTTCAAGTCACATAAAATCATGAAACCCTAATTTCCGAAACGTCTCGTCCTAATTTTTGAGACATAAACCCTGAATTTGTCGAGATAATTTCAGAGCATATAATTTTTTTTAAATTTACACAATCAAGTCCACTGTGTAGGGAGTATGGAAAAAAAATTCATAATGTTTGGACCTCATTTGCTATATTAGAAAATTCCTACAAACATTAGACTTTAAAGAATTTTGTAGAAAAAAAAGAATGTATAAAATTTCAAAAAAATTACACAAGCATAAAAACTATGCCAGGAGGCTCCACAAAAACTTTCATAATTGTTTGAGCTCATTTTGCATATTTAAAAAATCGTCCAATAAATATTATTAATTAATTTTTTGAAAATAATAATAATATAATTTTGCCCACGCAAGGCAAGACACAAGGTGTTGCCCACGGGACGGCAGAACTAGGTTCTTTGCTGGCCCCGACGGCAGCTAGTACCATGGGGGGCTATTTTTGGAACTTTAAAATTATCGGGGCAATTTTTAGAATTTTTGTTTCGCAATGGGGCTAAATTAGGCAGTAGTACCTTGCAGACCTGGCCGTGTAAGTGTAACCTTTTCTCTCGGTCTTTCTCGAGTGGTCGTAGCTGATTAGCTGTGCCGGGGCGGGTTTACCGCGATCCGCCCCTGGATTATTACAACTGGAACGGCCCTGCGGCGGGGACGAGTGGCGCGCTGCACACGACACGCGCTGCAGAAACTGTGGAGCCCACTGCACACGACACGCGCCCCCTCGCTGGTCCTGCACGGCCGCCATGTCGCTGGTCCCGCACGGTTGTGCCACTCGCCGACCAAGACGGCCATCGCGCTTCTCGCGACGGAGCACCCGTCGCCGTTGGCCCCACATGGTCGCACCGCCGCGACATGCCCCGTTGGCTCGGTTACACGCATCGCGCCGCCACACACGCTGCAGTGCACGACGCACACCGGCTTGAAGCCACCGCGCCAAAGCCGGATTGACCGCCGACTTGAAGCCGTCGTCTTGGTGCGATGCGCCGCACCTCCGGCCGCCGCAGACGCGGCCGCACTGGCCGTGCACATTGCCGCCGCCCAAAGACGAGCATGCAATCGCGGCGCCGAGCCGCCAACGCCTCGTTTCGAACTATGTCGCCGCCGACGCGGCATCGAGACGCGTGCTCGCCGTTGCCGCGCCCCGACCGCCTCGTCCCGCCTCCGCCGTACTCGCGCTCGCCGCCACCGCCGCCAGCACACCACGTCGTCATGCCACGCAATATAGCCGCAATACCTCTGCAGACGGCAAGGCGCCGCCGCTTTGGAAATCGGGTAAGGGGGAAACCCTATCCTTTCCCTGCTTTTGACTGATCGTTTTGGGCCGAGAGGGCTGAAAGAAAATGGTCGAGCCGGTCCAAGAGAATTCCGAAAGAAAGAAAAATCGGGAGAAAAAAATACTGAATTTTGCAAATAAACTCTCAAAGATCTGAAAATTACGAAGAGATATTTCAAGAAAGAAATTCTTGAAGAATAACCCCTCAGAAATTGAAAAATTGTGCAAAAATTTCCCATAATTGAAATTTAGTAGTTTAGCCCCTAAAAACTACAGAATTCACTGAAAGTTCATATTCCAATAGAAACGGGTCTCAGGAATTCAAATTTTGAATAATTTGGAACTTTTGAAGCATGTTTAACTCTATTATTATTATTATTTATATGCAATTTATACATTGTATTTGCTGTTTTAATTATTTATGATTGTTTATATTACTTTTAATCACTTCAAATAGTAGTAAATTATAAAAAAAATGTATAGAAAAATACGGGATCACGAACCGGAGTTCAAAGAGCATTATGAAAATTTTACAACTATTTTATGTAAATTACCAGCAGTGATGTTACGAACTCTTTGCATAAATATGAAGATGAATGAAGATGACTGGCATCACGAATCGAGAGTTCGAAAAGCTGACCCCACATGGCCAGAATTTGTACCAGTCTTCAACTCTGTGGTAAGGTAATCACGGATGAGCAGAAGATTGAGAAGACTCTCTCTACCTTTCACTCGAATGCGGTGCAATCCGCACGCAACTATCGTCATGACAGCTACAAAGAGTATGCCAAATTAATTAACATCATTCAAGTTACGAAAGCTCAAAATGATGTTCTAAGGAAGAACTAAATCTCACTGCCGCCTAGTAGCAATGTTGGCCATGAAGCCAATGCTAGCAGCTACAAGGTGAGGAAGCCTCTCATGCAATAACGTGTGACCCATGACCTTACCTTTCTTGAAGGCTTCCTCAGGTAGTCGTCATTTGGGTCAACCATTAGTTGCACTCATGTATGTGGACATCCCAGTAGCACCCAGTCTAAGAAAAAGTGCAAAGGACAGCATGAGGCGCACCTCGCTATTGCAGGCACGGAGGATCCAACCATTAGTTGCACTCATGTATGTGGACATCCCAGTAGCACCCCTCCTTTGGATATCGCAACGGCCGCAGCCATAGTTACCCAAGAGGAGAAGATCGCCGTGGAGCAGATTAAGGCAGAAGTTTCTAAGTACTTCGCTGATTCAATCTAGTGCACGCATTGCACTTAGATCCTTTTATAGCCACTTGCATTTTGTGGTTGTTATGGATCTTTGAATTATGGTTGTAAGCTCTAGGAGAGCAAAAGCATTAAATTCTTATGATGGGTCATGTATGGTTTAATTTTTTTGTATTTATAATAGCAAGTTATGTTCTGGTATTTGAAGTAGCAGAACACGTGTGACGCCCTATGGAGTAAGTGTGCTTAGCGTATAGCGGCACAACGAATACCACTTTGAGAGAGACGAAACTCTTTCAATCGATCAGTAAGAATGTTGGTAGTCTTACGATAATCGCAGGCAGCGATACTAGTATAATAGGCTAAGGAATAGCCACAATTATACTCCCGATGGACACAACTTTGGTCATTATAGAAGTCTTATTGTACCCATAATCGACTAGAACTCCTAAGGATATTCGCGCTAACAGTTTCCACGTGGAGACTGAAGAAGTGTATGGTAAGGAATATCTACTCGTTACAAAGCATGAAGAAAGTGAAAAATGGTATTAGAACGACTTCCTTCATATGAAACTGGGCTATACAACACTAATATTAAGGCACCCACAGTCTATACTGCCCTGAAAACCGTATTTAGAAACTATGAACTTTTCTATCTCTAGCATGATAGATTATGTCACCCAGTTCTTAAGATAATGGGAAATATAATTAATAATTCACAGGGATACAATATCGATGTAAAGAATTTTCTGAATCAGGAAGATATTGTGTGCCCTGCATATGCCACCAGGAGATTAATTACTAGACCTTCTGATATGAAAGTGGAGGATGAAGTCCCTGCATTCCTGGAACGTATCTTGGGAGATATTTACGGTCCTATACAGCCCCTGTTATGACCATTTAGGTATTTTATGGTGCTCATTGATGTTTTCTCGAAATGGTCGCACGTATGTTTATTGTCTACGAGAAACCATGCTTTTGCAAAGCTAATATCGCAGATAATTAAAATTATAAATAATTTCCATGATCATCATGTGAAGTCCATCAGAATGGACAACGCTTCGAAGGCATTTGATGATTATTGCATGGCAATGAGAATTAACGTTGAGCATTCCGTACCGTATGTCCACACACAGAATGGACTATCAGTTTTTTTGCAGAATTATAATTTACCAACTACATGTTGGGAACACGCAGTCCTGCACGCAGCAACTCTCATCAATTTAGTCCGTTGGCATATAACATCCATTCACCTACACAACTAGCGCAAGGGTTAGAACCGAAAAATTCTCATCTTCACAAATTTGGGTGCAAGGTTTATGTACCTATACCCCTACCACAGCGTACTGCAATGGGCCCTCCTCAAAATTCTAGGATATACGTAGATTATGAGGCAACATCCATAATCATGTATTTGAACCCTATGACGGGAGATTTTCATATTGCCCAACTCGCTGATTGTATAATTGATGATGATAGTTCCCCGTCATTAGGGGAAGTAAATCAACCCCTTGATGAAAAATGTCAAAAAAATATAGAAGTCCAGAAGATAATTGAAATCTTTGCACATGACCCGCGCACTAGTGAAGCAAATAGAGAAGTCCAGAAGATAATTGAAGTTTAGAAGATAATTGATTTGCAAGTATTAGTGAATCAACTGTCTAACCACTTTAGTGATTTGAAGAGCGTGACCAAGCGCATGTGCCTGCATGTAATGCACTATAGAGTGTTGAAATACCGAAGAAAGAAAAATATATCCCGCCCTGAGGCCTCGGAAAGGATGAGAACTCTGGACCCTCAAATCCAAAGTAACCGGGGACGCCTGGTGAAAAAGGATAAGAAGAACTTGACATAGCCGATCACCGAAGTTCCCCAAAAGCAGAAGAGGAGCCAATTGAGACCTGGCACCAGTATAGAACCTTCATAAAAGGCATACCAGATTTGAACATTCCCACGGAGGGAGATACCAACATGGATGTGTGTGCACACATCGAAGCTGAAAAACTAAAGGGATTTGCCCCTAATTGGAAGCAGCGGTGAGCAAGTAGAAATATTAGAAGAATCGCCCCATGAAAAAAAAACTATAAACTATGTGACCACGGGAGAATCTTTGGATATGACAACGACTAATATCGACATTTACTTTGCAAAAAAAATTATCACAATTATCGATCTTGATCCAAAGCCTGCATCGCTCGTGAGTGTAAGAAAAGATCATATTGGGAAGATTGGAAGAAGGCAATAGTAACTGAATTATTATCTCTGAATAAAAGAGAGGTATTTGGGCCTGTAAGCCGCATGTCTCCCCATGTGTACCCCGTATGGCATAAGTGGGTACTTGTTCGAAAGAGAAATAAAAATAATAAAGTTGTAAGAAAGGCTCGTTGCACAAGGTTTCACTCAACGTCAAGAAGTTGATTATGAAGAAACATATTCTCCGGTCATGGGCAGAACTACATTTAGATATTTAATCTCAATGACAGTAAACTTGAATTTAGAAATGAAATTGATGGATGTGGTAACTGCATACCTTTATGAAAACTTATATTCGAACATTTATATAAAGGTACCTGAATGTATCACTGTCCCGAACCAAGACAGAGCAAATAATCTGCACAGTGTGAAACTCAGAAAGTCACTGAATGGACTGAAACAATCAGGCATGATATGGTATAATTGGTTAAAGCAACTTTCTATGCAAGAAATTCTATATGAACAATAAAAATTACACCTGTGTATTTATATGACGATTCCAGAATGGATTTTTGTATAATCTCAGTACATGTAGATGATTTGAATATCATTGGAATCTTGGAAGATATCAAGAAAACAAGCTCTTCTCTGGAGTCGATGTTCGAAATGAAGATTTTGATAAAACTAAATATTGCCTAGGCTTACAGCTTGAGTATGCCCCTGAAAGCATATTAGTGCATCAGTCAACCTAGGCTTACAGCTTGAGTATGCCCCTAAAAGCATATTAGTGCATCAGTCAACCTATACTCAGAATGTGTTAGAAAGGTTCGATTTTGAAAGGTATACCCTTCAAAAGTGTCGATGGTCGAAAGATCCTTGCAGCAAGACAAGGACTCATACAGACCTAGAGAAGAGGGGGAGGAAGTCCCGGGATTGGAATTCCCATACTTAAGTACGATAGGAGCACTCATGTATTTAGCAAACTATATTAGATCGGATATTACATTTGCCGTAAATCTATTAGCAAGGTATAGTGCAGAACCTACTAAAAGACATTGACATAGAATAAAAGACATCTTCCGATACCTCTAAGGAAGCAAAGACATTGGTCTGTTCTACAGAAATAACCAAGACATGTCTTTGAATGGCTATGCAGATGTTGGGTACCTGTTGAAGCTACATACAGCCAAGTCGTAAACAAGCTATGTATTCCTATGTAGTGGAACTGCACTTTCATGAAAATCGTCTGAACAAAGTCTTGTATCAACTTTGACGAACCACTCAGAAATCATAGCACTGTACGAGGCCTCACAAGAATGTATTTGGCTTCAGCGGATGATTCACCACATCTAGCAGTCATGTTGATTGAATACCGCATAAACCCTCATTATTATCTATGAAGATGATGCAGTTTGTGTTGCATAAGTAAAGATGGGTTATGTGAGGAATCTTTTCACAAAGCATATCAACCCCAAGTTCTTCTATGCTTATTAATTACAAAAGATGGACGAAATTAAAGTACTGCATACTAAATCATGTGAAAATCTTGCAGATTTATTCATTAAGTCACTTCCAGCGTCTAACTTTGAAGGATGTATATGTGGAATTGGAATTATGAGACCTAGAGAAGTGCAGAATTCAGGAGAGAATCTTCACAAACTCATTATTAAAACTTGATCACGAAGATCGAGTACCCGAAGAGTAAATCTTAGAGATTGAATGAAATTGAGTAGATTGTACTCATTTTCCCTTACGAGTTTTCCTGAAATTTCTCGGTTAAGATTTTTAATGAGGTAATTTGTGCAACGCAGCATAACGTGTATCATATACTCTTCCTCTAAATTTTTCCCATTATGTTTTTATGGAGTTTGACGAGGTATGAACATATAAGGATGAGTGCCAAAGGGGGAGTGTTGGGAAACCATGGGTTTGACCCCGCAGCCAGCCATCCCATGGGTGGGCGCCCCATTTCAAACCCTAGTATGGTCCGTAGTCCATAATTAGGGGGTGTCAATTATTGTAAAAGGTTCGCTTGAAGAAGGAATAAAGAAGAAGAATACTCCCTACCTCTTTGTCTATCTGTGTGTTCAATCTACTATTTGTTTTGCATTGTATAATGTGATTATATACTTGTTTACGAGATGATCGTTCGAATTAAACTCGCCAGCGATAGTTCCTTAACACCCGCCACCACTGCTAGTACACCACGGTAGTTCAGTCTCCAGTGCATTGTTCCACTGCGCTCCTTGCTTGCCGGGTGAGAAGACCAGCCTGCTAATCTTCAAACCTAAAGCGGTGTTTGTCGTGGGGATTAGCCCATCTTTGTTGGGATTGTTGGGAAATCTACAACCGGCACTCGCCTTCCGTGCAAGCTTGCATTCGTGTACCGCACGAACTCAGCGTGTGTTCTTTACATATGACTAGGCTGACTTGTTACCATTTATTCGGTAACAATGTGAATTGCTTTCGAACTAGGGGTAATTATTGGCATAACAGGAGCATCCATCGATATATGGATGGATGGAACTTGCGATGGCGATGGGGCCGTTTAATTGTTTGGTTTGATCGGTGTGATATACACTAATGAGATGGTTAGAGGCTGGTTTCCTCACGTTAGAACAATTCATACAAGGGAAAGTACATTTCACACCCTAAATTCTTCTAAAAATTCGGAAATTAACACTAAACCAGATACACGACACCCTTGAAGTTTTCCATACCAGACAAAATAATCCACCGACGTGGTGCACGTGGACAATCCAATTGGCACCGACGCTGATGAAGCGGAGGGAATATAGCACACGAGCGTCTCCCCATTCCTCATCTGCTTCCACTACTACTCCCCCGAAATCCCCAGCTTCTCTCTCCACTGAGCTCACCTGGCGACCAGTGTTGGATACACAGTGGCCACCGCCGATTCAAGGGTGTTGATGGTCCAATCGTCGGTATAGCGGATCTGGGTTAACACCGCGCAAGGTTAGTGGTGTTAAATCCCCTACTTGGCATGCTAGGGTTCCAGCGTATTCGTAATTTTTGTATGCGTTGCTCTCGAATCTGTTGTCATATGCACTTTTTAAATAGGTAGCATGGACTTTTAGTTGTTTAAGCCTATTTAATGGATTTTGAGGTGGTAGCATACCACACTTTAGTTGACAGATCCTTTGGTTTTGTTGTCCGGAGCACCATTGGAGTAAAGCTTGGTTCAGGTTAGGCTCTTACCGGGATTCAGGAGATAACAATATGTGCAAATCTTTCAACAAATGGGTCGTTGATGCAAGGTTTCTGCCAATACTAAGTATACTAGAGGCCATAAGGTGCAAGATTATGGTTAGAATACAAGAGAACAGAATGAAGTCAGACAGTTGGTAGGTCATCATATGCCCTAACATTTTTAAGAAACTCAATGCATGCATAACTGAATCATGCTTTTGCCATGCAATTTTCAATGGAAATGATTCATTTGAAGTCAAGCATCATTATCAAAGATTTACATTAAACCTTGAAAACAAGATATGCTCTTGTAGATACTGGCAATTGTCAGGATTACCATGTTGTCATGTCATATCATGCGTATACATCAGAACAAACATGTTTGATGATTACATAGCCTCCTGCTATTCGGTCAATGAGTTCAAGAAAACATATGACCACTGCCTAGAGCATGTAGAGGGTATGCATAGTTGGCCCACATCTCAGAGGCCACGGCCACAAGCACCATGATATATTAGGATGCGAGGCAAGCCAAAGAAGGAAAGGAAAAGAGAACCTCATGAGAAGCCCAAGGCTACCAGAGTCTCAAAAGTGGAAACTATCATTATTTGCAGGTTTTGCAAAGCGACAGGACACAACAAATCTTATTGCTCTAATAGGAAAGAGGCAGCATCTGGGCTATCTAATGCAAGTGCTCCTGCTGGACCAGTAGATATCCCTCCTACAGTAGCAATTGCCATGGTAATGTGCTACTCTTGCTTCAGGACCACTTATACCTGCAAACTAAACTAACATTGTATATTTTCCTCAGATAATGATGCTAGGATCACATAAGAGCTCTGCAAAGTGTTGGTAAGAGAAGAGCAAGACTACCTGCCAACTCGAAGGGCGAGAAAAATGCACTGGATTTGGAGTTCTCTACTCAGAAAATTCTGGCACTACAATCCAGAAAGTAAGTATTCAAATTTTCTGCGAATAATTGTCTATCCAACTCCATTCAATTGTAAGACCTAGTTTGTTATTGTTTTGTTGAAGCCTGATATGACAAACCAAAGGATCATCAATACATCTGCTAAGACCGGTGTGACAATAGCTAGAGGTGGTTCTTCATCTATAAGCCTAGAGGCTAATGTCCCTGATTCTCATGCCAATTCAAGGGTCACAGTACACTCTTCACGGGGTATGCTTCAGCTCAAGTCAATGCTTAAGAGCCACCAAAGAAGAAAGCTCCAACAAAAAGGTCAAGAGCCAAAACTTCTTATGCCCCCTACTGATGTGTTCAACAAGAAGCAGTGAAAGTGTGTCATGTGTGTTTGTTAACTGGCAAGACTATGCCTATGTTATGTAATGTGTGCTTATGATGTGTTGTGTCAGACTTATGGCTTCATCGGACTTATGCATATCATGTGTGTTTCTTAACTGGCAGGACAATGCCTATGTTATGTATTGTGTGAACTTTTTTTGTTACTTGTTCAACTTATGTAGTGCAGTACTACTAAGTTGTGTCATATTTAGCGCATTTCATATGCTGGTGTTGCCATGTTCCATTTCGGTGAAATTTTCAAGATGAAGCTGATAGAAAATTATAGAAAGACATTTTCATTCCACAAAACATTCAGTTTCACAAAACAAAAGCTAGAGGTTACATACAATACCTTACAAATGACTACCTGAACATCAAGGCAACTACAACAAGTACACTACACGCCATCACTGAAATGACGAACATTCTTTCATTTTCTATCTTCTTGACCCTATCACTAAGTTGAACAACCACCGGCAGCCTCCTTTTCTACCACAATTCCTCTCAAATCAGCACTCTTCTGCTTTGGCAACCACCGGCCCCTCGAGCTTCGCCTAAGCATTGCTAGCTAATGCCTTGACTTCCTTGTTCTCCTTCCTCAAACCCCTTACAGAGTCGCGCAAATTCAACAAAAGCTATCTCACAAAATCACTCATTTTCGGATGGTACCATCTCCAAAATTTGCACAACCCAACCTACATAAATGCAACCACATGCCCCAAATTATGAAGAAAATGAACCAACCGCAAAAGAGCCAAAATTGTCGAACACACATTACAAATTCCACTCACCCAAGCCTTCGCATAGGTCAAGTACCTCCTCCCAGGGTCTGTGTCGCTCCACGAGATCCCACCAGACGAGCAGCTCATAATCAAATGGTCCCTCCCGGTACGGCGGTGTCGGCGAGGAGAAATTGCCATCGCCGCCGCCGACCCAAGAAGAATATGAATCCCTATGTGACGTGCTTGAGCTCCCGGAGCTCGTATTCACCGCACCCAAGGTTCATAGTTGATTTTCGAACTTTCGAAAGAGTTTAGGGCATCAAATGAACTTTTCCCTTCCTATAAAGACGGCAAATTCACTAATCTTTTTTAGCAGCATTGAGTAATCTCCTCATTAAACAGTGATAGATCTTCATCTACAAACCAGAGCCTGGGTAAGTCTTGGATTAAACCCAATTGCCCTATAAGGCCCAAACTGACAAGTTTTCTTTTGTTTTGCTTTTTCAATGTAAGAAAGGGTCTAGGTTTTGGGCACGGTGCGAGCGACGTGAACCCGACATTATTTAGCCCAAGTATACTCTTTTTTTTTCCCTTTTTGAGAGAGAACCCAGCTCTACTGTTAAGAACGCCAGGAAGCGAGAAAATGGGGAAATTCCGACCAGAAGCCATGTGAACTTGATGTGGATGGATGATCACCTGACTGGTTGGCTGCTCCCGTTCACCGGTAACGCAGTGGTCAGCCATTTATGGCCGCTCTGATCATCGAATCAAACCACTCTCCCCGTACTCTTTCGTCGAAAACGAAGCTCACATCTCCGCGCACAACCACCACCATGTCGACATCTCAAAGTCAAAGGAAGCGGACATCACGCAGGCCACGCCGCACGCGGCCAACGCCAGTGGGCCCGACGATCTCCGGACCCCACATGCCAGTGAGTGAGTCCTTTTCGTAGTGCTTACAGAAATACCTCACTCCACCACCACCTCCTCCTGTTCTTGTCGTCTCCTTCTTCGGCTCTTCCTGTTCAGACTTGTCCTCGCGCGAGACGAGAGCTCACCAAGTCGCCGGTCGCGAGCACACGCCACCGATCACCGCGTCGCGATCTGTTTCCAAGGCCGCCTAGGGTTTCGCGCAGCCGCTCCGGCGATCGCTGCAGAGGAAGAATCGCCGGAATCCGGTGAGTTCCTGATCCCGTTCTGGTGCTCTGCCTCGAGAGTCTCGAGAAGTGTCACCGCCTTTTGCGTCCGCTCACTGATCCGGAGCTCCCTAATCTCGAGAGCTGCGCGCGCGCTTTGCAGCCTCACTGCTTGATCCGGTCAATTTGCGGGACAACTTTGAATCCTGTACGGAAAATATTGAAGAGAATCTTCGGAGCTCCCGGATCGGGAGAAAGGCGAGCCTGCGAGTTTGGAAGCCATTCTAATCTTCGTAGGGTTTTGCGGTGAATTGGTTTGAATCGATTGGCAACAGGCGAGTTGTGGAATGGGAGATCGGGCGGCGGCGGCGGCGAGATGGTGAGCGGGAGCTTCAACCGGAGCACGTCGGCGCGGCTCACAGCGAGGAGCGGCGTCGGGAGCCCGCCAGTCTCGGGGCCGGCGTCCACGCACCGCAAGTGGTGGGCGGCGCCATCGGGGCCGTCGTTCGAGAGAATCGCCTTGGCCTTCTTCCTGGCCTCCGTCGCGCTCGTTCTCTCCTGCGGTTTGTATTTGTATGTCTTCCGGTACCTGGGCCGGGGCCATGTGGTCGCCGAGTTCGCCGGGGAGAATATACAGTCCTGCGACGTGTTCGACGGCAGGTGGGTGCCTGATGAGAGGTATCCCCTGTACAACAGCTCGAAGTGCCCGTTTGCGGAGAGGGGGTTCAATTGCTTGGCCAATGGGAGGAAGGACACCGAGTACCTGAAATGGCGGTGGAAGCCGCGGGGATGCGATGTGCCACGGTTCAGTGCCCGGGATGTGTTGGAATGGCTGAGAGGGAAGAGGGTTGTGTTTGTGGGGGACTCAATGAGCAGAACGCAGTGGGAGTCCTTCATTTGCATGCTCATGACAGGGGTGGAGGATCCAGATACGGTTTACGAGGTTAATGGCAGCCAGATCTCAAAGACAATCCGATTTTTAGGAGTGAGGTTTGCGTCATTCAACCTGAACGTGGAATTCTTTCGGTCGGTGTTCCTTGTACAGCAGACCCCTGCTCCTCACCATGGGCCTAAGAGGGTCCGGGCGATTCTCAAGCTCGATAAGATGGATGATATTAACACGAAATGGGCGAACGCCGATGTGCTTATTTTCAACTCAGGGCATTGGTGGACTCCCAGCAAATTATTTGACATGTGAGTTTTCTTCATTTAATTAACAGCACTCTTTTTCTTAGGTAATTGTTATCAGATTACTATCATTAACTTGCTAAGTTCCATTAATCTGATATATTTTTGATCCAGTACATTTGTTTTCATTCACGATCCTTGAAAATAAATGTTGTGTATACGCCAATGTGTGAGCCAAATAGGCAGTACAATGTCCCTTTGAAAGATGTCTCTGCCATTTAGTATTTTGTAACTTCTAGACAACCCCCTAGATTGAAGGGAGGTCAGACAAAGTTGTTTTTCTCAAGAGTTTACGCAATTTATCCTCTTCAGGAACCAATGATGTGGATTGATTGTAGCAAAACTGCAAAAGTACTGAGGATCACAAATAGACAAAAACAAACAATGGGATTGGCTTGCAAACTTGGTGATATCATTTCTAGTTGTTTCTTGAGGTCAAAGCAACACCATAGGGTGTTAGGTTCTCCTGTCACAACTCACAACATTCCTGATCGCTGATATTGGTACATTGTAGGCTTCACCTGAATAGTGGTTAGGCACTATTTAGTATTGAAGATGGCATTATGTTTGGTGATGCTAAGTTTTTTTATGCATCTTTATTATAGATCATCTCCTTTTCTGGTGCTAAACTGTAAATGCCGATGAAAATATACTTTATTGCGTGGTCTTGACATTTTTGTGTTGAAATTTCTGGTTTTTTAGGAAGTGAATTTGATTTTTTTTAATCACAGTGATTAATCTTTTGAATATTTGGCCTTAGTGGTTACCGTGTACACCTCAATGGACACTGGCATGCTCCTTAGAAGTGTCTCAACTAATGTGGATGTTCTATTATTGCAAATTGGTAGCATTTTGTACTATTATGCCTAATCAATTAAATTCTTATCTCATTGTTCTACTCATTAAATTGATTTAGGACAGTGCCATTTTCTTGTCATATAATATGTCTTTCGTTAATTTTTCAAGTAGGGTGAACATTAACTTCATATATCTCAGACATTCTAGCTTGGTCTTTCCAACAGGGGTTGCTATTTTGAGGCCGGAGGTGTGCTTAAGCTGGGAACATCAATTAATTCTGCTTTCAAAATGGCACTGGAAACATGGGCTTCATGGGTGAAAAAAAGAGTGGATTTAAAACGAACACATGTCTTCTTCCGTACATATGAGCCATCTCATTGGAGGTGTGTGAGAAAAGCTTTTCCCTAGTATATCTTAATTTTCTTATTTATTGCATTATAAGAGTACACACAATTTGAACTGAAGATATAAGATTGCCATGATTGTGGATTACAAAAGGTATACAAATTATTGAAAAAAGCACTCATTCAAAATGTTCATATTTACAGTGGCTCAAATCAAAAGTTATGTGAAGTAACAGAACAGCCTACAACTGAGGCCAAAGGGACTGACAGGAGTGAATTTGGGGATATACTTGCTGACATTGTGGCGAACATGAGCGTTCCTGTCACTATACTAAATGTGACTTTGATGGGCGCCTTCAGAAGTGATGCTCATATCGGTATTTGGAGTCATCCTTCTACCATACTTGATTGCAGCCACTGGTGCCTTCCTGGAGTCCCAGATGCTTGGAATGAACTTATATTTTCCCACCTTTTGACGAATGGTGAGGTCCTTATTTATGATATCATTTTTTTAGATACTATCCATGATAACATATTACTTAATCATCCAAGCGAAATATTATATAGTGACCAAACAAAATATTCTTGTCACATAGGATGTTTTCAGCTGCAAAGTAACTTGGAACCTTAGCCTTGTGTACATACCATGCATACGGATATTATTTGGTAGCTTCCATTCCCCAAAGTTGTTATGTGTCACACCTAGGGGAAAAATCCCGGCCGGTAACCACCGGTTCCCGGGTACCGGTTGGGGTCCGGGATCCAAAATCTTGGCCGGTTTTCTCGGGTTTTGCAAGTTCAAACTTCAAATTTCGAAATTCGGCTGGATTTTAATCAAATTCAAATGATTTTTATCCGATTTTTTCCCGGTTTGAATGGTAACTGGCCTACCGTTCCTGGCTGGCCGGCGGGAAATGCCCCGGACCAGTAATTGGATCCCTGGTTACACCAAGACCTGAACTTGACAATTGCCAGGGCCAAAATTGAATAGGGTGCAATAGTAGAGAATCACCCTGCACACGCATGAATACATTCAGCATACATATGCTCAGGTAGTCAAGTAACTCATCACAAATGGTCAATGTTATCCTGAATAAGCCTTGAATGTGTTCCAGAAAATGTAGATCTGAAGCATTTAGTTTCGAACTGATTCCAGATTTTTTTTCAGTCTGTTGCTGTAGTTTTTAGCGTTTCATATTTTTGTCTTTAAATATATCTGTCATATTTTTAACTTGATGGCTTGCTCACTCTGGAGTTCAATGGTGATCCGATGTTGCCTCACGTCCATTTCGACAGGTTGGCGAAGGATGGCTGGCTGACTGTTGACATTGTATACTCAATTTTTTTCTGCTTGAGTATTTTGTTGCTTCTTCTGTTTCGCCTGCTACCAAGGAGCAAAACATGAAGTCTCACAGACAGCAGCTTCTGCTACAAGCTGTTACATTCATGTTTTATCTTTTTCCTCAATTGTTCACGCAAAATGCATATCTCCTGAGATATTGATTTTGCATCATTGCCTGTTTTGAGTTTTAGATATAGTAACATCACAATTGGCAACCTGTATGTAACACAATTTCATGTGCAAACTTTTGGAAATTCATTTCTCATGCATGAAAACTGACTGTTTGCTGCCTTTTCCTCGTGTATATCAGATTCAACGTAATAGGTTTGAATAGATATATATGCTCAGATCCCCTAATCCTTTTGGCAGTGTTATACATGCAAAATCTAATATTTTTTAAGGACATAATTACAACTTTTCCTAAAGTTAAATTTTGTGGTCTTCATGAGTGCATCGGTGGCTTGCCACTTTCCTCAGTTCAGTGGACACTGGCCCGCCGACCTCTCCACTATGATCCCCGTGACCACGTCCCAGAAGGCGAAACAGCCAGCAAAGGCAAGAAAAACCATCCATCATTCCAGCGGCGGTGGCATCAGAGCATATACAACAGTTGATCCTACAATTTCTAGAGATGATACGGACACAATAGAAAGAAAAAAAACCATCTATAAGGGCATTTACAGTAAGCTAACATCAATCATCTATAATCCTTGCTACTTAAGATTTTTTATAATACTAGTCAGGCGCATGTGCGTAAACGAGTGCCAAGAGAGAGTTATACATACCATAAAATATATTCCCATATGTATATTTGAATATATTGGCATACATTTTCCTAAAAAAATATTGGTATACAAAAACAACTTATATAGCACCATTATAATAATGTTATAATCGCTGTCAAAGGATAAAAAGGAGGGATATAAACAACTAAATTTATTTCAGCATTATAAAGCACCTAAGGGCTAAATCTCATGCATGGCTAAAAGAAAAGTGTAAATTATAAACTATCCTTGCTTTACCCCAATAATAAAGAGGACGTGTTTTCCTTATCCATCTTTGATTCATTTATTTCTTTTCCATTGCTACTTCTGCCAAGCATCTCAAAGATGCTTCTCAACTCCTTGCACAATTATTGCGCTGCAATGGAATCCCCAAAAACACATAAATGTTATTCCAAGAGGCTATATGTTAGACTAAACCAAGTATTTGAGTTAGCACCTAAACGTTGCCCCAATAAAACACTAACACATGTTTGATTCAAAGATCAACAACACCTCAAGTTCAAGACATTAATCTTACAGGGAACTCATTCGCCTCAAAATTAACATCGGAGTTTAGTCTCATAGACTTACAAGAAACTTTAGAAAGAGAGGGAGAATAGAACAAGATATCCTACGACATCCCTCGATGATCAGTTGATCACCTTCTAGTTCAATTAGGGGTAAACAACTTATGTGTACTGGAGTTTATTGCTTGCATCCACCACTTGATCTGCAAAACCAAAGAAGGAATATGATATATTATTTCCTTGTTCAAAAGCAAATGCAGTAGGCAGAGGTGTCCACTATAAAATAAAGATTGATACTGCAAACTTTTGAAGAATGGCTCTTTTATCAGCAAAATTGGAATGCATATCAAAAGCATCTAGCATTTTTCACCACGATATCATGTATCACATACTGTAGATGTTTACCCTGATGAAAAATTTTCCTGGAATCAAAATCATAACAAATATACCAGTTATCAGATACTGTGTCACTCAAAGTCAGACACGTACCACCAGAAAATTTCATTGGGGTCAGCAGTTAGCTAGGTAGCTGGATGTAATCTAAATTCCACAATGAGCCACAAAAATGACAACAACCATGTAATTAGCACAAATCTGAGCACTCACAATTCAAGTTAAGACAATAGTGCATGGAGATTTGTAATTTTTAAAGCGACCAAATCTTTATGTTGTAATTTAGTGTGTATATGTAAGGTCACATAACAAAGAGCTATAATTTTTAAACTGATGAGCCTCGGCGATGAACACAAACACAAGATACGCCGCAAAGAAAGAGAGCATTCTTCAGTCTTGCGGCACCTCAACGACTGGTGACGTAGAAGAAGAGGTTTTGTCTAGAATGACACTGCAGGGGCCAAAGCAGACGGAAGGGCAAGGGTAAAAAGGCGGCATCCTCACC
Source organism: Hsuehochloa calcarea (assembly GCA_036346395.1). Classification (NCBI taxonomy): domain Eukaryota; kingdom Viridiplantae; phylum Streptophyta; class Magnoliopsida; order Poales; family Poaceae; genus Hsuehochloa; species Hsuehochloa calcarea. Next base: position 57,552,890 of record CM070593.1, on the reverse strand, counting down.
ATTTCTAACAGAAACAAGAATGCCAAGGGCAAACAAAGAGGGGCGGTGGAGCGCTGGATGAACTGCCAGAGTGTTTTCTTTAGCTTTATCTCTTTTGTCAGCTCCTCTATCATTTTGTTTCGTTTTCCTTTTTTCGCCTATGCAATTTGGTCAAACAATGGCTAGAAGGTGTTCTTGGGCGACAACCTCTCTGCCTTTCTTTTTGTTTTAGGCTGCCTAGTTTTTTTAAATTCTATTTCTTTCTGCCTGTTGGCCTAGCCTGTCAAAGCCCAGATCTACAGGGACATACTAAGGACATGTTTGGTACAACTCTAGATTCTCATTTTTTAGATTTTGCTCCTGATTCTCTGAGAATCTGGAGTTGTCTGTTGAAACCGTTTGGCGGGTAGGTTGGCTCCAAAAACCATATGAGGGGGGATTAGAGGCAAATACATGTCAACCCTGGGTATAATACTTCAATTGTATTTGTGTAACTCAGTGGCATTTGCGGGTAAAAACCTTCAACTTCAAATGGTATTTTCGTTTCTGAAGGTTGGATTCTCACGAGAATCTGCTGGGAGGTTGCTTCTCGTTGCTAGTTCATTTTCAAGACAGCTCCTCGCGAGAAGCAGAATCTAGTGATTTTGATAATCATAGTGTTTGGTACGGCTCCACGAGAATCGATTGAGAAGCTAGGAGTGAAAGCTGTACCAAACAAGGCCTAAGTGTATTATGTTTTTGGCTCTTTTACCTTCTTTAATGCAGAAATGGCGGCTCTCCTGCCATTCCGTAAAAAAAAGAGATATGCCGGTGATATGGCGGGCATATAGAGGTCATCTTGAATAAACTTCCGTAGATAAGAAGATTAAACATCCCTTTTATCCTTCTTTTACCAAAAAAGCATAACTGAAGGACAAAGAGGTGTACATTGTCAGACCTATCTGACAAAACCCTTTCTTAATCCATTTTTATCAGCAGTTATTGCAACAAACCAAATTGAACTTGAAATCCATGTAAACTTCTCCTTTTGAAGTTTGTATTTTAGTTAATGGCTAAAGTTTGCACTATATAGCATAATAATTATCAGGTCAAACTGCATACAACATCCGTTATACAAAATCATGATATGGTACAAAATCGTATAAGGTAAATAAATAGAATATAAGTTATAAACATGGAAAACAAATATGTATATGGCAAATTATTCCTACATATAAAAATTGCATACATAACTTGCATCCGACCTACGAGACATATAGAATCTTTTAAGTAGTATAGTCATGTGCTTGTTTGTTGCAGTAGGATCCCAAACCTTAGGTAAATAACAATTTTTGGCACAAATATCAAGCAAATCAACTATTCAAAAGGTATAAGAAAGCCAACGACACTAAAATCCCTCGTTGCTTCACAAGAAGAAAAATCAATCATGAATGTACCACGGGATCTAGAGTAAAATGCTACCAAGGTATAAGAAAGTAGCAGAACTGCAGAAGCATAAGCCAATCTTCCATGACGTCAAAGAATGAAATGAATAAAATTGATAATGTTTATCATTCTAATTCACTCTCACTTAAATAATTAAAATGAAAAGATACTTTAGGTATGGACCAGAGAGTGAGGCCATTAAATACACTTACATGTGTTTAGAGAAGAAAGCAAAGTTTGTTGCGTCAATTTATAAACTTGTCAATGTTTATCATTCTAATTCACTCTCACTTAAATAATTAAAGTGAAAAGATACTTTAGGTATGGTCCATATGGATCAGAGAGTGAGGCCATTAAATACGCTTACATGTGTTTAGAGACAAAAGCAAAGTTTGTTGTGTCACCAGCTAAGCTTTTCTCTTCAATGCTCAGGCAACTTCCTATTACTACATACTATTGGATTTGGCCCTGATTATTTTATAGTGTTATAGATGTAACATACATGCACAATCTAACTCCCCATGTCAGTACCAAGGCTAGGCCTCGTCTTTCTATCACAACTACATTGGAGATACCAAAGGCCCCATATATAAGAAGAAAAAAGTGATTTTTTTTGGATTCCACGAACTATTGTAAAATGTACCTTGTTAACAATGGCCCATTGAATTTCAGGAGCCAAATATTAGTATGCCCACCAAAAAAGAAACCCATAACACTCACAATTTGCTTTGACCTATTAGTGTGCTCACCAAACATTAAGCTACACCATGTCACAGACGAGAGCTCTTGTCGAACTCACAATCTACATGCAAGCATTCAACAGCTCAAACCGGTGCTAGCGACAAATCAACATTGGTTTAAGCATCAAGAATGCTTACCTTTTGAAAAAAAAAATCCTTACTAAGCTGCTTAATTGAGCCATTCTGTTGAGCAATTGTCAGGCGATCCAGTAGCCTATATCTGAAACAATAGATTAGCATATACCAATCTGAAATTTGTTTCTTGGCCAAAAAAAACTTGAAGAATTATGTGTGAAGCGAAAATAGAACACAAAAACAATAGAGAAAGGGAAATAGAGATGAAATCGAAGCAGAAATGCATAAATAGAGGGGAGGAATATAGGAACTGAGAGATATCTAAGGAAATAAAGAAGAGGTTCCGGTGAGAATGGGGACACACCTGCCGTCGAGCTGACCTTATGTGGTGACCTCGCTGTGTCGACTAAGGCTCTGTTTGGTACGGCTTCAACTCCCAGCTTCTTAGTTGGAGTAGGTGGAGTTGTGCCAAACGGGCTAACTCCACAAAATTGTTGGAGTTGGAGTAATCTGGAGTGGAGCAGCCCTCTAGTGCAATTTGTAGGAGCAGACAAAACCGCTGAGTGGGAGCTGGGACCAAGATAACAAAACCTATAGAAGTTACAAATATTTACCCACAAATTGCCACTCAACTACACCCATTCCGAAATCACAGCCCTCTCACCCCACCTCCTCAGAAAACAAGGGTAGTGCAGTCTTTTTATGACGATCCTTCTCATTTCTGGAGTTGTAGTCAATTTTCTAACCAAACACCTCCTCAGACTACTCCAACTTCTCATAAGAGTGGATCCAAGAGTGAAGCTGGAGTTGAAGCTGTAAAAACTTGGAGCAGAGCCATACCAAACAGGGCCTAATTCCCATGAGATCGTCTCTGTGATGACCGGCTGCTGGAACACATGGTCCATCGAGGAGCTGACCAAAATTTTTGAACAAATAAAGGAAAAGAAAATAACTCAGAAGTAAGCTTGGAGCACGCACCAAATATGATGCCGAGCTGCTAGATCTACAAGATGGGAAAGAGGACGGAACCTAAGCGTGAAGTCGAGGATGGGCGGAGGAGCGCCGATGGCGGTGCCAATTAGTAATATCACCAAGAGGAACATGTTGCGGGTCGATTATGAGTTCATTTCTGTTATTTCGATCTGGAACGGGCTTGAATCTCCCAACTAGAGCTCCCATTTAAAATGCACAACCAACAACAACATGCAATTAAGTCACACACAACAATACATAGATCAACATGGACTTACTGGCGGTTACAAGTTTTGTCCTCCTTTCCCTGTTGATAATGTTGAACTGGGGCACCCCTCTCTTCTGTTGGGCATGACTGCAATAGTTTTAATTTGGAAATCATCGATTAAATACCAACAGAATAAGTATGTAAGATCAGTAAGTTATTCGTCAAAATTCTCTTGAAGTCAAAGTATATGCTAGTTACAATAGATACCTGATTTGGTGCTTTTTCTCATGTTTGCTAACGGAACCCCTGCATAAGGAACCACACATAAAAGCATCGAAATCACACCAGATCATATATGAACCAAATCATAAACTCGCTAACATTCCAAACAATTGTTGTTTAGTGGTTCTTAGGCCATAACATATTCACAATTGCAAGCGCCATAGTAAACGTGTCCAGATGTCCGCGAGAGAGAAGAAAAAAAATCCCCAAATCAATATATATATAGGAAAATGGTTTGGTACTCTAGAAAAGTACATACCCAAAATCAATATATATATAGATACCTTGATTGAAAATTTTTCATTGAGTCCTTTATTTTGCTATACCTTTTCATATATAAACAAAAGTATACACATAAATTTTCTATAAAAGACTTTCATGAATTTTTTCATAGAACTCACTTTGAATCTTATAATCATCATTGAGTATACTCAAATAGTTTTGTCACTGCAGTCACCGCTGCTGCAGCCACGCATATCTCATCTCCACCTGTGCATCATAGCCATGTTCTCTTGCCGAGCTATCAAGAAATAACAAACGAATGCAATCAGTGAAGCTTTTCATCGAGCATCTGGAGAGCATACATAAAGATGTTGTACTGAGAGGATGGAGTATGACAAGGGAGCACAGTGGTGACGCGGTCGGCAGTGGGACTGAGGCGGCGTGTCTATGCAATAGTCTAGATTGAAAATAGTATAAGCATCTCTAATAGTGTACCGAGACAGTCGCTATGACAAGTTCACATCAACAGCGGATGGAGGTGGAGAGAGAGAACGATGTTCGTCGGTCCTGTGAGCAATTGTCCCCTTGCGTGAACCAAGTCAGAAGAAATGTGTGTCCCAGTAGCCTTAAGATGACATGACACGGTTTTGTAGGGAACCATCAGGGCGAAGAGGCAACATGGAAGAAAAAAAAACGTAAAAACATATTTCAGGAGTTGAGAAGACCACTAGCGAGGTTATTTTCAGGTGACGATGGATCGGGCGGCAACGGCGATGAAATGAGATGGAGAAAGATGGGGAAGCGAACGATAACTTTATAGGTAAATATAGAATTATATTAAATAATGTAAAAACTTAAAAATAGAATAGTAGATTAAACACAGAGATGTAGTGGGTTTCTTCCTTCTCTTTATTACTCTTTATTCGATAAATCTTGTACAATGACTAGCACTCTCTATTTATAGTCTACGAACTCTGCTAGGGTTTGGGATGGGTTGCTTATACATGGGTCGATTGCTGGGTCTAGTCCATAGTTTCCCAACACTTCTGTTGGGCACCCAGCCTCACATGTTCATGCATCGTCAAAACACCATAAAAACTCGGTATAATTTTTTTTGAAGAAACAATACATTACACACGTTATGTTACGTTGTACGAATTGCCTCGTTAAAAGCCTTAGCCGAGAAACTTCAAAAAAACTCGTCAAGGGAAAATGAGTACAATCCACCTAATTTAATTTAATCTCTAGGATTTATTCTTTGGGTACTCGATCTTCGTGATCAAGTTTCAATAATGAGTTCGTGAAGATTCCCTCCTCAATTATGCACTTCTCTAAGTCCTATTATTCCAATTCCACGTATGCATCTTTCAAACTAGATGTTGAAAGTAATTTAATGAATAAATCTATAAGATTTTCATGACTTAATATGCAATACTTTAATTTCATCCATCTTTTGCAATTCATGGGTATAAAAGAACTTGGGGTTGATATGTTTTGTGAAGTAACTCTTCATATAACCCATCTGCACTTGTACAACACAAGCTGCATTATCTTTATAGATAATAGTGGGGTTTGCGCGGTATTCAATCTACATGAGTGATGGATGTGGTGAATCATCCGCTGAAGCCAAGCACATTCTTGTGAGGCCTCATACAGTGCTATGTTTTCCGAGTGGTTCGTCGAAGTTGATACAAAATTTTGCTTAGAAAATTTCCATAGAATTGCAGTTCCACCACACAGGAATACATAGCATGTTTGCGACTTGGTTGTATGCAGGTCTGATAGATACCCGACGTAGCCATTCATAGACAGGTCTTCGTTCTTTCTTTAGAACACTTTACTTCCTTTGAGGTATCGAAGGTATCATTCATTCTCTACCAATGCCTTTTGGTAAGTTCTACACTATACCTTGCTAATAGGTTTATGCAAATGCAATGTCCGATCTAGTACAATTTGCTAAGTATATGAGTGCTTCTATTGCACTTATGTATGAAAATTCTGGTCCCATGACTTCCCCCCTCTTCTCTAGGTCAGTACGGGTCCTTGTCTTGCTGCAAGTATCTCCCGACCATCGGCACTTTCGAAAAGTATGTCTTTTCAAAACCAAACATTTCTAACGCTTCCTGAGTGTAGGTTTGACTGATGCACTTATATCCCTTCTAGTGCATGCTCAAGCTAATAGACTAGGCAATATTTGGTTTTACCCAAATCTTTCATTTCAAACTCCGGCTCCAGGTAAGAGCTTGTTTTCTTAATTTCTTCCAAGGTTCCAATTATATTCAGATCATCTTCATACACTGAGATTATACAAAATCCATCTTGGGATCGTTGTATAAATACACAGGGATAATTCTCATTATTCGTGTAGCCTTTATTGCATAGAAAGTCGCTTCAAGCAATTATACCATATTTTGCCTGATTGTTTAATTCCATATAGTGACTTTCTGAGTTTCACACTGTACATATTTCTATTTGCTCTGTCATGGCTCGGGACAGGGATACATTCAGGTACCTTCATATAAATATCCAAATCCAATATTCCATAAAGGTATGCAATTACCACATCCATCAATTTCACTTTTAACTTCAAGTTTACTACCATTGAGATTAAATATCTAAAGGGTGGTTCCGCCCATGACCGGGGAATAGATTTCTTCAAAATCATCTCCTGAACGTTAAGTGAAACCTTGTGCAACGAGCCTTACTTATTTTTATTTCTCTTTCGAACAAATACCCACCTATGCCCTACGGATGCACCAAGGGAGCCGTGCGGCTTACAGGCCCAAACACATCTCTTTTATTTAGAGAGAATAATTTTGCTTCTATTGCCTTCTTCCAATCTTCCCAATCTGATCTTTTCTTCCATTTAGCGAGCGATGCAGACTCTTAATCAAGATCGATGATTGTAATAATTTTCCTTGCAAAGTAAATGTCTACATAGGTTGTTGTGTTATTCATAGATTCTCCTGTGATCACAAATTTTATAGCTATTTCTTCAAGGGGCGATTCTTCTAATGCTTCTACTTGCTCACCGCTGCTTCTAATCACAGGGCAATTCCCTTTAGTTTTTTAGCTCCGATATGTGTGCACATATCCATGCTATTATCTCATTTCATGAGGATGTACAATTCTGGTATGTTTTTCCTGAAGGTTTCATACTGGTGCTAGGTCTCAACTGGCTCCCCTTCTAGTTCGGGGAACTTCGGTGATCGGCTGTGTCAAGTCCTTCTTATCCTTTTTCACCAAGCGTCTCCTGTTACTTTTGATTCGAGGGCCAGAGTTCTCATCCTTTCCGAGACCTTAGGACGGGATTAGGGATACCTTCATTGGTATTTCAACACTCTCCGGTGCATTGCGTACAAGCGTATGCGACTTGGTCACGCTCTTCAAATCACTAAAGTGGTTAGGCAGTTGATTTGGTAATGTTTGTAAATCAATTATCTTCTGGACTTCAATTATCTTCTGGACTTCTCTATTTGCTTCACTAGTGTGCGGGTCATGTGCATAGATTTCAATTATCTTCTGGACTTCAATTCAATTATCTCCTGAACTTCTCTATTTCTTTATATTTTTCATCAAGGGGTTGATTTGCTCCCTCTAATGACGGGAAATAATCATCATCTAATATGCTATCAGCAAAACAGGCTGCATACAAATCTCCAGTCATCGGGTCCAAATACCTAATTATGGATATTGTCTTATAACCAACGTATATCTTAGACTTTTGGAGAGGGTCCATTGCAGTTCACTACGATGGTGGTATAGGTACATATATCTTGTAACCAAATTTGCGAAGATGAGAAATTTTTGATACTGACCCTTGCACTAGTTGCATAGGTGAATGGATGTTATATGCCGACAGTCTAAAATTGATGAGAGATGATGCGAGCAGGACTGCGTGTCTCCAAATGTAGTTAGTAAATTATAATTCTTTCAAATTCTGCTAATCCATTCTGGGTGTGGACATACGATATGGAATGCTCAATTTTAATTCCTATTTTCATGCAATAATCATAAAGTACCTTCGAAGTAAATTCTCCGATATTGTCCATTTTGGTGGACTTCGCATGATGATCAAGTAAATTATTCTTAATGTTAATTATCTACGAGATTAGTTTTGCAGAAGCGTGATTTCTCGTAGACAATAAACGTACGTGCGACCATTTTGAGGAAGTATCGATGAGCACAAAAAATACCTAAATGGCCCTGACAGGGGCAGTATAGGACCACAAATATCTCCTTAGATACGGTCTAGAAATGCAGGGACTTCATCATGCGCTTTCAGAGTATAAGGTCTAGTAATTAATTTCCCGCTGGCACATGCGGGGCACACAAAATCTTCCTAATTGGGAAAGTCTTTATATTTATATTATGTCCCTGTGAATTGTTAATTATATTTCTCATCATCCTAAGACCTAGGCGGCATAATCTATCATGGAAGATATAGAAAAGTTTAGATCTTCTAAATACGGTTTTCAGGGCAGTATAGGCTGCATGTGCCTTAATATTTGTGTAGTATAGCCCAGTTTCATTGAAGGAAGTCGTTCTAATACACCTTTTCACTTTCTTCACGCTTTGTAATGAGTAGGTATTCCATACTATACTATTCTTCAGTCTCTACGTGGAAACCGTTAGCGCGAATATTCTTGAGAGTTCTAGTTGATTCTGGGTACAACAAGACTTCTTTGATGATCAAAGTTGTGCCCATTGGGAGTATAATTATGGTCTTTCCTCAACCGTTTATACAAGTATCGCTGCCTGCGATTGTCATAAGACTACCAGCATTCTTGCTAATAGACTAAAATTTTTCGCCTCTCTTAAGGTGGTATTTATTGTGCCACTACCTGCTAAGCACACTTCCTCCATAGGACGCAATATGCGTTCTAATATAAGGTACTTTATTAATATGCAGCAGGAAGCAAGCAACACATAAATAAAACACTTCAGATATCAGAGCATAACTTGATATTATAAATACGAGAAAATAAGCCATGTAGAACTCATCATAAGAATTTTAATACTTTCCTCTCCTAGAGCTTACAACAATTATTCAAAGTTTCATCACAATCACAAACTGCAAGTGGCTGTAAAAAGATCTAAGTGTGATACGCGCATTAGATCGAATCAGCGAAGTATGTAATAACTTCTACCTGAATCTGCTCCATGGCTATCTTCTCCTCTTGGGCAATTACGGCTACGACCGCTGCAATGTTTAAAGGAGAGGTGATGGGGACTGCTACTGGGTTGTCCACATTCATAAGTGCAACTAATGAATGTGGATCCTCCGTGCCTGCAATGGAAAGCATCAATAACGTGCGACCCACGACCTTACCCTTCTTGCCCCTCTCTTTCGTGAGAGGCTTCATCACCTTGTAGCTACTAGCATTGGCTTCATGGCCGTCACTGCTACTAGGTGGCTGTGAAATATAGTTCTTCCTTAGAACATCATCTTGAGCTACCACAACTTGCATGATGTCAATTAATTCGACATACTTCTTGTAGCCGTCTTGACGATAGTTGCATGCGAATTATACCAAATTTGGGTGAAAGATAGAGAGGGTCTTCTCAATTTTCTAATCATCTGTGATTACCTTATCACAGAGTTTGACACTAGTACAAATTCTGGCCATGCTGGGTCAGTACTTCGAACTTCTAGTTCATGATGTCAGTCATCTACATATTCATTCAAAAAATTCATAAGATTACTACTGGTAATGCATAAAATGATTGCAAAGTTCTCATAACATTCTTCGAACTCCAAGTTCATGATCCCGTATTTTTCTATGCATTTTTCATGATTTACTGCTATTTTCAGTGATTAAAAGCGATATAAACAATAAAAAATAATCAAAGATAGTAAATAAAATACATAAATTGCATATAAATAATAATAACAACGTTAAACATGCTTCAAATGCTAAAACTGATTAAAAAAATTGAATTCCTAGACCCTTTTCTGCTGGAAAATGAATTTTCAGCGAATTCTGTAATTTCCAGGGGTGAAACTGCTAATTTTCTGTTTCTGAGAAAAAATTGTGCAATTTTCAGAATTCCCAGGGGGATATTGCAAAAATCAGGATTTTTCATTTTTCTTTTCCATCCGACCGGTTGGTTTTCACAGCCCATTACTTTTTGGGCCCAATCCGGCCCGTTGCGCCTTAGCCCACTTGGTCGTTCAAAGGAGGTGGGGGTAGGGTTTCCCTACCCCCCTGTTCACCCGTGGCGATGGGTGCATCGTGTTCACGGGCGGCCGGGCGAGGTGCTTACGCGCGCGGTGAGGCCGGTTCTTGTCGCGATGGGTGCGGTGAGCGGCCGACGGGGCTGCCGAGGTGAGGTTCGCGACGGAGTAGAGGCTCTGGCTGCGGGCGGATGGCGCTAGCAACAACTTCAACACGACGTTCAAGGAGGATGCCAGCGCGTGTAGGTGACCAGCTGCTTCTAGGGCGATGAGGCAAGGCCGGAGGTGACGACGGTAGATGGCGATGCGCGCGCGCAGCTTCGATGGCGGCGCGAGAGTAGCGCCGCCGCGGCGAGGCGGCGCGACATGCCCAAAGACCGCGGCGCGGCTTCAACTGGCTCACGTGTCGTGGCGACTCACGTGTGGCAATGTGCGTGTGGGAGGGCCGATTCTTGGCGGTCGGTGGTTAGCCGGCGGCTCGTCGGCGCGAACGTGGGCGGCCGATGCGGCTCGAGGAGGCGCGGACCGACTTCGGCGGCCATGGAGGGAGCCCATGGCGGGGCAGCGTTGGCCGGTGGAGGTGCAGCTCCAGGCCGAGGAGGAGACGTGGCTCTAGGCCGGGTACGTGCTGGAGGCGGTGCTCCCGTGCGGCGCCGGCGCCACCCCCTCCGCCCTTTTTTCTTTATTTTCTTCGGGTGGCGCCGTGGCCGTGCGGCGGTAGGCGACTCGACGGTCGTGCAGGGCCGGCGAGGGGTGGTGCGGCCATGTGGAGGTGGCGGTGTGGCCATGCAAAGAATCGGCGGTTCGAAGGCCGTCAGGCACGGCGAGGTAAGCGCGGTCGTCGGTCAGCGCCTCCCTTTTTCTAGGAATGTTCATGTAATTACTGTTCATTATGATTACCGTTCACGCGCAATTATTGTTCATACACAATCCACCGATCAGGTTTGCCGGCGACTTCAAGTCAGCTCGCAGTAGATTAGAATATATTTACAATTTTCAATCTACGATACAATCGACATCCACTTTTCCATGCAATCTACCGATTGGCATTGTGCCGACGACTTCAAGTCGGCTCGCGGTAGATTAGAGCGGATTTGCACCGTAAAGAAAAACCAATCTAGAAAGCTAAATTTGCAGAATTGAAAGCAATTTAGAAAATATGATTCGATCTACGAACGTCGTGCTACGACGGTTACCTTTCGATCTGAGAGTCGATCGTGCTGATAACGTGTTGAGGAACCGTCTGGCGAGTCCAGTCCGAACGATAATCTCGTAGACAAACATAGAATCACATCAAACAATGCAAGAGCTGAAGAACATAATAATAGATTGAACACAGAGGTGTAAGGGGTTTCTTGCTTATCTTTATTGCTCTTCATTCGATCAATCTTTTACAATGACTAGCACCCCTATCTACAGACCCTGCTAGGGTTTGGGGTGGGGTGCCCATACATGGGCCGGTTGTTGGGCCGAGCCCATAGTTTCCCAACATTGAGATTGTGCATAGGGAGGTGAGGGGAATAGGGATGCCGACAATAAAGATTACAAGCCGACAATGACTTGTTTGTGGAGAAAATGTCATGGAAGGTTTTAAGTTGCCTTATCGGATTACATGGGTTGTAAAGTCATTTAGAGATAATACGGTCTCTAGGGGCAAGAGATGGTATAAAAACAACAATACAAAATTGACATTTTAAGTATTGAAACACCCTGTAAGTGGCTTAAACTCTTCCAAAACTTGTGTGAATCTCTTCTAAAATTCGACGAAACTCGCGAACCTTCGATATGAAACTTGTTTCCTTATAGTCTCAAGAGGAACTAAGGAGGACATGAAGGTTCTAGAGGCTCTGTGGAAGAGGTTAGGGAGGTCGTTAGGGCGCACGATGGAGTAGGTCGGCAAGGGCGGCGGAGTTTAACTCTTGCTTTATTTGGTAGTGTAATACTTTGTGTAGACTAGCCAAGTGCTTATGCACAGCAACATATTTCAAATAAAACACAATATAAGTTATAAACTTAGAAAACCAATATACATAATGCAATTATCCTTATAAATGACAGTTTCATACATAATTTGCATTCAATCAATATACAATCTTATCACAAAACCACAGACATAGATAATCTAATTATCCACAGAAGATTTTTCAAGTATCTTATATATATGTGTGTGTATGCACATATTTATCCACAAAATATTCCACAAACTCAAGATGGGCTAGATGATAGACTCACTAATGAGGACATACCTACTATGGATACAGCCGCGTCTACACACACAACTCATCCACAACCAGTACAAGGACCTCTTACCCGAGCTCGTGCTCACTAAATTAATTATCAGGTGAATCCGTTCCTATGTTTATATATTAATGAGAATAACCGCTACCTAATGCAAGTGATTTAATTGTGATTAGGAACATGGGAACGGATCAAGGAGAGGCTTGTGGAGTCATGGACATGCATGGAAGACATAATGGAGGTCATCACGTCACTTTGGGTCCATGTCAAGCAAGAGTTCGAGTTGGGCTCGCTCGATTCAATTCGGATCACGCGATAGTACTAAGTTCAAACGGTCGTAACTTCTTCATACGGACTCCGTTTGGGGTGATTCTGGACTTCATGGAAATCTTATCAAGACTACTTTCCAACGGATCCAAGATCATCATCAAACTCCATCCGAACCGACCACAATCATCAAAAGAGTCCATATCTATTTTTAAATCCGAGTCAAACGGGTGTTGCGCCACCTCCACTTGGGCCCATGGGCCTTGTAACCCTAGGGGCGTGCGCCCACTTCGCTGGCTGCCACCCCTGGCCGTCTCCCTATAGAGGAGCCGCCGTCTCTTTTTTCTAGAACTTGGATTTCGTTTGATTAGTTTCTCCATTGTGAAAACTCTCGTTCTTCGCTTGTGTCAACTAGACCAACCGTAAAACACCTCTGCGAAATCCCACCTTTTGAACTCAATCATATACTTGCAATTCAGATTGCTTTTTACCTCGTTCTTGCTTGTTCTTCGATTGCTTGCAGGAATTGATCATCGTGATCAGGTAAACCGGGTCTTTGGCACGGCTGATAACGACTTGGTGGTTAGTTCAGCCATTGTTTGGTTCGTGCGTGCTGCGTTCGTAGCCTGGATCGTGAGAGTTGACCGTCATCCAATCGGAATTTACCCTCTCACCGAAAGATCGGGACAACAAAGATCATCACTCACCATCATCACCACCAAGTCTTCTTTTATATCCAGTTAATTGTTCATGTGTTGCTACGAAACATCCTATAAATATAATCATTTATCAACTAAATAGATATCATATATCTTAATTCGTCAAGCCGTGCGAAGCAGAGCAAAAGAGCGGGATAGAGAGGACGAAGTGAGGCTCGTCCAGATCCGGCCGATGAAAGCGGCGGCGGCGACGGGGCGGAGGCGCACGGAGCAGAGCAGAAGAGCGGGGGCAGGGGTGGAGGCGAGAGCGGAGAGGAGGAAGCGCAAACGGCGCCACAGGAGATGCTAGGAGAGGAGGAGGAGGAACGCACTATACAAAGAGATAATTTGCTGATAATATGACCCACATATTAGTAGAGAGCAACAATGTCGGAAGGATGGGGAGAAGCAACGACCACAAATTCTAATTTTTAAACAGTACATATAGTAAAGATATTCTACACGGTTACCGTTATCTTAGAAATGAAACACTGACCAACAAAAACGGAAGCAAAACCAAGGGAAAAGATCCAGCGATTACACACATGAATGCTTTCCTTCTCCCCCCTAGCTTTCCGTTACATTTGCACCCATCAAAATCAATCCATCCCCGTCTCATCTGATCTCCTTCCCCTCTACCCTTCCCCAACCCAGCCCGCCTGTCTCCCTCGCCGATATAACCAACCAACCTCACCACCCACACACTCCACACCCTCCTCCCACGCGCCCACACACTCCACAACGTCCAATCCAGCCATCACCAATGCCTCCTCCCCTTTGCCTCCTCGTCCTCCTCGTCCTCCTCCCCCTCTCCCTCTCCTCCCGCCACCACCACCGCGCCCCGGCGCCCTCCCCGGCCACTCCTCCGGCGTCCAACTACGCGGCGCCGCTCGCCGTCCTCCTCGCCTGCAACGCCACCCGCTTCCAGCCCGCCTGCGTCTCAACGCTCTCCAACGCCACCGCCGATTCCTCCACCTCCGACCTCCTCGCTGCCACGCTGTCCGCGCTCCGCGCCCGCCTCCCGCCCGCCGTCTCCACCGCGCGGTCCGTCCTCGCCGCCTCTTCCAACGTCAACCTCTCCAACGCCGCCACCAACTGCCTCACCTTCCTCTCCCTCTCCTCCCACCGCCTCTCCCCGCCCCCCTCGCCGTCGTCGCTCCTCTCCGCCTCCACCGCGCTCCTCCACCTCTATGATTGCTGGTCCGCCTACAAGTACGTCAACTTCTCCAGGACCATCTCCGACGCCATGGCCTACCTCGACTACACCATCGCCGTCAACAGCAACTACATCTCCATTCTCGACGCGCTGCAGCGCTACGGCGACGACACGTCCCGCTGGGCGCCGCCGCAGACCGAGCGCGACGGGTACTGGCCGCCCGCGGCGGCGGATCCCGCCGACGTGGACGCGCTCGGCGTGCCCAAGGGGCTGCCGCCGAACGTGACGGTGTGCAGCGCGGGGTGCGACTACAAGACGGTGCGGGAGGCGGTGGCGGTGGCGCCGGATTACGGCGGCGAGTGGTTCGTGGTGCACGTGAAGGAGGGGGTGTACAAGGAGACTGTCAGTGTGCCGTGGGAGAAGGCGAACGTGGTTGTCGTCGGCGACGGCATGGGGAAGACGGTCATCACCGGCGACCTCAACGCCGACACGCCCGGCGTCTCCACCTTCAATACGGCAACCGTAGGTGCGTATACGCGTATTCCTCCTCTTTGAATTCATGTGCTTCTGTACGTACATACCGGCGATGGATTTACGAGTAGTTTCTACGGTCGACGTACACGTACGTGCATGAAATCAATGCGGTGGCGTTAAACGCTGCTCGTGACGGATCGACCATTAGCTGTTTGTCTGCACGTACCTAAAAATGCTTTCCGTGAATTAGATGTTGTGACGTGGACCATCAATTCTTAGCTTTAGTACGTTGCGTCCGGCTCCGGCACGAGCGTGTGATATTACGAGTCCTTCCTGTCCAGGAGAAATAGTAAGATTTTAACTGCTTGTTGCGCATTGTAGCTTTCACTTCTGACGGAGCAGTAACAGTACATAGAGCAGGTTGCAGAGAACATCGTCATTTACTCGTCCAAAACAACCCGAGCCACTTTTTATAGGTTGAACAAACAGTGTGACATGCATACATTAGTACTCGAGTAAATTACACAAAATTACTTATGTTATAGTCGTAAGTGTAGAAAGCCATAATTTTGTAACTAGTGACGTTTAGGTCGTAAAGTTTCGCGAAACCCATTTCTAACCGAATCACACAACACCACCTCGTCAACGTTGGAATGGAGGTCGTCGTGCGGAGCGAATTGGCAAAGAACACGTGCTCCGGCGAAGTCGTCAATCTCCTCCTCAGCGCCCGTGACAGAGGCTGGCGGATTATGGCTAGGGTTTACCTGTTTAGTATTTGGGTTCACCGACGCCCCTCGGGCTTAGGGGGAAACTGGGGTGGGGCGGCGCGTCGAGGTGGCGATAGAGCCGCCGAACGCGGGCAACAAGGAGGGCAGTGGGAGGGTGGCGACGATCGAAGTGGTTATGAGGTGACGGATTCGGTGGCGGTAACCACCGAAAACGAGAAAGGGGCGGCGTGGGTGTATCTCGCTGGACTTGTAATGGCTCCAGTAGAGGCATAACTTGTAAGAGATCGAAGATACGGATTAGTAGTGAATAAATTAATAATGACGATGAATTACGATAACTTAGAAAATAGGACTAAAAACACACACACAAGAAATATACACTAATTAACTACGATCAAATTAATTACTACTAATTAAGTAGGATTAAATTAAGAAGAGTATTTAAAAACCTCTAAATTAATTCGAAATAATTAATTACCACAAATGAATTACAAAACAATAGTTACGACTTCGTAATGAAATAAATACCACTAAATTAATTTCGAGTAATTATTTATCACACATTAATTGCAGATAGATAATTAGCACTAGATACTGTCACTAAATTAATTACGACTGATTAAACATTTAACAAAGATAATACATAAAAATTACATGTTAATATGACCGCTAATGACGTCTCTAAACAACACTCGATCCAATGCGGAAAGAAAACCGAAACTGCGAGAGAGCACGAACGACAATGACAGCGTGCGATGAGTCACTCGCAGCCAGTGAAAAACTTACCGGTGAAATTTCGCCGGTTACCGGTAGTAGCCGGTAGAAATTCAAACCGGTGGCGAAATTTCAGGTTTGATAAAATTTGTCCCAAAAAAAATCGATAACGTGAACACTGCTCGTAGCTCCCCATTTATAGCCATAAAGAGAGCGCGCGTCGAGAGGGATTTGTGCGCGGGGACAGCTAGACACGACGGACGTAAAGCTTGGAGATGGACAAGATACGACGTGATGGAAAGAGGCGGGTTTCGACGCATGGGTCGGCTTGTCCGAACCAAGGACGTGAGGACGCTGCGGTAACAGTGTTTGTCCGCATCAAGAGGTGTAGACAAGATGTGAATAGTGTTATCCGCACTCGGTGGTGCAGATGAGGCATTTCCGCTGCTCATGGCGCGGACGGCGAACACGACACGTGTTCGTGCTTCTTTGGCACGGAATTACGTGCTAATTTTGCATTTGCGCCCACGAATTGGCCATTTTTGCTAATACGATTCTAAACAAAGCCATTTAGGAGAAAAAAAAAACTGGAGTCGTTGCTCGACGAACTGCACGCTGCACAGAAGTGGCTTTTTTACTAGGAGGATACATTATTTTACCTCAAGGCAAACAACCACTGCTACAGTAGCACATTAGAAGAACTTGGGAAGGCCTAGTGTTTTTTATTGCCGTGCTACCTGCTGTTTTATTGATGGTAAGAAGATCTGAAAACAAATCTTTCCACGGAAGTAAACATTACAACTGAATCAAACTCAATTCAACTTCATCGCAAAAAGAATCAATTCGAATTATTCACTCCCAAAAAAGAGAGAAAAATGGAGAAGCAGATCCGGTTAAAAAAGAAACAATTACCTATTAATCATCGTAGTTTGTAGGTACGTAGTAGTCACATGTAAACGTGACGGGCGATGGCTAGCTGCCTAGCTATCAGCTGGGGAGGGGAGCGACAATTCCGCGTGTCGTCACTGATCGCGAGCCTCCTCCTAGGCAAAACACCGAACTTTCCCGTGCTTTATGCTGCCCTACCAAACAAAAAAGGCGCGCCCCAATGTCGATACTTGATGTCCTCCTATACAGACTAGACCAGACATGGTCGTTCGACTAGTCAATTCACCAAGGAAAAAGTGCGTTCCAATCCACCGTTTCAACTTTATCCTGCAATCTATTTCCACGAGACGTGATTTTTCTCGTTCTCCACGGTGATCTGGCTGTAAATTTTACGTTGCCGAGTGCATGTTTACTGACCTTAATTTATTTTCAGGTGTGCTCGCAGACGGTTTCATGGCACGCGACCTGACGATCTCCAACACGGCGGGGCCGGACGCGCACCAGGCGGTGGCCTTCCGCTCGACTGGCGACCGCACGGTTTTGGACACCGTGGAGCTGCTGGGCCACCAGGACACGCTCTACGCGCACGCCATGCGGCAGTTCTACACCCGGTGCCGCGTCTCCGGCACGGTGGACTTCGTGTTCGGCAACTCGGCCACCGTGCTCCACGACAGCGTCCTCCTCGTCCTGCCCAGGCAGCTCCGCCCGGAGAAGGGCGAGAACGACGCCGTCACGGCGCAGGGGCGCACCGACCCGGCGCAGCCCACGGGGATCGTGCTCCGCGGCTGTGTCGTGAACGGCAGCGAGGAGTACCTGGCGCTGTACCGCCATAAGCCCGACGTGCACCGCGTGTACCTGGGCCGTCCGTGGAAGGCGTACTCGCGCACGGTGTTCGTTGGCTGCACGCTCGCCGAGATCGTGCAGCCGCAGGGGTGGATGGCGTGGAGCGGCGACTTCGCGCTCAAGACGCTGTACTACGGCGAGTACGACAGCGCCGGCCCCGGCGGCCGCGGTGACGCTAGCCGGAGGGTGGCATGGAGCAGCCAGGTGCCCAAGGACCACGTCGACGTGTACAGCGTCGCCAGCTTCATACAGGGAGACAAGTGGATACCCAAAGTACAGCAGCAGCAGCAGTAGTAGTATAAAGGAAGCTAGTGGACAGGTCGATTTAGTTCGTGCCATGACGTAGAGTGATGCAGCAATGCAAATTCGCATGGTGCATAACGCAAATGAAAGTGTTAAAACCTTGCTATCCCGATCAATGATGATTATTTGGTGAAAGATCCACTAATAAAATTACGCTACTTTAGCACGAACCACCAAGGCCGCCAAATCTAAGAAAGAAAGAAACGAGCTATAAAAATATAGAATTCCCATTTAGGTGGGTGATATATACTGATATGTGGCCACAAGAGTGACTTGGAAGTAATGGCAGAGTGCAGTGGCAGGGCATGAAAAGGACAAGCAGGTATAGGTATAGGCTCGGCGTGCGGTTTCTCCAATTAGCACGATTGCGTCGCAGAAACACCACCATCTTGTCACTCGTGGTGGTCCATGTCCATCACTAGCTACATCCTCTCATCACCGCATGTGCGGCACCGCCATACGAGCCAAGCAACTTCGGAGTTGGGCTCATGGCCGGCCGACGCCGTGGGTCTCTCTGCCCACCCACTTCAGCGTGCATTCATGCGGCATGACTCACGAGTCAATGTCCAAAAGACACAACGCCGAAATGTTTGCATGGATCGCTACCATTGTTAAAAGACCCGCTATTTGAAACACTGAAGTGGTCCATCACGCGCTTTTACGCCTGTTTCTTCCGCTCCGGAAGTGGAAGCTGTTCCTGAAGATTGAAGCCTGCGTAAATAAACATATCGTTGGTGAGGTGAGAATTGAGATAAGACGGCAGCTGTGTACCGGCCGAGAACCTCCCTGAACTAAGAAATCACAACATCGTTATGCGAGCTGTTAGAATAAAGTGGGGAAGGATTACAGCATCGCCACCCGGTTGTTCATAGAAAACGTCCGCATTTTTAACAAGATCCTCACCGGCTAGGTAGGCTACGTCCTCGAGTGTTAGATATTGCGGTGACCTAATCATAATTACTACTGACTTTACTGTTAACTTTGTTCACGCATCCAGCATGTTCAATACCAAGTGTGCTCAAGTCAAGGCCCGTTTGGAATGCATAGATTTTAAACAAAAAAAATTCGATAAATTTCACGGTGAACAACTCGTGTGAACCGAATAAATTTCCGGTATTCCAAACGGTGCCTAAATAGGTATCAATATCCGGGGTCGAGCTAAAATATTTCTGAGAGAGAAGAGCCTACTGATGGGCCGTCCACTACATCTGGGCTAAGAGAGCGGGCAAGTGCAACAGATATATCGGCCCCAAGCTGGTGGCGACTGCCTTTAAAACGAGACGACCAGATGGTTACGAAGGGTTTCACAGAGATTAGGGCCCGATCCATTCCATGCAGCGTTAACGGTGGCTTGGTTGGGATTGGAGGTTGATCCATATTAGCTTAGTTGGGCCTTCAAAGCCAACCGGTCAACAGAAACCGTCTCTTTCGACCTCTCTTTATCGTCAATCGGGCTTTGGGTTGAGCCCGCAACACAGCTGCTGCCTGCTAGTCTCCTGTGAGGTCCGACCCATTGAGCACAAGGCGCCGGCCAAGGACTGGTCAAAGCCCCCCAAAAGTTGCCATCTTGCTGACACATGTACGATGCATGGACGCGTGTCTGGTCTGGGGTTCTGGCCTAGGGCACTGAGTTGGTCCATGCCATGCGTGATGAGTGATGAGCTCTCTGACAAGCGGCCGGCAGCTGCTGCGGAGATGGCATTCGATGGCCGCATCCGAGTGGACCGAGTCCCTCTTGTGCTCGCTAGAACAAAAGGACACCGACACCACCACGTGCTCTCGGTAGCTGTTGTACTAGTACCCAGTACATATTGTACTGGCGCTTTAGACTTTGTGCAAAGCATGGCATAAAATAGCGGCGATCTAGCAATGCAACGCGCGTGGGTGAATGGTACCAGCAACATGGTACTGCTAGCTTGCTGCGCGACGCCATACCCTTTTCCGTGGTTTTGTTTGTAAATACTGGACGAATAGTGGTAGTATACGAGTTTTTATTATTATTATTATTTAATCTTTTTTAATAATATTTTGAACTTAGTCGTGGTTAACTTTATTTCTAATTCTAGCTTCTTTGGTCATACCACCCCCTAGTATAGCCAGCCGTTCTGTCACGACATTATCATTATCCATAGCGTGGCCAAACCTGTCACGCAAGCACTCGTCCGTGTGTCGTGCTAGAGTGGAAGGCATTGTTAGATTGATCTCGGCTAACAGCCGAGACCGAGTCTCACGGGGCTAAAGCCCACCATCGCGCTATTGGGGCCATTCTTCTTGGTTACGGTCGTGGCGCTATAAAAAGAAGGGATACTACCGGTTTTTGTTTTAAGGATTCAAAACCTAAGAACGTCCCAACACTCGCCCGATCGATAACGTGCAGGGAGAGCGAAGGCGGACAGTTGGCATCACCGTGGACGCCGTCTCTCCACTACAACATCCGCGACTCAAGTCGAGGTCCCTGGCTTCGATCCGCGCCGAGGCATCGCCGCCGCTCGCCTCCGCTTACTCGCTTTTTCTTTGCGCCATCGGCCGGAGTCGACGAAGACGCCTCGCCGCTACCGCACGGCAATTGCCGCGCTGAGTTTTCTGGAGGATCGGAAGAAAATGAAATTAGGTTTAGGGTTTACGCCGTCACTGGTTCTTATACCTCGCGAATTTCACTCTCAGCCGTTCGATCCGATCCAACCGCTCTCGCTCGTCCCGATTTTTTCAGTTCAACCGTGCTTTAAATCTCGGCCGTCCATTAAGATCGGATGGCTCTCACGTGTTTCGGTTTTGGGCCGTGTCTTATGGGCCGGCGATGCGCGCGCTCAGCGGGCCGAACGCAGCGGGCCGAGTGCAGGCCAAAAATGGGGAACAGTAGCTTTCCCATTTTTGGGTAAAGACCCTTATGATTAAGTTTTATTAGTTTTTCTTTTCATTTAATTTTGAGCACTGTTTTATTATTATTATTATTAATGATAATTGCTCAAATTTCAGTATGTATTTATGATTCTTTTATTATTATTATTATTATTATTATTATTATTTATTTTGTGTAATGTTTTGATTAATGATAATTGCTCATGTTTCGGTATAAATTCGGTCTCTGATTAAAATTGAACCAACGAGATATTTTAATTAGAGAATTTTATGATTTATTTTGGCATTATGTATACACATGATTACATACTAACCAACGTTGTTTGTAGTCATGTGTCGCCACATTAATTGTTATAGTTCTTTTTATTTCTGCCCAACGGTGATATAAACTAGAACTGTAATTTTGCATGTTATTAATCAGACCAACGTAGGGTTAATTGCATGCAATACTTTTATGCTATTTCTAATTTTTCCCTGTATTTTAATGTTCAGCCATGAATGCTTCAAATGTTGCCGCTACAATTGACAACATTGAGCAGCTTACGGGGAGCAACTTCCCCGCTTGGAAAGAAAGAGTTTCAGTTGTCCTTGGAGTATTAGACCTTGATTATGCATTAAGGGTGACTGCTCCCGTTTCTCCCACCATTGGTGAGGATGATTACGATGAGAAAAGAAAATATATGATAATAATGTCAAAAATGGGAGCGGTCTAACCGCCTATCACTAATGATTATGAAGACTTCTATCTCGCTCTAATCGGGAGCAATCCCGCATTCGAAAATGCTAAGGAGTATCCGCTTGAGAGAGGAGAAATTCAAAGGCTCCACTAAGGTTTATGCCAAGACATTAATCCGAGGCTTCTATCCACTAAGTATGACGGTCCAAGAAGATAAGAGAGCACATCATGATGATGACCGATATGGTCGGAAAACTCAAGGGCATGGACATGGAAATATCCGATGGTTTCCTAGTTCACTTCATAATGACTTCTCTTCCTTCCAATACACCGCTTTTAAGATAAACTATAATACTCGAGAAGATAAATGGAGCATGAGCGATCTTATCGCCATGTGTGTCCGTGGAGGAAGAAAGGATTAGGGCGAAAGAAAGATTTAGTGAATCAAGTTGGCGGTCCTAGCAAAAGGAAGTTCTCGGGGACTTCAAATCCAAGAAAAGGTCGCACTACTCTCCTAATTCAGATAAATCGGGCCTAAGGTGCAACTACACCTAAGCCCAATGTTGCTTCGCTAAAGCACCAAGTGGGAATGCATGTCACTCGCAAGGAGCCGGACATTTCGGAAGGATTGTGTTGGTTTCCTAAAGTGGCTCGCCAAGAAGGGTAATGATTCTATAACTTTTGTTGATGAAACCCTTTATAATGATTTTCCCTTAAATCTTGGTGGATTGACTCAGGTGCAACTGTGCACGTTACCAACTCTTTACAGGGATTCCATACCGTGAGAACACTAAGAAAGGGGGAGCGAAGTCTTAGAGTCGCGGATGGAAAAGAAGCCGAAGTGGAATCAGTTGGTTCTGTTTCCTTAGTCTTAGATAGCGGCTTCACACTTCGTCTTAATAATGTAGTTTTTGTTCCTTCTATTAGGAGGAATTTAATTTCAGTATCTTTATTGGACGATGATGGATTCAAATGTAATTTTGGTAACAATAAGTGTGTTATCACATTTAATTCAAATAATGTTGGTCTTGCTGTTAGACAAGACAAGCTTTATATGCTTTCCTTAATGAATCACCGCTTTCTTTGAATGTGAGTGATACTATGTGTAAAAAGTATATGAGACTTCTTCAAACTCGTGGCACTTGCTGCTTAGGCCACATTTCAAGGGGAGAATGGAGCGCCTCATTAAGGAAGAGATTCTCCAACCATTAGATTTCTCCGACTCGCACTAACTGCATTGATTGCATTAAAGGAAAATACGTAAAGAAAATAAAGAAGGAGCAACTCGCACTCGTGACTATTAGAGTTAATTCACACCGATATTTGTGGTCCTTTTCCGTGACATCGGTGGATGGTTTTGATTCTTTCATTACATTCACCGATGATTTCTCCGTTATGGTTATATTTTTCCCATTAAGGACCGATCCAATCACTTGATAAATTTAAGATATTTAAGGTCAAGTTGAAAATCAGCACAACCTAAAAATCAAAGTGGTAAGATCGGACCGTGGGGAGAATATTATGGGAGACATGCCCTTATGGCCAAATTCCCGCCCTTCGCTAAGTTCCTTCAGAAAATGGCATTGTTGCCCAATATTCTACACCGGTGAACCTCAAGAAATGGGGTAGCCGAGAGACGCAACTGTACACTTATGGATATGGTACTGAGCATGCTTAGCTACTCTAGTTTATCACCCGGTTTATGGATGGAGGCACTAAAGACAAGAAGACATATTCTTAATAGGGTTCCCAATAAATCGCACCTAAGACACCTTATGAATTATGGACTGGAGAAACCGAGTTTGAAATATTTAAGAATATGGGGTTGTTGTCTTTGCTAAGATATTTAATCCACATATTGGAAAATTAGACCCTAAGACAAGAAGTTGCCATTTTATAGGATACCTGAAAGATCTAAAGGGTATCGATTTTATTGTCCCGATAGAACAACTAAGTTTGTAGAAACAAGACATGCCGTGTTCTTAGAAAATAATGAGGACTCGAGCCTAGGAAAATTGATCTTGAAGAGAAGCGGTTTACGCTCCTTCACCGCTTATCCCGAGTTTTTATTCTCGCATTTCGGTGGTTGCACCTCCAAGACTAAATATCGTTGATGCACCCACCGTTGGGGTCTCTGAAATTCCTAATGTCATACCTAATGATGAGCCTCAGCAGTCTCCTGCGCCAAAGCGTTCCTCGCAATAGTTCTTGAACCTATTAGAAGATCACAATGGAGAGAAGATCGCCATCCCAAATGATTATGTTGTTTACATGAATGAGGATATTAATGATATAGGGAAGGTAGATGATCCCACCTCTTATAAGGAAGCAATAATGAGTGAATATTCTCCTAAATGGTTTGAAGCCATGAAGGATGAACTAAAGTCTATGAGCACTAATGATGTATGGGACTTAGTAGAAATTCCTGACGGAGTCAAAACAGTAGGCTGTAAATGGGTCTACAAAACTAAGCATGACTCTAAGGGAAATATCGAAAGGTTCAAAGCAAGACTCGTAGCAAAAGGCTTCTCACAAAGAGAGGGGATTGATTATAATGACACTTTTTCTCCTGTCTCAACTAAGGATTCGTTCAGAATCGTTATGGCGCTTGTAGCTCATTATGATTTAGAGCTACATCAGATGGATGTTAAGACGGCATTCCTTAATGGCGATTTGCAAGAAAATGTTTACATGACTCAACCTAAGGTTTTGTCGTGGAAGGCAAGGAGCACATGGGATGTCGGCTTAAGAAATATATTTATGGCTTAAAACAAGCATCGAGGCAGTGGTACCTCAAATTTGATAAAGTTATAAGGAATTTTGGATTTAAGGAAAATGAAGTTGATAACTGCATATATGTTAAGTTCAAGGGGAGTAAATTCACCATCTTAGTGCTTTATGTGGATGATATCTTATTGGCTAGCAGCGATAAGGATATGCTGTTTGAAACCAAAAGATTTCTCTCATCCAATTTTGATATGAAGGATCTCGGTGATGCCTCTTACGTTCTTGGCATTGAAATTCACCGGGACAGGTCCAAAGGAGTATTAAGTTTATCTCAAAAGGCATACATTGACAGAGTACTAAAGAGATACAATATGCATAAATGCTCTGGCTCACCTGCTCCTATCGTTAAGGGCGATAAGTTTGGGACATTTCAATGTCCAAGGAACCAATATGAAACTGATCAGATGAAGACTGTTCCTTACGCTTGACCTATCTAAGCATTATGTATACTCAAGTAAGCACACGCCCGACTTAGCTTTTGTAACCTAATGCTTGGCGATATCACCAAATCCAGGACGGACCATCGAAAGCCGTTAAGAAAGTCTTGCGTTATATGCAAGCTACTAAGCATCTCATGCTCACATATCAAGATACCGATAACCTTGAAGTTGTTGGTTATTGATTCGATTTTGCGGGATGTGTTGATACTAAGAAATCCACGCCAAAGTTATATCTTCACACTCGCTGGAGGAGCTATCTCGTGGAAAAGCTCCAAACAAACCCTTACGGCATCTTCAACGATGCAAGCTGAATTTGTGGCATGTTATGAGGCTACTGGGCAGGCTGTATGGCTTAAGAACTTTATTCCGGGTCTTAAAGTGGTTGACAGCATTTCTAAACCACTCACCTTATACTGCGATAACGAACCCGCAGTCTTTTATGCGAGTAACAACAAGTCAAGTGGTGCTGCCAAACACATTGACATTAAGTATCATGTTGTGAAAGATAGAATCCAGGATCAAACCATTAGTATCAAGCATATTAGTACTAAGTCAATGCTTATGATCCGCTTACCAAAGGCTTACCACCCAATATATTTCGTGATCATGTTGCCGGCATGGGTTTATTGGAAAGCCTCTGATTCTGGATAAAGGACCTTAAAACGAACCAACTCCCATTAAGTATTATGAATATCCATTTTTTAAAATGTAATAGTACACTATAGGTACTGAGGTTGTATGGCACTTCATTGGCCATGCCACATTACCTTGGTATGCTTTTTTCATTTGAGGATGGACTTATGTTGTTAGCCTTACGATCAAAGGGAGAATGTTAGATTGATCTCGCCAATGACCGAGACCGAGTCTCACGGGGCTAAAGCCCACCATCGCGCCCTGATCGGGGGCGGTACCAACTTCTTCTTGGTTCTGGTCCCGGTCTCCTCTAGCGCTATATAAAAGAAGGGATACGGCTGGGTTTTTGTTTTAAGGATTCAAAACCTAAGAACGTCCCAACACTCGCCCGATCGATAACGTGCACTGAGGAGAACGAAGGCCAGACCCGTTGGCATCACCGTGGACGCCGCTGCTCCACTACAACATCCGCGACTCAAGTCGAGGTCCCGGCGCTCAGATCCGCGCCGACCCGACCGTCAGCGACTAACTCTCAGATCCGATGGCTTCACCGGGATCGGGTATGCACCTTTTGATTCCGCACTAATATAAATGGGTTAGGTGTTCTCTTATGAGCTAGGGTTCATGTTTTAGATTAGAGTTTTTTGCTTACAGGCATATGTAGTCGTTGTCACTTCTGTCACGCCATGATATTTGGCGTGGCAATGGTGACTTAGGTATGACCGCCGATCCAGTTCTTCAACCCCCAATTCTCTTCGTCCTGAGCTTCGTCTCTCCTTCCCAAATCCTTCCTCGCCGCCGCCATCTTCCGCAGGCCCCGTCCTCCCCTATCACCGGCCCCATCCACGTCATCTTCTTCCCCGCGCTTACCGGCCCCGCCGCCCCTGCACCGACCTCCTCCACGCCGGCCTCCCAGCATTGGCCTCTTCCCTACACACACCGGCCCCCTTCCCGCTTGCATCTTCGGACCCGTGTAGGTATGAATCAATAACCCTCTCCCTCCACTATGAGTTTTTTTTGCTACGATGAAATGTGTCATTTTTTATCGATGTGTGATTGTAAATGAATGTGTGGTTGTCGAATAGAAAACTGCAAATTGTTGATCAACCTTTTTCATTTGGTCTTTGGTGATTTAGATAAGAGGTCCGTGGCTGGTGCTATGTTCTTGCCATCAAGCGTATTGCAAGTTGTGATGATTGTGACAATTTCTTTTTGCATTGAGACGATTGTGACGAATGTTTCTAGGGCTTGTTCGTCGTGGTCGGTTTGCAACATGCACACAAAATATGGGTGCCTACTATGCACATCCTCTAGTAAGAATCTGTAATGAGTATGATGTTGTTGAACATGTGAGGGAGATAAATTGTTGCATGTAAGATATAAAATAGTGTATCTACCAGCCTAATGTTCTAGATACATTGGCTAGTTATGACAAAATCACATAATTATCTTCCAACTATTGTAGAACTGTCATTACCTCTCTTGATTACAAGAACACATTATCGCTAAAGATAGGAAGAACATATGTTTTGTGTACTCTTGTAGCATATATTCGAAATGATTTTTCTTGGAACATCCTCCATATTCCAATTGCAAGATTATTGTTTTAATTGATTGTGTCATGAGCTGCATGGTTACTTTCTTTGATCTATGGTATGTAATAGTAACATGTACATTGCTTGTTGTTTCCATAATCTGCAAGTGTTGCAATGACCTGTTATGCTAATGTTACTCGAGTAGTTCAAGATATAAAGGGCCTATATATAAACATTTCAAACAGAAAACAACATGCATAGTGAATGTTGTCGTGACCTATGCTTACTTGCAAATACAATATGGGATTAAGGCCTTCCTTTGGGTGCAAGGGTGAGCCTCTCTAAGCACTAGAAATCGCACCCCACTTAGGACAATTCAGACTTTTGGTAACTTCAAGCTCAAGTCGAAACTCATCAAAACATGGAGGCGTGTTGGATGCCCATCTACACTCAATAACTATATATCCACACTTGATCCCACCATTATGAAGGGATATCGGTAGGCTACGCTAGCTGGTAATTTAAAAATTCTACCACGTAAATCAGGATGTCATGCAAGCAAGAGGTCATAAATACTTACCACCAGACATGCAGTGCAGCGGAAGAAGAGTTGGAGCAGCATGATCCAACGTATAGCACGTCGATGATGTGGTTGAAGTCGATCGTCCAGCGTAGTACTTGATTGATTTTTTCAGTTGTGCCTATCTAGAGCATTCCGTGGTGATCATTTCCTCCAGCAACCAATCAAGTTCCTCGTGAAGATCGCAGATCGTCCTTTAGCGCAATAGCAATCGCAGTAGCGTCTCTACAGTATCCACATGTCCAGGGAAGGAACACCGTACGTCGGTGCACTAGCACCAACTCGCACGGTAGGGCTCTTGGGAAGATGGTGGCTAGGGTTTCGGTAGAACATCTCACGTCACGTATATCGTGTGTGTCTCCCAACAGGCTCATGCATCTTCTTATATAGAGCTCATGACAGATCCTATTCGAATACATTTGTTCTAACCCGTTAAGTGTGTGACCCGTGAGGTTTATGCGTAATCGGTTGTGACTTGGAAACTCCTTTCCGATCACGAGTCGTCAGCAGCTCCTAGCAGGACATAACGATTCCCGAATACACACGAATTATATTGGACAAACCTTAATGCAATATGTTCTACGACCAGCTCGTATCTCTATACGACTAGTTCATATATAGTCTCACTCAGTTTGTAACTCCTTACGACCAGGTTTCGACCACATAGTGATTATGTTCGACCAGTCTACGATCAGCTTATATCTCCATACGACTAGTCTGTATCTGTTCGAACTAAACGACCTGCCCTTGTTTTCTCCTTTTGCCTTAAGATATCTGGTTGAACTCCAGGTGAGATATCATGTCATCCATGGACTGTTCAATACTTTCTCGATCAAGTATCAGATAACTTTATGTGGTCGAACTCTTCGACCACTAGTGGCATGGTTATGCACCTTCTTTATCAGACCACATCGAGGGGCCTACAGATATCTCTCTTGTTATGTTAGAAGGGGCAAATCTCATATCCGATCAGTCATATTCATCTGCATGTTTCATAGCATACCTGAAAGCTACCTTTATAACTATCTAGTCACGGAGTAGCATTTGGCAACCCCAAAGTGTATTCCTATACATGTAGGAAACTATACTGAAATCAGGTCTAAGGATTATACATCATCATTGCTTGAGACCAACTGATGACACATGAAATCATAACAATCTCAGCAGTGTCTCAAGGCGGGTCAATCCAATACCATGTTCTCTAACATGTGGTCACATTATGATTTGATATTACTATATCCATGACCGGTGAAATATGATCATCAATCAATACATGTGTTGATCGATAGAGTCAGTAGTGTTATGATGAGTGACATCTGTCCAGGGATACATTTAGAACGACATCATCTAAGTTAAAGAGCTCCACCAACAAGTCACATACTTGTTAATCTTTATCAATGATGATCCATCCAAGGAACGGAATAACATTTATTCAATAACTGATAAACATAAACGTGATACAATCATCTCTATGATTGTCTCTAGGGCATATCACCAACACATTGATCTTTAAAAGGCTCCAATCAAACTACATGCACCATTTGTGCACCAAAAAAACTTTCATGATAAAAATAGTGTGTTCTATAATTTGCAATACCTGATTGGCTTTTTAGACCCTTTAGTGGAAACATATATTGGAATATCATCTCATGTATGATCCGCCTATCCAATTCCCTCAACTGAAAACTAAACCCCGCACCTAGAGAATTGAGTTTGATGTACTAAGGCAGTACATAATAAATGGAATGTTTAGGATTGTGATTGTGAATGTCATAGGATTGTGAAAAGAAAAACTACTTTAGTCATACATAGAATGTTCAGTACTACTTACGAGAGTAGTTTGTTCGTATGGCATGCAGTACTGACTTTGTAATGTTTTGTTCGAATTGTTGGATTTAGGTGGGCCTGTTAGCTAAACGGGTAGTGCTGCGGACCTTGGTGGCATGGAAGTGACCGTTCTTGTGTTTCGAGAATCACCATGTTTAAACTCTTTTGACGAGGATTAAGTCAACCTTTGGATGGGATGAGCCGGGGGTCGTTGTTGGAATGCAGGGGCGATATGACGTTGGGTTGGTTTCTAAGGTGCACGTCTTGTTGACGCCAATCTTGTTCGATGATGATTGAGACACGTTCAAGGATGTGCTCGCATATCAGGTCCGGTCGTTGCAACTGTGGTGGAGAGGACAATCGTTCTTGAAGATTTGCGAAACAATTTGGATGTGGTCAATGGCACTATGGAGAAACTAGAATCCGGTCGATCTTTCGCAAGGCCTCCCAATGGAGGAGCAACCTTCCTAAGAGTTCGTTGGCGTTGGTGTTTATCAACGATGCCCCTGTTGGTGGATCTGTCATATGTGCATGTTACTTCCCCACACCATGTTAGTGACCTTGTGGTTGATTTCAATGGTATTGTAATAAACAACGAGCTTGAGGAGGTGTTCCGAGATGGAATAACCGGTGACCTTGAGTCCGACGAAGGCTGGAGCTCGACCGAAAACGAAGCTCCCGCCCCGCTTAGGAAGGTCAAGTTCTTCGCAGTGTAATGGGTGAGGTCCCGTCGGTACATGCATTCGATAATGTCAGAATGGCTGATAACACGGTCTGTGCAAATGGGTTGAAGAGCAGAAATGACATTGCGGTCCCAGAGAATGACCTAATACGCAAGAACATGTTGTTTCCAAGCATGAATGATATCAAGGTTTGGCTGCAAGAATACTCAGTATGGCATCATCGTTCGTTTGTAGTGCAACATTCTGACGTGAACAAGAGGTATACCGTGAGGTACGAAAGGGGTGAGGATGGAAGGTATGGGGGCGCAAAACTAGGGACAAGCAATGGAAAAATAGCAAATGTGAAGCAGCCTCACTCTTGTGGGGCCGCACGAGTGTCCGGGGAGCACCTTCAGGCGACCGCTAATTTCATTGAAAGGCGTATTATCGGGGTTGTGGATGTCGATCCTGATGTGACCGTCGCCACCCTCATCGAGGTTATCTTTGGGTTCATTAAGTACCGTGTGAAGTACGGTAAAGCATGTAGGACAAAGCAGATAGCGATGTAGTTGTTGTGGGGTGATTGGAAGGAGGCTTACGAATTGTTTCCTCGTATCCTAACCGTTATGCAGGCCAAGAATCCGAACATGGAGTTTTATCCTTGGCACGAGAACCGAATGGCCACAAAAATGAACTACGAGGCGACGGTTATGCCACGCGAGGGATAATGACGTGACAAAGCAGTTTAGTCATGCCAGTACACATGGCGTGGTAGGACTTAACTCTCGAAAGCCTCTCTCCTCTTTATGTCCCACTTTCACTCACTCTCTCTTTCTCTAGCCCCTTCTCGCCTACATCAGTTGCGAGAACAACCGATTGACTGCCATCTCTTTTTTTACTTCAGTTGTTGACTACTCACATGCATTTAACCACACTATGACGCCATCTTTTCAGAAAGACTAGACCATTCTTTGCCATGCAAGTTACTCATATACATTTAAGCACACTATGAGGCCAGCTTTTCAGAAAGACAAGACCATAGTCTGCTGCGCAGGCTACTCACATGCAATTAAGCACACTATAGCGCCAACTTTTCATAAATATAAGACCATACTATGTCGCGTAGGCTACTCACATACATTTAACCACACTATGACGCAGGCTACCAAATCGACATGACAATACTATGCATCATCAGCTTTTCAGATCGAAAAGACGGGACTCTACTGCGCACACTTTTCAGAGGGACATGACAGCACTCTGTCGCACCCGCTTTTCAAATTGAAAAGACCGAACTCTGCCGCTTAAACTTTTCAAGCGGATGAGACAACACACTTGAACTCAACCTTCTCAGAATTGAACGCATCCTACACATCGATTTCTTGTGTGTTCTCACTCCACCATGTGCATTACACCTTATGTATTATAAAAATATGTAGAAGAGATCTGCAAGATAACACTACACTACACAACCAAACCCAACACTACACCAGAGCTTGCTTCACACAACTAGGAGGAAGGAGATGGAGGACTCGGCAAATATGTACAAGAGGATAATGCAGAAGCGTAAGTGGCTAACCGAGAGGGCCAAACCCTACCCGGATAAGTCTGTGAAGGATGCGCCGGTACCATCGCGGTTCCCAGTCCCGCAATGTGTATGCGAAGAACCAACAAAGATCATCCAGTCCACACACTCGTAAGCGTATCTTGCACACATAAAGATTTCTCACATTATACATTACATTCCACAAATCTCTGATTACACACGCCCATAATGGCAGCCAGAGATGCAATGCAACTTCTTCCAATGGATCGACAGCCCAGAGATGTATGATAGGGCATTCATCCTGCAGAAGTACATATTGAAATTTCCATGGCGAGCCGAGACCTACCAGCATTGGACACCTTACATACCCAACCCCGACCCAACTGAAAAGGCATCAGACGAGCCCAAGAAAGCAGATGAGTACGACAAGGCCAAGCGAGCGATGAACAAGGGGAATGCTCCTGGAAGTGAGACCGTGGATCGTACTACCGCTCCCCGTCACCCGGGCACACTCCAGATCCAAGAGGTAAATTATGTTCATTATGCATCATAATTATTAATTTGACCTGACGTTCCGTTATGCTAACATCGTTCAACCGTCCACCCCATCTCGCTAGACATGGATGACTTCGAGACTAGCCGCCACGGCTGCGGGCATCAAGGGGACAAGGGGAAGGCTCCTGAAAGTGAAAATATCGGTTGTACTACCACTCCCCGTCGCCCAGGTGCACTCTGGATCCAAGAAGTAAATTATGTTCAGTATGCATCATAATAATAATTTAGCCCGATGTTATATTGTCTTAACATTATTCAATCGTCCACCCTGTCTCGTAGAACATGGATGACTTCGAGACTGGTCGTTGCCGCCGCCACGGGTAGCAAGAGACTGGGGGAAGGGAGCGATGGATGGGCCGCCGAAACTAATGATCTTTGTTCCAATTGAATTTATTTTCATTCCGAAAAGGCACATATGTATTGTAGGAGTAATTCGGTTTGTTGCATCGTGCATGATATTGTTTCTTATGCACGTAACCAAACTCTGTGTGTCGTGTAATTTGTAACTTTATTAGAAAGCATATTTCAATTCCCTGCTACGTTGTAAAACCGACTATAAATCTCGTCGTCTTTTCGCGTTCAATTCTTAGAGTAGCAAGGCAGACAACAACATATTAAAAAAGGGTCCAAAATGTGTGTCCTACAAGTAGGCACGAAATGGTCTACGTCCCAAAAGTGACGACGAGCACCACATATCATTACGATAGGATGAAATGTGCGTGCCTAATCATCCGTCTGTTCATTCAAACTAACAACATCACATGTCCGAAATAAAATCTACTACTTAGGATTGTGCATTCACTTAGTAACATTCAATTCTTGCTATCTCAAATCAGGTTTATAAATTTTGAAACATACGCTCGTGTAAAATCAAATGCTAAGAAGATGGTACATGAGAGTGAAATTGTGTATTACAATTTCATCTTTCGTGCAAAATGGTCCGCATATCTTATGCAACAAACGTAAGATTTTATCGTGCGAGAACACCTTTAAATAATATCAGCCCCTGTCACGCCAACTATAATGGCACGACAAGGCAGGATTGTCGCGCTATGGGTTCCGGTGTGACTACTGTCACGCTAACTCTCCACGTTGGCATGGCGTACCCGAAGGGGCTTGTGTGACAGTGTGAGGACCCCCGGGTTATCTCCCTAAGACCGAGACTAAGCATGGTCTTAAGGACATAACTCTAGGCCTCAAGTAAATGGATTCCAACTTAACTACATATAAGTGAGAGGTTCAACCAAAACTAGAGCCTCAATGATCATGCGTCTTTGCTCCATCTGCGAGCACTACATGATTGTCGGCCTTCTAACCACCAAACACGACACTTAAAGAGTTAAATGGGAATCCACGAACAGCGAGTACAAGATCATATTGGCTCCCAAGATCAGCGACCAATATGCTCATACTCTTCATACAACGTTGATCACATCCATACAACATTCATACATTAATTGTTCAAAAGACGCACGATATAGTTGTTAAAGTCGCAACTATTACAACTACCGACCGCCAAATTCAAATGAGATCATAAAGTAACAATAAGCAATATAAATAAACCAAAAGTCCAAATGGTATGCCCCATAACCCAAGGCAACCGATCGGGTTAAAGATAGCACTACTCGTCGCTGTCGCCTAAATCGGCATCGACGAGCTCATCGAGCTCGATATCGACCTCACCGAAAAGAAAAACAAAAGGCCACCAACATCCGGCCGAGTACAAGTGCACTCGCAAGTCTTACACAAATAAAAAGTAGTATGCTAGAGGTTGTTCCAAAGGATGGCTCATATTGGCTTAGTTTTGCAAAAGAGACGCAACAATTAACAACCTACACATACTAGTTTCCAAGTGCCCATTTATAAATCAGATTTGAAGTAGAAGTAAAGCTCATGAATAAGTAATAACATGAATCACAAATGAATCATAAAAGTGTCAAAGTGGCGGTCCACTTTGATACAACAACAAGTACACAATTTAACAAAGTGGTCATCCACTTTGCTACAACACAAGCATGAATATCCCATTCGTGACAATCCCAAGTTTTTCCACAAAACAAATATGTCAAAGTCTAACAATAGTAACTCCCGAACTCAAGTGTTGTCCATAACCTAGGACGAGGCTATTCGAATAGATTTATACCTGCAGGGTGTACTACTTTACCCACACGACTTGATTAGCCCGTTAAGCCTCCGGATGCCTCCAAAATAGCATACTTCCTATGGTATGCCGGTAAGGGTAAATCAAGATATGGTCATTTTAGCAAGAAGATTTCATTATGCTAAGTCCTCAACCTTGGGCTCCTAGGCGACATAAGACGTTACGGTCTATATGCCCTATCTACCAAGCAAGGAACATAGGGTTTAACGGCCCTATGGCCTCACAAAACCACCGTGGGGCTCAACACAATAAAACCTTCCCCTACTTAACCATACGGCTCCCAACCCGCATGTGATAGCACGAATGTACTTGAATCAACGACGTTACTAAAGTTCGGTCCTTGTTGGTCTAGACAAGACAATCCACATACCCAATCTCGTGCACGAAGGCACCTTCACTAGCATCCACTTGTCCGACCCAAATCTCATTTTAAATGACAAAATTTTAACTCTTGAAACAGATACGAAGATCTGAAATAAACCAAAAGTTATAAAGTTTGTATGTCCCATGACCTGTCGGGTTATTCCGCCAATCAAACTATCGTTCTAGACTTGCATGGCTAAGCAACACATACCACGTAAGTCACACAACTTATCCTAAGCATTTCAAGATCGGAATAATTTAAGGATAACCACAATGACAAGACAATAGGATGTATCTAACTATTCAACACAAAAATAGCGACATTAATAAAATAGCATGCAAGCAAATATCATTGCACTAACTTAACAAAAGCGGGATCAAATATGATGCAAAAGAAAGTTCAAATGATGCTTGCCTTGCTGGTATGCTAGCCGCTGTCCCTCAAGAGCGTATAAGTCAATATTGATGGCTTCGGGATCTATTTAAGTATAATACCGAATAAACACCGAGAAATACTCAAAAATTCAAAGTGCTCAAAAATGCATGATTTTTCTACAGTAGAAATTTTATGCCATGAGGTGAATATAGGGACAAGAATTATTCCAATTGGATTCAGTAGGTGAAAGTTATGGTCATATGAAGTTTGTATGTCTCGACAATGCAGTTTATCCAATTTTAACGTTTTGGCTAAATTTTGTAGAACAGAAGGAAGGAAAATGAATTTATAGATAATTAGGTCATATTATTGTGAGTCCACTAAAAATTGGTTCATCCTAATTGGAGTTTCCAAGCAAAAGATATGAATTTTCAAAGTTATAGCCATTTTTCTATTGTAAAGATAATCAATTAAATGCTCATTTTCCAAATCCATCTTTTCTGTTACCGAGATAAATGTGCAACCTATTTTGAAATAAAGTTCATCAAAAATGAAAATTACCAGCACTGGTTTCATCCCATTTGGAGTAAAAATGAATTTGTTATGCATTTTGGAAGTTAATCCTATTTTTCAGTTCATAAATAAACACATTCTGATTTTCTTAATCGATTAATACTTTTCTTACCGAAGCTCACCTAGCCACCGCTCTCGACATGTGGGGCGTAATGATGTCATTTCTCATTTACCCGGGATTTAATTTTCCGATCGACAAGCGGGCCCGCATGTAAGCGAGACGGCTTACAAGATAGTGCGTGGACCACGGGTCCATGACCGGTTCTCAAAGACGATTATCGTGCGTTTAAGTGGCTAGGCCCACTTGTCACCACCGCTATCTCCTCGTGTTTCACATCGGGCCCGCATGTCATAGACACATATACTCGCTTAAGACACCATTAATAACGATGGCGGTCATTAACCATTTAATGACCGAATCAAGCCTTAATGGCTTTGCTTACGCTTGTCGGACGCGTCCGACAACGCGCCGTGAGATTGCTCGTGGCTCGCCGGCGCTCACGCCATGGCGAGGCCGGCCAAGCGCGCTACATACCGCGCAATAACCTTGCGCAACTTTGGGTGGTGGTGGCTATGCCCGAGGTGGCGTGCAGCGGCTCGTCGGAGAGGAGCGGCGGTGTACAACACGCCAATCGGTGCAAAGAACTAGTTAAAGCTCAAAGAATGTTCAAATGCGGGTGCTGAGCATCTAGGGACTCTTGAGAGCTACCGAGAGTTGGAGAGAAGAGTGGATGACCGGAGTGGCTTGGCGACGGTGAGGTCCACTACAAGTGCGGCTTCAATCTGGGAGGAGACACCTGAGCAACAAGGAGGATAATGAAGCTTCGGGATGGCTCATAGATCTCTAGGAGTGCTCGGTAGCAAAGAAATGACTAATGCCTTACCGGATCAAGTGGGAGACGAAGAGTTTGCTTTTCTACTAAAACGAACCAATCTTCAATTCACGAGCTCCTATCGCATTGCCAAAATTGGATGAGGGAACTCATACTCTAACTTAAAGACATGGTGTGACGCTACCGAGTTAGCGAGTATCTCACCGAGGCGAAGATAGCTCGAGTTGTCCCGGTGCAAGCTCGGGCGTGAACCGAGCCGAGGAAGACACTGTCGCGTTCCGGAGCTACAAGCGAAACCAACACATGGGCTTAGTCAAAATGGAATCAAGATCGGAGAGAGCTCGGAGACCCGAGGCGAGAGGTTTACCTAAGAACAGAGCTCACGCTAGCTTCCCTCTCCTCGGCAACGGAGGAGAAGCACGGAAAGGCGAGAGCAGGAGGCGTGTTAAAGCCAAAGAATCGACGGAGCAGAGGCGGCGTTAGCTAGGAAGCTCTGGGATTGGTCGTAGGGCGGTGCGGTCACTGCGTCGACGGAGCTTCGCAGAGCATGGCGCGCGTGGCGCTTGGCCGCGCGAGCGCCAGCGAGAGTAAACGGCGCGACGGAGGCGGGCCCACATGTCGTGGAAGCGCGAGGCGCGGCGCGATCACGTGGCTCGCTCGTGGGCGTTCGATTCAATCGGACGGTCCACGTTCTAACCGGTTCGGGCGAATCGGTTCGCCAAGCGGCTCGGTCGGACTCATCGTGCAAAGGGTTTGAGTCCGAGAACAAAGGTTCTATTGACCGATTTGAATTTTAAACCTCCTAGTTTGACCGGGCTCCAAAATATAACAATAAAATTTATAAAAATGTGAAATAATTCTGAGGGGTTCTTGGGGTGGCCTAGTATCCATAAAAATTAAGACACCCCATTGTTCATCATTCATTTGGTATATTTCAAAATTCCAAAAGCATATGTTGATAATTGAGTTTTGAAATTTATGAGGTTCATATTGGGTTCCAAAAATTTGGGAAAAATTATATTAATACATGATAATTAATGTAGTAATTGAATAAATTGTTTCACAAGAATGATCCTAAGTTTTTGATATTGTTTTCTTAAGGATTTATTTGGATAAGAGGAGGTTCATATATTTGAATAAGCTTTTTCCAAATGCAGAGTATGATAAAAATGCTTGAAAAACATGATGCATGCTAATGAGATGCATAGTAATCTTCTTTATTAATTTGGGGATGTGACAGACAGGTTGGGCTATACCAGTAATAATAGTGTGATAGAATGGTTTGGTCACGTCAAGGGTTAAAATTGAAAATAAAATTAAGGATGAGTTAATTTTAAAAATATTATTAAAAAAGATTAAATAAAAAAATCGTAGTACAGTGCCGATGTGTTCAGCTATGGATGCATTTTAATTTTAGAGGAGAAACCTACTCATCAGTCACTTGCAATGCAATCGTCCGAAGTTCCAGCTACTCCCATCTTAGGACGTCAAGAGAGGAGTGTCTTTGGACAAACAGCACCATTAGAACTTGTACAGCCTAGCCTAACTTGTACAGCCTAGCCTAATCCTCGTGCTTTTTAGGTGTGTTGCTGTTGGAAAAGCGAGCATGCTGAGCAGCTACAAAAGACTGCGTCTGGAAGGAACGGAGCATGGCGAAATAATGGATCCTAGCAATGATGTGGCTCTTCTTTGGCAGGATGGCAGATGGCAGATGGCAGTGCACCAAACTCTCCATGCATCCATGTTCTACATCTGCACTGAGGAGCAAGGCATATCAATGCTGCAATGTTAGGTGGTACTGTGCATGCAAGCCCACGGATTGGTTCATCAGCCGCGTTTTGAATGCAGTTGACTGGAATTAGTCCTGCAAGAAACACACACGATGCACAACTCTGCACTTGCATGCTGAATACATAAGCGTAGATAATCTCATGTGCTTCAGGAATTTTATATGCATGGTCCGTTTGAGCTCAGGCATAATGTACACCAACCTAAGAAATGGCTTCAACGGTCCAGCCATTTGGATGACAGTAGTTGAACTAATGCAATTCCAGAACAACAAAAAAAAGTGACATTATCATATTCATGTCAAAATGAAGCAGTGTTTGCTGGTCAGCAATCTCATATTGCATCACTCCAGGTTGATCACTGAAGCAGTTCAACCACCATACATCAAACTACAGACTATTGCAGCATAGCAATAGCCAATGGTAGTATCTGACGAAACAAGTCTTAACCAGAAAATGTACCTATACTGATGAATTATTAGCCAAAACAAAAAAAATCGTCAGCCATCGTAGCAGCAAGAGCGCGCTGAAGCCATGACAGCAACAAGGTATAGTTGTGTGCAAAGACCTAAGCATAGCTACCTTTACAAGCTGTTGCTATTTATGTATGGAGCTTTAGAAGTTTGTATCTGGTATACTAGTTTCTCGGGCTATCTACACATCTCATGAGCTTGACAGGCTTGCAGTAGGCGTCGCAGGCACCGGGTTTTTCTTCGTTGAGTTGGTTTCACCCCAATGCCATAACATACTCTCCCAGTAGCAGAACTTCTCAAAGCAAGTTTTCAGCCTCGGATCAGTTATGTTCCGTCGCCAATGCCCGTCAATGAAGTTTGCTTTCTCGGCCTGTCTCCGATCCCACTCCAACCCAGCCTTCTGCCTTGATCTCAGAAGGCAGTAGCTCTGAAGTTTCTTAGGCATCTTGTCATGCACCTTCCACCAACGGGTATGCGCAACATCACTGGCAAACTCCCGCAGTATTGGAACATTCCAGTTGCAGTCATAGTCCCGGAAGCACAGCCATGGTTTGCGGCCTAAATAGTGAAGGACATAGAGGATCGGTGGGTCAGCGCCAAACAACTGAGTCTTCTTCACCTTCACTTCCTGTTCATCACCCTCCCAGAAATGCTTCAAGAAGTTCATGTGTTTTGGAATTCGATGCCACCATGTGAATATCTCATTCAGGTATCCTTGGTCACCACCATTGTACGATGTTATCTCATTGATGTGATCCATCAACAACCGGAATGTGCAGTTTGAAGGTTCAATAACCATGACACCAGAATTGAAGAGTGTTGCATTGTTGCCAGTTGCAGTGATTTCTGGCATTGCAAATAGAAAATCAATATTTCTCAAGATGAGGAGATCCGCATCGATGAATATAATCTTGTCATAATCTGTGAGCTGCCATAGCCGGAATTTGCTGTAGTTCCACTCATTATAGGCATCACGCTCGGCCTTTGGATTCCGGATCCTCTGGATAATTCTGACCTTCCACCCTGCAGATTCCAGACCCTTCCGGTGGTGGTCACTTATGGTCTCATCAACAAGAATAACAAGGTCCCTTGTTGATCCTGCTTGGCGAATGCTTTGAGCTGCTGTGATTGCACCGCAGACATACTCGCTTGCTGAATGCAGTATTGTAGCATATGCTTCTCTGCGTCTGTCTACCGAGTAAAGTCGTGCTGTAAAAGAAAGGATGGGTGTTATGTACCAGAAATTTCCAAGTTATTCAGAAAAAAAACTAATAGGTGTAACCGTACAATATGTAGATATGAGTATATTTTCTAACAAAAGTTGCTCATGCATGTCTATGATAAAGCAGACAGAGAGTCTTGCTATGATATTTCAGAAAACGATACCATACACATAATTCAACTACCATGATTCTTCTTAGACGCCAAACGCTTGCAGCAATGTTGGTGTTTAAATTAGAAAAATTTAGACAAACAAGTAGAAAGTTACTGGGTTTTCTTTGGCCAAATATGCATTGGATATTAGGGAATAATGAGCGCCTTTAGATGGGAAGCTATTGAAAACTGCAGACAATCAACTTACCTTTTGCTTTGAGTGGAACAGCAAGCTCACAGGATCCAACTGGAAGTCTAAGCTTCTCCCTTAATGCCTTCAAGTCAGGCTTGTATAGCCAAGCATTGCCTTCATGTTTCACAAGATTCTTGCAAGAGAAGAGATTTGGAATCGGGAAACAATCAGTCACAAACAGCACATGGACCCCGCGATTGCCTCTCGCAGAAGTCACCGCCAATTTTGCAGCTGACAGCTGCAGATGAAGCCGTGCAACATCTCTTGACCAACCCCCCACTCGGGTACAGGGAAGCTTCACAGCAACAACATCAAAGTGTGTCCCTCTTGGAAAATTAGGCTCTGGAAGTGACGGACAAGATGGTATCTCTGTTTCTTCCTCCTCATCAATCCATTCGGGATACAGAGTCTGCCAGGTAATGCTTTCCTTAGCATGCTCTAGCCTCATGATCAAAAATTCGCTTTCTGGGAGCAATTGTGTCCAAGAGCCAAACTCAGTGCTGTTAAAATTTAAGAGTCCAACTTTCAGTTTTTGTTCACCACCATTCAGATTTTCTATAGTCCTATACACATCCTCCCACTGAACACCGATAGAAGATACATATCGTGGATCAGGGCTTGTCTTATCAAATATCCACCCAACATTGACAAACCTGCAAAGCATATGAATTGCATGAGCTCCAGGGTGATAGGCAGTTGTTATCATATGTAATTCCAACTCAACCTTTACAAGAGCCTAGCGGGAACTGACGTTAAGGTTTCCTCATATTCTACATGTAGTACTGAATATCGTAATGAGATACCTCTCAATAGGTATACTCACCGAGAACTGGACTGCAATTGATGCTCGTACACAGATGGCGTGTATAGGAGTGTCAGAAATGCAGCGGACATGATTGCGAAGAGCAAAAGTTGCAAGGATCGGAACTTGCAACCAGAGCTTTTCTCTAGGACAAAGACATCAAATTTTCCAACCTCTTTGAAGCTTTTGCTTTTCTGGGTCCTTCTCTTAGCTGTGTCATCACTGAAAAAGGAGTAGAGGAAACAGTCAGAGACAGCAACTCCTTTCAGTAAGTATTTGAACATGAAGTAATAATTCTGGTAAAGAAAAATTCAGAATGGAACTGGCATAAACAGCTGTATTAGGTTGGTACGTTGTTGCAATAGTTATTAAATAATGCTTCGGTGCTGATCCCATGAGAACAGTGGAGATCCTTTTTTTCAGTTTCATTTTGTTACGCAGGAAGTTAAGTTTTTTTCCCTTTTACTTTGGTTAGTATCACAACCATTGGTGGATGCTAGAAAAATCATTAGAAAGTGGGAGCTCAATGTAGGTAAGATGAAACGTAAGACTTGGGACCACTTAGGAAGATAGAAGGGAGAACTCCATCTGAAAAACAAAAGGATAGATATGATTACTCCTGAAGAACTAAGTATGATTACCCTAAACGACCAGCTCATATTAATATTGTTTTTATCTGAAGTACATGGGAGTAACCCAAACTGTTCACCAAGGTTCCTATCAAAACCACCATCGCAACATAATGACAGTTTTAGAGGGTAACATACCCTGGCCCCTACCTTTCCCCATTGCTTACCACCAGAAAGATAGCCTACATAACATTTTCCTAGATGATGGTGTTTCGCTTCCTTGGAGTTTGCATTAGTCTAATACCTAGAAGGTTCATAGGACTGGCCTCTATAGCTAAACACACCTTGCAACACTATAACTAAAGTATTCAAAGCACATCTTTTGAAAAGGAGAAATTGCAGTCTCTCGTATTGTAGTATGGGAAAGTGATCACACTAAAGTTATTTGGCTATCAAAGAAGAAAGGCTAAAGGAGAAAAACACCACACAAGTTTCTCAGCACTGAGATTGAAAAGGATTAACCAAAATAAAATTAGCGCACGCTTATATTCCTCTGGTCCTCTGCTTTAATAGTCGCATCTTTTAGGAAAGGAAAGCATCACTAATCACAAAGATGCCCCGGTACCTAATCCTCCATGTTCTTGGTCTCAAATCGCGATTCTTTTAGGAAAGGAATGCATCATTAATCACAAAGATGCCCCGGTACCTAATCCTCCATGTTCTTGGACTCAAATCGCGATTTGAATACCTTCAAACACGCAACGAAAAGCTGCACGGATTAGTAATCCCAGATGTAGAGAAGACAACCTTGCAGTATACTACTACCACCAAGTATACTACTACCACCATAAACATCAAGAAGACTGGTGCAAAAACGGTGATGACCAAGGTTGCCGAAATCACTCGGTTGGTCGCGCATCCAAGACTCAAGCACACACCAAAACCCAACATTTTCTACACGCTGAGCGCGCCCCTTGGGCAACAGGCACGAAACACTGTAGCTGACATGCTCAACGTGGCAAACCCGGTGACCACTGCTGACTGCACATGGAACTAATGCGTGCAGAGATTTAATAGCATTGGTGACAAGGAGCAGTCTTTGGGGTCAAATTTGCGGTGAGAAACACGACCAACGACGGCTGGCACCACAAAACAGCAAAACCGGTTTAACCAGATTATTAGCACCTAAATATGGGCTCAAAATCGTCACAAAAGTAAAACTAACTTTCGGTTAGTCACAAAGGGAAAAGGTGAAAAAAAAGACAGATTCATAGTTCTCAACACATCGGCATCGAACAAGACATATCAGAAGCCACAGCACAAGGGAAAAGAGAGCATGCTTGTGCTGCTTCTCTGGCTGGAAGTGGTAGAAATGTGGGAGGATGGATGGATATCATAAAGGCACAACCACCACCAACCACACCACCTACAAAATCAGGGAAGTTAAGGAAGAGGGCATGATGAACGGAAGCCAAAAGGGGAAGAACGGCATCTTGTACAGGGTACAAGGCAGTACAATCCTGCAAGATTATATGATGATATGGCCAACACCACCAACATGACCACCACAGCGATGGCTTAATTAGCCCAGTCAATCTAGCATGCAACACATGACAGCACATGGCAAAGCACACATCCAGCCTATGTATAACCAGCTAAAAAGCCACACAGAGGCGCAAAAAAGAAAGAAAGAAAAAGAGGAGCTTTTCTTTAGATCGAGGTGGTTCGGATAGAGAGATCTTACGCTGCTCCGGCCGGCCGGTACCGCGCCTCCAACGAACCCATGAGGTCTCTCTTTCTCTCTCTACCTGAATCCTCCTCTGAGTTCACTGCCTCTC
The DNA here is from genome assembly GCA_036346395.1 of Hsuehochloa calcarea. Taxonomy (NCBI): domain Eukaryota; kingdom Viridiplantae; phylum Streptophyta; class Magnoliopsida; order Poales; family Poaceae; genus Hsuehochloa; species Hsuehochloa calcarea. Next base: position 57,509,058 of record CM070593.1, on the reverse strand, counting down.
AGGTCTCAGGCAGCCCACACTATCGCCTGAGAGGTTGCGCAGCTTCTCATCTGAAATCGGAACAACAAACACAGGAGGATTCGTGTGAGCACGAAGTTAAACGGAACAAAGAAATGTTCTAATGCCACACACTCACACAGGAAGGAAGAAAGATTAACAGGCAAAGAAATGAATGTTTCCGGAGATGAAGAGCGGAACGGGGAAGAAATGGACAGTAGAAAAGGAGTAAATATTGGAGAGCAATGCAAAGTAAAGCTGCAAACCAAAATCTGACACCGCCAAGGCACCATCGCAAAAAAACAACAACAACAAAAAGTAAAGAGAAAAGGGCAAATCTGCTGCACAAAGAGAGCAAAGGAGAGCGCAGAAACCACCAAATCAAGCAAATGGTGGTGCCACACCGCCGCCGGAGAAAAGAACCCAAAGAGAACCAAGAACAGATCAAGCAGCGCCCACAAGAACGCGTCAAACCAGATCAGAAAGCCACGAACAGCTCAAGAACGGGAGAGGCCACAGATGTCACAAGGGAGGAAGGCCGCATGCGCGCGTACCCGGAGCGCAGGCAAGGCGGCGGCGGCGGCGGCTGTAGGCTGTAGCAATGGCAAGAACAACAGGACGAAATGGACACGCAGTGGTTGGTGTGGTGGTGGCGCCTGAGTGGCTTAGCGGCTCCGGCTCCGGCTCCCTCCTACTGTACGAAGGTCTCGGGGAGCGGAGAGGAAGCAGGAGCGTTATATATAAAGAAAAAATATATACTCGCCAGCCCACACAGAGGGGGAAAGCGAGAGCAAGCTAAGCACAGCTGACGAAATGAGAAACGCGAGCGCGGCAATTTAACGGGTGATCTTTGCCGCTTCTCGGGTCCACGTCGTGTACGTCACGTCAAGGGCCAAATGTTCCAAGCAGGGGTCGGCGTGATTAGCGGAGTCGGTGAGAATTGTTAGGCGCGCCCTTAATAAGGGAAAGAATAATGGTCGGTAGAAAAGAAAAGAAAAGGAAAAAAACTAGAAACGGAGGAAAACGATGGAAATTGGTGTATGCCAAAAATAGGCAAAGAACGCGAAAAGAAAGCACGAAACGTTTCCAAGAGAGATGACCGGCCAGTATCTGTTATGTTGGTGACACACATTCTACTTGCGTTAAATTACATATACAACAACACGAGATGTTTCATCGAGCGCGTACAAGAATTGAGGGGGTCAGGAAAAGAACTCACGACCTTCCTCTATGCAACGGTACGGATGTAAAATAGTTTAGATAGTTGTTTGATTTTACCAACTTTTGACTGATAGGCGGATTGGATCAGATTGACGTGTTTCGCGGCATACCGTGTGAAGCCATGTCTCAACGCATATCTAAACTAGCCATTAGGAATCTTCCTATGTAGTTCTCTTATCCTATCAGATACTATTCCGCACGAACTTTTGTTATTAATTTCTAAACTGTTTGACCTAAAAAGACTTCTAAACCGTCTCGGAATCCTAGATCTGCGGTTGAATTATTCCCTCTTTGGCCTTCGCCACTTTTCATGTCTAAAATGTGTCGACTGCTGAGTGCTCCATCTTCTGATTCTAATCAACACCGCACGCACATTGGCATAAACCAAAAAAATCCTACTGAAAGAAACTCTTAACTGCTAAGGTATATTTGGAAAACCGTTGTATCCTATTTACTAGTATTAACTAGCTGATTTTTTTTTTAAAAAAAACAATAGTAGTTTTTAAAAATTACAAACATAAATAGTGATGTTTTTTTTTTACAAAACTATGCTTTTATCGTTATTCCAATGGTGACAGTATACTAGGCAGTGACGACAGGGGTTTGGACAGTACATAGATATCTCTATCATCAGTTGAAATGATGACTCAACTGGCGGCAGGAACCTATCGCCACTACAAATGATGACAAGACTCTATCGTCATTTTAACTGGTGATAGGGGACCTCTCTGTATTGCTTTGTTACTTACTATTTTTGAGCACATATTTTTGTGTACAAATCACAATGATATTACATAACATTCAGCACAACGTCGTAACATCTTTTCTCGACAAATCAAAATGATATTACAGAACATTCAATGCAACGTCGTCACATATTTTGTCGACAAATCACGCTAACATTACAAACCATTCACCACAATGTTGTCACCTAGTTTTTTTGACAAATCAAAGTGATACTACAAAGCATAGCATTGGACGCCATATATTTCAACAGGGTGAGCCTATCCAGTGCTCGCAACCTCAACATCCTCCATGTGGATCGCCTCGAGTGGGGAGAGCGGATGAGGTCCCCGCGGTGACATTCGGACTGCCGATGTCTTCTCCGTTCTGTAGATTTCTCGTAGGGCATTTCTTGAAGGTGTGTACGGACTCCCTGTAAATAGAACAGTTCTTCGTACGACGTCTTGTTTCTGCTTCGTCCATATCGTTCCTGATGCATCGTACATGTTGCCAATCAACCTTTCCCTTTAGCCTATCAATGTCCGCGGCCCAGATAAGTTGCTCGCAGGTCGGATGGCTAGTGAAATGGCCAACCCAGCCGTAACCATACAGCTCTAAACTCCAGATTTGCATCACCCCGTCCTTGTTGAAATAATCAGAGAGGTACTGAACGAGATGTTGCGCCACCTTTGAACATGCGGCCACAATATGGGTGTATCAATAAGAAGAGTCTTGTTGCAAGTGCATACACAACTAGCGCGGCGTAGTGTGCACTCGTGTCCGCGACGTCCTTTATTCCTACACAGTATCTCGAAGCGAAGCTCCTTGTGTCCATCTTGAATGCCTCGTGCATCTAACCCTTCTTGCTATTCTCCTCCATGTACTTTGTGATCAAGGAGAAGTATCATTTGCTATGGTGAGTGATGTATTATTGTTTCTGTCAACAAAATAATTTATGATACCGCGGAGAATTACCTTCACAATACCAACCAAAGGGAGGCAACATGCGTCGCGCATGAACCAGTTGTACACCTCGACTAGATTGGTTGTCATGACACCATATCGAGCACCACTTCTATCATGTAGCAACAAACACTTCTTCTTATGCTCGTGCTCAATCTAGTCCAAGAAGTATTTCACTTGTGCCCCCAGTCTTCCTCACCAAACTAGGATCATCTGTGGGTAGCTGTGCCAATACTTCGGGGGGCCCGACTAGTGCTTGTAGCGGCCTTTTTGCTACCTCCCTTTTTACGTTCGGGTCCGCTCATCTAGAATCTTCCAAAGTGCGTCAAAATTTCGCTGCTAGTTCTAGTTATACATGTTGGAAATATGCCCTAGAGGCAATCATAGAGATGATGATATTTCATTATGTTCATGATTTTGATAATATGTTATTGTGTTTCTTGAATGAATCATTTGTTATTGATCAATAAGTATGTGACTTGTTGATGGAACTCTTTAACTTACATGATGTCATTCTAAATGTATCCCTGGTCGGAGGTCACTGGCCGGAATACCAATGACTCTATGACTAGCACATGTATTGATTGATGATCTGATTTCACCGGTCATGGATATAGGGATATCAAATCAATAATGTGAGCACATGTTAGAGAACATGGGGTTGGATAGACCCATCATTGAGACACTATTGGGATTGTTATGAATCTTTGTGTCATTAGTTGGTCTCAAGTAATGATGATGTATAATCCTTAGATCTGAGATCAGCATGGTTCCCTACATGTGTAATAGCACTCTTAGGGGTTGTCAAACGCTACTCGTAACTAGGTAGTTATAAAGGTAGCTTTCGGGTATACTATAAAATATACGGAGGGATGTGACTGATCGAGATGGGATTTGCCCCTCTTTGCATAACATGAGAGATGTCTTTGGGCCCCTCGTGGTGATCGGATAAAGAAAGTGCATGGCCATGCCACTAGTGGTCGAAGTGTCGACCACATGATGTTATCCGACACTCGATCGAGAAAGTATTGAACAGTCCATGGATGACATAACATCTCACCTGGAGTTCAACTAGGCATCGTGAGGCAAAGAAAGAATGCATGAGTAAGTCGCTTAGTTCGATCAGTTACGGACTGGTCGTATGGAGATACAATCTGGTCGTAGACTGGTTGAACGTAATCACAGGATGGTAAGGACCTGGTCGTAAGGAGTTACGAACTGGTCGTAACCAAATACAACCTGGTCGTATAGAGATACGAACTGGTCGTAAGTGATGAGGACCTGATCATAGATCATATTACATCAAGGTTCGTTCGATATATTCTATGTGTCTTTGGGAATCGTTATGTGCTGCTAGGTACCGATGACGACTAGTGGTTGGAAAAGAGTTTTCGAGTCATAACCGATTACACATGAACCTGTGGGGTCGCACACTTAAAGGGCAAGGATCTGTTTTGGATGGTGATCCTGCCCCGTACGTGTGGATACCTCGGAGGTGTTGTTGCGAAGTATCAGCACTGGGACAATCCGCAACTCGTGATGTTCAACGGAGTCAGAGGAGAAGTCACGTGACGAGTACGACCACTCGGAGGAGCAGACATGCGACGAGTATGACCACTCGAAGGAGGAGACGCGTCGTGAGTACGACTACGACTGCATCAACTCGCTACAACGACTCTACTTCCGCTACGAGTCGGCGCGTCTAACGGTAATCTCGTGATCTATTACTTGCGGTGGTTCCTTGGTTGCGTGGTATTTTTTTTATTTGTGCTATAGTAGCCTTGCCGTGTTACCCTTCAGTGGTATCAGAGCCATGCCGTCTAGTTCTAGATTCGGATTAGACACATATTGTGATATGTGGCAGTTATAGATGTGATCTATCTCTGTTTTGGCGGTGGTCGATATGATCGTCCATGTGCATTAGTGGTAAGATGGATTTTATTCGTTATTCCGTGATCGTGCTTGCATGGTCGTATCACGACTTGCCTCTACCTGTCGGTTTCCGCCATCGGGGCAGACAGTGATCGTAAATCCATTGGAGCACGCGAAGATCAATGTGGTTGATCGAATCGGAGTTACGATCGATAAGTACCGGATGTTTTGTTGCGCTTGTTCACGATCACTTTGCATGATACTCCTACCGGTCGGAATTCCGCTATCGGAGTATGCCGCAGTGTGTGGTCGTATCAAGGCAATGATCAGATCGGTTTGGAATAGGGTTAATATGAATAATATGATGATTTTCAAGGTTCGGTTTCATGAATAAGATTCTTGTTCCGAAAAAAAAATCGAGCGCGCTGCCCTCGACCAGTGGGACCACCGTGCTGGGTAATCGTATCGCGCTTTTGTAGTGTGTGTTCTTGTTACTCGATAGAATGCTATTCTGTGCCTAACTTGTTTTTGCAGGTTGATGTGAATAGTATGACCCATGATGTATGAGATGCATGCATGTGTGTAATGTTCATAACCTGCGTGTCATGTTTATTGCAGCCCAAGGCTGTCTATATTTGTATAACGGCCTGCGTGTCGACTTGTGGTGCTATTTACTCCTTGTTTTTTTTATCCCTAGTGTTGTTAGGAGTATTGGCTTAACGGGAGTACTTGGAAGTTTTAGCAACTTGGAGACATAGCGAACAGGATGCTTGGCGATGGAGATCACCACGAGAAAGGGTCATACTATATCACAATGCAATTTGATTGTCTGTGAATGCCCTTATATTCCTGTTCATTTATTTCTATGCATGTTATTTAATTGCTTGTTATGCTTTTAACATGGTAGAAGTAAATTTTCCCTCAGGTAATATTAAGTTAAATTGATACCCTCCCAATTAGCTGCACCATCCATAGTCTTGTATTTTGATGGTAGGTCTTGCTAAAGCAGAGTGCCATTAATATTTCTTGACTAGATGGATTTGTGTCGGACACTTACACGCAAGCGTTGGTTGAACTTGACAAGGTCATCATAACGGTTATGGACTTTGGGGCATCGGGTTGGGTGCCGGAGCATAGAGATGCTACCCAACAACAAGAGTCATATATATATATGATTAGCAAAGGGTTGCTTACCATATTCACTAATCTTCTAGCAGTGATGCCAAAGCTCACTAGTAGATTAACTGATTGTGGGTCTTGAATCACTAATTGTCATAAGAGGGATATGGTATTCAGTGGGAGTATCTTCATTAAATTGTTCATAGAAGTTACTTTTCTTAAACACATGTCTTAGTGTTGTATATTTTTGTTGTAGATCATGGCACCAACCGCTGTACCTACATCCAGTTTTGTTTTACGTTCGATTCTTGATAAGGAAAAACTGAATGGAATAAATTTTATGGATTGGTCCCGCAACCTGAGAATTATTCTTAGGCAAGATAAAAAGGAACATGTTCTAGAGGAACCAATTCCTGATGTGTCTACTGAGAATGCTGCTGCAGCTCTTAAAACAGCCTATAAAAGGGCTTGTGATGAATCCCTAGATGTTAGTTGTCTCATGCTTGCCGCGATGAACTCAGACCTTCAGAAGCAGTTTGAGAACATTGAGGCCTATGATATGATCGTGGCGCTCAAAGGCGTGTTTGATACACAAGCAAGGACTGAGAGATATGAGGTCTCAAAGAAATTGTTTGGTTGTAAGCTAACTGAGGGGAGTCCGGTGAGCCCTCATGTGATCAAGATGGTTGGTTACACACAGAGCTTGGAAAAACTTGGTTTTCCACTTAGTCAAGAGTTGGCTACAGATTTGATTCTTGCTTCGCTTCCTGCAAGCTATGGGCAGTTCATTATGACTTTCTATATGAATGTCTTAGACAAGAATCTCACCGAACTGCATATGATGTTTAAGACTGCAGAGGACAGCATTAAGAAAAGCAACAGTCATGTGATGATTGTGGAAAAGAGTACTAGCTTCAAGAAGAAGGCTAAAACTTGGGTCAAAGGTAAAGGTAAGGTTTCGGATGGGATCCAAGCTGTTAAGCCTAAACCCAAGACCAAGTCTGGCCCGACTCAAGAGAATGAATGCTTTTACTGCAAGGAGACATGACACTGGAAGAGGAACTGCAAGAAATACATGGCTGATCTGAAAAGGAATGGTGGGACTAAAACTTCTACTTCAGGTATTAATGTTATAGATATTTTTCTTGCTGATTCTTATGTTAACTCATGGGTATTTGATACCGGGTCGGTTGCTCATATTTGTAATTCGATTAAGAGTCTAACTAGGAGTAGGAGATTAACAAGGGGTGAGATGGATCTTCGCGTCGGGAATAAAGCAAGAGTTGCTGCATTAGCCGTCGGGATTTTGCCATTACTTTTGCCTTCAGGCTTTATTATGGAACTAAATAATTGCTATTACGTTCCAGCCATAAGTAGAAATATCATCTCCGTATCATGTTTGATGGCAGAGTGTTTGGGCCCCTCATGGTGATCGGATAAAGAAAGTGCATGGCCATGCCACTAGTGGTCAAAGTGTCGACCACATGATGTTATCCGACACTCGATCGAGAAAATATTGAATAGTCCATGGATGACACAACATCTCACCTGGAGTTCAACCAGGCATCATGAGACAGGGGGAGAATACATGAGTAGGTCGCTTAGTTCGATCAATTACGAACTGGTCGTATGGAGATACGATCTGGTCGTAGACTGGTTGAACGTAATCACGGGATGGTAAGGATCTGGTCGTAAGGAGTTACGAACTTGTCGTATAGAGATACGAACTGGTTGTAAGTGATGAGAACCTGGTCATAGATCATATTACATTAAGGTTCGTTCGATATATTCTATGTGTCTTTGGGAATCGTTATGTGCTGCTAGGTACCGCTGACGACTAGTGGTTGGAAAAGAGTTTCCGAGTCATAACCGATTACACATGAACCTGTGGGGTCGCACACTTAAAGGGCAAGGATCTGTTTTGGATGGTGATCCGAATTCGTATAGGCCACGAGTTCCTAATGGGCCTCCAGGTCGAGACCCATCATGGATGCCTATATAAAGAGGGGCGGTGGCATGGGTTGAAGAAGAGGATGATCTTTGGAAGAACTCCCGAAACCCTAATAGCCACGCCTTCTCAACCACGCTGCCGGTGCTAGCACTCCAGCGCGTGGTGATCCTGCCCCGTACATGTGGATATCTCGGAGGTGTTGTTGCGAAGTATCAGCATTGGGACGATCCGCAACTCGTGACGTTCACCGGAGTCAGAGGAGAAGTCACGTGACGAGTACGACCACTCGGAGGAGCAGACGCGCGACGAGTATGACCACTCGAAGGAGGAGACGCGTCGTGAGTACGACTATGACTGCATCAACTCGCTACAACGACTCTACTTCCGCTACGAGTCGGCGCGTCTAGCGGTAATCTCGTGATCTATTACTTGCGCTGGTTCCTTGGTTGCGCGGTATTTTTTTGTTTGCGCTATAGTAGCCTTGCCGTGTTACCCTTCAATACAACCACTTGAACAGGTTCATCAAGTACTTGTTAAGGAACTGCTTTAGAAGTTTGCATCCAAGTGCATATGCACCACCTGCTATGCAGATCCGCCCATGGAAGTGGTTCGTTCTCTCCTTGTTGCAGCTGGGTTATTGCACTCAGCGGGCCCGCATGTCGGTCATGTATGACGCATGCATTAGGACGGCCCTGTACAAAAGAAATCCTCAAATTCCTTATGAACCACAACCAGATGTCCGTGTTCTCACTTTGAACGAAAGCGAATGCCACAGGAAGAACTTGATTGTTTCCGTTCGTCGCTATTGGAATCAATATATAACATTTGTATTTTACATTCAAGAATGTGCCATCTACACACAAGATTAGACGACAGTGGCGCAATGCATTGATGCATGTACCAAAAGCGAAGAATGCTCGCTTCAATACCCTCTTATTGCCCACTTCGGATGCGTGGAATCTTGAATATCGACATGAATGTCGGGATTCATGTCTTGTATGACTCAGAGTAGCCCGGGGAGGTTGTGGTAGGAGTCCTTGAACGTACCGAATCTTAGTTCCAATGCCTTCTGTTTTGCCCTCCACGCCTTGTCATAGCTGATTGTGTATTAGAACCTTGCTTCAATCGTCCGAATTATGGATCGTGGCTTAAATTCTAGATTATCTACGATCTCACCATACATGATGTTGGCGATAAAGGCTAATGACAGGTTCCTGTGGGACAACACTGACCTAGCGACGGTACATGTGTGAGGGACCACTATAGAGCATTTCCAGTATGTATCCCACTTAGGCTAAAATGCGTGCACTCGCCAAGGGCATCTCTCTATATCGCACTTCATGTCATAACATCCTGGGTTAGACTTGACGACTGCGAATGTAGCCGCACCGAAAAGACACATAGTTTGATCATCTCCTACACGGTCTCCTTGCATTTATACATAACTCTTTACCAGTATGTATTCCTATGGCACACAGGAGCCTTCGTTAACGACGAGGTTTATCGAACTAGTATGTATTCCACTCGGATAGAACCACTTGTTGGTCCACAACATCCTCATCGTCGGATCCTTCATCTTCTGACAATGTCATGTAGTCCCGGTTTTCGAGATACATCCTTTGCACTAGAGTTTGCAGCTCCTCACCCTCGTCAACAAGCCCACTAGCTTGTCTGACTGCATGAGCTTCTTCCATAAGGTCTTCATCGACAGGATCAACAACTCCCGGAACTTCAGCCATTGTGTGCGTCGCGCTGTGGTTGGAGTCATCGACTTTTTTTCGGCATCACCACTCCCTTCTTGTTCAGCCATCGATGCATGAGTGTGCTTGTCATATGCTTGAGCTAGAAAGACCAAATCCCACCGTTCCTCCCTCACCGTGCATACATATGACCGCCATAATCTTATTCCCTTGAGCTGCACTAACTCTCAATATGTGCCATGTGGTACTCGGTTGACAAGGCAACTCAACCTCAGACCATACATAACATGGTCCAAATCGAATGTATGGAACAACTATCGCATCACAACGCCCCATGTACGCTGCTCTAGTCTTATTAGGGTCACGATCGCCGATTGAAAATAACGCAAATCAATCCTCACGGGACCATCAAGAATAGTTCCCCGACCGTAGTAAAATTTGAAGTTGGTGGTATCCGACATATTTGATGTGCTTCACCGTTAAAAAAAAAAGATTTCCACGATTAACCGCATATATAAAACTAAACTACTCACTGAAAAGGATTATGCACAACCTACTACACTACATAACTGTACATCTAAAACTATGTAATCCATTCGGTTAAAAAAATTACCTGAAATGTGGACGATCGAACGGGCAGCGCTTCGCTAGTTTCTCTTCTCCCCTCTACACCTCTATGCCCCTCTGCCTTCCCTCACTTCATTATCTTTTTTCTGAATAAAAGTGAGTTACGCTGAAAAATTGGGGCTTTTACAGGGTAGATTGTGTCGCCATTTGAAATGACTGTTTTATAATATTTTAATATTAAAAAAATTAGGATCCCTGTTGCCAGTTGAAATGATGTCAGGGTCATGTCGCCATTTGGAGTGACGACAGGTCTGTAATGTTCAAACCCCTGTCATCATTGTTTAGGCTACTGTCGTTATTCCAAATGGCGATTTTGTCCTAGTTTTGTTTAAAAAAAGTCATCTATTTTTTTGTAAATCCTTTAAAAATAATATTATTTTAAAATAAATTCTTAACTAACTTTCGTCCAAATTCTAAAGTTAGCAGCACCTGTTCCCTTAGAACTACTAGCATCATCTTCACTGCAAGGTTATTCCTCTTGTTCCTAAGCATCTCGACTACAAGGCTATTCCTCTTGTTTCTAAGCATCTCCACCGACATTCCAAAATCACATTCTTGAGTGGAAAAAAACTGTCATCATTCGTCGTCATCGTCATACTCACGACCGAATGACAGAATGGAGAAAGAAAGTGCAAGGGTAGAGGCCTAGAGGGTAGATGCAAGAATTGGCAGATGACATCAATTTCAAGCGGTCTAATCTCGTATTCCAGTTTCTCCTTCCGCCTGCAGTTCATAATATTTGTGGACCTCGTCAATGAGAGGGGCCTTGAATTTGGTGATTGCGATGTCTTGCTGTCCCTGGGAGGTGTCAGAGAGCCTTTCCCATCTATACAAGGTCTCTCGAGCGTCAAACGAATTTTGCTGCCTCCAAAGTTTTATTCTCTCATTTGTCTAATGAAAAACGCAAGCACTAGTCCAAAGTTTTTATCAGACGGATGGGCTTGGTTTAGTTTGGTTTAGTTTATTTTAGGCCTCCAGATGCGGCCACCTGGTGTGGGGCATTCAATTCACATTCCTTGTGATATTGTACTCTAGCCTCTAGGTGAGATTAAGATGGCGATGGGGGGTGAAGGATGGAAACTAGCGAGTAGTAGGAGTATAAATTAACTGCGGTTTTCTCTTTGTTCGTGGTTTCTTAGGGGAGAATTCCCCAACTCACCATTCACCGAGCTGCTCCGCTAGTCTGCTCGCTCGCTCGCTCTCGCCGCGGTGAGAGGTGTTAAGGAGTTGTCGTTGACGAGTCTAATCTGAATGATTATATTGTAGATAAATTCAGAATTATCAGAACGATGTAAGAATATAAAAACAAAATAATAGATTGAACACAGAGATATGAGAGGGCTTCTGTCTTCTCTTTATTGCTATTCTGAAAACCGTAATACAATGGTTGGGATTCCCCCTCCTTTATATAACCAACTGGATGGACTTCTGGTCTGAACCCGGTTTCTTAACACTCCCCTTAGGCACTCATCCGTCATGTTCATGTCTCATCAAAATTTCATAAAAACCTAGTGAGAAATTTTTTGGAGAAAGAATATATGATACACAATATGTTGTGCTGCACAAATTGGCTCATTAAAAATCTTAACCGAGAAACTTAAGGAAAACTCGTCAAGGGAAAAGAGTACAATCCACCTAATTTCATTTAATCGACAAGATTTTTTCTTTGGGTACTCGATCTTCATGATCAAGTTTTAAGAAATAGTGCGTGAAGATTCCTCCCTTGAATTTTGCACTTCTCTAAGTCTCATCATTTCAATTCCACGTATGCATCTTTCAAAGCTAGATACTAGAAGTGATTTAGTGAATAAATCTGCAAGATTTTCACATGACTTAGTATGTAGTACTTTAATTTCATCGATCTTTTCCAATTCATGAGCATAGAAGAACTTAGGGTTGATATACTTAATGAGAGGACTCTTCACATAACTCATCTGTACTTGTGTAACACAAGTTGCATTATCTTCATAGATAATAGTGAGGGTTTGTGCGATATTCAATCCACATGACTGCTAGATGTAGAGAATCATCCGTCGAAGCCAAGAACATTCCCGTGAGACCTCGTACAGTTCTATGATTTCTGAGTGGTTCGTCGAAGTTGATACAAGACTTTGCTTAGATGATTTTCACGAAATTGCAGTTTCACCACATATGAATACATAGTCTGTTTTGCGACTTAGCTGTATGCGGGTCTGACAGGTACCCAACATCTGTATAGTAAGTCATGGTTAGGTTTTAGTTTTTTTCTCTGTAGAATAGACAAAGATCTTTGCTTCTTTGGAGGTATCAGAAGATGTCCTTTATTCTCTGCCAATGCCTTTTGGTAGATTATGCACTATGCTTTGCTAGTAGGTTCTCGGTAAATGCAATGTCCGGTCTAATACAGTTTGCTAAATACAAGAGTGCTATTGCACTCAAGTATGAGAATTCTGGTCCCAGGACTTCCTCCCCCTCTTCTTTAGGTCTGTACGGGTCCTTATCCTACTGCAAGGATCTCCTGACCATCGGCACTTACGAAGAATACACATTTTCAAAGCCGAACCATTCTAACACTTTCTGAGTGTAGGTTGCTGATGTACTAAAATCCCCTCAGGGGTATACTCAAGCTGCAAGCTTGGGCAATATTTGATTTTACCCAAGTTTTTTATTTCGAACTCCAACTCCAAGTAAGAGCTTACTTTCTTAATATCTTCTAGGGTCCCGATGATATTCAGATCATCTACATATACTAAGATTATACTGAATCCATCCTGGGATCGCTGTATAAAAACATAGGGACAATCCTCATTGTTCGTGTAGCCTTTATTGCAGAGAAAGACACTCAAGCGATTATACCACATTCTGTCTGATTGCTTCAGTCCATACAGTGACTTTATGAGTTGCACACTGTACAGATTTCTATTTACTCTGTCTTGGTTCGGGACAGAGATACCTTCAGGTACCTTCATATAAATGTCCGAATCCAAGTTCCCATAAATGTATGCAGTTACCACATCCATCAATTTCATTTCTAAATTCAAGTTTACTACTATTGAGATTAAATATCTAAAAGTAGGTTCGCTCATGACCGGGGAACAAATTTCTTCATTATCGACTCATAGTCATTGAGTGAAACCTTGTGCTACAAGCCTTGCTTTTATGTCTTACAACTTTATTGTTTTCATTTCTCTTTCGAACAAATACTCACTTATGCCCTACGGAGTGCACATAGGGAGGCGTGCGTCTTACATGCCCTAATACATCTCTTTTATTCAGAGATAATAATTCAGCTCCTATTGCATTCTTCCAATCTTTCCAATATGATCTTTTCTTGCATTCAGCGAGCGATGCAGACTCTTGATCAAGATCGATTATTATGATAATTTTCTTTACAAAATAAATATCGTCATTGTCTGTTGTTCTATTCATAGATTCTCCCGTGGTCACATAATTTATAGCTATTTCTTCATGTGGCGATACTTCTAATGCTTTTACTTGCTCACCGCTACTTTCAATTGCGAGGGTAAGTCCTTTTAGTTTTTCGGCTTCGATGTGTGCACACACATCCATGCAGATATCTCCATCCGTGGGAATATTCAAATCCGGTATACCTTTTATTGAAGATTCCATACTGGTGCCAGGTCTCAACAGACTCCCCTTCTGGTTGTGGGGATCTTCAGTGATCGGCTGTGTCAAGTCCTTTTTATCCTTTTTCGCTAGGCGTCCCGGTTACTTTAGATTCGAGGGGGCCAGAGTTCTCATCCTTTTATTCTAAGGCCTCTGGACGGGATTAGGAATACCTTCAATTTTCTTTCATATTTCAACCCTCTCCGGTGCATTACGTGTAGGCACACACAACTTGGTCACGCTCTTCAAAGCACTAAAGTGGTCAGACAATTGATTCACTAATACTTGCAAATCAATTATCTTCTGAACTTCTCTATTTACTTCACTAGTGCGCGGGTCATGTGCATGGATTCATGTGGCTTGCCACGTCATTTCCGATATTTTTCATCAAGTGGTTGATTTCCTCCCCCAAATGACGGGAAACTATCATCATCAAATATACTGTCAGCGAAGCGGACTGCATACATATCTCCAGTTATGGGGTCCAGATACATGATTATGGATGATGTCTCATAACCAACGTATATCCTAGACTTTCGGAGAGGGCCCATTGTAGTTAACTGCGGTGGTGGTATGTGTACATCAACTTTGCAACCAAACCTTCATAGATGAAATATTTTCGCTGCTAACTCTTGCGCTAGTTGCATAGGTGAATGGATGTTATATACTGATAGTCAAAAATTGATGAGAGTTGTTGCGTATAGGACTGCGTGTCCCCAACATGTAGTTGATAATTATAATTATGCAAGATCAGTCGGACAATAAATTTAATTCTTTTAATTAATGCCTCTGCTAGTCTATTCTGGGTGTGGGTATGTGGTACGAAATGCTCAACGGTAGTTCCCATTGCCATACAATAATCATCAAATACCTTTAAAGTAAATTTTCCAGCGTTGTCCATTCTGATGGACTTCACATGATGATCAAGGAAATTATTCTTAATTTTAATTATCTGCGAGATCAGCTTTGCAAAAGCATGGTTTCTCGTAGACAATAAGCATACATGCGACCATTTAGAGAAAGCATCGATGAGCACCATAAAAGTACCTAAATGGCCCTGACAGGGGCTATATAGGACCGCAAATGTCTCACTGGATACGGTCCAGGAATGCAGGGATTTCATGCTTTACTTTCAGAGTAGAGTGTCTACTAATCAGTTTCTCGGTGGCACATGCGGGGCACACAAAATCTTCCTGATTCGGGGAATTCTTTACATTGACATTATATCCCTCAGAATTAGTAATTATATTTCTCATCATTCTAAGACAGGGGTGACCAAATCTATCATGATAGAGACAGAAAAGTCCAGAGCTTCTAAAAGTAGTTTTCAGGACAGTATAGGCTGCAGGTGCCTTAATGTGAGTGTAGTATAGCCGAGATTCACATGAAGGAAGTCGTTCTAATACCATTTTCCCATTTTCTTCGCGTTTTGTAATGAACAGGTATTCCTTACTATACCCTTCTTCAGTCTCTACGCAGAGACCGTTAGCGCGAATATCTTTAAAGCTTAAGAGAGTTCTAGTCGATTTTGGGTACTATAAGACTTCTTCAATGACCAATGTTGTGCCTATCGGGAGTATAATTGTGGCTCTTCCTGAACCTATTATACAAGTATCGCTAATTGCGATTGTCGTAAGACTACCAGCATTTTTGTTGATCGACTGAATTTTTTTATCTCTCTTAATATGATATTCATTGTGTCGCTATCTGCTAAGCACATTTCCTCCACACACGCCTTCTTTTATATATATATATATATATACGGGAAAAATACTTGCATGACTCATCATAAGAATTTATTTCTTTGCTCTCCTAGAGCTTACAACAATTATTCAAAATTCAATGTTCTATCACAACCATAAACTACGAACGACTATAAAATCTAAGTGCAATACGTGCACTTAGATCGAATCAACGAAGTATGAAGAAACTTCTGAATGAATCTGCTCCATGTCCAACTTATCTTCTTTGGCAACTACAGCTGCTGCCATTGTGTTGTCAAAAGAAGGTGTGATGGAGGCTGCTATTGAGCTGTCCACTTTCATGGGTGCAACCCATGACTGTGGATCCTTTGTGTCTGCAATGGCGATGTATGCCTTATGCTGTTTTTTGCCCTTCTTTTTAGACTTAAAAGCATCAATCACGTGCCGTGACTCATGGCAAACACATGACCAATATTCCCAAGTGCCACATTTGTAGCAACTTTGGTCCTACTGGCCATAGGGCTTCTCATCGTGCTTCTTTTATTCGCCCTTATTGGCTTAAGAATTCTGCTTAGTTTTGCGACCCATGACCTTACCCTTCTTGCCTCTTTCCTTTGAGTGAGGCATTCTAACCTTGTAGCTGATTGGATTGACTTCATGACTAACATTGTTACTAGGCGGCTGTGAGATATAGTTCTTACTGAGAACATCATCTTGAGCTTTCGCAACTTGCATGATGTCAATCAGTTCAAAATACTCCTTGTAGCCGTCCTGACGATAGTTGTATGCGGATTGCTCCGCATTTGGGTGAAAGGTAGATAGAGTTTTCTTGATTTTCTGCTCATATGTGGTTACCTTACCACAGAGTTGAAGACTTGTACAAATTCCATGCCATGCAGAATTGTACTCCCGCACGGTCTTGTAGTCAGCAAAGCGTACTCAGTTCCATTCCTGCTCTGCCCGAGGAAGAATGGTGTACTTCAGTTTCTCGAATCGCTTCTTTAGTGCGGTCCATAAAGCTAGTGCGTTCTTTTCTGCCATATACTCATTCTTAAGCGTTAGGTAGAGATGGTGTTTAAGGAAATGAAATGCTTGACCATTCTCCTCAGCAATTTGAGTGACGTCCTTTAAGGTGGCAAGTCCAATAGCAGCACAGAGCTTCTTAGCTCAAAGTACGATTTTGACATCTGATGTCTAAGTTATGTAATTGTGGTCATGCTGGGCCAGCTCTTCGAACTCCCGGTTCGTAATGCCAGTCATATGCATATTCATGCAAAGATTCCATAAGATTACTGCTGGTAATTTGCAAAAAAAAATAGTTGCAAAAATTCTCATAATGTTCCCGTATTTTTCTATGCATTTTCATAATTTATTGCTATATCCAGTGATTAAAAGCAATATAAGCAATCACAAATAATCAAAAAATAGTAAATACAATACATAAATTATATATAAATAATAATAACAAAGTTAAACATGCTTCAAATGCAAAAAACTTTTTCAAAATTTGAATTCTCGAGGCTTTTTTCTACTGAAATATGAATTTTCGTTGAATTCTGCAATTTCCAGTGGCTAAACCGCTAATTTTCTGTTCTGAGAAAATTTTTCACGCAATTTTCAATATTTTCGAGGGTTTTTTTTTGCAAAATTTTCTTATTCCCGAAAGACTATCATAGTTTTCAAAATTCTTAGGGTCTTTTGCCATTTTTGGATTTTTCTGATTTTCTCCCTTTTTTCCTTTTCAGATTTTTGGCTGGGCCGATTTCCCCAGCCCGTTCGGTCGGCGTGCCTGGTCAAAAGCGGACGAATCGGTAGGGTTTCCCTACCCTATTCGCCCGAGAGAGGCGGCGACACTTCGGGTGCGTGCGGCACCAGCGTCGCGTGCAGGTCGGCCGACGGGCGCGGGGCGGTGGTGGTGGCTGTAGGTCGGTGGTGTGAATGGTGCGTTCGGCGGCACGGCGGGTGCGGTGGCGGGGAGATCGATCGCGGAGCGATCGGGGCACCCATGGACGTGGCGGCGCTTCTGGCGCGTGGCGGGGCGAAGGTGCATGGCGCGGCGCGGGTGCGTCTCGAGGTGGCGGCGCCTTACTGGTTTCGGCGGCGACACGGGTGCCCCATGCGGGTGGTGGGGGCCGACGACTTCATGCGCGGGCGAGTGCGCATGGTGGGGTACAACAACACCGGCGGCGGGCGGTCAGCTGCGTGTGAGCGCCGGTGGAGGCCCTTGCATGGCTAGCAGTGGCGCTTGTTGAAATATGCCCTAGAGGCAATCACAGAGATGATGATATTTCATTATGTTCATGATTTTGATAATATGTTATCGTCTTCCTTGAATGAATCATTTGTTATAGATCAATAAGTATGTGACTTGTTGGTGGAACTCTTTAACTTTATGATGTCATTCTAAATGTATCCCTCGTCGGAGGTCACTGGTCGGAACACCAATGACTCTATGACTAGCACATGTATTGATTGATGACTTTGTTTCACCGGTCATGGATATAGGGATATCGAATCAATAATGTGAGCTCATGTTAGAGAACATAGGGCTGGATAGACCCATCATTGAGACACTATTGAGATTGTTATGAATCTTTGTGTCATTAGTTGGTCTCAAGTAATGATGATGTATAATCCTTAGACCTGAGATCAGCATGATTCCCTACATGTGTAATAGCACTCTTAGGGGTTGCCAAACGCTACTCGTAACTGGGTAGTTATAAAGGTAGCTTTCGGGTATGCTATGAAACATGCGGAGGGATGTGACTGATCAAGATGGGATTTGCCCCTCCTTGCATAATAGGAGAGATGTCTCTGGGCCTCTCGTGGTGATCGGAAAAATAAAGTGCATGGCCATGCCACTAGTGGTCGAAGTGTCGACTACATGATGTTATCCGACACTCGATCGAGAAAGTATTGAACAGTCCATGGATGACACAATATCTCACCTGGAGTTCAACTAGGCATCGTGAGGCAAAGGGAGAATGCATGAGTAGGTCGCTTAGTTCGATCAGTTACGGACTAGTCGTATGGAGATACGTGCTGGTCGTAGACTGGTCGAACGTAATTACATAATGGTAAGAATCTGGTCGTAAGGAGTTACGAACTGGCCGGGACCAAATATGATCTGGTCTTATGGAGATACGAACTGATCGCAAGTGATGAGGACCTGGTCATAGATCATATTACATCAAGGTTTTTTCGATATATTCTATGTGTTTTTGGGAATTGTTATGTGCTGCTAGGTACCGCTAACGACTAGTGGTCGAAAAATAGTTTCCGAGTCATGACCGATTACACATGAACCTGTGGGGTCGCACACTTAAAGGGCTAGGATTGGTTTTTGGATGGTAATCCGAATTCGTATAGGCCATGAGTTCCTAATGGGCCTTAAGTTCAAGACCTATCATGGATGCCTATATAAAGAGGGGCGGTGGCATGGGGTGAGGGTAGAGGATGATCTTTGGAAGAACTCCCGAAACCCTAATAGCCACGCCTTCTCAACCACGCTGCCGGTGCTAGCACTCCAGCGCGTGGTGATCCTGCCCCGTACGTGTGGATACCTCGGAGGTGTTGTTGTGAAGCATCAGCACTAGAACGATCCGCAACTCGTGACAATCACCGGAGTCGGAGGAGAAGTCGCATGGTGAGTACGACCACTCGGAGGAGCAGACGCGCGGCGAGCCCAACCACTCGAAGGAGGAGACGCGTCGTGAGTACGACTACGACTGCATCAACTCGCTACGACGACTCTACTTCCGCTACGAGTCGGCGCGTCTAGCGGTAATCTCGTGATCTATTTCTAGCGGTGGTTCCTTGGTTGCGCAGTAAATTTTTGTTTATGCTATCGTAGCCTTGCTGCGTTCCCCAACACGCGCCTCACGCAGGAGCTCGTGCGGCGACTTGCGGCACTACGGGCGAGGCGGCCGGTGCGGAGGCGGCGCTCGTGCGGGGAGGATGGCGTCAGCTTCAAGTCGGTGGCGGTGCGACCACAGCCGGCCGGTCTCTCCTTTTTCTGTGATGTTTTGCCCGTGTTGTGGCGGTGGCTGTTGGCCGGGGAGGGCCCGTGCGAGGACGGCACCCGCCGGTGGAGGCTGATGGCGGTGCACGGTTCCAGGCCGTGCGTCGACCGATTTTTTTAATGTGTTACTTTTTATTGCGATTAATGTGCAGTTAATATTCATTGCGACTACTGCGCAATTGTTGTTCATTCGCAATCCATCGATCGGCTTAGCCTGCGACTTCAAGTCGGCTCACGGTAGATTAGAACGAATTTGTAAATTTCAATCAACGGTACAATCGACATCCACTCTTATATGCAATCTACCGATCGGCATTGTGCCGGTGACTTCAAGTCGGCTCGCGGTAGATTAGAGCGGATTTACACTGTAGAAAAAACTAATCTAGAAAGCCAAATGTGCATAATCGAAAGCAATCTAGAAAACCGATTCAATCTACGAGTGTCGTGCTACAACGACTACCTTTCGATTCGAGGAGAGTCGATCGTGTTGATAACGTGTTGAACAACCGTCGCTGGCGAGTCCAATCCGAACGATTATCTCGTAGATAAACTCAGAACCGTAAGAACGATGCAAGAATATAAAAACAAAATAACAAATTGAACATAAAGATGTAAGTTTTTTCTGATTTCTCTTTATTACTCTTTTTAAAATCTGTAGTACAATAATTGAGATACTCCTGCATTATATAGTCCGCTGAATGAGCGAGAAGTCCACCTCATACCATTACTCCGGATCTGAGCTTGGTTTCTAAACATCAGATACTGTACGGATAGAGGCAGGCAATGCAGGTGCAGCAGCGTGCGAGGCCGTTGCGAGGAACGTGCCAGATTTTTGCGAGGAACGCGCCGCGGCCCCGCCAGCTCACGGGGCCTAGCATGCGCGGTACGCGCGTGGCGCTGTTGTGTTTGGTGGATGCGTCACCGAATGTGCTTCCTGTAGTATATACGTCTTACGTGGAAATGCAACCGGTTTTCTGCGTATGCGTACATCGGACAACCAAAATCATGGCAGTGGCTCCAATTTTAGAAGGTTCATTCATGTAACGCTACAGAGATCGAGGCCGTGTTTGAAAGGGCTTAGATTCTCAGGAAAAAAAGTTGGTGCTCACTTGAAACAAACTTCAGCTTATCGAGTTGTTTGAAAAAGTTCCGAGTTTCGGTTTCTAGAGGCGGCTGTAAGCTGGAACTTGAGCTCTCTCCAGTCTAAACGGAGCACGCGTAACTGATGCCTCCTTTTTGCTCCTGGCAAGACAAACGCTAGTGATGTTCTCCAGGCCAATTCCCATGACACCCAAGAACCGGTTGTCAAGCCTGAATTGACAGGCGCTTTCACATGATGGACATGTGAAAGCAGTTTTTCGTTGCCAACACATTGATTGGGTGCTCGAGCCCTACCTTGCTCATCTCATATCGTCCCATCACGCCCATAATTTCCTCCCAAAATCGCCATGGAGTCGAAACGGAAGGTAGCTTGTGCCATTCAACGGCATGAATGACATTAACGCCTCGAACTAATATTCTATTCCGCCATCTTAATTTGATGGCGACACAAGGAGTCATTCCTCTTCCGTTATGACCTCCGTTCATACGCTCCGTTATGCTTGCATACATCTCTATTTCCTGTAAAGACTAAAGAGTAGTAGTATTAACTTGCAAGGCGCTCCACACTCTTTTCGTTAAGCAAACCGTAATTTTTGGCTCTTGCTACGAAAGGAAAACGAAAGGAAGGAGCAATGATTCGATGAACGCCTACCTGCCTTTATCGCACCGACTATTTTGATCTGACCTTTCCCCCCTTTTTCTTTTTCTCTGAACATGAGGACACTTCTAATCTCAAAAATGGGGGAAAAGGAAGAGCGAAAAAAAAAAGAGGACATTAGGCTACTACTAGTAGTACCGTTCCTCTCCTGTACTCCAATTTCCTGAACAGAAGTGTGGCACCAGGTCAGGGCAATTATTAGTATTGGACACAGGTAACCTACACATCATTGCATCAGATACACAAGCCTAGTTCTTGTGCTTAACCTGCAGATACTACTTGTGGCACAAACCAAAAGGGCAGTATCCTAATTATTGTGCGCCATATTATAGGTAGTCGTTGGCACAGGGCCTTTCTTAACTCCCCGAAGAAGAGTGGTTGTGAACACTTAGACAAGGGAAAAGCGACTGAGCGAAGCAGAGACAAGGCATCATGAGCCTCTTATCATCACCATTTTATAAACCGTGCCAACCACAGCTCCGACGCAACATGGCAAGGTGAAAACACTTCCAACTCCAAGCTTTCTGTTAAGTCCAAAAAGCTACTGCTAAAAACAATTACCTCAGCCAGTTTCTTCAATTGAAGTGCTAGTACCCCATCCGAGGGCATCATTTGTAATGCCATCCATAATCCATATGCGTGATGCATCTCAAGATATCCCTGTCTCAGCAGCAGCAGCTGCCGATGCTAATTTAGTTTAATCCTCAGCAAATCACATTCACCCCCCATTGGCCATTGAATTCTTCTAGATTTGTGCTCGTGCCCACCAACTGTCCTCCTGCTACTTGTATTAGTACGTCCATACTACAGCCTCTCCTTGCCCTGCCCCACAAGGAGTGAAGAACTCGCTCTTCTACCACTACCGATACCATCCACCACCTGGGATCATCTTTGTTCTTGGCATTTTCACAAGTTACTTACGCATTTAAATGACATGTGTGCTCCTGACCTGACCTGACCCAAAGGGTCTCTGACATCGCGGTAGAAGTACACGTGGACACCGGCGGGCGGCGTCGGCGACGACGATGTAAAACGTTTGTCAGTTGCATGCAAGAGAACAGAGCGCGAAAAGGGCGAGACGGTGACCCGGCGCGCTAGCAGCGGAGTCCGCACCGGAGGAACCAGGTCGTGGGGGTGGCGACGCCGACGCGGACGGAAAGGAGCCGATCGGAGACAAAACCCACGGGGAGAGATATAACTTATCCTTTTTGTCCCAGTAGGAATAGTAAGGCAAATAAAAAGGGAAGGAGCCAATCACATTCACAGGCACAGCTCAAGGAATCGGAGACACATGGAAGCATGCAGCCATCCAGGCAGTAAAAAAATGCATCTGTTGAAAGCGATGCGGTCGTAGTGCTGTCCTTATCCTGTCTTTTGGGTCTACCGACATTTCATCTGGGAATGTATATTGTTGAAGGGGTAGTAAGAAATTCTTCCTGTGATGTGCATGTTGACATTCTTTTTCTCTATGGATTCCGTTTTGTGTTCTTCGTGCGTATTAGCTTTACAGGCCACTCCTCCTAGTGTACAGGTTTGTACAAATCATCTACTACCAAGAGCTGCACAAAGCTGTGGCGAATATTTTGTTTCTTTTCATATATCAGGAGCCTTATCTTGTTATTCTTTTTGTTGTTTGAATGGACGACCCTTCTCCTCGTTTACAAGCGTGGACGAGTGCACTACAAGTCTAAAAACCTCTTATCAAGACATTGACAGACGAAGACCACATGTCAGGGGCTTGCTTATCTCCGCTGTCCATGAAGCAGTGCATGGGCGTGGCTATCCATGTGTTGGAGTTTGTCATGCCGAAACAGATTGCTCCCTGGATCGATAGTCGCCTTTAATTCCAGGATTTTGCCTTTAATGCCAGGATGTAGAAACAGAGAGCGACGAGCGTCACCGAGTAGAGCATCCTACAGTTTGCTGAGTATTGAAGCACTTTCTGATTAGATTCGTGTTAGCGACCACCGATCAGTGAAATTGAAAGTTGGCCGGACGTGTCGGAAAGTTAATATTCCTTCTTTTTTCCCCCTTAACCCATTTCTAGCTATGAACATTTTTTTTAAAAAACACAGTTCCGTTTGGAACTCAAGAACACTGTGCAATTCCAATGTTCCAAATAGGCCCTAGCTTTGTTCCTCATATACTCCATTAGTAATTCTTCGTCTGGTGCATAATTTGGACTATTCGAGAAAGCATCTACTCCACAAGTCATACTGAAGAACGGCAAATGTACGTAACAGGAAAATAACTACAAAAGATGTTCTCATAAAAGAGATGTACTAAAGAACTGTACGAGATGTTCCATTACTGCTTCTTTTCTTTGATGGCAGCGATTGCATGGCATGGAAATGGAACGAGAGAATATATATAGCACTATTATCTGGTCCTTTCGAAAGCGCCACCTCATTGATAGAACAAATGCGATACTCCACCAACTCCAACACATTTTGTGGGCTCATCTAAGAATTAATGGTTATCGAACATTTTCTGAATTCCTTTGCAATGTGGTTTCAATCTCATCCCGGGCAAAGACGTGGAATTATGAGGGAGATAATTAAATCGAGCTTTGAGACGATTTCTCTACCAAGTTTTGAGTATATCCGACTACATGGAGAATAATCAGGATCATACATTCAGGATGTAGTACTAGATAGATAATCTGAAAATCTGGTTTGTAATGTCACTCGAGTTAACGCATCAGTCAGAAGTTCCCTTTTAAAAAATGTTTCCGAGCTCTCAGTAAAATTATTTATGTCAGCCCGTGGGTGATCCAACCGATGCAGTACCAATACCCAGTAGTCCGATTAGCTACACAAAACAGTGAACACCTCTATTTCCAGAACCAGTATTTTGGGCTAATCTATTGTCTTATTAAATCCGAGTCAAAAAAAGATATCATGTTCGCTCGCTAGAAATTCTCACATTAATCGATAAAAAAAGATAAAGATCCACAACGGCGATCATGGAGGATCCAAATTACAACGGTTTAGATTAAAAGAAAAAGTCCATGACAAATAAAGTAAAATTGAAATTCAGAATAAAAATAAAATAAAACCAGTAATTTGATTTTCATACGAATTCATAAGTAAAAGAGCCATGTCAAATCCAATAAAACTAAAAATTTGGAATAAAAATAAAATAAGTAATTTGATTTCCATATGAATTTCTAAGTAAAATCCCTAAATAATTATAATTCAGAATAAAAAAAATTAAATTAGATTTGTACACGAAATTCAAACAAAAAATAGCTGAAATTCAGAATAAAAATAAAATAAAAGTTACCAATTTTATTTCGATACAAATTACAATAAATATAATGCAGAATAAAAATAAACAATAGTTGGAAATTAGATTTGTATACGAAATACAACCAAAAAATAATTGAAATTCCAAATAAAATAAACAATTTGATTTCAATATGAATTCCAAATTCCAAAGTAAAATCCCTAAATAACTATAATTCAGAAAAATAACAATTCAATACGAATTCCAAGAAAAAAGAACTGGAATTCAGAATAAAAAAGAAAAAGAAAACTTGCAATTTGATTTCTATACGTATTCAAAAATAAAATCCCCATACAACTAAAATTTTGAATAAATTACGTAGATTTAGCAATTTGATTTGTATATGAACTCCAATAAAAATAATTAAAATCTTGAATAAAAACAAAAATTAAAATGAGGATAACCCAAATGGTGTCGGGAGAGACACAAAAGAAGTCACTAAGTTCGATTTCAAGGTTACATGTTTCCATTGTTGCTTCTTATGGAATAAAAAAACTAAAATTTTGATTAAAAAAAATTTAAGGTTTAACACGAATAACACGAATGGTGTTGGAGGAGACCACGAAAGAGCGCAATGGCATCGGTCTGTACCGCAAGAAGACATTGATCCACGGGGAAGCGAATAGCTGAGGGGGCAGCGACAGAGTTGAGGACAATATAGTGTTGCTCACCGGGGCCATTGAAGAGAAACTCGTGTGTTGAAGGAGCCAAGGGCCGTGATGACAAGTGGTGAGCGTCAGCGTTATTGAAGAAGTTAGTGGCTAAACAAGCTTGATGATGGGGAAGCCCTGGCAAAGAGGAGATGAAACTTTGCATTGAAGATGAACTATAGACGATATGGAGCCATCTAGTAGCTAGGAGTGTGCCATCACTGGTGAGATACACATTGTCACTGGCGATGGCGAAAAGATTCTCTGTATCATTAGAAAACGACTAAAACAGACATGCCGCAACATTGAGTTGGCCAATGTTAAAGAAGAGGAGCATCTAGCATGAGAGAAAAGGACGTCGAGCATGTATAACATCACACATGCGTATGTATATGCATGCATCTGTATGAATAGAAACGCTGGCGTATAGATGCAGGGGAGCAAAATACTTAGAGTAGAGATGGCGCAACTATAGGGAATATGCTCAGGTCATCAGAGAGAGCGTGACATGTGTCCCCAGCTGGGATCGGCGACAGTTGCATGTGTATGCGTGTTGTTGCCGCAATGGTTATCGAGGATTTTGTGGAATTACGACCAACTCCAACACATTTTGTGGGCTCATTTAAGAATTAATGCTTATCGAACATTTTCTGAATTCCTTTGCAATGTCGGTTCCATCTCATCCCGTTTCTATAAGAAACTCATCCTGGGTAAAAACGTGGAATTACGATGAATTTTTTTAAATAATATTTAAAAAAATATATAAAAATAAATAATCAGCCCAAAAAATAGCAAAAATGGGTTCATGTCGCCAGTTGAACTGGCGATAGGTACCCTGTCCCCCTTCTATCGCCAGTTCGACTTCTTGTCGCCAGTTCAACTAGCGACATGAACTCCTTCCCTATAAAAGCTCGATGAAATTCTAAAATTCAACACATGATTCATTTGTGTTCGAAAAAAAACATGAGGGAAGGGAAAGGAGTAGAGTAGAGGAGAGGAGAGAAGCTAGCGAAGTGCTGACCGTCTGGTTGCCCACCTGTTAGGTATGTTTTTGAACCGAATGGATTACATAGTTTTGGATGTACGGTTGATTTCATAGTTTGGGATATACGGTTGCATAGTACAATATATTATACACAATTATTTTCGGTGGGTGGTCTTGTTTTAGATATGTGGTTAATCGTGGAAATGTTCTTCATGGTGTAGTGCGTCAATTATGTCGGATGCCACCAATTTCAAAATTTACTACAGTTCGAGGACTATTCTAGAGGGTCTCGAGGGGATTGACCCACATTATTTCCAATCGACGACCGTGCCCCTGCCAAGAGTAGAGGGGTGTACATAGAGCGCTGTGATGCGGTGTTTGTTTCACACATTCCAAGTGGACTGTGATGTGTATGATCTGAGATTGAGTTGTCATATCCCTAGAGCAACATAGCCCACATATTTGGAGTTCGTGCAGCTGAAGGAAACAAAATTATGCTAGTCATATCTATGCGTGGCGAGGGGGGAGGGGGGATTTGATCCTTCTGGCCCAGGCATATGCCAAGCCCATTCTTACATCCGCGGGTGAACAAGAAGGGGGTGGTGATGCTGAAGAAGAAGTCGGTGACTCCAGCCACAACGCGGCTCACACAGTGCCTGAAGTTCTCGGAGTTGCTGATGCTGCCGACGAAGACCCTAAAGAAGTAGCTCCTTCAATCAGGCAGGCCAGTGGGCTTGTTGACGAGGGTGAGGAGCTGGAAGCCGTAGTGAAAATGATGGGCCAGGAATCCTGGGACTAAAATGTATTGTCAAAAGATAAAGGATCCCAACAACAAGGGTGATGTCTACCTGCTGGCAGTTCCATCCGACTGGAACACATGCCAGATCGACAACTTCGTCATCGACGAAGGGTCTCGTGTGCCGTGGGAGTATGACCAGAGCAAGGTCAGGCAAGGAGTTGTGTACAAATACAAAAAGATCGTGCAAGAGGAAATCAAATTCCGAGCCTTGCCGGTGCGGTGCACATTCACAGTCGTCAAGTCTAACCAAAGATGCTACGACGTGAAGTGTGAAATAGAGGGATGCCCTTGGCGAGTGCACGCATTTCAGTCTAAGTGGGACACCTACTGGAAATGCTCTATAGTAGTCCCGCGCACATGTGTCATCGCTGAGTCAGTGCAGTCCCACATGAACATATTATCAGGCTTCATCACCAACCTCATGTACGGTGAGATCGTGGATAATCTTAATTTTGAGCCACGATCCTTCATTCGTGTGATTGAGATAAGGTTCCAGTACACAATCAGCGATACTAAGGCTTGGAGGGCAAAACAGAAGGCAGTTGAATCAAGGCTCGGCATGTTCGAGGATTCCTACCGCAAGCTCTCTGGGCTACTTCGAGTCAAACAAGACAGGAATCCAGGCACTCGTGTCGACATTAAAGACACCACACATCCGAAGTGGGGCGATAAGAGGGTACTACAGCGAGCATTCTTCACCCTTGGTCCATGCATCAATGCATTTCAGCATTGCCGTCCAATCTTATGCGTAGATGGCATATTCCTGACTGGAAAGTACAAGGGCCAGATATTGACCGCAATAGCGACGGACGGCAACAATCAAGTTATTCTCGTGGCATTTGCTTTTGTTGAAAGCGAGAACACAGACAGCTAGCTGTGGTTCCTGAAGAATGTAAGGATTTCTGTTGTACAGAGCCGTGCAAACTTATGCATCATTCATAATCGGCATACCGGCTTGCTCAGTGCAATAACCCAGCTACAACAAGGAGATAACGAACCATTTGAATGAGATGATCTGCAGAGTAGGTGGTGCATGAGGCACCTTGAGGCAAACTTCTACAAGCAGTTCTGCAATAAGGACCTGATGAAGCTGTTCAAGCGGCTATGAAACCAGAATCAGCAGCAGAAGTTTGAAGCACTTTAGACTATTCTGGATAAGCGGAGCTGGACGCACAGAAGGGAGGCAGCGAAAAGGGCCGCCCGAAACGCTGACCAGGCCCCCGAAGCATTGCCACGGCTACCCACAGATGGTCCCAGTCTGACAAAGAGGACGGGGGCGCATGTGAAATGCTTCTCGGACTGGATTGTGCACAAGCCTAAGGAGAAGTGATCGCTGCTGCATGACAGGGGTGGTGCTCGATATGGCATCATGACAACCAATCTAGCCGATGTTTACAATTGGGTCATGCGTAGCGCAAGGTGTCTCCCTTTTGTTGGTATCGTGGAAGCAATTCTCCGTGGTACGAGAAACTACTTCGTTGACAGAAGCAACAACACGTCACTCGCCATGGCAAATGACAGAGTACTCTACTCCGCCATAATCACCAAGTATACGGAGGAGAAGAGCAAGAAGGGTGAGATGCATCGTGCATTCAAGATGACACATGTGAGCTTTGTTTCGAGGTAATGTGCAGGGATAAAGGACGCCGCGGGATGAATCGCGGGAGGATTATCCACGAGTGCACGCTACGCTGCTCTAGTTGCGTATGCACTTGCAACAAGCCCCTTCTTCTGCATAGACTCTGCTCCCATGTCATGGCCGCATATTCCACGCTGGCGCGGTATCCTAGGCAGTACCTCTCTGATTACTTCAACAATGAGGCGGTGATGCAAACATAGAGTGTAAAGATGTATGATTACGCTGTGATTGGCCATTTCACTGGCCATCCGAGCTTCGAGCAACTAATCTGGGCTGCGGACATTGAAAGGCTGAAGGAAAAGGTCGGCCGGCGATAGGTACAATGCATCAGGAACGACATGAACGAAGCAGAAGCTGGACGTCAGATGAAGAAGTGCTCCATTTGCAGGGAGTCTGGGCACACCTTCAAGAAATGCCCGACGAGAAATCCTAAGGAAGAAGGAGACACCGGCACTCTAGACGTCGTCGCGGGGACCTCATCCGGCCGCTCGACTCAAGGTAGTCCACATGGGGGATGTTGAGGCCACTGCCACGGGAAAGCACAAAAAGTTGTAATATGTGATTGTCAATGTTCTGGAATATTACTTTTATTTGTAAAAACTAAGATTTATGACGTTTTGCTCAATGTTATGTAATATAATTGTGATATATCGTAGTTTTGAGTAATGGTAAATTCACATAATTTTATCTTCCTTACCAGCAGTACTTGAAACCAGCAGTACGCGATCTTGACTTTCGATCAATTTACTCCATGGACCGATGATCGTTCGGCTAATTGCTTTAACTTCACCAGAAATACATTAGAGTCCATAAACAGAAGAACACTACACGTGTTCACATAGCATGATGGTTCGGCTAATTGCTTTAGTCATCCTCACTACTACTACGGTACACAAGGAAACAAGCATCCGGACCATGTAAGTGTACATGCCTTTAGGAGATAGTAAAAAATATGGCGGTAGGACGTGTGACTACTACGAAATGGCCCAACCCACTACGTGGACCGGGGCCATTTACCCTCCTTACGAGCTCGGCGTTGTACTCCTTGCCAGCCTCCCTCGCCTTGGCCTCTAGTTCCCTCTTTTTCTCGCGCTCCCTGTGGTTGCACGCCTCGAGATGAGCTTTCGTCTCCCGGCGGATACAATCATTTTGCTCATCGTTGTGACGCTCCTCTTCCTTGATCTCGTGGGCCCTTTTGGCATCTCACACCTCGTAGTCCATACGCCACTAGTCGCGTGGATGGATCTCTTGGTCGATCCACTTGCGGTAGCCACATAGCTGACCCGGTGGTTACGGTTAGACGAGAGAGGTTGTTAGTGAATACTTTGAAAGAGTAATAGTAGGTGAACATACTGTAACTGGTCCTTATCGGCTGCCAATAGTTGCTCGTGTCCCAACGGCGGTCGGGATGGTCTGAGGAGTAGTTCGCGCAACCCCAGTAACGCACGCCCAGGCTTATTCAGTGCTTGGACTTGAAGAATTTGCATGAGTCTCTGCACCAACAGAGCGGTGGCGTCTCCCCCTCGGGCGGCCCCTCCGGCGAAGGCTTGATGGGCATATTCTGGATGAGTATGCTGCTTTGTGGGGCGGCGTCATTGCGGGGAGGTGCCCTCCTGGCACACGCCCTTTGTTCGTCCAGGGCCACAAAACGCCTTGCAGGTTCACGGATCTCTTACCATTGCTTTTGTTTGTCTATCTTAACGAGATTGTGTTGAAGTGTTGATGCAAAAGAACCCGCTGTGGAATGGGTAGTACTTATAGGCCGAGACGACCCTGCGTACTCAGTTGAATTGTAATTCGGTTGACGGAAATTCGCATCCGCGTGGCAACACTATGCAAAGTTGACTCGTTGGGTCACGTCGCCGCTGCACAATGCTAACTCGTTGGGTCACGTGGCTGCGCAAAGCTGACTCGTTGGGTCACGTCACTGCACAAAGCTGTCTCGTTAGGTCACGTCGCTGCGCAAAGCTGTAGTCGATACCAACAGTACTCGAAACGAACAATACTCGAAGCTAACATTAGTCGAAATGAATAGTACTCGAAGCCCGCGATACTCGAAACGAACGGTACTCAAAATGAACAGTACTAAAAAAAACTACAGTACTCGAAGCCAGCGGTACTCGAAACGAACAGTACTCGAAACAAACAGTACTCGAAACAAATAGTACTTGAAACCTACAATACTCGAAGCCAATGGTACTCTGGCGCACTTGGCAGCTGAGTGGCTTGGTTCTCGGGGAAGTGGAAGTTCTCGGCGAATATCTCGTTGTACGATAAGTTCAGTTCATCCTAACTCGGTGCACGACCTCTAAAATATTACGTTACGCATGCAATCATAGGAAAACCATAAAATCAAACAAGATAGTCATACTTGGGGCACGAAGGTAGCCGCGGACGACTCTGCGCACTCCTGCTCCGTGTATTGGTGGAACCGAGGACCTGCAGGAGAAGATTGTCGTTAGTAACAAGTAGGGTTCGAAATAAAGTAGCGGAAGTGAATGTGTCATGCTCACCTGCAAACTGTCCCGATGAGTTCCCACCACGGTGCCATGAGGACCCGCCCGCCACGTCCGGGGGAGGAGCCCGCGGCCTTGAGCCACCATGGCTGCCACCTCATCCACACACTGGTGAATGTGTCCTCGGCCCGCAACAAGTCGCGATCTGGATCCCTCGCCTCGGCTTCTCCGCGATACGCTGTAAGATTCCTCTAGCCTCCCCCAGCGACAACTGCCGCGTCCGACCTGTCAACTCGAGGATCTCCCAGTGTAGATCCATCCGCACACATAATCAACAAGTTGGAAATCTAAATCTAGCTAATTAAATATGAAGTACCGACCGTTGAATACGTACCACGCGGTGGAATGCAAAGTCCAGCTGTGTAGGGTACGTGTCGGATGTCGCAGCCTCGTGTCGTGGTGGGTCGACCACAACCCGGACGCAACGAAGCCTCGTTCGATTGCCTTACCACTCTATGTACTCCTCGTACTCCCCGGGTCGTAGGGAGCATCCTCGAAGACGACGCCAGCGTAGGCGCTGAGCTAGTCGTGAACCCAAGGGACATCCTCTCCGTCCGTGTGGTAGTACCACGTACTCCCTTTCTAATGTACCTGTGAACGACAAGACAATCATTTGGTATGTATATAACGCTGATTGTACTAAAGAATTAAAGTGCAAACTAACCTGTGGACGTGGGCCGGCAGCTGCTGTGCCCAGGGGGCCGGGACCTTCTTTCGCAGACCGAACTGGCGCATGACTCGTGCCACCTGGTACTCCTCCACGGAGACCTCGTGTACTAGTACACGAGGTCTCGCGTGCACAGACTGGATAGTCCTCCGGGCGCACGCGCGGACACCCTCTCCTCCGTGTACGTTCTCCAGATGACGCGGTCTTCCGTTAGCTAGTTGAACATCACGATATAGGATAGATACGTTCTCTGTGTGGTGATCGGTGTGTAGGTTTGAGACGATTTCTCTACCAAGTTTTGAGTATATCCGACTACATGGAGAATAATCAGGATCATACATTCAGGATGTAGTACTAGATAGATAATCTGAAAATCTGGTTTGTAATGTCACTCGAGTTAACGCATCAGTCAGAAGTTCCCTTTTAAAAGATGTTTCCGAGCTCTCAGTAAAACTATTTATGTCAGCCCGTGGGTAATCCAACAGATGTAGTACCAATACCCAGTAGTCCGATTAGCTACACAAAACAGTGAACACCTCTATCTCGAGAACCAGTATTTTGGGCTAGTTTTTATAATAGGACCAATATTTTTTGCGTCTATCCTGTCCCTGCTAAAAAAAACAATCGTAGCTGTCGTGTCGAACTGCTGATATTTTGAGGTTAACTCTCCATGTCATAGCTATCATCCCAAAGAAAAGGAGAAAAATGAAAACAACACTCCATAATTTAGCTGGCTTTTACGATGATGTCCTACTAACAGCCACCAAACTGAATTAAAGCCACATTGTCGTGTATGCATCCTCTTTCTTCATTTCAAGCATTTTGTAGGAGTAGCTGATTTGTTTAAAGGTCAGTCCTCTGAAGCCAGAAAATCGTGGGCATGGTAGGCAATCGAGCCGCATCTTTCATAGGGCGAATCTAGCTAGCCATGTACTCCAATTTATAGTGCACGGTCGAAATGGCGAGTAAAGTGTCAACCTCTTCTCATTTCTTATAAGTGAGATAATTCACTCCCTAATTATTATTTTTCACTGTCGCAGTGTCGCTGGGTGCCGAGCTAATTGGAAATATTATCCCATAAAGTGACCTTGTTCATGCTGTTGTTTGGACATAGTTTTCACGTTCTGGACTCGGCTGTGGAATGTCGCAACTACGGAATGTAACATAGGGGCCAGGCGAGCGGCCAGCCATGCAAGACGAGGCAGTGTATAGGCAATTGAAAGCAAAACCGCAACGACTCCGTGTGATATTCTTTAGTGTTTTCGTAACAGGTACCAGTAGTAGATGTTCGCATCACACAATTGGCACATTGGCGTTTAATTACAAGGAATTAATTAGCTGTACATACCTAACGTTTGACCACCCTTCAAGGCACGGCAACAAATCTGACGACCTTGACTCTGTTTTGGAGCTAACAAGCTTGTTTAGTTCGGTAGGATCGGATCGATGCTTAGTTTAATCAGCTGCTGGCCTCACTGCAGAGAGGAGAAATTGCAGTAAGAGACGAACGTTTGGCGGGCACAGGTAGAATTAATATGGGATAAAGGATCGCGTTTAGGTAGTATGTGCTTAATGGACGATGACCTAATTTTACTTGGCAACTAAGCTGAAGACTCTTCTAGATCTCCACGTTTCGCAATGTGATACGAACGAAACAGAGGTCAACTAGCTAGCACCAAACAATTAATCTCCTTCGAAGAGTTACTGGGGGGAAAAAACTAAGAAAACTTAACAATGGAACGAAATGGTTTGGCTTTGCGTGTATGTCACACATGTGTTTGAATCAAAAGCAATTTTTTTTTTTTTTGGTTACGGGATTTGACTTGCTGTCATGCACGGCAGAGACAGCAGCGTGTTGCCGGACAGACGGTCCCAGGTAGGAGGAGTGTATGCTCTCCGAACAAAACCGCGGGCGCAAGGAGGGAACAATCGTTAGGCGCTTGTTTGAAGTTTCAAGTGCGAATTCAGATTTAAGTCGCCTGCAGTTAGGTCGGAGCTAACAGCGCAAGGCACGGAAAAGAAGTGCCGCACGAGTCGACGAACTCGTGCGTGCGTGCATTCGCCATGCACATCACGCGCACGTAACCCAATATACGTACGTACGCCAGCCAAAAATACGTACGAATCATTGCTCGATGGGCTATGTTAACCCAACAAATATGAAAGATCAAATGTAGAAGTCTGAGACAGAATTTTTTTTTAATAAATACACGGCCCGGAATTAATGACAGAATCCTGTGCCTAACTGCTAAGGCCGTAGTTCAGTCATCGTCGTACGTCGATCGTTATTATCGTGAAGTAGGGTTGCAGGCATCTGGAGCAAGCCCCAGGGCTCCATCCAAATCAATGACCCTGTTGCACTTGACACGTTTTTCTGAATTCATTGGGTGAATCATTGCTATAAAATAAACTATACTAGATAGCTTATGGAATCGTCTGTGTTGTAGTTATCACAGACGGTTTTTAAACTATACTAGACACCTTATGTAACCGTCTGTGTTGTAGTTATCACGACAGACCGTTGGAACTGTCGTGATACGGAATTATCACAAACAATTTGTATCGCAGAAATCATAAACGGTTATTGTTAAGAACTGTGTGTGATATCTGTGAATTATCATAAACGATTATATTTACAAATCGTCTGTGATAGTGGAACGTTACATACGGTTCTTATTGACGGTTCTTTGATGACTCCGTATATCATACACGGTTTATATTAAAAACCGTTTGTAATGAGATAATTATCATAGACGATTTATATTAAGAACCGTCTGTGATGAGATGTTTATCATAGATGGTTCATGATACGAACCGTCTGTGATATGTGTGATTCGCAGCGCGGGAGTACGAATTTTTTTGAACGCATACGCGGGAAGCAAAATGTTCTAGTGCTGTCCTTATATATTGAACGCTGGAGAAGAAGATCGAGGTGGAGGAGGACGCTGCCAGGAGGACACGCAGGAGGAAGTCCACGAGGGCGGCGTCCGCTACTGCGGCGGTGGTCACAGACAAGGTGGTGGTGGTGGAGAAGGAGGAGGACATGAGCTTGTCTTTGGTTCCGTCTCATACCGATGTCACTCACGGTATGCAAAACTAATCTCTTGTTGGTTCTTGTTCCTTGTTCTTGTTCCCTGGATAATTTTTCTATCTATTCCTTTCTAATTATTCTTGTTTTGAATCACAGGAACTGACGTTGTGGAGCAGACTGGGCGGGAAGGTCTCTGTGAAAGGATCATCGAATTGTTGATGTGGAAGAACATCGCGAATTCAGCACTCTTGTTCGGGCTGGGTTCTATGTTCTTCTTCTCTTGCTCATTTTCAAGAGAGATCGCATGTTCTTATCTTCGGTGCTAAATATGATAGTCTTGTTACTATATGAAGGGTTCTAGCCACATATACAATTCGATGCACAAAGAAGTAGCCAGTCATTCTTTGCATGACCAACAATTGATTGGTTTGACTCAAAATCCAAATTTTTTTGTTGCAACAGAAAAAACTATCACATACAGTTCTTGATTAGAACCGTCTGTGATACTTTTTTCACAAACGGTTTACATGTGATGACCGCTTTTATTACATACATATAAATTCAGACGGTTCAGAAAACCGTTTGTGATGACGGTTTAGAATTATCTGTAATAAATCTTTGTGTAGTGAATGCTCGTTTTCAAGCGAGATGTGTTTTTCCAAGTAGACAAATATGGTACTCAATTGCCCCAAATGAGGCAGGGTTGGACAGATACATGACAGTTTAACGATGGTAACATATTGAAATCTCATCGGAGAAGATAAAGATGGTCGCGCAAATACAGTAGGGTGGCTGTACCCATCGGCCTTCGGAGGCAACCTGAAATCAAAATCGATGGCTCCCAGGCCTCGAGACAACCGACGCAGCTCTCACCGCATCGAATCCGGCGGTACGGAGCCGACGGCAACGCCGCACCAAACGCGGCTCGTGTATTCTCTCCTGGCGCGACGATCTCATCCTCCCGTGCGCCGCGTCGGTGTGAGATGGCGATCCGGTTGCGTCCTGTCCCCGCCGTTCCTCGTCCCACGTCGCCCTATTGCCAACTCCGCGCGGACCCAGGCGACGACGCATGGAAATCGCGGGGGAAAAAAACTCTCCAGACGAGCTCCCCGTACCGTACGAATCGCCAGCGTGCCTTCGCGGAAAGGAAGGAGGTGAAGCGCACGGCCGAAACGCGATTCACATTGAGCAAACGAATCGCGTGAGTCTCCTTAGCGTGAAAGCAATGAAACGCTCAGCTAAATAATGCGATCGAGCGAGTCAAATTCGCATCAGTGGGCTGTCGTCAGGAGTCCCTGGCAGTCAGGACTTACGTGACACGGGAGAAGGCTTACAAGTCTGGTCTAGAATTCGGCATGGAAAGAGGAAATTAGGAAAGGGAAAGAAAGCGCATGCCAATCCTAAAAGTTCCTAGCAGCTTTCATTGCATGCAAATAAGGAAAATTTTCTCCTAGTTTCCCAACAAGTTTGGTATAGGTTTGCAAATCCAACTTCATAGGAGTAAAGATACAGTTTTCAAAACACATTTAGAGTCTGACTTGTCATTTGTAGCTATCCACTAACCACTACTAACATCAACGCTTTAACACTTGTGCAATTTGGGTTCCAGTAGAGCATAAAAGCACTGATTACATACACATGAATTAGTGAATATGCTTTGCTTCAGGTTAAGTATTGTTGCAGCCGTATATAATATTCCCCAAGACGGACAAATTAAGCTCCAATTCGACGTAATTCCTACCCAGATAGAACTCCCCAATGAGCTTTACTTTCTTCACGGAGCCTCTGCCAAACCACGTACTCCTACCAATGCCCGAATCCACGGCTTAAACATTGAAAAAATAAGCTAAAATAAAATCTACAAGGCAGCTGAATAAATACGATAAGGATGTTTAATTAATGCGGCCTTTCGGGGTCGCGACAAGAACAATTAAATCCTACTTAATTTGATGCCGCAGATCGCAGTTAGTTTTTAATGCTGCTAACCAGCATGGTGACAAATCACTTTCCTAACACCCCATCAGATCGTATGTCTCTCATTTCCTTTCCATTACTACACCTACACCGGCTCTCATTTCACTTCCATAAATTAGTAGTTCATAAAAAGCTACTAAGACAAAAAAAAAGATACAATGAGTGTTCACATTTCCAATGGAGTTGCCTCAAAGACATTGCTGACACAAAGATGTGACCGAAGCGATGGATACAATATGACTCACTCGTCTACACCACTGCTAGCTGCGTCTGCGTCCACGTCTTTGTTTTGCATCATGCATGTCTCGTGGGATATATCAGTCGATCCGGAGAGTGTCTGTTGGATCAGGGAGGGGGTACAAAGACCGTTGTATGTTTTGGGCGGGCGGAGTGTAACAATCCATTTTTGGATTGTAAATAGTATTTGCTTTTGTCAGCTGGTTTTAAAATTTTATTTCAACTTAAATTGTATTTTCAAAATCTGTAGCTTCTACTTTCATTTCAAAACATCCCTCTCTTTGGGCCCATCCCATCCTCTCTCACTCTTGGGCCGGACGACCACCTCCCCCCGTCTCCCCGACCCATCCTCCCCTTTCCCCTTCCGTCCCAATCGGGCCAGTGCCTCTCCACTGGTCTTCTGCTGCCCCGTTCCATCGACCAGTCCCATCGCTTGTCCCGCTGCCGCATCAGCACCACAGTCGCGTGCCAGTGCCTTCTGGTCCTCAGCCACCACCTACTCCATTCCATCTGCCCTTGACTCCGACGCCTCCGTCCTCCCGTCTCATTGCCAGCGTCTACTCGTGTTGACCCCGCCACCTGCGTCGCCTGCCCGAGTTGTTTTATGCTATAAGAAGCCCTGAGCTCCTCTTGTTCCTCCCGTCGTCTCTCCTTCGCTTCTGGTAAGTACCACCCAAGAAAAGCCCGAACAGCCCCTTCTTCGCCGAGCTCCCCCACTCCCGTTCGTGCTACAGTGGTTGCCCGAAGCCCCGAGCTCCGAGTTCGAGCAGCCGCCGCGCCTTCTTGTGGTTCTCGCCGCACCAGAACCGTTGTCTCTCCTCTACTCCTTCAGTTCCAACCGACCACTTCACCATTGTCTCCTTTGTCGCCGACCACGAACTCCCCAATCACCGTTCGATCTCCTCCGACCTCTCTACCGGTCTTGGTAAACCCATTTCTATGTGCCCGGTTCTCCCTCTTGTCTTTCCCACCTGGCCAAGTAGTCATAACTCCTTTTCGACCATGTCTACGACCATTTCTCCAACTACGTCTATGACCATGTCTATAAATACGGCTACGACCACGACTAGGTAGTCGCGTTATCTAACCTCCTTCAGGCCACACTGCGTTGTCCAACTCCCTCCGACCACACCGCGTTGTCGAACCTCCTTTAGACCACATTGCGTTGTCGAATTCCCTCCGACCACGTCGCGTTGTCAAACCTCTTTCAGATCACACTGTATAGTCGATACCCTTTACGACCACATGTAGTCGATACCCTTTACGACCACATGTAGTCGATACCCTTTACGACCACATGTAGTCAAACTCCTTTCGACTACGTCTTGTAGTCGAAACTCCTTTCGACTACGTCCTATAGCCGAAACTCTCTCCGACCGCGTTAACCCTAAGCTAGTAGTACTCGACACGGACAATACTCGAAGCCACAGTGCTCAAAATGAACAGTACTCGACACGAACAGTAACCGAAGCCAGCGGTACTCAAAACGATGAGTACTCGAAACAAACAATACTCGAAGTCAACAGTACTCGAAATGAACATTACTTGTAACCGGCAGTGCTCGAAGCCAGAACTTCAGAAGCTCCGTTCTTCTCGTTATAACTCTGATTCTAGTGTTTTTTGTTTCTAAATTTGTCTAAATTCAAGATCTTGTTAATGTCACTGGTCTTATTTCAATTGGAGTTTATTTTATATTTCTTGTGTATTTATATGTTCTCGTTGTCTGTTTATTCTTTTCGGTACGTTCGTCCGAATAGAGTTTGAAGACGCGTGAAATCTTTAGTTTGATCAAGCGTAATACTTTCAAGACTCTCTCACCTTAACTCTAGGCGAGTCAATACTTAGATCATTTTGAATCTACATTTTATGCAAATTATATTCCTTTAAATTACCAAAATTGCATGCTTTAAGCAAATGTATGTTAAAGCTTAAGGTAGTTAAATACCCATTTGATGATTATTTAACTATTATACCGTCCTTTGGCAATTGAATCTATCATTCTATATCACTCTAGTAACTATGTGGTAATTACTAGTTATAGGTTGTACTTAAGCGACATGCTAGTCTTGCTTAAGTACCAGAGCAATAAATGATCAATCATCATCTTTTAATCATGAAAGTGGTTTTGGGCAGTCATTGTTGGTAAATGACTGGAATGTTGTGATAATGTATTTTTGCTTCCCAAAAACCCTAATAATTGTTGTTAACTCATCTGGGCGGATGGTGGGTGCGGACGTAGCACAAGAATGTATGGTATGTGGTATGAGCCGCCTGGATAGATTAATGACTCAATCTTGTCATGACCTCCTCTGTAAAAGTAAGTACAACCACAAGTCTGTAAAGTACAATTTGGCTTAATAAATTTATTAAACTCTAAATATTGTCTCACTGGAGGGGTAGCGGGATCGTGCAAGCACTGGATATGGTCCGGCTTGAATGGGACACCGATGCAAGGTTAAGTTGTCAGTTACGCTAGACATTGTGGGTAATCCAGCTGCCCTAGTTGCTAAGGTGAACATCCCGCACAACTTATGGGTGTGACCCATATGAGTGACTTGACGGAAGGGGTGAAATATTTTGAAAGGTTACTTTGACGATCACTCAACTACATGACTATGGAATCATGTGGGGCAACGAGTATGATTGTCTCTTGTGAGTACAGTTTACAACCTATGTAGAGTATAAACTGTTTAGACAATCGTGCCTATGGTCACAGGCGGATATGAGAACTTAACTTGAGTCGGTTCTGTTTATAAAACATTGTGGATGGGATGATTATAGTGTCGGCTCACCTAGCCCGAGGTTTGGATTTTTCCTGGGTCGTCGTACCCAGTGATGTTAATAGGTGGAGGTAACCACAATCAAAATAAGCATAAGGTGGAGGTAACCTTCGTTGTATTAAATATTGCACAATATCTATTTAATAAAATGAGCTTTTGTCAAATTGCTAAGTCATAGTAATTTCTAAATATTGTAGTTGAAAATGCCGCTTTAAGCAAATAAAAGAACCCGAGCCATCCTTGTTAAGTCTTGCATGTATTATTACTTCATCCTGTGTGTTGGCTCGCAAGCACGAATGTTGTGTTCATCCTCGCCCTTTCCCCCAAACCCTCAGATGCAAGAACTCTCGGAGACTACGTATACTACGAGGATCCCAAAGCTGGAGGCCCCGGAGATGATGAAGAGTATTGTAGTTCGTATATTCTTGGTCTCACCTCAGTCTAGCTGACTCCGTTGGTGCTTGTGTGCATCCAATATTATCCAAATCTTTGGATAATATCGAATGCACACGGGTTTCCCCAGTCTCTTGCCTGTGAAGAGATGCGCTCTACCATTTTGCTTCCGCTACCGCTTTTGCTACCTTTGTAATGTAATCATTCGGTCTGTTCGGCCCTTAGTGTAAAAACTCGATCCGATACGGTCTATGTCACTCTGATGTTTTGTAATATAATGGTTAGTTCAGTTTTCATCGTGTATGAAAATGATTCAGTGATGTATCTGCGTGCGCTATCTACTGATCCAGGGAATAACACAGTATTTTCACAGAGGATTTGGATTGGGGAAATCCAAGTCCGACATGGAGGTGGACCAGTAAGGTGACTCAGCTGACTATGGTAAGCGTTGATGTCGTCCCGCTGAGACATGCCGAACTGGGGGTTGCCAGCAATGAAGTCACAAACTATGGGCGGTATAATTCCACTCCTGGATTGTCCGTCCGCAAGGTGCGATGTCTGCAAGTCCGATCGTGCGGAGGAGCTCTGGCCTTCAATGTCATACCCGGAGCAGCTCTACCCTGCGTATGGTCCAAACCCCGCCTAATCGCAAATCCCGTGCACTGCTGCCTTGTACGAGTTGGGAGTCCCGTATCATCATTGCTGGAAGGATGGTCGTCACCCCCACGGTCAACAGAAGGCTGCAAGACGGAATGATACTAGCCAAAATAAATAGCATGGACGTGAACTGAGACTCCCGTACCTCCCGAATGTGCAGTGCGGATGACCGAGGGGGGCTCTAGTCTGTGTACGCGGGGCGGATGGCAGAAGTGTTGCATCCTGACGGACCTGCGACTGGAGAACAAGATGATGTTAGCGGAACGTAAAACATAACCAAAGAACATAACGTAGATTTGTACGTAACTTAACTCGCCGCCGATTTAGCTCGCGGATGACCGACGTTGAGCACTACGACATCGGCTGACCTCACTGGGTCGTGATGACCTGGCAAGTAAGCACGGTCCCCCACTTGTTGTTCGGTGCGCAGGACGTCGTCCGTCGAATGACCACAGCTCATATTCTTTATTATGTTCTTCTACTCTGTCAAGACGTACTTCAAAGTTTTCAGTAGCCTCGGTGTTGTGTCTGGGCTGCGGATGGCAGTCTCCAAAGACTCAACGATGCGCTATGCCCGCTCCAACAGAAGTGACATACAAAACAGGTTAAATTACAAAGAGTACAAATATCATTAATGAAATGATTAGAGGTTGTAAGTGTCTCACGGTGTCGTCACGCGTTATGTCAATCGTACGAGTAGTCGAGGCTCTCCTGGTTCGTCACATGCTCCGGACGCTCTAGCAGAGTACTGGTGAGTCTGGTGCACCACTCGCTCAAGTGGACGACTCGCGGCAGCATCCTGCTGTTAGGAGGGGCACAACCTGGTACAAATCGAACTGCCGCATTATGCGCTACGACGCACGGTGGGGAGTTGTGTCGATTTAAGGCATGGCTTGGGGAGGTAGATTTTGTAGCCAGAACTCTATGCACCTAAGGAGGGGGAGCAGACCGTAGTTGGGGAATTGAAGACGAAATTAACACGTTTTGAAGTGGTAGCGTGGTGGATCTAGGACAAGCCTCCGGAATCTCCTCCAGGTCTGGATCTAGACTCAGGGGCCTAGGCAAAGGTGGCGGCGGTGGAGCGGGTCGACGAAGTAGATCTGACCGCAAGAAGACAGGGAGCCTGACTCCGGGAGCGTGGAGCGACGGGTGAGTGAGAGCGGCTGGAAAGAAAGCAGAGGGCGCGATGTGGCAAAGGCCAGCATTGAGGCGAGAGTCGCAATTGGGAGGGAGGCTGTAGGCACAGTCGCCGAG
Organism: Hsuehochloa calcarea; assembly: GCA_036346395.1. Lineage (NCBI taxonomy): Eukaryota > Viridiplantae > Streptophyta > Magnoliopsida > Poales > Poaceae > Hsuehochloa > Hsuehochloa calcarea. The sequence goes on along the minus strand of CM070593.1, from coordinate 57,466,926 downwards.
GCAGCGAGACGCGGCCGGGAGGGAGGGCCTAGCATATCGTCGTGCTTGCCCCTCCTGCGGTGCGTCACATGCACGCACGGCAGGAATTCAATCGGATCCAAAATCCTAGATCCATTGCATGTTTCAACTTCTATTTTTAGGGGAAGCCACGAGCTTTCGTTAAGTCGAGTCGTTCTGGTTATGATGTTCAATTAGGCCATTGAGTTTGGCTTTAATTTATTTTTCTGTTCAGGGATAATTGCCTGTCAGAGCTAGCTTGCGACGTCCTACATATCTAACCTGTCCATGTCGTTATTTGACGAGAAGAAGCGCTTGATCGAACAGTTCCAGTACGGAACTGCACTGTCCAGCAATCCATCGTTTAATAAGGTGAATGTGACAGCAGAGGTCGAGTTAAAATGTTTCAGGAAATAAGAATAAGGATCAAACTAAATGATCAGCAATTCAGTACACCACCAGCAGGGTTATCCATTTAGCAATTCAGTACACCACCAGCAGGGTTATCCATTTGTTTCAACTGGCCAGGTGTAACCAAGTGGTCCAGATCTAGCTACATATGCTGACATGTCACATGCCCTATTTAGATCGTGGCAAGGTCTGAATCGTTCGACCAAAATCGAGCAGCAACAACTGTGCTATATGCAACCATGTGAAAAACCGATAGTTTTAAAAAAGATGACACTGGCGGGAAAAAAATCATGAGAGGTTCTGTTCGGTGGCATCTGCTGTTAGAATTGAGTCCATAAGTATAAAGACATGTTCATTCCTGAAATTTCACAGCATGCATAATTTGATTCTATATGGTCTAACTAAGTGGTGGGAGAGTAATTTATAAAGTAGAATTATTACCACTCATCGAAACATGTGACACACGGTATGAGGTGGACTATAGCTAAAGTTACACACGTGCACGTACGCACATACGCGCGTATATTCGTGTGACAATCATGTGACTTGTGACGTTGTAACGTGCGACCGTGAACGTGTCATGAATCTAGTCCACCTTTCTTTTTGTTAACCGTGCATCTCTCTCTCTCCT